>OU343116.1:12164669-14727169 GCA_910594885.2 Bibio marci | reverse complement strand
TTATTAAATTTACCGGTAAACAAAATATCAATATTTAATTATTTAAAGTTAAGGTGTCTGGCTCTTAAGTATAATTATGGCAATATTTTAGAAATTATTAATATACAACAGTGTGGGAACATAGCGCGTTAATAAAAAAGCGACATCTTGCAATATTTCGAATCAATATTTTCACTTCTGCATTTCGGATTGGGTAAATTATAGTTCTGCGCCATGTACTCCTTGGTCGGTCCAACTTTCTCTTACTATGTGGATTGTAGCCGGAAGACCGGATGGCCAGAGATCCATTAAACAGTGAAATTAAGATCGTTAAAATTATGGATTGAAAGACGTTGGCTGCAGATATAGATGCGGTTAGAGAGGCGTGTTGGAGAAGGCTAAAAGTACAGCTGGCTCAAATGATACGGAGATAAAATTTTCATAATGATTTTTTGATTGAACAAACTTTCAATTTCTGTCTAACGATTTGTCAACATTCTTATAAGTATCCGTGGATACAAGTACGAATTGAATTATCTTAATGCAAAATTAATGGTAGATAATAGTGTATTAAAATTTTAAAACCGGTTAATTAGTTATTGAGATATTGAACCCAGAAGAGTTCAGAGCACAGTTTGATTGAAAATTCCCGTATTTTCGTGTAACTTAGTAACGAAGTCGAATCGATCACATGTCCCATGAAACTTTTGACTCAAAATGACTCAGAGAACCTAATCTCAATTAGAAGAGGGTAACGTTCTCTCTTAATGGGTACGAGGATGATGCGAAAATAATGTCATAGTTTAACGATGTCGAATCAAAATAGAGGACATACAATCAATACATGAATGAACATAATGTATATGATACACTGCAGACTTTAATTTAAGGTGGTTCAAAATCATGTCGGCGTGTTACACTTGGGCCGACTTGGTATCGACGTATCACTTATGGAGGATGAGCGAGTGTAAAAAGTTGTTGAACGTTATTTCCAGCAGGAAGAAGAAGAACCGGAAGACCTATAAGGATAGACGGCGAGATGCAGTAAACGATGATTTAAGGTATATTTTAAAATTTAGGATCGGAAGCCGTTAGCTGCGGAATAGGTCCGGTTGGAGAAAGCCAAAACCACACGGTATAAGAGTAACGAAATTTTTCGCATGCACCCATGCAATGAAATTATTTCATTTTCGTTTATTAATAATTATAAATTGTGTAAAAAAAAAAACTAATTACCTGAAAAGCTGATGAGAATGTGCGAAAAACTCCTTCATATGTGATACCCTGTTGTGTTAAAACTCGTACTGTAGAACCAACAAGTGAAGTCGTCGCATACATATAATATGGGTTATTATAAACTCCTTCGGTTGTTGTTGATCGTGCCCTTGGTGTCCTGGAATAGAATAAATTAATAGATTTATTAAATAAAATATTTATAATTAAGCTAAAAAAAAAAAAAAAAAACACGTGCATACGCACGCGCATACAGAGGCATACATGCAATTTAAAAAATAAAAGAACTATTTCAAACTATAAAATATTTAATTTTTATTTTTTAAGCGCTTTTCCATAGAACATGAAAAAATGTAATACAAAAGAAGGAACCACGGACACAATTAGTGAATCAGTGCCGACGTTTTCAGCAATATTATTACTGTGTGCGTGTACGTGTCAACATACAGTATCAATAGTGGTGTGGTCAAATATAGAAGTTTCATAAAATTGCACCCGATTATCAATTTCTCAAATATTCAGTAGCAACTATTTACATATTATCGCATTGTACACATTTAACATACAGAATTCGAATCAAAATTGGATTAGAATTGGTCAAATTTCAAAATTTGTAGAACTGGTTCCGCGCGAAAACTATTGTTATAGGAAACAAAATGGAACAGAGCTTAACATAACAGCCACAGTCGAAAATATACAAATCAATACCATAAAAGTTCTTCACACTATTATATGGTACATACTTGCAGACGACCTATTAACTCAGCTATAAACGAAAGACAATTCAAAGTAATAGCCTATATATGCAGACAAAGTTAGGATAATAATCAAAGAGGACACACATCCATAGGAATATTAAATAGGATAGATTCAATAAAAGATCGATGGACCAGCAATCTGAAGTCTTCAATTATATATTTCAAACTATATGAGAATGCATCATACCTATACATAAAGTAAGAAACTACTGGGAACGAATATGTTACAAATTGATTAAAAAATGAAGCTTATAATTGGTATAACCCCATGGGTTGAAAATGGAAAATGGATTGGGCGGTACAGGCATAATGAGACCAAGGTGGTACACACATCTGCCAGCCACTTAATTAAAGTAGGTCACAAAATTCCAAGCAACAATTATAAGGCAACATGAATGGATCCTAGACTGCCATAAAAACCCTAAACAAACTGGTAAAGAAGTAAACAGAGTAATATTTATTTGAATGCGGTGTCAGAGCATAGGGATAATCGGAGCAATGAACAGACACATCGAATGGTCAAGAGAGGAATACGGAAGGCATTTGTGTGGGACCAGACAAATCATATGGTTTTGATAAAGAATACATAAAAACGAAATTGGGAGATGAACTATAAAGTGTACCAAATCTTAAGCGATAGGAAGCCTCAAACACACTCAAAGACTATGATAACACAAGAGGACATGAGGCACTATCGACACAAAATGGGAATCGAAAAAGAAGAAACAAGGATATGAATTGTTCGTTTCCTTAATGACTGGTAAAATCCTTTCGGATAGAAAATTCTCAACGTGCACCTTTATCAAATACATATTTATCCCATATTTTATGATCTTTGATGGATTAAAGCAAGCCACATAGCTGTCAAGTGTTACATGGCGTACGAATTCTATACTTGTGTCTATATATGTGAGTATATTTTCTACGGAATCATATTGGAGGTGAGGTCGCAAATATATAGTTCGTTAACCCCATGAAACACTTGATAGCTATATGTCCTGCTCTAGTATCCATCAAAGGCTAAAAATATGAGTTAATACATATTTTAAAAAAGCGCAGATTACAAAACTATTCAATCCAAAGGCGATTGTAAAATTCATCAAGAACACGTGTTGTATATTATAGATCTATTTTCGTTACAGTGCTGATGGATTTGGCCACACTCTGCTCATATCGTATCCTATTGTATAATCATAGTTCCCGGCTCTAAATATTCACATAGAATGATATGTAACACACCGTCTACTTAACCTGCAAATAAAAATTTAAAATAATGTCATATCAAACTAATAATAATATTTTCTACAAATCTTTAAAGTTAATTTGAAAGTTTTGATCATCACACGTTTTTGAGATATAGGCAGCCTCTACAATATGGAATTGCGCTTCCGCAGATTTAATAGTAATTACACACATATATATATTAAAAAAATTATAATAACGCAAATAATAATTTCAATATTTGTGCACATTCATATTTTTTTTTTTTGATATTTTAGGAACCTATAATAAAAATGTATTAAAAACTAATTCAGTGCACGCAGTAATCATTTTCTTATTACAATTTTAAAAATAATACCACCATAAAAGCAATTTTCTATTGAATTTAATAAATTTTACATTTTAGTTTGTTTTTAATTTAGCTTACACTGTATCATATGGTAGTGTTACAGCGTACACCTTCTTTGCACACTCATCCTGTGTAACACTGGTGTACCAATCAATTTCTCTATATATATATAAATCAAAGGTTAGTAGTAAATAAATGTTAATGTTAAATGATAGTAAAATATTCTGATATTACAAAGAAATTTTAAATTAATATATGGAATATTAATAAAGTTTCAATTTTGGATAAACGCCAATGCGAACATTTTGTTCTTCAAACCATACAGATAGAAATAATAACATATGGGTCAAAAGGTTCGGGCCTAACTACCCGATGGCGCCTACGATAACGCAAACATCTATGTCATATTTCAGTAGTGCTAACCTTCTCAACGGAAATATGTTAAAATTTCCAACAATCCGACCATTAGCTTAGAAGTTACACATTGGATTTAATTGACACTTTGTTTTCTTATATTCAGAAAAATGGATTCAAAGCAGTTTCGTGTATTGATTCTGGATTCCGGAGTGAAATGGTGGATCCATGATTCATCCATTGTGATTTGCTTACACAAAAACAAAGGGTTTTAACATGTTCAAAAAGAACATTTTGAATTCGTAATTCGTTGTTGTTTTGTTGTTCTGATGTCAGCAAACACGGCGGCATCCATTTGGAAAACAACTTTTTTTTCTATCCCAAATGTTTGTGTATAATAATACAAAAAAAAACTGCCTTATGATAACGTCAGGGTGTCAGCGATTACCCATAATGATTTTCAAGGATTTTTTCGATATTTTAGCGATTAACAGCCTCATTTGGACGTTCACAACATGTTCAACATCATCGGTATCTGTACGACCATATTTAAAATCAGCAGAAAACTTCCAGCAGAAAACCAACATTTGATGGTTATTGTTGATGCAATGGCATAACCCGGTTAACACTCTTAAAGCCATTGCTACGCTTGAACGGTATTCATTCCCATTAAAAAGCAATGTTAAATCAACACACGAAATTGCTTTGAATACATTTTTCTGAAAATAACAAGTGTCACTGTAGCTTCTAAACTAAAGTTCGGATTGTTATGAAATTTTAACAAATACCTTTTGATCGTTGGCACTATTGAAATATCTTTCGGATACCATTCGTTAGAGGTTCCATGTGGTGATTTGGCCCGGAACTTTTTGACCCATGTGTAATACATATATAGAGAAAGATGCACTCTGCTAATCGGTATCCATTTAAGCAGAGACCAAAAATCCACTGAACTAAATACAAGTTAGTTAGCGCTTTCTATTGGTTTTATTCCTGTTTCTATGTTTCAAATAATATTTAAATATATACACAAACGCATAGAGACAGGAATACAATAATTCAAATATTATTAATGTTATCCTCTCAGTTTTGAATTTTATTAGCATTCCATTGTAATTTAAATTTCCTTGGTTTTTTCAGACAAATTTAAAGAATATCATTTATTAACCCGCATTTATGGCAGCACATGTCAATAAATTATAAATAAATGTTAATTTTCTTATATCACTTTGGCTCGCATAAAAAAAACCTAATTTTTAATAATCTTTATAATTTTACTGTTGTTTTAGATTTAACAAATAATAAATAGAATTGAAGAGTGCTTCGCAAACATGTGTAATGCGATCGCCGCGACTTCGCCCAAATTGCGGATTGGACGAGAAAAAACAACATAACGGCGACGGTGAACAACTGCATTGATATGTGCTGCATAAATGAGGCTTTAATATTAGTAATGTTAACAAGAAATGCATGCATGAAAAATATTAAAAAAAGAAAATAAAATTATAAAGGCATTTTTACACGGTAAGTTTTCAGTACACAATTTCACAAACGTAAAAGTTTGAAGTTTTAAAATACCTATCGTGCGTGAGTAACGGAAATTAAAATTCTGTGTGAAAACTTATCGTGTAAATGTAACCCTCCTAACAACAATTTTTAATATGGAACAAATAAATATCTAAAATCTCAGTCTTTTTGTTTACCTCGAATTCCTAAGCAAATACCTATAAAAAAAACACAAAGTTATTGCATAACAATGACTTCAATTTTAATCAAAATTATCAAATTTATATATTTTAATTTTACTTAACACTAGGAGTAAATATTTCTATTTAAAATGATTTAATTAAATGAACTTTTTACATATGCAAGTAATAATCATTCACACCGCCCAATTTACACACGCACACAAACACCACTGCACTGCTATTTTCATGTTGAATAAAAAAAATTAAAAATCAATTCAATTCAAAATATACGTGATTAAGTTCTATAAGTTGGATAGGAAAGGTAAAATGGAAGACGTTTTTATTATAAAAGGGATAATATTTTTCACATCGGGCATTTATCAAAACTTTGCATATACCAAATTGCCGACAGACACATGTCAAGTCAATTAGTTTTGCTAAGACAGTCTGATTGAAAGTAAACAAATAAATAATCAGAACTCACGCATGGAAGAAATGTCCAAGTGTTTATCAAAAAGGGGTGTATTCCGATAGCAGAGGATGTTTGAGGCGAATGTTTAGGGGATGTTTTAGAGAGTAGCGGTATGTTAGGGGACGATGATAGATTGAGGTGCAAGGTAGCAGTGTGTATGGTAAAGGTGATTGTAACACCACCTTGTGAAATCCCTATTTAATAGATTATTAAAAATTATTTAAACTAAATTTACAATGAAAATTCGTCTTAATAAATCAAATGGTTTTTGTGAGCGTCTAATCTTTGGTAGGTCGTCGGGAATACATTGAATGCAATATATATGACCGAGTACGTAATGGTCTAAGGTACATATCAGGTTTTTTGTCATCACAATGAAAAACTTTGAAAGTATTGGTAATATTTTTCTATTGGTCGGGAAATCAATTTGTTCTTAAGGTTCGCCATTTTAAATAAGTAAGTATTGTAAATGTTATCTTAATTTGCTAATTCCTTAATATAATCCGTCATTAATTCTATTATAAACAGGTGTTTTCCTTGGGTTCAGTTATCTATCGATTAGTCGATTGCAGCTCGTACTATGACTATTCTGAATTTTTTTATAGATATATTGATCTGTAGAACTGTTTCGAGAAAAGTATAAATATTTAATTAGTAAATATCAACAATTTTTATCGTTTGGCTCTTCTCCGCAACCGCTTCGTTGCTCATTTCAATAGGTGAAACGTGCAGTTTTAAGGCGTCGTAACGTATATTGGTAACCCTTCATAAGGATAGTAGTCTCGTTATAAAACTCAGTTGGACTCTGGTACATTTACTCTAAAAAAATCCCTTTTTCTTCAATTTTCGGCCCCTAATTTGTCCATTGGATATAATTCCCATTGCTTGTAATATATTAAATTCAATGTTGCTATCAAATATATATCTAAAAATGTGCTAGTTTATGTAATATTTTGAATAGAATTCGTGCTCCGTTTGACAATTCTGCATCAATTATTCGACGAATGATCCGATGATAAATCCAGACGTGTTTTCAGCTCTTAGTGGTTTTTTATTCATCTGCCATTGGTGACTGTAGATGAAAATTGGATTTACAATGTTTTCTAAGCGTTTGGAAATTACAGCCTGGTGAAGCCGGTCCATTATAGCCAATGCTGATATGGTTTAGGTGGCATCAAAAAGTTATTGTGTGTACTATGTATTGCGGAAAACTATTACTAACAAAATATATTCCATTTGACTCAATGCACAGCGTTTTGCACGATCCACTAATGCGCATATATAGATTTTTGTTTGTCAGTTATAGTAATGTTTTTCATCGCACCTGCGTCACGGTTGCTTGGATGGTTGGAGCATCATCATAAAACACGTTCCCTTCATTACGGTCTTCAGTTAAGGGAACAGAAATTAGTCACACGGTGATAGATTAGAAGACGAATACGGAGGAGGATGGCTGTACTTAGTACTTAATTCATTAGCCAACATTATTACATTGAAATTCCCATCAAATATGCAATGATTTCATGAACTTTTTCCACTAATTCAGTACGATTTTTAAGTTCTGAACGTCTTAGCGGTGGTTATCTTTTAAATCCTCACCACCACTTTTGAAATGTTAAAATCAATCATAAACTTATCGTTAAGACCTATAGAATTAGCGCCATAATTTTTTGTAACAACAATTTGTAAGTTTCCTCATAAAAATTCAGAAAATCGAATTTATTTCCAAAAAAACAGAAAATTGCATTCGACTTCTTATGGCTTCAAACATATTGGTACACCTAATAAATTATTAAAATTGAAATAAGTCGAAAAGCGTGCATCTTAGGAATAAAAATTATTAGTAGGTTTTTTTTTAGCTAATAGTAGCAATTTTCTACATTTTTCTCATGTTTTCACATTTAGATGCAATTATTACCTTTCAGAATCGGTACCACGATATGAAATTCAAGATTTTTTGTCGATGTTACGTGACCATAATGGTCAAATGTAAAACAACAAAATTTGAAATTATCGAAAGTGGTACTACATACAGTCCATTTTGCGAACATTGGTGTAGAATAATTTTTTTTTTGCCTTTCATGAGCCATACACTCTATTCGTTTGGAATAGCGTAACTGGAACACCCTGTATAGTATAAATTTTAAAGCACTCTCTGTAAAGGTAGATTATACAGAGAAAAAGAAATAAATAAATAAATTGGAAACAAAAAAAAAAAACAGGTGTTTCCAAATAAAACCAAAACAAATCCATAATATTCATAATTTCCACAAAATTACAACCACCGCCACCCGGCCACCACCACCGCCACTGTCATTTTCAATTATATTAATTTTTTTTTTAGTTACATAATAATAATAGAAAAATTTTTTTTTTATTTTACATTTAATAAATCAATATTTTTGAAAAAAAATAAAAAATTCTAGCGCATATTTTATATCGCAATTTATTTGACCTATATTAAAATTAAAATAAATAAGAACAGCTTATTTTATAACCGGAAAAGAATATTATTATGGTATTTGCTGTGTGTGTGTGTGTGTGTCGTCATGTTATGCATTACAAAATAAATTGAAAACAATAAGTGATGTCTATTTTAAAATATAAAAAATACTACGGACATAAAGGGTAAAATAAATATACCAAAAAAAAAAAGAAAAAAATAAGGGTTTGTTATGATGAATTGTCTGTGTCTAGTCAGTCGTCTGTAGTCCCGTGCGATTCCTAGTCCCTGCCACAATTTATTTTAAATTTAGACTCTGTTCTATATTTATAATTAAAATATTAAACAACCAAAAAGTATAGCAACACTTGTTAAAAGAAAATCAATTTGAAAATATTTCCTATTTATAATTTATAGTTAATAATAAAGTTAATAACCTAAAAATATAAACAATAAAACTACCGGAATAATCCAAGAAAAAATACCGTTAACAAATAAATAAATAATAAGAAGAATTAATTTTCTTACAAAAAAATACTTATTATTTTTTCTAAAATAAAAAAAAACGCACGTACACACTATAAAAATACACTAAACACTCACACACACGTACTCAATTCTTTTTATAGAGATAGACATTTAAATGAGGACATTGCCCTATTTTTATTATTATATTTTAAAAGTTAGTTCAATCAACTGCTAAACAAAACACGAACACACTGATAAAATTTATTGTTTTTGTTTTCAAGTCAATTTTATAGTTTTTAAATGTCTTTTTATTATTATTATTATTTAATTTAATTTAATTTAATTTAATTTTTAAAAGGAAAACTATACAAAATAAAAATTATGGACTTTAATTATTATTATTATTATTTAAATTTTTGTTTGGAAGAAAATACGAAAATAGAAAAAGAAAAAAAAACACACACACACAATAAAGTTGAATGAAATACCGTGAAATAAACAAAAACCGCCATTACTATTAAATACGTATTTTTATAATAAATACACTGTAGCGTAGCGTATTGTCGTAGACGTAGACTCGTGGTGTAGCCGTAGTAGATTAGAGAAGAGTACAAGTAGTAGATGCAAAGTGTAGTATAGATAAAGTGAATGTGCCTATTATTGGGTGATACGTACCTATTATATTTTACAAAAAAAAAACACATCAGCTGGTGAATGTTATTAAAATAAAAGTAATGGAAATTAGAAAAAGTATTTTTTTATAATATAATATTGTAAAAATTCTACGATTCACGCACACTCAATTCAACCACAATTCGGATTAATGAACACCACTATTATTCAGGCATCAATTTATCATTCCATCTTTATACGATTAATGCGCCCCATTTGCTATAACATTAAAAATGATGGTCACTTTATAAATTAATGTAAAAAATTTGATAGTTTAATTAACATTAACATAATTTTTATTTTTAGACAATTCTTGAAGCAAACATTTTATCTGCGGGCAACCATTGTTCCAGAAATTGTATAAAAATGAACACATAATTTTATTTTAAACATATATCAACTAAATTTATCAATAACTCAGCTCAAAAAATTACAATAATATCAATTTTATGAACTGACAAACTGACTGTAATTTGTAATTCGAGAACCACAATATCAAGTTTTTCCAAAAATAATAATATTACGATTAAGTTGAAACTTTCATTTAACATTTATTACATTATTCTAGCTATTCTGGTACTTGAAATATATAGCGTATGGAGAAAATGAAAATTCGATGCACGTATCATTTATTCGATTAATACATCATAATCAATTCGACAACGATTTTGAGGGACATCTCTAAAGTAAATTCATTCAAAATGTTAATTGACCGTGCAAAACGTTTTATTGTAGCCGAAAGTAACTATACTTTGAGTAAAATAAACATTATAGGCATATTGACGTTATATATTGTTTTGTGCGTGTAGCTGTGTTTGGTATGTTTTGGTATATAACAATGAAATGTATCCCAGTAGGAAATTTTGTAACTGATTCCGAATGCAGAATTGCAATTTCCAAATCTTTAGGCTTATAATATGCGATATTTAACATTGTAACATAAAATCTATAATTTTTGTAATGCACACAAATAAATAATTCTTCTTGCGGTTTAACTCTACGTATTATATTATAATTAAACAAAAATGTCAATGTAAAATGTGATTAAGTTAAGATTAAAACTCACAGCATTTTTACAACATATCATTATGGAATACAATTGTTTGTTGGGATAGTGCATTTGTGTAAGTTTTGCACATCATATATTTGCCAAAATAAAAAAAAACAAACGAAGAATGAAAGAAATGCGAATACTACACCAACTCCATTTACTTACGTCACTATGAAAATATAGGTTTTCTATTGTCTAATTTTAAATGTAATAATGCATATATAAATACACACACACACACACACACAACCACACAATATGATACAGAACATTTAAACAAAAAGATGCTGCAGATATATGTTGTAGTCTTACAACAAACACGGAGACACGCAACCCACAAATAAAAAGTCATTCAAACAATTATTCGTACAATTACGAGTAGTAAACAACACATCAATGAATCCTGATTTAAACTATAACACGTGGAATTATTTATAAATGTGTAAAATGTTTGATTTTAATTATAGGCACATTGAATAGGTGTTTATTTTCCGGCTGATCGGCAGAGGAATTGTATAAAAACACAAATTGACACATTGACAAAATATTTTGATACAGTTATCATACCAAAAACAACAACAACAGCGATAATTAATTCTATGCATTGAAACCAACATTATTCCCCAGCACAGCGTATGCGTGGCGTTAGTACGAATAAGATGAATTTTCTATAGGTCATTCACATCAGTGTCTGACATTGGAACATTTTATATTAATTTAAAATAATAATAAAATTTTAAAATATCAAATTAAATATATTTAAGTATAGAAAAGTGAAATTAGTAGTGCGACTCATAATGTCAAAGATAATTGAACAGGTAATTGATTAGAATTAATATTTTTTTAAGGATCAAGAACATTACCACAGTTCATCATAAGGTTAATTTTTGGATTTAGTTGTGCGAATATTCATATACGAAATTTCGGTAACTAAAAATGTATTTTCATTAAGTTCAAATCCAAAAGTGTGTTCGACTGTTTAGGTCCATTCAAAACATACAACAACTAACTTTAACGGGCGATTCATTATTGTAACAAGTAAAACCTCACTGGATATACATTTTGCAGTAACTTATTGGATAATACTTGTATAATCACATTTCCACTTCTCATACCAAATTTGAATGGAACGGAAAATCAATTTCGAAGAAATCTATTAAGAACCACCTGAATAATTTCATTTTATACTTGCTCATAAAATTTCATCTAAATTGGTCAGACGATCTTCCATCACTAAAATTATTAGGTTTTCTACACATTTCGGTAATTTACCAATCCAATGTCGATGTCAATTTGAGTTTAGAATATGTTCAAACAACGGAACAAATGTTCAATAAAATGGTGAATAAAATGAACTATTAAATAATAAGATGACCTACAAAGAAGAATTACAAAACTGGGGGCGCGTAAAGGAATCCTAAAGAATGTATCACACTCTTCTTTAGAATAGCGAACTGCGAATGCAAATGAAATTATATATTTTGGAATTACGTAGGGTATTTTAAGAACATTAAAATTTAGCTATGTTTCTGATTTCAGAAACACATACCACGGAACAAACAGAAATTGAGGTTACAAAATTTACCATATACGGCCGGTTGCGCCGTCATGATAAAAGCAAGCGTGATTCGGCGATAATAGAAAAAATCATATAAATAATCAAAATATAGGAGAACTAAAGCAATACAATCAACTATAACAATATTGCCAACTAATGTATAAGATGAAATGCAATGAATACCTATTGATTTCCTATGTTCCCATTTTATACTATTTAGGGAGTAATTGCACATACCTATACTGGGGCTCATGAGCGACCAGAGCGTATTGGATTTGTTAAACTTCTTCATTTATTGTAGGGAGTAGCATCAATTATCATATACAATAACACATAAGATTGTTCTGTTCGAAGTTAAAAAAAAATGTCTCGGAAGGGAACTATTATATCTAATCACAGTGCAGCAATAAGATTATGCTGATATGTTCTAATGCAAAACTGCTGAAATTATAATTATTCCTAAATCGGGTAATTCACCAAATGGAAAGACAAAACTAGTTGTTTGAAAAACTTAAAAGTCAATTGTAGAAGATCACGTCAAGTCATTTAGAAAATTTCAGTGCTAGTCCCAGAGATATAGAAATTGATTGATAAAAATGAACATAATCATCTCTAAATCAATTGATTCCGCCGTAGCTAGTTAAAAAAAAAATGGGCATTTAAAAACTAATTCAAGTGATCTGATGACCACAAAAATTAATTGGAATAATATAATATGATGATCAAGAGATAACATCCCAATAGAATTTTACACGAATTACGGACTCGTAAACATCAAATCATAACCAAAGTGTGGGAAAATGAACAAGGCAGAAAAAGAAGTATCTAACATCCGACAAAACATCAGACTATAGATGAATATCATTTGCAAATATTGTACACTCATTCAATGTGTCGAATGATTTGCATAAGGAAATTAAATTGAGAATATCTTATAGGGGTACAAATATTTTCTATGCATTTAAAAGCTTGCTACTCAACAGACGAACAAAACGGTTGACAACGAAAAATGCAGTCGTAATGTACGACCGTGAAAGATGATCTCATCTCACGGGAAAAACAAGAATATACTTTACAATGTGCGGCTCAGAACAATTTGTGAATCAATTTTCGTACAGAACATCTGAAGATTTAGGCAGAACCATTTCCTCCATTGGTTCTGCCTGAACCTGTTGTTGTTGAAACTGTGTTAAAGCGGAGCTAAATAAAACTGGCTGATGTCAGCTGGAAACCCCTTGCTAACGATTGCCAGCAATGAAGAACTGTTCTAGAATTATTGAATTTCATCGGCAATTTAAGAATGCATAAAATATTTTAACGTATCATTAAAATTAAAATAAATATACAAATTTAGTTTTCTTCTTCAGCAGACATAATCGAGAGATACGAGATTGTTTGTAAATCGTTATAATTGAATGGTAATAACAAATAAGTTGTCCATTTACTTGATCGTTTCAAACCTTTTTTAGTAAAATAAAATTAAATCAACATTAACGTTTATTTTTCTTAAATTTACAATGTTATTCCATGAATGAATCCAGCTTCACACACACACACATACACACACACACACATATATATATATATCCCCTGCAATTAAATTTAAAATACATTGTAGCCAAAGATACGAAACAATTTATTTTATGCGATAAAAGTGGAACACACAATAATGCTCTGGATGCACCCGCTCAATGTCATCCAGAAGTTATATATGAATGTCTTTATTGTATTTAATTGTCTACTAACTAAAAAGAAAAAAAAACTAACGTATAAAATTATTTAAATGTAAAAAATCAATAGTTCAACAATTATTCAATTAAAATTCATGCATTCCGTGTATTTAAAAAAAAATTAATTTAACTTCCACCAAAATGAAAAAAAAATAAAAACACGTCTTGATATACAAATCTCAATTTCTTAATAGTTTGCAGCAGCAGAGCATGATTGTGTTTCGTTGGTGTTTAAAATATTCTAGAAAAATACATAGGCCAATGTTTATTGAAATTATTAGCATGCATTGTGTGATGTTAATTTCTTTCGATTTACTTTTTCTTTTTACTATTTACCTTTTTTTTTTTTTGTTATCAATATCAATATATTAAATTGATTTATTTGTAGAAGTTTAACGAAAGATAATAATTTTCAGTAATTAATTGTTAAAACTATAAAAAAAAAAAAACTAACTGTTTTGTTATAGGTAGAAATTTTAAAATAGAAGAAAATTGCGTTATTATAATGGCGCCCATGTATAATTATGTGAATCACATGAGGCATGGACATAAAATAATGCGATTTTTCTTTGTTAAACAACCTTATTTTTTTTTTCTTATTTTAAATACCATAATTATTTGGAAGGTGATTGATAAAATGAAAAAAAAAAAAAAAAAAAAAAAAACTTACCTTGTTGATACAGGACGATTTTTCCTTGGTTTTGTATTCATATCGTAATTTTTATTGTTGTTGGTGGTTATGTTGTTGTTGTTGTTGTTGTTGTTGTTGTTGTCGTTGGTGTTGCTGTTATTATTTGAAGGGCCCGGCGGGTAAGAGCCTTCCCCGTTAGAGTTCGTGGGGACCGGAATTTTGACGGATTTTAATTGTATTGTAAACTGCAATTGTTTAGCAGCTATTAAATATGGCTTTTGTATTGTTCTTTCTATATTTTTATATCGTGTAATTGTTGAATTCGTGATGTAAAATTTTTGTAAAATGAATAAATCTTATGTGAAAACACCCTTCTTCGTTTTTTTTTTTTGCGTGAGGCTGTTGTATTTTTCTTGTTGTAATGCCTATACTTCTTGCCCTTACTATATAATATATGTGAAATATATAATATAGTATAACCTCTAATTATTTATTTTTCCAATTATTTTGTTGGTTCAGTAGTATTCTATAATTGTATATGTTTTCTTTTGTAATGCATGTGATGTGGTAAATTCTTTATGTGCTCCAAAAAATTTATCATCAAAAAAAAAAAAAAAATGCGGTTCGATTACTTTTTTTTTACCTTTTTTTTTTTTTTGTCTTATTCTTTTGAATCCTGTTATTTAAATACACTTTTCTATTAAAATGTTTATTAGTTGGTGGTTTAGTTAATTATTTTAGATAAAAATATATGTTTTAAAAATTATAATAATCTTAATTTTTATCAATTTCTAATCGCGAACAAATTATTTATTCCGCGAAAGATGAAATGAAATAAAACATTACAGAACAGACAGAATCGGAGAAATGATGATGATATTTAATAAACGAGAATTTTTTTTTTTTTTAGGTGAAATAAAAAAATGGCGTGTGCGTATTTTAATTTTATATGGATTTTATCAATTTCTTACAATGGCTTTTTTAACTTATGTTATTTTATAGACACGAAAAAGAAAAATTAAATGAAAATTTGGTGGCAAATTTTGTGCGTGTGCGTGTGAATGAATGCGATATGTTGTATCTGTCATTTATTGTTACACTGTCAGCCATAATGAATGGAATGGGATAAGTTTGAGTGGTCACGCTAGATACCCACTAAAAAAATTTGCCGCGCGAAGCTAGCAGTTATAGTGGAATGACAGTTATAAGTAGTTATGTTTATATACGCGATACGTATCAAAAATGAATAAAGCTTTGTGTTTTCAGTAAGCGGCAAGTCAAAGTAATAAATTATTTGTACTTTGTAATATATTGTATAATACAAAATTATTAAAATCATTTTTCGGTCATGAATTTAAATTTAAAAAACTAATATTGTTATTGTTGCTATTTAAAATTCAACATTTCGAAACGAATTTTTGTATAAACATTTTTTAGCCGATAACCTATTAAAAAATATAAAAATTTTACACCAAATCAAACAAGTCAATTCAGCCTGTAAATTTAATGTACTGAATTTCAAAACAAAATACGGAATTGACATGATGAAATGAGCCTAAGGCAACTATATAGTGACAATCACAATCACTTTTTCTGATCTTTGACAAATTTTGTATGTAGAATATGTCAGCATATCACAAAAAATAATGTTGATAGTCACTATAATCTCCTTATACAATTCAATAGCCCATATTTCTATATGTGGTGGCTGATACGGCCATAAAAATGTTTACATTGGAACAAATGGCGAATCTAATAGATTGTACTTATTTTCTTGACATTATAATACTTAACAAATATAAAATCGATTGCAATCGATACGGTGTGGATTTAGCATCATCTATAAAGACAACTCAATCGGTGCAGAAGTTGCAGGCTAGTTTCTAAAAGCAAATATGTTGTTTTCCTTTGAATTTTTCTAATTTTTACAATATAACACATAGATTTTAAATGCCATAACATTTCTTAAATGCTTGATACGTATCAGATACGCACTAACATTCAGCTACGATATCTGATTCAAGGCTGAATTTTTTGTCAGCGAGATGTTATGGTAAACGATGAACCGGATAAACCCTATATGCGTTCCGTCACCTCTGTCTGTGTATATTGTCAAGGAAAACGTCACTCTAATGATCTAATGCCGTACTTAGATACATCATTTCATTTGATGTAATTTCTTAATTTCGTATTTTTCAAAACCTCTGCTTTTTGAAATTTTTAAATTTTGTCCTGGGATAAATTG
This sequence comes from Bibio marci, assembly GCA_910594885.2. Lineage (NCBI taxonomy): Eukaryota > Metazoa > Arthropoda > Insecta > Diptera > Bibionidae > Bibio > Bibio marci. The sequence continues at coordinate 14,710,317 of OU343116.1, read as the reverse complement.
CTATAGAAAATAGACATTAACCTTGCGTTATAGTTCGATTTCCAACTAGCATATACTAATGTAGCATTTACATTATGCCTAATTTTTGAATCTAGAAAATTTCTAGGAAAAATAAAAAGAGATAGTTATAAAAAAAATTTACTGAAGTAAGAGTAGTAAAAAAAATACCAAAATATAATCTGACAATTAATTTTATAGCAAATTGACAATTGTTTTTTTTTCAGATAATAATAAAAACAAATAAATATTTATTAATTATTACATTTTATTTGTTTTAAAATTATAATAACATAATAAATATATGTATTTACATATGCGTTTAATATTTTTTTTAATAAATACCATTAAATTTTTTATATTTTTATTAATTTTAGAACAAATAAAATGTTTATTATTAAATTTGTTTTATTACTGTCAAACTATATTTATATTTTATTATAGTGAAATGACAGTTTTTTTTTTTTTTTTTTACAAATTAGCAATTCAGCTATAAAAAAAGATGAACATGTTCATCTTTGAATCTAGTTTTTCAATCTAAATTATGGCTAGGCCCATAATTAGATTCTAATTTTTTATACTATTGTGCTCTTCTAACTAGTTTGACATTTGTATGTTATATCTCAATTTTTTCTAGATTCAAAAATTGGGCATAATGTAAATCTCCCATAAATCTCAATCAATTTATGCAAATTTCATATAATTTGACAAGCAGACAATGTCATATTTGCAATCTAATTAGTAGAAGTGAATTTAAAAAATGGGAATTAATCATCATAGAATTTAATATTAACTAAATTTACAATGCCATTCTATAAGAAGAAAATTTAAATTAATATGACCAGCAGATCAAGCCATGTTTGCAATCTAAATCACTAGAAGTGATCTGCGCTTTAATTTTCATGGATTTTAATACAAACCAACCTCAATATCCGATTTTAGCATCAGATACCAATTAATTCATCCAATATGGGCAGAATATCAGTTGTCAAGGACTTTGTTAGGAACTACATTTATAATACCATTCTAAACTAACATACCAAATTTCATCCATTAGATCACACAGATCTGCAATATATATGAGAATTAATCTTAACATCCCATTCTAGCATTACCAATTTGACTAGTAGATCAAGCCAGATCTATATTTTAATCAGTAGAATTGCATCTTGTTAACTGGTCATCAATTTTTATGGAACGTGTGTTAAAAAGTAACCTTAACATTCCATTCTAGTAACACATACCATCAATTTCCAATCCAATATGCAGATCAACATGATGCGCGTATAACTTTTCATGGTACATATTTAAAACCAAACTTATATATAGAATAACATCACCTAGACTCACACATGGCAACCTCTACATTGTGTTTGTGAACCTTTTATAAAATACTAAGCGTATTTCAAGGGAATCGATTTAATAGTTTTTCAGCGATATTCTAATGGGTAACAAATCACCACCAAAAATCCTTTATACCATAAGTTCAAATATTCATGAATTTACCAGCATAACATAAAAATCTTTGTATTATTTGAAAATTCTTCTGGAAAGGAAAACACCATTGTCATTGAAAAAGTGGTTGCCTAGAGTCTTCACTGTATACAACAAATATGGGAACATATTTTATGTGTGAAAATGATAAAAGGATTTTAATAATTTAAATATAAATAACCCGCAATAAAAAAAAAACACTTACCCACCTACAATTATACTGTGTTTGCGCATAATAAAAACATCCTTTTTCACGCATACAATCCAACATTATTATTAACTGAACATATAAAAGGACAAACAATTTCAATTTATGATTTAGTCACTGAACTGCACTGGAAACGCGCACACAATATGGGTGGATTGAAAAAGGATACAGTCATTACAAGTAGCAAACAAAATGCATCGTCAGTACCTTTGAAAAATATTGAATATTTTAATTGTGAATTAAAAAATTTATTTAAACAATGTGAAGCGGAAAATTTTAATATCAACGATTTAAATCAAATTCAATTTCATAAATTAACCAAAAAACTAAGAAATTCATTTCTAAAAAAATTATTTATAATTATAATAATATTAATAATAACGGTAGCATTGATTTATTATGTGCCAACATTAAATTGGAATGTGTCAGCCATTGGACGGATTTTAATGATAAAATTTTTAAATATTTGGAATTGGCAATTGTTATATAATTCAAAGTGTTTAATTAACTATAATCATGTTTCAACAAGTGATGAATATTCATTGGATGATGCAAAAATGGATGGTGAGCATCAAATCATTAATGCCGAAGATTGTATTGTTTGTGAAAATATTGGTAATTAATTGTATCCTTTTTTTTTTGGAATTTATTGTCAGTGACCTGTGACGGATGACCGCACGCGGTGTTGCACTTGTTAGCAATTCTTAACATCCAAACGAAATGTTGACAATGGGGCGGGTAGGTAGCGGCACATTGGTAGCAAAAGTATGTTTTCACATTTGTTGCACGCGTGTAAAGGATGTTGCCTTTTTGAACCACAGAGACCGACATATTAAACCAAACGTACATCAGAAATGAATCCATTTAAACACTGAAAATCACCTGAAGGGTGAATCATTTCAAATAGTTAATACTATATAGAACCTATACATATTTCTCTAGGGCTATCGCTTCTTTGGATTGTGTTGTACTTTATATTGCCGACCGGTCATTTGAATTACATGAAGACTTGTGGTCACAAATATGTTTGATTTGGTACAACTGATCATGATCTAATTGTTTATTTTTTGTTATATGATTTGGCATTTAATTCGAAGACGACATAAACATATATACCTATCCTATCGTAAGTTCCGGAATTGCGACTGTATAGATCATTAGCTTTACATTGAAGCTTTCCCTTGTTATTCAAAATATATAAGAAATTCGCTGGGTAAAATCATTGTCAAATTATTTTATTATGAAATAAGTATTAAATGCGGTAAGAGAACTTGAATAATATAAAAAATACGTCACAGATCCTTGGATACTTCAGACTAACGAAACCATCAGTGGAGAACGTTATCAACAACAATAGATGCAATTAAACCGAACATTAAAGCTCAATAGTCCACAATATGCGGTTAACACGTCATCGCCTACAAATTTTTGTAAATATGTGCTCGCGAACAATTTTTCGTGTTCGATGAACTGAAATAATTCGCAATGCGACGAGGGTATTTGAACAAAATGTTGAATTTATCGATGACATTTTAGCATAAAGGTTTATGGTGGGATTATCAATTTTTACAATTTCTCAGTCTATTTTGATAAAATATTGTACATGGATTTTTTATATCAATTTAGTTCAGAAGATAGTTCTGTGGGGAAATGAATACCGACATCAGTTATTCTCATCATCTTACATGAAACATTTGCAATTTGGTTATTTCTTACAGATCACATTCAACGGCATTCAAATGTATCCTATCAGCAATTAAAACGATTTTATATTCAACGTGGCGTACCGTTAATTGTGGATAATTCACATGACATATGGCAACCAAATGATTTTCTACAAAAATTATATAATATTCATGAAATCGTTACCGCTGCCAATCCGTGTGATTTACAAACAAATTTAATGATTGGATTTTATGCAAATTTACTGGATTTATTTGATTTAATAGCTGACGACGCATCGTTAATTAATGAAAATTGGTTTTTACAATTTAACAATTGTAATTTTCGAACAAACAAAGCATCACGTTTATTATGGCAACAGCCATATTATTTGGCAAAACATTTAAATCCATATTATTCGAGTTGGATTATTTTAATAAAAAACTATCAATTTAATAGGCATCAAAATCTAAATTTAAATGGTTTAATTATTGTTATGCAATATTCGGGAGCGTTAGCGATTAATCTTAAATCAACAAAATTATGTTATGAACAATGCGGTGAACATCACCAAATATTAATGGCTGGTGAATCATTAATTTTTATATCACATTTATGGTCATTTTATTATGCCGACACCAGCAGTGTAAACCATAATGGGAGAGCAACGGTGCAGTCAACCGACGATGGAATTGATGATGATAAGCAGCTTTCAATTACATTTATAATTGAAATTGATTTAAATTTATAATACAAAAATATGATGCAAGAGTTGTTAATAAATAATTTAAAAATGTAATATTATGCAATTTATGAATAAAATAAAAATTTAAATTAAAATATTACACAAATAATGGCTCCATATTTTATTCTGGCTGCTGTAACTACAGAAGTAAATTATGTAAACGCATACTGCAGTAGCCTTGGTAATGTTGCGTCTACAAGAAGGGCACCGATTGTATAGTTAACAAAATTCTTCAACTATGGAAGGAAAAATTTTGTTTGTGTTGTTATAAATCAACTGAGGCAAGTTAAAATGCTTTCACATTTATCACAAATAAATGAAAAACGAAGACGAGGTGCTGGTAAAAAGGTAGAAATTAAATATCGCCAGGTTGCTAAACAAAAACGTCGTCACTGTTGGAGGAACTACTGTTTACCCTCACCTATTCGTGGTGATCAAAAGGGATGTGAACTTGGTTCAAGGCGATCGCGGTTTGGTTGCAATATTAGATCTCCTGGAAGTACTCCGGATGCTGACAAAATCAGTACACCTACGGTTACTATAAACAAGCAACTTGCCACTATATCAAGTACGGGGCAATAACTTGTGAATGCAGCGCTGCAATTATTCCGGTGGATTAAAACCCGGAAATTGCAGAACTACAAACTAAGATACTAACAAAGGCGCTGAATATGACTGTCACTTCATTTGTGAACTTCGATTTGGGCTGATATGCGGCCTTTGAGATTTCTGCCGCGCTATGGAATGCTACGAGGCGTCTTTGTGGTAAACTGTGGACATCGAGCTTTACGAACTTTACAGTAACAGATCTTGGGATACTTTGGAAAGAAATCAAACTCAAGTTTGTTGATTTCAACTTAGCTCTATAGGGATATAGTGACTATATGGTTCTATGCAAGGCGGAAGTTATGGACTGGTTTATCAATAATCATGTATTTGCTATAATAAGAAATGCTATAGAATCAGTTTTCGTTGTTATAGCCAATCTTGATTATAACCTGCTGTAATAAAATAACATTCTTGCTTATAATCTTTGTTGTTAAATACAATCATTTTTTGATTATTAAATTCTTGGTTATAAGTTATTCCGGGATAGAGGTTGTATAACAACGAAAACTGATACTAGCACACACAACTTTTAATTTAGCAAAAATATACAAACCACATGACTGATATGATGAACTTACCAAAGATTTACTGGTCAATACGTGTAGATGAAATAGTTTTACAAATATTTGTCAATCTTCGCCCGGCTATAAATAGAAAAATACTTAGCAATAAACACCAGTCGTGCAGTGGTCACGTCTTTACAATGTGCTGTGCATTTACTATAAATTAAGATGTGCCCGAATCAGTTTTCGTTAATGTTATACACAGCAATTTCTTCGCTATACGCCAAATATTATTAAAACCATTTTTGTTTAAAACATTGTCGTTGTTAAATTTTAATAGTTTTTATGATCCATGGAATCTTCATATTAACCTTAATAAAATTAATAGAAAAATAATTAATTAATTTATATTTATATTTTTTTTTTTATCCTTTTATTCTTTAGTTTTTAATTTTTATTAATTTATAATTTATAATTTAATATACGAGAATATACCCGTAATTATATTGGATACGAGAGTACATACAATAATATAATATTAATGTAATTAAATTATAAATAGCATTCCATTTTAAACTGTTTTTTATTTTGTAATTTTGTATTCTTTTGTTTTTAATTTTTGTTATTAATTAACCTTTTGTTTTTTCAATTTGCTTCAAAATATTATTTATTATTTATTATTTATTATTAATAATTTAAGAAGAATACCACCTTTTTTTCCTAAGGGTTAATTAGATCACAGATTTTTTTTTTTTTTTAAGATACAGTTTTTAAACGTTTTTTGTGTAAGATTTTTTTACTTTTCATAATTTTTATGTCTTTTAAATTTTATACGCTATCGTAATTATAAATTAATTAACTATAAATAAATATGAATAAATAATGAAAAATATATATTATTAAATTATATGTAATCTAATTAACCGTTTAGAATTTAATTTAATTTATATTTACACATAATTATTATTAATTATTTATTTTTATATGTAATTATTGAATTCTCGTTTAACAACAATTAATTCCAAAATGAAAAATGTATGATGAAGATTATAATGGCGAAGGCTGGGCGTGGGCGGGTGGATAGATATGCCATTTGTCTTTACTTTATTAATTGCATCGTTCGTCCGTCCGTCCTACTGCTGGTTGATTGTTTTAGAGAGATTATTTAAAAGAAACTTTTTATAAACGACATAGACGTAACACGCGGTAACGAACTGGATTTAAAAACGACGTGCAAAATGGGTGTTCTGTTAAATCTCTGCCTTTGTCCCACTATAATCCGGAATGGATTAAAAAAAAACACACAAAATTCATTTTATTTATTCGAAAATAATCTCCATCAACTGTCTGTGATTGGAATGCTGTTGAGAATCGCACGATGGTCGTCGCATTTTGAATCCCATCAACTGCATGTAAAAGTGTTTCCTTTCAGTGGCCAAATGAAGTTTAGGGAATAGAAATAGCGAAAAACCTCGCATGTTGACTAAGCAACAAATCAGGATGGCCGTGCTATAGCGAGGGTTGTACGGAACAGTAAATCTAACACGCCTAAATGCTAAAAGCTCTACACAAAACCTGCTCACGTCAGGAATATTCGTGTTCGAAAAGATTTTACAAGTTTACATACAAAATCGCTTTTAGTCGGCTGGTAGAACATGGTATTGGACAACTGACAGTAAAAAATTTCAACCAAAATCATATGAAGTAGACTAAAAAATGGCGGTTCCATTCAAGTTGTATGGGGAGGCTGTTTTAGTTACAATTTCATGTAACTATAGTAACATTGGATGGAATTATGAAAAAGGAGCTACCATATATTTGAAAATTTTGCAGCTTACCACAATTAATAAGTAACATGAATTTTAATGACAGCCAAGATTCTATTTCAACATCAAGATGATGATCCGAAACACAAGGCAAAAATAGTTAAAAATTGGTTGGAAATCTAGAAATTCCGATAAATTCTAAAATTGTCGGCTGAAAGTCCAGATTTCAATCCAATTAAGAATTTAGATGGGCAATCAATTGTAAAGCGGGGACTTTGTCATTAAATAATTGTGCGACCCATACGAAATTTAACCCATGCCATAATCCAAAGTGATGTTAGCTACATTTTAGGAGTAAACCTCTCCCCTGCTTCTCCACCTTAACGGTAAATAGACCCAAATCAAGTTAAAATTTTGGTGTCCGCTAAAAAGTAGAAGCAGACAGCAGAATGTTCTATGGCGGAACAAATGATTGTCAGGATTAAGATTTGAGCTAAGCAAACTTTTCACAAAAATGTAAAGGACGCATGGTAAAAATAGCAGGAATACTTCATAGTGCTAACTAATAAGCCCAGAAAAACCAAATACTCATAACCCTTATATTGAAAACACAATGCGAGCCATTCAAATTTGACATGTACGACTTCAATTTTATTCGGGCCATCATCACCGGCTATGGTACACAGTTTAATAATAAGGAAAAAACAATAACTGTTTTCTGTATTTTTGACGGGTACAACAATAACCGTTGGTAATTGGAATCTATCACCTACCGCATGATGAAATTGTATAATTTAATTACATTTTAATATTATATGGTAATTTAAATAAAAAACCAAATAGCCAAATAGATTTCAAAATAGAATTCGTCGGTAAATTTATTGATACGAAATTCAAAAACTTAAATAAATATCAATTCCATTTCATAAGTAGAATCGGATTCGTATTCATGCAGCATTTAGTTTTGGCTAACTACCCGGATCCGTTACGTGCATTGCGTCCGTTGCATACATTTCTTCAGGAAATATATGAAAATTAATAAGTTCTGTATTTTCAAACATTTCTATCTTTTCAGATCTCGATGCACACAACGGATCATTGTTTGGTTTGCCTATTATATTATATTATAGACGTCAATGCCGGAATTTAATAAACATTAATTAAAGCCCATCCATTCTCCAATGTAACGATTATATCAAATTGTACTAGATTGCACTAGATTGCACAAACCATAATGATTATGGTTTGTACAATTTGGTAATACGGTTTCATTGCGGAGAATGGTCTTTAATAAATTTAATTGCCAATGTAACGGGGTATAACATTTTCGGTTATGTTCCGGTCCGGTAAATATTTTATTCCCGGTTCAAATATTTAAAAACGGTGTAGTATTATTCGTATAGTCGAACCGATTATATGTTTCGTTAGCGTTACGTCTATTTTGACAGCATTAAAGAAAAGAAAAAAAAAATAATTAATATATATTTTAAAGAAATCTTATTATTTTTAAAAAATTTATTCAAAATTAAATAATAAATATGAAAAAAATTAAAATTAAATTAATTATTAATTATTATTTAATTTGAAATAAAATTTAAAAATTTGTTTAAAATAAATAGATTTTACTTTTTTTGAATACAAATATGTAGAGATAGCCAATGGGGTAAAAAGGCATTGGGGAACTATGTACGGCAATTGGCGGCTATCACACCGCCACCACTACTTTTTGTGACATCGTGACATATTTTGTACGGAAAATGTGTCAATGTTTCATCACAAAAAGTAATGATGCGGACATAACCGCTAATCGTTTTACATAATCCCAAACCTTAATTTTCGCGCACATTCTGTGTCTGTCCTGTGTGGGTTTGTGGATGTGTGTGTGTGTGTGTATGTGTTTGCCTGCGGTTATTTAAATTTTTTAAATAACTTATTTAAATTATAATTAACTTTTTTTTTTTTTTCTTTAAATATACCCTATTTTTTTTTTTTTTATATTTAAATTAATTTTCAATTTTATTTTATTAATTTTACAAAAATTTATAATAAATAATTTTTTTATTATTACAATATTAATTATTATTTTATTGTTTTTATTAATTTATTAGAATTTAATTTATTTTTTTTAAATGATATATATTTTGTAATTTAAATTTTATTATTTATTAATTTTTAGTTATTAATTAGTTTTAATTTTATTTTTTTTTTGTTTTCATTTTGTAAATTTGTTTTTGTTGAAACTGAACTGTTATAAAAAATTTGTTTAATTAATTTATTTTTGTATTAATTTTATAAAGTATTTCTGAATAATTTCTAAAGGTTTTTTTTTTATTTTTTAATTAAAACAATAAATATGTTATGCAATACGAAAAATATAGCGAGAGTAGATAGAGAGAGAGAGAGAGAGAGAGAGAGTGATAAAAAGAGAAAGAGAAATATAGTAGAAATATTTTAATAAAAAAAAATTTAAATTAAAAAAATGGCTCCCATTTTGAATTATTGCATATTATTTTATATAAAATTGGATAATATCAAATTTATTAATTAACTATATTTTAACAGTAAATTTTATTTTAATAATTTAAATTTAAATAAATTAAATAACTGCGGGTGATTCCTATGCGGTGACGCCGCCGCCGGTCCTTTCAACGCTCAAACTAATCAAATCCATAGAAATTAATAATTTTAATCAATTTTATTTGCATACATTAAGATAATAAAAAAAAACTCTTCTTTAACACTCATCCAACTGGGTCGTGTTGTGGAAACGTATTTTAAGTTTAGAGTAGGTACTCATAAATTTTTATCGGTTATAGTAGAATCATGTTGAAATTTGTCAAGTCTTATCTCACCGACGTATTGTCTTAACAATGGTGTAAAAACGAAAACCAAAATAAGGACGTAAACACCAAGGTCTTGAATGTAATACGTAAATTGAGAATTGTTGTTAAAAATATACAAACAAACCGCAAATCTATAATATTCATACACAACACAGAAGCACCTGATCTATAAGTAAGAGGAGGGCATGTACACCTTCATAAAATATGTTTAGTCAAAAATTTCCTTTGTGCTAAATGCTCCTTGTCGAAAGAATCAACATGGAACTATTTATGTGAATCTCGGTATTTAGAAAATATAACCAACATAAAATGAATGGATAATTTTTAGGAAACATCTTTGGTTTCATTTGTGAAACAAGACGCTTCGAGGATTAACGCGTGCGTAGTGTACAATGTTCTATGGTTTAAATACCGGAATTAATTCCGTCTTTTTAAAAAAAAATCAGTAATCATAATGTGAAACCGGGCGTTACATAGCAGAACATAAATCTGGATTTCCAATTTAACGTATCCTTTTATAAATCGCTAAAAAAAAAACACACACATACTACATCGCGTTCAACGCATTCAAAATGCGTCAAAGTTCACCCAGTGAGAGCATAATACCAATTAAAAATAATGAAATACAAATTATAGCAAATAAAAATTATGAATTAACACAAACAAATAGCTCTTGTGCCACATTTAAACACCCACACATCGAGCGTACTCGTCAATTAAACATTAATTAATAGATAACGGGTTTTTTTTTTTGTTGGAAATTTGTATTTTATGGACCATAAAAATTTGAAAAGCGTGCCCGACAAGTGCAAGTATGCTTAAAAACTATCTACCACCAGTAAATTACAAATGTATTGCTCTCTTATTTATCCTTAAACATTTGCCGGCCCAATTCTAAACGGCGTTTTCAGAGAAACCATTACTTTAGTAAACGTTCTCATATTTCCCCATAAAAATCACCCGTTATAATTATTAAAAACAAAAGAAACAAAATAGTTTTTTGCATTTCTATGTATTGTATATTTTATGTTTTTATGTTTTTATGTTTTAATAATGTTTAAATGTATAATTTAAAATAAAAAAATATAAATTTTTTTTTATATTTTAAATATATTAAATTAATTAAATTTTTTATTTTATATATTTTTGGTGTATGCCGGCGAGAAATATGTATTTTGTTTGTTTTGTCTTTGTTTCAAAATTAAAAATTAAATGACATTATTTATTTTAATTATTTATAAATGTTGTATGTTTTCATTAAATAGATTTTACAATAAATAATATTTGACAGATGAGACAGAAAATGATATTTTATTAATAATATAACATCGATTTCAATACACACAATTTCTTTACGATCGCGGTCGTACCGCCCTTACGGTTGGTCATAGTTTTATAAAATCCGCGATATACACTTCAACTTCATTGAGAAATAGGATATCGAGCATTGAAAGCGACGAGAAAATCGTTTGCAAAAAATGACTTTGAATAAATAAAAGTCAAAATGTGAAGTCGAGACCACTGAAAAGCATTCTAATTGTTAAACTATCTTATAGTTTTTAAAATCCATTAGGCTATAAAGGCTATAAAATATTACAAAACAAATATAATTTTGACGGCGTAATGACGGCGCGTTGCCTGCATCGAGTGTATCTAAAGCGGTAACACGGGAACGAAACAATATATATATAAGTAGATTGGATAACAACTAACTGGCTGTAGCAGATTGTCCGTGTTACGTGTGTCCTAAACAACACCAAATTGTGTATTGATTGAAATCGATATAAAAGTGACGCGATATAGTTTTTGTAAAAATTAAAATAAATAAAAAATTAACAATTAATTGTTTTTTTTATGATATAATAAAATAGAAAACATGTGTGAGCGTGTTAATTTAATGATATATAATAAAAAGGACGTTTTTATCGGCTGTTATAGCAGCAGTGATATGTTAGCGCATGAAAATAATAAATATATATTTTGTATTAATTTTAAATAATTTGCTTTTCTTTCTTTCATATTTTTAAGTGAATATTGAATTTTAATAGACAAATTTAGCGATTATAAACAAAATATAGTTTTATTTTTATTTTAGTAATAATAATTTTTTTCTTTTTTACACAACATAACTCAATCAATAACGATCTGCGTACTGATCGATCAAGATCAAAGCATAATATAATATCGAGTTTAAATGCAACAAAAACTAAAATGTACATTGCCGTATGCGATGTGCAAACGCATCTTAATATTCATTTATGATTCATTTTAGCTTTTTGACATTTCCATTCATTTGTTTTAATTTTTTTTTACATATTCACTTCCTGTTCTTAATGGATTATTCTTTTGTTGTTTAAAAAGTTGATGGTTTATTAATTTATTAATTTATTAATTTATGATGTCGACGGATGTTACAATCGTTATGACTAAGTCGATTGTGGATGATGTTTTTCCATACCGGCAAGCGACTGAATCATTATTGTCTTTGATTTTGATTCAAGAAGGCTGAGGCTGAATGTAAAATGGCTATGCAAATGATTGGGCTATAAGGAAGCTGTACGGTTGAGACAATTGTTGGGCGATGTTGGTTATAAAACAAAATCGACTGTATTAAATATTAATGTGCTTATTGCAACAAAAACACCCAAATTGAATAGCGTAGCTTTTTGGGAGGAATTCGACTGTAAATTGATTGATAAGATAAAAACGAGAACTGGACCGAAGGGCTTACGCCGAAATGGAAGGATAAAACAGAAACAATTATAACAAAAGATTGTATTAATCGTTTTCGCAATATGGAATAATGAATAGGCGCCCAACGACGAGTGGAATGATTATATTATTTTAATTTTATCGATAGCTGCAATACCAAAACGAAAATGAATTATGTTTTATAAAATTATTAAATTATAATTCGAACTTTTACGTACTGCGAAAATTATTTACGACCGCACAATAATTTAATATTTTAACAAATGAATCGATGCGATCCGATTGAATAAATAAAAACAAATGAATATTTTAAATCGGCGTAATTTTTATTTTGTTTTTAAATTTAATATATATTTTTTTAACAATAAAAAGAGGGGGGGAGTTTTTCTTTCGTATTATTGTTATAGAAGAAAAGAAGTTAGCGATAGAGAAAGTATGAGTACGATTTATACATAAAATTATATATACGCACGCAGCCATACCTCGATAAGAGCAACTTAATAATGGGACATCTCAACTGTTGCTTAAGACAAAAATTGTAAGCAACAGTTTTTCGATTTAGATGTTAAACTAAATAATAGGTATAAAATTACAAGTCGATTTTAATAAAATTTTGAAATATAAATTGAGTGTGACGTAATACAATCAATTATTACTTTTAGTTTCTTTAAAATTATAACCATAGGACAGAAATCCGAGAGTGGAATTCAAGAATCATGAACGCTTTTGCATTTTTTCATCCGATTTTGATAAAAATTAGTATATGTATACGTTGAGAGTATTGGATTATATATTGTGAGTTCCTAAATAAATTTATATTTAAATATCGATATTCTAGGACAATCTACAATAACCTGATCAATTTCGCCATTTCTAATCCGGTTTTGATTTTGAATTTAATATGAAAGTAACAAAAAAAATGGGATTATATGAACAGTAGTCCCGATTGAAGTTCTGGAAAATAGATACAGGATGTCAGGGTTGAATATCTTGGTTAATTTATAAAGTTTTCTTATCTGATTTTGATGAACTACGAATGCATCATCATATCTTTTGAATGTGTGAAGCTATTTAAAAAAATCTCTTCTAAGAGAAAGATTGGATATTAATTATAATTTTCAATTTTGTATACAAAAATGGAAACCCGTTAAAACTAAGGGTCAGTAATAAAAAATATTATAATTCTTAAAAGTTGATTTTCCGGAAAATTTTGTTTTTTCATAATTTATTCGACTTTCAACTGGTGACTTCACCAGGAAAAAATGGTGATATTGTAGTCGGCATACAAAATTTAATTAAAATGAGAAATGACCAAATTGTACTGTGGTTCGAAAGTTATATCCACCAAGTCATTGCTATGGCTATAATTTTTGGACAAACTTTCCTATAAATTGATCAAAATCGGACGTGAAATTATCAAATTTAATTAAATTAATTAAGGTTTGACGTTACGTCAGTCGTTCGTTTTTCTTTTGTTACTTATATCGGCTGCATAAATAATGTACAGTTATAAAAACAAATTAATACATTTTTGTAAGAAAAGCGATAATCAAGGATAAAAAAACGTTTAGAATAATTTTGTAATATTTTTTTAAATTATGTACAAAAGGATTGTAAATAGAGATAAAGATAGAGAGAGAGAGAAAGCAACATTTAATTTATTTTTTGTTTTTAATTTTATCTCGAAATTTTGTTTTATTCATTGTTCAAAATGTTTTGTTATTTTTTTTATACGTCATTCATTATAATTAGCTATTAAATAGCGTACGCGCGCGTGCGCGCGCCACTTTACAACAAAAATTCGATTTACCATAGATTTCCAGTATATCGTCTAACATTAGGCGAAGGTTATTCCTGTTTAACAGTCAACCAATGAAAATACATTATTTAATATTATTATTTGGTTGAGTTTTTAAAATAAGAACAACGTTAGCGGCTTAATGTTGGACGATATACTGAAAATCTATATGGTTTTTAATTTTAAATTTAATTATGGCGAATAACTATCAATAATACAATAATAATATTTATATAATTTTTGTATAATTTTTAATTTATGTATAGATAATTAATTTTTATTTATTTAATTTATAATTATTATGGATTTTGATTGTTATCACGTTTTCAAACGATTTGTTTTTTCATTTTTTTTTTTATAAATATTATAATATTTTTAAACTTATTATTTAGAATTTTAGAAGTTTGTCAAATTATATGCAAGGGCAATGGCAAAATTAAGCTGCCTATAACAGCCTCTATGTTTTTCATTAATGGCAAATGTATATTTTTGTTTACCGGGAACCATCCGCTACAAGACTTCTGTCAAAATTTCAATAACATTAATTGAGTATCTTCTTTGTTACAGCTGATTGTATAGGTTTTGCTTTGTTCAGAGAACTTCCACCAGTCGCAGCACATTGATTGTTGTTTGGTTTCTGATATGTAGTGATGGATCCATATGTGTTTCATCTCAACACAGTGGTGGATCACGCTTATATAGATCATAAAAAGCTACTCACAATGTGTCCAACAAATTAAATATATATATTTTGTAGCCAATTCAATGCCGTTGACAAATTATTTTACTCACGATGTAGTCTGAACCACAATGAACAGAATTAAATTCATGTTTCACAAAATTATTGGTGTATAACCTTTCCTGTTTGGAAGTACTGCACGAAATTCATTTTTGTTCAATTTAAAAATAAAAACACACAATAATTATTTGCTATTCAATCGCCTCGGCGTAACAAATAAAACACTGAATTAATGTTTCAGAAAAAGTTTGACAGACGTCTTATAAAGGATGGGTTCGCGGTGAACAAAAATATACATTTGCCAGTAGTGAAATATATAAAGGGTGTTTATAGGAAGGTATACTTTTGCGGTTGCTCTCGTATAATTAGTATTTTTTTTATTAACTATATTAATATACACAATTAAATATATGTAACAAATGACGAAACGTAAATTTAACAATTATATAATTAATAGAATAGAGGTACCAGTACTCTAACCAATCGCCAGCCCCCATATAAGACAAAATATCAAAAACATTAGTATATACACTAAGGCGAATGATTATTCGGTCCGATAAGGGGCTGCAAATTAGTTAGCGGCTGAGTACTAAAATTTATAAAATAAATAAAAAAAAATATGGAGAAACAAATTTAAAAATAAATTTTTAAATAAAAGCAGGGGCAGGTTGTTGTGCTAGAAGCGCGCTTTTCAGGCATATTACATGATATATTATTTTTTAATTTATTTAATTACGTTTTTTGAAGAAAAAGTATTATTTTTAATATAATAATTTTATTTAAAAATAATTAATTATTTTTTATTTTTTTAAATATATATATTTTTTTTATAGGTTTTTTTTCTTCTTTGTTGTTTTTTGCGTTTGTTTGGTTTTTTTTTTAATTTTTTAAATGCAATATTTAATTTAATTAATTTTTTATTAATTAAAAAAAAAGTTTTTTTTGTTTGTTTTATTTTTTTTAGTGATTATCGGTTAAATATGTTATTTTTAAATATATTTTTATTATAAATATTTATTAAAGGTTCTGCACTAAATTTAAGAGCAGAAATTTAAATGTGCGTAATTAAAAATTAAATTACTCGTAATAATTTATTGCTATACAAATTGGAAATAAAAAGGAGACAAAAAATTAATTTAATTATAGGTGGTGATGGTTCTGTTTGTTGTTGTTGTTGTTGTTATTGTTATATTGACGCTCAGTTCGAAATTATTATATTATACTAAATTTTTTGGGCGTTTAGGGTGGTGGTGGTTGTGTTGGTGGTGCGGCGGTTGTGACATAAAACCGGTGGAGTTGTTTTGTTAATAATATATTTTGGTATTTTTTGTTTTTGTTTGGGGTGGGTGGGGAGGGCGGGGGGCTGTGGTTGCGATAACAGTTTTTAAATATAATTATTATCTATACACATTACTTAATACCTGGCTGAAGAAGGTATATAATTTATGTCGGTCGTATATATAATGTGTCAATTTAAAAATTAATTGTACGTACACACATGCGCAATAATAATAATATATAATATATAGTTTTATGAATTTTAATTTAAACAAAACCGCATTTAGATATATTGTAATTATAATTATTTTGTTTGATGATGATATAAATATACCGCCGAACGTATTTCGATTTAAATATACAATTTTATATTATCTAAATATATTAATAAAAAATGTTCTAAATAGCTGCCGGGGTTATTTACCACCTAAACCAAATTTCATAAATAATAATTCTTTGCCTTTTGATAACATATCACCACCCGGTGCAGTAATATCATTTAATTTTTGCATTAAATTGGGTCCTTGACCCGGTTGACCCGGTTGTCCCGGTTGTCCTGGTTGTTGCTGCATTTGTTGTTGTTGTTGTTGTCCACCACCAAGACCACCACCAAAACCAAATAATCCGCCGCCACCACCACCACCACCACCAATTGGTTGTTGTTGTTGTGGTCCACTTTGCATTGTCATACCTGGCTGTGGTACAACTGGTGGACCTTTTGGTGGTTGACGATTTGCACCAAATAGACCACCAGTGGCTGCATTTGTAGCACCCGAAAATAAATTTGAAGCTGTTGAAAATACACCACCAGAGGTGCTTGTCGCCGTTTGTTGTTGTTGCTGCTGCTGTTGTTGTTGTTGTTGGTGTTGCATTTGTTGTTGTTGTTGGTGCATTTGCTGTTGGTGCATTTGTTGTTGTTGGTGTTGTTGTTGTTGTTGTTGTTGTTGTTGTGTCATTTGATTTTGTTGTTGGTGTTGTTGTTGTTGCATTTGTTGGCGAAAACCACCCATTTGCATATTTTGTCCCATTTTACCACTGATCCCTTGACCGATCATCCCTCCTTTCCCCTGCATCCCCTAAAAATCGCAGCGTACGTTAGTCGTAATAACCCACCAACCCACTGCTGCACAAATGACTAATGGATATATTTATTCATTGTTACATACATGCGCTGTGTGTGCGCGCACGCGCCCGACGTTTATTTTTCTCACTTTACCAATACGATTAGATTTATAATTAAATTGAAATGCCCGCGCGATGAATAAAATAATTACATATTGAGGTAATTTTAATGCTGAAACTCAACGTTGACATCATTGGTCATATATAATACAACTATGATATTATAGAATTTTTGGATACATATGATAACAAGTATCAAATTTTGAATGAATCCTTATCATTCCTATATAATAAAATCAAATGGTTGAGGAACTTATTAGAATATAAATAATTCAAAAAGTTTCTTGAATTTCGGTCTTAAATATTAAAAAAGTGATCTTATCACATTTCCATAACCATAACCGCAAAATTTCAGGTGTAATGGCCTCGATGTCATCACGAATATTGTTTTTTAGTTGCTGGATGGTTCTTGGCTTATGAAACATACACTTTTTATCGTAATTTTATTTTAATTTCAATGAACCAAAAAAAATTTTAATCTTAAATCTTTATAAATTCCGAAAAATGACGTAAAAATATATACATATTGGGACATTCATATAAAAAATAATAGTTTTTATAAAAACATCTATCTTTCGTTAATTGCAGTACAATTGGTGAATGGTTATATACTCCCATGCGACGGAGTAATTTACCAACTTGACTGTAATGAATGTTTATGTTGGATGCCATAAACTCTACTTGAACTAATATATGACTTGCTATTATATTTATTTTCCGTGCGATATAATCCGTACACAAAAATTAACATTACAAAAATATACTTTCATTTGGATTAACGCAAACACGTGTTGTTGATGGTATCCATTTACAAAACAAAGTAAAACAAAAGAAATATAAAACAAATAACAATAAATTTTTATATTAAACGGTAAATTTACTGTTTGTAATTCGTGACATACGTCGTACAATTCAATGTAAGGCTATGTTTACACTGGGTATGACAAACACCGCGTATGATTAGTTTAAAATTCGTAATTTTGTGCTTGTCATAACCAGTGGGAACAAAGCCTAAGTCAATTTTACGTGCGGTTGCGGTTAAATATATAATTTTTCTCACATCGATATATTCGTTTATAGTTTAATTAATTAATTATTCATCGCATTGTTGTACACACGCTTTTTATATTGTATATATATATATATCCATTATTCATTTATTTAATTGCGCAATGGTATACTACTTATTTTAAGTGACAAAAAAAAAAAAAAAATTATGAAGCATTCGTGTCAACAAAAAAAAAAAAATCTAACCGATTTTTCAAATTATTTTTACATTTAAATTAGATTTTTTAGATAATTTTATTAGAGGATTCAATTATTTGACTCTCTACACTAATACTTTTTTGATATAAAATAATAAACGAATGATTGATTTGTAAAGGTTTGGTTTTTATGTCGGCGCAAAGTGCAAAACTGCAAAATTTCAATTTTACCGGCTCTGTCAATGTATTGCCTGTCTCTGTCATTAATTGACATCAATTGTTTATTCGATAATAAATGAATGATGTATGAATAATTTATATTTTGATAATTATTTAAATAAAATTAAATATCTAAAGATTTGTTTCCATAAATACAGATTTTATCTGACATTTGCACCTTCTTTTGCACTTTGCATCGACACAAAATCCCATTAATTAAGTGGGATTTTATAATTAATAAAATATATATTTTAAAATTATATATTTTTAATAATATTAATTTAAATGTTAATTAAAAATAAGTATATGCGCCAATAATGAATAAAATATCATCAACAAAATAAGAAAAAATGAATAATAATGTAAGTTTTTTTTTGATTTTAATGCCACACATTATAAAAAAAAAAATAATATTAATAAAATTTTTTTTCCATCTACTAAAAATAAGTACGACTATTTATTATTTACATTTATTTTTAAATTACGCAATATCAAATTCACTTATGTGTAAAAAAAGATAATGGAATTTGAAATTGCATTTAACCATTTTTTTTTCTTCTATTCTAATAATACAAATACTATTTCAGTGATGACATAAATAAAGTACTATTTTATCGTATAATATTTTCTATATATTGTATAAAAAAAAATTTAATAGGAAATAAATTGCATCACACTTCATATGGTTTGATAAAACACATGTATGTGTGTGTGTGTGTGTGTGCAATGTGGGGGCGACGAAAAATATAATCGATTTCAATTTATAAACATTTTATAATCTTAATTGGAAGAATTTTTATTTGTATTTACTACAAAAAGGGTGGTTTAAATAATTAAAACTTATTTTAAATGTGATGAAAGTTATTCAGAAGTTGAAAGAAAATTTCGTTCAACATAGTGAAATGAGCTTCGATAAAAACCGGGCTTTTAAACTTATGATCAGAGAAGCACACAATTTATCATCGTAGAGTATGGGCGTCGTTCGAATGAAATAATTACAGCTGTTGTGCACAAATGTTGCTGAAGAGCCAAGGCGACATCAATTCGTCGTCGTCATTAATTGGGAGAAAACACAGAAAAACCAGAAGAAAATGTGGAGTTTGCATTTGGGGTGATGAAAATCCTAGAGAATTCATTGAAAAGCCAATGAAATCAAAAAAAAAAAAAACTGTATGCGGTGTGGATTTTAGTGTCGAGGCAATAATTGTTCCATATTCGAGGGAAAATGAAAATGACAATGCAATTACTGTGAATGGATATCCCTAGATGATTAGAAACTTTTTGTGACGTCAATTGGAAGACATTGATGTGCAGAATATGTAGTTTCAACAGGACGGTGCTAAATACCATACAGCAACGGAATCACAATCGATCTTTTTAAAAGAGAAATTCGTATAATCGAATAATTTCTAAAAAGAACAGACGTGAATTAACACCATTGCGGATTTCTTCTTATGGGCGGGTTTCTTGAAAAGTAAAGTTTATGGGCGGATAATCCTCAAACTGTTCAACACCTCAATCATCATTAATTAAACCATCTTTATGCAAAAAAATTATTCAAAATTCTGGTAAAAGATTGACAACCTGTCGAGCTATAGCTCTATAGTCACTTGAACGGCATTCTTTATTCTAGCCGGAATCAATGTCCTTAATTCTTTTAATAAACTATACATAATCCATATTCGACAGAACCTGCTAATATGGTATGGTTATTGAATGTCAAAGTGGAAAATACACTCTCCGTTCCCATAAAAAAACCGGAATGACTATGTAAACAACCATAGAATACGTAACTTCTGTTTTTTTCTAATTATGTTCTGTGCAATGTACGTCAATAAATCCGTTAAAATTTCTAGCTGCATTTTACGTTCAGTAGAAAAACGAAAATATAATACAAAGTATTAAATTTTTATTGTACAATATAAGAATGGGAGCTACGCAGAAACAAACTCAAATCGCTAATGGTGCGATAATTGTTAATCTAAAACATAAGTTTTTGAGTGGTTTCGAATAAGATGGTAGAGAACATTATAATGATAATGATAAACATTCAGGTCGATCATATGCGCAGTGATTACTAAAGAAAACATTGAAAAAGTATGTGTTTGCAAGAAATCTTCAATCAGATTCATGGAAATGGAACTATGGATATAGCTAAAACAACAATAACTTGCATAGACAATATACACATAGAGTTGGCATCGATCGCCATATTTCTAACATTAAAATAGTCTAGTCTTTTAACGATGTAGAACCTAGACTCCGTCGGCAACGCAATAACTGCACCGGATAGGGAACCTCGCTTGCGTAGCCTTCCAACAACGCAAACAATTATTATGAGAGACAATGGTTTGAATAAATTGCGTATCATTTTGGTATCTGAAATTCTATAGAACAAAAATTATAGAAACAAGACTACTTCTTGAGGGATTATTGCTCAAGATTATACCGCAAACATTATTGAATTGCCCCATTTTTATACAATATAAGAAAATATTATTTATATGTAATTTCACTAATAAATACATATAAAATATATACATATTTACAACAAAACTATGATAAAAACCAATAAAAATAAATAAAATTGAAAAAATAAAATCTACAATTAAAAAAAATCAAATAAATAAATAAATTATAATAAAATAAAATGCAAAATTTTAACAAAACCAATAAAAATTGATAGATGTAAAGAAAAAAAAAAAAAAAAAAAAAAAAGATCATTTTGCCGACATGCAACAAAGAACACCACAAATTCACTAAAAAGGAAATAGAAATAAAAATATGTACACACAACAAAAACAAAAAACAAACGGGAAAATTGTGTCGTTTGTGAATGTGTTTAAGTGTGTTTGTGTGTGTATGTGTTTGTATTAATAAGTAAAAATTTTTATAGCAATATACTTGGAAAATTTTTTACACATTCCACAAATATATGCTGTGTGTTAATGTGAAGTTGCGCACTAGTTTACAGTTACTTTTTGAAGAATAAAAGAATAACGAGTTTGTCGATATAAAGCGAGGGGTAGAGATGCGCAAAGAGAAAGTTTTTCAAAGCGAAAGTAAAGGTAGAACCACACCACAATTATTAAATGTACGTGCATTGGTGCGTGGCGGCTGTTATTCTGTATTTTTTTTTCTTATTATTCTTTCGTTGCCACATGCGAGATGGTTCCGTTTTTTTTATTTGTTATTTTAATCACTTCTTGTCCACACAAGAACTTAATTCGTATGCATAAAAGAGATTAAAGGAAAATATTTAGTTTGTTTTCCACCGCAGAAACGTTTGTAGTTATTTGCTTTTTTTTTTTCTAAAATATGTATTTGTGTGTATTTTCTGTGACAACTCACCCACGCCTTTCATTTTTCAACTAATATTGATTTTGGTAAAAATATTTGAACAAGTCCTTTAAATTTAAATGGAAAAGTGCTTCATATTCACGACAATTCATACGAGGTCAAGTGTATAGCTTTAAAAGCCTTAGTCTTCGTACAACTGCGGCGATTGAGAACGAATGAGAAATTCTCCAGTCTTCAAAGTATTCTATATGGATTTGGCTTCAAATTGGTTATGTTTATGGATTTGGTCAATGAAAACAGACCATTTTTTTTTGTTTTTACCATAAAAGAGCTGAACAGATGGTTGCTTCCAGTAATGTACAAACAAATGAGCACCATCAATGTCCGAATACATTTTAATTTCAATAATATTTTATGTAATTTACTAAATCACGACAATTCTATTCGGCATGTTATAATTTTATTTGGTTTTTTAAAAAGCGGTAACGCAATAATTGAATAATTGGAAAGAAAAGTATTTGTTTAGTTTGATACAGACAAAACAATGGGAAAAATAGTTGAACGCTGTTGTACACTGATTGGTTAAAAATGTGAGACTTGGCACCGGGATCTATTGGCCGAGTTGTTTTATGCATCTCTCACTATACATTTGTACAATGATGCATCGATTTTCAGCAGTTAACATAATATCAAATTATTAAACTGCTTATCTCAAGTATGGTGAAGAATCCTAAATGAACTGGCTATCGATGGCGACTAAGGCATTTATGCGATTGCCAACACATAAGGGGCACTAATGGGCAATGGGCAATGGGCAATGTGGTAATAAATGAAATAAACAGAATAACTTACTGGAGGGATTACTTTATTCATAAAGCGAGGCTCACATAAATTCCAGTGTTGAGGGGTTGACGTTGTACCAGAGCAATAATCTTCAACGGTATATTAAAAAACGCCATACTCTCGCATTTCGATTGATAATTATTCAAAATGTAACTATGTTTTGGTCGCGAACGAACAAAATATATTTGAATTTACACTTACAGTACACGAACACGTTCCAGCAAGTATTTAAACAGCTATTTTTTTGCCCATAAATTAAAGCAATAATTATTAATTTATTAAAATTTCCAAATATATTGTTATTAGAATGAAAATTTAATAAGATTTAAATTAAATAATTAATCAAGTATTTCATACAAGTAAGAAAAAAAAAAGGTTCCTAGTTTATAGTATTTTTCATATGAGAAAATTGTGTGAAATGTTAAAATATGTTATTTGTATATTGTGAAAATTCTACGGATCATTCTCTATATGTCTATCTATAGCTTGAACGGAATATCAATATCTATCTATACCAACTATTTATAGCATTTTATTTTAGGGGGTGAAGCAGGTATTATGTAGTGTGTGTGTGTGTGTGTGTGTATATGTGTAATTGTGAGAGCTTTTGTGATTTGTAATGTGATGATGGTAATTTTAGATGTTTCTGTCAGGTTATTTTGTGGTGATGCGGTGATGTAATATTTCGGTATATGTAAATAATCATATGTATTATTATTATCATTATTATTATTCGACGAACGGTGTTAATAATATTCAATTATTTTCGATAATCTCTCAAAATTATAAAATTTTTATATCAATCTTTTTCTATTGTCATATATAGTTTTTAAAATTAAAAATCAAAAAAATTGGCTTTATTTTTTGTGGCTTAACATTTTTATTTATAAACTTTTAGTTGTTATTATTGCGTTAATCGGTTCAAATGGTCGGAAAAAGCCTTAGAATCCGGATCAATCTCGATTATGGAGCCGGCAAAACCGCCTTTAAAACACTAAACAAATATATGTTTTGTGTTGGGATCCATTTATACAAAACTGGAAATATAGTGTTGTAAACAACAGCAGCAGGTTGAGGACGTGACTATATATTGATCAGTTGTCGGTCATAACAATTGAAAAAACTATATACAGAATCAGTCAAATTTTCAGAGAAGTCCAAATAAAGTTTACAGGAACAAACAAGTTAACTAGAGATATTCAAAACGTTTGCCCATTAATGAAATGTAACTTGTTCATTTACAGTTGACACGACCGGTACCGAATAGATTTCACATGGGCTGCTGGAACATCGGAATTACTGCCACCTCATAAGTGTGATTGAAGTTAAAATCAACACCAGCTGGGGTAAAAAGGAGGTAATTTTTGCCACAGTTTACCTACCGGGAAACACACACACACACAAACACACAAGATGCCTAATGAAACTTTCGGCAAGGGTGTTGCCCAATTCCCTATAGGTTTATTTTTTAGAAACAATTGAAAAGACCAGAATAGATCTATTAGTTCGAAATGCAAGGGGATACAATTTTTTGGGAGTTTATGAATGTTATATGAAAATTTTCAACTATTCTCATTCATCCAATGTTAAAAAATTCCAAATTCGAAATTTTTGTTTTAACTCATACTGAAATTAGCGAATAATATAGAACAGGAAGCACATACAGAGAGAAGACCGTAACCAATATTAAGCTGATTCCATACACATGTGTATGGCACCGCATCTATCTTAAATTAAAAATTTCCGAGGTGGAGGCATATTTGCACACATATTCTAATATTATTAATATACCAATTTATTCTTCAAACTTTTGTTTAAAAGTTTGGTTTCCAAATTTTAAACAAACAGACGGCAATGGATGATGTTTGGCCGTACTGTAAGTATTGATTCAAGCATAGTGCATGCGGTTTAATACGGTTCAATACGGTATTATTATAATTAGCAATTTCCATAGAATTATATTGGTTAATTTAAAATTATACGCCTTTTTGCATTAAAATAGAATGAAAACAATAATAAGAGGATAGTATTGCAATTATCTTGAGATCTCTTGTGAGAGATTTAATGATCATTGAAATATAAATAACGTTTGGGTTATAATTGAAAATAGTCTAGTAAAATCATCTGCCCAAACAAAAATCTGTTTTGCTGAACTCCCAATAAAATCTGTATTCGTTCTCACACAACATCCAAAAAGACGCACACCATATTAGAATTAAATTCTTCAAACTACTAATTTAGGATTATTGTCACATGTTGTATAAATGAGACATTGAACATTATTAATTAAATTTTTCTCCGAGTGTTTCATTAACATTAAGTATTTCAGAAACACCAGGTTAAGTTCCGTTTTTGAAAATATGTTTAAAAAAAAAGCCACAAAAAATTTTTGTTCCAAGCCAATATTTAAAAAATATATATTCAATAATAAAAAGACGCGCATCGCATCGCATCGTGAGTAGTTATTCATTTAATAATATATTTTTCTCTATGGTATTTTTATGATATGTCATCCACAAAGTTCTGGATTAAGTCTGTAACTCTTTCTAATTGTAAGAAAATCAGACGAAATTTTAAATTGGACGTTGTTAAAATATTACTTTGCTAATAACATTTCCTACCGCCTGTCCCATTGCAATACAATCACAATAACAGATCCTAAGGATGATATTATTAAAATTGATGGGATTCCATATACTAATTTTTCCTGGAAAATCAACTTTTCGAAAATTCAATTTTTCAAATTTTCCACGAAATAGTTAAAGGGGTTTTCAATTTTAATTTCATTTTTTGGAAATTGAAATTGAAACTATATCTCAAACATTTATAGAAAATAAATACCGGATATACTTTTCGATGTTTGCGCCTTCATTTTCCACTGTCCGATAATGAGGAATGATATGCTTAAATCTGATCGTACAAAGATTTATAGTGAACACCACAACACATCCAAATGGATACTGTACAGTATAGGAAAATTGAATAACAAATGGGAATAAACACCGTATTATTGGATGAATACAAGGATACCTACAAGGTGAGGGGTTTTATCATCATAAATATAAGTTTAATTTTAGATGTAGATAATGCCCGATGATGTTGTCATCTTCATAAAAGGGAAGTTTGAGTCCTCTTTGAACAATTTTACAGAGCGTTTCCTCAAACTTCTCTTTTGTGAAGCGATGACAAATAGATGGTGCCTAACAAATGGGACCAAAATGCTCAATACCAATAAAACCACAAATTAATAGCATTCACCAAGTAAAGAAAACTTAAGCTAACTCACCCAATTAGAATGGCGGGAGATGGAATTAGGATGGAAACAAGAAACTAAATATCTATATAGGAATGATGTTGCTCCATCACATTTACCACTTGTTTCGGTCGATGGCACATATTGGACTCTGTGCACAGCGCTATTATGTAGACGTCCAAAAATTTCTCGATTCTTATGGATAGTAGCATCAAAAGAGAAGAAATTTTATTTTGATGGTATTCTCATAAATTGCCAAAAATTTGAAAAAAAGATTATATCTAACGATGGTAATTATCGTCTAACTCTGTCGCAGTCGCAGTTATATAACTAAGTCCAAGGGGATAATCTGATAGATGTCGTAAGTAGTATTGCTTGTACGCAGTGTGAAGTGGCAATACTTTGCTATTGTAGTAGTTGAATCCACCTTTCACATTCAGTATATGACATTCGGTTGAAGTGTAAACAAGTAACAAGTAAAATGCTGTGTATCTGGTGGGACCAGCTTGGTATAGTGTACTATGAGCTGCTTAAACCGAGACAAACCATCACTGCTGAACGTTACCGAGTGCAATTAATCCAATTGAGTCGAGCATTGCATCAAAAATGACCAGATTATGCCAACAGACATTACCGTGTGATTCTGCAGCAAGATAATGTTAGACCACACGACCGGTCAAAGAAACGTTAGAAGCACTTGGTTGGGAAGTCCTACCCCACATATTCACCAGACATTGCTCCATCAGACTACCATTTGTTCCGATCGATGCAGTCAGCCCTTTCTGCACAGCGGTTCAATTCATACTAAGATATGAAAAAATGATTGGATTCATGGATTGCTTCAAAACCTAAGAAGTTCTTCTATGAGGCAATCCATAATTTACCACATAGATGGTCAAAAGTGGTAGCATCAGATGGCAAATATTTTGGAATAAAATATAATGTAACGTTACTTTCAAATAAATGTGTTTTTTTTTACCAAAATATCCCCAAAACTTAGCTTACCCAATATATACTCGTGCGCGCGTGTGTGTGTGTGTGTGTGTTTAACATAATAAACAAATGCTGTCAGAATAAGCAACAATTTTCACTTGTATTCTTATGGAAAATAATTAATTTTTCACTCCAAAAAATCCATAGCCAAAAAATATATATTTTTTTGAATAACTTCTCCATAAATTAGCGCGGCGTGTCGCATGATAATTAGCGAAATGATTTTTTTTTTCTTTTTTTTTTATTTTTAACGAAATTACTAGCTATTTTTTAAAATATTAACTACTTCATTTTTTAATTTAATTTTTTAATTCTTCATTATTATTTTTATCTCTTGTGTCCTATTTTTTTATATTATTTTTTATTCATCCAAAAATATTTTTTAATTATTTTTTAACACAAATTTTGTGTGTGTTGTGCGCTTTTAAAATTTAAAAAATAAATTAAAAATTAAAATATGTAACGAAATTATTAAAAAAAAAAATGATTATCTATTTTTAATTTTTTATAAAAAAAAATTGTAATTTAATTACTAAAAAAAAAAATAATAATAAATTAAATAAAATAAAATAAAATAAAAAAAAAAGGAACAAAAGTATTTAGTATTTTTATTTTTAACGTTTTTAAAAAATTAATTTCTTTAAAAAAAAAAAAAAAAACCATAAAAAATTACGTATGAAACTAATTTTCTTTAAAAATGTTTATAAATATATTATTTTGTTGTTGTATTATAATATTTTTAATTTATTTAATAATAATAATATTAAAAATATTAATTCGAAAATGAACGAATAATAAAAAAAAAACAAAAAAATAAAAACGTAAATAAAATGAATTAAAAAATAAAAAAAATATGTGCTTAAAAATATATTTCTGAGAGTGGGTGGGTGGGTGTGTTTTGTTTTTTATTTTAATTTTTATCTTAAAAATCTCAACAATTTTTTTGTTTTTATAATTAAAAATAACACGTGACACGCGCACAAATTTTAAATTTCATTTAATTTTTTAATGTATTTTTAATAATTTATTAAAAAAAAAATAAAAAAAAAAAAATCTCGCAAAATAATCGAATGTTTTATTAATTTTTTTTTTTTTTTTTAATGTTTTTTTAATAATTCGCAGATTTGTTTTTTAATATTTATTAATTAATTAATTAATTTTTTTTTTTTTTTTTTTAGTAGTATATATTAGTTTGTAGTAGTTACCTGCGTTTGGTGATCGGGGGCAGGGTGGCCCGTGTTGTCTAACAGTGTAGGGGAAGTAGGACGAGCATCTAGCAACAAACAACATGAAGACTTGACATTTACCACAGCAGAGCAAGTAGCGTTTTTTTGTAATCGGCGCATTCGGCAACATTGAATTAATGTTAATCATCGACTTGCCGCCACGCGCATGTGTCAATAATTAACACTCGTAAAATGCGTTTTTTAAATTAAATTTTTCAATTTATTTATTTATTCTTAAACCAAACAACAAATTTTTAATTTTTTGTTAAAAAATAATCATTACGACGGCGACGGCGACGGCGGCACTAAAATTCAAAATGCCTTTTGCGCCGATTAGAATATAACGCTGATAGTGGTGAGTAATTATAATTATAATATAAATAAAATATAAATAATAAAAAAGAGATAGAAAGAGCTGTCTTTTTTTTTTTTTTTTTTCATTATAAAAATATAAATAAGTGGTGCGCACACTCAACATTTAAAGCTTTTCGGCTTAGTATGTTGTAATATATAAATTTTTGTGTGTTTTTTTAGTAAATTTTTATTGTTAATTAAAATTTTTATTTAGTAATTAATTTATGTTTTAATTGAAAAAAAAAAACAAAAAAAAAAGAAAGAGAAAAAAACATTAATTAATTATTTATTATCCCGTTTTTTTTTTTTTTTTTTTTAAAATACACGCCATTAATTTTGAACGATAAACTTTTCCATTTGCTTTAAGAAAAAATGTGTTTTTTTGTGTGTATGCGCACAGACGTGACACGTGTCGTGAATGAATTTTGTTTGTGCTGTTATTAATTAAAATACAAAATAAAAATGAAATGCGAATGCGCACGCGTTGGTAGTGGTGGTTGTGCACTTTTTTGAAATAAAAATTTAGTGTATAGAAATTTATGCGCACACCGCCAATGAAGCAAATTTAAATTATTAAATTCATTTTTAATTTAAAATTTATATATTTTGAATGGTAATTTTAATGTTTATAGCAGAGCAGAGCATTTTGTCGAATTGGAAGAATGTACAGAAAATAAAAAGCCTAGTCTACCATATAACGTACCAGCTGAATGAGACGACTGAATATATTTAGTTGCTAAATTGGCTAATTGTTAGTTGGTCCCGTCAAAGAACAGAATATGGTTGGAGGCGAACATACAATTTTGAATTAGACAAATTGTATGGTCAACCAAATATTGTCAAAACAATCAAAATGCAATAGTTTAAAATGACTTGAACAAATATTATGCAGTGGGGAGGAACGTGTGCCAAAAAAACTGTTGAATGGTAATGCAAAAGGTAGAAGGAGACCCCCAAAAGACCTAAGGCTAAATGGTTATAAGAAGTGATCTATGATATGACGATAATAAAAATTCGGGATTGGAAGACGTTGGCTGCGGATAGGTCAGGTTGGAGATAGCTAAAACCACACCTGTGTTTGAATGAAGCATTGAGTAAAAACTATATTCAAAAATGATCGCAGATTTACGAAACCACATGAACCATATAACAATTAATCGAATAATGAGAAAATTTGAAATAAAATTCGGCACTACCGTCAGTATTGGCATGCCAATTTGAATAATCTTCTTTTGAAATTGAAGATCTTTAAACTATTTTATCGAACACTGAATTCACTCATCTGCCAGACAATGCGGTGCGTGAAATACAAATGGAAAGTGTCAGCAACGATGTTACAATGCGTCTTATAACTTAAGAATGCTAAAATTGAAAATACACGCACCCCTGGCAGAGCATTATTGTCTTCTCTATTATATGAAGTATAGTATGCCCAATTTTTGAATCGTATCCTTGTAAAGTCCTTGAAATACTGCATTGATCTTTAAAAAAGTTTAAGTTCTATTTATATTCAATTTTTTGTTTAATTCTCGTGTAGTATTGGATATTTCAGATATTCCAAAGGATAATAATCATTTTCTGCGTAAATCGTTGGAAAAGTGACGCCATACATAAATTCACTAATTGTTCTTGTATTATTCATAATGCATATGTTTCAACTACGCTCAGTTCCGTATTTTGTAATTCCATTGTACACATGAGAAGAGTCGTATGTCTATAATTTGAAAAATTATCAATATAAGATCATGAAAAGGTTTTCAATTCAATCCGTGTGTAGGGATACTTTTTTCACTCTCTCTCTCTCTCTCTCTCTCTCTCTATCTCTCTCTTTCTCATATGTATATAGGTATAGCATACATAATTTAAAAAAATATCCCTATACAGGAGGTCCTCGAATATCCTTTTCTTGATCACCAATTTCTTGTTTATATAAGCAGCGCGCGCATTCTATTTGTATGAAAATTATTGCAATTTTGTATTTTTATGGATATTTTTTTGAAAATTTAATCATAGAAATCTAATTTATAGTTTTTGTTTTTTTTTTTTAAGCAAATGGATTAGTTCTTAATTGTTTTTTCCCGAAATATAAAACTGTTGCTGTTAAAAATTTTCATAATTATTTGGTAATTTATGTTATTTTTTAAAAAAAAATTTCTGTTTAAAATTATTTATTTTTTTTTTTAAATTTGTTCAAACAAAAAATTAAACTAAAAAAAATAGAAAATTGTTTTTGTTGTAATTGTAATTTAATTAAATAATTTTTAAATTTTTTTAGTTTAATTTTTATCTATAAAAATTTTTGCAATATTTTATGATTAATTAATAAATTGTAACATTTACAATATTTAAAAGATAATTCAAATCAATTTAATTCAATTTAATTTAATTTAATTTTATTTTAATTTAAAAATAATATTACAAAATTTTTATAGAAATAAAATTTATTTACAATTTTTTTTGGTCTAATTATTTCTAGATTATTTCCAGATAATAAGAAAAAAAAAAAGAAAAAAAGAAGTATATTTTGCTAATATCAAAAGACGGCCGCACTCCAATTGTAATAAAAAATTTAACAAAATTGAAGAATTTTCAATAATTAAAAAAAAAACAAAAACAAAAACAAAAGAAAATAAAAACGGAAACACAAAACAAAAACAAAAGAAATTATAAAAATTATAAAAATTATTTTTTTACCAATTCATATTTAAAATATTAAAGATAATTGTTTTGTTTTCAATTTTAAAATTTAAATATAAAACAGAAAAAAAAATAAAAAAAATACACACAATTTTTGATATCAACAAAAAATCTATAAAAAAAAAAAAAAAAACCCAAAAATATTAACAAAAAAATTTTTACATACCTTTTCTTAATGGATTTCGTGGATTCATTTGATTCATTGGATTCATTCCACCACTAGGACCAGCGCCAACATTATCCCTTGGCGGTGGCGGTGGACCACGTGCACCTGGTCCTTGACCTCGTCCTCTACTGCCCATAATATTTCTTTGTGCTACTACTGCTGCACCACTACCCACACCGCCACCAACACCTTGATTATTGTACTGTTCCTTAGCTTCAGTAAAAAAATTGGATGGCACCAAACCACGAACACCATCTATTTCACCCATAAAGAAACCATCTTCATCGATATCACCATAAACTAATATTAAATCACCAGTTTTAAAACTTAATTCTTCTTGCTATATTAAAATTTATCACGTGCGTCGCGGTTTGTGTGTGTGTGTGTGTGTGTGTGTGAAATAATAAATAAAAAAAAAATACAAAGAAATAAATTAATTTATTTAAATATTTTACAAACAACACAAAAATTATATGCATCCAGAGTCCCCCGTCCACCACCGGTAAGAATTGTCAAACACTATACAGTTTAAAGGGTGAGAGCAAAAACAGCCTGTTTCGTCGCCACCCACCGCAATATTACCTATAAATTTGTTCCAGATCATAAGCTATTGTTTTGTGAAGTTTGGAGTTGAGCCTACTTTTATTCGCTGAGATATGGGATGCTAAAAGTTCCCATAGAAGAAAATACAAATGTTCAGAAATTAATAGGAATATCCACTGAAACATAACTTGCATACAGAAGAATAATGTTTACACAAAGACTTGGCTTATTCTTTGGGTAATCACCAAGTACTTATAAGCAATTTGGTGTGAATAAATGAGTTTTTTTCTACCTCTACCTACTCGAAATTTTTCGTTTGATCACATGCCAATATATATTGTAGTTATGACTAACAAATCTCATATAGGGAAAGGAATATAACTTTTTGACATATCGATGGCTTTTATGTTGTTAATTAACATAGATTTAATTTAATTTAAATTAATAAAATTACTTTGTAAAAAATATTAACCACTTTTAGTACTCTTTTTTTTTTTTAGTACCGGTTTTTGTCCGTGCTAAATAAGTATTTGTAAGTACTTAGCGAATACCAAAAGAAAACCTACTAACATAGGGATTTCTGATTTTAATTTTATACAACAAGGCACAATCAATTTATTGACAATGTGTCACGAAACCGATATCGTATCCGTAACTTAGCCTAGCTAGGATAATAACTATTTATTTATAGGCGGTCGCCATGAGGAGGCGAGATGCAGATAGTTTCGAGTTGAAACTTTTGACTTGCGAGCCATTATTTCCCATCAGCTATCGCAGCTGACCACCACCAATGGGGAATTAGGATTGGGGTAGAGGTGAGCTTGGGAGTACAACATCCAACCGTTCGACAGCCGCTCTCACACGTACATAAATATTCTACCACAAATTCACCACTTTCAGCTTTTGCTTTATCCATGCGAACAAATATATGGTCGACACTTCATCGCATAAATCGTTCCGCCTATATAACTGGTGTTTTATATATTTAAAATCGATTTCGTGGCACATTTTGAATTATTTGATTGTGCCTTGTGTAGTAAATTAT
This sequence comes from Bibio marci, assembly GCA_910594885.2. Classification (NCBI taxonomy): domain Eukaryota; kingdom Metazoa; phylum Arthropoda; class Insecta; order Diptera; family Bibionidae; genus Bibio; species Bibio marci. The sequence continues at coordinate 14,676,937 of OU343116.1, read as the reverse complement.
CTTTTGGTATGAAATCTAATCTGAAATTCCTATATTAAAATTAGTCTGGTATAACTATAGACATTTTCACAGTGTGTCGAGTGTCGAGTGTTTAAATGTTGATTTGGTGGTAGGTTCATAATGGGATGGTATTTACTTAAAATTTCTAAGAATATTATAAATGGATCTGATCTATAGATTCACCACAGAACAAATTGCATACAACGTATGGCAATCCCGGTGATTTCTTGATATAAGTTCCTAAAAAAAAGTAGTGATCAGGTCAGGTTCGGCTGAGTAATTTCCAGAAATAAATGGGAATATTGGTCATTTCTTATGTAGATCATGTAATGAAGACGACAAATACTGCGGCGTATATCGCATGTCAGTGTTTTTACAAGAAAAATATTGAAGGGTAATTGAGCCTACGACAAAAACAGAATGCGCAATGTTCACGTTGACCCTTTCAAACAGATGCTGTAAATTCAGAGAGAGAGAGATACTACTGTGTGTGTGAAGCATGGCTTGATTTTAATCACGACAACCTACCACATAGTATGGTTTTCATCGGTAGGGACGCAAAAGGATTGCACATTGTCGGTATCGCCCGTATTATATTTGTTATTAAAATTATAATATGAGAATGATCGGTCGTCGTCGTCGTCTACGTCTACGTACATATAATCAATAATAAAAATTTAACAAAAAAAATTACTTCACAATCAACATTCGGGCTCAGTTCTTGTGGATCATAATCATATAATGCAATCATTCTGGTCACTGGCATATTATTGTAAATATCACTCCAACGATCTCGGCTAACACCACGTATACTTGGTTGCGTTGATGGACCTGCAGCACCACCTTGTATTTGAGCACCACCACCACCATGTACACCACCTTGTGCATTACTGTGTGCACCACCACCTTGTGCACCGGCAACTACTTGATTATCTTCAATTTCTGTTATCATATTATGCGGTACATAACCTCGACGTCCTCGTAATTCACCCCAATAGAAACCATCCGAATCTTCATCACCAAAAATCTAAAATAATAATCGAAAAATTTTAAACCGTTAAACCGTTATTTTAATTTTAGCAAATACAGTTATAATATTATAAATTAAAAATGCATAAATGATTGCTGTGAAGTTTAACGTATAACAAAATTAATTAGTTTTCATTAATATTTAATTCTTTTGGGTTGGTATAAAATTGTAAAAATATAAAAATTAAATAATAAAATATTAGTTTTACATTGTATATATTTTGAGAGTATACGGTGTAAGAACAGTGTGGATGGAGTGCGGGTGGATTGTATTATAGAACGTATTCAAACATATAAATTATAAATAAAGCTGCGTAATTGTTTAATGCACAGAAAAAAAACCAAAAAAAAACCATATTTAGTTAATTATTTTAAGTTTGTTCTTCGCCGAAATTTGACAACACTTGCTATTTTGTAAAACACACACATATACACAAAACTAATACAAAAATTCGATAAACACACGAATTTATCTACCTTAATAGTGTCGCCTTTTTGAAATTGTAATTCTTCATCACACCCGTCTGGATTCGGACTCATTGTGCTAGGATCATAATCAAAAACGGCAACAAAATGTCTTGCTTTTTTCTGTTGTTGTAATTGATTCATTATGATGCCAAGATGACCGGTATGTCTTCCTGATTGTGGTGCCTGCTGTTGACCAGGTGGAAGTTGTTGTTGTTGTTGTTGCTGTTGTTGTTGCAATTGTTGTTGTTGTTGTAATTGTTGTTGTTGCTGTTGTTGTTGTTGTAGGTGTTGTTGTTGCTGTAGATGCTGTTGTTGTTGCTGTTGCTGTTGTTGTTGAGGTACACCGGGTCCATAATATGGTTGGTTTGGATTAATTTGTGCATTTTGTTGTTGGTGTTGTTGTTGTTGGTGTTGTTGTTGTTGTTGTGCTGATCGATTTCTATCTTGAGGATTTCGTGGTGTATTTTGATTTTGTTGATAACCCTGCCACAAAAATTATGTCGTAACAGATTTGTTTTTTTTTTTTTTTGTTTTTTCAGGCATTTTTTTGTTATTGAATTTTTATTTGTTTGATTTCTTATTTTTTTTAAAAATATAAAACTTAATTTAAATTCGCTTAATAGTAAAATTGTGCAATAAAACAACGAAAAAGTCTCTATTATTATTATTAATTGCATAACATTTTATTTGTATATGACTGTAACTGTAAAAACATATATATATAAATAAAATAACACATACACAAACACACACGCACACATATACAAAATTTGAAAAATATTTATAAGACATTGTATTGGTAAAATTAATTAATTACTAATGCAGGGTGTCTCAAATTGTGACGGCTATACGAAAGCGCTAGGTTATTCTGGGCTATTTTGAAAATCAAAAAAAATTATCCTTTGGTAGGGGTACTGAAAATGTCCTTCATTTAATCTTGTGTACAAATAATGTGAGTGTTAGATGTAAGTAAATACGTAATTCCTACGTATTCCTATTGATAATGATTTTCAGGATTTACAACCTCATTTGGACGTCCATAATGTTCAGTAACTGTGTCTGTACGACCAATATTTCGATAATTGAAGCCGGCGGGCGTTTGCCATTACTTGTAACTGATAACGACTGGTGCCCTGAGTTGAGTATTTAAGTATGTTTAATTTTAAAATTACTATATTTAATTATAAACAAATTTACAAATAAAACAAACATAAATCAAGTTTCACTTTAACAATTTCAATTCAACAATAGGTAAACTCACCCATACACACACACACAAACATAATCATAATTTATTTGATAGTTGTGTTAGTGTAATTAAAAATTTAAGAAATACCTTCATTCAATTAATTTTAAGCAATTTCAAATTTTAATATTTTTCAAAAAATGGAGTAAATTTAATTTACGGGTGGTAAAAGGGTTCATAAAAATAAAAACGGGTACAGTTTTAATAATCGCCACCACTTTCAATTGAAATACTGTGTCACACTTAACCATAGGCACAGCCGAAATGTACATACACGCAATTGTTCTGTCCTAAAAACGAAACCGACAGGTGTATCTGTCCGTATGCAAACAGTTTCCGGAAGGAGCATAGCATGTCATAACAATACTGTGTATAAATCCAGTGTATCGATCTTGTAATAGATAAACGCCCAAGAAGTGCCAAAAGATCTCCGACATAGCATAAAATCAAGCCTTATTGGTACTTAACTGACAGTTTTTCCATTTTCGTTCAATTGGTAAATCACCACCATACGATTGTTTTATCACAGATTATCGATAGTAGACCAACCCTTTTACACCAACAGGCCGTGTTTCTGTGATTCCTATAAATTGTATCAATATGTTTTCCTATATCAAGCCGGTTGCAGAATGAGTTCATCGATCAGTAATACCATACAAAAGTGGTGATAATACACCCGTCACCCATGTGGACAACCCTTTTCTTTTGCCGTTGTAACGCTGAGATCAATAGTTTAGATCCTTTGTCGAAACACATTTTATGGATTCACCTTATCCAAAGCCTTATTAGACTATATGTTGCCTGCTTTAAGTGTACTTACAATTGAGTTATCAATTTGCAATAGTTTTCCAACACAGACTGTATCTGTTTATTGTATCCGCCATGCATGAATAGAAATGCCACTCACCCATTTAAATTCAAGTGTGCGCGTTCGTGTAGCTTTTATAAAATGTGGACCCATATTGGCGAAAGTCCATTTTGTGGAGAAAGAACAACGCCTCGTAAACAACCGGAACTGTTGTTCCTATTTGCATAAATAAAATGATAATAATAAGAATAAAAAAAAACTATATGAATTTTTGCTTAAAAATTAAATAATTTTATCATTTCATTTTTATTTTATTTCGAAGAACTTCGCTTTTAACCGTCGTTGTTTATTTCTGCTTGTCATTTCTTGCACCACACCCCATTGACTTCATTCGAATGGTTATTTCGCAACTTTATTCATAGGAATTATTAGCCAAACTATCGGCAGCGAATACCACAAATCAATTCAGGAAGTTCTGATCTGCTCAATTGAGGTATAATCAATATATGTTACGACAGTAAGTCGTTGTTGTTTCGATACCAACTGAGAGCAGCAATGTAGAAAACAAACGAGCCCCGTGCATGCTTGTACGATCTGTCTTTCGTTCAACTTTCATTGGTCTGGAACCTTGAAACACCGGTTTCCAGCAATTGGATTGGGCGCGGTATTACGGAATGGACCAATTATTGAATTTGGTAACGAACGAATACTCTCCGTCTTTGGTCTAACTATAATTATAATCATCATCAAATATAGTAACAGAGTAGACAATTAATTAAAAAAATTTAAAACCTTTAATGTGGAATACAGAGCATAGAGAAGGCAATAACAAATAGAGATTATTAATGTACATAAGTTGTGTCCAGTTAGTTGCAAGAGACGAGCTAACAACACAGTCAAATTCCGTTGAAACGAAATTAATTAAAAAAATGATTCTGGTATGTCGTCGTAACAGTAAGATATATAAAAATGTATATATTGCCCGTTGTTCCCTTATCTCAATCTCAAGCAATCAAAGATGTAACAGGATATCATTATTCGCAAGTGCCCATTTCGTTAATTCAGATTCATCTAAAAATAATCAACAGTTGGCACAACTCATGCTATCCGTATGATTTTTTAATATAGTACAACGGATATATGTCATGGATTTGATAACATTCCAAACATTAGTTTAGCAACTGCAGTCGATTAATCGACACTATTAGTTATTTTCAAAAAAATGGATTCAAAGGAAAGTTTCGTGTGTGTGTTGATTTTGGATTCTGGATCCATATGTTTTATTCATTGTGATGATGTACCAACGCTAAAACTTGTGCCACTTAAACATATCCAAACAGCGTTCTGAACCATCAATTCGTTGGTGTTTTGTTGATTTTGTGGTGCGGCACCCATTTGGAAAACCGTTTTTTCATACCCAAATCTTTGTGTATATAATACTGAAAACTTCAGGGTGTCAGGTGGTAGCTCTTGTAACTTCACTTTGTGATTATCCATAATAATTTTCAGGGATTTTTTCAATGTTTTTCCGAGGATTAATTAAACGTCCATAAAGTTCAGCATCATCGGTGGCATCGTGGTCTGTATGACCACGTTTAAAATAAGCAGCAAATCAACATTTGATGGTTGTTGTTGTTGATGGCGAAGCAGCACAGTCCGGTTAACACACTTTTGAAGCCATTGCTCTGCTTGAACCGGTATTTTTCGTCACATTTAAAAAGCAATGATAAATCAACACGCGAAACTATTGCTTTAAATCCATTTATCTGAAAATAATAAACAAAGTGTTAATATATATTAATCCACTGTGTCCACTTCTAAACTAATGGTCGGATTGTTATGAAATCCATGACATATATCCGTTGACCGTTGACACTATATTGAAATGTCATACAGACATTTCGTTAGAGGCGGACCATCTGGTGGAAAAAAAAAACCGGAAATTCATTATTAATTGCATAAAATTAATTGAATTGTTGTACTAATGCTGCAAATTTTACAAAAAACAATCAAAACATTTAAAGAAAAGTGTGATTAAATTAGTATTATTTTTTCTTTTAAATGCATAAATAGTATAAATTAACTAAAATATATTTTAATAAAAAACAAAAGAAAAAACAGTTAAAAATAATAAATTGTTTTGAAAAGCTATGAACGTGAAATTAAAAAAATGTAACAGTTAAAATAAATACAAAATAGAGACAACAACACATACAATAATATAAAACACAAAAACAATAACAAGCTTGTACAAGAATATAAGAGAGAGAAAGAGAAAGAGAGAGGAAGAGAGAGAGAGAGAGTAAAGATGCAAATGGCATTTTTGTAAGTTATAGCTGTAAAATAGCTTTAAAAATATACACGAGATTTTATAAATAAATAATTTAAAAAGAAGAAAGGCTTAGGGTTTTAGTTAGTTAATAGTTTTTTTCTTTTTTTTAAGATATGACGGAGTGCGGCTTCAAGGTGCATAGTAGTTTTTTTTTATTTTTAAATTACATATATTAAAAGGAATTAATTATTATTACTGTGAGGCCAACGTTTAGTTATTACTCTAACCTGCTGCTGCTGTTGCTGTTGTTGTTGTTGTTGGTGGTGAATAATCGGTGCATTACAAATTTGATTACTATTAATGTTAACAATATTATTATTATGATTATGATTGCGAGTCCGTCGTCCATTCTCAATATATTCATCTTCTTCGGCGGTCACATAGGTCACATCACCTGAACAATCTTTTGTAATTTCAATAGCCGGAATCAAACTATTACTACTATTAACACCAGCACCACCGCCATCGGCGCCACCACCACCACCACCTTGCTGTTGATTTACCTGCTATAATAGTTACGAAAATGATGTGTGTTTGTGAATTGTGTAATATTTTTTAAATTTTGTAATTATTTTTATAAATTTTTTTTTTTTTACGTTTGATAATCGATAATTAATAAAAAAAAAAAAAAAAATATAATTTGAAAATCGATAATGAAAAAATGAAATGAATTTACATGCACCAGTCCCCCACAGTGTGTCATATATTCGAAAGAAAGCCGTCGTATACAAGTGTGGTCGTGATGATGTTGTAAGTGATCCTCATGTCGTGCAAAGCCATCAACATCGTAGACCGAAGAAAACGTTGAAAACAATAAGAATCATTTTGACTGAAAATCCAGAATTGCCAAGCCGAGAGTTTGTGGAACAGATCAACATATCAACTGGATCAACATAGCATAGCATAGACGAGACATGGGTTTATGAGTATGACATGTAAACGAAACATGAATCTGCGTAAGTGTTTTGAGCGCTGGATAGAGGAGGAGTTGATGAGGAGTACTTCGAACATAAATTTTGAAATTTAAACTATATACAATTACTGTATGGGCACTATCCTCCTATGAAATTTGTCATCATACATAAACCCAGACGCAATCCCATTCATTGAGTCATTTTTTGATTTCCGCCAATGTACTGGTATTGCAGAGAGCGTTTTGGATTTGGCGGAACAAGTGATAATGCGATGGTGGTGCACAGTCTGATGAATAGACAGCATGCGATAGAATTTTGCACCGCATTTAAGTTTTCCCAATGTATTTTTTACTGTGGTTTTGCAACATGTACGGTCGAGGCATAGCAGCAAAATCATTTTACGTTGTTTTTTGACTGCTATTGGACGATTCTCATTTCATGCGCTTGTTCAAATCAATTAATTGTTGTTGGTACCGTACAGCAGTAATAGTTTCATTTGATTTTAGCAGCTCACTGAATACATCGCACTTCTATTCAAATGCACAACATAACCTTACACTTCCATATGAATGCCTCGTTTTGCAGCCGATGTTGACGACCGGCCTGCATAGACTAACGATTTTTTCGTTTTTGGTTAACATTGTAGATCATCGCAGTTACTATTTGATGCAAAAAAAATGCCGTATCTTCAGTGATCTTGTAAGCAATACGAATTGCAAACCATTTTCAACGATTTTCAATGTTGCTTGTTACCGTGTCAGTTTATGCATGGCACCCATTCTTTTTGAATCTCTCCCATACATGACATGTAAACGTTTACTTACAGCTGCTCTTGTGCGAGTGACATTTAATGCTTCTGCAAACTATGAGCAGAGTTTTCATCCAATATTGCTGTTCGAGCTTTTTCTAGTTTCTGTGAGCTTCCGCTGCCAAAATATATACTTGGAAAAAAACATTAATTTAAAGTGAATTTCCGTTTTAAATAAAATACCTACAAATTTATAGGACAATTCCTTACTAATTATGCGTGTGTGTGTGTGTGTGTGTATGAGTGTGAATTGTGTGTAGGATAGGGGATGAATATTATGTAAATGATGTATGTATGATTAGGTGGTGCGTGACTTTATTCTTCGCGTAAACAATATTCGGTTATTTTGTTAAGATGAAAATACAAATATAATACATTAATAACAACAATAAACAACAACAAAAAAACAAAAACAGCAACAATTTAATATTCAATATTCATATGATCAGGATGACGCACATCGACTATATATGCGTAATTTTTATTGCGCACTATATTATTTACTAAAATAATTAATATTGTATTTAAGTTTAAGGATAGTATATATTTATAGTGTGTAAAGCCCATTCTCCAATCGAACAACGGTAATCCCAATCTTTGAACATTGTACAATATAAACCATAATCACTCCATTTTATATTTTTCCACACAAAATAATTGCTATGCTATACCTATTTCTTAGACACATTTATAAAACATGCCCTTTTAACACATACACTTTTACATTTAAAATGGTATGGTTGCGTCGAATGGTGACCATAAACAAAAACAGGGATAGCATTATTATTTGTGAAAAAATGTGAAATGGACTGCATACGGGTTTGTACAATTTGGTATTACGATTTCATTGATGATGGAGAACGGGGCTTAATATAGTTTACAAGAATAATTGTATTCAATTTATGAATATAATATTATAAAAACGCAGGCTATTTATAATAATATAAATTAAATTTTTCGCAAAACAAACAATAAAAGTGAACAAATAAATAGAATTAAAATAAATAAATAAATAAATAAATAAATAAATAAATAAATAAATAAATAAATAAATGGATAATTGTCATGGCGCCATTTATATGAAAACAAAAATTGTTTAAAAATTAAAAGTTAAATTTACCATTTGATTATGTTGTTGATCACCTAAATGTTCGTCATGATGGTGGTCTAATTGTGGATGTGGTGGCAATTGTACGTGTCGTTGATGTGATGCATGGTGTTGCTGTTGTTGCTGCTGTGGCTGCTGTGGTTGCTGTTGTTGTTGTTGTGGCTGCTGCTGCTGCTGCTGCTGTTGCTGTTGTTGTTGTTGCTGTTGATGCCGGTGACCACTGCGCACGTGTGTTTGTTGTCGACTTTTGGCTGCACTACGTACTACATCTTGTGCATAAGATCCATTTTCAGTATTATTATCATTACATTCAATTTCATTGCCAGTTTTTTTTTATTTATTTTTATTTATTTATGGGTTTTTTTTTTTGTTTTTGTAATTTATTTATGGTTTTAGTTTTTTTTTTTTGTTTGGTTAAAAATCAAAAATAAAATATAAAAAAAAAAAAAATTAAATAAAAAAAATATAAATTAATTACAATTCTGTGTGTTCGGATGCGATGATTAATTACCATTAGGTAATTAAATTAAAAAATTAAGTAAGTATTTTGCATATACACTAAAATCCACACATCAATAATTATATTTACAGACAATCAATATAAAGCAGTAGCGCATAGGAGAAGAAATATTTTGCGTATATAGATTAATTTTTGAACACCACAATTACAAGAATTATTAATAATTAATTGTATTATTTGTGAGTGTGTGTGTGTGTTTATAATATACAGTCGTGGTGTCAACGAGAATGCAATGCGATCGGTACGGCTCAAATTGTTTTTAAAAAATTTTCCCAAATATAACATATAACACGTGGGTCAAAAAGTCTCAGGCCTAACCACCAAATGGTGCGTCTAACGAAATAACCGTATAATATTTCAATTGTGTCAACCCTTAACGGATATTTGTCAAAATTTCATAACAATCCGTCCATTAGTTTAGAAGTGGACACAGTGGATAAATTGACACTTTGTTATTTTCAGATAAATGGATTTAAAGCAATAGTTTCGCATGTTGATTTATCATTGCTATTTATCATGGGACGAAAAATACCGGTTCAAGCAGAGCAATGGCTTCAAATGTGTGTTAGTCGGACTATGTTGCTTCACCGTCAACAACAACAACCATCAAATGTTGGTTTGCTGCTGATTTTAAACGTGATCGTACCGACACACCGATGATGCTGAACATTATGGACGTCCAAATGAGGTTGGTAATCCTCAAAAAAAACCCTGAAAATGATTATGGGAAATTGCACAGTGAAGTTATAATAGATAACCCTGAGTTATCAAATTGGTAGTGTTTTCAGTATAATATACACAAACATTTGGGTTTGAAAAAGTTGTTTTTCAAATTGGTGCCGCGTTTGCTCACACCGCCGAACAACAAAACAACAACAAATTGATGGATTCAGAATGGTGTTTTAGACATGTATAAGTGGAATAAGCCTGAGTTCTTGCGTCGGTACATCACAATGGATAAAACATAAACACACACCATTCGATCATCAGTTGAGAATTATTATGTAATTGAATTTATTATAAAATAGTCTTTATATTCTGTACCAGTTTTTTGGTTGTTCTGGCTACCATATTTCAGTCAAAAGAAGTTACTACTGCGAACAGTTAGTTGCTAAATCTAGTTAAACTTAAAAATTGTTTGGCTACTGCACTCTCGTCGACACCCTCTGCGTGTATACATTGTATTCAAAGAAAATGTATTATTAGATCTACAAAAAATATAATTATTTAATAAATTCTATATAAATTCTATAGCATAAAATAGATTAAATAAATGTTAAAATATATGCGCCTTAATATGTACGACGCAGGTATAGTTTTGAATAGTAATAATTGTAAGTAATATTTGTCATGGTGAAACTACGAAAATACCTTTACAATTTGACAATTACATTGTTCATCTATACGTGTCTATACATCTTTGATTTGATCGTTTGATTGCATGGTATAAATTACAAAGTGTATATAGATATAATTCCTTAGTAATTCCACAAACACTGTGATCACAACCTTCTGCCAATCGAACGCTCTCCATATATGATTTGCTATATAAAACTAAATTGTGGGTGCGTATTCACACACTACAATATATTAATATTGATTAATTACAGGTGATTATGTAAAAATAATAATAACATTCAATTTTGGCCCATGTAGTGGTTAGATCGCATGGCATTCCATCCATGGAGGTTGCGAGCTCGATTTTCATTAAAAAGAATGTAAATTAAGAGATCTTCACATTACTGCACTAAAAAAACGTCTATGTATTAAATTCAAGAATAACAAAAACTATTCTTTTCATTGATTCTTTTACTGAAAAAAATTGTTACCCAATCGAAATGATAACGAGCTGAGACAAAGTATTTAGCGGCCTATAATATTCGGTCTCGAAAAACCCAATTGCTGATACGTATACGCAATACAAGGAAAAAAATGAAAAATGAGAAATTAGAACTGAAATGAAGAATTGTGCACTGAATATGTACACAACAATCATCACTCCATCCGCATATGGACCGTTGGTTTATAATGGGAAGCTGAAGAATCGAAATAATGTGTAGATCAATAACCTAAGCGGTTCTGAAAATTCTATGACTTTGGAATCTCGTTATATAATAGCTACCTTGAACAGAAAATCCATTCGTACACTAATGGGTTTAATTTAAAAATAGGATTGGCTTTAGAATCTATTTAGGTGCCGCATATTTAATGTACAATCAAAATGTTCCAATCGGATTCGGTTGATCAAGCGTTAGCTTAACTGTGTACCTGCGATTGGTATGCACTTTTTTGTTATGGCTATATTAATTTTACAATAGTATTTTTCAATTTTTTCAATTTTTTTCATTTTGAGGTATTTCAATGAAAATTCGTCATATCAAAGGTCCAGCTCCCATATATCATATCCAAGTAATACCTACAATTTTATTATAAATGTTCAATCTAACTTCAGATTTTTATTTGAGAGCATATTTTTCACGGTGCGTGTGTAAATAAAATTTTAAAATATAATCGAGAATCTCCGGTTTCAATAGAATGTGGTGGCCGAGAAAATTCTTCTGTGTATTCTTCAAAATTTCTGGTTAATTAAAATTGTATATCCATTCCGCGACGGTTCATTAAAATTGGCATATTCCAGACTGTTTGCATAACATTTTTTTTTTTTAATTAATTAATCAATTACTAAAATTATAAAGAAAATAAAATAATAATTAAAAATTTTAATGCAAATAGTAATGGAAAATACTGAGCAGAAACAGAATTACATATTTAAAAAAAATTAGAAAAATAAAATTAAAAACACATAAATAGTAAAAAGAAATAATAAAATAATTAAAACCAAGGTATATCGGACAAGGTAGTGTAATACACACACACACACAAATGCAATCACATTTTTACTGTGGTCGTCACTTGATGGACTAAAAATATAGTGTATCACTATTTATGCCGAATTCAGCACCTTAAATTTCATTTAATTCATGGATAACTGTTACGATTTTTGACATTTAAATAATGTATTTATAAAAACACAGGAGCCAATGAAATTTATAAAGTTATGAATTTGGTATTAATATAATTGGTTTTATTACACATTGTACACCACTACCTTGTTTGTTTGTCGTTACCGACAATACCTTGGATCAAAACAATATTAAAATAAGAAAGAAGCATAAAATAATATTGACATCGATATTTTAAAATTTAAGAAAAAAAAACACCATAAATTATTATAATTATAAATAATTTTGTTCAATTATACATTCTGCTAATTTATGCAATCAATTTTCGCAGTGCATGTGTAATGTATTCGTATCAATGACAAAGAAAAAATTACTTGGAGGAGTAGTATCTCTAACCGCCTAATTGCATCGCTAATAAAATTTACATTTCCATTGAAATAATTAAAAAACCATATTTTCAATTTTATTGACAATTTTTAACAGAAGTGTTTACGGATAAGTTCTATCAGTTTGTGGTATAAAGTGACAATGTTCCGACCATTCCATTCACTGTAGTACTGGATATTGTCAACAAAATTGCTCTGCACTTTTTGTTGTGGATGTCATACTGTTTTTGAATATTTCCAATAGATTACACAGATCTGTAAACATGTAATGAGTAGAAGTGCCTAAGGCATTAATTGTCATAGAACTATAGTTACATACTATAACCTTATAATCCCATTCTAGTTGCTTGGAACTAGTTTGGAACCAACCGTAACATCACATGCCAAATTTTATTCAATTTAACTTTTAGATCAACAAGATGTTCAATCTAATCAATAGATTAGGTTTGAGAATAATTTTTAATGGCACTTGATTTGAATCATCTCTAGAATCTAATTCTAGCCTAAACTCACATATCCTATTCGCATCCGCTTACTAAATTTAATTTGCAACAAATAGGATTTTTAAAATCATCGTTGATACAACATATGATAGTCCGACGAGCTGAAAAATAACCGCATTTATCCCATGATTGCGTGCGGTAGTTCATATGATGAATGGGTGTGTGCTGTCGTCAGCATTGCAATGAATGCGGCGAGATTTGAAGTGACTGCCATAATAAACCGCATCAATGATGAATATCAAGATAAGTATAGGTGCGAAAGCACTATCTGAACCCTAAGGTATCCTAACAGCTTGAATAGGAAAATAACCTGAGTCAATTTTATCAATCTTAATTTTTCTCTGATTAATTATATTAATTTAATATTGATGAAACGAATACAAAATTACATTTTACTGCGTGTAGTTAGAAAAATAAAAACAAACCACAGTAACAATTAGTGTTTTTATTGCTTAAATTAGCAGAATGAAAGAAAATGCAACAGCGCCTGATAATAAATTACATATTTTATAATAACGCAGCGATATTAAGGGTATATGGATAGGGATGGAAATTAAAAGAACATATCGTTGTTTATAAACTAAAAAAAAACCGACACATTCAAAAATAACGTTACATTAAAATGCATTCAAAATATTGGTTGCGTCGGCAGCTATACAATCCGAGTCATCAAAAAATCCAAAGAATCGTTACAATAAATAAAAAGTGATAAAATGTGCGATCAATTATTGACCAACATTTTCTATATATTTTCGAGAAACGGTGACGTTACGTGCCCACAATTGAAGCACGACAAATTGATGATGATATTTGCGGCGCCATCAATTTGTGGCAAATTATCCGCTACTACATTGTTTTGTCGCATGAGTTTGACAAAAAAAACCGGTATACGAAAGCTGGACTCAATTGTTTTAATATACTTTATAACATATGATAGTGTACTATTTAGTGTTACCAAATTAAGCTAGTAGTAGTCGACACTTGTATTACTTTTAATTTCCATATCCATAACCAATAACATCGCGATATTATAAAATAAAAAAAGCCTATTACAATTTTATTAATTATATGCTAACACAGAAAAATGCTAACAAATTTATATATTTACTTGGTATTGGTGTTGGTCGACTATCACTTGATTGAGCATCTCTTGATTTTGTACGTACTGTAACACATCTTGGATTTAATCCAATTAATTTTCCTATATCAATTAAGGCATGATCACCGGTTGGTGAATCAACATCTGTTACCTAAATTAAAACAAAATATGTATTAATTTTTAATTAACCTCGTTTTTATAAAGACGAGCCCACTTCAACAGACAGCGGAGTTTACTGCTTGATGCTTAGAGGGGTTGCAAAATAAACGTTTATCCATGGCTACAAATGCAACTTCATTCGCATAGAAACATTTACTATTTTTGACATGATTTTTTTAATTTGTGAGAGTAGATTGCTGTCGGAAGTATTGCTGAATACAATGTTTCAAATAATTCGTACCGCATTCGACAAATGTAGCACATGATGAATTTGTAACGAATTAATTTTGTTATGGTTGGCGACGTTGCCCAAAAGTTGTGGTATTATCAACGTCTCAAAAATGGTTGGTGTTACCTGTTCGGGCATATATGATCGGGGATTTTAGCTGTGTATCTGACAATGTGTGGTGATGCATCGCTATATACCAGAAATAGTTTTAAGCTATCAAAATAGCGACGAATAAATTGCAACATCTTTGCCGATAGTCAAGTGACAACGGATAAAGAAGATCGTAAGGAGATAATAGAAGTTCAAATTTGCAAACTGCTTGATTTTTGATATATTAAAAAAATATACTTCTATCAAACGAGCAAGACACGTCCTATAAACACACGGCGGCTAATGCAAAAAATTTAAATATAAATGTAAAAACCTTTCTCCCATCTGCATAAACTGCATAACCGGTTACAGGTCCCGATGACGGTGGTCGAATGACGGGTTGCCATGTAACTAATAGTGTACCATCTTGAGGACCTGCCTCAACTTGAATATCCTATATAAAATAAATGTACGTAAATTAAATAAAATTAAATAAAATTAATAAAACAATTTTTCATTACTTGAGGTGGATCTGGCAGTTCTTTAGCTAATGTACGAAAATCGGTATATGCACCAGGCGCTTCCTCAGGCGGTGGTCCCGGTGGCGGTGCTTGACCAGGTGCTCTGAGGTGTTTTGCACGTACAGTAACACGATATTGTGTGCTTGGTGATAATCCTTGTAAGAAAAACAAAAAATTATGTTAAATATTATAAATTCAGTTAAAATTCGTTTCAAGGACAAATTCACTTATTGTGCACCATTTAGACATTAATTTTTCGTTTCATCTCTATCTACTTAAAACAGCATAATTGGTGTATCGTTAAAACAGATCATCAATAACGAAAATTGAATGTGAAAAGATTTTGATTTCTTGTCACCACCTATTCAATAAAATTTCAAATTTTACGTTAAGAATGGTATTATATGAACTATGAAGTATGTAGAAACACTGAGTCAAAACAAGGACAATTGGATCAATTCTTATAGAATTTTGATAACATTTCATATAATGAAATGATCATATGAACAGAGTTTATATGAAGTCCCTAGAAAATTACGCCAAAGACATGTTGCACGGAATAGATACGTTAAACCTGGACCATTTCTCTTTCAATTTTGATAAGATTTCGTTTTTATGTTTATGTTGGGATTATAAATGAACATTTTTTTTTAATGTTTGCATGTGTCGATGGCCTAATTTGGAAAATTATTCTTATAAGATAATGGATATGCCCTTGGAACACCAATTCTATTCAATTTATAATTTTCTTTTCTTTCATATGCGAGAGATATCACATATCCAAATTCAAATATTATCTTAATAAGGTCCTTGAAATTTCCTTAGTTAATTCTCTTGCCTATTCGGTATAGCACACACAATTGTTCATCATGACCATTAACATCTTCTCTAGACCATCTTTGAATATTCGAAAAAGCACTTAAAAACCACTGTGTTTTGGATAAACAATTATCGCACCATAAGCGATTTGAAGCGTTACCATTCTTACAACAAAATTTAGTATTTAATCCTTGTTCTTTATATACGTTCGACCACAGCCCAAAAAAAAACAGCTGTAACTTTGGTTTCTCTACTGCTAATGTAAAATGTCATAAAATTTCTACAGTTTGTTGAGGTACGTTTACAGTACATAATAACAAAAAGACTAAGAGATGGCGCTACGTGTTCTATGGTTTTTCATAGTCATTCCGGTTTTGTTATGGGACAGAGGGCTGTATATAAATAATACGAATTTTTTAAATAGTGACACTTATCGAATCGTGGCACATTATCGCCGATGACATTTATCAGATCATTACTGCGTATCGTTGCGACTATTAAAATTCATTGCGAAAGAGTAATTTCCATTTTCCAATTTAGTCAAAAACAATACATATAAAGTGCGTGCTTGAAAATCCATCCATTTACGGTAATAAATATCTGCTACAAATATAAGAACAATATATATTAATGCATTTAATGTATAAATATTTTAATTACCTGTTATTGTATGACGATAAACACCTGGTTTTACAGTTCTAACTTCAACATTATTTACACAAACTACATGTTGATGATTTGAATTTGCTGGCAACCATGATATAATGGCCGACGAACATGTTATACGGCCGGCACGTACAGCCGATGGACCTAAATGTGCCGTATCTCTACCAATTATCATTGTACAGGCAGCATCACGTGATGTAAGTCGATTAGCTGTAACACTGCGTACACTAATTCTATGCGGCTATATATATATATTTAAAAAATAAATTTAAATAAATAATTATTGCGAAAATTTATAAAAACGTTATAAAATTATCTTACCCTATTCGAATCTACACCTTCAACAAGTGCACGTGTTCTTTCGTTTGCCTTAACCGTAACCTTAAGTACACCGTCCACATAAACATGATAGCTTTCAATGGCATTGCATCCAGGCGGTTCCGGCATTGACCATCCAATTAGCACACTTTTATTCAGTTGTCGTTCCAGTGTAAGATGACGTGGTACAGGAACTAGCACGGAGAACATTAAGTCAAACTTTTGGCGGAGACGATTTAATAAATGATGCACGCGAATAATGATATTATGTGTATGTGCACGCATTCATTGTATTATTAGGTTGTCAACTATCTCCCTTCCGCCTTTTTGCTCTTTATTCAATGCTTTATAAAAAGTGTTACAGTAATCGGATTTAGTTCAAATATGCGCCGTTTTGTTCGATAATCTGTTTCCATCTAGACTGCAACTTCATAATACCTCCCTCGTAGAAGCCCCCCTCCTTATTTGCGAAGAACTCGGACAGCCACTTTTCACAAGCCTCTTTTGAGATCAATTTTACACCACCAAGGGCGTTCGCCATGGACAGGAACAGGTGGTAATCACTTGGCGCTATGTCCGGGCTATATGGTGGATGAGATAAAACCTCCCATCCGAGCTCCCGTAGCTTCTGACGAGTCATCAACGAAGTGTGTGGTCTGGCGTTGTCCTGGTGGAACACTACACCCTTCCTTTTGGCCAATTCTGGACGCTTCTGGTCGATCGCCTGCTTCAAGCGGTCCAGTTGTTCGCAGTAGATGGTAGAATTAAGCGTCTGGCCATATGGGAGCAGCTCATAGTGGATGATTCCCTTCCAATCCCACCAAACACACAGCAAAACCTTCCTGGCCGTCAATCCCGGCTTGGCCACTGTTTGGGACGATTCACCGGCCTGCGACCACGACCGTTTTCGCTTGATATTGTCGTATGTGATCCATTTTTCGTCGCCAGTCACCATCCGCTTCAAGAATGGGTCGAGTTCGTTCCGTTTCAGCAGCATTTCGCAAATGGAAATTCGGTCCATTAGATTTTTCACTGTTAATTCATGTGGCACCCAAACATCAAGCTTTTTTTTGTATCCAGCCTTCTGCAGATGGTTTAAAATGGTTTGGTGACTAACTCCCATCTCCTGGGCGATGTCACGAGATGCCACATGCCGGTCTAACTCGATGTATTCCATGATTTGATCGGTATTTGTCGTCACAGGTCTTCCGCCGGCTGGCTTATCCATGGTGTCGTTTTCACCGGCTCTGAATCATCGAAACCATTCCTCCGCGGTTCGAAGTGATAGAGTACCATCCCCCAAAACACCATTAATCTCACGGAACGTTTCTCTAGCGGATTTGCCTTTAACGAAGGAAAACTTTAAAATAGCGCGAATTTCGGCGTTAGTGAACTCCATGTTTACACGTCTATAACTGTTGAACGCAATATCCAAACTAATCATACATAGCGTCGTTTTGTTTGTTATGTCAAGAGCTTTCAAATTATGTACAGTGTTGCCAGATACGAGCTCTGTAGCGCTTTGTACATAGCCGCGAAATTAAAAAGACAAAAAGGCGGAAGGGAGATATTTGACAACCTTATATAATAACACACAACATATTTATTTGATATGAAATTAGCTAATACAAAGCGTGCAAAAGCAATAACACAATAATTTTAAAATTTTAGTATTTAAATAAGAGTAACTCTCTTCTATAAAATTCAAAATACAGAAAAATTAAACAATAAAATAAAAAATAATTTTAATAAATTATTAATTAAAAAATTATAAACTACAAAAAAAAAATATTTTTATTTAATAATTTTGATAATTTAGTAGCTGATTTTTACTTCCTGTGTTTATTTATTCGTTTAGTTCCAAGCAACATTGTTATTTTGT
The DNA here is from genome assembly GCA_910594885.2 of Bibio marci. Taxonomy (NCBI): domain Eukaryota; kingdom Metazoa; phylum Arthropoda; class Insecta; order Diptera; family Bibionidae; genus Bibio; species Bibio marci. Next base: position 14,658,069 of record OU343116.1, on the reverse strand, counting down.
ATTGTATATAAGTTGCCGTGTGTCGTTGTAATTTTATACAATTATACAAGTTAATAAATATGACTAAAATATAGTCAAACAATAATAAAGCCATAAATCGACGTGGATCCTAGAAAATACCATCAAGACATATTGAGTTTTACTTCCGTAAAATGAACACTGCCCGGCGAAACGAACGACGATGCCGCATAGTAATTTGTTAAGTATTTTCAATGACATCGTTGCATTTGGATAATTACTATATATTTCAAATGTCAATTGTTACCGAATCCAACGAAATCGTCTCAGATCCTGTGGATCCACGTCCATAATATTAGGTTGTCAACTATCTCCCTTCCGCCTTTTTGCTCTTTATTCAATGCTTTATAAAAAGTGTTACAGTAATCGGATTTAGTTCAAATATGCGCCGTTTTGTTCGATAATCTGTTTCCATCTAGACTGCAACTTCATAATACCTCCCTCGTAGAAGCCCCCCTCCTTATTTGCGAAGAACTCGGACAGCCACTTTTCACAAGCCTCTTTTGAGATCAACTTTACACCACCAAGGGCGTTCGCCATGGACAGGAACAGGTGGTAATCACTTGGCGCTATGTCCGGGCTATATGGTGGATGCGATAAAACCTCCCATCCGAGCTCCCGTAGCTTCTGACGAGTCATCAACGAAGTGTGTGGTCTGGCGTTGTCCTGGTGGAACACTACACCCTTCCTTTTGGCCAATTCTGGACGCTTCTGGTCGATCGCCTGCTTCAAGCGGTCCAGTTGTTCGCAGTAGATGGTAGAATTAAGCGTCTGGCCATATGGGAGCAGCTCATAGTGGATGATTCCCTTCCAATCCCACCAAACACACAGCAAAACCTTCCTGGCCGTCAATCCCGGCTTGGCCACTGTTTGGGACGATTCACCGGCCTGCGACCACGACCGTTTTCGCTTGATATTGTCGTATGTGATCCATTTTTCGTCGCCAGTCACCATCCGCTTCAAGAATGGGTCGAGTTCGTTCCGTTTCAGCAGCATTTCGCAAATGGAAATTCGGTCCATTAGATTTTTCACTGTTAATTCATGTGGCACCCAAACATCAAGTTTTTTTTGTATCCAGCCTTCTGCAGATGGTTTAAAATGGTTTGGTGACTAACTCCCATCTCCTGGGCGATGTCACGAGATGCCACATGCCGGTCTAACTCGATGTATTCCATGATTTGATCGGTATTTGTCGTTACAGGTCTTCCGCCGGCTGGCTTATCCATGGTGTCGTTTTCACCGGCTCTGAATCATCGAAACCATTCCTCCGCGGTTCGAAGTGATAGAGTACCATCCCCCAAAACACCATTAATCTCACGGAACGTTTCTCTAGCGGATTTGCCTTTAACGAAGGAAAACTTTAAAATAGCGCGAATTTCGGCGTTAGTGAACTCCATGTTTACACGTCTATAACTGTTGAACGCAATATCCAAACTAATCATACATAGCGTCGTTTTGTTTGTTATGTCAAGAGCTTTCAAATTATGTACAGTGTTGCCAGATACGAGCTCTGTAGCGCTTTGTACATAGCCGCGAAATTAAAAAGACAAAAAGGCGGAAGGGAGATATTTGACAACCTTATATTATATAATTTCACCAAATTTGTAATAATTAACAAAATTATAATATTTAACAATTTTATTTCACACTGTTTAAGGCGATGCCATTTTTAGGTATTGTATTAACGAAATGCCCAGACGACAATATCAATTTATGGCGAAGTTCCCAATAATACCCGCGGCGAAGCACGTGTATTCGTGTTGTTCGGTTCGAATAGAATGTTCTATAAACAACTTCTTATGATCGTCCTATGAAATATCCAAGCCATAAACAATTTAACTATTTCTCATCCAATTGTGATCAAATTTCGTCTATAGGTTTATGGTAATGGAATTATTATCACATACAGTCGGTGAACAAAAATTCCATCATGATTTCTCATCATGATCGCAATCAAACCTAAAACATACAAAAATTATTAGTAATTGCATCACAGCTATATTATATTCCACATTCACAGCATATATTCTCCAGATAGTTGTATTGTGTATTGTGTATAAATGAAAAAATTGGTTGGAGAAAAGTGGAAAGCGAAGTGCAGGTAAAAATCAAGCCCGCCCTCACTCAAATTACTTAAACTATATGTTTATGGTATGAACGAATTTACCAAAAGTTGTTACGCCCCAGTTGGTCAAAGTTAACTCCATGAAATTTTGGATATCATTTTGTTCACAATAAACAATTAACGAAATGCAAAGCGACGCAAAAATTAATCACAGTGGGTTATAATATAAGAACGGAAATGTCAAAAAATCGGCTCGGAGAACAATTTTCATTTCCTATTTTTACACGTGATATGTACTTCGCTTTCGTATAACGTAATACGAGATAATATATGAACGGTGTGTGTAGTCAAAGCTACCATAACTGCGACCAAAATAGGTCTATTATATTCCTATCTATTAAGCTTGAGTCTATATAGGAATTTTCCATTTCATTGATTAATTGTACAATCCCTTTGGATGGAATATTTATAGGTATACTGCCATTTGATCAGTCCACACATTGGCTCCACATATGACCTCAGGTATCCAAATAGATAATATCTTGTTTATTTATGACAGTTGGTTTCGTTCTAGTAACTTTAAGGTTCCGCTTGGTATATTGTTGCCATCTTACTAAGCGGCACGTATATGTGGCACAGTAGTACAACTATGCCTGTACTTACTCGTTTCGCTCTTTTTATGCGAACACCGCGACATTATGTCGACTGGATTGTGATGATTTATAGGGTATAAATTTATCCAGTGCCTTCATTCCTTCTACTTGCTGGTCGTCAGCCCATCATAAAGATAATAATACAGACACATAAATAACAAAACAATAAATATGTACATGAATAATAATACGGTTTCTAGAACAATTTGAACACACATCCAATGTATGTTAACATCCACGCACACACCACAAAATAGTAACTAAATAATGCTAATACGTAGAGATAAACTTGATGCAAACGACGTCCGTTGTCAAATGATGACCGTTGATTGTCAAATAAAATATATAGCTTTAGATAAAACTTGTTATTGTGAATCCTACATTTCTAAATTTTGAGAATCAACAGCGGCATCGGCATCATGGCATGTCGTCGTCGTCCGCGTCAAGGATATCTCCACTGTAATATAACTTTAAAAAATTAAAAAATACATATTATTTTGAATTTAAAAACAATAAAATGCAATTCCAAATTATTAAACAAAAATAGACAACAATTAGTTAAAAAAAAACATAAAAAGAAGCATACACAAATAGAGAATACACACAATAATCATTGGGTTGGTCACATAGTCCATCCGGTTTTCCCATAGAGATATGACAAAGCCTTAAAAGAACGACAGTGTCAAAGTTGGTTTGCAAAGTTTTGTTCTGGCGATTTCTCACTCAAAGATGCACAAGGCGTTCAGGTTGCAATAATCGATGCGAATCGTGAACCAGCCCAAACAACATCTAAAACAGATATTCATCAAAAAAAAAGGTTATATGTTATCAGTTTGGTGGGACTACAAAAGCATTGTCAATTTTGAATTGTTATCACGCAACCAAACAAATCAATTCAGATGTGTACAGACAACAACGAACCAAACAATGAACAATGCAATTCAAGAAAAGCGAACAGAATTTGTAAAGGGAAAAAGCATTGTGTTAAACCATGACAACGTTAGGCCACACACATCTTCCGTCATTGAAGCTTGGATGCAAAACTTCTTGAATGATAAACATTTCAATAATGATGATGATGATGTCAAAACGCATTTGGATCAGTTTTTTGATGATAGGTACCAGAAGTTCTTTGAGACATTATTGAATAAAGTTATTAGATTCTATTAAATAATTGGCTTTTGTTAAAACTACTGCACTGACTTTGTTGCCAACCCAATTTTATGCTTCTCTATTTGTATTTTCTCTTAAACACAAACACACATCACACACACAAAACCAAAAAAAATTAATAAGAAATAATGCAAAATTATTAGAAATATTTATAATACATAAGCCCCCCATACACGGCAGATTGTAAAAGCGTCGACTGAAACGGTTGTAAAGCTCGACGCTTTTACTATCGACCGTGTATGGGCGGCGGCTGCTATATAGACAACAGAGATAATATAGTTATTTTTACAAATTGATTGAAATAAATATCAAAGGATACAGAGAATTTTAGTGCAACAAATAACAAACATATAAATATAATTAAGAAATAAATAATAAAGACGGAAGAAACCATCTTGTTTCTTTTGTTTTATACTTAACACAAACAATTAATAATAAACATTTATAATCTTTACACATCGAAATGAATGACGGTTATTTTTTTTGTGTTTACGGACAATTATTAATCGGAATTTATTTTTTTTTAACTTACTACATTCACTGGCATCGTTAACATCATCGGGTAGATCACTATGTGTTTCACATAAACGTGCCATATCTTCTGATGTGTGAGTTAACAGTGGATTATTTGGTGGAATTATAGGTAATGGAGCAGGATCTAAAGGCATCATAGCATCATCGGTTTCATGAAGTGTAGTCTTTACAGCCTGATGAAATTCTAATAAATCGTCACCTAAATATATACATATACATACATAAATTATATCTGTTCACATAAAGTGTGTGTGTGTGTGTGTGTGTATATTGTATTTTTATGTTTTTTAAGGTGTTGTGTTAATTTGGAAAAAATTTAAAAAACCATTATAAAAATGTCAATAAAATATACCAATAAGTCTTTGAACAAACGTTGCCGGTACTAGACCACGACGACCATCTAATAATTCTGCATCAAAATAACCACCTTGTGGTTCACCACTGGTCCATACTAATAGATAATCTCCAGCACATAATGATAATTCACCTTCTGATTCACTGTTTGTGTGTGTGTGTATGTGTTAATTAATTGATTTTATATTATAAATTGAATTTATATTTTTAAAAAAAATTATAATAATTTTTATACTATTTATAAAAAGCGTTTTTGGTCTCATTTATGCTGCACATGCCTGTGACTATGTAATATCTTATCATATCTTTGATTCAACAACTAAAAATCATATTTCTCCTATATTTTTACGATACAAAACTTTAAAACACAAATACACCATCTGTCCCATAATAAACCGGACGGAATCTTCATCAAGATTTTTTTTGGTGAACGTCATTCAGCACTTTGACGTTTGGTTTCTGGTTCATATATTGAAAGCACGAGCGAATGTCTTTGTAATGCTCAATACGGTGCTATTTTTGATCGTCAGCGTTAGCCGATATGGAACAAATTTCGAATTCACTTTCCTTAGTCCAATTAGTTCAGTTAAAATATAATGAGAATTGTGATATCCACGTTCCATTTCCATGAATCTGATCAAAGATTTCTTGCAAACAAAACAACAAAATCACGTACTTTTTCAATGCTTTCTTCAGTAATCTGTTCACATGGTCAACCTGAATGTTCAACATCATTAAAATCTTCTCTAGACCATCATTGAATATTCGAAACCACGCAAAAACTTGTGTTTTGGCTAAACAATTATAGCAGTCCGGTTTATTTATATGACAGAGGGCGTATATAACACATTATATTTAATAAAATACCGAATTAATTTGTGAAATTGTTTGTAAGACATGTGCTGCATAAATGAAACATTATAATGTTATAAAGGGAGTGGTATATACTCTATATTATAAAGGGTGTTCCTTTAAGAATGATACACTTTTCAAATGATGTGCTACTAACTTCGTGGTTTCTTTAATCATACGTACAAGGGATGTATTTGACTATGATTAAAATTGTGTACAGTGTAGTAACTTATCGAAATGGAAAACACATATATATTTCGTTTTTCCTCCAGGATAAAATGAAGCTCGTGAAAATGTTTGTACTATGGCGCTTTGATTGCCATTGAGATGCAAACTTGTTCGAGAAACATGGTGATAACATGTAATGAATTTTAGATTTTCCCACATATGATTCAAGATTTCAGAACGTTGAAGCTGTGAAAGAAAAAACAGTACGCGTCATGAATGGCGTACATAAGTCGGTAGCACTATTTTAACCAACGATTCCATTTTTTATTTCAAAACGTTAAACGACAACGCCAATTTATTATAAATTATATACATAATAATGGAATGAAAATAATTGTTATGAAGTCACGGTGTTACGGGTAATAGTTTTTGAGGTGGTACCAGCAATGTGGTGCCACAAGCACTATCAATTTCACTAATTTGTGTTTTATTTAACACCCCAAATAAGTCAAATCGCTCTTAAAAAAACACCCTATCTATTTATAATATAATATTATTTTTATAGTTCCCAGTATTAACCAGCCAGTAATGCCGAAAAAATAAATACCAGGAATAAATTGGAATTAATTCTGTTTATTTTCACTTACAGACGGAATTATTTCCGCCTATATAAATTCCGATATTAATTTCGTTTTATTCCATTTTTTGCGGCTTTAAATTTTCGGCCTGAATATTAGGAGCCTATTTTGGTTTATTATTATTACAGTCAAATTATATAAATGGTAAAAATTAATTCGAACATATTATTACAACGTGTGGCATTTGTTGGTATTTGAAGTTTGGCTATTTTGAATTGTGAGAAAAAGACGGATTTTCTGCATTAGTTTACTTGTAATTTAGGTGCGCAAGACACAGTCATCGTATTGAAATGATCTGTTTAAATTTACGCATACACAAGAGTCAGCAATAGAAGTTAACATATAAATTAGGGCAAATACCAGGTCCAGGTACAATTTGAAGTATTTTGTATAATTTATTGATATAACTAATTAGGACGATAACAAAGGAATCTATGCACAAATTTTAGAACAATACAATATTTTCTGTTGCGTACAAATAACAAAAAAATACAGGCGGGTCGCTTATAACACGAATTTGTACAATATAAAACGGTTATGAAATTGTGGATAACAAATAATAAAATACAAAATACAAAGCCACGTTAAATTTTATATTCGAATTATTTTCACCACAAATGTTAGACAATTTTAATTTTATTATTTTACGCAGAGAATCGTAAAAATTTCAGTAAAACTGTCATTTCGATATAGAGAACTTTAAAGCTATCAGGAATTATAATAATGATAATTGCTATCCCGAAATTTAAACAACAATTCACAATTTGTCTATGAATGGAAACTATACCAAGTGAATTTTTAATTTTACAATGTACATGTAACTAGGACGATGGCCTCATTCGATTTCGATAATACTCAGATTACTCATATTGGTAACGTACCCTCAAATGACAGGTGCCATATGAATTTGTAGTTTTTCTGAGATTTTTTCATAAGGATGGACCTAAGACCTTATACGAATTTTATCATATTCACAGCAAATCAATGATTTTCAATAGTCTATCGAATAGTGTATATTTTATATGGGCACCTAGTTCACAAGTGATAGCTGTCATATGAATTTATAGTTTTTCTGTGGTTTTTTCATAAGGATGGACCTAAGACCTTATACGAATTTTACCATATTCACACCAAATCAATGATTTTCAATTGTCTATCGAATGTTGTATATTTCATATGGGCCCCTCGTCCACAAGTGAAAGCTGTCATATGAATTTGTACTTTTTCTGAGGTTTTTCATATGGCTGGACCGAAGACCTAATACGAATTTTATCATATTCACACAAAATCAATGACTTTCAATTGTCTATTGCATGGTGTATTTTTCATATGGACACCAAGTCCACAAGTGATAGCTTCCATATGAATTTGTACTTTTCCTGAGGTTTTTCATATGGCTGGACCGAAGACCTAATACGAATTTTATCATATTCACACAAAATAAATGATTTTCTAATTGAAAATCTATAGAATGGCGTCTCGTTCAGTCTTTAAAGTTCTTTTTATAAATTAAATAACCGTTTTTCATCGTCGTACAAAAACTTTTACGATTCAATAACTGCCAAAACATGTAAAAATAATATAAAAATTCAAAAAATAATCTTACTCTGGCGGATCATATGAAAATCTTGCAATAAATACACAGCAACGTCCTTTTCCTGGTATATCTAACATATCGACTTGTGGTTCACCACCACCACCACCACCACCACCACCAATTCCATTTAATGATAATCCGTGATGTGATCGAGCTATACAAAATTGGTCTAGTAAATCATTTTTCAAAGTTCTTTTATCGATATTCCATTTATCTTAAAATTATATTGAATAATATTTGATGGTACAATAAAAATTTGATAATAAATTTTATAATTAAAAAATAAATTAAAAATTAAATGAAAAAAAAAACAGAAATAACGAAATTAAATTAAAATTAAAATTAAAATTATAAAACATTTTCCAAATATTTTTTGTTATTATTTTTCACTTAATCTTTTTTTTTCTTTACAGAGAAGGGACAGTGGAGAGGCGGACGATGCGTGACCATAAAAAAAAGGACACTTTGTTTTTATCAATTATTCATAGATTAACTACGGAATATAAAATTGTTATATTAATTTTTGACTGATATTAAATTAGTATTAGTATTTATTTATTTATTTTTGCAAACGTGCAAATGTGTTAATAATAATAATAATAATTTTAAATAAATAAATAAATAAATAATTAACAATTAATTAAATTAACATATTATTAAAAAATAATTAAATAAATAATTAATTAAATAATTAAATAAATAAATAATTGCGGCCTTGCATTAAATGATATACAAAATGAAAAGATGATGTACGTTATATTTTGATTGAAAAAAATTAATAAATCTCTAAATTATTAATTAAAAACTTAATTAATTCATATTTAATTAAATAAATTCTTTTCTATTAAATAAAAGTTTATTTGTAATTTTCGATAAACTAAAAAGGACAAACAAAAAAAAAACCACCAATAAAATAGAAATGTGAATTAATTTTCAGAGATAGATCGGACACTTCTGTAAAAATGTAGTTTTGTAAAAATAAACAAAGAAGATGGGTTGTTACCCCAATGGGGGAGTGGCTGCTGCATTACTGGGATTAGCCAGGAAGAAATTAAGATTGGTACACTGCACGCTAAGCTATCATCTTCACAAAATGTGTTTGGTTCCAACTGCAATTTGTGCTAAATGTTCCTTGTCAGACGAATCGGCATGGCACTACTTATATGAATGTTCGGCATATGTGAAAGTTAGGCATGGGATATTTGAAATATATGCAATAGACCCTTCCACAATGAACGGATCATATATAAGAAACATCTCTGGTTTCATTTCGATACAGTGATGCTGGTCCATCGAAAAATTGTGAAGATAAGAAATTGGAAGCATTACTTAACCAAGGATTGATGTCAAACGCAAGATGAACTTGATGAATCGTTGAATGTTGATTGCACAACAGTTTTCATACGTTTAAATGCAGACTAGGTATGTTATTCAAAAGAAAGGAAACTTGGTGTCATATACGAAACCGAGAGATATTGAACGGCGAGTTTTCAGTTTTTCAAATTTATTTATTATGAAAAATGGATACACTGCGATAACCCGAAGTGCGGGGTCATGCACCTGGTCACCGAATGAAACCGTATCATTGGTTAACGCTACCGAATACAATTGATATGTTTAAGCAATGCATTCAAGGAAAAACGACCGAAATTTGAGGAAAGGCACAATTTATCACAGTAACATAAGTTACCAAAAAAAAACCTTAAAATTAATTCACACTCCTAATAAATTTAAAAAAAAAAAAAAAAAGAGCACAAAAAATAATAACATAAAAATTAAAATATTAACTAAAAGTGGAAAGTAATAATTATTTAGGAGAGAACAATTATTTCATAGAATTAAAATAAATAAAAAATAGAAAAGAAAGCTTACGTTCTAAATCGTGTCCACCACCGATACGTGACAATGGTCGCTGAGCATGCATAAATGCTGGATTAACACCATCTAAACCGCTGCCATATGGATCCATACCCCAGGGTGCCGGCGGTATTGGTGAACTTGGTGTACCAGCACGATTATATCGTCCCATTAAATCTAAATCATCGTATGCTTTTAATTTCATATTCATTGCGCCCGATGATAGCAATGGATTTGTGTACGTTGAATAGGCTGATGATGTTGCATTATAACCTAAATTTGATGGTAAAATACTACTAGATAATGGATTTGTTGATGTTATTCCTAAACCGGTTGCACCAACGCCGGAGGCACCAATACCCGTATGACTACCACCACCCAATAAATTGGAAATGCCACCACCAGTCGATGTACCCGCCGTTAAACCGGTTCCAAGTATACTACTTAAACCACCACTTGTAACACCCGTCGGATACGTTGAATACGATGATGTACCCGGTGCTCCACTTAACCCTAATGTATAACTTGCCGAACCCGATGGCAACGAATAGGTATTGTGTAATGATAGGACGGGCATTGTTGAACTCTGAAATTTTATAAAACATATTTTAATTTTATGCATTTTTTAAATTTAAATTAATTAATAGCAAAATAGCAATTTTTGTAAATTAAAAAGGGGTGTGGTGGGAGGGGTTGGTAAAAAATTAGCGTTTAATTTTTATTCATAAAACCCATTAAATTTTATATTAGACAAATAATGTTATATTATTGATAAAGAATACAATTTAAAATTCTGATTTTTCTGATATTCAAATCAATTTTGTCACTAAAAATTCATTGCAAACGAGGTGGGGCTATAAAATAACGAGATTAATGCTTCTACTGAAGAACTACACATGCGCCAAAGTCTTAAGATCGACAGCTTTGTATCATGAAGCCTTCTCTTTCGATTACAGTTCCTCCAGATTCTTCAGACTCTTCGTTTGAATAAAATTTTGCCGTCATATAAATGACAAAATTGAAAAACCACTTTAGGGAAACTAGGGTATGAGGGTGAGCGGGGATAACTTTAACGAATATATGGCCGCGTTTTGTAAGAAATCGTGTAACATTATAGAATCAGTCATATATAGTTCGCGTTATATATGGGGTTCCACTGTACTATCTGTTAGATTTGCATGCTTTGTTTGTGTATGGCTGGCACCACTTTATATATGTATATTATTTTATTTATATATTATATTATTAATATTATAACAGAGAACAACACTCTGTTTAAGAATTTATCAAACGAACTTAGAAAATTGCATATGGCTTTTCAAATGAATAAAAAAAAAAATAAAATATGTTTACAAACAGACTTTATTTTTAAGAATGTTTATGTTTAACACACTTCAAAACAATTTCGGTCTATACAAATGGAATTTCATTTTGTTGTTGTTGTATGCCTGCCTTCTTTCAATTCTCTTTAGGTAACATTATACATTGACTGATTATACACTATAATATTTATATATCCATTTATGTTTTCCATTAACCCCTTTTACTCTAACACCCGCTGTCCCAAAAATGATGAGAATGACTTTATAATAATATGAAAACGGTAGCGCTAATTGTTAGATTCTAATTCAATTATGTATGTGTGAAGCGATACTAATAAACTGACAAAGTCTCATGACACTTCCTGAAGTGTAAGCCAAAATACAACGTCTTAAGTAACGCTTAGCTTATGGTTCGTATGGAAAACAACATATTTCGTCACCGCAATGACAATATTTTTTAGGAAGTTTCTTTCAAAGCGATCATGTTTAAAAATACCCTTATAATGTTCAATTCGGTGCAATTGAGCATCATTTAATTGAAGTGGTACAAAAATTTTTCAGTTATAATTCGATGAATTGTTATTAATCGGAAATCATCATTGATTTGCGAATATGATAAAATCCACCAGCCATATGAAAAAACCTCAGGAAAACTACAAATTCATTTGGAAGCTATCACTTGTGGACGAGGTGCACATATGAAATATATAACATTCGATAGGCAATTGCAAATCATTTATTTTCTGTGAATATGATAAAATTCGTATAAGGTCTTAGGTCCAGCCATATGAAAAAACCTAAGAAAAACTACAATTTCTTATGGCAGCTATCACTTGTGGACAAGGGGCCCATATGAAATATACACCATTCGATAGATAATTGAAAACCATTGATTTGGTGTGAATATGATAAAATTCGTATAAGGTCTAAGGCCCAGCCATATGAAAAACCTCAGGAAAACTACAAATTCATATGGAAGCTATCACTTGTGGACGAGGTACCCATATGAAATATAAACCATTCGATAGATAATTGAAAACCATAGATTTGATGTGAATATGATAAAATTCGTATAAGGCCTTAGGCCCAGCCATATGAAAAACCTTCGGAAAACTACAAATTCATATGGCAGCTATCACTTGTGGACGAGGTGCCCATATGAATTATACACCATTCGATAGACAATTGAAAATCATTGATTTGGTGTGAATATGATAAAATTCGTATAAGGTCTTAGGCCCAGCCATATCAAAAACCTCAGGAAAACTACAAATTCGTATGGAAGCTATCACTTGTGGACGAGGTACCCATATGAAATATAAACCATTCGATAGATAATTGAAAACCATAGATTTGATGTGAATATGATAAAATTCGTATTAGGCCTTAGGCCCAGCCATATGAAAAACCGCAGGAAAACTATAAATTCATATGGCAGCTATCACTTGTGGACGAGGTACCCATATTAAATATACACCATTCGATAGATAATTGAAAACCATTGATTTTGTGTGAATATGATAAAATTCGTATTAGGTCTTCGGTCCAGCCATATGAAAAAACCTCAGAAAAACTACAAATTCATATGGCAGCTATCACTTGTGGACGAGGGGCCCATATGAAATATACACCATTCGATAGATAATTGAAAACCATAGATTTGATGTGAATATGATAAAATTCGTATAAGGCCTTAGGCCCAGCCATATGAAAAACCTTCGGAAAACTACAAATTCATATGGCAGCTATCACTTGTGGACGAGGTGCCCATATGAATTATACACCATTCGATAGACAATTGAAAATCATTGATTTGGTGTGAATATGATAAAATTCGTATAAGGTCTTAGGCCCAGCCATATCAAAAACCTCAGGAAAACTACAAATTCGTATGGAAGCTATCACTTGTGGACGAGGTACCCATATGAAATATAAACCATTCGATAGATAAATGAAAACCATAGATTTGATGTGAATATGATAAAATTCGTATTAGGCCTTAGGCCCAGCCATATGAAAAACCGCAGGAAAACTATAAATTCATATGGCAGCTATCACTTGTGGACGAGGTACCCATATGAAATATACACCATTCGATAGATAATTGAAAACCATTGATTTTGTGTGAATATGATAAAATTCGTATTAGGTCTTCGGTCCAGCCATATGAAAAAACCTCAGAAAAACTACAAATTCATATGGCAGCTATCACTTGTTGACGAGGGGCTCATATGAAATATACACCATTCGATAGATAATTGAAAACCATAGATTTGATGTGAATATGATAAAATTCGTATAAGGCCTTAGGCCCAGCCATATGAAAAACCTTCGGAAAACTACAAATTCATATGGCAGCTAACACTTGTGGACGAGGTGCCCATATGAATTATACACCATTCGATAGACAATTGAAAATCATTGATTTGGTGTGAATATGATAAAATTCGTATAAGGTCTTAGGCCCAGCCATATCAAAAACCTCAGGAAAACTACAAATTCGTATGGAAGCTATCACTTGTGGACGAGGTACCCATATGAAATATAAACCATTCGATAGATAAATGAAAACCATAGATTTGATGTGAATATGATAAAATTCGTATTAGGCCTTAGGCCCAGCCATATGAAAAACCGCAGGAAAACTATAAATTCATATGGCAGCTATCACTTGTGGACGAGGTACCCATATTAAATATACACCATTCGATAGATAATTGAAAACCATTGATTTTGTGTGAATATGATAAAATTCGTATTAGGTCTTCGGTCCAGCCATATGAAAAAACCTCAGAAAAACTACAAATTCATATGGCAGCTATCACTTGTTGACGAGGGGCCCATATGAAATATACACCATTCGATAGATAATTGAAAACCATAGATTTGATGTGAATATGATAAAATTCGTATAAGGCCTTAGGCCCAGCCATATGAAAAACCTTCGGAAAACTACAAATTCATATGGCAGCTAACACTTGTGGACGAGGTGCCCATATGAATTATACACCATTCGATAGACAATTGAAAATCATTGATTTGGTGTGAATATGATAAAATTCGTATAAGGTCTTAGGCCCAGCCATATCAAAAACCTCAGGAAAACTACAAATTCATATGGAAGCTATCACTTGTGGACGAGGTACCCATATGAAATATAAACCATTCGATAGATAATTGAAAACCATAGATTTGATGTGAATATGATAAAATTCGTATTAGGCCTTAGGCCCAGCCATATGAAAAACCGCAGGAAAACTATAAATTCATATGGCAGCTATCACTTGTGGACGAGGTACCCATATTAAATATACACCATTCGATAGATAATTGAAAACCATTGATTTTGTGTGAATATGATAAAATTCGTATTAGGTCTTCGGTCCAGCCATATGAAAAAACCTCAGAAAAACTACAAATTCATATGGCAGCTATCACTTGTTGACGAGGGGCCCATATGAAATATACACCATTCGATAGATAATTGAAAACCATAGATTTGATGTGAATATGATAAAATTCGTATAAGGCCTTAGGCCCAGCCATATGAAAAACCTTCGGAAAACTACAAATTCATATGGCAGCTATCACTTGTGGACGAGGTGCCCATATGAATTATACACCATTCGATAGATAATTGAAAACCATAGATTTGATGTGAATATGATAAAATTCGTATAAGGCCTTAGGCCCAGCCATATGAAAAACCTCAGGAAAACTACAAATTCATATGGAAGCTATCACTTGTGGACGAGGGGCCCATATGAAATATACACCATTCGATAGATAATTGAAAACCATAGATTTGATGTGAATATGATAAAATTCGTATAAGGCCTTAGGCCCAGCCATATGAAAAACCTTCGGAAAACTACAAATTCATATGGCAGCTATCACTTGTGGACGAGGTGCCCATATGAATTATACACCATTCGATAGACAATTGAAAATCATTGATTTGGTGTGAATATGATAAAATTCGTATTAGGCCTTAGGCCCAGCCATATGAAAAACCGCAGGAAAACTATAAATTCATATGGCAGCTATCACTTGTGGACGAGGTACCCAAATTAAATATACACCATTCGATAGATAATTGAAAACCATAGATTTGATGTGAATATGATAAAATTCGTATTAGGCCTTAGGCCCAGCCATATGAAAAACCGCAGGAAAACTATAAATTCATATGGCAGCTATCACTTGTGGACGAGGTACCCATATTAAATATACACCATTCGATAGATAATTGAAAACCATTGATTTTGTGTGAATATGATAAAATTCGTATTAGGTCTTCGGTCCAGCCATATGAAAAAACCTCAGAAAAACTACAAATTCATATGGCAGCTATCACTTGTTGACGAGGGGCCCATATGAAATATACACCATTCGATAGATAATTGAAAACCATAGATTTGATGTGAATATGATAAAATTCGTATAAGGCCTTAGGCCCAGCCATATGAAAAACCTTCGGAAAACTACAAATTCATATGGCAGCTATCACTTGTGGACGAGGTGCCCATATGAATTATACACCATTCGATAGACAATTGAAAATCATTGATTTGGTGTGAATATGATAAAATTCGTATAAGGTCTTAGGCCCAGCCATATCAAAAACCTCAGGAAAACTACAAATTCATATGGAAGCTATCACTTGTGGACGAGGTACCCATATGAAATATAAACCATTCGATAGATAATTGAAAACCATAGATTTGATGTGAATATGATAAAATTCGTATTAGGCCTTAGGCCCAGCCATATGAAAAACCGCAGGAAAACTATAAATTCATATGGCAGCTATCACTTGTGGACGAGGTACCCATATTAAATATACACCATTCGATAGATAATTGAAAACCATTGATTTTGTGTGAATATGATAAAATTCGTATTAGGTCTTCGGTCCAGCCATATGAAAAAACCTCAGAAAAACTACAAATTCATATGGCAGCTATCACTTGTGGACGAGGGGCCCATATGAAATATACACCATTCGATAGATAATTGAAAACCATAGATTTGATGTGAATATGATAAAATTCGTATAAGGCCTTAGGCCCAGCCATATGAAAAACCTTCGGAAAACTACAAATTCATATGGCAGCTATCACTTGTGGACGAGGTGCCCATATGAATTATACACCATTCGATAGACAATTGAAAATCATTGATTTGGTGTGAATATGATAAAATTCGTATAAGGTCTTAGGCCCAGCCATATCAAAAACCTCAGGAAAACTACAAATTCATATGGAAGCTATCACTTGTGGACGAGGTACCCATATGAAATATAAACCATTCGATAGATAATTGAAAACCATAGATTTGATGTGAATATGATAAAATTCGTATTAGGCCTTAGGCCCAGCCATATGAAAAACCGCAGGAAAACTATAAATTCATATGGCAGCTATCACTTGTGGACGAGGTACCCATATTAAATATACACCATTCGATAGATAATTGAAAACCATAGATTTGATGTGAATATGATAAAATTCGTATAAGGCCTCAGGCCCAGCCATATGAAAAACCTTCGGAAAACTACAAATTCATATGGCAGCTATCACTTGTGGACGAGGTGCCCATATGAATTATACACCATTCGATAGACAATTGAAAATCATTGATTTGGTGTGAATATGATAAAATTCGTATAAGGTCTTAGGCCCAGCCATATCAAAAACCTCAGGAAAACTACAAATTCATATGGCAGCTATCACTTGTGGACGAGGTACCCATATGAAATATAAACCATTCGATAGATAATTGAAAACCATAGATTTGATGTGAATATGATAAAATTCGTATTAGGCCTTAGGCCCAGCCATATGAAAAACCGCAGGAAAACTATAAATTCATATGGCAGCTATCACTTGTGGACGAGGTACCCATATTAAATATACACCATTCGATAGATAATTGAAAACCATAGATTTGATGTGAATATGATAAAATTCGTATAAGGCCTTAGGCCCAGCCATATGAAAAAACCTCAGAAAAACTACAAATTCATATGGCAGCTATCACTTGTGGACGAGGGGCCCATATGAAATATACACCATTCGATAGATAATTGAAAACCATAGATTTGATGTGAATATGATAAAATTCGTATAAGGCCTTAGGCCCAGCCATATGAAAAACCTTCGGAAAACTACAAATTCATATGGCAGCTATCACTTGTGGACGAGGTGCCAAAATAAAATATTCACCATTCGATAGATAATTGAAAACCATCGATTTGGTGTGAATATGATAAAATTTGTATAAGGTCTTAGGTCCGGCCTTTTGAAAAAACCACAGAAATACTATAAATTCATATGGCAGCTATCACTTGTGGACGAGGTGCCCATATGAATTATACACCATTCGATAGACAATTGAAAATCATTGATTTTCTGTGATATGATAAAATTCGTATAAGGTCTTAGGCCCAGCCATATGAAAAACCTCAGGAAAACTACAAATTCATATGACAGCTATCACTTGTGGACGAGGTGCCCACATGAATTATACACCATTCGATAGACAATTGCAAATCATTGATTTTCTGTGAATATGATAAAATTCGTATAAGGTCTTAGGTCCAGCCATATGAAAAACCTCAGGAAAACTACAAATTCATATGGAAACTATCACTTGTGGACGAGGTGCCAAAGTAAAATATTCACCATTCGATGGATAATTGAAAACCATTGATTTGTTGTGAATATGATAAAATTCGTATAAGGTCTTAGGCCCAGCCATATGAAAAACCTCAGGAAAACTACAAATTCATATGACAGCTATCACTTGTGGACGAGGTGCCCATATGAATTATACACCATTCGATAGCCAATTGAAAATCATTGATTTGGTGTGAATATGATAAAATTCGTATAAGGTCTTAGGTCCAGCCATATGACAAAATCTCAAAAAAATACAAAATCATATGGCAGCTATCACTTGTGGGCGAGGTACCCATATGAAATATATACCATTCGATTGATAATTGAAAACCATCGATTTGGTGTGAATATGATAAAATTTGTATAAGGTCTTAGGCCCAGCCATATGAAAAACCTCAGGAAAACTACAAATTCATATGACAGTTATCACTTGTGGACGAGGTGCACATATGAAATATATAACATTCGATAGACAATTGAAAATCATTGATTTGGTGTGAATGTGAGAAAATTCGTATAAGGTCTTAGGTCCAGTCATACGGAATCAACCATTTCTGAACCGATTTTAATAAAATTTCATATGTACGCTGAACTTAGGTTTACATTATAAAGTATTTTTGTAATAATTTTTGAAACTGATACTGTTGTATAATCAATGTAATGAAAAGCTAATAAACACAATTTTCCCTTTAATGAATAATAAAGAAAACGAATGTTTAAGACCTTATAAAAAAAAAAAAATGGGGTTGATCTTAAGACACCCGCGCGACTTAATAAACATGCGACAAAAATTACATAATAATAATAATAATAATGAATTTAAATCCATTTACATAAACTTAATTAATTATTATTTTTACATACGCAGACAGAGAGGTATGACAAAAATATATATTATTTATAATATCGGAATTGTATAATACGCTCCCCCTAAGTCAGAAAAGTAATTGGAATGACCCACTAATATATTATATAGATGGGCTGGTGTAACAACAACAGCAATTGTCTGCAAGATGCAATCAATCATTGCAATGTATTGTGGACCGACCTTGAAATTGTTTATGGTTTGATAGTTGTATGTCAAAAGCACAAGTTTTTAGATAACATAAGCCATTCACAAAAGACAGAGAAACCATAAGTACGATAATGCGAATGTCCAGATTGACCTGATTTGAAGCAATATACTGAAGAAAACATTAAAAAAGCGTGTGATTTCGTGAAAATTTTAAAGAAATCTTTAACGAAATTCATATGGAAATGGAGCTTGGCATATCGAAAAGAATTCCGATGTATTATTTCAGTTGAGGGTAAATATTTCGAATAAAGTACTAAAATAGTTTTTGTTTACATTTTTTCTGAATCCGGTTACTTTTCGGACAATATATTAAAATAATAATACCCAAGAATTATCGTTAATTTCCGGATATGTTTTTGAGTTCAATCCTCAAACCACGTCCGTTCTTTGTGTGTTGTTATACAGGAAATTTTTGTATATTTACATTACATTACAAATGATGTGGCGGTATAGTGGAAGGTTTTTGGTAATTATATTTTAATCCAATCATATGTTGAAAATAGTAAAAGGTACAAGTACACGGAGATCGATAGAGTTGCTGCGCATCTACTGATATTGAATGTTCCCAATTGAATATATAAGTAATGATCATTATAATTTCCGGGAAATACATGAAAAAAGGGAAAATTTTAATATTAGTCAGTATTTATAAAGCATTTTCAAAAGTGGCCAAGTGTACATCCATATCGATTGATAAGCAGAAGCTATCTCCGTTCAGCAATCGCGTATACACACGAATTGGGATGGAAACAAAATTTTGCTCAGTATTTGTATAGTCCGGATGGTATGTTGGACGTTGGACAAACTGATTGAGTACAGTCATTTCAAGTATTTGTTCTCGCACAATTTTCTCATCATTTTTGACTCTGATTTCTGGGCAGCTGCAATATTCAAATAATTTAAAGATATAAAGACTATGTTTCTTTCATTTCTCAACATAAATAAGGGTTTATCATAAATTTAATTAATAATAAACTATTGATTTTAATTGTTTATAAAACATCATCATCATCTGCATAGGCATCAGCAGCACCGATCTCAAAATAAATAATCAAACAACACAAAAAAATATACAATGAAGCGATAAACAGAAATTCGTTGTTCTTTTGCATGATGAATTGCAATTATTTCATACGCACACGCACGCATTAACATATATAGGGTATAATAAGGTATAGGTGTACATATTTACGTGGGCAGATCTATTGGGTAGGTAAAAATGGTGATGAGAGATGGGCGCTGTTTTTTACAACTGAAGCGATAATATTGTTCACGACAAAAGGTAGCGAACAAATTTTCAGATAGATATGATGAGGATACGATGAATTACATTTTCGTATATATACGCATCGTATCGTTCGGATGGTATGTACAAATAATAAATAAGTATAGCCACGGACAATCAGGCTGTGTATTAGAATTGCTAACCCGGTTAACTATCAACATCGGACAAAATAATCAGTTATGAACGTAACAAAACACGGCCTCGGATCGGACGACTGAAGCAACGAAAAGCGTACAACGATTTAAAAGGATCCTTAAAATTCGGGATTGGAAGACGTTAGCTGCAGATAGGACAGGTTGGAGAAGGTTAAAACCACACTTAGGTTTTAATGCCAACGAGCAAGTAAGTATACGCACCGTATTCTCTACAGATTTGGTGCCCCAAGCGACTGTATTATGTTTTCAAACAATAAAAGTAGATAGTTATTCTCATACAGTCAACGCAACAAACTTCTATTTTTGAAGTGCTCAACGAATCCCAATATATAGTGTCATCAAGGAATTGTGATCGTTGTAAAAGGTGTATTGAGATTATGAATAAATTGATATTTATGTTCAAAAATTTTGTTTTATTTTTACCTTCCATATATAGATCCGCCCTCTTATATGGATTTATAAAAATATAGGTTATTATAGGTTCTCTATATAAGAAAGAAGTATGTTATAAATTACTTTTTCGTTCTTATATAATATTATAACTCTTTCCAATAACTGAAGTGGGTGACAGTTTTCTTTAGCAAATCCTTTCTCTCGACCGTTGGGTCGCGCGACCAAAAAATTATAATACCTACGTTTTAGCTCGTATTATGTGCCAAACAAATAAATATGAAATATATTTTATAAAATTAATACATAAATAAAACTTGTTTCCCATTTCCCACCATTTAAAAACGATAAACCACCCTTAATAATATATTCTCGTAAATGTTTCCATATCATTATATTCTAACCACACATAACATTTCAATTATGCAATGTGTGTGTAAGCTTTGAAACTGAAATCTCTAATGATAAATATTCATATATTTAATGGATACGTGTGAGCCTCTAAAATTAAAAACATACATAGAATTTAAATGCGATGTTTTTGTATATTTAAACTATAAACAAATAATGAAATACACTTGAGAGTGAAAACGCAAAGATTAAAATAATAATATTTTAATTAAATTTTTGGTTCTAAATAAAAGTTTGTTTATTTATTATAAATTGAATATTATCGGTTTGTGCGTAAGTAATGTGTCGGGGTTGGGGTGGGGGTGGGGGATAGTGGGTTAAATATGTATAAAATATAAATAAAATATTTTCGACACTGTTTCGCTTTTGTATATTTAATTTTAATGCTGTGTTGAATAAGTCTCAGGCACGATCCGAATTTGTTTACGAGTTCTTGCAACATATTATTAAATTATTAACCTTTCTACGGTTTACCCGGACACCGTCTCGGAGTAAATTGACCAAGTCCAAATGGTTCACCCCGAAACAGTCTCGGCGTAATGTTTTTAGTAATATATCTCGAGTTATAGTTAATATTTTTACATGAAATAAAGGCCAGAGCTAATGTATTTTATATTTTGTTACAACCCGAACCATTTGGAAATCGATTTTTGCGGATAAATTAAACCGCAGGAGGGTTGTTAACACAAGAATGTAATGCAAAAGGTGGCTTATATAAATACCTTTTTTAAGAAGAATGATGAATTGAATCCATAAATGAATTGAGTGAAAGAAGTAAAGAAAAGCCAACTGTAATATTCGGATTGAATGGCAGCAAAACAAGAAGTCGTTTTTGTACGATATAGTCGCCGACGATGATGAATAATCGATTTATTTTGATAATATTAAACGTAATCTAAACATTAGACTGCTAGATTCAGGTAAATCATAGTGAAAACGATGTTATTGCATGTTTTTTACATAAAAATGTCGTTCTTATATAATTTGATGGAGTTTATCGGATGGACTCCCATGAATTCCTATTTTCTTCCGGAATAAATTATTTGTATACAACTAATGGATATTTTAATTAAATCTATTCACAATATAAGCTAATTAAATATTATTAATATTATAATTAAAAATTCTAATAAGCAAGTGTATAACATAACCTAATTAAATTTAATAATGGTAATCTAAGTGACTAAATCACTCTAAAACTTATGGCGACGAAAAACTAATTAAAACTAATATTATTTATTTATTTGAAATTAATTTTTATATAACTATCTTTTGTTTGGAGTTCAGTTAATCACGTTTTTTAATTAATTTTAATTTACTCACTAAAAGTGTGTCAACAATTTATGCGGTCTATGTGTCAAATTATATTCTATTAATATAATATAATGGAAAAACTACGTGCTAAAAACTTCGTAAACTATAAACCATTACTGAACGCATCTTGATTCTGTTGATTCTCAGAATCAATATGCTTTCCATTAGTTCCCAATCTCATTGGCGACAACTATAATAATATACACTATCAAACTGAATAGTTTTTTTCTATAGTGAGAACATTATATGTTGAGCTGCGCGCACAACACATACGGCTAAATTAACACTCTTGTAGACACCACAACCGTTTGTAATATTATAGGTACTCCATTAGGCCCACAGCCTGACCAATGCATTATTTCATGTGTTTTCATGTGTGTGGGTGTGTGTATGTGTTTGAAAATACATATTTTAGTATATTCCACAATAAATTCCAGTACCCGAAACAATTTAAACATACGGATATAAAAAAATATCCTTGTAAAGTCCTTGAAATGTCCTGTATCATTAAAACGCACTAATTCTACTGAAATTCTTGTTTAATTCTTTTTCGTTGGAGATAAGGCATTAATAATTTAAAATAAAAATCTTATAAGGTTCTTTTGAAATGTCCTCGTAAACTTTCAAACACTAATTCTATAACTGAAATTAAAGTTTAATCCACTTGCATTAGAGAGATATCGTATTGTAAAGTTTTCTTGAAATGTTATTAATCCTTAAATCAACAATTCTATACTCGATTCCTTGTAATCCAATAGCTGCGTCACAAAATCTGAGATCAGTATTTTTTACAAAATTAATTCTGAGCGGTGCGACAATTATCGCGGACCATTACTGACTATAGTTCAACCGGGAATTAACCCCATATGGTAATACCTTCTAAACCCAAAATTTAAAGAAACTTAAATAAAAACTCGTGTTGTTAAATTTACAGAATGTATCGATGGGATTTTCGGGAACGATGTCGGATCAGATTAATCGATCAAGTCATTTTCTTAAGGAATATACAATATATTTTATAATGTTCTGACTGGACACAATGGTGTTTGGATGCCCAGTATTCAAACAAGTTTTAATACAATTTAAGTTTTTTTCAACGAATTTATTCGGAAATGTACGGAATAGACGATATTATGAAAGATCAAGCGGATGGTGTACGCTTAAATTAAATAAGCGAAGTAAAACTGGAGTAAAGTTCAAATTGTTGTTACGACGAATTAGCAGTAATAAAATTGTTCAATTGAATTAATTATTTGAGATATAGCACGTTCGCCCATT
The DNA here is from genome assembly GCA_910594885.2 of Bibio marci. NCBI lineage: Eukaryota > Metazoa > Arthropoda > Insecta > Diptera > Bibionidae > Bibio > Bibio marci. Next base: position 14,634,247 of record OU343116.1, on the reverse strand, counting down.
CCGAGGAAATCTTCGTCCAGTCCACTTAATGTTTCTACAATAAATCTGAATCTGATGATAAATCAAAATATACATCACTAAAAGTATTTTTAGTTCACAACAGAACAGGATTATAATATGATTTAGCTATGAATAGTATGGAAGACATTAACTGCGGATAGGTCAGGTTGGAAAAGCGTGTTGGATAAGGCTAAAACCGCACCCGGGTTGTAACGCCATGGAGTAATTAAGTAAGTATGAATAGTATGCAGGCGCAGTATGTAAATGTAATGTTAATGAGTAATGACTTATTCATGAAGAGTAATAGTTTGTAAAATAGATTCAGCTTTTCAAGAGGATGCGTTGTCGTAACGTTACTCTATAGCAATATTTTGATGCAGTTATTATTCCTAATGTCACTTCTCATATATGATAGTTAATAAATTGTACGACATTAGCCTGAAAGCTTAGTATTATATCTGTACGGCCAATGGCAATGGAAAATTACTCAATACGCGTAGCTATATGCGACCTTCACACGATTTTCCGGTATCGCACTGCCTCTGTTTAAGTAAAAATAAAAAACGTTTTCTTCAATTGCTGTATTTTTCTAGGGCATTTGATTCGGTATGGAATTTTTTAGTGGTTAAATTATGGTGGTTGCGTTTTTCAGATTGTGTCATTTCTCTTGTGAGATATGAATTTGTTAATGTTGAAGATGTGTGAATTCCGACTGATTGCTACATAAATGTGATGGTTTCTCAAGGCTTTGTTTTGAAATCTTTGTTATTTTACTCTATATTATTATTAATGATTTAAATCGTCGTCCTTTACCGGCATGAAAACATTAATCCTGGTCAATCTTGTGGTACTTAGCACATTATTGTTCTTATATACATATTTTTGTGTAGGTCCTGTCATCTGTACTATTCAGTTTTTGGCGCGATATGGATGGGAAGAAAATTATCTGGTGTTATGGAATATTATAGTTAAGTTTCTTAATGTGATCCTATAACAAATAGTATACACAGCATTATTAAAGTTTTGTTAATCGTATACAACAACGTAATTTTTAATGTTTCAAATGCTCGGTATCCGGTTTTATCTTAAATTATACTGAATTTTCACATCAATTGCTCCCAAATTTTTAAATTCATTTCAATTGAATTTAAAATTAGGACAAAATTCTATACAATGCATCATTTTATATTTATCGAATTTCAGTTACCAAAAAACCGGCAATACATTGTGTGTGTGTGTGTGTGTGTGTGTGTGGCGTATAATTGTTACAAGCAAAACGAAAAAAGAAAAAGGTGGCGAGGAGTAAAAGAAAAAAAAAACTAATAAGTAAATTAAAACATCGCACCTGACATAAGGGTGGCATGGTGCTTATTTGATGTGCTCTTATCGGTAATGGTGATACATTTGATGCTGCTGCTGCTGCTGCTGCCGCTGCAGCTGATATTGATGATGTACCAATACCAGATATACCAGATGTTAATCCACCTAATGTCGATGTACCATCAAATCCAGTTAATGCATGACTACTTATACTAGATGTAACACCAATTGAATTCATATTCATTAAACCGGTGCCGCCAACATTAGCACCAGTCGAATAAGATATACTACTATTAGGTACATGCGATGATGTTATACCCGACGCAATTGATGATGATGTTATATTTGATGGACCCGTAGTACGTGGATGTTCTAATTCAGCTAAAATTCGATTGTCCTATATATATATTTATAAAATATATGTAATCATTTGAATTTTAGGACAAAATATAAATTTCTATTCTGATCTATTTTCATTTTACATATATTTATATTACATCTGTGGCTATTGTATAGAAATAAATTGTGGATAAGATTTGTGCTGATTATATAAAATAGAACACACGGGGTCAAAAAGTCACGGACCTAACCACCAGATGGTCCACCTCTAATGAAATATTCGTATGTCTATTTCAATAGTGTTAACCTTCAACGGAAATATGTCAAAATTTCATAACAATCCAAACATTAGTGTAGAATTTGTAGTGGATTAATTGACATTTTATTATTTTCAGAAAAATGGAGTCAATGCAGTTTCGTGTGTTGATTTATTATTGCTTTTTAATGGAACGAAAAATATCATTCAAGCAGAGCAATGGTTTCAAAGGTGTTACCCGGACTCTGCTGCTGCTGCATCAACAACAACCATCAAACGTTGGTTCGCTGATTTTAAATGTGGTTGCGTACAGACACATCGATGATGCTGAACATTTTGTACGTCCAAATGAAGCTGTTAATATTGAAAACATCGCAAAAACCATGAAAATCATTATGGGTAATCGAAAAGTATAGTTACAAGAGATAGCTGATACTCTGAAGTTATCAAAAGCCAGCGTTTTCGGTATTATACACAAACATTGGGTATGAAATAGTTATATTCCAAATGGGTATCTCGTTTGTTCACACCGCAGAACAACAAAATGACAACGAATTGATGATTTGAACATGTTTAAGTGGAATAAGAGTTTTTGCGTCGGTACATCACAATGGATGCAACATGGATCCACCATTGCATCCCAGAATCAACACACGAAACTGTTTTGAATCCATTTTTTCTGAAAATAATAAACAGTGTCAATTAGCTCCACTGTGTAACTTCTAAACAAATGGTCGGATTGTTATGAAATTTTGAAATATATCGGTTGAAAGTTGACACTATTGAAATATCATTCGTATATTTCGTTAGAGGCGCGCCAGCTGGTGGTTAAGTCCGGGACTTTTTGACCCATGTGTTAGATATTATATGTAATTCCAACAAATGTGTGTTGGATACACATACATTTTTCATTGTGTATCTTTATTGAAATGCTATTGAATAACTGATTAAATTAATGAAATTCAAGATTATCTCATTACTATATCATGTTGTGCAACAATTAGTGTCATACAAAACATTTACAGCAGCTTGTAGTTTGTGCTAATATTAAATCAATATATGAAATTACATGGCCCGTTAACCATATGATGTGATAGGTAAGCTATGTTATGGGGTATATGGACATATTAGGTATGCAAATTAATTGCCGGCATTTTACAAAAACGGATGTCACCATTTATTTGTGTGTGTGTGTGTAGCATTTAGCACCGCAAACTGCTACTGCTAGTGATAGTCAGTTGTGCAATTGTGGAAACTTAAACACATGCGCAAATGTTACGAAATGATTTCAACTTTCCAAAAGTGGTGAAGTAAATGAAAATTTTTGGGACGGCATCAATGTTTTGCCATAACGAAAGTCATAGAAAACAACGAACAATAGTTTCCAAATTTGTGTGAAAAATTATGTGCATTTTGGCTTCGTTAAATAAAGGTAAAAATCTTCTAGCCATAAGAAAACACCAAAATTAACCGGTCACGTGTGTGGACATATTGTGTGTGTGTGAGTGTGTGTGTGTAATTATTATTCTCTTGTCTATATTTGATATAAAACAATATACATTAGCAAATGATAAACGTGCCTGTTCAATTTTTGCCATAATTCTATCTATTTCTGTTCCTGATTGTTGATGTGATTGCTGTTGATGATTATGCAACGGTTGTGATTGATGATGATGAGGAGAAGTATGATGATGATGATGATGAAGATGTTGTTGTTGCTGTTGCTGTTGTTCATTATGATGTTGATGGTCATTATGATGATGTTGTGTAGGTGTTGGAGCCCATGTTACTGTTGCTGTGCCAGATGATGTTACTGTTTGTGAACGTACTGGTTTTGATTTATTTGCGGCTAATTCTAATTGTAATTCCTCACATCGAACCGTTTCTAATGCAGCCTGTTACACATATTTGTATACATTTATTATTATTACTATTACAAATTGGTTATGTTCGTTATATGCATTTTTATACTATTTATTTATAGATTTTTTTTTTCTAATATTTAATTTAGTTTAATTAGAAAAAATGAAAAATAAATAATTCTAACACAATTAGAAATCACATGCTGCGACTATTATTTATTTTAATTATTTAAAATATAATCAATTTATTTTAATTTTAAAAAAACATTTAATTTAAAAATAACAATATGAAAAAAAAAGCGACATTATTTAAAACATAGACACGCGCGCGGATTGTACAATCTGGAAATCACATCATCAAACATGCAGTTGCTAACTGCCACACCAAATCTTGTGAAAAGTTTTAGAGGAAATATATCTGCCAGTTTTTCTTTATGTGATAATATATTTTAAAAACATGTGGATAGGAGGTTGAGCTAGGGCGATGTTGTTCTGATCATATTTTATACAGTATGTCGTGTCAAACGCGATTCTGGAGGAGGTGGGATAGAGGGTATGTGTCACCTTCTAGTGCAAATCAGCGGATGGTTAATAAAAATCTATTGATAACACCATTAACCCATTTACCAACTGATTACTAATGACTGAAAGAGACAACCTAACAACAAAAATAACAAATTCGACAGCGGAACTGACATGTGCCAAAAGGATGAAAATATTGAGAAAGAATAACATTAAGAAGATGTGTTCAGTTAAGGTTTATCACCGTCAAACGTCATTTACAACTCATATGCATTTCGTATGAAAATAAACCCGAATCGAATGTATTTAAAATATGCACTAAAATGCCATGTATTTTTCAGTAAACATTACGCACCTCTACGCATAAATCAACACCGATTAGAAGCGTACACATTTCATCTCTAGATGTTATTTCTTTCCGTAACGATGAAAACGTGTTCAAATTAGCATAACCATGCCAACCCACCTAATTCGAATAGACACAATTCCCTAACTTCAGGCCACTCTTCAAATGATTATATGATTTAAATGTTGGAAATCAGATATAAACAAAGTTAGACCTGGCGACTGCTTCAATTGTGCCGATGAAATCATTCTTGGTTCTTACTAAACGAAGTAATTTATAAACAAGAAATATAATTGAAATTTTAACGGCTACAAAATTTGTCGGACGGATAAGATTTGGATACATTAGAAAATTACAGCAAATGGTAATTAAACTTACAGAAATAATTCGTAAACTTTATGACATTGGAAATATTGAGTCCAAATAAATTAGAATTAAATGTTCTGACAGCGAGTGGCGCACAACCATTGACTATGGCTTAATTGTTGATTTACTAATGAGTAATGCAGTCCTATATTTATTGAATGCATAGGGTTAGCGAGGTTGAATTGAATGGTATCTCTTTTTTGATCGAATAATAACAGGTATGATGATTATGGAAAGAAGATAATTTACCGCAGAAGCTTCAGCATATAGCTTGAATGTTAGAAAGCGCGTTAGAAACGGAGACATTTTTAATGAGTATGACCGATCTAAATGTAAAATGGTATATTAGTACTTTGGTTGCTTGATAATGATTTTATAAAAGGGGCAATTAATTGTCTCCACTTAGACCAAGGAAAATTTGTTGCTTAAAATCCCAGAACTTCCAACATTTTCAAATTATATATATCATAATATGAACTAGATGGTTAATTTTTCCGATCACGCCAGATTCCTGAGATAATGTATGAACAATTTCAAGTTTAGACATGTAAGACTGATATTAAATGGAGGGTGTAATAAGTAAAATTGGAGTTGGGGCACCTATAAAATGTGAATAATAAAATATTAATATATAGAAAAAGATCCTAAATAAATATATGTTAACCGTGATTTTATAATTTGATCACATGTTTATCCGATTTTTTTAAAAAAAAGTTATGCTTTTAATCAAAATCCCGAATTTAAGTAGTACCGACATGGCATTGCTTATTGTTTCCAATATAAAAGTGACTATAGCTAGTTGTCTAACTACGATAATAATATTAAACACATTTAAGCTTTTCTATATAATATAAAAACTTAAAACTACAAAAGCTTTTCATTATATAATATAATTTTTTTTTTGACAATTATTGTAGATTAAATATCTATTAGCTACTCTAATCCTTGTAGGTTACTTAATAAAACATATAAGAAAAATAAATATGACATCAAAAATAGAATTATTAGAAGCAAACAATTATCTCTACGCTTTCATAAACATTTACATACACCCTGTCTGTCCCAAAAATAATGAGAATGGCCTTATAATAATATGGAAACGGTTGCGCAAGTTGTTAGCTACTAATTGATTTTTGTAGTGTGAAGCGATACTAATAAATTGACAAAGTATCTTGACGATGAATTCGATGAATAGTTATTCATCGGTAATCATCATTGATTTGCTGTGAATATGATAAAATTCGTATAAGGTCTTAGTTCCAGCCATATGAAAAAACCACAGAAAAACTATAAATTCATATGGCAGCTATCACTTGTGGACTAGGTGCCCAAATGAAATATACACCAATCGATAGATAATTGAAAATTATTGATTTGGTGTGAATATGGTAAAATTCGTATAAGGTCTTAGGTCCATCCTTATGAAAAACCACAGAAAAACTATAAATTCATATGGCAGCTATCACTTGTGGATGAGATGCCCAAATGAAATATACACCATTCGATAGATAATTGAAAATCATTGATTTGGTGTGAATACGGTAAAATTCGTATAAGGTCTTAGGTCCAGCCTTATGAAAAAACTACAGAAACACTATAAATATATATGGCAGCTATCACTTGTGGACTAGGTGCCCAAATGAAATATACACCATTCGATAGATAATTGAAAATTATTGATTTGGTGTGAATATGGTAAAATTCGTATAAGGTCTTAGGTCCATCCTTATGAAAAACCACAGAAAAACTATAAATTCATATGGCAGCTATCACTTGTGGATGAGGTGACCATATGAAATATACACCATTCGATAGACAATTGAAAATCATTGATTTGGTGTGAATATGATAAAATTCGTATAAGGTCTTAGGTCCAGCCTTATGAAAAAACTACAGAAACACTATAAATATATATGGCAGCTATCACTTGTGGACTAGGTGCCCAAATGAAATATACACCAATCGATAGATAATTGAAAATTATTGATTTGGTGTGAATATGGTAAAATTCGTATAAGGTCTTAGGTCCATCCTTATGAAAAACCACAGAAAAACTATAAATTCATATGGCAGCTATCACTTGTGGATGAGATGCCCAAATGAAATATACACCATTCGATAGATAATTGAAAATCATTGATTTGGTGTGAATACGGTAAAATTCGTATAAGGTCTTAGGTCCAGCCTTATGAAAAAACTACAGAAACACTATAAATATATATGGCAGCTATCACTTGTGGACTAGGTGCCCAAATGAAATATACACCATTCGATAGATAATTGAAAATTATTGATTTGGTGTGAATATGGTAAAATTCGTATAAGGTCTTAGGTCCATCCTTATGAAAAACCACAGAAAAACTATAAATTCATATGGCAGCTATCACTTGTGGATGAGGTGCCCAAATGAAATATACACCATTCGATAGATAATTGAAAATCATTGATTTGGTGTGAATACGGTAAAATTCGTATAAGGTCTTAGGTCCAGCCTTATGAAAAAACTACAGAAACACTATAAATATATATGGCAGCTATCACTTGTGGACTAGGTGCCCAAATGAAATATACACCATTCGATAGATAATTGAAAATTATTGATTTGGTGTGAATATGGTAAAATTCGTATAAGGTCTTAGGTCCATCCTTATGAAAACACCTCAGAAAAACTATAAACTCATATGGCAGCTATCACTTGTGGACTAGGTGCCCATATAAAATATACACCATTCGATAGCTAATTGAAAATCATTGATTTGGTGTGAATATGGTAAAATTCGTATAAGGTCTTAGGTCCAGCCTTAGGAAAAAACTGCAGAAAAACTATAAATTTATATGGCAGCTATCACTTGTGGACGAGGTGCCCACATGAATTATACACCATTCGATAGATAATTGCAAATCATTGATTTGGTGTGAAATATGGTAAAATTCGTATAAGGTCTTAGGTCCAGCCCTAGGAAAAAACTATAGAAAAACTATAAATTTATATGGCAGCTATCACTTGTGGACGATGTCAATATTGTTCAATGTCCTTTTCAGCAAATTGCTTCAGATGCTCAGTCTGGACATTCGCATCATCCCCTTTATAGTTTCAGACAATCACTTAATATGCGTTGCATTTGTGACAATGTCATGATATGTTGACGCAGTTGTGTTAACACTACAAAAATCAATTAGTAGCTAAAACAGATGGCTACAAGTACTAGTTCTACATATTATAAAACCATTCTTTATTACGTTTGGGACAGAGGGCGTAGTATATACACGTACACATAAAATATGATGATGATGATAATGCAATATGATAAGATTTGTGTGTTAAGTATTTATTATTAAAAGAATATAATATTTAATAAAATTATGCATTTTATACATGAAATAATGAATAATGATTGTAGTACGATGTTACGATATGTTACATTTATGAGATGAATATACAAAATACACACACATTTAATATCTAATAATACTATTAACAACAATATAACACACAGAAATATACAAAACACACCTTCTTTTCCAATTCACGTGCACGCGACTGTAATGTTTCAATTGGTTCTCCAGATCTACTAAGACTTGATGATACACCACGTAGTTGTGCCAATGCATCCTGTAAAACAATAATATACATCACCACCATGCCATCCCGACCGAGCGCATATAGATGAAAAAATAAATAAATAAATAAATTTGTGTTGTGAATTTTTTTCAAGATTTTCGCTATCAAATTTTTCCTATCGATAATTAATTTATTAAAAAACTAATCATCTAATAAAAATTTATAACATTTCTATATATTGAAAATATTTACAAAATAAACAATTACTAACTATTAATAAATGTAAATAACATCGCAATCAAACATATTTATTTATAAACTATGGGTAAAACACGGTTTTGGGTTTTTTAAAGCTTTAAAAGTGTCTCAAAGTTAATATAAATTTCGATCAGTTTAATCAATTAATGATTTTAAAGACCACTGCCTAAATTAAAATCTGTTGTTCTGCGATGTATTGATTTTTTGCGTCACCCTGTATTTATGCCACTTTGTTTAGATATCGTTACACAATGGCTACCGGCAATAACATCAATATTTACTCTAAGCATTGGCGAAGCCTGCGAAATAGCATTCAGTTTTTCAATATCACTATATATTTCTCTTATAATCTGAGTGAAATTAGACTAGAAACGAAAAATTTCAGATTTGGTATTTCGGTTCATAAAACGGGACGATGAAAAATGAAGTTCTTAGGAAATGATGATCAGATAGGGTGAACCAGCCGCATCAGTTTTCAATAACCTTCTTAAAAAATTGGTATATAAATCGATAATGGGATCACGTAGAATGGCCTGCCAATTATTTGAAATTTGGTATTTACGTTTGTAATGGATTTTATAAGAGAAATTCTTATGAAGTTCTTATAAAATAATGATGGGAGATCAGGTTCCCTAACGAAATTTCAAGAAAATAGCCAATATTGGGGACATTTGGAAATTGTAAATAAAATTATTACTTAATTATTAATTTTAACTCAAATAACACAATTGTGTTACTATGAACTTTAGGTTTCTGGAAATCCATAAAAATTGTTCTTATAAATCCCGCATTATAAGTCTGAATAAATAATAAAATTTTGTTAAAAATTTGCAAACTCTACGGATTACATTGTCCCAAAATAATTTGAAGAAGTTAGAGCATTGCCTGGTGTCATACGTATGGTAACCTACAACAGTATCAGAAAATGACAAAATTTAACATACGAATAATATTTATTATTTTGTGTATTGCAATGATTACAATGTATTAAGTTTTGTAGCCGTTTTTCAAATTTGTGAATCTGGCGACTTATTTCAAGTGGCAGTAACTTAATTTAATTTAAAGATTTTATAGTGGAAAATATAAATATATAGACAAGTGTCATATATATTATTAATGATATACTTACCTGATGTGCTCTTTCCGCTTCAGCTCGACGAAGTTCTGCTTCACGCAATTGAAGGCTTAATGAGTCTAACATTGTATCAGAAGTACACAATGCTTCGTATGACATAATCTGAAAATAAAAAATTAAATGATAATTAAAATTTTATTACTCATTGGAAAATTCTTAAGAACAATTATTATCTGCAAGATTTAGTTAATATTGTAATAACATATTTTAGCGTATTATTCTTTGAAAATTAATTACCAATTAGGTCACGTGGCTTCCGGACAAAAGGTCAATATAGGCTTCTATATACACTCTTATGTTTTTAGGTAGTTACAAAAACCGTAATCGTATACTGTTAAAATCCCAAAAATACGAATTGGGAGTCGTTGAGGATAAATTGTCAAATTCGCTGCATACACTTTTAAAACCAAGTGGAACTTCTGACATCTACCAAACACATTCATTACGCTACCAAGTTCATAGTTTCGTAGACAATTTAAAATGGAACATTGTGGAGAAAATTCTGCGCGGAGCGGTTGAAACGTTAATCTAAAACCATCAGGTTAAACAAAATCCATAGAGTTATGCATACGATGATACTTTACAACGAATCAAATAAATTCATTGACTACCTTTAAATCACCCGTAATAGATGACATTTTCAGGGCACTCTGCAAATTGCACGCAGTATCGTATTATTAAAGGATGTCAAAGGTCAAATTCCTAGAATTTTTATCGACATTTGAAATTAAAGAGTGGCTGTATCCATAGACATGATATCGGATTTTGATAAGCCCGATAAGCAATATGCCATAGAGAAATAAATCGGTACAAATATGGAACATTACCAACCGCAAGAAAACCGCAAACGAATCGCAACCGGATGCTTAATCAGTAATTGTTATGCCGTAAAGAGAGAAAAATTATTATGGAGGGATGTATTAGCGTATGAATGAGTAATTAACCCATATGTTCTAAACACACCCATATAAAAATAATTAAGGAATCCTTTATCCTTCGATATTTGTAAATCAATTGATGGTTACATATAATACACTCCCATACGACGCAAAATATTTTCCCAATATATGAATGCAATGAATGTGTATGGCCGAGGTCTTAGGCTCCGCACATCGACTAACAATGCATGACTTGCTGATATATATTAATAAAAATCTTTATATGTTAGTCGAAATAAATTGATTGACAAAAATGAAAAAGGACTAGTAAATATAAATTTTAAAAAAATTCTACTACATCCAAATTGCGTATTGCGTTCAAAATATTAGTATACCTTTTTTCACTGCCTGCGTGTGTTGAGAGAATTAATTATTGATTTAATTGTAAATTATTTTTTATTACATAATTAGTTTACGAAAACCTTTTTTTTTTCCTATATTATAACATTTGAATATACATTATCCGTATATTTAGGGTATCATAAACGAAATATATAAATACAGACGAATATTTCGTTGATATGAGACATGCGAAATCAAATACAAATATTTTAAAAAATGTAGAAAACAGATCAGTCGCCCGGCCTCCTTCGAATAATAACATGTCACTTCAATCCTATAAATATAAATGGATATAAAAACGACAATGATATGTTGCAAAGCCAGTTGCCAGTTGGTTCTTAAGAATATGTACTGGGTTATTTCTTCTTTAAATTTGGTGAAAGCCTTGTGCGGCGGAGTAACTTTATTTTTTGTAGTCTGTTCGTTAAAATGTTTGTTAGAAAATATTTGTCTGTATTTCTATTATGCTACTTCACCATATATACCACATGTATATCCATCCACATATATATGAAATATGTATGAGAGTTTGAATAAATTATCAAATACCCATTATATAGGATATTGTAGAAAGACCTTTCTGTAATTACTTTAAAAAAATTAATACTGACTCATGGTATAAATATGTTATAGGTTACACCAAATTGAATGTGACGTCAATGATGGTCGTATATATAAGGTTGTCAAATATCTCCCTTCCGCCTTTTTGTCTTTTTAATTTCGCGGCTATGTACAAAGCGCTACAGAGCTCGTATCTGGCAACACTGTACATAATTTGAAAGCTCTTGACATAACAAACAAAACGACGCTATGTATGATTAGTTTGGATATTGCGTTCAACAGTTATAGACGTGTAAACATGGAGTTCACTAACGCCGAAATTCGCGCTATTTTAAAGTTTTCCTTCGTTAAAGGCAAATCCGCTAGAGAAACGTTCCGTGAGATTAATGGTGTTTTGGGGGATGGTACTCTATCACTTCGAACCGCGGAGGAATGGTTTCGACGATTCAGAGCCGGTGAAAACGACACCATGGATAAGCCAGCCGGCGGAAGACCTGTGACGACAAATACCGATCAAATCATGGAATACATCGAGTTAGACCGGCATGTGGCATCTCGTGACATCGCCCAGGAGATGGGAGTTAGTCACCAAACCATTTTAAACCATCTGCAGAAGGCTGGATACAAAAAAAAGCTTGATGTTTGGGTGCCACATGAATTAACAGTGAAAAATCTAATGGACCGAATTTCCATTTGCGAAATGCTGCTGAAACGGAACGAACTCGACCCATTCTTGAAGCGGATGGTGACTGGCGACGAAAAATGGATCACATACGACAATATCAAGCGAAAACGGTCGTGGTCGCAGGCCGGTGAATCGTCCCAAACAGTGGCCAAGCCGGGATTGACGGCCAGGAAGGTTTTGCTGTGTGTTTGGTGGGATTGAAAGGGAATCATCCACTATGAACTGCTCCCATATGGCCAGACGCTTAATTCTACCATCTACTGCGAACAACTGGACCGCTTGAAGCAGGCGATCGACCAGAAGCGTCCAGAATTGGCCAAAAGGAAGGGTGTAGTGTTCCACCAGGACAACGCCAGACCACACACTTCGTTGATGACTCGTCAGAAGCTACGGGAGCTCGGATGGGAGGTTTTATCGCATCCACCATATAGCCCGGACATAGCGCCAAGTGATTACCACCTGTTCCTGTCCATGGCGAACGCCCTTGGTGGTGTAAAGTTGATCTCAAAAGAGGCTTGTGAAAAGTGGCTGTCCGAGTTCTTCGCAAATAAGGAGGGGGGCTTCTACGAGGGAGGTATTATGAAGTTGCAGTCTAGATGGAAACAGATTATCGAACAAAACGGCGCATATTTGAACTAAATCCGATTACTGTAACACTTTTTATAAAGCATTGAATAAAGAGCAAAAAGGCGGAAGGGAGATAGTTGACAACCTAATATTTACTAGTTAATTTGATGTCAGTTCTTTATTTGTAAAACCTTCACCTTATATTCACATTGCAATGGAAATGTATAATTGTCGACATTTGTTTTGCACGCGACGCGTATTCGTTTATAGTAAAAGACAACGTACTGTGATTTTTGTAATAGTACTGGCTAAAGACTGATGCCTGATATCTAAACTGAAAACTGTGACTGTTTTGATGCAATGAATTTAGTGAGCCATTTCTTGCATTCCCCAAAAACCGCACCGATGATTGGCTGCATCGATCACAACTAGAGACATTCATGATGGAATAACATCTGGTGAATGCAACGGTTGGTGTATAAGAAGACATCCCAACGAAGTGCTTCCAATGTTTGTTTGGTGGCACGGGCAACATGTGGTCGAGAATTGTAATGCTAAAAAATCTCTTAATCACGTCACTTGGTGGTATATTCTGAATTGTTTTCATTCAATACACGATTCATTTACATTGATCAATGGTTGTAGGTAGTAGCGTTCAGCATTGATATGGTGTAATTTAATTTTATCAGATCAAAGTACAGCAATTTTCATCATATTCAACACTTTTTCTTCATAATTGAGTGCTGATTCACGAAGTCCTGTGAATCGAGGTTAAATTGAAACTACCTGCCTCGTTTGCAAATCGATTCGCCATAAAAATGTTAAGTATATTTTTGATATACAACATTTTAACGCTTTGGCTGTTACACTACGTCCAGATCGTAATAATATTAAGGATGTACGATAACGTATGGGAATTACAGGATGTAGGATAATTTCTATAAATCATTTCTATAGTACTTCATATTGGAAAAGTTAAAAATTAGGAGAAAATCTGATATTTAATACATTTGGGAAATTCATGAAGTACCATAAATTTTAGGATGTTAACTTAACTTGCGCTCGTTTTGGAACGAATAGAAACATTTATTGTCAATTGGAACAAAGTATTTTATTTAAAGAATATTTTCCTTCATTTTCTACAACTTTCTCACACATCACTATTGCAATTGTCGTGATGCTGTGTCGATAAAACGATGTCATGATGATTACGCAATCCAGACATCATTACATTTTAACACTTATTCAACATTTTGGAAACGTGAATCAAGTGTGCTGTGTTGCATTGTTCTGAATAAATGATAATATCAAAAGATGCTATGCCTGATGAATACGGTGGATGCGGAAGAACTGCCAATTCGAAAAGATGCATCAGTGTTTGCTTGACAGTTCTTGCAACGTGTGGCCGTGAGTTACCAAGCAAGAGGATTATTTTCGCAACAATTCTTCGATCAAATGGTAGAGATTTAGCGCACTAACAATTTCGTTGGGTTCTAGAAACTGGTTTCACAAAATACGGAGCATTATGGAATGTTCTACCGTTTCGGTATTCAATTTTCCGGCAATTCTTGCAGTTGCCAACTGTTTGTCATTGACATCAAAGTCACCGCACTATTGAATCTCCTAAATCATTCTGTACATTTTGTATGCGATAGAGCTTGATCACCATGTAATATTCATAAATCGCAATCGATGAGCTTCTACTACATTTTTTCTTATAGTTAAGGTCTATATACTTCCGAGTTAAAGATTTCATAATAATCGGTTATGGTAATGGTATGCCAACCATTAAATTGAACTTATTAATTTGGGTTCTATATGCGCGAGGTGCACACAAAACGTTAAAACTTATATCATTAAATCTTTTTTTCAAACGAAAATGTAAGAAAATCAGTGAAAAGTGAACAATTCTATTGGAAATATTAAAACAATATGAGAGTTTCAGCGGTAAGAAATGTTTAAATTGAAAATTCCAAGATAATCGATATTCGTACAATTGTGTGTGGGGAATATTTGGTTCCTATATGGGACGCACCTGCCGAGCAGTAGTTCCTGGTGGTAGTGTCACACAATATTGTGTGATTGGTACCAAAATATAGAAAAACAAGAGTAAATGATGTACTCCAACAATTCTAATTGAAATTATTTTGTGGGCGTATGCGGATACCCCGGCGGAAACTAATTGTGGTTATTTCATCACGGTATACTTTGACAAATATATTTAAAAAATTATTATCATTAAATACGATTCCATGTTTCAAAAGTTTTCATATACATTTAATTAAAAATATATGAAATAGTAGAATATTTCCCAAATGTGATGAATCATTGCTTTTAAAATATAGCACACAGAATTCCATTTGTTTTGTTTATTTTTTAAATATTCATAGAAATAAAATTTCTTTTTGTGTTCAGTCATAATTCCCTTTTCACCACAAAGTGTCCGTATGAATTTTCTTTAAAAAATACGTGTGTGTACGTGAACGTATATTTACATTTTTCATTATTTTATGCTTTATTTCGTTTATAATATTATTATTATTGTTATTATTTGGGCCATCAAACAAAGTACATTAAAATGTGTGTGGTATCATATTACACTACTGTGATCAAAATGAATCAGAACAATGGACAAACTGTTGGTGATTTGATTTGATTGATGAAATATATTCGATTTACACTAAAGAACTATTCAAAACAGTTAAAATTTGATGAATTATTGTTTTCGGTATTCCGCAAGCTCAATTTCTATGAATCTCGCTAAAGATTTCTTAGAAGTTTCCACAAAATCATACACTTTTTCAATATTAGCGTATGGGTGCATGGAGGCTTGGTGCATGACACACAACCAGGAACAATTACTTTAGATTTTTCAACGAAACCTATTCCGTCCCATCAACGAACAGAATGGTTGGAGGTGAAGATACAATTTGGAATTACATAAGTTGTACCAAATATTGTTAAAACAATCAAAATCAATAATTTAAGATGGCTTGTGGACACGTATTATGCATGGACGAGGAGTGTGTGTCGAAAAAACTGTTGAATGGTAAAGCAGAAGGTAGAATGAGAGCCAGAAGACATAAGGCTAGATGGCTAGATGCAGTAAACTGTGTTATAGTGATCCTTAAAATTCAGGATTGGAAGACATTGACTGCGGATAGGTCAGGTTGGAGCAGCGTGTTGGAGAAGGGTAAAACCGCACCTGGGTTAAAATGCCATGGAGTAAGTAAGTAAGTACGGTAGAATAGTCAAAGAGTCAGAAGAAGGGGGGGTGCTAGGCGAAATAAACGATGACATTAGGATCCAGAAAAGTAATCTTTAAACAAATTTCAAATATTTTAATTATTACAATATAAATACTCATTTAAAAACTTCCACTTTTTATAATTACTGCATCTTCAGAAAAACAAGAAAACCAACTAATTTAGGCATATTTCCTAAAATGATTTTACAAGAAAAATTATGGAGCAGTGGGAAATGTTCATTAAGAAAAACCACATTTTTACACAAATTATTTATGAGATAAACCGCACAGACAGATATTTTATCTCAATTTACAGATTTACTGGAATTACATTATTATGCTAATGACATAAATGATAAGAAAAAATATGTTATCATTGAAATATTTATCACTTCTCTATAGTTTATTTTTTGTATATAAAAGCGAGAGAATTTCCAATGTCAATCATAAACAGTTTGTAGTTCTTCAAGTGTATTACAAAACCATCAATAACAAAATCCAACAAAATGAAAGTAAATTAAATAAAATTTAATTCATATTTAATTCTGATTTATAAATTTAATTAAATTGTTCTATTGTCCATACGCAGTTCTTTGCAACAGTTGTCATATTGGCTTTAGCCGTTTCAACACAAGCCAGTTTACTTCCAGTAGCATACAATGCTGGTCTACATTACGATGGATCATTGTACAATGGTTGGAACCGATGGAATGACATATCGTATAGATCACCATTAACATATACATCTCGAGGTACACCGATTGCACATGCCGTCGCACCGATTGTTCGTGCCGTCACACCGATTGTTCGCGCCGTCGCACCGATTGTTCGTGCTGCCGCACCAATTGTTCGTTCCGTCGCACCAATTGTTCGTGCTGCACCAATAGCTTATGCTGACCGTCATGAAATTGCACCAGTACATTATGTACGTGAAGCACCACATATTATTGAATCATTACCAATTGCACCGGTTGTTGTTGGTGAAGGGTAAGTGTCTTTATTTTCCATGGCACAACTTCAGTTCGTAATTCCAATTAATTATTTATCAAAAATTTTGTTTATAGAAATTACGTAGCCGCAAATCGTGGTGCTATTCATACAGCTCCACTTGAAGGACATATTGAATCGGTTAGATCAATTAATCTTGCAGCAGCTCCAGGTACATTGTAATTAAATGGTCATGCTGTGACAAAACAGTAATTTGTATATATTTAAAAATAATACTTTCGTTACTGTTTTAAAAATCACAAATTGTTAAATAAATAAGCAACTTTTTTAAAAATATAAAATATTTACAATTTTAATGTCTTTTTTCCATATACAATTTAAAAATTTTATTAACTCAGCTTGTATGAAAATTTTCATTCCCAACGGAGTAGTTGTAACATACATGCGTTTTCGCACTGACAATTAGACCAGCCAACTAATTCCATACATTTACGTGTCTTATGAAAGATCGAGAAAGAAAGAATATTAGATGAGACGGAAGCCGTGTATTATGAACTACTGAAACCTGTAACTGAAACGGTCGGTTACTTGTGATAGCTAACAAAAACAATTGATAATATTGAAGCTAAAACGACTGGAATGGATCAATCAAACATGAAAATATAATTTTTCTGCAAGACAATGCACGTACGCATGTTGCACAACCAGTTCAACAACAAAAACACTATGATTTGTGTGTTTACTGAGCCTTATCACACGTATTTCGATCAATGCAGCACAAACTTTTCAAACAACCACTTTAATTTTGTATGAAGAAGTCGACAATTGAATCGAAAAATTGTTGACCTAAAAAAAGAAGAGTTCGATATGGACGCGGAATTGTGTTACTAAAAGTACTGCAACCTAAAAAATCTATTGTACTCCACCATGTAGACTCTTTGAACGGTGCGTTTTCCATCCTCAGAGTTACTACTTTGTTAAGGAATTTACAGATAAGGAGTACGTCCGATGAACGCATCTTCGTCGTTACCGAAGTAATAAGATATCAGCCCAAGCCGATGTTCTTCAAATGTTTCTTTCGTCTGCAGTTTATTCCATACCTTGTTCCATTCAGTCTTAGTTTGAGCCATCAGGTTTTCCTCTTTTTGCACTATACCAATGTGACCAGGTATAATGTTACCGTAATGTTTCTGCCAAGCTTATTTAGCTTATTTACACAATGCAGCAGTCTAGCCTGGAATTGATAGTGTATGAACGCAGCTCCGATAGCTGTTTGGCTATCTATCATAATTTCAATTCATTTGTTGTTACACTTTCTACCGAGATTCAATTGAGCGCATCTTTCGATGGCATACACCTCTGGTTGAAAGACATTAGTGGGTATGTTTCCAAGAGTTAAAAGTATTTCGTTTTTTGACCAAATACTACAGCTCCCATACCAATATTGGTTGTTTAACCATCTGTGTACCACGTAATTGCATGTTGTTGGTACATATTAATATGAAAATTGTCTCAAAGTTTAATTAATCACATGTTGTCGTTAGATAATTCCAGCAGTGACTCTATTTTGAAGATATTTTTCAATTATTTCAATCCATCACTATTTAATTTTTTCCTGCTAAATCTGAACAACACGATGCTATAACAGTCTTAGTTATAAGAAGGCGGTATTGAGATCAAGGGCAGTAACATCTCTATTGCTTTTGGAAATTTTCGCATGGTACTTTGTAACCATTTGCGACATAGGTGAATGCTATCATGGTATACATCCACCACAGTATTGTTGGATTTCATTCACATGTATTGTCTGATAGATTTCGGCACACCATTAACGCATGCCTTGACTATATACTTTCCATGACTTCAGCGTATTTGTTCCAAAAAAACTTCCTATCTATAGTGTTATTTGTAGATACCATATTTAGTTTTTTGTTTCAATCGTAACTGCACTCCATCCAGTCTAATTGGGTGTGTCAGTTCGAGTTTCCTTTTCTTGGCGAATGGTATTTAGTGTGGTTTTACTTTTGGAACAATGTCACAGATTGTTTTCTAAAATTTCTCTTTTGCTAGAATGCCAATATCATCGGCACAGCATTAACATTTAATGGCATGTTGGTCTAGTTTAATCAGTATAGTTCATCAACTAGTTGGCTCCACATTAATGATGATAGCATAGCACATACCTGAATTCTTCAACAACCGAAGTTATACTCAATTTCGTTTCTAATTCTCTTGACATGTCTCATGTATAATTTCAAAAAATATCCTGGCGGGGTCCTTAAACCTTTAAACACTAATTCGACTCGTTTTCTTGTTTGAGAAAAAAATTTCAAATTTCTAAATATCACAAAATCAAATCAGTGTGCCTTTACTGTCGCAAATTTTACGCTATTCTTTCATACATTTATAGTCAAATATATTCACATATGAATAAAAGAAAGTTAAAAATAATAACTCTGTACAGGATTTATCACATGCTTTAATCGAAAAAAAAAACAAAAACCGCATAGATATTAAAAGTACTCGTATGTACATGAACATATTACAAAAATATTGTTGTATACTCATCATTAAATATTCTTAACACAAGTTGATGTGGAGTTCATTACACTTTTAACAACACAAATAAAATGTATACGTAGGATCGGAAATACACACACTAAAATAGCTCATATAAAAATATGGGTTGTTAAAAGGCAGCGACAGCTTACGCATGTATTATTTATGGATAAAATAAAAAGTATATTATTATAAAAATTAATCGATATTAAATTATTATATGCTCATTGGTTTTTGTATTATAA
The DNA here is from genome assembly GCA_910594885.2 of Bibio marci. Taxonomy (NCBI): domain Eukaryota; kingdom Metazoa; phylum Arthropoda; class Insecta; order Diptera; family Bibionidae; genus Bibio; species Bibio marci. Next base: position 14,614,189 of record OU343116.1, on the reverse strand, counting down.
ATGTTCTAATAATAATGGTAATTTCAGTGGTGTCTCATGAGAAATCGCATCATTTATACAGTGATTAGATATTCTGCTATATTTTCTGGAATATCGACTTTTACAAAGGACTGTGAATTAATAGTTTTGAAGGATTTACAATAGATAGTCATAATTTATACCATCGAAGGACACTTCTGTAACAATATTAATGTCATATTAGACTTTACTTTTTATTATCTATTATTTTACTGAATTGTAAATAAGATTTTAATTTTTCACTCCACTTGGACTAATATGACAAATTCTTCAGCATGAACGCAATTTTCGGTCACATATGTTATAAAATCGATCAAAATCTACTTGGAAACGCTGAAATGAAATGTTTTACGCCACCCAAATTGTTCAACAGATGTCGTTCCATCGGATTTATTAAATGTTCCGATTCTTAGAACACGCGGCCTGGTTATGCAGCGCTTTCAATCTTATGAAGATACAAAAAATTAAATCGATTGGTAGACACCAAACAAAAGATGAGTTATTCTTTTGACACGGAATCCGTATGCGGCCAACAAGATGGACAATATACTTTGAAAAATAATAATTCACATAATTGTTCACAATAAAGTCTTGAATTTATACGAAAAGAAGATTAATTAATGCCCAGTTCCCGAATAATTCGTTTTTTTTTAATGGATTTTCCATTTTTCTTCTTAACAATTTTTATAAATTCAATCAATTTCCAATCTTTCTTGATCAAAAATCGACCATATCTTATTAGGAGGGAGAAGGATGAGGGAGGGGGTAGAGACGCAATTTCTTCTCTGGAAATTTATTGAATTTAGAAAACTGTGTTTTAAAAAATTAGAAATCCGTTAAAAATATAGGTCTTTGAGAATATGGGATTTTGTTTTCCATATTGTTGTTTACTTTTACTGATTTTTAAAAGTGGAAAAGATTTCCAGCATTTAGGCAGACAGATTTGATCCAATTGTCGCCCGCACTTTGCAGTCAAAGCGGTAAATTACTTTTCGTATGTGAATGTGTAACAATTCACCAATTTGGTGTTTGCAATTATGCCTTGACATAATTTTATTAATACTTTAATTATTCTTAAGAGTGAATCGCCCATACTTTTGTGTGTTGATGTTTGAAGAATAACGTCGTCCAACACCATGATTTCAAAGATATTGGGATTTTGATTTCAAAAACGTATAGTTGTTCTTAGTTGGGTAAATTGAACTATTGAAATGTTATTCATATCAAAACCGGGAGGGATGGGGATCGATCTTCGGTATTGAATGACATATATGCGGTTTAACCACTGTTTGTCGTGATTTTGTAATCCGTATACTTTTTTGTCTATCATGCCAGACGCCATTGGACGGTTAATATATATTAGATATAGATCATTTCATTCACCTATTGGACCGGAACAAATTGTAAGCATAAATATATACATAGATAACATAATATATAACATAAAAATTTATGTATAACATACAATATATATTGTGGTTTGTTGGTTATTATCATTTCACAAATATAAGTAGTATGTTGTTGTTTTATTGTGTATTTATTATTATTGCACAATAAATATTTTTGTTGTCATTGTGCAATAAATTACATATAGCATTTCTACAATTCAGTCAAAATGTATAGTTGGTACGTTATATAGCGGAGCCTTAAAATATGGATTAAATAAACATTATATAGTCCTTTTCATATATACAGACAGATAATAGACATTGGTGGTGTTGGTGTATGTGCACTCGAATAGCATAAAATATAAAATGAATAAAAATGTTTCAGATGAATGAAAATAATTAGTGTGTAGTTTTTGACACAAATGGTTTAATTGCAGTTGTGCTATATAGAAATTTTTTGATGTATACAGTTATCCCTTTAGATACGCGAGGTATTTAAATTTTGCGATTATGGTTATAACATGAGCGAAAGCTCCAGGTTATGGCCTCTAGACTAGAATGAGATTTTATAAAACAACTATATCATCGATAGGGATGATTTGCGGAAAGCATTAAATGTTTGTTTTCATTTGAAGTAAAGTGCTACAGAGTCGCATCGAATGCTTGTTGAGGTATACGGTGATCATGCTCTATCAGAAGCAACATACAAAAGATGGTTTCAACAGTTCAAAGATAATGATTGATTGATGTGAGAAATAATGAACATGGAAGACCACCAAAAAAGCTTGAAGACACCGAATTGTAAGCAATATTGGATGAAGATGACACTTTGAATCAAATGGCAAATGCCAGAAATGTTAAATGTTGCACAACAAATAATTTCTGAACGTTTAAAAGCTATGGAGGAAAGATCCAAAAGTGTGGAAAATGGGTGCCACATGAATTGAATGAAAGACAGATGGAAAACCGAAAAAACACTTGTGATATTTTGCTTGCCAGACACGAAATAAAATCAGTTTTGCATCGAATTGTTACTGGCGATGAAAAATGGATTTATTTTAAGAATCCTAAACGAAAAAAATGATGGGTTAATCCAGGACAACCAGCAACATCGACTGCAAAACCAAACCGTTTCGGCAAGAAGACAATGCTGTGTGTGTATGATGGGATCTGAGAGGTGTGGTGTAGCATGATCTCCTAAAACCTGGTGAAACTGTTTATGCTGATCGCTACCGACAACAAAAGATCAATTTGAACCATGTATTGATAGAAAAACGACCAGAATGGGCCAGAAGACACGGCAAGCTAAATTAGCTCTATAACAATGTACCTGCACACAAAGCAAAACCGATTCCGGATACAATCAAAGCACTTGGCTGGGAGCTGCAACCCCACCCGCTGTATTCACCATAATTGGCTCCTTCCGACTATCATTTGTTTTCATCGATGGGAGACGCATTGAATAAAATAATTTTTACTCTCCCATTTAAAATTGGTGTTTTATTTTCACAAAAAAACGCTTATTTGATACCGGTACACCTGATAAAAGTAATAAAACCGCATATTTGCTATAACGTGTTAAAAAAGCAATTCAAATGAAACGAATAACAATATAGAACCGATTTGCAAAAGAAAAAATCATCATTCATAAGGACAATGGAAAAATTGCGTGAAAGAAACTTATGAATAATCGGAAACATTCAGCCAAATTTCTCTTTTATCGCCGACTGCCGCCTTCTTTCTTCAGTCATTATATTTTATATTATTTTAAGTTTATATTAGTCAATTTTCATTTTCCACAAAATTCAAAAAATTTTAATAATGGCAAAACATTTTATTTTATTTGAAATTTCATTTACATACGCGCGATATCAAAATTTCCAATGAACAAATATATAGGGATTAACGATTCCGCCGCCTTCGCTTACATGTGATAATAATAATAATAATAATAATAATAGAATAAATATGTGTATTCCTTTCCATATATAAATAATATTATATTTATACTCGTATATAAAATACATATGTCCATACTTATGTTGGATTATTGATTACATTTTTCATGAAAAAATATATAAATAAATAAGGTAAAACTACCAGTTGACGGACCAAGTTCTATTCACATATATTGAATAAATGTTAGGTGTAAATTAATTTAAAAATAATGATTGCTACACAGAGGACAACGGAAAACGTGAGAAACTATTACGGTCTAGCTTATTAGTACTATCGACGATAATTAATGCGTTTAACGTGAGCTCGGAACTACCAGAATGGAACATTTTCCCATAACAATGCCAAAAACGAACCAAACTTTTATACAGAGAGGCAATCCATAACTTGTGTAAAAGATGGACGACGTAGGTTGTAGCAACAGAAATGGAATATACTTTAAATAAATATGTATTCCACAAGCACGTTTTAATGAAAACGTAGCCAAAATGGAAATACGATATATACTATAGTAACAGATACACAACATCTCCATCCAAGGCGCCATAGTTGGTGCATACGAAGAATAATGTTCTTTTGAAATGATTTCAAAACAGATGCGAGAGAGTTTCTTGGTGCAATGCTAAAATTTCATCACAAGCAAAGACACACCTCGCAGTACTGCGTGAAATGGGAAAAATATTAAAATTTAAAACAAAACAATTAAATACAATACTCGCAGGATGGCGATCCCTTACGACCGACCGCGGGGTTCTTCATGCTTCCATTGGACCATTACACCATTAACAATAACGAATCTAGCAAGCATCTACTGAGGACGACGGGGAAACAGTTGTTTGCTTGAGTTCAAACTAATACTTGATACTATTTACAATGAACCAAATTTATACGAAAAATTATGGACAATAAATTCCTTCACTTCCTTCAAATCACCTAATATGAATGGTATTTTTCTGGTTACCATAAAAATGGCAGAAGATGAAGGTGATATACCGGTGAAAAATGTTTACGACGAACTAGTATTGCTTTGGGATTGATACAAATCAAAATACTGGATACAGTTTAAAATAATCTACATACCGAAACCTGTCGAATAAATTCTTGCAGAGATTTTGTCTTTTCGACCCTTTATAAGTCTCACGTGTTTTATGCATAAAATTCTAGAAAGTCTATTACAATATCTACATTAGAAATAATGTTAAATTCTATAGTTTGTATTTTGGTTACCAAAGGAGTAAATCCATTAGAGCTGCCTCTACATCATTTGGTAAATTGTATATGGTAAGAGAGCGCGTAAAAGGTAAACGACTTTGCATTGGGGATTTCTGTTGAGACAGGAGATACTTTTGATAACACATCTTTTGAAGCAATTGTGAGCACACATTAGTGTGCCACAAGTAATTATCAGTTGGATTCATAGCATTCTCTGTCATAGAATCGTAAATACGAATCAAATGGTAATTAATAAAGGTCAGAGGTTCTCTACAGGTGAGGCGGCAGCTTCTATCGCAACAATTGTTTAAGTTAATTGTGTGCTTAAATTCTTTGTAAAAAAAAGGATTACAGATATTCACAGAGATTGTAAATGTGTTAAGGAAGTCTGCTCCTTTAAAGATCATGTTTTTTTTTAAATGGGCACTTGAATTTATACTTGGTCGTGAAATCATAAAAGAGGATCAACGTGTTTGGACAAAGCCAAAAAAGTGCTCACACCAAAAAGAGAATCAAAACGATTTCGAATACGTTGTTTTATAAGTATATGAACGTAACAAGGATTCACTACCACACCCGAATCCGACTCGTGCAGTCATCAGTGGAGAAAAGAGACGATTTACAAAAGAAAAAAATTATTTTCCATCAAGACAAATTATTCGCACATAAATGTTTCTTGGCAAATTGCCAGATTTAAAGTATGAATTGTTCAAATCAGCCTATTCAGTGTATTTATCAACTCATTTCGAGATCCATATATACTAAAATCTTAAGGACAGTTTTGCTGGAAAGCGTTTTTCATTAAATGAAGAAGCCGATAGCACTTGTAAACAAATATCTCTGTCGTGGAAAATCATTATAAAGTGATGTGTTTTTTTGATAAATAAAATGATTTCTATCAATATAAATTTAAACGTTTTCATTGTAATTCCCATACATAAAAAACACAAAGAAACTATAGGATATTCAATAAATTTTGTCCTCAAAATCGCATTACTGTCCTTGAACTGGTAGGGTAGTTTTACCCTTACCTTATACTGAAATAATAATAAATAATAAATGTTATCATTTCTATTTTCTAATAACATGAAAATCTAAACAAATGTTCAATATCATTTTTTTATTGTTGTATGCGAATGAATGTATTATTTGTATTACTTTTATTATATATCATACAAATACATACATACATTAGTAAATATACACGTATATACGTGAAATATCCCAGCTAACACAATGGTAAGATATTTATCCTATGGTAATGCATTGACAAGCTATCCACACACATACAAAATGAACCACTTTAAACTTAACTCTTACATGCACTTTTATTCAGGATGCAAATGGAAACCTTTTCAGAAATGGGTTGTCAAACTATTATTTCTATGGAATTCATACTGAATGGATTCTGTGTAAATTACTGGGAGGCATGACTCTGTTTTCATTATCGGAGTATTGGCTCGGCGGGTAGAGTGCGTCGCATTTACTTGAATACATTACCGTACTTCCATGGAAGCATTCTGGACAGTGTTCACCAGAAGTACTTCTCAAAAGACTACCGAATAGTATCCACAATGTATACTTCTCTTATTTTCGGTAAGTATTTTAAAATGAATTCGAAAGTCATTTTTATGACTACCGGGGATAGTACATATCCATATCAATATAATTTTTATAGATTATATTTTGTATATATAGAGACATATCTTTTATAGTGTGAAAAATGATAAGGTTAATGGTTAACAGAAGGGATCATTTTCATATAAATATAAAAAAAAAAATACTTGTACGTAAATATAATTTGAAAGTTTTATAATAAGATAACTTTTCCAAACTCTGGTTATTTTTTCGTCATATACTATATTGTTTGTTATGCAATATGTGCAATATCATCCGACAAAAAACCAAATTTATAAATGATATGATGAAATATGTTAGATATGACTATTTTATAAGTGTTATATAAAAATATATCCGGGTAACTGTATACATTAGTAGGGTAGAGCAGGGTAAAGTGGTGTAAGGGAGCATTTTTATATGAGTTACTATTAAATAATCATTGTTAAAAAGTATGTGCCACATTGCCCAATATGTCAAAGATGTGTACGGCAAAATTTTGTGAATTGGTCATGATGACATCATTTTTATTACTTTAAACTAAATAGAATTTCGTAAAAAAAACAACAAAAACAACTACTGACAAAACCAACCATCGATTTGGAAAAAAGAGTTATGTTATGACTCGACTGTATCGGGTGATATCAGAATGGCAGATTAAAAACTTATAAGCATTTGAGTGTCATCAAAACGATTGCTTCGGTTTTAATCATCAAATCAAATTATAATTGATTTTCACGTTTCAAAAATGGTCGTGAAGATGTAATTAATAAAACCAGACCAGGACGTACAGAATTTAAAAATCGTGCTGCAAAAGCCCGTGCAATCATTACATATTTGATGTGAATTTCAATGTGAGAATATTGGCTGATGAATTAAGTACCAGTAAAGACACTATTTGGATGATTTTAATGCGAGATTTATATCCGTATGCAACTGATCTATCGCCGTTTGTTCTCAAGACTGGAAATTGCCATAAAAGAAACGTTTTATGATGATGTTCGTGCTAGCCAAGCATCGGTATGCCGCACGCGATGAATAACAATGTTATAGCTAACATAACCATAAATCTATGTATTTAATTAGTTGGTCATGTAAAATGCTGTATTGAGTCAAATGTAACCTACATTGAATACAAAAATTAATATAATACGTTTTCTTTAACCGAAAATTGCAATTAATTAAACGACACACTGTGTATAAATATATATATAACTCACCAGTGGTATAAAAATACATACATTTTCCTTTCCCAACTATGGACTGTACCATTAGTGTAGGTACGAAAAATATAGAAAAAAAAATATTAAAATATACGCATTTTCAGTGATATCTTTAGAAATTTTATAATATTGATTCCATTCTATAATTAATTACATACATCGGAATAAATGAGTGGGTGTAGAGTATATAGATAGATAGAAACACATATAATATGATATATACGTCATGTGTACGTACAAACACAAATATATTTATATAAAACAGTTTTTGATATTGATTTTTAAGATTTACACACAATTACTGAATGTTTTAAAAATGAAGGAAAAAATAACGTACAATAAAAAACTCACCACTTTTTTTTTTTGATTAAACTATTTATACATAATTTGTTGTTACCATATTTATATATTAAATTATATTATTTATATAAACATTGTATTAATAAACACCATTTGATTATATCCATCTACACACACTACACAACATATCTATGAATGAATGAATGAATGAATGAATGAATGAATGATTGGAAGTATATTCCTTCCTTAACACAATTTACTTTTTATTTATAACATTGCTGTAAAGACACAACAATTGGAAAAAAAAACATTAAACGAAATGAATGTGTATAAATATTATAGATCGGCAGTGTAATATAAAAGTTTCCGGAAAATAAAAGCTGTTAAAGAGCGTGTTGTGCTACACAAGACACCACCAAGACTGCAAAAGATGCGACCATATTATATTTTTTATTTCACCTTCAATTTGTTCCGTTATAAGTTATTTAAAATAGTGTATGTGTATATTATAATATCAGAACACTGTGCGCAAGTTATATTATAAATCCATCTACTACGCATACTATCAACTGAAAAACAACCAACTACAGAATACAGAGAGCGAAACTTTCTTTCACCACAAACAATAGCAGAGAATAATAAAAACTAAATAAGATACAACCCCCTCTAACTGGTATAATGTATCAGTATATTATATTCATTCATAATTACCAATACTATTATATATATATAAAAATTTGACGTATATTATATATCTATTCAAATAAGTACACAAATAGTAGATGAGTGGAAATCTACACACACACACATTTTATATAAATAAAATAAAAGCTTTTCGTTAATTTTTTTTTTCGTATCATATAATGAACGTACACTCACACACACAGTTATATTATCCGCGCAACGCATTCTAAAACACGAATACAAAAAGAAGAAAATCTTTATATGGAAAAATAGTTATAAGGAAAATACATTTATCTGTTGGAAAAAATAGCAAAAAAAAAGGTATTATATTTTTTCTTTTAATTAAAAGAAAATATATTTCATTATATTTGTGGTGATATGTGAATATTGTACGTGCATAAAATGGTATACATTTTTTTTTTGTAAATGCAAAATTCATTAAAATATATAAAAAAAAAAAATGGAGGAGGGGGGAGCGGTGGGGTATTTCACTAATTTTATATTTTTTAAATAATTTTCACAATATAATAATATAATAAAAAATATATATATATAAAAAAAACGACTAACCTCAAATATGTACACAGGTGCCCTCCCCACTCCAAGGTAATAAAGAAAAAAATATATATTATTTTTCTTTACAGCAATAGTAACTCCATTTTTTTCACAAATAATTCTGGTCACATTTATGAACAAGAAAATTGCATTTTCTATTATAGGTAAATTTTTTTTTAATTTAAATACGAAACACAACAATTCGCAGCCAAATAATATATAATTTATTATTTCACACAATAAAATTTAAATAAAAAAAAAACTTCTTAGAAATTTTTGATATCTTTTTTTTTCCGTAAGAAACTAACACTTCTTCAGCAGCAGCTCTATCTTTTTCACCACAAGAAAATGCACAATTAAATAAATTATTATTAATAATTATTTTTTTCTAATTTTTTTTTTGGTAAAAACGACTTTTTGTTTTACTTTTTACACAATATTTGACCGTACACGCACTAACTCGCACACACACACACACACACTAACACACAACAGTTAGTTATAAAAAAAAAAAAAAAATGACAAATTTAAGCAATTTTTTTTTTTATAGAGAAAAGAAATTTCACAAAAATTTTTAATTAAATTCACTTTTAAAATATATAAAATGATTAATTTTTGGTGGAAAACAACTATTTATTTTATTGTACAAATTAATTTAAGTAAAAATGTTTAATTTTTTCTAAATAAAAAAATCTCTAGAAAAAAAAAAAATAAACGGCCCGCCCGCCCAACAAAAATTGGGTCACTTTTCGTTGTGTGTTGTGTCGCTGTCGCTGCTGCCGTTGTTATAAAATGAATAAAATAAAAAATTAATATATAAAAAAAAATGTGTATATAATAACTGAACCGTATTTTTTTTGTGTGTGTGTTTCGGCGTTTCGTGTAGGTGTCGTGTCGTATCGTATGTATACCCCAAGTCACCAATACACACACACATATATTTAAAAACACATAACATCGATTTTAATGTATAATTATGAAATCTGTGAATTTGGTCATGATGATATGACAGTGTTATAATCAGAATTTTTTTTTCCGCATTTGGGTAAATACGCGATTTAAATTGCTGTAGTTTTCTAGGTTGAAACAGAGAGATTATGAGTAGCATCAACAAAAAAATTACAGTTCTATGTTATTTATGCCTTGGTCGGTCCACTTTGCTGTTACACTGTGTATTCTACTACAAGTATTCTCTTTTTTAATAACCCCACACTAATTGTTTGTAATTCATCCATTATTCCTTACAATACGGAGCTTATACTATTTCGTATAGCCGTCAGTTGTTAACATATTACTGCGAAGTATTCATCGGCATCTCCTTAATCTCCAGGCTATCATCGTTTTTGAATGGATTAGCGCCTAATTTACATTAAATCTAAAATGTAATTGATCTTAATACCCGCGTCGTGTTCCGAATAATGTTACTGTTAAAGTTATACTTTAATTGGCACGTCATATTTTGTAGGTGTGATGAGTAAGTAAATATCATTAATTCAATTGAAATGGTCAGTATCAGTTAATACTATAAGTGAAGTTATACTAACGCCCTATCTCATTATATATATATATATATATATATCGATTGGGATTGTGACTGTGTAATATTCAATACAAACAATTTTAATAATATGAGAAATTTTAATAAATTCTATTAATTTTCAACAGTATCGCAAATTTAATATGCACAAATATGGTCAATTTTTTAAATCCTATTTAATATGTGTCAGGGAAAACCAGAAAAATCTGATAAAACTGTGGCACTGGTGATAAAAAAAAAAAAGCACATTTCGTTCGTATTTTTTAAATTACGATAAATTACGATGCACGTACGGATGGATACAAATTCTGATACATAAACACAATGATATAATTGAACGTGCGTGTGTGTGTGTGTGTATATCAACACAATTTCATTTCTCTGATATGATGATATATATACGAGTATATTGAATATAATAACTGTAATATATTATAATTATATACAATTCGAATGGTTTATGGTTTATTTTATAGTACACAAAGTACATACTTCATTTGAGTGGAGCAGCAGCGATTTTACAGTGACTCAAAAAAATTAATTATATTCTATATACTATATTTATGCACAACCAATAGAATTCCTTACCTATATTGGTTGTAATAAAAATTGTTTAAATTATAAATATTAAAATTTATTTAACTGAAATTTATTTACTTTTGTTTTGTTTAATTTAATTTATTTTTTTTATTAAATCAGGTTCCTTTTAATTGGAAGAGGGCTCTTCCAAACAAACCATTTCGTTCTTTAAAATTCACATGACTTAAAATATGAAAAATAATTCATGGTGTCATTTCAATTTTCTGTTTAATTGTACTTTTACAGATGATTTTCTCAATCTACATGCTAACGATTGTTTGACTCATTGTATATTTATTGTTGTATATAATAATGGGATAACACAATACATAATGTGTGGATGAAGCTTTTCACTTTACTCTATATACACGAGTATATATAAATTGTCAACATATTGTATTTTTTGCGTACTATAAAATACTAAATAGTTAATAAAATATAGATTAATTTATCTTTATAAATTGGTAGTATAGTAAAAATGTGCCATTTTGAAATGGAAAGCGCAAACTCAGAACAAATAGAGAATTGTAAAATATCTTCTATCTATAATACAATGCGAGTTTTTCATAGCCACCCACACATACACCTATTACATCCTCATAAACTTTTATACACATGCCGCATGTGTGTGTGTGTATACCGCCTAAAAATTCATAAAACATTTAAAAATCGTTAATATTTTCGTTTTATTTTAATATAGAATAATTTGCAATTATTCTCACACACACACACAAAAACAATACACAAAAATGTGAATTAAATTTCAGTTAAGTTAAATTTTCCATTCAATTCAATTCAGTACCATTTCAAAAATCGCACAAATTAGTGGGGGTGTTATTAATTTTGTTGTTGTGAATAAAATCAAAAATAATAATCGACAGTGTATCAACGAATTTTTAAGAACGGATCAAGTTATTACTGTGTTTCGATTTTGTGTAATCTCATCATAAGATGCTCCGGCTTGGTGTTACAGCGATCTATTAATGTAAAATACCATGCTTTCCAGTTCAATTTGCAGAATTTGTTCCAAACTATGCGTCTTCGACTGCTTCATCTAGAATCAATGGCAAAATTTAATTAACGTATAACGTAATTACACGCTTATTGATGACACACATATAGATGTTTTCACATTACCAATAAATGTAGGTACATAATATTTAAAATTTTATGGCATAGAAAATCATATGACACACACCACACTCCAAATTTTCACTCTTTTTTGTTTTTTTTAAATGCTTCCGAATATACATAATAGCGGAAAAGGTCTGAAATTTGTTCTGTGTAAATGGTATCACTAATACGGTAACAAAAAATGTCCAAAATCTTGTGTTTTTTTTTGTCATTCCATATGGAATTACCCTATTATTAAAATAGATCTTGCGGCATATTTTATTATTATTATATTTAAGTATAGAAAAATCTTTTATGTTAAAATATAATAAAAAAATAGTGTGAATTAAAAAAATACTGTATATTTTCTTTTATAAGAAAATGTGTGTGTGTGTGTGTGTGTGTGCGGCGAGCATGCGTACAAAAATAGTTATACACATTATTGAATTTTAAATTTATAAGAGCCAGCTTTTTACTACATTTTTTTTTATTACATTCTTCTGTTCTGTAAGAAATGTATGGAAAATGGAAAATGGAACAGGAAGCAAAGTGTCCTCTATTTTTATTTCATTTCTAAATTGAACAAATAAAAATTTATGTACAATACGTGACTGCCATGATTTGGTTTTTTGTTCTGCTATACATATTATTATAATTTATTAAAAGAATCATCCACACAATTTTTACACATATTATTTTATATTTATTATTTGAATACATTATTTTAGTTTTTAGATATTTTATGACAACATTTATTCATCAACACAATATATGCCAGATTTGATTTGATATAAATTGACGAAATCAAGATATAGATGAAGGATGCAGCAAAGCAAGAAATACAATCCTTCAAACGATTACAGTACCACCATCATATTTCATGTCAATCCATCGAATAGTTAGGTCAGTGTCATTTAAGTGAATTAACTTTTATTGTCCAACCTTACTTACGACATTTTGTAGTTTTGATGCTCTGCTTAGCAGCCACTGAAATTCCAATAGCTGTATGAGAGCCGTATCGTCTACAAATGTTGCTATTGTTATTGTTCCTTCACGAGTAGGTAAATCTCAAGTATATAGTAGATATAAAAGGTTATGGTCCATTGGACAATTTCCAGTGTTGATTTCCTTAAATTGTAATATTACCCTGTTTAACAGAAACACTCAGATATTATTTTTAAATATTTTGCACATTTGCTACACACGCTGGATCATTTTTAGTCTTTTGAAGCCTATGTATAAAGTGTTCGCGTGCCATACTTTATCGAAAGCCTGAGAGACATTTAGAAATACATAAGAACATATTTGCTGGACGCATTATTGGTATATAAGTTATATAGGACGATAAGAATGTCACCTTACACTTGTGGGTTTGTCCTATCAATTCATTAAAACTTCCACCACCAGCCCCAATTGTCTTGAAACATATTATATCCTGTATATGTGCAGCGTTGATATGACGAATTCAATTTAATCAGTGCTTTCTCTACATGTATCGTCGCAATGTAGTTCTTTAACTACTTGGCCTGTGTAATTAGTTCATACCGTTCAAGTTAATTTTAATTTCGTTTTTAAGCTCTAGTTCTTCGGCTAGAATTTCATAGCTGTTTCACTATAGGAAATGGTGTAAAGCTGTTTTCTAAGTATTCTGCAAAGGTCTTGGTCTTGGTGTCGCCCACTCGTTATTTACTTTTTTTGAATGAATTGTGCCAGTGTATAATGTGCCTTTCAAATCCTTTTGCATGTATTTTGTATCCCTATATATATACCAAGATTAGGATCTTTTATTATACTTCCTTTTATAGCATTCCACTTAACCACTTCAGCTATGCCAAGAGATAAGAATGAAACACATATGTTGAACCATTTTCACCATCCATTTGAAACAATCCCATTTAAATAAAATTGTTTCAAAAGGAATGTTTTCAATAAATTCCATAGTCAGCGCAGACCGACATATACTCGACCAGATATTTGGACAATATGATCACTCCAGGGTGCGAATTCTATACTGGTGACCTCATTTCATATGAGTCGATGATTTCTATAGAAAATACATTCAGATGGGGACTTATATGATATGAAGTCACATAGAATAGAATATAGAATTCGACCTCAGGTTATAGTTTTATACAAAATCATTCAAAGATTAGTAGATAACGCTGTACATCATCAGCAAAAACATGAGAAATTTCAACGAAGACACTTGGAAAAAGTTAAATCATTGATGGACAGACAAAACGAAAGAGTCTTGAACCTAAAGACACACCAGACAATACAGAAGCGCAGGAAAAACGCACGTTAGTAATTTTTAAAAGTGCTGTGTGAATGTGCTGATTAACAAACAGGTGGTGGTGATATTATATGGTCACTAATCATCTTACACGATTCTGCACTGGAGTTTTAGTAGTTCCTCTTAATTTGAGAGCAGAGGCATAGAGTCATCAATAGAGGAATAGTGGAAATTAAGGTATATGGAATATAAAAGTTTTGGAAAAATTTTGAAAGATGTTGGTCTCTATAGAAGCAATAATTTTTTGTTAATTAATCGTTAATATTTTTATTGTTTAAAAATGTTGAAGGGTATCAATGATTTTAATGGATTTTCTTTTTTTATCACAACATTTTTTGTAATAGAATTTAAAATCGGTACGGAAACATTTGTATTTATAGAACCACGTAAAACATTCCTAAAATTTGTATTTCTACCCGGCATCAGAGATGACGATGATGATATCAAATCAGCATTTCCATTTAATTTAACAAAATCACCAACTGACAATTGACCATTTAAATTTAAATAATTTTTAATAAATGGTGCATTTTGATCATCATCATTAATATTATCATTTTGTTGATATTGTGACAATTGAATGGTTTCATCTTGTGGTGGTACGGCTACAGGTTGTTGTTGAAATTGTCGTTCTTGCATTATTTTCTGATACATAATCGTATTGTCATAATTATTTCCATATGGGATATATACATTTTCTATCTCATCGTCTTGCTCATTTAATTTGGTTAAGTATTTTTGTTGTTGTTCTTGTTGCCGTTCCCGTTCCAGTTGTTGCTGATGTTGAATAATTTGTTGTTCTTGATGATCAATAACATCATGATATTGATTTGATTGTGGATACATATGTGATGCGGCATTTAATTGTGAATAACATGGTTTTTTAAGAAAATATTTACCATTCAAATATGTTTGATGCCTTAATGGCGGTTGTATTTTCACTACATTTTTATTAAACGTTACTCGAGAATGTGGTGGTGGTGGTGGTGTTGGACTTTTTTCCATCGCGTTAATATTAAAATAATTTCTATTAATTGTATTTCGAATTTCCTCTTCTCTTTCAATCCGGTTGTTCTCTGCGACTGCATTAATTGCACTGTTTTGCGACACGGAAAGTATTTCCATTTTTAAATTATTATTATTATTATTATTATTTTGTAAATCTAAAACCGAATCGTAATGGCCGACATTATTTTTATAAAAATGTAATTTAATAATTTCTGCTAAATTATCATTTAATTTATATGATTTAATTTCCATATTCAAAAATTGGTTTAAATTTTCATTAAATTGTTGATTTATTTTTTGAACTAAAGTATGAATTTGCACATTTCTGTCGCCCATTAAATTCGATAATTGTAATTTTAACCATTCAGCGTATTCATTTGATAGGCCCAATAAATCGATGTCACTTATTGCCGTTAACGTGTTATCGTCATATGAAACAGCTGGATTCGATACATAATGGGCATCGTTATCGATTACATTGTACGGTGGCTGATGGTAACATTTTGTTTCACATGAAAACAAATTTTCATTATATCGATAATTTACAATTTTTTCCAATTCTTTTAATTTGCTTGGTAGTCGGCAAAGATGATGCTGATCAGCAGCAGCACATGTTGTAATAATATTTATCTATAAATTATATTGTTTTAATAAAAATTTACTGAGATTATTATTTTAATATTTAAAAAACTGGGACAAAAATAGAGCGCTCTTCCCTCAAACAATTTCCAGCCACTCAATAAACACTCGCCCATTTATAATATCAATTGGAACTCTCGAGCCTCTAGATATATTCAAGTTTCCAAATTCTCTCTTTACAATGATTTTACGGTCTGCAAAATAATCATTTATAGCTACCATCGTTTCTTCTTCATTTGATGAAAACATTTTTAGCATAAATATATTTTTTTAAGTGTTTGAGAACAGTTAGAAATCGGAAGGTGCCACTTAAATCTTTACTTTAAATCTCACAATTTCATCCATCGTAACCGTCCTGATGGAAAATGAATATGAGTTCTTTTGCAAATCGCGTTTCTTTTTCTCACTAATTTTTGCATCTCCAATTGTTTCAAATGTATTGAATTATAAATTCTACGGTTATTG
Source organism: Bibio marci (assembly GCA_910594885.2). Lineage (NCBI taxonomy): Eukaryota > Metazoa > Arthropoda > Insecta > Diptera > Bibionidae > Bibio > Bibio marci. Next base: position 14,597,602 of record OU343116.1, on the reverse strand, counting down.
TAGATAATCATCTGTGCATCACAGAAAACTAAGACCATAATTTTTCCTAATAAATTTACTGTATTTTTTTCAACTTTTGTGAACTTCAGCCAGAGTTTATCCACTGATTTGACTACACCTATGATTTTGATGTCTCATGCTCTGTGAATATGCATGATGAAAACGGTTTATTTCTTTAAAAAACTTGCTTTTTAATCGCTTCAAAACAAATGCGTCATCTTGTATATAGTCGTTTTTCCAGCCCAAAAAGGATCAGTTAACATTTCATACACTCAATTCAGTTGAGATGCCTATGTCAACAGCTATCTCGTATGTACTTTTAATCGCCAATCGTTGTGTTGTTTGTAACATTTTTTGAGCGTCCGTAGATCAATGCTTGTAAAGACCAACTGGTTTAAATTCAAGTTCCATTTACAATCCATGTGTTATTGAAGGAGCCGACTACCCCCCTCATTTAACACACTCTTTTATCATCTCGGCTTCAATATCCATTACCTATGAACACCTTTTACAAAGAATTTAACTAACAAAAGGAAAATTACTCAATGAAGAACTACATATCCAAATGAGAATATGTCCATTGGGTATAGTGGATAATGACAAAATAAATTGGTCAAATTTATATATCGCTAACAAACTGGTTTTTGCTAATCTTTGTTTTTCAAGAAATTATGTGAAAAATCTGATAAAAAAAAAAAGAAGAGTATAAAAGAGTCTTTTGAGAGGAACGAAATATATTTTGATCAACCTACAACACTTTGACGCCATTAAGTACCCAAATGTTTCACGTATTGTCTCATAATTCGATCTGCAATTATGCATTGGGTAGCCCATCAGGTAAGGTACGTGATTTTCAATGTTTACTATTTAAAAAAATGAAATTACACTGACACACCGTCTGCTTTAAGCACATATCTGTTTTTATACAAATAAAAGAATTGATACAGATCGAAACTCCTCCAACTTATATTTCCGTCACTGGTACCGATCAACGATAGAGAAATGAAGTGTATTTAAATATTATATAAATTTAGTTACTTACTTTATAAATTAAATAAAATAATAACGTACATTGTAATAATTTTATCTTTTCCATTTTAGGAACCACTGCGGCACGACAAATAATGATTTGTATATAAATGATCTTGATCTTGAATATATTATTAGATTTATATATAACATCTGACCACCACCCACTTCCACTATCAGCAATCTAAAAAGGTATATATTAAAAAACATACATAAAAAATATGTGTATTTAAAATTTAATTAGATTCTTTTTATAGTATGTTGAACTAATTTTTTTAATTATTTGCTTAATTTGTTTATTTAATCGATTTGGTAATGGCAGATTACTTATTTATTTTTTCTGTTTATAATATTAATCAATAAACAATAATTGCAATCATGCAATCAATGTTTTTATTGCACTCTGTATATGGTTTCGTGTATTTGTATTTAATTTAATTTATTTAAATTTAAAAAAATTACTTAATATCCATTGACGTTCACAATTCTATATTACTCCTTGAGCATATGCATATATAGCAACATCAATATAACAACACCATAACTATAGTTTTATAATCAGGACAATTCCCATGGCAATTTTACAGTTCTGCGTCTTGTACCTCTTTGGTTGTACCGCAGCATCTGTCTGTCCTGTATACTCCATTTTGTTTAGGACTCCTTTGTCATTGGTTTATCTGCGATTATCAATTTTTATTTGTTTAAACTTCATTCATATATTAATTATTCCGGCCCATCGAACACCTCGATTATATGCAATTGACAATTGATTTTGAATGAATCGCAGCTACTACCTTAAATTTATATCCGCAATTGATGTAATTTAATTTTCGATACATTGATATTACGACCGTGGGGTTTTTAAAATATTTTTCCAACAATTGCAACTTGTTTTGCTGCGTCAAGTAGTCGGTGGTCTTCGCATGCGTGCTGGTAATAGAAAAAAAACTAATATTAATGATAATAATAACATTATTTCACTCCTGGCTGCACAGTGTAGATAGTTATGTAGTAAAGCGAGGTGCACTATATTGCAGTGGCATGAATAGGCATATGGCTTACAATTAGTAATCAACCCTTTATGGGTTCAATCGGTAGGGGGGCGAAAAGAGACTAAAATAGTGGTCTAATTCGAATAGTGTTCCAAGTATGCCTAGAAGTTGATAAGAAACGCCGAAGCAATTTCGATTCTTGGGTTCACATGAGAAAATTTTTTAGTATTCGCAGTAATCGCATATGTATGATATTCGAATTTTGTGTCCTATTTAGGCAGCACCCATAACATCATAAACATATATACGTTTGAAATGTGAATTGTTCGAAAATAAGTGAAAATCGGATAAAAAGCACTGCAACAAAACTATATATTCCATAACAGAAAAATCAATTACTTCCCAAAATTTCCTATCTGTTATGGGTTTCTAGAAAATCTTTCTGCATGGAAACATTACAATTATGTTTGAATTACTTTTTCTAAACGTTTTACACTGCCTACTAAATACCACTGGGCCAACAAATGGGTTCTGTGAAGTACCTATTAAATAACTATTTATGCGTACAGTCGATTGGATATCCATTTATGATATCAAACGGTTAATAGTGGACAAACGCCTTTAACACCTTTTGCATATTGTTTACCTGGTTCCGCTTGTGTTGGCGGCAAAGACTAGACATTTAAATCTGTGTTCTAGAATTTTGTCACAAAAACAGTGACTGGGTGTAATATGAATGAATTTGTTGGTCTAAGTATTTAACTGTACTCATTTTGAATCACCGCCAAATCATACTTACATATAGATAAGGTTTCAACATTCACCAACGCAATTAACGTTTTCTAATTCAAAATTTTAAAGAACTTTAAAACACCATTCACTGCATCTTGCCATCTAGCCTTATACACGTCTTCTGGCTCTCCTTATTCCTTCTGGAACACCATTCAACATTTTTTTTTCGACAATTACGAATTTTTTCACAAATCTGTAGATTTTTTTGGAACAATATTTACACTATTTCAATTACAATTCAATTTTGGATGATAATAATATTTTTGTTATTTTTGTTCTGTCTGTCAAAAAATATCAATTGAACACTATTCCGGCAAAATGGTTATTGAGTGTAACTGGTGTAACTCAAGGTTCACATTGTACATAAAAATAAAAATAGAAAAGTTTAATACATTCAATTCAATGGAGACTTTCACATAGGCTTACTAAAAAATAGAAATCGAAAAATTTTCGTAACTTATATTTTCTACTGAAGTTACCTATGTTTTTAGTGAACGATGTGGAAATTATTTTGTTTTAACAAATTTTTAACCTAAATAAAACTAAATGATTATATATTATATTGTCGATGTGCTGATATATATATCTTACAAAGAAAATTAGCATGTCTATAGGAATAACATGTTAAATGGAAATTCATTCAATGACGGTGATAGAGATGTGTATGTAATAAAATTTAACTTCAAGCGCGTGCCTATTGATGTTTAAATAGATCTTAATAAGGGCGGCATCGGCGCGATCAATCAGTCATTCATAAATAAAAATTTAAAACGCACCACAAAATGAAGAAATATAATAAAATAGAAAATTTAAGTTAAATTTTATGCATTATTTTTTAGAATTAAATAAATATATAAATATATTAGAATGGATAAAATTTATCCACGTTTATTGATGGTCACAAATAGAACTAAATTATTTATAATTATAATATAAATAATCATCAGAATTTGTTGGTGCCGACCGGTACATGTGTTTTCAGCACATGAAATAAAATATGATTACGTCATCGCAGTTCGCATGTAATATTTGATTATAAAATTAATGATTTATTTGCTTCATTAAAATGTATAATAAATAATATATAGATTTTGCAACATCATCACGTACAACTTGCCATCAATTTCAATAGAATTTCAACATAACCCGTAAATTGGACATCGATCATTTTTGGAATATTAATAAAATATTAATATCTAACCCATTTTATATTATTACGACCTTCTTATTGATTTCATAAATACACAAAATGTAACTGTAATGTAATGTATTGGTTAAGTTACAGCTCATATAGGTGTGTTTAATTATTATTACATTATTATTAATTAAATATATTTAAATAGTTTGTGTTAATTGAATTCATTTAAACTAAATTTTATTACAGATTTTTAGTTTTAATTACACAGGATATAATTTCAAATGGATATACCACCACCACCAACATTACATTTCAATTACCATAAAAATATTAAATTTTAATTGAAGTGTAAGCGCTCTACTATTATTCATCGATAAATTATAATGAACGCCAAACCAAGTATTAATTTTATTGTGTGTTTGTGTCGCGAATTGGCCATCTAAATTTTATAAAAAAAAAATTAGGAAATATTGTAATTGTAAGTAGTTAATCAAATATAAAAATATATAATAATTATTTTCAACTTATTCATTTTCATATTAAATTTTATTCGATTGACAAAATTAGATGCTATCCACATTTTACTTGCCAGGACTAGAAGAAGAAATTAAAGAAAATCATGGAACACGGAAGTTGTATTGTTGTATTATGTTTCACAAATTATTTTGTTGACTGCTTACATTCTCAAAAGGTATTTATAATAGAATTTTATATTTCACCAGCTTCACCACAGACACATGTACAGTTTTATTGCACACTGTTCGAATCTTGTAATTACAGTGTGGTGGTCTGCATCCCTTTAACACTAGTACAATGAATCAATAGGTTTACTGTGCAAGCATGTTGAGTTGGTTGTGCAATCTGGTTTGGTAATTTTTATTGAACTCTGCAATCTTTTGTTTCTCTATAATATATGCATAACTAAGTTAGGCACGTATTTCGCAGCGTCGTCTTAATGTTTTGTTTTTGGAAGATTTTATTTCAAAATACGTTGCGGTTATATCGTACCCCAAAATTGGATATCGCGTAATACGTCATATATATGTTTGCATGCATAACTTCTTTGTAGATTAGCAGTTTTCTGTCCATTTAATAATGACGTTATGCCTTCCGATGATTGTAACGCTTCCATAGAAAGACAAGAATTTATATCACCTGCTTTACCGGTGATGGATTTCATAATTATATTACCTAATTAATTTTACTTATATTTTGAAATATACATTAATTATTTAATTATATTTTTATAATTTTTTTAATTACAATTTATTTTATTTATTTCTCCCTCGCACATTGCATTTAACAATATTTTCTAATTCTAAAATATTTGGTATGAAATTTGTTAATTTTTTTGGTTTTGTTAATTTTTAATAAAAATTACAATTTTTAATTGTTTTATTTAATTATTTAATTTCTATAAATATTAAGTGTAATTTTATTTTATTTATTATTATTTTTATTGTTTTAATTGTTTTACATTGAAATTTTAATAGTTTTATTTACAATATTCAAATATTCTTCGGTTCTATGATAAATAATGTACCACTAAGAAACACTATATACACTCCGTCTGCTGAAGATTATGATAGCGTTGAAAAATTGTCTGAAATACGAATTTCCAATCTCGTAAACAGAAATTCATAAAATACTATTGACAATTTGAATTGGCAGTTAAATTATGTAGCTTCAGCCAAATGCTACATTTTTCTAAACCGACCACACATAACACAACAACGTTTTCGTCGCAGCTACAATCACATATATATATTCAAAATGCGATCAACAATAACAACCACTAAAATTGCACGTTTTATTTATAATATCTATTTTTAATATTATAAAATAAATTCTATTTATAGTCAAATGCACTCCAATAAACAGATTCAATTCTAATTGTATGGTGACATTTTATACCTAATTGCAGCACTACCAGTAATGGGTACTTCTCCAGAACAAGAATCCAGCAGCTCCAATCATTATCACAACAGCAACCAATTGAATTATAATATTATAATTAATCTACAATATCTCCATTACACACAATGTCAACAATAAAATCAACAGGAAATATTAAAACATATTTAGTATTTATCATATGCAATATAACAACAGAGTATTGTCGCCACAACAACTAACTGTAATGAAATTTATGACCATTTGGATGTTGGTTCACCGGCTGTGTCTTCAATAAAATGGTAATTACATTTTTTTCATTCAGTTTACAGCCACTAAAATTGCACGTTTTATTTATAATATCTATTTTTAATATTATAAAATAAATTCTATTTATAGTCAAATGCACTCCAATAAACAGATTCAATTCTAATTGTATGGTGACATTTTATACCTAATTGCAGCACTACCAGTAATGGGTACTTCTCCAGAACAAGAATCCAGCAGCACCAATCATTATCACAACAGCAACCAATTGAATTATAATATTATAATTAATCTACAATATCTCCATTACACACAATGTCAACAATAAAATCAACAGGAAATATTAAAACATATTTAGTATTTATCATATGCAATATAACAACAGAGTATTGTCGCCACAACAACTAACTGTTATGAAATTTATGACCATTTGGATGTTGGTTCACCGGCTGTGTCTTCAATAAAATGGTAATTACATTTTTTTCATTCAGTTTACAGCCACTAAAATTGCACGTTTTATTTATAATATCTATTTTTAATATTATAAAATAAATTCTATTTATAGTCAAATTCACTCCAATAAACAGATTCAATTCTAATTGTATGGTGACATTTTATACCTAATTGCAGCACTACCAGTAATGGGTACTTCTCCAGAACAAGAATCCAGCAGCTCCAATCATTATCACAACAGCAACCAATTGAATTATAATATTATAATTAATCTACAATATCTCCATTACACACAATGTCAACAATAAAATCAACAGGAAATATTAAAACATATTTAGTATTTATCATATGCAATATAACAACAGAGTATTGTCGCCACAACAACTAACTGTTATGAAATTTATGACCATTTGGATGTTGGTTCACCGGCTGTGTCTTCAATAAAATGGTAATTACATTTTTTTCATTCAGTTTACAGCCACTAAAATTGCACGTTTTATTTATAATATCTATTTTTAATATTATAAAATAAATTCTATTTATAGTCAAATGCACTCCAATAAACAGATTCAATTCTAATTGTATGGTGACATTTTATACCTAATTGCAGCACTACCAGTAATGGGTACTTCTCCAGAACAAGAATCCAGCAGCTCCAATCATTATCACAACAGCAACCAATTGAATTATAATATTATAATTAATCTACAATATCTCCATTACACACAATGTCAACAATAAAATCAACAGGAAATATTAAAACATATTTAGTATTTATCATATGCAATATAACAACAGAGTATTGTCGCCACAACAACTAACTGTTATGAAATTTATGACCATTTGGATGTTGGTTCACCGGCTGTGTCTTCAATAAAATGGTAATTACATTTTTTTCATTCAGTTTACAGCCACTAAAATTGCACGTTTTATTTATAATATCTATTTTTAATATTATAAAATAAATTCTATTTATAGTCAAATGCAGTCCAATAAACAGATTCAATTCTAATTGTATGGTGACATTTTATACGTAATTGCAGCACTACCAGTAATGGGTACTTCACCAGAACAAGAATCCAGCAGCTCCAATCATTATCACAACAGCAACCAATTGAATTATAATATTATAATTAATCTACAATATCACCATTACACACAATGTCAACAATTAAATCAACAGGAAATATTAAAACATATTTAGTATTTATCATATGCAATATAACAACAGAGTATTGTCGCCACAACAACTAACTGTAATGAAATTTATGACCATTTGAATATTAGTTCCCCGGCTGTGTCATCAACAGAATGATAATTACATTAATTCAATGATTTTACAACGACATTCAATTGGATATTTAAATATTATTTAATTACAAACATAATCAGCATCTCAATTGCAATCAATGGAATATAATTGTGTAATTTCTTCAACAGCATATGAAGCATTTGTAAGTGTACCAATTATTTTCAGTTAGAATCTGATAATCAATAGCTGAGATTACCAATAACTATAGTGTTCTGAGTTATGTGGCAATATTTATTCAACCATAAAATCAACGTTAATAAAACCGAAAGTTATTACAGCAGTAGAGATATGTAATTCGAAGGATTTACTAAATTTAGATTTAATACATATGATAAATATAACTAGTAGAGGTAAGTTCCAGAATTTTATTATATTTCATCCGTACAGTATATTAATTAATTATTATTATTTATATTTCGGTTTAAAACTCCATAAATTATTATCATATAAAACTATTTGGAAACTTTGATAAATATAAGAATATAAGAAGCGCTTCAAATGGACTCAAGAAAATTGGATATGACGAAGCTTTTAATATCATCAAATCATGTTACATCAAGTGGATTACATCTATATTATTTTTTTTATATTTAAACAAAACCAATCATATTTTGCAATGGATTGATAGCACTTTATTCATCTACAAGGAAAACGACAATGAAGTCTTTGAAGATTAATATAAAATGGAATGGTATAATTTAATCTATCTATAAAATAATATAAATATAATTGTGATCTTTATTTAAATAAGAAAATGTGTTTACATATTTATCTCATATAAATTTTACAAATTGTATTATTATATAACTTATTAAATTATTATTAAATACATTTAATTAATTTAATTTAAATAAAATACGGTCTGTATAATTATTTGATTAACTTCATCATTCCTATCCTTTAACTACCGTCGTCCAATGAAACCTGAAAAAAGAAAAAAAAATAATATATACATTAATTAACAACAGAAACAAAATATTTCATATAGGAAATTCCGTGACATCATAATAATAATAATAATAAAAAAAAAACGGTCTCCTCTAATGTATCTGAAGTAAATAAATTCATATTCTCAATCCTTTATATAAACACATCGACACACAATCGTTAATAAGCTTGATGGTGTATGTGGTAGAGGTGTTGAAAATATGCATATGTGATGTGAATATCATGGGTTCGAAATGCGTTGACGATCGATACCTCGGCCTATGCATTTTTCAATAACAAAAAAAAATATTCTTATAGGCGGTGGTCTCGGTTGTGTATTTGCAATTTGAAAAGTATATGTGAAGAAAAAAAAAAATTACTTTTATTTTTTTTTTGGAAATTCCCGGTACTTTATGAACAAAACAAGCTAATAAGAAAACACGTTTTTGACAGACTTAGAGGCGGAATTTCGCAGAAATTCCACCGGATTCTTGTTCAGACGATGACCCCGCATCTTTTAAGCCTATTTCCGGCCCTATTTTTTTGGACTTTTTTGACCCCCAAAAGTGTGGGTTATAACCCACTGCCGAAAAAATTTTTTTGCCCGTAGGACCTTCAGATTTTCAGGGATTGTAGAGCTCGGAAAAAAAACAGGATCTGTCGACCCCTTTGCCGGATTTCCCTCGGGGGGCGGAGCTATGGACCTTCGAAAGTACCAAATGGGTCACTTTTGGACCCCTATAACTTCGGAAATACTCAATATTTCACGACCAGCTTCCCACAAGTGATAGTGCTCCTCAAGGGCTACAAATTATATTATGGGGGTGACTTCCTATCTAGAAGGGTTTTCCAACTAGGGATCCCCAATGTTCGGAAAATCGATTGCAGACCAATATTCCGAGTACTGGAAAGTCGGGAAATACTGGACTTTCCAAAAATCTAATAATGCAGAAATGTAGAGGAAGGTCCAAAGTTTATCATCAGATTTTTTTTTGAATTTTCCAATGGAAAATGTGAATTTTCCAGGAACATCGAAAAACATCGATTTTTTCATGTTTTCAAATGGGAATTTTCCGACTTTCCCAATGGAATTTCCCGATGCCCTATTTATCACAGATACTAGACTATATGCCACGTCTTTTAAGCCCCACCTCAACTCTTTAAGTCTAACGGTTTTCCCACAATGGCCGCCCAAAGTTAGGCTTACACGAAAATTTCAAAATCTTAAATCGGTCATAAGTCGACCAATAGATTTTTCACGGAAAAAGTCCAGAAGCTTTGTTGTGCGCCCTAAGATCCTCTACAAGTTGGCTGTAACAAAAATTGGCTAACACATAAATTTTTTTCGAAACCATCCAAAACCTGGTTTTCAGAAATTCCGGGAAATTTCTCCAGCCCAAAGTTGATGACTTACAGATGTCTTATAGCCATAAATGGATTTAGATGGTAAATGTACTGAGGGAGTGGTACTGAAAATGTTTCTTAACTATTACAGTTTTCCCGGAATTTCCCGATCAAAATTAAAATTTTCCGGATTTTCCCGAAAATTTCCAGATGTCTTCGTTAGAATATTAGAAACATTTTTTACCACTAGAGGACCCGAATCTATTTACGGGTTTTCCCGGAATTTTCATATAACGGTTTCATATTCATGGTGAAAAATCCCGGTTTTTTTTTTACAACAAGTTAGGCAGTTTAATTACCTATCTTTTAAAACCTTTCCCATCCTCCTACCACTTCAAACGGCTGAGCTAGAATTTTTACCGTTTACCAAAAATACCATCATTTTTCCACTAATTTACTTTCAGAATTTTGTTTCAGTATTTACGATTTTACTTAAATTTCCCAATTACCATTTTTTTTCACCATATTTTCGGTGGTTTTACCATAATTTTCATTAGAAATTTCATACGTATTAAGAAAATTAATGTTACTATAATATATGAAATTTTAATGGAAGAAATACTCATCGAAGGTAAACCGACTATAAAAATAATTGTGTGTTTGTTTGCATTGAAAAATTCTTAATAATAAAAAAAATGTTTATATACTACTTTTGAAAATTAATACTTTTTTGAATGTATCATTAATATTAATTTATTATTACAAAAAATAGGAAAATTTTTATATGTATCGTTCAAAAAATTAACATTAATTTTTAATTAACAAAAAATATATCATTTAATTTTACTTTACCATGCCATTTTCTTATCTGAGAAATTATTAAAATTTTATATTTTCCTTAACACACAAAACAACAAATACAAGTCATTTCTTTTTATTTACATCTGAAATACAAAAACGAAAAGCTAAAAATAACAATGAATTTCCCCTCCATCTAGACATTCTATTACGATATAGATGGCAATATATACAACGAATATGAAACGTTTGGTGCCTCCACTTAATTATGTTGAATATAAATATACCTTTATTAAGTTCACTATTGCTCAACTCTCTTTAATTTCCTTATACTGTTTTTCATACACAAATAATAAATTTTTCATTACAATGTACTACAAAATTCATACAAAAAATTCTCATTATTTTTTCTGATTTTGGATTCCCATGGAATTTTGGAATTTTTTCGACTTTCTCGACCGAATTTTCCAAAATCATAAATACTATGTATAGAAGACTATATGGCACGTATTTTATGCTATAACAGAAGTCTCTAAGTATTATGATGTTCCCACAATAATTGCTCAAAGTAAGGCTTACCCAAAAAAACCCAAATTTCACCCCTTAATAACTCCGCCATTATGGATTTCCCAGCAGTGGTCTCAGGGGAAAAATGTGGTGCTTGTCCTCCTCTGTTGGATTTTCAAAGGAAAAAGCGCTAGCTCTAAAACTCAAAAATTCAGAACAAAATAAGATTAAAATTTAATGATATATTTTTTTATATGATTTCAACAACAAATAAAAGTAATTTATTTTTATTACATTTTTTATTCTCAAAATGCAACATTTCTGAATTTCCTAAAATATTCCAGTTATATTAATTTATAATATTACAAGCATTTTTTTTTTTGTTTTCAGTAGAGGACACCGACGTTTTCCTAGAATTGAAATTTTTCATATGTATTAAGAAAATTATTGTTTTTATACAGAATTTCTAAGGAAGATTTTCCCGAAGAGAAAAAATTTGAATTTTTATTACTTCGACGAGTATTTGTTACAGTAAAATGTTTGAGATTTTATATAATATGGTCCATTTCAACGGATATCATTTTTCAACGAAACAATGAAGTCGGGATCACACAGAAAAAAAAAGAAAGAAAGCAACGTATTTGTTCCAGTAAAATGTTTGAGATTTTATATAATATGGTCCATTTCAACGGATATCATTTTTCAACGAAACAATGAAGTCGGGATCACACAGAAAAAAAAAGAAAGAAAGCAACAAACACAATTAAAAATAAATAAATAAATATTACATAAAAAAAAAATTATTAAAAAAATTTCAAGCGCTGCTGAATAATTGAACCACCACCAAAATATACATATAAATTAAATCCATAATAAAAAATGCTATTAAAAATTTACTCGAACAAAATTGCACAAACACAAACAAAAATAAAAATACACAAAATTAAAAATAATAATAAATACCTTTTTTATTATTATAATGTAAAGGTTTCTGTTATAATGTTTGTATTGCTTTAATTCTTTATTTAAACATTATAATTATATTACAAAATTATTATATGAAAATTATTATATCTATTTCTTGATTCTAGTCTTTATCCGTTGGCGGCTGAATGGCGAATGAAGTTGCTTACAATATTCAAATTATTGCATGCTTGCGTTCTATGTATCTATAACGTCGTGTGCGTTCTATACACAACGTTATGCCCTGTAGTATAATATTACTTAATGTATACATACTACAACATCCTCTCTTTTTTACATTTGATAATCTTTGAATCTTAGCGGTAACCTAATTGTTCGCTTATTACGCTCGTCTTGGAACGTTACCGTCTTTTTATGATTATGTTTATCTGATGCATTCACCTGCCTTAATGCTGATTTTGGATGTCCCATTTGCTTCTGTATGTCGATTGCATTTTCCTCTGGAACTCGTGCCGTATCTGCATTATCTTGTTGACTGTGACTATTTTTCGCGTAATTATCGTTTTCTGATTCAGCCAAGCCTATATCTGTAATTATATCTATATTATTATTATTATTCTTACTTGATTGTATTGGCCTGATATGTATTCTGTCCCGTCTATAGGTTCCATCACCTACTTTCACCATATATGACCTGTCGTTGTAATTGCTTTCAATCTTGCCATATTTCCATGGACTCTTTGCACCCATTAATTTTATATATACCGGCTCGCCTATGTTCAGTTGTCTTAAGTTTCTTACCCGCTTATCATAATAGTATTTCGCTTTCATCTTGTTTGTTTCTATGTGTCTTTTGACATTAACTTCTACATGTGGCTTTAACTTTTCTTTTGAATATGGAACACCGCATCTCGTTCGCCTTGAATACAACCGTTGTACTGGACTACTATTTATCTTATTCGGTGTGTTTCTCCATGTCAATAGTGTCCTGTATATATCTTCATTTGCTAATAATGCCTTTTTTATTAATCTTTTCGCCGTACCTACAGTCACCTCTGCCTTTCCATTAGCTTGTTGATGATATGGTGCTGATGTGACCATTTTAAACTCCCAGTCTTCTGCAAACCTTCTGAATTCTTGTGATACGAATTGCGTACCATTGTCTACTATTACCATCTTTGGTATACCATGACCTGCAAAATTTCTTCTACAACAATTAACTATTTCCGTTGCACTCATCCCTTTCAGTTCGTCAATTTCAAAATAGTCCGAATAATGATCTACCGTAATCAAATATCTGGTCCTTCTATTATTAACATCCATTTCCATGATATCCATGCTTATTATTTCAAATGGTAGTTCTGGAGTACTTACAGACATCATTGGCATCTTCCTTTGATTTGTTGCACTTTCCAAACACACCTTACATTTAGCTAATTCTTCTTTTATATCTTTTGTTATGCCCGGCCAAAACACCGAATCTCTTGCAAGCTTTATTGTTGCCTCCATTCCTCCGTGCGCCTGATGTAATCTTTGCATTAAGTCTTTTCTTAACTTTTCTGGTATCACTATTCTGTGAGCTTTAAATATCAAACCATTCTGTATGGATAATTCGTCCGCGTATTTATAAAATGTTTTCAATTCTTGTGGTATTTTATTATAATGACTTGGAAAACCTTCTTTAATGAATTGCATTAATTTACACATTTTTTCATCTAATAACGTCGCCTTTCTAATTTCGTTAATCCTTTCATCAGCTATCGGCGTATATTTTGTCATATCATCTATTTCAATTTCTTTTGCATTCTTTAATTCTGACGTTATACTATATATATTTTCTAATTTTATGTTTTCTGTTTCTTCCAAATGTAGCCTTGATAGCATGTCTGCCATATACATATCTTTACCTGGAACATATTCGATGCTTTCTATATCGAAGTTGCCCAAAGCCAATAAAATTCGTTGCAATCTCTTTGGTGCATTAATCAATGGTTTCTTATGTATATTAGATAGTGGCCTGTGATCACTCTGTATCTTTACCTTTCTTGCTGTTATATATTGCTGAAAACGCATACATCCAAACAAAATCGCCAATGCCTCTTTTTCTATCTGTGCATAATTCTTTTCAGCCGTTGTCAATGTTCTTGATGCAAATGCCACCGGTCTACCCCTCTGTAGAAGTACACCTCCTAACCCTGTGCTCGATGCATCTACCTGTATATCTATTGGTTCTTCACTGTCAAAATATCTTAACACTGGTGCTGTGCTTACCATTTTCTTTAATGTGCTCATACATCTTTCCTCATCATCACCCCATTCAAATTCATTTTCTTCGTTGCTTAATTTTCTTAATGGCCTTGCCACCGTTGCCAATTTAGGTAGAAATCTTGATAAATATGTGACCATGCCCAAAAATGTGTTCAATTCTTTCACGTTTCTTGGATTAGGCATCTCTGTAATAGCCTTAATCTTTGTCGGCTCTACCTTAACCCCTTCATTGGTTAACAAATGACCGTAAAATCTTACTTCCTTCTGTCGCAGTTTCATTTTATCTTTATTTAATTTCATGTTCTTTTGCCTAAGTCGCCTAAGTAACGCCTCTAGCTTTACATCGTGGTCACTTCTTGCCTCTTCTTCTGTATCACCACATCCGTATATCAATATATCATCACATATAGCCTCTACACCTTCTAAACCTTGTATTATTTCATTTTGTACACGTTGATATATTTCCGGAGCCGAAGATATACCAAATGGAAGCCTTAACCACCTATACCTTCCGTATGGGGTCCAAAATGTTGTTAGTAAACTACTTTCTTCGTCCAATGGTATTTGCCAAAAACCTTTTCTTGCATCTACCGTAGTAAAAACCTTTGCTTTCTTTAAATCTGGTAGCATTTCTTCTACCGTCGGCATCTGATAATTTGTTCTTTTTAAAGCTTTATTTAAATCCACTGGGTCCAAACATATTCTTATTTTACCTGATCTGTTTATTAATACTATATTGCTTACCCAGTCCGTATGTTCATCGATCTTTGCTATGATACCTTGTCTTACCAAATCCTCCAACGTCTTACTTAGTTCCCCTCGCAGTGTAATAGGAACCCTTCTTGGCTTCTGTATTACAGGCCTTACTGTTTCATCCACTTCCAGATGTATCTTATGTTCTATTTTACCTATTCCTTCAAAAACATCTTTGTATTTTTCTATCAATTTATCCTTCACATTTTCTGTTGAAATGCTGTTGCATATTTTTATTAAACCTAGTTTTATACACGTTGCATTTGACAATAGTGGACCTTGTTTGAATGGAACCACCTCAAATCTAAGATCTTGCATTTCCTTCTGTCGTCTTATCGTTAGTATTGCCTGTCCCATCGGATTTATCATACTTTTACCAAATCCCTTTATCAACGTATTACTCTTTAACAATTTGGGACTGCTCTGATTTGTTAGTCTGCAATAGTTGTCATATCCAATTACATTACATGTCGCTGCAGTATCCAGTTGGCATTTTACTGACTTCACGTTCTTTTTACATATGAAATCTATCATTGCCGCTGCCGTTTGATCATCATTATCATTTATGCTTAGTACGTATTCTATTTTATTATTTGTAGCTTCTATCGAATTAACCTGTTTGTAACCTGTATCTGTCTTGCTTCTACACACCGTTGCAAAGTGGTTATATTTTCTGCATTTTGTGCATTGTTTACCCAAAGCAATACAATCTTTCTTTGCATGATTTCTAACTTTACCACAAAAATAGCATAACTCAGTATTATTATTAAATTTGTCGTATTTTTTATTTCTGTAATTATGCGTTTGGCTTATTGACCTTCTGCCTATTGACCTTGACCTACTATTTCTACTGGTCGATCTACTACGTAATTTATTTACTTCTGCACCGGCTTCTTGCGTTAAATGTTTTAATTGCCTTTCATTCAATTCAGCTATTTTAATTCTTTCTATAGCCTCTTGAAGATTCACTCCTTTATCTTCATACAACCGTTCTCGTAATTTAACATTTCGTATGGATATACACAATTTGTCTAACAAAAATTCTTCTGCCAAATCTTTGTTGCATTCTTCGTTGGTGCATTTGTATTCACACGTTCTTGCCATTGACTTTAGCCTATTAACGTACTGATCAATATCTTCGTCACTATCCTGCATTGCCATATTAAACATAGCCCTTTCATACCTTTTATTGTGTTCCGGTACCATGTATTTCTCTATTGCTTCTAGAATAGAATCTGATGTCGCCATTTCTTCTTCTGTTAACGGAAAATTTTCATATCTTTTGTAACACTCTTCACCGATCGCTGATAATAAAATTGCTATTTGTTCCACATTCGGTCTATTGCCTAAACCACATGCCGTTTTATAATTATTCCATGAAACTTTGAAATACTTTATGTTGTTTGCCAAATCCTTATTTATTTCGATAGGCTTAGGTAAGGGTAAATTAAATTGATACCTGTTTTCATTTTGACGCATATTCGCTTGGTGTTGGTGTTGGTCTGCCTGTGCTGCCTGTTGATTTCTAGCACCTGTATCGTTGATAACCAATTCCGTGATTTTTTTTAATTGCTCTTCAAGTTGTATTATTTTTTCTTCCGTCATGTTTCTTTTCTTTTTTTTTTTTTTTTTTTTTTTTTAAATATATATTTCAACTTGTTTTAACTTGCTTAAACTTGATTTTTTTTTTTTTTTTTTTTTAAATATATAGTTCAACTTGTTTTATCTTGCTTACACGTGTTTTATCTTGCTTAAACGTGTTTTATCTTGCTTAAACGTGTTTTATCTTGCTTACACGTGCTTTTTTTTTTTTTTTTTTTTTTTTTTTTTATAATTATTTCTTTGCTTTCACTTTTTTTTTTATTAATTTTAATTTTCACCTGACACCATGTTATAATGTTTGTATTGCTTTTACTCTTTATTTAAACATTATAATTATATTACAAAATTATTATATGAAAATTATTATATCTATTTCTTGATTCTAGTCTTTATCCGTTGGCGGCTGAATGGCGAATGAAGTTGCTTACAATATTCAAATTATTGCATGCTTGCGTTCTATGTATCTATAACGTCGTGTGCGTTCTATACACAACGTTATGCCCTGTAGTATAATATTACTTAATGTATACATACTACAACAGTTTCTGATTTTAATATGGCATCTACCAACCGTCGTTCTTATATTAATTATATTAAAGCCAAATGGTGATAACAATAATTGATTGATGATATGGAAGACACCAAAAGCTGAATAAAAAAAAAATGTTTATACGTTAGGATTAGGTGATGAAACTATTTATTATTTATTAATTTTATACTTACAATTTTATGTATATCAACAAAGTCAATTCAGATGGAATTGTATTGTTTGTAATTACATCTTTGTAAATTCAATTCCAATTCAATGTATAAGCTACAGACGAATATCTGTCAGGCTACGTATTTTCTTCATTTCTTGTTGCTGTTAATATGGTAGAATATATCAAACTATTAGAAACCAGTTGAATGTTTTTAATCATTAATAATTTTAGTTCCTGCAAAAACCTATTAATTTTATTTATATTAATGCCAGTGGAACTTACAATGGTATCCATGAAACATTCATTACAATCACATTGGCAAAATACTCCTCATAGGAGTATATAGCTATATTATACTTTTATCTACAATTATCAATTAGATAGCTGCTTTGTTAATTCAATTATTTTTATATATTGTCTAATATAAAATAATAATAATAATAATATGTGTATAATAGCCCATAATGTATTTTTATATAATGTCAGTGGTAAATATAATTGTGTATATTTTATGAATTCGTTATTACATTATCGGCATTTATCAAATTTCAATTTATTAATGATTAAAAACATTCATTGATTTCTCATTGAAAATATGCAAATATACCCTAGGTATTGAATTGTGTAGAAACACAAAAATTCACAATTTAAATACTAGCAGCCGTAAAATGATAGCATCGAAATAATTACTTGTATAATAACTAATTCATATCGTATCAATATTTCTTTTAATAATTTAATTATGTGTGTGCGAGGGTGTATGTATATTTTTACATACTTGTACATGTTAGTGTTTGTTTAGTTGTTAGTATTTGTTTAGTTTAGTTTAAATTCCGAATAAATTATTTATACACCACAAAACTTATTCTAAACACAATTAAATATTAATGAGAATTTGTATTGAAATATATACAATATGCGTCTTTTCATAAATAAAAAAAAAACTAATCCCCAGAAGCTTATAATGTTAATTATGATAATGAAACTGCAGATGATGATTGTCGTAATTATTGAATATGTTATTGTTGATGCTGTTATTGTAGTACTGTTAATTCACTTTGTGCCATTTTATTCAGATAATTTTTATTTTAACGTTGCACCAACCGGTTTACAGTTACAGTTACACCTAAACATTATACAATTGTATAACCCTTAATGCCATATTAATTAAATGAATGTAACCGTAATGTAATCTTGATCATGTATTTCTTAATTTTATTTGGTTCTAATATTTTACCAATTTCTATGGCTACTTTTGTTAATGGTTTTACAAGGATAAAGTACATACGAATACATTTAACCCACCTATATACATACAATACAATACACACATCACCTTAAAAAATCGTATATTTTGGTTATTTTTCGAATTTTTTTGATCGATTTATGCAGATGTGTGTGTATTGATGATATATGGCTGGGTATATGTATACGTAATACCATGCAATCTGTTGTTAAATTGGTGGTCTATATCGACTAATTATGTAATTATGTGTGATTAAAAATGTTATTATAAAATTAAATACTTATAAAACTTTTTAATGCATTTTAAGCATATCATCGTACATCGGTAGCATTTGCTGAATTGTTCAATAAAATTCTCTAATTCTTGTTTATCTTTTAATTCCAATAACAATGCTGTGCATGTACATCATTGATTTTCGATAGAAAATGATTTAATAACGCTACTGGTGTATTATAATGTAATAATTGTAATACTACACGATCCAATGGTATATTATTCGTAAATACGTTTTTGATTTTAAATTGCGCCAACTTTCTTTTTCAAATAACTTTTTCTAAATCATGCAATGCTTGCGTTTTAGCACTTTCATTTAAATACAATCCATTCATATTGTAATTGATTGATTTTATACATTTCCATTAATTTATTTGGATACCATAAATTTAATGTTCCCGTTGATAGAAAAGTGTGACGATGATAATACAGAGCTGATGTGATGGCGTTGATACCATGTTTATTAACAGCTAAATATAATACTGTTTAAACAGAAGTATCAACATATTCCATCATATTCAAATTATTTATCGATTCTTTTAATTGCAAATCTAAATGAAATAATTATTGAAATAATACATTAATAAAATGAAATAATAATTAATTTGATTTTAATTTGAAAATTGTACCTAATAAATTTATATATATTAATTACAATTTGTAAATAAAATGAGCATTAGGCCGGCTTTTGAAAATTATTCATTATACATTATTTGTAATTTATCTTTTTTTACATTCGCATTTCCATAACAATATGAAATTGAAGAATCTAATAATTATTCTATAATCAATTTTTTTAATTATTGTAATTCGACAACTTGTAAACGTGTTAATAAAAATATTTACCGATAAAATTGCATCATTGAATTGCCGCACATTAAGTAATTCTTCCATTGATTTAAAACTGTCTAAAATGAATATGGTTTTTTCATTAACATTCGATTAAAAACAATAGAGACTGGCGGTGCATGAACACGTTCTTTTAATTTACGTCTTAATATATATTAATTTCATCTTCAATTGCTATACCTTTTGGTAATGATGATGCTTCCATTCATTGTTCCTCGAGTACTATTTGGACAAATAAAATAAAATAATTAATTTGTATTTATTAGATATAGGTTATGTGAATCGGTGATGACAAAATTTAAAAACTGGAAATGTGTCTTGTTCCCAAACGAATATAGAATTTGCTCATGATCAATTATGATTAGATATTTTCCAAATGTATAATAATTTATAAAAACACAATGACGTACGTGAAATGACAGGTAGACTTAAGACAGAACGGCAGAACTTTACATAATGGAATTATTATGTTCGTAAGTAAAAACGCTGATGGTAAAATATTTATTAATTTAAAGACCTTTTTTTTTTTCCATTTGTGCCCAGTTTGGATTAACATAAAATCATATTTTAAATGAGATACTCAATTACCTATTCGAAGATTCCGATACTAATGTATTGGAATTTTATTTGATGACAATTCATAACTAATTTTTGATCCACTATCATTTAAAAATAATTTATGGCCGCATTTTTACGGAATATTTGCCTGAAATAATAAAAGTATATTACTAATGTAATAATAAAATTAGGCAATTAAGGTCTAATTCTTAGACTCATAATAAAACCTCATCAACTTCATCATCATTAAAATTGAATGCTTTTAATTGGAAGTATTCCAATCATAGTCGTCTTCCATTATTAAATTAAAATAAATTAATTGATTTTAAATTTTTTTTTTTTTTGTTAAATTGCACGTGTAGAGAAAATAATATTTATTTACAAATAATAATAACAAACAAATTGAAATTTTATGTTCTATAATTTCTATATATATTTTTTAGACCCACCGGCAAGCGGTACCGCAAATTATGTCGATAACGATATGTCAAAAAATCAAATTACTCAAGATTCACATTGTACATTAAAATAATAGAAAAGTTCAATGGAGACGAGACGTTCACATTGGATTACATAAAAATAAAAAGTAACTTTTAATTTTTGTAATGAAATCAGCTGTGTTTTTTTAGTGGAATATGTGGAAATTATTTTATTTTAACTTTTTTTTATGCTAAATATAACGAGTAAAATTTTCTATTTTTATTTTTATATAGAATGTGAATCTCGTGTAATGGGCGTCTGGTTGGTGTCATTTTGGTGTCGGTGTCAGTCACTTGGTGAATTTGGTAGTCTGTCGAAGAAATGAGATTTCCTTTTATATATAATTATTTATCTGTGTATTGATTATATTTCTAGACAAGACTGGATATAATTCTAGACTAGATCTGTATAAGTTCTTGTTCTTGATATAAATCCAACAATAAGAATTATTGAATAGATAATTATAAATAATATAAATATAAACAATTAATTAGAAAATACTTTATGGTCTGAAAATAAATAAAAAGAAAGTGATATTTGTAGTATTATAAATTACGTTATAGAGTAATTAAGTAATAACACAATATAAATATAATATGGAAGGCGGTAGTTTGGCTGTTGAAACGATACAACAATTTGATATTTGTAGATTTTGTGCTAATTATCATCAATATTTAAAACCTATATTCAAAGAAGATTGTCAATTAGCATATTCTAATTCCAACTCAATCATTGATACAGATATAAATGTAGACATATCAAATATAGCTATAACATTGTTAGGAATTGATGTAACTATATTGTATATCAGATATTCCCTATATATACCCTATTTTTAATTTAATTTACCCATTTTCTTTAGATTACTATTATCGATGAACTACCCAAATTTATTTGTATAATATGTTATGATAAATTAATTTCAAGTTATGAATTTCGACAGCAATGTTTATCTACAATTGAAAAACTTCGAAAAAATGTGCAGAAAGGAAAACAAATCCTGCGTAACGATTATGAACCAATTATAAATATATTAGATTATGGAGATATAAATTTGCATGATAGTGTAATAAAAATTGAACTTGACCAACAACAATATGAAAATAATAAAGATAATGATGATGACGACGACGACAACAATCGATCCATAGATGAAAAACCATGTGACAATATTAAGAAATTGAAAATAAACAATATAAAATCTAATATTACACGAAAAAAAACAGCTTTTGGTAAAAAAAGTAATAACATTTTGGAAACTAAGAACATGTCAAAAAAAAATATAAAAACTCCCTCAATTTGTCCAGTGTGTGGTGAGACACGAACAAATATATCTGCACATATGCAACGAATGCATGGCATTGATGGAGAAGGACCATTTGAATGTGATTTTTGTGGTAAAATTTTTAAAGGGAAACCAACTTTAAAAAATCATTTTAAAATACATTTAAATATCAGGTGAGAATGATTGATAAATTAAGGTATCTTGCGACAATAGAATAACTTTCAGCTCTATTTGCATACTGTTAATATATTTTTTTGTATTTACTTTTAGAAAATATATATGTAATTTATGTGATAAAGCATACGTAGATAGTACTTCGCTACGCGTTCACATGTTAAATCATAATGATGAAAGAAAATATAAATGTAAAATTTGTGATAAATCTTTTCGTCAATCGTGTGCATTACGAACTCACATGACAACTCACACGCAAGAACGGAAATTTCCTTGTGCTTATTGTGATTTACGATTTCTTACGTGCCAGGCCAAAGGACGACATGAAATTTTACATAAAAATATATATCCATATAAATGTGAGTTTTGTGTAAAAGCATTTAATAACTCAAGTACATTATCACAACATCGATTCAATGTACACACTAAATTGAATCCATACAAATGTGAAATTTGTAGTAAAACATTTGTGCAACGTGCTGATTTTAATCGGCATAAAAGACAACATGAATATAAAATTATATAAAATTTGTAACATAATTAGAAAAAATTGTAAAAAAGTATATGAAACAATACTTAAATGAATTGAATTATGTACACACATTTAATTTGCAAACAATGAGTTTATTGGAAACTATGTGTCTGGGTTTAAAATAATGGTTAACAATATGTGACAAAAAAAACCTTAGCGTATGGTTTATTTTTTTTGAGCAACACATTGCATTACATTTTTTTAGTTAGTATAACGGTCGATATGTTGTTAGGATACTATTTGAAACGAATACAAAAGCAGTCATTTCATAGGTTTAATTTAATTAAATTCATTCTATTAATAAAAACTATGAAAGTAAATTAGCATAAATAGTTGTTAATTGGTATGTAAAAGGGTATATTTTCACATGAACACAAACTAAAAACAATCTTAAGTTCAACATTTCAAGTAAATCGGCTAAACTGTTCTAGAAATTTGTTATTTGGGATACATGGAATATATAAATTCCATCTGGAGGTGAGGTGTAATTTACCAATTTTTTAGTGCAGTGTTGTAGATAGATTCGAGAGTGACACAATTTTGCGAGAATAATTGGGTAATAGTGATATTTCGTCAAATTCCTTATTATTGGATTTTTATAATTTTAGAAATTATTTGTTTCTAACCAAATCAGCACGGGCGTCAGAGAAACGGATTTTATTTTTAAAAAGAACAAAAGACTAGTGCTAGCACACTCCGGTTTAGGAGAAACCCACTCTTCTGTTTACCGGATACGCACTCCTATTTAGGGGTTTCCTAAAATTGCCTAAGTTGTTTCCATAGCCAAAACAAATTGTAGATACATTCATATATATTCCAAGTAGAAAAGCATTTCTCTATTTTGAGTTAAATGTACAGACAAAATTAATTAATAATTATAATTATTTATTATACCTATAATATGATGGTAAATTTAATTCAGCACAACTTAACTATTTCATTCACTATAGGGATAACAATCATTTAATCCATCATTCGTCTTTATTTTGTGAAAACCTTAAATAAAAAATATAATTAGAAATATTTAATAAATATTACAACAAAAAAATACATTTTTAAATAAAATAAAAATTACTTGTAACGGGCGCTTAAAACCGTCTGCTATTTTTAATTTATTTCCATTTATATCAGTCCCAGTAGCATCGGCATTTAATTCAATATTATATGTATGTGAAAAACCAATTTCTGAACTTAATAAATAACTTGAAAATTTATTTGGTTTCAATTTAATATTCGAAAAATTTTGCCAAATTGTAGTTGTTAATTTTTTACGTCGTTTATAAGTTTTCCAATTTTGTAGTTCCAGAATTAAATGACCACCGGTTTTTAATTGTTTATAAATTCGTTTAAATGTTTTACATACACCATCATCACCCCAATTTAAATGTATCCATTTCATTACCGATAAACATAAAATTGTATCAAATTGTGATTCTTCTGTTATATCCAATAGTGATTCTGTGGCTAGCACATAATTTGCATGTTGAAATTCTATATTTTCTGGATAATTATTTATAGAATTTGTTGGCAATTCATTGCATTTGAAAATACGTTTTTTATTTTGTTGTGCACTTTTAATTAAATTTCTGTCAATATCGATGCCAGTAATTTTTTTCGGATGAAATTCACGTGCAATTGCAATAGTTATTTGTCCATCATTACATCCAATATCCAAAATTTCTTTATTTCGAAATAATTCCGAATGATTTGCAAATGCATCAA
Organism: Bibio marci; assembly: GCA_910594885.2. Lineage (NCBI taxonomy): Eukaryota > Metazoa > Arthropoda > Insecta > Diptera > Bibionidae > Bibio > Bibio marci. The sequence goes on along the minus strand of OU343116.1, from coordinate 14,572,783 downwards.
TACGAATATCTTTAAAATTTGTATTTACATTTCTGTACCCATAATATCGATTATAATTTCCATAAATAAATTTTTCATCCGTTTTTTTGGATTTTACCATTGAAATATGTTGATGATCATCATCATTTGTTGAAGTAGTAGAAGAAATTTTACGTTTTAACGGATTATTTCCCGTTTTAGAATTTTGTTTTGAGATTATATTATCTTCATTATTATTTATACAATTAATTATTGTATCTTCATCTGTATTCTTTGATTTTCCAATTGGATAATATTGATGATCATAATAATTTACTGAAGTAAGTAGATGTTTTATTGGATTTTGTTCATTTTTAAAATTTTGTGAGGTTATATTCACTTCATTATTATTTATGCAATTAATTAATGAATCTTCTTCTGTTTTCTTAGATATTGCCGGCTTTGCTATTGGAATATATTGATGATAATCATCAATAGTAGTAGTAGTAGTATTATTAGTAGCAGTACTAGTATTATTATAAGTAGTAGTAGTAGTAGTAGTAGTAATTAGAGTAGTAGTTGAAGCCATTAAACGTTTTAACGGATTTTGTTTTTTTTCAGTTGTACAATTTTGTTTTGAGGTTATATTATCTTCATTATTATTTATGCAATTAATTCTAATATTTTCATCTGTTTTTGATACCCCAATGCTGGTTTTAGTACATTCATTAGTCATATTAACTTTTTTTTTCTAATAACATGAAACTAATTTATTTCATCATATAATAATTATTATTTTTTTGAAACCACAATGTGCGCAAAATATAATTAAAAAATAATTATACAATTTTATTAATTCATGATGACAATATGTATTATTATTTTAATTTTTACTGATTTTTACATTACATTTTTTTCTAAACTTTAAAGATTTTTTTAAACACTTATTAAAACGCCGATAAAATAAATGAAAATAAACAAATATTTCTTTATCAATGCAAATATTACGAAAATAATTCTGAACATTATACTTATCGATTTGTAACCCAGTGAAAAAATCAGCTGACATCAGTCAAAAGTCACATTTATATATATATACACATAACAAACACGATTTGATTTATTTTAAGTTCACAATTCAAAATAGTGTAAACGCTACGCAGTAATTTTAATCGAGTAAATGAGTCAATTTATTTATGGTAATACTACGCTAATGAAATCGAGTTGATAAAAGTATGAGAATAAACACATACGTCCTTGTTTATAATAGCGATTTGGCTACTCTTTGCCTGTTGGGTTGAGTGTTTTGAAGTGTATAAAGTCAGCCTCATTCTCCAGTTTAGTTCTCATACTTTTGTTTGACAATTTGATGTTTTGTTTCTTATAATGATAAAATAAAATTAAAATTAACAAAATGTACCTATAAATACAATAATGATTTATTTTTGAGTTTATTTCTATTTGTGGTATTATAAAATACATTATAGAGTAATTAATTAATAACACAATATAAATATAATATGGAAGGCGGTGGTTTGGCTGTTGAAACGGTACAACAATTTGATAATATTTGTAGATTTTGTGCTAATTATCATGAATGTTTAAAACCTATATTCAAAGAAGATAATCAATTAACATATTCTAATTCGAACTCAATCATTGATACAGATATAAATGTAGACATATCAAATATAGCTATAACATTGTTAGGAATTGATGTAAATATATAGTTTATCAAATATTCCCTATACCCTATTTTTAATTTAATTTACCCATTTTATTTAGATTAATATTTTCGATGAACTACCCAAATTTATTTGTATAATATGTTATGATAAATTAATTTCAAGTTATGAATTTCGACAGCAATGTTTATCTACGATTGAAAATCTTCGAAAAAATGTGCAGAAAGGAAAACAAATCCTTCGTAATGATTATGAACCAATTATAGATAAATTGGATTATGCAGACAAAAGCTTTCATGAAAGTGTAATAACAATTGAACAACAATGTGAAAAATATAAAGATAAACGAATCATAGATGAAAACCGATGTGAAAATAATAATAAGGAATTTAAAATATTAAACATAACAAAATCTAAGAAGAAACGAAGAAAATCTAGATTACCAATTTTAACTAAAAAACATAATAAATTTATGGGTAATATAAAAACCAAAAAAAAAAAGCATTCAGTTTGTTCAGTGTGTGGTGAAACACGAACAAATATATCCACACATATGCAACGAATGCATGCAACTGATGGACCCTTTGAATGTGATTTTTGTGGTAAAATTTTTAAAGGTAAACCATCTTTAAAAATTCATTTTAAAATACATTTAAATATCAGGTGAGAATGATTGATAAATTAATATATATCTTTCGCACAAAATACTATTTTGCAATAACAATCATTTTAAATATTATTCTATGTTTTTACTTTAGAAAACATATATGTAATTTATGTGGCAAAGCATATGTAGATTATTCTTCGCTACGTGTTCACATGTTAAATCATAATGATGAACGAAATTATAAATGTAAAATTTGTGATAAATCTTTTCGGCAATCGTGTGCATTAGGAACGCACATGAAAACTCATACACAAGAACGAAAATTTCATTGTGATTTTTGTGATTTAAGATTTCTTACATGCCAAGATAAAAGACGACATGAAATTTTGCATAAAAATATATATCCATATAAATGTGAGTTTTGTAAAAAAGAATTTAACGCTTCAAGTACATTATCAAAACATCGATTCAATGTACACACTAAATTGAATCCATATAAATGTGAAATTTGTGGCAAAACATTTGTGCAACGTGCTGATTTTAATCGACATAAAAGACAACACGAATATAAAATTATATAAAGTTTATAAATTTAAAACAATATTTTTAGTTTTTAAAGTAACTATGAGAGCTATTAATTATTATGAACACAGTGTGCGTTATATTTAAGTTACAGTTCTATTGGGAATATTTGTTATATGCAAAACAATGGAAACACTACGGCCACTGTTGAAGTTGTTAACTTCCACTGGATTTTTTGGAAAATTTTTTTAAAATTGCAAGAATATTGTATGAGGGCGGTACTCATCTTTTTTACAAAAGAAGTTATGCAAGGAAGATGGCCGAAGAAGTTCAAGTATTTTCTAATCTTCGAATTTAACTGGCTATCAAAGGCTCAACCACAATTAAAAAATCAATCATTGCAACAATAAATAACTTGGAGACTTTTCAGCACACAATCTACAAAGATAAATAACAAAATTATAAAGTTTCAAGAAACAGGGTCTACCACAAAACACTTTGTTTCAGTCTTCTAATTATAAAGACGATTGTGAAAATTATGATGTAATGATATTGTTTATGGTTTTTACGTGTTATACCACAATCGATCATGTAAAAGAATCATTAGTGCACAATAATAAAATGCTACACAAATAAATAAGTGAAAGCACAGAATAGGAATTTACCATAATTTGTTCTCTATTCTATTATGTGAAAGGATATTAAGAAAAATGGGTGAAGTAGTAGTGGAATTCATCACATGCAATAATTAAATAATAAATAATAGATTTAAGTAAATAAAAATTAATATATTTTGTCATTTATAAATTTATACTATTGTTAATTGTAAATTGTAACAAATAAAAGATATATGGGCGAAAAACTTTTATAAAATACGACAGAACATCGACTGTTCAAAATGGAGTGAAAAAAGTATAGTCCGAAGAATATCATACATAAAATTCTGTACTCTACCGCAATCAGATCAGATCAGGCTACGAAAAGTTTCATTCGGAGAAACTGTGTTACCTACAAACATGGCTTATGGACAGTAAACATCAAAGAAACGATAAAACTGCGTTTAGAATTAGCGGTGGTAACAGTCCAACCTCGTTTCTATTAACATAACTTTCAAGAATTTATATCATACGAACATAACATCCATATCGGATGACATAGCAAAAACTATAAATGAACATCTTCATACTAGAACATTTGTAGATGCTTTGTTGAGCAAACTGATAATGGGAATTTGAGACAGTAAAACTCAACAAACTGTTATTATAGAAAGAGCAAATTTGATTTTTGATAAATGATAAATGATGATAAATGTGTTGAAATTGCTACCAATATCGAAAGGTCAACACGAAGGAACAAGAGTTCATTAATCACTGTACATATTCTAATTCTATTCGAGACTCACAACACAAGGCGCGTGTAAATGGAAGTATGTCTCGAAGTAGTATGGCACACCACCGTTGTACATCATCGTTTGAACAGTACTACGAGGTTATCCTTTATACCATGTGCGGATGTTCAGACGATTTAGACACCTTTAAAACAGTCACTCAACAAACGAATAAGTTTTTAGTTATAAAACTGACAATTTAATTGTATATATTGTATCAATCCAATTCCACAAAAAACTAAAGATCCTAAAGATACACGCTAAAACCAAATAAATACGTCGACATAACATTGGTTTTGCCATTATAAATAAATTAATAAAATAATTAAATCTACTTATAAATTAAAGAAAATATAATGTCTCTATGTCGATGATGACGCATAGTTTATGTATTGTACTGATACTCTAAATATGATATAATGTAACCTTTGTCATCTACTCAGAATTGTGTTATAATTAGGTAAATTATAGAAAGATTTTTGTATTACATTTATTTCAATGAAATAAATTAATTTAAAAAACTTTTATAAATTTATTTATCTAAATTCATTTATTGGTGGATAATAAATCATTGTGTTTATTTTGTATGTTCTGATGGGTATCAGTTGATAAGGATAACAAATCCATTTTGAAATTATATACATAAAATATATTCATTCAGTTATAATCATCAGTCAGTTTAAAATAGTTGCGGTTCGATAATTTATCGTACATTTATTAATTAATTATATAATTATAAATTCAATAATAATTAGTGCAGTGCTTTTGAAAGTTCATTAATATAAGTTTTATTTTTGTGTTCAAAAATAATTGTTAAAAAGAAAAACAACGAACAACGGCACAATGTTAAAATTTGTAATTATAATTGTAATTGCAATAATTGCTATAACAACAACAACAACGGCGGCACATACAAATTTAGAATCCATCGAAAATCGTATTATCAATGGCATAGAAATTGATATAGAAAATTATCCATATATTGTAAAACATTTTTGTTCACACCTGATTTAATGTAAATAATTTATTTATGGTTCAAGTCAATATTTCTTTTCTCAGATATCCGTTAGACGAATGGGTAATCATATTTGTGGTGGTGCAATAATATCTGGAAATTGGACAATTACAGCTGCACATTGTGTTATAAAAACACCAGCATTTCAAGTAATAAAATAAAATGCAATTAATAAATATATTATCATGAGCTTAACTTGATTTCCTGACGCCGGTTGTTATTTGTAGTTGGCCATATATAGGCAATTGAAGTAAAAAATGTGCTCCTTCCGATTATCTTTTTGTTCGCGATTGCTTATCTTACGTCGGTCAAATTCCATATAGCACACAACATGAAAATAATGATTTAGAAGATTTAAAATAGTGGTGTTTTTGTTGTACGAGACTCTGAACAGCTCTGAACAGCCGAAAACATTCAACGACAATGAATTGCAAGTATTTTTGAACGAAAACTAAGATCAAATACTGCAAGTGCTTGGAACCAAGAGGAACGAACAAGGAGTTACTATGAAATATTTGTTTTCAAACGACAGTACATTCGAAAAGAAGGATAGTAGCCACCACACACAAAATTGACGGAAATTGCAATTGAGAACCGATATAATATCGCTTTGTCTTTGCTTACCAAGCAAAAAATGAATTAGGTTTCTTGTGGTGTATTATAACTGCGGCGATGAAAAGTGAATTTATTTTGTCAATATTAAAACTCACTGGTAGATCCAGGTGAACTTCATCTACATCACTGTGGTACCAAGAGTGAAGAATTTCTAATACCTAAAGAAAATGTTACAGCTAATGCCTACACAAGTGCCATTTGAACCAATTGAGCGCAGAATAGTTGTTGAAAGGACGAGCAATAGTATGTAAGAAGTAAACTTAAATGTTAACGTTCGGTCGCACATTGCCTGTGTTGTCGTAAGGATATACTGTTATAGCTCGAATTTGGAGTTCTTACCCACACCCACAGGCTAGTACTCACTATACGAGGAGGCTTTATAAAATAATAATAATTGATGATTCTACAGTCATGCGCCAAAGTTGTACGATCGACAGTTGTGTAGAGTGAAACCTTTTCTTTTGATTGTCGCCCAACCCGTGTCTGTAGACATATTAATCGGATTGTGGTCCTCGCTTGTCTACATAAAATCTGTTTTTGTTTTGCCAAAAAAGTGATGTGTTTTAATATAGAGAAAGGAATTGTCATGAAATTTGATATGAAACTTGGAGACTATACGCTACTCTGGAACTCATCTTTTAATAAAATAAGTACTATATGGTAAGTGAGTGGTTTAAGCTATTCCAAGATAGCCCGAGAAGACGTTGAAGATGATACACATCTGACGAATCGCCATGTCACGTCAAAAACGGATAAAAAATAATGAAAAAAATATAATCTATAGTCTAACTGGATCTGATCGTCGGTTAATCCATTCGTGCGATTTTTGAAACTGTAGGAATTTACAAAGAATAATAATTAAAAAAATATAGGTAACTATTCGTGGTGGAAGTAGTAGTCGTTTAACAGGTGTAACTTATGATGTTGATCAAATTGTTATGCATCCAAATTTTAATGGTTTATCATTAAACAACGATGTGGCTGTATTACGGGTTGTGTCAGAAATTATATTTACGCCAACAATGCAACCGATTCTGTTAGGTGTACAAGGAACAATAGTACCAAATGGAACGGTTACACAAATTGCTGGATGGGGTTTAACAGCTGTATGCAAAATAATTTTTAATTAAAATAATATAATTAAAAACTAACTTTTATTTTTTGCTTAGTTACAAGGTGAACCATCGATTTTTTTAAATGCAGCAAATGTGACTGTTGTTGATAAAGATGAATGCAATTGGGTTCTAGCAGAATTTGGTGGTGTAACAGAAAAGTTAGATCTTAATGAATATATATTTTAGATTGAAAATTATGTAAACTATAAATACTAAATGCTAAATATAAAATTAATTTTAGTGATATGTGTGCCGGTACAGGTGGTGCAGATAAATGTCTTGGTGATTTAGGTGGTCCATTAGTACAAGGGATACGTTTAGTTGGCATATCATCATGGTTTACAAGTTGTGGTAGTAGTCAATGGCCCGGTGTTTATACACATATTGCATCGATATCAATACGAGGTTTTATTAGACAAATAACTGGAATTTAATTTAATTTAACAAATACCATTTTAAAATAAATATTATACAAACAATTAATAAATTAAACACCATATTAAATTTGCTTAGTTTTAAAGTAGACGAGACAGAAAAAAAAGGTAATAGAATTTAAAAGAATGTAAAAGAAATACTATAAAAATACATACACATTTTTAAATCCACGGCTGAAATCCTTCATAGCATAATCCTAATAATGCCGGATCCGTTGCCATATCAATTAAACAGGAAACTTGTTGTTCAACCGTTAAACCATGTGAATCTAATTGAGCACGTACATTGTGTTGTGGATGTCCGTTTAATATATTTTTATAACCTTGAATATACTCCGGATATCTAATAATTTTTAAATTTTTAAAATAATTTTCAATGATGATTTTCTTAAACTTATTATTAGCAAAATAATTTCGATTCTTATAAAAGTCGCGCTGTTTATTAAAATATTTATTTCAAGACCCATAATTAAGTACTAATGCCTATTAAAATAATAATTAAACTTAAACATTTTGCTGGAGGTAATCTCAAAATGAAAATTAGTAAATAATTAGGGTCACGTCACGTTACCTTATTAATGAAGAGCTTTGGAGGAGGTGCAACCAAACAAGGAACGATATTCAGAGTAGGAGCCAAAAATGGGGATGGGTAGATCGGTGACACGTTAAGGTGGAATATGGAAGACATAAAAAGCGAATGTTTGGAGTGGATTCCACAAGGCAGTAGCAGGGTGGGCCGTTATACGTACTGTTGCGTAAAACTGTTGTTGCGGTAAAACGTGGATAGATGTGAGACTTTGACCCAAAATCGAACTAGATGGCAAAATTCTATTGATGCTCAATGCACCTTCGCGGTATAACAGAAATAAACCACAGATCAATTTCTGGTCAGTTACCAAATTCCTTAAAATTAGGATATTTTATTGTAGCAAACAAATCGCCCACACCTAGAATTGTGTGTAGGGGAAATAAAATTCTTATTGCACTAGATGACCATGGTGATTATATGTATGGAACGGACAAAAACCTTTGGCTTTAGAATTTGTTCAAAGAGTAAACATGATTTCAACTTGGAATGAACTCATCGCTGGTATGGGTAAGGCGACACATAGTAATTGATGGAAATGAAAAGTCCGCACCTTTGTCTTTCAGTGATCCTGAACAATATCCGGCATTGGTGCGGAGGATATGGTGAGGTATCTAATCGAGAATTGGATCACAGAGGTACATCGAAATTGTTGGAGGAACATGAGAAGATTTTGGTAATCAAGATTTTAGGTACAGATACAAGTACCAGAAGGGTTCTAAACATGGAGCGAGAAGCACTTAGGACGTTGCTGCCAATTTTATTTTTGGGTATCAACTAAGACGGATGGGAATTTTATCGGAATATACATAGAGAGTGCGCATAGAAAACGAGAAGACTGCATGTCGTATGTCAATGTTAGGCTTTGACGAAAAGGCAGGTTGATAGTTACTGACATTAATCTACTCAAAGAGAGGAATATGTTCTGAGTTACTGTTTACGAATTCATACAGAACTTTAGACAAACAGTCCTTAAATATAACTCCATACATATACGATATTGAAGATATGAAATTATTGTTTAAACTAGGCAATAAGTGAACATGAAATAGAAGATTTCCAAATGCGTACATAAATAAGCGAATTATTAACAGTAATTTAACCAAATATTGGAGAATTGCAACATCTTCTTACGTGGTCCATCAAGGTCAAAAACAACACAGTACAAGAACAGTTGATCGAAAGTTTCTAGTTAGTAAATCTAAAGTTTGGACTACAACAAACAATTTATATTCAATACCATCAATGCTGTGATCAAATTTACATAATCCGCACATTTGCTCTGACAATAATGTGAGATTAGTTAGTTCATGTCAACACTCGATTTAAGCGTAAATGTATGGGCTGTTATGCGCGTAACAAACCCTGCCGGACCGAATATTTATTGAACATTTTCAGAAAATGATATTGTAAATTTATTGTATGATTCTTATCCATTACTTGGAACGAGAAATATATTTTATCAGCACATATTCAAAGCATTTTACTTACGGAGCCAATATTGATGACATCGATAAATCCTCCATAAATACAGCTTTTGGATTGATACCGTTTAATTTATTTTTAGCCATTTTAATTCGTACATTTGGATCCCAAATACTATCTACAAATATTTATTTATAAACAAAAATGTAATTAATGTACAATAAATTCTTTAAACATTATTTGAAACATAACATAACAAGAACATCACTTACCGCTCGATGAAAGTGAAACATTATCGTAATTATCAATAGCTTTTACTCGAGCCGATTCTAACCAATCAATGGTTGGTTCATGCACGAAAACATCCATACAAGCTATTAATAGTTTACTGTTTGCACGTAATGCACGTAATACATGAATCATACATTTTGAAATAAAACCAGATGTTCCTAATGGATTCATAGTATTTACAAATTGTGGTGTCAATCGAAATGGTAACATTTCGGGAATATTTAAATCACGTGTACCGGCACCAAAGGTTAAACCAAAATCAATACCTAAAAAAAAAAATAATATAATTATAGACAACAAATTATTTACAAGAAATAAACTTTTTAAGTTACATTTTTAGACAGGGAACTCGCATTATAATTCCGTTCCAAATGAACAGGATCATTTCTAGACAAACGCATCGTAAAACATTTCAAAGATACCATAGCACCAGCAGTATATGAAAGGTAATTGCCGTAACATTTCATTAGTGTTCCTCACCTTATGTAAAAATGATTAATGGTTGTATGATGCCAAACTGTAGTTGCGGAGACCGGAGCCTTAGGTTAACTCTGAAGAGAGGTAAAAACTTGGACTCAAACTAGATGGAAACCCAATTGTAATAATTAGCCACTCTGTTTTCATGCAGTCTCATCAAAATTGAGTTTTTAGAATGTTTGCGGTTACAAATCAATTATATGACAGCCGACAAATTAATATGCATATAAAAATTAACAGTTCGTCCACAACCGGTAAGAAAATAATTAATCATTATGAATTAGAGAAAAATACTCACCGATAACACTTCCATTTTCCATATTAAATAACATATTTGATAAATGTCGATCGCCGATACCTAATATCCAATGTGCAATACTCATTGTGGCCAAACTAGTTGCAAAATTATTACGTAATGCAAAAAAACTTTCAGGCGATACACAAATATCGGTGAGAGCAAGTTTTAAAATATTTTGTGGTATTTTATATTGTAATTCTTGAAATTTGCTCATAATTTTTTCACGGGTATAATGAACTACAGCTTTGCCATGTCTGTGTAAACTTTCATTGGTTTTTTTCGTTTTATCTTTCACAGCATCACTCAAAAATTTCCCGTATTCAACATATAAATTACCAATAATTGCTTTACTATTTGGTAATCTACGTGCCATACATTTACTTATAACTTCTTGTGCCGTTTTTGTGTTATCAAAACATTCGATCATACCACAATAATAATTTAATGGAATTATATTAAATGTATTTAAAAATAAATTATTTTGACAACAATTTTTATCATTTTGTAGTTGATTATTCATTAGCGTTAGCAATTGTTGAATGCGTTGATCTTGCCGTAAATCTTCACCATATTTTATTATAAAATTATATGTTTTTGTATTACTGCCATGGATTATAAATTCAATTGGTTTACGTTTTGATTTATGTATTTTCAGGCGTTCATCAAATTTTACAATTTTTATATGATTATTAATATTTGGACATTTTGTGCCACAATATTGTCCGGGTATTTCTATACCCACATCATTAGGATGCCATTGAAATTTATGCAACCATGGACTAAGTGATTCTAATGTCGTTGAATTTTCAATTGATGATGATATATTGATGGTAAGGTGCGGTTGCAAAATTGAAATAACTTTTGAAAAATCTAAATAAATAAAAAATAAATAATTATTAATTTAAAAATAACAAAAATATATGTGTGTATTGTAAATGCTGGCTTATGGTTTGAACAGGTAGTACGCATAGAACATGTTCCGAAAAAACTGTTGAATGGTAATCTAGAAAGTAGAAGAAGAGTCGGAAGACCTAAGGCTTGATAGCAAGATGTAGTGAAATGTGATATGATATTAAGATTCTTAAAATTCGGGATTGGAAGACGTTAGGTGCAGACAGGTCAAGTTGGAAAAGCGTGTTGGAGAAGGCTATTATCGCACCTGTGTTTTAATGCCACGGAGTAAGTAAGAGTAAATTATATGAGGTGATATGTGGGACCGTTATCTAATTTTGTAGTTAATGTAATTATAATTTTCGGATTTTCGGACATAGTATTGGTTTAATAAATGCACCGTTGTTATTTATACGAGATGCATTAAGTTGTACCTTCAATTTACTTCTTTCCCTTAAAAATTCTACAAATGGGTTGACAAAACCTTTCATTCCGATGAGGAACCACACCAACCTCTCTGTGTAGTTGGCAAAAGCCTTTGTCACTCCAGGTTGTTTTGTTCTCTTACATTTTCTGCTTATAGTAATGTGATATATTTGGTTTTTGATTCAATGGTCTGGAGATTTCCATGCATACTTGTGAATGGTTTTGGGCGGAAATAAATATCGTAGCATCAACAATTATTTATGCAAATATTTCGACATTTTGGATCATACCGCAAAATCCATGGCGACTCACCACATGATCCCAGTTGCTGTTTCAGATCCTTCTTGTATCGTTTGCAGGAATGCGGAAGCTTGATTTGTAAAACATTTCCTTTGCATTTATAATTGGATTTGTTGGAGAGTGTACACGTTAAAGAAAGCAATATGTGTGATATGAGTTTTAAATCGAACTGTTATTAGTGTCTCTCAGAAACGGTATACCATTCAACTAAATCACACTGGGATTTCTTCTGTATTATTCGTCTCTAGACCGCTGTTTTTTTTAGATGTTTAATGCATTTTCCTACTCCACAGAAAGATTCCGGAGGATCTATGAAGGGTATAATGTTACTTTCAATTCGTTTCACCTATTCACTATTCTGGAATTGATAGTGTACGAACTTAATACTGCTAATGTGTGATACAACTTACATAACCCCTATCTCCCCTATCGGTTCTGAGTATTTGGTTCTTGAACCAAATATTTGACATTGATGTTGCAAGTTGGTATTTCCAGCTGTGAGCATATTTCGAGCACATGTTTTAGATTTTTCACTCCGATGATATTTTCGATATTTAATATTTTCCTGCTGAATCTGTGATGTTTTGGCATTGTATTTTTATACAAGGTATTGTAACACTTCCGTGTTGCGTTGGAAGTGTTCGGATTGTACCTGTGATGATTAGATATGATAATCTTTGTATTTTTCCTCTTGATTTCTTGACTGTGCTGTAATTTTTTCCACAAAACTATTGTGCCATAAGCAATTGTTGGTATCACTATTATGATGATATACATCCGATTTCTGCTTAATATTAACACTCGATTGACTTTACTTTCTACGAGAAAGTTTGTTACTGAGAACCTTCTCATCTAGTGTTATTCCAAGCAGATTGGTTTGTGTTATGTTGAGCTTCCTCTTTTTGATGAATCCTATTAGTGTGATTTTTACTCGGATTGCCGCTCACTGATTGGATGTTGCACCTATCATAATACACTTATATGTATGCTACACAGAAACGTAGCACTTTTCATCCGTTCGCTTGGCCTCCAGTCGCTGAATATAAGTTGTTCATAACGACCGTATGAGTTTCCAATGTGAAATCGTTGTGAAATGAGAAATTGGACTTGACAATACTGCGCATTGAGCACTATATCTAGTAATAAATTGAGGACTACGCGAAAATTGTCCAGTTGAAGTGCTGATGATAATATTTAATCAATTCATCAGCGATGATAAGAAATATTTTTACATACACCCAGAGTACATCTCTATTACACCGCATGATATTCAAAAAACGTATAATTAATATCGCAAAATAATTTATAAGAATAAACTTTCAGATTAGACAAAAGCTTAAAATGTATAATTACATCAGAGCCAATCAAACCATTTCGACGGTGATTTATATTTTACATAATTACACAATAACACTTACCATTAGCATATAGTTTTGCTTCTTCCAAAATTGTTTTATATTTCTGTATTCTATCATAGGCTTTACCTTGAAATTCTTTATCATCTCCATAGACAATACGTAAAGCATTATTTATTCGTTCCAAACAATTTTCACCACACGAACTATAAATGTCTCTGATATAATGTTCAATCATTTTTTCCGGTAAACATAAATAATTTAATGCCTTAATAAAATCCATAACAATTGGTATATTAATACGTTTCTGAATTTGACGAATTAATTCACGATCCATATGTTGTGAATGTTTTGTTTTATATTGATTATAAGACAATTGAAATGGATAAATTATTGCCGATGGATACGCAATACTAATACGATTTAATAATTTATCAATAAAACATATATTTAAGAAATCAAATCTTGATAAAATTTGTGGAATCCATTCCAAAAACATCCATTCAGGTACACAACCACACTAAAATGAAAATAAATAGACATTATGTTAAATTTTCCGTGAATTTCAAACAGAATATACTCGTATTAGGCTACATGTTTCCAATTGGGTATGACATGTATATTTTCAATCAATAATGAATATGCTTGTCATCATACCAAGTGGAAACATAGCCTATTACAGTAAAAACAAATATATTTACTTCATTATCAAATGATTCTTTTAAATTATTATTTATTAAATTCGGTAATTGTAATAGTAATGGAAACATTTGACGACATTCTTTGGAATTAAATCGCATTCCATTAAATACTGATAGGATTAAAGTTTTTTCTAAAAATTCACATTTTTGTAATCGTTGATTCTCATGTGAATCATATATATACTGAGCCAAATTATAATATGCACGGCCCAGTGTTGCAATATTCTTTACATGTTTAACATATCCTGATAATGATGGTGTTCGATCTTTCGTTTCTATATTGTCCTTAAGAATTTTAATACATTTTTGTAAACAATTTAATGAATGTTCATGCATTCTGATATCGATATTGGCTAAAAATAATTTAAATAAAGCAAATATATATTAAAGAGATTTGGGATGATCAAAAATTGTAAAGGGTTATATTAACGGGGTGCAGAGTTGTATTTTATTTAATAATAATTATTATATTTACATATAATTTTAGAGATATGGATAATTTAATGACATCAATATCTGGCTGCATTGAATTATTGTGTTAACTGTAAATTACTTATTTTTCTATCGAATGTGATCACCATTTTGATAATGGTGGGTTACGCATCATTAAGTTCATATACTAAGGTTAATTGAATTTTTATTAAAATAACATATTCCTATAGAGCTGACATTAATGTCTCGTTGCATAAACAATACCACAATATTATTTTGGTTAAGTATCGTATGCAAATTGCAAACAACATCAGTCAGTCGTTATTCTTTTCTATTCATCTGTTAGGCTATTTTTATGCTTCTGGACCAATGAAAGTTTAGGTTCATCCCGTTTTTGTTACGTTGTCATTTAAATCTATAGAAAATCGTGTCCTTTCACGCATACCAGTGTGATGTCATTCTCAATCAACGCATATTCCTGAAAAGTCCGTCATTCACATTTTAAAAGTCAGAGATATCATAAATGTTGTTTGTATACTCCTCGGCTCATATAATAAAACAACGAAATTTTGTTCTATTTTGATCCAATTCAACAATTACAGTTCTGCGCCACTTTTTAAGTGCGTATTATATAAAATAATTTAGATGTTAAAATCAAAACATTCGCAAACTTGGTATTGACAGCTACTTTGGGCGAACCCCCGCAATGATATATGAAATCCTAGCTTTGATATATGAAATCCTAGCTTTGTACATTCAATTGTTATCTATATTTTACGCACCATCATCAGTTGTTAGCATACTACTGATGTAGCAAAATCTATCAACCTGGTCAATTAAGCTTTAATCGATTTTAAAGGGATCAGCGTCTAATCAGATTCCCAACTGGTTTTCAATTTAGTTTAATTCGGTTATGATGGTAGATGCGTTTTCGGATCAACCTCAAAACGGTACAACTTTGATAATAGTAATACAGGCGGTTTCTATACATGTTGATAGATAGATATCTCAAGAAGAGTACTTAAACAAAATTGCGTTTAGATATTACCACCAATGGTCAAACCGGTGAACACTTTCTATTGATTTTTTCCATAAGAAAAATTCTAAGTAAATATTACATTGGTTCGGGACTATTGGGATGAAATACGTCTACCTAATCTAATTTGTTTTCTGTAACAATAGACAACGTTACCCTCAAATTATTAGTAATATTCATGCAAATTAAATATATTTATGAAATTACTTACAATTTTTACTTGTTGATGTTCTTTCAAATATCATATCCGTATAATTTTGAATATTAACATTTTCATTTTGATAACGCATAGATATTTCACTTGATATTAATACAATTTCATTTAATGCATCAATATAAATATCCGGATAATTTTCAATGAAATTATTAATATGTATATTATTTAATAGGATTGTATCAATCGTTTGCCAACTTTTTAATAACAATTGCATGGCCACATTTGCATCAGTCGATAATCTTGATTTTAATTTTTGTTGTTTACTCTTTGCTATTGTCCATTCCAATGATTTTATATCATTTTCTTTATTTTCATAATCTGATAGACTATACAAAAATTTACTTGCCAATTGAATATTCTTTTGATCCAATGAAATTTTTAATACATTAAAATTCATATCAAATATACAATTTGTAAATGATTTATATAATTGTTTAACACTACTATTTGAATCAATATGATTTTTTAATTGATTCATAATTAATAAACATATATAACGCCTATATGATGTTATACAATTCCACAGTAATGTTGAATCGGATAGTTCTGGTCTGGAATATGTTAAATTATTTACAAATTTTTCCAATTTCTTTATATCCGGTAAATCTGCTGATGCTGCTGCTGGTGTTGCTGCTGTTGTTGTTGTAGTTGTTGCCGCCGATGTCAATGATAATAACAATTCAGTAAATTTATAAATTTCCGAAACTTTACGTATATTTAATAGTTTTTCGGTACGAACTTTATTCGATAAAATACTTAAATTTGGCCATTCGGATAGTAAACGCATCAAATGTTGTTCCGAATGTACACGTGCTTGTAAATAATTTTTATTTGTTATTTCCAACATCATTAATTCTTCGCCAAATGTTTGTTCAACATATTGTGATTTTTCAGTGTTACCCATCCAATCGGTCATTGTTCGTAAAAATTCTAATGTATACAACTCACGTTTACCATCCAATATTAGATATAAATTTGATTTTATATAATGTGGTAGTAAAATTTCTTTATTCCAATTATCTGTCCAAAATTCTTCCATATTATTATCTGTAATTTGATCTTTTGTATATTTTGATAATAATGACCAATTAGCCATTAGTTCTAAACATTTAAAATATGATCGATAGGCAAAATCTTCTTCTACCGGACGTTGTTTATGGATCGTTTCTAAGTAAAATTTTTGTGCCATTAAATAATTACCATTTGTTTCGTATTCAATTGCTTGGCCCAATACATGATCCGTTTTTAATTTATCTGAAAAAATACCACCGACAACATCGTATTCCGACAACGATAAATATAAATTGGATAATTCTAACCAATGTTGTTCTTCAACGGCAATTGATGTGGTTGATATTTTTGCCGTATCGTTTTCATCATCTTCATCGTTCATATAATTCAAACGATTTTCAATATATAAAATACCAATTGGCATCATTTGATTTGCATTTGCAATCATTGATATTATTTGTGGTGATATTATAAATATTTTTGGATTAATTAATGCAATTTCAATTAAAGTACTAAACACTAATGAATCACATGTTTTTGTATTATTAAATATTGTTTCAATGTATTGACTTGTTGTGGCCATAAAGCTATTACTATCCGATGGATTCAATTCGGTAACAATAGATGTAAAAATTGATACTAACACTTTACGTGATAGTATTGGATCACGTTTAACCAGACCTTGTAATGGTAATAATAATGCTAAATTATTTATTAATAAATCTGGATAATCACCGTAACGATACCGACGAAACAATGTTACATGGCCTTCTTTTTGTTTCTTTTGCACTGATTGCACATCTAATTCATATTTATGTTTTTCAATAGCTTTATATGCCATATTTTTACTAATTGTATCACGATCGGATATAAAACGTTTACGCAATTTATTCAATATATTTGATTCATTACTATTTTTTTGTTCATATTGGTGTTGTTGTTGCTGATGCTGATGCTGGTGATAGTGATGTTGTTGCTGTTGATTAAATTCGGTAATACGATTTGACCGACGATCTAATACTTGTGATTGAATTTGAAACAATAATGAATTATGTGATTGTAATGTAAAATTATTCGGTGTTTGTAAAATTTTTACAGGATCATGTGTTGGTTCAAAAGCAACTTCACTTAAAGTAGCACGTAAAAATTGTTGGTTTGAAAAATCATCTGTAATTAAAATATTGAACATAAAGTTTATTAAATTATTATTTTAAATTTTATTTGTGAAATTGTGTTATTAGTCATTTCAAAAGATCCGTTAAAATCTTTATTTCTGTGTCTTTATTGTGTAGTCTGTGTTCAAAAAGTGTTGCAAGTAAATTAGGAGTTATAAAATGTATTTATAAATTAAGAACCGAAGCTTTCATATTTTCTACTTAGTCATTATCATCATCATTATCATTAATTTCTGTTAATCAGTGTACATCATCTTGTACAATTTTCAGTAAAAGTTTTCATCTTACGCAAAAAATATACCACTTGGTCGACTCATCTTAGACCTATTCTGTGAGGATTCCACGCTACCTTGTAATATTCTGCACACATTGCCTCATGGTATGACCGATCCATCTATATTTTGGTTATTTGATTTGATTATCAATTCGTATTTGTGTGAACTACGTCCAAAGCTCCACATTATCATTTGTTTCGAAGATCAAGACTTCATCAGACACTTATTTACAAAAACTTTTAGGCGAGATGCGACCAAGTTTCACTCGTCTATAATAAAACACTAATGAAGTTTCAATAAAAAAATTGAAGATTTGTATTAAGAGTTATTTTGGACGACGTGATTTTCCACTTTTGAGTGTTCACACGCAGTTCAGTGCGTGTATGAACATTTATAGTAAATCGTAAAGAGTAGAGTCGTAAAGATTGAGGTGTTGTCAATGGAGAAGCATTTAATATCTCTGTGAAATACATTCAAGGAGCCATCCAGTTGGAATTGATAACAACAAAATCAAAGAAATAATCGTCGTAATGAAACACGCGTGAGATTGCCAAAAGAAGTTCAATGTAATGAAAAGAATTTTAAAACAATTTGGTTACGTAGCAAAACAAAATAGATCATAAATTTAAAGAAATTCACTTAACACAAAGCATTATGCCATCTGCGATTTGCTTATTATAATATATTGTATAATTGAATTACTGTCAATGGAAAATGGATTATAACATAATTGTAAATTGAAAAAGATCGTGCAATATGAACTAAAGCAAATAACATCTAATAAATTCTGATCAAAAGAAGGTTAAGTTATGAGTTTGTTGGGATGACAAAGGAATTGCCTACTTTGCTATTACTATTAGTACGCAACAAAACGATAAATTCAATAACTAAACAAAAACCGAACAATTTAATTCATGGGCTGACGCCAGTCTCACACATATTTGGTCACTGGGAAAAAATTATTATAGTTTCATTGCGATTTGTTGCCACCATTCACCATACCTTCCTTTACACCAACGATCTTTGCAAAACTTCTTGAATAGCAAGTATTTTATTAATGATGATGATGATGTCAAGACACATTTGGTTAAAGTATTGAAAAGTCATTAATATAAGAATATAAACTAATATCATTTACTTACCACTTATAACTTGATCTTGATTTGTTTCCGTAAATAATGGTGCCATTAATAAACTATTTTGTTTGCGCCAACTTAAATTAATATCGTATTCATGTAATTTAGAATCGGTGGTTACGGTTTCATGTTCAAATATTTGACGTTTTGCATATGGTTCTTGAATTGCCGGTTCCAATAATAATTGAGTGCAAAAACTAAGAAAATATTTTTCCGAATTCGAATCATATAATTCACCAAATAATTTTAATATACGTTCATCCGGTTTTAATGGTAAATTAATTTCATTTGACCAAAATTTAAATATACGATTTTGTATTTGTAAATCTGAATCGGATAAACCATTTAACAATAATGTTGTTGTTTGTTTGCGTAATGAAATGCCATCAATGGTATTTGTATGACCATCATCATCAATATGTTCATGGATATAAATAAAAATCTCATATGTAACATCACGACATAATTGATTTTCATCATTTACAAATAGTTTGATATCATTGAATATGGCCGCAATATCAATAGCATTCATTTTCGATATTGTTTTATTAATAATATGTAATGCTAATAATTTAAATTCTTTCATTTTTAATAAATCTTTTATACCAATGGCTAAAATTTCACGATAAACATTATGTTCGTATGTGTCACAACGTGCCAAAAACATTTCTAAATAAATACGTTTTAATGCACCCGATGAATTTGTTATATAATTTGATATTATAAGCAAAAATGAATCGATTATTTTTGGATAATATTTTTGTATTCCATAAATAATGTCGGTAAATTTTTTATCATTTTTAAATTTTAATGTGGTTAATATATTAATTAATTCGGCATAAATATTATGAATTTGTTCGTTCCGATTGTTGTCGTCGTCCAACAACGATTGAATGTGTGCCAAACACATACCTAACAATTGTGACGTCGGTTGATAAATACTGGTGTATTCATTTTCTAAACATTGATATAATAAACGAAAATATACACATAATGTATCGTCTGTCCATGGAATTAAATTATTTGCCAAAATAATAGCATTCAATTGTATGCCGCATAGATTATCTCTTGCCTCCGTCCGATTTGATTTATTTATTGAATCAAATAGAAATTGTTTTGGCACAACAATTTGTTCTTTCCATATCTCCAAAAGACATTTACATATTTCTAAATTACGACGAAATATTTCCTTACGATCAAACCACACATTTTTCATACAAAATTTAAATAAATCAGATGCTAAATGGCATTCTTCATTACTTTCGATTTTATACAGTGTATTCCATTCAATTAGCATAACAATCATATCGATGACGTAACAATTTAAAGTATTACCGGCACATTCATCAACCAATAGTTGCATTATTGGTTTTGTAACAACGGCTGCATAATTACAAAATATATGACGACAATTTTCAATAACTTTACCTAAAAATAAACGTATATTTTTTGGTTGTCGTGTATCCACAATAATATTACATATTAGTTCTACCCATTTTGGTGCAGCTTTACGTATTTTTGTTGGATCTTCAGATATTGGTGTAATTTTATTATCATACATATGTTTTATAACAGCACACAGTGTAGCCATTATTTCATGTGTATTTATGGTTAATTTTTCTAATGGTATCGACACCGTATCTTGTACATTTTCTAATGCTGCCACTTCAGCGGTGGTGCGTACATTGGAAAAATTTAAATCTAATTTTGTAACATCTTGACTTAATGATGAATCAAATATATTTTGACTTTGGATATATTTTATTGGACGACGACGGCCGTCAACATTTGTTTTACTTTTATTGGATGTTGCCGAATTTGTATTTATACCATCAGTTGTATCTACAGCCGTTTGACGTATAGACACTACACGTTGTTTAATTTTTGGATATTCATCAAATATTTGTGGAAAATTATTCACATATAAATTATCATCTTTTGTATTTATTAATTTTTGCCATATTAATTTATTTTCTGTTGGTAATTCTTTAAACAAAAATATTGTATAATATTTTAAATCTATTTGTGTATTACAAATTATTGCACATAATGCATTATATGCAGCACATTGATATTGTCGAAAATATTCGGCGGCCACCAAATCATCGGTAACAAATATATCGTTACGTGCTGAATACGGTTTTTTTGTTACAACACCAAAAAATACAGCTGATTTATCGGCACCTATAAATAAATATAAAATAAAGTTAATTCATTTAATTTATAACAAACAAAAGCTAATAAACTATAACAAATGCGCAAAGATGGTAACTGATAAAGTTATGGAACAAATGTTTTTGGGATGCACATTAGCGTGAATTGATTTCTGGGAACAGATCGTTTGTATAGCTGGTTTTTTCTTAAAACGTAGTTATGCACTGTTGGAACCAACCATATCTACGTTTTAGTTTATATAGTATTCTATTTGCATAAACGATGATCTAACTTACGAAACATGGACGTGGTCAATTTGTGCATTTTTGCCATCGATTTCAGTGACTTGTGACACGGTGCATTAAGATTGAAACTTCACCAAATGTGGCATTTTTTGGTAATTTCGGCCTTCAAATGCTCTAATAACCAAATGTAATTGTCTCTGTTGATTGAATTTCCATGTTAAAGGTAGTTAATAAGAGTTATACCTTGTGCATCCCAAAATACGGAAGCCATAACTTTGCCGGCCGATTTTTGCGTTTTTAGTCGCTTCGGACGACTTTCGTCGCATGCCCGCCACTCAACTGACTTTTGACTAGATTCTGGACTGAAATGGTGGATCCATGTTTTATCCATTGTGATGTAGCGACGCAAAGACTCAGGCTAATTCCGTTTAAACATGTCCAAACAGAATCATCAATTCATTGTTGTTTTTATGTTTTGTTGTTTTTATCATAGTGGAAAACTTCGAAACCCAATACAATGACTTATAATTCATTAACATATGCTTTTTTATGAACTATGAATGTTTGGTATATTGGAACGGTAATGGTAATTAATTAATGTGTAGATTTATTAATGCTATTTAATGGTGAAAAATACGGTTCAAGCAGTGCAATGACTTTAAAGGTATCGTCCGGACTCTGCTCCATCAGCTACACCCTGAAGTTATCAAAAGGCAGTATTATACACAAACATTTGGGTATGAAAAAATTGTTTTTCAAATGGGTGCCACGTTTGCTCACACCAGCACAACTAAACAACAATGAATTGATGATTCTGTTTGAACATGTTCAAGCGGAATAAGCCTGAGTTATTGTATCGGCCATCACAATGGATGAAACATGGATCTATCATAACACTCCAGAATCCAGTCGACAGAACTAAGATGAGAACGATAAGAAAACTTCATATATTGCTGAAAACTAGAAGCGAAACCATTATTATACGGGATAATCACTTATATATTTATAAATAACGGAATGATGATCTACATTTTTTGATAATTGCAAAACCAATTGATAAATTGTTATATACTAAGTTATAATTATGTAATGAATGATCGGCAGGTATATGCTACACTTGGCACTGTTACATGACTTGCTGATGATTTTTTTTTTTGTAACTATTTCTATTTTTAAAATTTTTTTAATTTCTTACCTGTTAATGCAGCCGTACCAATCGAACAATTTTGTAATGTTTCTCTTTTAACAGTACCAAATAGTATTTCAATTAATTGATATGCACCGATACGATTAACTAAAGCATGTTCAACATTCCAACCGGCATTGGCCAGTGCATAATTTGTTTCTGTCATTTCCAATATACGTTTTATTTTATTTGTATAAAATATAATAATGCTCTCAACATAACTGTGTCTTATCATTGATAATAAATAACGTTTGATAACAGTTAAACGTATTGTTGGCTCTAGCGTCATATCTTCAAATATGTTAAATGGTATGGTTAAACAATGTACCTGTCGATTTGTATCCATTTGATTTTTCATAAATTTTTCAATTGCATCTTGTATTGCATATTCTAAAATATGTTTATCATCGGATATTGTAATATTAATTAAAAATGTTAATAAAACACTTGATTGTGATATAACTAATGCATCTAATAGCATTTGAAATGTATTACAAAATGCTGACCGTTCTAGGCTGCCCATAATAAATTCAGCCGATTTTATTGGAAAATATTGTGAATGTAAATTATATAATGTTTTTGTTAATGCCTCGTGTGTATGTTGATCGGGTCCACAAATACATGGTATTAAAAAAATGGCACGTGATTTTAATTTTATTGAATTTTCTGGTTCATCAATGATGGTTAATAAAAACGGTTGTAATCCGCTAGCCATTTCACCAATTCTATTCAATTGAAATGGACATATCATTGCTATATTTGATATATATTCTATAAATAGAAATTGTATGGTTACATCTATTTTATTGGCATTCACTATTTCTAACATATTTGAACAGTGTTCCAATAATATTGTTACAATTGATTGTAAACACATTTTATCATATTGTTTATGTTTATATAAATATTCCATAAAATTAATTAAAATATTAATAATATAAACAATATTTGTTGTAGTCATTTTAATTATAAGTTTTCCCAATGAAATTTCATATGTATTTAATAAATATTCAAATATTGATAATTTATAAATATCGGTAAAATAATTTCCATGTTTTATAATAGCTGAATTTTCAATTTTTAATTCTGCATTATTCAACATTAAATCGATGACATTATCGAAAAATGAAGATGAAGATTTTATTGCCGATAGAAAACATATATTAATTAATTGATTTGCATAACGTTTTATGGTTGGACTTGGTCGTACGGGATAATAATCGGTAAATATTTTTTTCTTAAGTCCATCAAATAAATGTTGTAATAATTTATTTGCATTTGTATGTATTTTTTCAATGTCATCAACAGTAACTACTGAAAATAATATTCCATATTTTTTTATTTGTTTACATAACAGTTCAATGCCTTTAACCGAATTTATTTGTTTCACGGGCACAGAATCGGAACTTAAATATTCTTCAGCCGTATTAATTGTCTTATCATAACGTTGTAATAATTCAAAACTTAATTTGAATTGTAATTCGTTAGAAAATGATGATGGTGAATGTCTGAAAAAAAAAATTGAAATATAATTTTTGGCAAATATAAATAAAAATGAGGGGTTTGCATTTGATCTTTGTTCTTAAACATTTTCTGAATAAATATTCCGCACTGTATTGAAATATTTGTCGTATGGCACTTTTCCCCTCCCCTCAGTCTCTACGAGCCGCAAGCGCATTTTTCTAAATAACAGTCATGATTTCGTGATCTGACTGTAACCTTTTTCATGGATATATATATAATACGTTTCAATATATTAAGTTTCTTATCGCGATATTAATAAATGCATATTATGAATGATTGCATTTGTTCATATGTATATAAGGTATCTTATTCGGATATTAATAAATGCATATTATAAATAATTCCTCGAACACGTACACATATTTAAATATACATATATTGCGTACTTGCACATATTCAAATATTCATAAGCGGATGCATCTTGGAATTTTAACCGATAGACTAAACATCGTATTTAATTAATACTATGCGATGTACGTTAACAATTGTTTTGCTGACCAGCGTTTTCATGGGAAAGTAAAATATTGTTTGTTTCTGATTTCTTATGAGGAAATGTGTAGGTGGTATGGAATGAAATTATTGCAATTGATGTAATATTTATATATGTATAATGTTATGCGGCTTAACAAATAATATAACGATTTTTGTGATTGGTGGTTGAGTTGCAACTTGGGGGATTGCAACAGATCCAACAGATGCAATAAAACCAGGAGTCATTTGAGAAAAAGGAAGCAGTACGATTTTGATTTTCACTGAATAATAAACACAATAAAAATAAATAAATATAAATATAATTCTTATTAAACGGATCAAACAAATATAATAATATAAAAATATATAGTTAGTAAAATAAGTATAAGTCATAAAATAAAATAAATAGTTAGTAAATATTTAAATCAAAATAAAAATAAATAGATAAACTAAATTTTAATTTAGTTTATAGTAAATATAAAAAGGATATTATTGTGTTTATCAATATTATACAACAAGAAGGTGGAGGCAACACCACATATTATGAGGTACTATTATTTGTCTTCAGTAATTATTTGTGTATTACAATTGTAATATTAAAATTCAATGCATAGAACCAGCAGTCATTATAATATTTTTAGAAGTATAGCTTAGCGCTTGGGTACATCTCAATGATATGGATACGGACACGTATAATGTCTTTATTCCTAAAGTGAGAAAAAAATATATATCAAACAAACGAAAGCCCTTCGGCTCTATCAGTTTAATATTATTCGGGTGGAACAATGGGATTGATAAAAATATAACGTTAGCAATATGCTATGAGCTATACCACCGTGTATAACAGTCAACTTGAAGTAAGAGCAGACAGATCAATAGAGATAGATTTGTTTGACTATTAAATGAACAAAGTATTCTCTGCATAACTGGAAATATATGGGTGCTTTTAATAACAATTTACCTATCACAATCAAATTATCTCTAGAAAGAAGGAAGGTGAATAGAGTTATACAATGTGCTCTGTAGAACTGATCTTAAATTTTAATTATAAAATCACTTATACAACTTTTGAAATAAAGTCTACAGTAGTAATATATTTTACAGTATTTTCTAAAGAACTTATACAATATATAACATCTCGTAATAAATGTCATGAAAATCGGACTATTTACATAATCCAATTATTTTGACTTCATTCAAAATTTCATCAAAATTGGAAATACTGGCTGGTCAATGAAACTTATAGTGAACATCCAGAAAGTGATTTCAAAGATTCAAAAGTAGTGATTTCGTTTGTGGATGACATAAAACGTGCAAGATCACGCAAAAATTCGAAGACACAAAATTGCTAGCAATATTGGATGTACACGATGTGCAATCTCAACAACAACTGGTAAATTCATTAAATCTACGTTAACAAACAGCACGTAACGAAAGTTGAATACCAAATGGAAATAAAGACGATTAGGATTAACACAATATGAGGAAAAACCGGGTCATTATCACCATTAATATGGAGCCAAGTAGTAGATGAACTACTGATTAAACTAAACCAAGATGGTATCATAAGATGTCACAGGTGATGGTTTTGTCTTCCTGGCAAAAGGGAAGTTTGAGGAAACACTCTGCGTCAGAGTGTTAAAAGAGGATAGCGTGCGAAGCTTAAGATCCTAATATTTAGACGTTATTAACTGCGTATGCACTTAAACAAAATGTCAATGATAAATTAAAATACGAAGCCCACTAAATATTACTAAAGCATAAAATATACATAACTTACCTCAATAAAGTGATTAATAAAATTTCAATTTGTTGTGTTATTTTTCCGATCGTATCTTTATTTTTATTATTTAATCCTAAATCTTGTGGATGAAATATTAGATGTAATATTAAATCAATAATATTTCTTGAGTTTGCGATAGACCAAAACTCCAACGGAAACCATTGTTTATTATTTGGCAGAATTTTAACTATAAATTCCATAATACGTAATAATGTTGTACATTTAATTGTTTCAATTTTATCAACCATTTCAATATTAAAATTTAAAGTTGATTGAACACCTGTACCTGGTAATTTTATCTCTAATTTAGAAATAATATTGGAACCCGGTAACAAACAAAAGTCTTCCATATAATATTGTATAACATTAAATAACGTACTTTTTTGTAATACAATTTCAGCGTCACTAATGAAACCATCGCCCAATAACCAAATATGACAATCGATTGATGTTAGAAAATGTTCAAACCATGTATAAATCAATGGCAATGCTAATGATGGTTCTCCATTTATATTTTGAATAAATGATAATGTTGGGTATGATAAAAGTACAATGTCATTATCGGCACCCTCACATAATTTAATAATTGATTCAATTGTTTGTGTTTGTTTAAAAAATTGTACAGCTGAATTTCCCATATCATTAACACATGGTGCCAATTGCATATATAAATTTATACATTTTTCACGATAATATTGTTTCTTCGATGAACATTGTGTTAACAACCATAAAATTGCATCTTTTAATGTATCACCACCATCAAATGGCAACGGTTTTATACGCCGGGTATCACTTTGATTTAATAGATTTTTACGTTCACGTATCATTCGAACGACATGATCCAAACATAATGACACCTGTTCTAAATTAATTTTATCCGTATGATGTGTATTCAATTCATTGGTTAATTGAAAATTTATACAATACATATATAATAAATCTAATGCATACATATTAATAAGTGCATCTTCTTCACGAAATATACGATATAAATTATTAAATGCTAATGCAGCACCAAAACGTTTATAATTACACGAATGGAAACAATACAATTTTAATTTGGATATTAATATATTGAAATTAACAGCGGACGCATCCAATTGGGCACGCGTTGTATGTTTAACACACCATGTTAAAAATTCACGAATACAACGTGCCGATAAATCACGTATCGATGTATTTGATTTATTTGAAATACCTTCTAGTAAACAATCCAATAGAATTTGAACACCGATACCCAATATTTGTGATGATTGTGATAAATAATGTGTAATTTGTATGATCAATGGTTCAAACATTTGTTTAACAGCAATATCACTATCCGTTGCCAAATCCAACATATGATTACACAATTCAATCCATATTTTACCAGAATGATTATTTGTTCCAATTAAATATAATATAATTCCGTGTACTAATTCAGTAGCTGCAATTTTTGTTTTACGATCACTTGATGTTATGGCTAATGTACATATACGTGGTATTAATGCATCCAAATAGATTGTAGTTTCCATATCTTTAAAATGTAATGTTAAACGAATATTTTGTTCAACATCCCATTTAATTAGATTTTCTTTTGATTTTTCCGATGAAATTAAATGTAAACAATTTTTTGGTTCTAAAGTACCTGTAGAGAAATATAGAAATAAAACAAAACAAAATATTATAATTATTCATGTTGAAATAATTACATTATTTTCTGGCATTCCGTGCCTATAATTACTTGTACATGGTCAAAATAAAGACGCATATAACGGGCGTTTGGAGCTTGTTTTAAACAGGGTCCTGAGAGGTGGGCCATAAATTTAATGTCAATAAATCAAATTTTATGTGCGGTAAAGATCAGAAATCTTGTTTTTAATTCCAATATGGATTGGATGTACTACATTTCACCAATATTGAATGGTCAATATTTGTGTACATCATAAACCGTTGGTTACTCTCTTTAAATAAACTTTTATTGAAGATGCCGCCCAGTTTGCAAAGTTGATTGTTTCGATTTAAGCCTTAAGATTTATGTGTTCGCTAAAACCCGGATAAATACATATTTTTGGCGCATATATTATCTAAAGCGTCTTTATGGAGAAAAGGTCTTTGGAATATTTTGACTAGAAAATAGATATTCAACATTAACGGTATTACAGGCAAGACTAAAGCAAATATGTAAATTAACAGAATCTGATACTGTTATGATTAAAATAAAACAATAGTACACCTTGTTGGTCAAAACATAAAAGTTCTGCGTGCTGCTCGGGTACGATTACTTGTTAAAAATCTCATAATACATTATTGGGTTTGGCTGGACATCTTTACATTTATGACCGAACCAACCATTTTCCTTGTATTGTAGTAATATTTAATTTTTTTCTAAACTATTTAGGAACACAACATGAATGAACATGAATGAATATGAGGTATGGTCTCTAGAAAGGAAAAACTGTGTCGATGCGGTATTCGTATAATAGAAAAAAAGTCATAGCCAACGATAGCCAATACTTTGATTATTAAATTCATACATTTTGTTATTGAAAAGAAAAACTTACCCAAATATAACATAATTCTTCGTTGAAGTTTCAATAATTCACTGTCTCCATCAATTTGTTTATAGACACGTTTCGCTTTTAATGATTTTTTAAATTTAATAATTTCAATATCGATTTGTTTATCAATTAAAAATCCTTTAGTCTGTAAATACGGATCCAAACATGGTAATACTTTAATTAAAAATTGTTCATTTGGATTTATACTGAAGTATTTAGCATATACACTATTATTAGTATAATTAGTAATTAATTCGGTAATATTTTCCAGTGATGTTAGCGCCATATGTGCAATTGATAGCATACTTTTACCAATATCAAAACCAATATGAAAAATTGGTATTAAATCTATTACAATATCTTTAATTAATATTATGGGTACGGTAAATAATAATTGAAGACATGATAATTGTAATTCACCCGTTGACTGTTGACATTTTAATATAATATTTTTTAAAAAATATATTAAATTATCGAATAGGAAATCACGATTTGTTATACAAATTGATAGATTACGGTCGACGGTTAATTCATTAAAATATCCAATTTTATTTCCAATATTTAATCCGATTTTAAGTAATTTTATAAATCCACTAATTAATGGATATTTAATTGATTTTGATATAATTGTTTCACAATAAATATATATCCATTGTTGAAAATTTTCACGATGTATATCAATTGTTTGTGTGCCCAATAAATCCATATAAAAATCAATTAAATTAAAAAATATATGAAAATCTTTTGGTTTCGATGGCATTAAATCATAATTTGGATCACAGAAATATAAATCTTGATCTTCACCCGTAACACTGTCTTTATAAATACGTTTTGTTGTCGACAAATCTAATTTATCCAATATTGTAAATAAACTTTTCATTAAATATTCATAAATTTTTCTTATAATTATTCGATGCGTAAATTGATCTACATTATTGTACTCTACATTGTTCATTGTTAATAAACCATTCCATAAGGGTAAATAAAATTTATATGTAGTATTTTCTTTCCAATCGGTAATATTCTCCCAATCAATATTTGCTTCAATTAATAATTTATGTGAACATGTCCAAATAACACCTTGTAGTATAATTTTTTCTAATAAATCATTTAATATTGTTTCACCTAAACGTGATAAATTATAAAATGTTGATATTAATGAATTTACAACTAATGAATGATGTGCCGTTGACAAAAAATGAAATTCTTTTATTAACACTACAATAATGTTTTCCAACGATGACATTTGTATGCCAGTCAATTCATTTATTTGTTTCATAATTTGTGATAGTGCTTGTACAAAATCAGGAAAATATTCTAAATTATCTTTATTTATTGAACGATTTTCTAAAATTGCATATTCCGTACGTTGTATGACCAACATTAATAAATTATTTAAATATTCTGGTGGCAATAGAGTTTTACATGGTTCAGCCATTACACCAAAACCACATATTGCAATACGTATCTCATACGATTGAGATTGTGCCAATTGTAATGTTGTTTTAAAATAATTTATAAAAAATTTTAATATATTTATATCATTCGGATTGTTTCGTAACTGTAACATACGTGCAATTTCACGATGTAATGTGTGTAATGCATAAATTGCCGTTTTACGATCTTCCCAAGACGATAGTTTTAACCAATTTAATAGCACAGTGTGCCAATATTGATTATCATTAAATAATTGTTCAGAAAATAATGAACCATGATTGGCCAACAAATTAAGTGCACCTGAAAATTTCAATGTATTTCATTAATTTAAAATTAAACCAAATTTAAATAATTAATTAATTAATAATTTATTTTTAATGGAATACTAGCTTCTAAATGCTGAACGACGTGTTATATCACCTGGATCCGATAATTTTTTTACACAAACATAAATACGTTGACATATTTGTGGTTCTTCTGATTTACTTGGTGCGCAAGTCACAAGATAATAATTAAAACCTTGTAATGCACCGGTTAATTCATAAAATGAAAACTTTAAATAAATAGAAAAAAAAACAGGGAAACAGTTGATGACAAAAAATTATAGAATTCAAATTGTAATTTTAATGAATAATTGTAATAAATTTTAAGAATATGAATAATTTTTAGCAAAACAAATTAAAAATATATATGAAATGATGGTTATTTAAAATGTGTCTTGTGAAATGATTATGGATTTTATGAATTAAACTTGTAATAAGCTCATCGTTTAAGTGCATAGTGTATTATATAATAATATAAAACAATTTAATACGCAGTGTATAAATAAATAAGTAAATAAATGTAATCATCATCATCAGTAATATAATTAATTTCTGTTACTCTGCGACGACCGAGCATAGAGCCTCAACTAAACGGTTGCCAATATTAAAGTGGTGGGCAATGCCCTGAGAAGGGGCTAACTTGAAAGTGACACAATAATTGAGAAATCGATACATTTGTCATAAAATTTTAGAATGTACGATACGCCATATGACTAAATAGTTCAATGGTGGTTAAAGCGCATATCATCATTCAATCTATTGAATATTTCGAGTTTGATCCCTAGAATAGAAATCAAAAAATTTCAGATTATTCAACTGAATTCTCATTAGTTTGTAAAATCAAACAGCAACTATTGCTGAAAATAAGGTGTTGGTCGCTATTCATAGATTAACAATGTCTCACATACACAATCATAAAAATAATTCAAATAATAAAGCATCTGTCGAAACGCAAATATAGACCAATTGCTGTATTGCTATAAACTAACATACGGAATAATTTACCATTGCAATGTCTGCAGTTACATGATTATACTGTAAAAAAGCGAGGGGCGTTATTTTGGATGGATGACTTGGTGTATATCTGCGTAATCACCACATATAGACTAGTCGGTAGGGGGACGAAAAGGAACCTAAATTGTGGTCTGATTCTATATCCCCATAATATTTTTAATAATGTCACATTCCTATAAAACATTGTAGGACGTGGTAGCTCTTTCACACACATATCCTTTAGATCGTCGTAAGAATTTAATATAAAATAATAAAGTTCAAGTAAATCAACTAAACCATTCTCTAGTGTTATTAAATTGGGAAATATTAAGAACATATATGCTAAGTGGGTATGGGAATCAACGGATGTACATTAACAGCAGCAACACGCTCAACAACTACAAGGATAACAATAGCAAGAAATCTAGGGATATCTCACGTAAGGGGGCATCATAAACAAAATAATAATAAGAAAAAACAGGAATAATAATAGCATTAGTATTTCCATAAATTTGAGAGGTATCACGGTCCTGCACATAATGTAGTTACCGATTCATATTTTACATGTAAGAATTTCAATATGGGTAAAACCGACATTTCCCATCAGTTGGCTGAATGTTAACCAGTTTGAGGTGTTGTAATCATAGAGGAATAGTCGATCAAGGGAAACATTGCGTATAATTGTATTTGGCAAGGTTAATTTGCATGGAGAAAACTTGGCAGAAAGTGAAAACCTTCGGAATACCGTGTTTTATTGATCATCTAATCTATAGCAACAACAATTAATGTTCACCATCAGGTGATGATAAAGTTAATTTGCAATTTTAGTTTATATGTGTTTGTTGCTTCAATTATTAAGCAAAAATTTATAATCTAATCTAAAATTACTTACATCTTCAATTTTCAGCAATTTTGTTTCCAATGTATTAAAATACAAATCACGTATACGTTTATCATTTCCTGCTAACATACATTCTGGAAAATCTCTTGCAAGCATTCCCAAAAGTTCGTATGTGTATTGGAGAACTGTATTATAAAATCATAAACAATAAATAAATAAGTTTTTTAAACTAAATTACGAAATTAAAATATTTACATCTTGCTGTTGGATTTTTTAGATTAACTACACGAATTAATTCTTGTAACAAATTTGATATATCTACATCGGCACATAATTTATTTAATACTAATTCTTGTAATAATTGAACTGCTTTTTCTTTTTCTTTTGCAGTTACCGAAGTTGATAAAATATATTTCAAACATACCTAATGCAACGTAACATCAATTTCATTATATTATAATTTTTACATTTTAAAAATATTACATACCTCTATTGTAATTTTAGAATATTGTTGAAATTTAGCTTTGTGCTGTACAATAAGTTTACTAATTAATGTAAAAATTTGTACATTGGAATCTTTAAAAGTTTTATTTAATTTTATAGTTTTCCAAAGAAATGCAATAAGACCATTTGTTCCATTAAATAAGATGTTTAAATTTAAATCTAGATAAATTTTTATATATATTATTAAAACAAAAGAAAATAAAAATGACCGTTATTTTTTTGTTTTATAATTTATTGGCATCACACCTACCAATTTCAGAATTCGATAAATTCGCTTCAAAATTATGTTCAATATTTTCAATATGCTGTGCTGCATCATTTGTTCGATTTGTGTCGATACACGCTTTTAAATAGGCAATTGATTCACTTATTTGTATATCCATTTTATTTCTATAATTACATGCAAATTGTAAATTCTAAAATATACATTATTTTCGGCATCTTCTTCAGTAGATTTAGAGAAATTATATTATGATATTAAAACACAAATATAAGAAACAAAATATTTTTAATTATTCGCGAAAAGAACAAGCTTGACCTTCACCATTACACTTCTGCCATGACAGTTTAAAATGGGCATTAACATTACAACTGACGTTCGAATGTTCGATCAATAATGGGCGATTTACATTATGCCCAATTTTTTAATCTAAAAAAAATTGAGATATAACATACACATTTCATACTAGTTAGAAGAGTATAAAAAATTAGAATCTAATTATGGCACTAGCCATAATTTAGGTTGAAAATCTAGATTCAAATATGATCATGTTCATCTTTTTTTATAGCTGAATTGCTAATTTGTAAAAAAAAAAAAAAAATCTGTCATTTGACTATAATAAAATATAAATATAGTTTGACAGTAAATGAAATGTAAATAAATAAATAAATTAAATGCTGCATAAACCGGTCTGCGAGTGAATGTCGAGTAAAAAGGATACGTTCGCATATTGTATTATCAAATACTTTTTCTTAAATGGTTTAATTGAATATTTTTATTAGTATTATGATATTTTTTAATGTATTTTAGTAATTTTAGTTGCTTATATTTTTAATTCTTTATTTAAACTTTCTACTTTGACAAAAACACAACACCTACACCACAATATTAAAAGAAACAGTGTTGCCCAGCCCTAGTGAAGTAAATAAATTAATATGTGTAAGCAAATTAATTAATAAAATGATAATAATAAAATAATTACATAAATTGATGTGAGAAATTAAAACGTAAACAATTAATTTTTAAAACAATGATAATAATAAAATAATTGCATTCATGGTGTGAGAAAATTAAAATGCAATAATGCAATACGTACAATGATCATCAAAAATATAAATAGCAATTTGCAATTCCAGATTTGAAAATTATGGTAAAATACAATGCTAATGTTAGACATTATATCAGTTTGGTTTAATATTTCCTATTACATTTACCTTTTGTTTTTTTTTCTGTTTGCATATAAAAGTACACAAAACTTTTGTTTCCCTTTTTCCTCTAAAACTAAAACTGTAAATCAACTTTTATTCTTTCGTTATAAACAAAAACAAACACATTTTTCTATATGTTTGACATTTGAATGATACAAAACAGATTTAGGAAAAAAAACAACCTTCTAAACTTTCATTCATTAAGAAAAAAAAAGTTGAACAACTTTGAAATAAAAACTTTTAATGTGTATCCAACACTCTTCATACGAATTAGAATCGTATTTCGACGATAATTTTAATTTGACTTTTATGGCTTCGTTTCACGCGTTTTGGTGATTTGATTGATATTGGATTTGATTGAATTATATTTTGTATTTGTTTTTTTTTTGTGTGGTAAAGCAAAAAAAAAAAGGAGAACAATTTTCTTACAAAAAAGTTGGATTAGGAGCAATATCGAAGCATCCTTAATAGCTTGGACAGTTAATTTAATAACTGTGATAAACAAAAAGTAAATAAAAATTTATTTATTATTATTATATCTATAAATATATATGTATAATTTAACAATACGTAGTAGTTTTAGTTTAACAACTAAAGCTAACAATTTATTCAGTACAAAATATTGGAATTGGAAATCATCAAAATTAATATTTTTATCATCGTTAGCATATCCACCAACACATCCACAACCATTATTGCAACTGATAAAATTTTGTGTTTGTAACACCATTAACAAAAAATTGTCTTATCAAAATTATCAACCAAAAAAATTTTTAAATAATTTTATATTTAAAATGAATACAGAAGAAAAACCAAAAGTTGTTTTTGTATTAGGTGCACCGGGTGCTGGTAAAGGTACCCAATGTTCATTTATTGTGGAAAAATTTGGATATGTGCATTTATCCGCTGGTGATTTATTACGTGAAGAACGTCAACGTAAAGGTTCTGAATATGGAGAATTAATCGAAAACTGTATTGTGTCTGGTAAAATTGTACCAGTCGCAATAACATGTTCCCTAATTGAAAATGCAATAAATAAGCAATTAAAGGTAATTGTATATATGAAATATTATATATTACATAATACATACAAAGGTATTTTACCTATTAATATAATATATTTATTGATTGATTATTTAACTATAATTTTATATAATACACATAGGCACATGGTAAAAATAAATTTCTCATTGATGGTTTTCCACGAAATGAAGATAATTTGACCGGTTGGAATAAACAAATGATAGATAAATGTAATCTGCAATTTGTGTTAGTGTTTGATTGCAGTGAAACTGTATGCATTGACAGATGCTTAAATCGTGGTGAAGGAGGTAGCGGACGATCTGATGATAATAAGGATTCTTTAGTGAAACGTTTTAATACATTTTATAATGATTCAATGCCAATAATTGCACATTATGAAAATAAAAATTTAGTAAAACATATAAATGGTGAAAAACCCCCGAGTGAAGTTTTTGATGAAGTTGAAAAATTATTTACCGAAAAAAATAATGAAAACAATGAATAAATATGTTGAAACAATTAATGTTTGTTGAAGAACAAGACTAGCTAGATTATTGACCATCATCGATAAGAAACTTTATTTTACTTAATATTTATTATTATTTTATTATCATTCCGCGTACCGCCAAGTTTCTAGTGTTTTAATTTTTATTTATAAAGAAACCTATATTTAATTTTGTTGAATTAAATTCATTAATAAATTACAAAATAACTATCTGTCGTTTTATAAAGTGATATAAATATGCATTTTCTGCAACTATTGTATATTTTTATTATATAGTTAATTTTTTTAATTTTATTTTATTATAATTTTTTTTTTCTTATTTCTATACTTAATTAGACAAATATTCAAAGATGCTAAATATGTAGGTTAAAATGTTTTATTGTAATTTTAAAATTGTCGTCAGTTTAAAAGTTAAAAAAAAAAAGAAATAAATGCAAAGTTATTCTTGTTGAATTTTTTTTTTAAAATGTTATATAGTTTTTTATGTTTGATTAACTATATTTAATAATTTGTACTTAATAGTAAGAAGAATGCGTAGGTAATTGGAATTAATTTCTATATTTGGCAACATACCCAACGTGATTCAAAACTCATGAAGAACGATGGTGAAAATATGGGTCTATTAACTTCATTATGCCAGAGACAATACAGAAAATGTACTAACGTAAATTCTACTATTCTACGTAATAAGTAATCCACGGCGGTGTTATGAATTGAAAACTTTATAACTGCTTTACAAGCTGCTGGAATTTTATATTTATTTTAATGTTTACATAATATTCCATCATATTTAAAATGTTGACGTTCACAATTCTTTTGCAAATCAACCAATCAATAACATTTTAGATCATTGCCTATTTTGTCAATACAAAAACCAATGTGTAAACAATTGTTTGTAATAAGGAATGTATTTATCAATTCACCAATTGATCTATGTAATTATGTTTTTATAGACGCTTTATAGTTCGTCGAATTATTTCTAAATATGTGTTAATATATCATATAGTGTTAGGCAGAGACATTGTGTTAATCTTTGAATAACGTTTATCACCACTTTATGATTTCATAAAGCAACAAAAAAATGGTAATTTTTCAAAATGAAAAATATGCAAACAAAATTACAAATGCTCGAACATTCATGCATTCTCACACCAATGTGTTAAATTTAAAAAAAAGGTATGTAAATTACTACATAATTCTATGTTTTTTACTTACTTAATAATTGCATGACATTACAAACCAGGTGGGGTTGTAGTCTTCTCCAACCGGACCGATCTACAGCTAACGTATTCATATTCCGAATTAATATTAAGAATCTTAATATCACAGTTCACTGCATTTAGCCTTAGGTTTTCCGATTCTTCTTCCTCCGTCTGGATTACCATTCAACCGTTATTTGGGCACGCGTTCACCCGTCATGCGCGTGATACGTGACCAAGCCATCTTAATTTATTGGTTTTAATATTTTTGACAATATTTGGTTCATCGTACGTATATCGAAATTGTATCCTCGTCTCCAATCATTTTTTTTCCTTTCACACGGACGACCACCAAATATGCTACGGAGCGTTTGATTGGAATTGTTTTTTTAGTTCATAGTAGCATCTGTTTCCAATTGTTACCCTCCGACGAATTTCCTCTTCAATATCATTTTCCACACGAAACTATTAACAATTTCAAAATTTTATTCTCCAATATTAACAGACTTGACCTCGCATTCCTGATGCATTCGTTGCCACCATATACTCATTTTAAAACTTAAAAACGATGCCTCCATGTTTAACGATTCGAAAGCATCCGGTCACCATATTACGTCCCATTACGTCCATATAGTTACCATACGACAACAATTAACTCGATTTTGTAAAAATTATTTCATATTTATTAATATTTTCTTCTCCAGCGTAATCTTAAAAAACATTGTTGATAATGGATCGCTTTGTTGTGGTGGTCTATCAACCATCACAACATTATCAGCTAATTTGTGATGGATTCGCCGCGTCATAGCTACCAAATTCATCGGTTTTTTTTTGAAAACCAAATTCTTCCATAATTTTCGATAACTTTGGTCTATTGGCGCTATCATATGCCGCCTTAAAATCAACAAACAAATGGTGTGCATCAACATTGACCCTCCTATACACTTTTCCAAATTCTGTCGTATACTAAATATTTGATCAGATGTAGATCCATCTGCGCAGTTATTCTTCTATATTAATTGTTACAATCCAATTTGTCAATCTTTTTGTACAATATGAATAGATAATACCATCATTCATCAACACGTCTGCGGTACCTGTTCATTATTCCAAATCTTTACAATATAGCTCGTTCAATTGATATCATAATATATATTTTTTCATATTTATCGTTTTCAAAGAGTTCGCACCTTGTAAATTATCTGATCCAAGTGGTTAAATATTCGTGAGCTTTAGAAAACATTCTCTACTTATCGTGCATTGATGGTTCACCTATAAATGGCTGACTAGTTTGAAATTGAACATCTTCCATCGTATTTACTGGTGTGTTTAAATTTAATAAATTTTGAAGGTACTAGGCCCATCTTTCCACTTGCGCCATAACCGGTCCATCGGTTACTGATTAATTCCGTTGCGAATACGTTCTTTCGTTATTACTGTTTCTGTTGAGAATTTCAATTTCGGCGTAAATCGTTTGTTCCAATTCTCATTCATTCCTATCCATTAATTTACACTCGAAATTCATCTAAGAGAATTGGTCTTCGGTTCTTGTAGCTTGCATTATTATAAATTATATGTGTAGAAGAAAAATTATCATTGTAAATAAATAAATAAATATTAAAAAAAATTCAATATATTACTTTTGATTTGCGATAATTTCGATATATTTGGTTTGAGTGAGATTTTGTATATTATTTTGTGTGCGTAGTTCAGTTTTTGTTTCAGTAGAATATTAGCATTAAAAGGCATACGCATCTTTAATAAATTTATTTGATAGTGACATCACTTCACAGTCAATTATTGATGGTCTCTATGCGATATAAATAAAAATTAAATTTATTTATTGTATAATTTGAATCAAATGAACCATTACAAATACAAATACCATATATAGTCATATTTTTGAGACGATCAATCGTTGATGTAAGTGTAAATAAAAAAACACGCAGTGGCCAAAAACGGTAATGCGTGTCGGCTTGGCACAACAAAAATTTCTTAATTTATATTTGCTTATTTGTATTTTATATATTTTAATATTTATATATATTACAATATTTCTTTTATTTCTATTACAATTAAACGCGATGTATATACACACGACCATTAAAATAAAAATATATAAATTCTTTATAATATTCTTACACAATTTAATAAAAAATATATACACAATCTTTGCTATTATATTTTTTAATTAATAATATAAAATCTCTAATTCATTTACTAGAAATTCGTATGCATTTTCTATATTCTATTCTCTCTGCTTATCTATTATATATGATTTATATATAATTTCATTTTCTTTCATAAACATATTTTGAATATATTTTTTTTAAACAATATAAAATTTATATAAACAAATTATTTTAATTAATAATTTTAATATTATTTAATATTTATTATATGACTTAATGATATATCACAATTTCAAATATTAATTTATTCTTTCGAAATATCCAAAATTTCGTACACTGTGTTTTTTCTTTCTCCGCATTTAACTAACAATTAATTTTCTATTAATTATAGTTACCATTTATATATTTTTATTTATAATCTAATATATTCTAGAATATTTTTTAAGCTTTTTTTTCTAATAACATATAACGCATAAAATATTAACTAATAAATTTGTAAAAAAAAAATTAAATAATGATAACACAAAAATTATATCAATTTTCTATAGCTGGTTCCATGAGTTTACTTCCATACATATTAGCTACCTGTAATATACAATAGAAAAATAAATAAATAAATAAATAAATAAAACATTTAATAATAAATGATATGAATGAAATTAATTAATTTTCAGTACAGTTTCGAATGGTTGTATAAAATTAAAAATACATACACATAAAACCAAATAAGTTATCTCGCCGACACACACCCACCGAAACCTCTATCATATATATATGTGTAATATGTTGAATTAATAACTTCGTACTTATCATATAGATTATTTAGAATAAAACTGGAAGATGAAGATCTGATTTAAGAGAGGTGAATGCATACATGCTTTTTTCACTAGTGACATTCTGGAGCCAGAAAAAGTAACTATATTATATACATTCGCAGACGACACAGTGCTATTAGTTAGGGGTAAAAATATTAACGAAACCATAGACAAACTTAAACGAGCTACAGAAAACGTCTACAATTGGATGAGGAGGTGGAAAATTAAACTAAACGAAACAAAATCTGTACATGTAAACTTCACAAATTAGAAAGTTTAACTAATACACTAAACAATAAATATAAACTTAAACGGAAAAATAGTACCATATGAAAGTACATCGAAATATTTGGTATTAACGCCGCCAATTTTTTTTTCATCTAAATTACGATGGAAAGAACATGTCAAAAAAAAGAAATCGGAATTAGAAATCAAATATAGGAAAATGAACTGTCAATTTACAATAAAATATTGATATACAACCAGGCATTAAACCAATCTGGACATATGGTAGTCAACTGTGGCGATGTGGCAAACAGAGCAACGTCAAGAAAATTCAGATGTTTCAGAACAAGATACTTAGAGACATAGTCAACGCTACGTTGGTATGTACGAAATGACGATCTATACGCCGGGACTTAGGAATTAAGAATGTGACCAGAGAAATCAAAAATCTATCTTTCGTTAATTGCAGCACAATTGGTGAATTGTTATTATATACTCCCATGCAAAATAATTAACCAACTTGGCTGTAACGAATGTTGTAGTAGATGCCATAAATTTCACTTGGAGTATAGACTTGCTACATAGCATTTATAAAATTACAATATTATTATTAAAATATATCAACGTGCCGGAGTACATTTTGTGGCCGTATTGGTATAATATTTCCGTATTGTGATCATTAGTTCAAGGACATTAGTGTACGCGAAATAACCCATTGTCAGGGTGTTTTGTTTGAAACTCAGTTGTAACTGATCAATAGAATTTGTAAGTCAAGCTGCAAAGTCGTAGGATTTTTGGTATATCTTGGAATTGAGATATTTAAATTGATACATTGGTTATACACAGCAGTCATAAGGTCAATGATACGGCTATATGGCTATATTGTCTAATGGGTCACAGGTTAAGCTTAATTTCGTGTAAAAAAACAATTAGCAAATTACAAGAATATCAGCCAACATATCTCTAGCTGACATTTGCTGTTTGTACTTCTGATTTTTAAACCTTGAACTTTTTTTCAATTTCTCAAGCACGAACTGTACTTATAATATATTCAAATACATGCATGAAGGGATGCGGCTACTTTAAATAATGATAATTGTTATGCATTACCTTATAAATAAATTCATATTGTTCACGAGTTCGTACAGCCGTTGCACGACCTCTTCGAACAAAATATACAATCTGTGGAATATCAACAGATCGTATTGGTTGTTCTAATGCTCTTATAGCTATATCACATGCGATCACAGTTCCAGTGCGACCTGTTCCTGGTGAACAATGTACAGTTAATGGTCTGTGTAAAATAGAATACAAATTATTTAATTAAAATACAATAAATATTAATTAGCGTGCGTATTATATACAATATTATAAAAAAAAAATCTTACCCTTGAACTTTTTGTACTGATTTTGTTTTATCATTAGGAGGAGTGTTTGTTGTTCCATTGGCTATGGATAAATTATTTACATCTTTTCCACCAATATCAATATTACCATTTTTTATTTTATTATTATTTTTATCAATAATATTATTATCATTTATATCATTATTATTATTATTATTATTATTATTATTATTATTATTATTATTATTATTATTATTATTATTATTATTACTATTTACATTATTATCTTCGGAGTCATCTCCAACATTTTGTTCAGAAATATGCATTTTTAAATAACTTCTTGCCTCCAATAACATTGCCACAATAGATGTTTCATCATTTGGTACTCCTGTGTCCGGCCATTGATACCATAAATGTGTTATTTCACGCCATGTATTTGTTAGCATATTTTTTAAATGTATTTGTGAGACCGCATATTTATCTTTAACATCACGATTTTTTAATGTTATATGATAATCACCAAATGTTACATGATTATCAATTACAAATGATGATGGTAAATATTCTGCACATTTTTCAATACCATTTTCTGTTAAATCAGTTAACATAATAATAACATTTGAATTTTGTTCCCACATTAAACGCCAAAAATCACATATTGTATTGTCTAACGGTGCCTGACAAGCAATATAATAATGTGTTGGATCTTTTGGTCCCTAAAAATTTAGACAAAATAAAGTGTTAATGATAAAAATATAGAATAAACACCAACACCAACAACCACAACAATAAGAGAAAATAATAAGAGACCAAGAATAGAACTCTGAAGCATGCATATAATAGGATAGCAATAAAAGAAGAATATGTACCATCCAAATCAACTAATTGTTCTCTATTAGTCATACATATAACTATTGGCATGAGATTTTAAAACAACGGTTAATTTAGAACATACAGAACATATTTCATAAAACACACTATCAAAGGGCTTAGAAAAATCTAGGAGCGGCATATTGTGAAATTAATTGTCGTGTTTGCAACAAAAATCAAAATTGAAAAGGGAACAACAAATTCAATGAATTAATATAGATAGAAAGTTGATCCTTCGTGATTATCACCAAGTCCTTCGATAGAGAAGACAAAATTCTAATAGACGTCTGAAGTCTACCAATTGCCTAGGCATTTTTGTATAGACATAGACAATTTTCAAATTTGCTACAAAATATGTTACAAAATTTCTCTGACGAACATACGATTAACAGAACAAGGACAATGTTTCCACTACCGGTAACATAAAACACGATCCAAATAAGGACACGTCTATTATCATCTTTGCATCACGCGGGCAGCACTTTCCAATTCTCTTTTGTTTCAGTAGAAATTCAAAAATCATTTGTATTTATAGAATATTATGGGTAAGGGGATGAACTTTAAGAAGAAACAGCAAACATATACCATTCCATAATCAAATATAAAAAATTCGAATCTCAATCGTGGGATATTTTGATATGATTTCATTAACAATATAAAAAACAAACTATTACCTTAACATAATTTGCATTAATATATTCACTTTTTTGATCGTCATTGATACGTTTCAAATATACTCTAGTTTCGGGTAATGGAATAACATTAGCATATCTATATAAAATTTAATATAATAAATAAATAAATAATTATAATATTTAGTATAAGTAAAAGAAAAACAACAATAAGTAATAAATTATCGCACCTATTTTTATCTTCACATCCTTGTGGTACTTCATCGGCACGTGCAATAACAGTTGGCAGCTCTTTGAATTCATCATAAATAGAATGTTTATTTTGGATAAAATTTTGCAAAGCCATTATATTTAGTTGATTATTTTTTAATTCGGGATCATCAAAGGCAGCATTACCATATGCACGTTTTGATGTACGTAATACACCTTTGCGACGCACACTATTATATACTGATACATTGTCTAAACTGTATGCATCCAAACCGACAGGACGACAACGTTGTCCATACGTTAATTGTTTTTGTCGTTTACGCATTACATATAAAAATCCAACCAATAATATTAGTGCAACAACACCAACAACACTTATTGATATTGCTATTATTGCATTTACATCCGGTTCATCACTAGTCGATGGATATCCTTCTAAACTATCTGGATTTTCTACAGTACCATCTACTACAGTTGTTGAGAATAATAACAAACCATCTGTCGTAACATCTTGTTGTTGCCGAACATTAACATCAATATCATTTGTTGTTGTTGGTGTTGGTAAAGTTGTAACAGTTGGCGTTTCTGTACCAATTGTTGTGCTTGTGCTTGCTGATGTTGTAGTTGTTGTTGGTGCTGGTGATGGTGGTGATGATGATGAAGATAAAATTGAAATAATTTTTGAATTATTTATTGTACTATCTTCATCAATAATAAAATTATTGTCAATTGTAGTAGTATTTAAAATTTCTGCTGAATGATCACTAATGGAACTACTTATTGCCGTTGGCGAATTTATGGTTGTTGTTGATGGTGTTTCTGTAGTAATGGTGGTAGTGGTGGTGGTGGTCGTAGTAGCACTTGTAGTGGTAGTAGTTGTAGGAATAGTATTAATTTTTTTATTTTTATTGTCATCTGAAGTATTTGTATTATCGATATTTATATAATTATTATAATCTGTTGTGAATTCATTTAGTGGTAACTGTGTTGTATTTAATATATTTGTTAATTCTGTAGATAAATGAATTACTAATGGACTTTGCTGTTCATCCGAACGAGTTGGTAATATTGTTGTTTCGGCAATATCTTCATTATCAATAAATGAT
Organism: Bibio marci; assembly: GCA_910594885.2. Lineage (NCBI taxonomy): Eukaryota > Metazoa > Arthropoda > Insecta > Diptera > Bibionidae > Bibio > Bibio marci. The sequence continues at coordinate 14,527,921 of OU343116.1, read as the reverse complement.
GGTGTTGTTGTGTCGCTAATAAAATCTGTAAAGCCTGCTGCTGTAGTATCTGTTGTATATTCAAATGTAGTAATAGTTGAAGGTACAGTATTACTTTCATCTCTGTCGGCGGAATCAATGTGATCTGATGTAATTATTAAATTTTCTTCTGTAACAGTATAATTTTCAAAATCTATATTATTTGTTGTTGTTTCAATATTATCATCGGTACTAATAATAGTACTTTCAATTTGTGGTGATTCAGTTGTAGTAAAATGGGTAACAGTATCAGTTGTATCAGTAGCAGTAGTAGTAGGTTCTGCTGTTGTTGATGTTGTTGTTGTAGTAGTAGTAGTAGTAGTAGTAGTAGTTAAAATAATATTTAACATATTATTTTGATAATTATGGTTATGTTCAACGTTATTATCGACATTATTGTCACGATTCGATAATACAATTGGTTCAAAATCTGTATAATTTTCACCAGAAAATATATCATAATTTTGATTTTCATTTTGTTTTGAATCCATATCAAAATCACTAAATTCATTAATATTATTATTATTATGAAAATATAATTTATTTTCAAGAATTTCCGATTTACGATGATCTTTTTGATCTTGATCTTCATCACGATTATGTTTATTATTATTAATCATTTTTGATAAATTAGATGATGATGATGGTGTTGATGACAACAATGGTGATGGTAGTGGTGCTGCTGCTGCTGATGATGATGATGATGATTGAAATGAATATGGTGTTAACATTGGATATGGTGTACTTATTGAAATTGATACAATTTGATTTTCTTGTCCTGCGCTATCCGTATCTGCAGCAGAATTATGTGCATCTAATTGATCATCGCTATTTATCGCTGTTACACTATTATTTGTCAATGGTGATGTATTATTATTAATTATTAATGTATTATTATCAAATACATTATGTTGTAAAATTTTTACCCAATCACTTATTTGTTTTGTTTCTATTGGTTTATCGTTAACCGTTGTGACATTTAAATTAAATTCATTTTCGTTATTTTCATTATTATTATCCTTATCGGAGGACGTTCCATTGTTTAATGTTGATGTTAAATTATAAAATTCACCAATAACATTTTGATTGTGTTCAATATTTTTCTTAGTTTCTAATAGCCAAATTTCTGATTTATTAAATTTATTTTGTTCATTATCATTATTATTATTATTATTTTGTTCATTTGTATTTGTAACATCATCTTTAATTTCTAGTTTAGCCAATTTTTTATCATCGTTAGCTTTATGATCATCATCATCATCATAAGTTAAAGTAACATTTGTAACAATATCTGTGGCTATTATTGGATTTATTAATGTAACATTTTTTATTTCATTTGTTGATAAATCATAATTTACATTTTCGATTTTAGCATTATTATAAAATACACTTGAATTATTTTCATTTGTTGAATTTTTCATAATATCATTTAATAACAAACGATTATTTTGATGTGATACAAATTTATATTTATCATTATTATTATTATCGGCATTGTTATTATTTTCTGCATTATTATCTGCTTTATTATAATTACTATTATTATGGTACTGATAATGATTGGTGCCATTTTCACTGGCACCTTTGCTATCATCATTTAATCTATTGTTATTATTATTATTATTACTATTTTCATCTTCATGCACATAATTTTTTGCATATTCACGGTGTTTATCATCAAAATATTGTGTTTCCGGTGTTGTTAATTGTAATTGTTCAAATTTATTGAAATAATTATTTACCGAAAAATTTTGTGTAAATTGTCCAATATCAAATGATTTATGTTTTTTATTTTTATCAGAGTTTTCTGGTTGTTGTTGTTGTTGTTGTTGCTGCTGTTGCTGCTGTTGCTGTTGTTGTTGTTGTTCATCATGAAGTTTTTTAAATTCATCATATTGATATTGTGGATTTGCATAATAATTTGTATTACTACTATCATTACGATATGCATCATAATTGAAATTATGTTCACTATTATTTGGTGAACTATATGCTGACGTATATCTAAAATGTATAAAAATATGTATAAATTAATATGTGTTTTTAATTTTTATAATATCATAAAATTAATGGAATAGTGAACACAAGCGACACATTAACAACCAAACCAATAATAAGTAATATATATATGGGGGTGGCAACTAAACGATTTCATATTCCACTGATACAATTTTTAGCTAAATGTTGTTTACGTAGTCGGAATATCAAACCCCCGATATTGTTGATTGATGGAAAAAGTCCTTTGATTGTCATTAAAGTGGACAATATTTATATCAATCGGTTGTGTATTTTTTGTATAGCCGTGTCCGGTTGAACAATGGAAAGATAAACAATTTCATTATCAAATCTTACTTTTTTATACTTTCGCAAAGGAAAAATACACACGGCAAGCTCACAACAAATTATGAGTGCTGCCGTCAGTTTTAAAATTTTTCTTTGCCATGAATATAGTTCTGATGATTTTTCACTCAAATTTGTACATAATATTCAGGTCGTCCGTCCAGTTGCGGTTGATGAATTCAAAATAAGCGACCATCAGAATTGACAAATTGAAAAAGTATTCTATTCCAACATGACAAGTTTTATAAGACCATATTTTTTTTTTTTGAAATGCGCAGTTAAACCTACGAGAAGCTTTAACACGTTATGTATAGACATTGGAACAGTATACAGTTGCAATTATAAGTATGTACATTAGCTGCGAAATAAGAAATTTATTCTCAAATAAACAGTAGCGAATAATGAACGGAAATATATGGAGACTCAGATAGAGACAGCGGTTTTCCTATCTGCGTCTGATGATCTAGACAAACGGCAGCTTAACAATACCTATCATAAGGTATATAAAATGTAACAATAAGAATATCGAACCGTAATTTAATGGTGGACGAATCCAGGTTGCCCACAGAAATGGGTCAAAATGTAAAATTCGTTCATTTCAAAGAGGTTTCAACCTTTTCTGTTTACCATACAAAGATTTTCGACTACAAGAATAATAAATTGGTCACAATTACTGTGTCGTGTTCAAGCCAATTCAATGATTTACCTGCTAAAATCAAAATGTTGCTCTTCTGTGGTTGCAGTTGGTGGTGTTGATTTTATAATTACAGTTGTTGTTTCTGGTGCACTTTCAGCTACTTCCTCATCATTTTTATTATTATTATTATTATTTATATCGATCGCTTTTCTATCAACAATTTGATGTTTTTGTTGTTGATTCGGCAACGACGATGATTTCTGTTGCGTTGAAATTAATATTGATCGATTTAAAATTTTCACATTATTGTTATCAGGCACATTATTATTTCCATATAAAGTTGGTGATAATTGATCATTTTTTAAATCTTTCAATATTTGTGATGATGATGCTGATGGTTTTATTGTAGTTATTGTATTTAATTTTAATGAATTATAATTATTTACTAATTTTTGTGTTATTGTATTAGTAATTGATGTAGTAGTTGATACTTCTGGTGTAGTATTATCAGGAACTGTAGTAGCTGTTGACGTATTTGTTATTAATGTACTAGTAACATTATTATTTACATCATTAATTTGATTGATTTCTCTTTTGATAACAACAGTTGCCGATGATGATGCGCAATTACATATTGTTGGTAATAATAATATTTGTAATAGGAATAAATTTATAGAAATTACACGTAATAGTAATTTTTTTATCCGAAAACTATTAGCCATAATAATTTAAACAAATATAATCTATATTATTTCAAATTTTTATTGCGTGATTTTTTCATTGAGCCAAATCTGTAAAAATATAATAATAAAAATGATATGATATTAATCATTTATTTAAAATATTGTCTATAAATATATAATTTGATTATGAAATTTAAGCTGGTGAACTGAATATAATATGATAATACGATGTATTTTAATGCAACTATAGGCAATTACAAATACTATATATTAATATTTAATTTATATAGTAAGTTGAATTGCACCATAGTGATATTTGAAGATAGTTGAAACCAATGTCACTATATATATATATATATATATATATGTAGAAGTTACTTTACATATTGAAAACAATTTCAAGGGACATCACCAAATTATCTCATTATAAATGCCAATGTAAAAGTTCAACTGTATTATATAAATAATAATAAGAACATTAAGAACATAAGAATATTATGTAGACAATGTGATAGTGGTTTTATCAGTCTGGTAAATGGTTTGTTATCTTATTAAATAAACAACTATTGGAATTTGTATCGGTGCATTGATAAAAGCAGAGATTCAAACAAATTGTATGCTATATTTTATATTTGACAATCAATACAAAATGGTTTTGTATTAATTATACATAATTTCTTCACATTTTATGCTGGATGTTCGCTGGGATGGTTTACAATGCTTACAGTAATTTCATTGTAACATTTGGTTGCATATGTGAAGTTGCACTGTCTTTGTTGGAACCATATATTAATCAAGCCTAAAGCCTTCGATTCTGTGGTGTCAAAAAATTATCAATCATGTTACTACGACAACGTATGGTGACCACGTTGTCGAATTGAGGTTGATTGAATGCTTTCTATGACAGCCGTTTATTTTCTTGTTTACATTATGCTCATCTGCTATACAAAATCTGTCTTCTAAATCTTTCACTAAACGATAAATAGAGGGTGGTTTTGATGGCAAATTATTATTATCCAAAATTTCACGTAATTTCACGTATAGAGTCGTCACAATAATTGATGAAAACACGTTGATTTATCGAGTAATTTTTCACGACTAAACTTCACGAACGCCAAATATGAAAATAACATAGAATTCATGTTTACAAAGATGGTGTGGTGCGGTTGTTCCTCCCGTTAGTACTCACCGCAATAATAACCACAAACGACGACTCGTGAGAAAAACTATTCCGATTCTAATATCACAATGATATTTTTCGATAGTAGACGGTATAAAGAAAGGAAACTACAATAGATTATGGTAAGTAAAATAATTAGGAGTGGAATTATATGGATACGATGGATTTTTTGGATTATTTTTGAAGGATTTCTAATAAATATATATTCAATAAATTTCCAATCTTTCGGATAGGAGATTTTATATTATATACGACACGCGTTCGTTAATAAATCAAGTACAGCCTGAGACAACTACTGGCACTCAAATGCGTGTGTAACCTATTAACCTGTCAACCGGTTTGCATGTGTCACAAGGTCTTTAAATAAGGACAAAGCTATGAGTGCCCTGCACTATATTTAAATCCTCGTATAAGAAAATCTCTCTCCATAAATTAGGCGGTATTGTTTACACACACAAAAAACTGGTAGTTTTACCTTAATAAAAATGGTTTAAAATGCGCATATTGGAATTACTATCGCAGTCACATCTTATATAATAAAATTAAATAATTAAATAATTTAAGTAAATTATAATATAGAATGAATAAGAAGCCACTCATCGTCATATAATAGATATACTTACAATAATAATAATAATAATAATAATAATAATAATAATAATAATAGATTAGTTATACTGTGTGGCATATATAATTTACTAAATTGATTAAATTTAATAAATTGGAAGAATTATTATTAAGTATTGTGTATTTGGTATTTATTTATATTGAGAATAATCATCGCACCATATAAATTACAACATCGTAAATAATATATTATTAGAGATATACAAAATACAGTCAACAGTTTTACATACATAATATTTTTCCATATTTAGTCAATAGTTCCACCAAAAACAGTATTAGCGTATAAGTATTTCGCGGTGTATGCAAGAAATTTCTGTACTTCTAATTCAAGAGTCACCAATTCGATTGTTATTATGTTTCCATATATTTATCATTCCATCAATTATATTTAACTTATGAAGAAGCTATAGTATTGTAAGTATACGTGTTTAGTGAATACTTAATCTCAGAATAGCGTCCACAACACCATATTTATCTAAATTTATCCTTTGAGAGTAAAGAATCGCCTGTATGCTCACTCGTATTCAAAAATTTATTATTATGTAACACAAAATATTTAATCTCCTTAAACTTAATCATTTTAAGTTGTTAATTGGATATATACAAATAGTAAAAATTAAACGAATTTATCATCATCTGTGCTCTATTTTATTATTCTCGTATCGTATATAAGAATTTTCCATTTACCAATTTATTTAAATTTTCTATTGACATATTTTGACAAAGAAAATCAATTTTCTAATCTAATTTTTATTATATAAAATATTTCTGATGATATTTAGCTTTTCAATACGCACTTGATCCGTGTGGTTATAATATAACGATACTTCAAATGCAGTAAATAAACATTTTATTTTAAACCTCTATCCCGACAACATTCCATTCGAATTTTCCATTGTTCATAATAGCGCTGGAAACCATATTTTATGCGAGCTTCTTTATAACTCATACCGATTTTTTCTTGCACGCAGCCTCAACGGCCTCTGAATTCTTATTTCTTTCTAATGCATATTTGACCGTATATCAGAACTGATAATGCGAGTTAAACGCGTTTCATGCCAAAGTTTTAAGAACATTAATAAATAATTATAGGAATTGAGATCACGCAAATATGCGATCACTGTGCATTTTCTATTGAAAAATGAATCACTCTTACAAAAACACCTTGCGGTTGGATGATATAATCCTTTTTATAAAAGCTGCATAATATTACCTATGGCGAGATGAAGAATGTCATTTGATTCGAGTAATTAACAAAATTAGCATATTACATATATATTTTGTATCTGTATGGGTGTGTGAATATACATGGAAAAGTAATAAAAATCGAACATTTTTTTGGTACTGTGGATATTATTATAATTTGAAGATTACGCGCGATGACGAATTGGTTAAATAACATCATTTTTATTTCTTGTTATGATTTATAATTACATGCATTTCATTGTGTCTGAAATTTTTTTATTTGCGTTAAATTAAATAAATAAATTCAAATATATGTTATAAAATTATTTTATTAATTTCAGTAAACCTCTGCTGTCTCATAATAATCCGGAATGGATTTGAAAAACCCACAAATCAAATTTCCATCAACTGAAATAAATATCGATTACTTTTTTATGTGTGTAATTGAAATGCTGTTGAGAACGGTGGTGGTATCGTCGTCCGTCATTTGAATGGCCTTTCAACTGATGCCAAAACGATTTTCTTTTATCGCCAAATGAAGTTTAGGGAATATAGAAATTAATCACACGGAGTTAAATTAAGTGAATATGGTGAATTTGATTATTAATTCAATACGGTGCAATTTTTGATCATCATTTAATTGATGTGGAACAAACTTTGAATTCACGTAGACCCGTTAAAATTCGATGAATTATTGTTTTCGGTATTCCAAGCTTCATTTCCATATGAATCTCACTGAAGATTTCTTTCAAATTTTCATGAAATCACGCACTTTTTCAATGTTTTCTTACGGAAATTGTTTCAGATGAACCACGCGTGGACGTTCATCATCATTGATAGCTGCTCGATGTCTTCTGTGAATCATTTATGCAATTTAAAAAGTTGTGTTTTTGAGTAGCATTTTTACCAATTTTTTAAACAAAATTTAATGTTATGGCAATTTCACAGTTTGTTGAGGAACGTTTACGCAGAACATAATCCAGTGCTATGTGTTCTATAGTTTATATAGCCATTCCGATTTATTATGGGACAGAGGGTGTATATTTTGTATATAGAGGCGAGCGCATAAAAGAAAGTATAATAATTTTTTTTCCTATGTGTGTGTTTCTTGTTTTGGTTTTCAACTCTTCATGTGTACGTTTTTTTCTTCATGAAACATTATAACAACTTGGTGTCTATATTATAGAAAAATATAAAACATTATCATAATACATTTGGGTAAGACAGACGTCGACAGCTATACGCAGGTATACATTGTACAGATACACTGTGTATATATAATATTAAGGTAGAGCGGTGTAATGTAGCGAAACGAAAAAAATTATTCGATAATACCTCTAATAATTGTCTATAAGGAAAACACATTGCTTCAAACTTCAAACAACTATTGCAAAAATATAAATATCTAATGGTAATAAAATCAAAATAGCTAAAACCTCACAACATTACACATCGCTCTATACCCTATTCATCTATACACCAATACATAGACACACCATATAAATATTGTTGTTGTTATTATTTATTTATTATATAATTTAATTATTTATTTATTATTAGTTATTACTATTTATTTAATAGAGGTATTAACTATTATACAATTTAAAATAAATACAAAAAACATTGTAATATTATGATCAGAAAAACCAGAAATTATTATTTCTATGGTTATGTTTGTGCGATGCGGATATGTTTCGGTTTTACCTAATACATTGAAAACCAAGCGTTTCCAACCAAATTCGTTGAATTGATACAAACAATTATGGTACAATTAATTTTAGCTAATCAGTAAAATACACCCGCAAAAGATACCAAAATATTATGGTTTTTTTTCGGATGAAAAAAATGTCGATCAAGACCAAAAAAACCAATCCGCTAAATGATAGATGGCTATATGTTCAGAACCTACAGAGGTTCTGAATTGGATATATGCAGAGACAGAAGGTTAATTAACGACGTCATATATAGCACATTATTATTTTATATTAACCTACATTTTGGAATTATTTTTAGATTTCGCAGAGCATTTTCGTTCATTGTATTTGCAGGTGTGTTAAAAGATATAAAATCTTATTGTATAGTAAAATACCTTTTTCATTTGATTCATTATTATTGATATATAAATAATGGTTCGTTAAACACGCATATCATAACAAAAAAAAAAAAAAACAATGAACAACATATTTGCTGGTGGACTGACTAGCGGACAATGTACGTGTAACAAACAATAATATTTAAATTATTATATGCAAAAATTAATAATAATAATAATAATACGAAAAATATATATCAAAATACAATTGATTCGTGAGTTCATGACCTAAATGAAACAAAATAAAAAATCTCATAAATTTATTAATTATAGATTTTAGAATATTATTTTATTACAAAAATATGTAAATAAATTAAATGTAACCGAATTAGAACAGTTGATAAATGCTATAATAAGTACAAAATGTAATTAATTTATCGGTGCGTATCAATATAGAATCAATAGAACATAGATTAACTATGAAATTTTGTTATAAGAATATGGTAAAACTGCAGCTATACGCAGAAATGATTCAAATGCTTAAAATTGCTTATGGTGCGATAATTGTATATGCAAAACACAAGTTTTTGAGTGGTTTCGAATATTCAAAGATGATCAAGCCAAGATGTTAATGAACTGATCAGGTCGACCATATGCAAAGTGATTAGTGAAGAAAAAATTTAAAAAGTACATGATTTCGTCGAAAATTTGCAAGAAATCTTCAATCAGATTCATGGAAATGGTACATGGGTATACCGAAAACAACAATTAATCGCATTTATAATGGAAACATTGATCTACGGAAGCTGAATTCGGAGTTTGTTCCACATCGATCAAAAAATGGAACAATTTGAGCATTGCAAAGATATCGCTCGACGTAATAAAAATTTCTTGTAATCGATTCTTACTTACTTACTACTTTTATTTACTACAAACGATTTTCTCTTGTTCTTGAATTAAAAATATCGGACACAACCCTGGCTAACTGGAACTGTATTCGCTACCAGTCGCGTCCACCGATTGAACATGAATTTGAGTGATAGATATTATATGATTAGCTGCGAAATAAGTGGAAATTCCAACGAATTAATACGTTCAATATAAACATATATGCAGTGCATGACATGAAACCAGAAATAATAAGCCATCAGCCATTGGGATGAACGTGTGTCAAACAAAAAACAAAAAAAAAACAAAAAACCGTTCAATCGTATTCCAGAAGGAAAACAAAGAACCGAAAAAAAACAGATGACTAAATGCAGTTAACGATATGGTTTAAAGTTCTTTAAAATTAGGGATTGGAAGACGTTAGCAGCAGAGATAAGTCCGGTTATGGAGAAAAGCTAAAACCACACGTGGTTAGTTTTCAGCAAATATAAATAATATTTAAATAATGATTACAGTAGCTAAAACCACACATGGTTAGTTAGTTAGTTAGTTAGTTAGTTAGTTAGTTATATTGTATAAATATTAAAAATTAGTCTATACAACACCTATTCATATTTAAAACTATTATAAATAAATTACCAAAAAAATGGTAGTCGTTCCGGAAACATCTCTTCAATGAAGTTATATCAATTTATCATTACAACAGTATTTTGACTCGAGTATTATGCACTAAATATATAATTCTAATGAAATCTATATTGCACTGTACTCCCATTATCTTATACATTGAATTATCACCCAATATGCATTGAAAACGTTTTTTATTGCACATAGCTTGCGTTGGATTACAAATTTGGCATTGGTTATATTAAATATAGTTGTAGTATTAAATACCATACATGTAGAAGTAAACATACGTATACTGCAACTTTAATTAATTACAATAATTTATTTATTTATTCATAATAATAATAATAATAATAAATAATTAAACAGTATGCAGAGCTATTTGTCATTGAAGAAGCAGACCACCAAAATCAACGTTTAATTATCCAATATATATAAGAATTAAATGGTAAAAATAATTATTGCGAATTTTAACAAATTTTATGTTAACAAAAAATAAATACAGTAAAGTTCTATAAAACATATACAGGATGTCCACGCATGCAATGTAAACCTTTAAGATTGTGATGGAAGAGAACATAGTTCTGAGTCGAAAATAGGGCTCTAAACATTTATTTCGGCCTAGTTTCGGCTTTATATTAAAGTATGTACCTACGTAACTGTTTGCAGACTTCCAGGAGGAATAGGAATTAAATTCTTAGAGTCGAATCGCCAAAACAGAGTCCTACATCGAAATCACTACAACCCATTGATGATTTTCACTGCACTTATATGGACACCCTGTATATATTGTATAGTATACAAACAGTTAAACAACAACTGGTATAATTTTTACGGTTTTTAAATGATATGTTTTTAATTGTATTCAGAATCAGCTTTAGTATAAATTTCGATCATATCATAAATTATTAATAAAAAAAAGTATTGTATTATACATAACCAAACTTAATTGGTGCCTGCGGCCAAAGATAGTCGAACGAGGGTACTACTAGGACTAAACATGTGAGTATTGGTTTTGATGTTTTAAAAGTACTGATATCGGCACAGACAGCCACAAAGAACGCGCCCTAATGGTCAACCGGTCGAAGAAGAGGCATTTGAAGCGTTACTTTACCAAGGATTCATGTCAAATGCAAGATGATGAACAGAAAGGCGATTCACGGTCATTCGAATTGAAGCCGAGATTTTTGCATTGCATTGTATTGTATCAATCAACAGCAACATTGAATGCAAAACTCGAATTGATTTGGAAAGAAGAGAATGCACTGCGTTTATGAATGGAATCAGAATGATATATAATATTATATGAACTATTAAAACATGGTGAAATTGTTAATAATGCTGCAGATCGCGCTACCGCTACAACAACAGTGATTAATTTGAGCTATATGCTTTCATCGAAAAAAAACGATCAGAATAGCCTTCCATTGTTATGCCTTATCCGTAAAATATATTTTCGGCCGTGCAAACATTTAGAAGAACATTCGTTATAAAATGAATTGATTGAGTTATTTACTATTGTGACCATAATAAATATTTTTAAGGATGAGAATGGGAAACCGTGTAATTTTTGTCTTTAATAGATATAACTGCTCAAAACTCTGAAATGACAACAACTGAAAACAACTGAAAAATTCCTCGATGGGTAAACGTTGTGCATCTTGAATTAAGTGGCCTAGAATAACTGTTCAAAATCGTCTGCGTATTTTTAAAATATCACCTATAATCGCAGATGCGTTCTACTGCCCAAGCAAATCTTCTGATAGGAAATATAATATTCGATGTAACATGAGATTCATCTGCGTAGTCGAAATAAAATTTTGCTCTTATCTATAATGTATATTTAGTAAATCTACGTTTAGTAAAACCATTTATGCAAAACTAGATTTCTGCTTACACACCAGACTATTTGGATTGGACGTATATATATATAGGCAGAAGATCACCTGTTTAAGTGCGAGTATTTTCTGCATTTTAGGGATTAATTTTATTTTCAGTATGTTTTCTTGGCGTATATACCCCCACTCACAAATTGCCAGATAGATGGAAAAAATGTATGACAATTATTTTTAATAAAATACCGCATCATTTTCGAACTATCAAATTATCCCTGTCTGTAGTGAGTGATTTGAACAACTATAATGGAATCAATTCGTATAATGTTAATACTTAATTTTAAGCATTGAACATCTGAATTAAACCTTAAATTAATTGTATTCAATTCAATACAAAAACATTTTATTATAGGAATAAAAAAAAAAAAAAAGACTGTGTCAAAATAAAAATCGATTGTTTTGTGTTGCTAAATTACATAAATTTCATTGCACGCGAAAAGTGTATTTTGTCGCAAGAGGTTATAGCAAAAGTTCAATGGACTAATTTATATTATTACTTGCACATTATATTAATATTATTTATACGAAAATATAATACTCGTATAGAATAAAATGTAATTGTAAAAATGAAAAAGGTTTTTTTAAAGGCATATCTTTTACTTAACAAAACATTGTAATTAATGAGAGAGTTACAATAAATATTATATCGTTATTCTATGAATGAATACTTAACTTTATTTAATATAATTAAACCATAAACATAAGACATTTTACACACCTTCTAATGATTTTTTATAATACAACTTTTAAATGTTACAGCTTGGAATTTATACTAATACAATTTTATAATTATATTTATAGCAAATAATATTACAATACATTAAAATTTATATGTTACACCAATTATAGGAACTGAAAACAATAGATTATTGAAATTTATATTGTTATTTATTTCGGTATGGTTTTATATATTTTTTGGTAAATTTCTTTTATTATTATGGTTTTTTTTTTGTACCACCGCCACCCGCCCGCCAGACACAATTGTTGTGAATTTATTTATTTTTATTTTGTAAATTTACGTAAAAATATCATTTGTGAATACATTTAATTTACAAATTTTATATATACGATGTCAACACACTAACAGAAATTGCGAACTTATTAACTATACATTGCGGAAACCATATCAATTGATCCTAGGCACCAGCACACACACACACACCATCAGGAGGGGCAGAAAATGAATTTGCCAAAAATGGAAACATGAAAATTCAAAAGTAGTGAACGAACTAACGCATAACTTAATGATTGAATACAATACGGACTATCCATAGATAATTCACGAGATTTACTAATAATACAGCTCACTATGCGACAATATGCACAATGATCAATGTAAACCCCTTGATAATATTTGATCCCTGATATTATTCAAAACAATAAGCAGATTCTCAAATTGAATTTCCATTCATGCCGGATACATTAAGAATCAACTGTAAATAATATAATAGCAAATTTTTAATAACACGTCGTTAACTATAGACAAGAATGACCAGTTAAATATGCGACTTAATCCATGAAACAAAATTTATACTAAAACCTATCTATCAGCAGTTTTTCCCACAGTATTTGTCTGATAATATAATATAAAATTTGTTTACCGCATAAAATCAATAAGATCAAGATTACAAGATTTTGATTTGAGAAGTATATTGCGGACTCAGTCTCTATAAACTCCTTGTAATGGTTTGGTGCGTTTGCCATCCTCAGAGTTTCCACTATACAGTTCGGCTTGTTACAAAATTATAGGATATATTAATAATTTGTCGTCACCAAAACAATAAGATCCTAGGTTATCTCTATTTTTTTTTTGCAAATAAGTGAGTAGATGTTTATTCTGCAGATTTTACAAAATCTGCATTAACCATTCGAACGATATTTCTTTATATAAGCTCTTCCAAATGTGTTGTGTGGATTTCTAAGTCGTCTTCTAAATACTATGTTACATCCCTGAAATTGCGATTTCCATTAAGAGAGCAAATAGGCCCGTCCAGTCGTCATTTTCTGTGAATGCTCCATTAGGTTTTTGTATAAGTGACATATAGTTACTTATAACACCCCGCCTTTGACAATAGTATAACTTATACAATCTGGTCGCCGACTTTGAACCTTCCTTATTTCTTTGTTGTATTCCCTATTACACTGCAATTGTATCTGTACGAATATTGCTTTCGTAAAAAAAAGTTTCGATATAGTTGACATCTTAATCCTGACAGTTCTTTATTTTTAAGATGATAAATGGATTGATATGTTTTTGGTGATTGCATTATTTATTATATTGTATTCCAACTGCATATGGTTCAGTGAAATTTGGTGTTTTGAGGTAGATTTTGTCACACGTTATTTTTGGGGTTACAAAAGGGAGAGTATTTCTAATTTCGTCTTTTCAGATTAAACTGTATGATTCTGTATGGTTCGACATAGATGGTAGTTTTAAAATGTTCATCATCAGCACTAAGGATCTGAGCTCTATTAAATAAATAAATTCAAGTGTGGCAATGCTAAACACGGCTAGCACATTTCACCACTACACACAAAACACATGGAATGCTATCAGAGCAGAGTCAAAAGAATATATTGACACCATACATTCTAAAAATTTAATTATGTTTACATCATCACGATTAACATTAACATTAAATAAATCAATCAAATGATTGTAATGTGTTATCAGTATTAAAAGTAATAGAAATATGTATATACCCGTCAGGGTCAGACATATCACACATAAGATAATTTAACTAATTAATTAACAATTGATTATAAAATCATTGTATTTTTATATCTTACCCACCCGCATACATTCCATCTATTTAAGACCGTCGTTATCAAACACATGGCACAGTGGAAAGTATAATATTTATAAATGAATTTTAATTTTTAACACATTTTAGATTCTAATTTGAACTGAATTTGTTTATAAATATTAGTAGTATTATTATTATTATTATTATTATTATTAGGTGTATATTAACATTGTTTCAAAATTAATTGTGATTGGAAATACTAATTTAATTAGTATAGATTTTTATTTTTGTCCATAATTGTGAGTGAATCAATAATTCCTATTACGTGTTTATCATTAAATCTCACACATTTGAATTTGAATCATCTCTTTATGTGTACTAATATAATTAACAATAATTAGTTAATTAATAACAGCAGCAAATAAACAATATTTTGTCGTGTGATGATTTTCTAAATTATTTTGTTATTATTTCATGAAAAATAATATTTTTGAATAACCCCCGTTTTGGTTTAAGATTGTTCTTTACAATTTTACGTTTAACGAAACATTTTAATTTTTATACCCACAGCGTTCACAAGGTAACAATTAAAAGTGGGTTTATGAAAAATCACATTGACATTAAAATGTTGCATATTTTAAAATTGGGTGTACATTCTCACATTTACACCGCACCAGTGCATCTACATCATTTATACAAAGCGTGGAAAATTAACACCTACTTCAATCACATCCCGATTTCACGATTTACACCGCAATGTTGATATTCAAATGTAAATTTTGCGTGGCGGTATGTAAATCAGTGTAAACACAATATCGTGTAAATTTACACACAATTCAACTACAATTGCTTGAATTGTCCATTTATATTGTTGTAGACATATTATTTACGCTATTATAATTAAAAATATATATAAATCGAAAATTTAGTTTTACTCTTTGTCATATGAAAATGTATAGCAATTTGGATAATGGTCACCACCTTAAGTGAACATACGTTTTAAAAACCTTGCAGAAGAATTAATTCAATTCTGAATTAGTCAAAGGGATCAAATAAAATACAATATTATTTTATTTTGTTTTAAATTTAATTTACAGAGTCGATCAAGAAGTATTTCAAATAGTAATGAACCGAGATAAGTGTAACCTTTCGAAGGATCATACATTATAGAATTCAGAATTATTGTTTTTTTAAACCAATTTGGATTAAATTTTTGACATAAACAAGTACCGAAATGTAATTGTACTTTTTTAAACCAGGAATAGAATTGCAGATTCAACAAATTAAGGGTGAAATGATGCGCATGTGAACGTCATATATGACAGGGTATCAAACACGTAATTAAGTAGAATTGTTTGATTCAAGATATAAGGAAATTTAAAAGGACCTTAGTGAAATATTTTTTGATATTATGCTCATGTGATACCTCATAAATGAATTGCGACGTTTCCCGATATGATCGTATATAATGTTATCGCACAAAGACTTGTTATTGATCTTCTGATTAGTCTTCCAAAAGACGGGAATGCTTCGAAACGTTTATAGTTACATATATTCCTATAGGCGGCAAATTATTGTCGATGCGAAAGGCAACTCCATTTTGAAGCATCCCAGTTCTTGGAACACTTATTTCTATATATAAAAAGTCATTTCCAATAAAGCTTCTGCGATTGATGTGATAGGTTATAGAAAAGTATACCAATCCTGAAGAAATATTCATTCACGAAAAAATAAATGTTCACATTCATTGTAAAGTCCTTCAAATAACATCGATTTTATTAAACTAAAGTTCTATAACAATTTCTTGTTTATGTCAATATGAATTAGTGCTGTTAATTATCGAACTATAAATACAGAAATTTTTTAGTCAAATCAATTTTATTAGCGCTTAATTTTGTCCCATAGTATTTTTTGATTGAATAAAATTGTATAATAATAACAACGATTTCGTCTAATTATAAAACCAATTTTATATTTATCGTTTTAACACTGCGGTGTGCATCATTAATCCTTCAATATATTTAATATTCCATACATGAATGGGTAGCCTTCATATCGAACAATGACCATAATAATAATAATAATTTCATTTTTACTATAAATCATACACTTGAATTTAAATAATAATATGCTGATTTTGAAAAATAATTTATGTTTGTGTATTTATACTCTTATGCATATGAACTGTTTATTTATAGGTATACTCTTAGTAAACACGACATTACACATTGAATTTTAGTAAATATTATTAAAGTATATATAGGGGACACTGAGACACACATTCGTCAGATATGTGGGCTTTTAGTCTGCTCCTTTTTACTTGAAAACCAAATATATGGAAAGCTGACAAATCAATCCCAAGAGAGAAACCGGTTGTATGAAATTTTTCCTCTTCATTGGAATCGGTTGTATAACTCATAAAATTACTATTCAAAATGGTAATTTGAAACATTTTTTTTCGATCATATCCATATTTGAACGGTTAAGGCGATTTTAAAAATCTCTTCTATATGTTGAAAATTAATTAACATTCACCATCTGTCCCATAATAAACCGGACGGAATTCAATTAAAAAAACACAAAAATTAAAATTAAATTTTCACAAAAACCATTTCATTTATTCAAAATAATCTCCATCTGCAACTGAAATACGTATCGACGTTGCGCACGTTCAACAAGTGAATCAAATTACTTTTTTATGTATGTGATTGGAATGCTGGTCGCCTTTGGAATGTCTGCAACTGATACATGATGACTTCATTTCAATGAAGTTTTGGGAATAGAAAATAATAACAAGGACCTAAATCTGGTGAATATGGTGAATGTTGAAGCAAAAAACATTTGATTTTTAGTTTTAAAAAAATCAGTGATTATTGTTGAACGATGTGCGGGTGTGTATTATCATGCAGAAACCTTCAACTATGTCTAGTGTACTCGATATTCGCAGAACAAATACAACGAATACGACTTAATAATCGCTTCAATACAACAAGGTAATACTTAACTGTTGCACCAGTTGGAAGAAACTCATTATGTAAATAATTTCTTAGAAATCGTAAATAGAAATTGTGAAGCATTGTTTTTTGATTTTTGACTTCATTAAACTAGATTTTTTTGGATTTTCTTCGTTTACGTTTGGTATCTGGCTCATATCCGGAAAGCACTATGTCTCATCATAGCAGTAACAATCGCGTTCAAGAAGTCTTTGAAGTGCTCAACCGTCGGTGAAATTTTTGAGCATCGATTAATCGACGATGGAACAAACTTCGTACTCAGCTTCCGTACACCAATTTTTCCATTAAAAATGCGATGAATTGTTGTTTTAGATATTTCCATGTTCCATTTCCATGAATTTGGTTGAAGATTTCTTTCAAACTTTCGACGAAATCATGTACTTTTTCAATTTTTTTCTTCAGTAATTATATGGTCGACCTCATCATTAACATCTTCTCTATCTATAGACCATCATTGAATATTCGAAATCACTAAAAAAAACTTGTGTTTTGGAAAAAAAAAAAACAATTATAAGCGATTTTAAGCATTTGAAGCGTTTCAAAAACAGCTGTAACTATATGTGTTCTGTTTTCATTTCACTACTGAATGTAATGTCATGAAATGTTGTCAGTTTGTTGAAATACGTTTATACCGAAACATATAATCACAGAAAAAACTAAGATATGTAGCTTCATGTTATATATGGTTTACATAACCATTCCGGTTTATTATACGATACAGGGTGCATTTTTTGTATCTGTAATAAAATATACTTGCAATATTTCAAAAATTCTGAAAAACAAACGATTCTGTACAGGAACATTTAGTTTGCAGCAGCACAAATTATTTATAATAAAATACAAAATTATGGTGGCTTCAAGGACATCGAAAATCAATTTTATCACTATAGCGATCTGATTTCTCGCACATTTAATACTCAAATTTTATTGTCTATAGATGACTCGTCGTAACGATGTTTTGTTAATGCGAGGGAGGACGTCGTTTATGTTTATGTTTATTGTATCACATTATCAATTAAAAAAAAATATAAATAAATATTATTTGCTATTTATTTTATAAACAAAAGGTAATCTACATAAAATTTTCTCATATTTTCGCTTTTTATTTCAATTAAAATATTATTTTTTTTGTTTCAATGTAATTGGTTTGGTGTACACACACACACACACACACACACACACACACATATAAAATAATAACAATAACTTATTACAAAAATATGTAAATAAATTAAATGTAACCGAATTAGAACAGTTGATAAATGCTATAATAAGTACAAAATGTAATTAATTTATCGGTGCGTATCAATATAGAATCAATAGAACATAGATTAACTATGAAATTTTGTTATAAGAATATGGTAAAACTGCAGCTATACGCAGAAATTATTCAAATGCTTAAAATTGCTTATGGTGCGATAATTGTATATGCAAAACACAAGTTTTTGAGTGGTTTCGAATATTCAAAGATGATCAAGCCAAGATGTTAATGAACTGATCAGGTCGACCATATGCAAAGTGATTAGTGAAGAAAAAATTTAAAAAGTACATGATTTCGTCGAAAATTTGCAAGAAATCTTCAATCAGATTCATGGAAATGGAACATGGGTATACCGAAAACAACAATTAATCGCATTTATAATGGAAACATTGATCTACGGAAGCTGAATTCGGAGTTTGTTCCACATCGATCAAAAAATGGAACAATTTGAGCATTGCAAAGATATCGCTCGACGTAATAAAAATTTCTTGTAATCGATTCTTACTTACTTACTACTTTTATTTACTACAAACGATTTTCTCTTGTTCTTGAATTAAAAATATCGGACACAACCCTGGCTAACTGGAACTGTATTCGCTTCCAGTCGCGTCCACCGATTGAACATGAATTTGAGTGATAGATATTATATGATTAGCTGCGAAATAAGTGGAAATTCCAACGAATTAATACGTTCAATATAAACATATATGCAGTGCA
Organism: Bibio marci; assembly: GCA_910594885.2. Lineage (NCBI taxonomy): Eukaryota > Metazoa > Arthropoda > Insecta > Diptera > Bibionidae > Bibio > Bibio marci. The sequence goes on along the minus strand of OU343116.1, from coordinate 14,508,070 downwards.
TGACATGAAACCAGAAATAATAAGCCATCAGCCATTGGGATGAACGTGTGTCAAACAAAAAACAAAAAAAAAACAAAAAACCGTTCAATCGTATTCCAGAAGGAAAACAAAGAACCGAAAAAAAACAGATGACAAAACGCAGTTAACGATATGGTTTAAAGTTCTTTAAAATTAGGGATTGGAAGATGTTAGCAGCAGAGATAAGTCCGGTTATGAAGAAAAGCTAAAACCACACGTGGTTAGTTTTCAGCAAATATAAATAATATTTAAATAATGATTACAGTAGCTAAAACCACACATGGTTAGTTAGTTAGTTAGTTAGTTATATTGTATAAATATTAAAAATTAGTCTATACAACACCTATTCATATTTAAAACTATTATAAATAAATTACCAAAAAAATGGTAGTCGTTCCGGAAACATCTCTTCAATGAAGTTATATCAATTTATCATTACATCAGTATTTTGACTCGAGTATTATGTACTAAATATATAATTCTAATGAAATCTATATTGCACTGTACTCCCATTATCTTATACATTGAATTATCACCCAATATGCATTGAAAACGTTTTTTATTGCACATAGCTTGCGTTGGATTACAAATTTGGCATTGGTTATATTAAATATAGTTGTAGTATTAAATACCATACATGTAGATAAACATACGTATACTGCAACTTTAATTAATTACAATAATTTATTTATTTATTCATAATAATAATAATAATAATAAATAATTAAACAGAATGCAGAGCTATTTGTCATTGAAGAAGCAGACCACCAAAATCAACGTTTAATTATCCAATATATATAAGAATTAAATGGTAAAAATAATTATTGCGAATTTTAACAAATTTTATGTTAACAAAAAATAAATACAGTAAAGTTCTATAAAACATATACAGGATGTCCACGCATGCAATGTAAACCTTTAAGATTGTGATGGAAGAGAACATAGTTCTGAGTCGAAAATAGGGCTCTAAACATTTATTTCGGCCTAGTTTCGGCTTTATATTAAAGTATGTACCTACGTAACTGTTTGCAGACTTCCATGAGGAATAGGAATTAAATTCTTAGAGTCGAATCGCCAAAACAGAGTCCTACATCGAAATCACTACAACCCATTGATGATTTTCACTGCACTTATATGGACACCCTGTATATATTGTATAGTATACAAACAGTTAAACAACAACTGGTATAATTTTTACGGTTTTTAAATGATATGTTTTTAATTGTATTCAGAATCAGCTTTAGTATAAATTTCGATCATATCATAAATTATTAATAAAAAAAAGTATTGTATTATACATAACCAATCTTAATTGGTGCCTGCGGCCAAAGATAGTCGAACGAGGGTACTACTAGGATTAAACATGTGAGTATTGGTTTTGATGTTTTAAAAGTACTGATATCGACACAGACAGCCACAAAGAACGCGCCCTAATGGTCAACCGGTCGAAGAAGAGGAATTTGAAGCGTTACTTTACCAAGGATTCATGTCAAATGCAAGATGATGAACAGAAAGGCGATTCACGGTCATTCGAATTGAAGCCGAGATTTTTGCATTGTATCATCAATCAACAGCAACATTGAATGCAAAACTCGAATTGATTTGGAAAGAAGAGAATGCACTGCGTTTATGAATGGAATCAGAATGATATATAATATTATATGAACTATTAAAACATGGTGAAATTGTTAATAATGCTGCAGATCGCGCTACCGCTACAACAACAGTGATTAATTTGAGCTATATGCTTTCATCGAAAAAAAACGATCAGAATAGCCTTCCATTGTTATGCCTTATCCGTAAAATATATTTTCGGCCGTGCAAACATTTAGAAGAACATTCGTTATAAAATGAATTGATTGAGTTATTTACTATTGTGACCATAATAAATATTTTTAAGGATGAGAATGGGAAACCGTGTAATTTTTGTCTTTAATAGATATAACTGCTCAAAACTCTGAAATGACAACAACTGAAAACAACTGAAAAATTCCTCGATGGGTAAACGTTGTGCATCTTGAATTAAGTGGCCTAGAATAAATGTTCAAAATCGTCTGCGTATTTTTAAAATATCACCTATAATCGCAGATGCGTTCTACTGCCCAAGCAAATCTTCTGATAGGAAATATAATATTCGATGTAACATCAGATTCATCTGCGTAGTCGAAATAAAATTTTGCTCTTATCTATAATGTATATTTAGTAAATCTACGTTTAGTAAAACCATTTATGCAAAACTAGATTTCTGCTTACACACCAGACTATTTGGATTGGACGTATATATATATAGGCAGAAGATCACCTGTTTAAGTGCGAGTATTTTCTGCATTTAAGGGATTAATTTTATTTTCAGTATGTTTTCTTGGCGTATATACCCCCACTCACAAATTGCCAGATAGATGGAAAAAATGTATGACAATTATTTTTAATAAAATACCGCATCATTTTCGAACTATCAAATTATCCCTGTCTGTAGTGAGTGATTTGAACAACTATAATGGAATCAATTCGTATAATGTTAATACTTAATTTTAAGCATTGAACATCTGAATTAAACCTTAAATTAATTGTATTCAATTCAATACAAAAACATTTTATTATAGGAATAAAAAAAAAAAAAAAGACTGTGTCAAAATAAAAATCGATTGTTTTGTGTTGCTAAATTACATAAATTTCATTGCACGCGAAAAGTGTATTTTGTCGCAAGAGTTTATAGCAAAAGTTCAATGGACTAATTTATATTATTACTTGCACATTATATTAATATTATTTATACGAAAATATAATACTCGTATAGAATAAAATGTAATTGTAAAAATGAAAAAGGTTTTTTTAAAGGCATATCTTTTACTTAACAAAACATTGTAATTAATGAGAGAGTTACAATAAATATTATATCGTTATTCTATGAATGAATACTTAACTTTATTTAATATAATTAAACCATAAACATAAGATATTTTACACACCTTCTAATGATTTTTTATAATACAACTTTTAAATGTTACAGCTTGGAATTTATACTAATACAATTTTATAATTATATTTATAGCAAATAATATTACAATACATTAAAATTTATATGTTACACCAATTATAGGAACTGAAAACAATAGATTATTGAAATTTATATTGTTATTTATTTCGGTATGGTTTTATATATTTTTTGGTAAGTTTCTTTTATTATTATGGTTTTTTTTTTTGTACCACCGCCACCCGCCCGCCAGACACAATTGTTGTGAATTTTAAAATATAACAAAAATAATTGGAAATTACCTAATAATAATATTATTAAATTTATTATAAAAAATCACGTATATTCTTAACATTATTTGCATTTAACATATTCTTTCTTATTGTTTATACATACGCGCAATGGTCTGCAGCCACAGTGACGGTGTTACATGTAATAGGTTTAATGGGATAGTGCTCCAAATCATATATGTTATAGTGAAATAATACATCAAGTAAAGTCATAGCAATTCCGCCTACGTTTTGAAATTCGGCAGAAATCAGCACAGAAAATTTACAGGCTGAATTGACTTAACTGATTTGGTGTCAAATAATAGCCTAATGCAAAAACAGAATTAAATAGTAGATGTATATTTTAAGACAATATAGAAACAATAGTTCATGATTGAACAAGTTTTAGTTTAAAACTATCTATCCGAAGGCAGACAAAACATATGATATATATAACCGCCGACCCAATAATAATCCGGAATGGATTAAAAAAAATATTAAATTCTCACATAAACCATTTTATTTATTCAAAATATTCTCCGCCATCGACTGAAATACGTATCGACGGTGCGCACGTTCAACAAGAAAATCAAATTACCGTGGTTGGAATGTTGTTGAGAACCGCAATGGTCGTCGCCTTTTAAATGCTTCTTCAGCTGAGGCGAAAACGGTTTCCTTTCACAAATGAAGTTACAGAAATAGAAATTAGTGGCAGAAAGTTAAATTAAGTGAATTATTAAACAAAAAAAATTTAATTATTATAATTCAAATCGGTGCAATTTTTTGATCATCATTTCAATTGATGCGGAACAAAATTTGAATTCACACCTATCGCATAGACCAGTTGCAATGTGCGATAAATTATTGTTTTCGGTATTCAAAATTCCATTTCCATATGAATTTCGCTGAAGTTTGCTTAGAAATCTTCACGAATGTTTTCTTCCGGAAATCACTTCAGATGGTCGACGCATGGACTTTCATCATCACTTTTGTAGCTTTTCTGTGCATTCTGCAGTGAATCATTCCCATTCCCCCAAACGAGTGGAATCATATATAGGCTGATTAATCAGACATACGCAAAGTCTTCCCCACTTCCATAATTTCTTTCGATTTACGGCATAACTTTCTAACATTACAGTTCGCGCAGTTTGTAAATTACTCCGCATGTGAGTATATAATAATTTATCAATTGGCATTTATGTTACGACAGATGATTTATTAATTCAATTATTTTCATGAGTGAATCGTCCATGCAATGATTGTAGAGGATAAGTTAAGATCAGAGTCGAAAACAATAATGTAATGAATTAATAAATAACACATAAGAACATAAGAATGTTCAGATGCATTGAAAGATTTATCCATTAACGATATATATCGATCGAAACAATATGCCACTTATTTGTTTCATTTAAAAAACAGGTATCAACAGGTGGTCCATTCTGGATAAACAATCAAACGATTTTCAATAAAATTGAATAGTGTCTTAAAACAGAAACACTGCCACTGGTCCGTGTAAGTATTTATATATCGAAATAAATATTAAAGCATATGCATTTATAATTATTGGAACAATAAAATTAAAGCGCAAATAATAAAATTATAATATTTTTTATTGGGTTTATTTTTTTCCGCATTTAACTATAATTCTAAGAAATTTAAATTAAATCAATAAAAAAAAACCAAAAGTTACGCGTATAATTTTTGGGATATATGAAATATGTGCAGAGAAAAAACCTAAAAACTTATTTTAAGTAAATTTGCATAAATTTATTCGTTTATTTATTTTGTAAATATACGTAAAAATATCATTTGTGAATACATTTAATTTACAAATTTTATATATACGATGTCAACACACTAACAGAAATTGCGAACTTATTAACTATACATTGCGGAAACCATATCAATTGATCCTAGCCACCAGCACACACACACACACATACACACCATCAGGAGGGGCAGAAAATGCATTTGCCAAAAATGGAAACATGAAAATTCAAAAGTAGTGAACGAACTAACGCATAACTTAATGATTGAATACAATACGGACTATCCATAGATAATTCACGAGATTTACTAATAATACAGCTCACTATGCGACAATATGCACAATAATCAATGTAAACCCCTTGATAATATTTGATCCCTGATCTCTGTCGATATTATCCAAAACAATAAGCAGATTCTCAAAATAAATTTGCATTCATGCCGGGTACACTAAGAATCAACTGTAAATAATATAATAGCAAATTTTTAATAACACGTTGTTAACTATAGACAAGAATGACCAGTTAAATATGCGATTTAATCCATGAAACAAAATTTATACTAAAATCTATCAGCAGTTTTTCCAACAGTGTTTGTGTGATAATATAATATAAAATTTGTTTACCGCATAAAATCAATAAGATCAAGATTACAAGATTTTGATTTGAGAAGTATATTGCGGACTCAGTCTCTATAAACTCCTTGTAATGGTTTGGTGCGTTTGCCATCCTCAGAGTTTCCACTATACAGTTCGGCTTGTTACAAAATTATAGGATATATTAATAATTTGTCGTCACCAAAACAATAAGATCCTAGGTTATCTCTATTTTTTTTTTGCAAATAAGTGAGTAGATGTTTATTCTGCAGATTTTACAAAATCTGCATTAACCATTCGAACGATATTTCTTTATATAAGCTCTTCCAAATGTGTTGTGTGGATTTCTAAGTCGTCTTCTAAATACTATGTTACATCCCTGAAATTGCGATTTCCATTAAGAGAGCAAATAGGCCCGTCCAGTACGAATATTGCTTTCGTAAAAAAAAGTTTCGATGTAGTTGACATCTTAATCCTGACAGTTCTTTATTTTTAAGATGATAAATGGATTCATATGTTTTTGGTGATTGCATTATTTATTATATTGTATTCCAACTGCATATGGTTCAGTGAAATTTGGTGTTTTGAGATAGATTTTGTCACACGTTATTTTTGGGGTTACGAAAGGGAGAGTATTCCTAATTTCGTCTTTTCAGATTAAACTGTATGATTCTGTATGGTTCGACATAGATGGTAGTTTTAAAATGTTCATCATCAGCACTAAGGAGCTGAACTCTATTAAATAAATAAATTCAAGTGTGGCAATGCTAAACACGGCTAGCACATTTCACCACTACACACAAAACACATGGAATGCTATCAGAGCAGAGTCAAAAGAATATATTGACACCATACATTTTAAAAATTTAATTATGTTTACATCATCACGATTAACATTAACATTAAATAAATCAATCAAATGATTGTAATGTGTTATCATTATTAAAAGTAATAGAAATATGTATATACCCGTCAGGGTCAGACATATCACACATAAGATAATTTAACTAATTAATTAACAATTGATTATAAAATCATTGTATTTTTATATCTTACCCACCCGCATACATTCCATCTATTTAAGACCGTCGTTATCAAACACATGGCACAGTGGAAAGTATAATATTTATAAATGAATTTTAATTTTTAACACATTTTAGATTCTAATTTGAACTGAATTTGTTTATAAATATTAGTAGTATTATTATTATTATTATTATTATTATTAGGTGTATATTAACATTGTTTCCAAATTAATTGTGATTGGAAATACTAATTTAATTAGTATTATTTTTGATTTTGTCCATAATTGTGAGTGAATCAATAATTCCTATTACGTGTTTATTATTAAATCTCACACATTTGAATTTGAATCATCTCTTTATGTGTACTAATATAATTAACAATAATTAGTTAATTAATAACAGCAGCAAATAAACAATATTTTGTCGTGTGATGATTTTCTAAATTATTTTGTTATTATTTCATGAAAAATAATATTTTTGAATAACCCCCGTTTTGGTTTAAGATTGTTCTTTACAATTTTACGTTTAACGAAACATTTTAATTTTTATACCCACAGCGTTCACAAGGTAACAATTAAAAGTGGGTTTATGAAAAATCACATTGACATTAAAATGTTGCATATTTTAAAATTGGGTGTACATTCTCACATTTACACCGCACCAGTGCATCTACATCATTTATACAAAGCGTGGAAAATTAACACCTACTTCAATCACATCCCGATTTCACGATTTACACCGCAATGTTGATATTCAAATGTAAATTTTGCGTGGTGGTATGTAAATCAGTGTAAACACAATATCGTGTAAATTTACACACAATTCAACTACAATTGCTTGAATTGTCCATTTATATTGTTGTAGACATATTATTTACGCTATTATAATTAAAAATATATATAAATCGAAAATTTAGTTTTACTCTTTGTCATATGAAAATGTATAGCAATTTGGATAATGGTCACCACCTTAAGTGAACATACGTTTTAAAAACCTTGCAGAAGAATTAATTCAATTCTGAATTAGTCAAAGGGATCAAATAAAATACAATATTATTTTATTTTGTTTTAAATTTAATTTACAGAGTCGATCAAGAAGTATTTCAAATAGTAATAAACCGAGATAAGTGTAACCTTTCGAAGGATCATACATTATAGAATATAAAGAAATTCAGAATAATTGTTTTTTTAAACCAATTTGGATTAAATTTTTGACATAAACAAGTACCGAAATGTAATTGTACTTTTTTAAACCAGGAATAGAATTGCAGATTCAACAAATTAAGGGTGAAATGATGCGCATGTGAACGTCATATATGACAGGGTATCAAACACGTAATTAAGTAGAATTGTTTGATTCAAGATATAAGGAAATTTAAAAGGACCTTAGTGAAATATTTTTTGATATTATGCTCATGTGATACCTTATAAATGAATTGCGACGTTTCCCGATATGATCGTAATGTTATCGCACAAAGACTTGTTATTGATCTTCTGATTAGTCATCCAAAAGACGGGAATGCTTCGAAACGTTTATAGTTACATATATTCCTATAGGCGGTAAATTATTGTCGATGCGAAAGGCAACTCCATTTTGAAGCATCCCAGTTCTTGGAACACTTATTTCTATATATAAAAAGTCATTTCCAATAAAGCTTCTGCGATTGATGTGATAGGTTATAGAAAAGTATACCAATCCTGAAGAAATATTCATTCACGAAAAAATAAATGTTCACATTCATTGTAAAGTCCTTCAAATAACATCGATTTTATTAAACTAAAGTTCTATAACAATTTCTTGTTTATGTCAATATGAATTAGTGCTGTTAATTATCGAACTATAAATACAGAAATTTTTGAGTCAAATCAATTTTATTAGCGCTTAATTTTGTCCCATAGTATTTTTTGATTGAATAAAATTGTATAATAATAACAACGATTTCGTCTAATTATAAAACCAATTTTATATTTATCGTTTTAACACTGCGGTGTGCATCATTAATCCTTCAATATATTTAATATTCCATACATGAATGGGTAGCCTTCATATCGAACAATGACCATAATAATAATAATAATTTCATTTTTACTATAAATCATACACTTGAATTTAAATAATAATATGCTGATTTTGAAAAATAATTTATGTTTGTGTATTTATACTCTTATGCATATGAACTGTTTATTTATAGGTATACTCTTAGTAAACACGACATTACACATTGAATTTTAGTAAATATTATTAAAGTATATATAGGGGACACTGAGACACACATTCGTCAGATATGTGGGCTTTTAGTCTGCTCCTTTTTATTTGAAAACCAAATATATGGAAAGCTGACAAATCAATCCCAAGAGAGAAACCGGTTGTATGAAATTTTTCCTCTTCATTGGAATCGGTTGTATAACTCATAAAATTACTATTCAAAATGGTAATTTGAAACATTTTTTTTCGATCATATCCATATTTGAACTGGTCAGGCGATTTTAAAAATCTCTTCTATATGTTGAAAATTAATTAACATTCACCATCTGTCCCATAATAAACCGGACGGAATTCAATTAAAAAAACACAAAAATTAAAATTAAATTTTCACAAAAACCATTTCATTTATTCAAAATAATCTCCATCTGCAACTGAAATACGTGTGAATCAAATTACTTTTTTATGTATGTGATTGGAATGCTGGTCGCCTTTGGAATGTCTGCAACTGATACATGATGACTTCATTTCAATGAAGTTTTGGGAATAGAAAATAATAACAAGGACCTAAATCTGGTGAATATGGTGAATGTTGAAGCAAAAAATATTTGATTTTTAGTTTTAAAAAAATCAGTGATTATTGTTGAACAATGTGCGGGTGTGTATTATCATGCAGAAACCTTCAACTATGTCTAGTGTACTCGATATTCGCAGAACGAATACAACGAATACGACTTAATAAATGCTTCAATACAACAAGGTAATACTTAAGCGTTTCACCAGTTGGAAGAAACTCATTATGTAAATAATTTCTTAGAAATCGTAAATGGAAATTGTGAAGCATTGTTTTTTGATTTTTGACTTCATTAAACTAGATTTTTTTGGATTTTCTTCGTTTACGTTTGGTATCTGGCTCATATCCGGAAAGCAATATGTCTCATCATCGCAGTAACAATCACGTTCAAGAAGTCTTTGAAGTACTCAACTGTCGGTGAAATTTTTGAGCATCTATTAATCGATGATGGAACAAACTTCGTACTCAGCTTCGGTACACCAATTTTTCCATTAAAAATGCGATGAATTGTTGTTTTAGATATTTCCATGTTCCATTTCCATGAATTTGGTTGAAGATTTCTTTCAAACTTTTGACGAAATCATGTACTTTTTCAATTTTTTTCTTCAGTAATTATATGGTCGACCTCATCATTAACATCTTCTTTATCTATAGACCATCATTGAATATTCGAAATCACTAAAAAAAACTTGTGTTTTGGAAAAAAAAAACAATTATAAGCGATTTTAAGCATTTGAAGCGTTTCAAAAACAGCTGTAACTATATGTGTTCTGTTTTCATTTCACTACTGAATGTAATGTCATGAAATGTTGTCAGTTTGTTAAGATACGTTTATACCGAAACATATAATCACAGAAAAAACTAAGATATGTAGCTTCATGTTATATATGGTTTACATAGCCATTCCGGTTTATTATACGACACAGGGTGCATTTTTGGTATCTGTAATAAAATATACTTGAAATATTTCAAAAATTCTGAAAAACAAACGATTCTGTACAGGAACATTTAGTTTGCAGCAGCACATCCATAAATTATTTATAATAAAATACAAAATCATGGTGGCTTCAAGGACATCGAAAATCAATTTTATCACTATAGCGATCTGATTTCTCGCACATTTAATACTCAAATTTTATTGTTTATAGATGACTCGTCGTAACGATGTTTTGTTAATGCGAGGGAGGACGTCGTTTATGTTTATGTTTATTGTATCACATTATCAATTAAAAAAATATATAAATAAATATTATTTGCTATTTATTTTATAAACAAAAGGTAATCTACATAAAATTTTCTCATATTTTCGCTTTTTATTTCAATTAAAATATTATTTTTTTTGTTTCAATGTAATTGGTTTGGTGTACACACACACACACACACACACACACACACACATATAAAATAATAACAATAACTATGAGCTCACAGAAAAATCATGTAAAATAATGACTTTTGTTGTTATACGAATAGTAAGCCGTGGATGTAATACGTTTGATATACCTCTCTATAGCAAATACGCCATCAAACCACCACATAATATTTTATTATAATTCATTTAAATAACAATATAAACTTTTACTTTTTTAGTGTTATGCGATGGATATTATATTTAATTTTTTTTTATTATAATGAACTTATTATTAATTTCAGCAAAGACATACATTTGTTTGTAAATGATATTTTATGTAAATTTTTCACTTTTATTACTTCCAAATAAACAATCTTATCTTATGCACACACACACACACACACACATACGAATTTTTAAATTTGAAAATTAAATATACACACCACAAATGTGTGTATTTTTACATATCAAATATATAAAAATTAGTAAATCGTATATGAGGATCACACATGAACAATAAGATTTCTTTAATTTAAATTTAAACATTTTTTGAAACCGTTCAGTGGCATATAGACACAGTGGCCAGTAGCGGCCCCGAAGAAATATTTTTGAATAAGTTTATTCCGAAAATATTTATTCTTAAGGTCGCACTACTAATACTTAATAAATTGTAACACGGCCTCGGAGCAACGGAAATTTAAGGACAATGATTTAAAACTTGCATCTTGGTATGTTTTAGAAAGTCAAGATGGCTAGATGCAGTAAACTGTGATATAAATAACATTAGAATTCGGGATTGGAAGACATTGATTGCGGATAGGTCGGGTTGGAGCGGGCTAAAACCGCAACTGGGTTATAATGCCATGGATTAAGTAAGTAAGTATCACCCCAAGAAAAAGTTCTCAATGCAATTATCAGAAAATGTCACTGTTGCTATATTCAAGCCTATTCACATGCACACCATATAATACGACGGAGCCCATATATACGTAATATATTCCAAAACAGACCAAACAATATGAATAAATAATATTTTAACCCAATAATATGGATCAACTAAATTTACGCAGTAGTACACACACATTTAATGAAACGGAACACCTAAATTCGAACTATTTATGACATTCAAATATGGTACGAGTGGGAGTAAATCGATTGTTCATCCTCAAACAATTTTTATACAATTGTAAAATAGTTAAAGTTAATCTATTTGTGGATGTCGCATGCAAATTCAAAGGATTTAGAAATTTATAGAAATATTTATATGACCGATATATTTCAACAATTACAAAATCCTTATAAAATAATTTTGATATTTAATTTTTTATAAAATCTATATATTAAAATATTCTTGCAAAATTATAGGTTATTATTAAAAACTGTTTAAAAAACTACTTACAATTTATCTAATGACCTGTATATTTTCGTTTACAGTCTATATATGCCACTTTTAAAAAAACAGCTCCGATAAATAGTTGTGCCGCACAAGCCGCTGCCGCAGATAATCTGAAATATTAAATAATAAAATATTTAGTACATTTTTTAGTAAGTTCTTTTGTCGGATAAAATATCGAATAAGTACTTAGCAAACTAAAAAGGGGTATAGGAAATAATCACGATGTATAGGAAATTGTAAATAATAAACCCTTTGTTGAAGACGCTGCTAAAATCAGTAAAATTCCAATCAATCTGACCGCTATCAGCGAAATTCTTAGTACAAAAAGTATAACTGTTGATCGTCTCTTCACAAAACCAACAATCAATTGGCTTAAGGATACCCTTGCCAACTGTATATAGCCTCAAATAATTTTGAAATCGACCGAAAGATTATATTTAGTAATAGGACGATAATTGCGGAAAACTAACCCATTCGCGATCTTTACATAAAAATTAAGAACAGCGGTCAGAATAACATTCGGTTCATTAGATTAATCCTTTTCGTAAGCACACCCAAATATCGCAGCATAAAACATCAGTATGGTAACAATATTACAAATTATTTTTGGATAATATCAGAACCATTGGATCATATAATGTGCAATAAAACTTTTCCATTGAGGTGGTATACAAAGCTCGCGTATATATAGTTTCGATTTGTATCTCCTCGATCGAGTAAAAAAAACAGTGATCTTTTGAGCTTACTGAATATAGCCATGGTTGTAAATCCATCGAATATGGTGATTGTAAAATTGAATGTAAATTCTTAGCTCCACAAAATCGGACATTATATAAAAATCGAAAAATGAACATTTTACGTTGTACAAAACACTAGTTTAGCCAGAACAGGCAGAATAATGTAACAAATGTTAAATGAAAGTTTGAACTTAATCCCATTAAATTAATTGTTATTTTTGGAAAAACTTGATATTTTATGCAGTTCTGGACATCACAAATGATGTCAATTCAAAATAAAACTACGTGTTCATTTCTCATACAACTTCTAGAACAATGCGAATAAGATGTTTGCTTCAAGAATTTTTGAAAAAAATTTTCCAAATATAAAAATTATGTTAATGAAATTAAGATTCAAGATATCATTTAGCATTACTTTCTATAGTGACCATCATTTTTAACGTTACATATGGCAAATATGGTACATTATTAATCGTAGATATGGAATGAAAAATTGATGGCTGAATAGAAGTGTGAGCAAAACAATTTAGTGTATTATTTTGTATTTTTTCATCAATATGACGTTAAAATTTCATTAAAAATTTTAAGAAATAAACGATTCACATATTTATAACCTTCAAACAAAAAACAGGTCAGGCAAGTTTATTCTTTCCGCCTTTTGGAACTAGATTATATTAACACATAACATTAAAGTTAATTAACAAAAAATGTGTATTTATAATTGGTGTGTGTGTGTGTGTGTGTGTGTGTGATTATCGTTTAAGAATTAGTGTCTATTTTACAGATTTTGAATGCTAATCGAATTTAAAAATATGCGAGCCAATCCATGCGAAATATTATTATAAATTTAAAAACATCTACAAATTTTGTATCCACGCACATTATCAGTATTTTATGTTTTATTTATGAATCCATCATTATCAACGCAATCACAGAATTTACAACTTCACGTAATTACATTTTTATAAATTAATTAAAACGCTTGTTTATTATATTTCATTATTTATTTTTTTCAGAATATTAAGATAATATCAAAAAAAAATAAATAAATAAACGTAATTTGGAAAAACCCAACTGCAAATGCAATTTATTGTACATAATTTGATCAAAAATTATCCGAAATAGTTCAATAAAATCGCTATTGTTCTTTTTTCACGTTGCACCAGCACCAAATAGTTTTAAACCATTTGACAACGGCTGGACACAAGAAAAAACTCGATGTTGAATGAATTAACAGTGAAAAATGTAATGAATTTTCCATTTGCGAAACGCTGCTGAAACGAAACGAAATCGAGTAATTTTTAAAGCGAATGATGAAAAATGGATCACATATATGATAATAATGTACGAAATAGATCATTGGTCCAAGCAAGATGAAGCTTCTAAAACGGTAGCAACGCCTGGATTAACACCATAGAAAGGTAATGCTGTATGTTTGTGGTGATATTGGAAGGAAATCGTTCATTATGAACTAACAACGACAGAGATACTCGTCAAAATCAGTTAACTGCGCGGTTAAATTCAATGCATTTAAATTAATTTACAAATTACTATATATTGTAATAAAATTGACATTGATCAATCAATTAATATGAAAATAAAAAATATAATAATAAGGATTTAATTTCAATGAATTTTGTCTATATAAATTTAAAATTCTATATTTGATATTTAATCAATATGAACAAAATATCTATTACATATAATTTTATAGAAAAGATATATTTAACTTTGCTGTTTATAGACATTTCATACAATTAGTGCTGCTTACTTAAGTTTACAAGGTTTTACAATTTATAAATTACACGCCATTCACACATACATGTGTAGAAAACAAATATAACAACAATAACAACAACAACAACAACAACAACAACAACAATATTTTGTATTTAAATATGGATTCTAAATTATTAATAATTTTACAATGAAATGAAAATATTATATGTTGTGTCGTTTATAAATAATATAATGAATGAATAATCAATTAAAAATTATCAAGTTTGTTTAACCGCTTCTTGCATGCATTGCATGACAACCAAAATGAGCCATGTGCCTATATATACGAAGAGCTGGCCTATTCTCATAGGCAGACAATATAAATGGGATCATTCGATGGTATCAATAGATTTCTTAATGCACATTTAAGAAAAATCTTCTCTGCGAATTGATTGTACTCTTGGAATATGAAAATATGTATCTTAATGTGCGGACCAAACATGGCATACGCATATTCGCAGTTATGGATCTAACAAGACTATAATAAATATTGTTTTAGCACCATATGGGTCAAGCATTTTCTTTCGCTTAATGAAATCCAACACTGAATTGCGACCTTATTCACAACAACACAATCAATGTGGGTGTGATTGGAAAAAGTAAGTTATAGCTATTAGTTTTACATCGCAACCACATAAAATTACAATATATATCCTATACGTGTAATCATTAGTCGTGCTCAACATTATTAATGTATTTAAAATTTCATACATCGTCAGCATATACATTAAAAATTTATAGAGTATTTTATGATGTTAGGTTTTGTAAATTAAAAATAAACAAGATAGGGGTTCCAGACGACTTGCTCTGCGGCATCCCGTAACAAAGGTAATATTTTATAAACAACCATTAAATGATACATTTCCTATACATATACGAAATTGCAAGTAAAACTTGATCCATCGTGTGGACAAAAAATTTTCTTTAAAATTTGAAAAGTAAAATTTTATGCGATGGAAAAATGGAAGTACACCAATACCTTGATATACGGTCTACATACTTGCCGGGAAAATTGACCGCAAAACGAAAAGTTATATAACGAATCAATTATTTGGATACAAACCCAGACAAATTAAATAGAGGAGATGTTCCAATATTATAAAAAAAAAGGTGATTCGTTATTTAACTATTCGCTTTGCGGCCAATTTTCCCGGAACGTATCTAGGCCGTATAGCGAGCTATCGGTGCACTGTTCTCAATTTTTAAACATATACTATGCACGTATAGGTTAAATAATTAAATCATATAACCTAACATAGAAAAATACATCGCATAATTATGGTATAATAAATATGTATAAGTAAATAAACAATATATGGGACGATTAAATGTAAAAGACGTGCAGTTATTCAATAATTTATTTTTTCGTTTTCAAAAAACAAATAGACATAGAAAGCCTTCGCATATTCAAAATTATTTAGTATAAAATAAATAAAATATAAAACATGAAGGAAATTATGTATTAGCAACAATCCAAATCAATATAATTTTAAATATTTTATTATTCAAAAATTACATTAAAATAGAGAGAGAACTGCGTTGAGACAATACTGACGACATATAGCGAAACGAACCTAATTTCATTAAATTCAAATTCATTTACATACGCACACCAAACAGACCCATTAACAATTTAATTAAAATATAAACGAATAATAAAAATGATTAATAAAAATTAATTATTATTATCAAGTTATAAATATTAATATATAAATAAATAAATTCCGTATATATTATTGATAAGAGAAATGATAAGGTATTTATAAAGTTAAGACTTCAGAGGACAGTATTAAGGTTAAGTATATAATAAAGATTTTTTTTTTAATTTTATTTTCTATTTGTTTGTAATAAACAAAAAATTAACAATTAAAAATGCAGATTTGGCAAAATGTGATAATTTCACATAGACCAACAAAGCGGTGGTGGTGTGACAAACGAGTGAGCAAAGATGTGTGTGACATTGCGGTGTCGTGCGGTGGAACACAACGACTTTTCGATTTGTTAATTCTGGATGGTTTTCTTGAATTGCATTGATCATTGTTTTTGTTATAGTTGTTATTGATACACATCTAAATTGATCGTTAAATTAGACAATACCTTTGTAATCCTGCATCAAACTGATAAACATAACCTTTTTTTTTTGATGAATATCAGCTTTAGATGTTATTTGCGCTAGTTCATCGTTCTTACTCCACGATAATTTTCGATTTATATTGTTGTAAACAATCCATTATCCATTGCTAATTATCAATCCAGTTTCAAAAATGGATCATTTCGATTACATTTTATAAGCAATTCGCAGATGTTAAGTTCTTATGAGGAATCCGCATATATAATTGATTTATTTTAAACGCTTTACAATGGATGAAGGTGATATATGTCTAACTTCGTTGTAATCTCACGAGTTGTTTTATAAAGATCCGTATCGATTATTGATTTGATTTGGTTGCGTCATCAACGTCTACGGGACACTGTCGTTGTTTTACAACTTTCTCATCGTACACAGCACATAATTTTGGGTGAACATGTGATGCGTTGTTTCTTTCGAGGTGGCAAAAAACCAATAAATATGATGAACATGCTCATTTTGATTTTCCATTTTTCAACAAAAATCGGTCGATAATCCGAAATAGTGTTATACAATTGAACAGTAACATCACATGTCCCTTTTTCAAGATGCTACATACCACGTATGTTATGTGTTTACAAATATTACAGGATCGCCCGTTTTGGGGCTGAATAGCGAGGTATTCATTGTGAAAAATAGGCAAAAGTTATTTCAAGTATTATTCTTCATTTTCTACAATTTTCTATCACGACACCGTGTAGATAAAATGATGTCTGCTTCGAGACGATCCATTCAATTATCCATTTTTGCAAGCATGTATACCTTGGAGAGACCGTGCTCTGCATCGATCAAAAAAATTAATAATTAGAAGACACCATGTCTGTGTGGCTGGTGAGCACGCTGTGTGCAGAATAATCGAACTGCAACAAATATGAAATGGTCGGCCACGTCTGAGGAATATCTCCTATTAATAATAATGTATTGTTTTGTAATGGATAAACAATAGTGGCTATTCAAGTCAATGATTTTATTTTGTACATGTACACACATATCGTTTAAAATTTATATGGCAATAATAAAGAGCAAATATTTGTTACAATACCAGATTCTGATGTTTTGCTGACCAGATTCTAGATTTTGGTAATTTTGTAATTATTATATGGTAATGCGGTAACCAGTAAGTGTAGCCGACTGCCGACTTCTCGATAAAATCTCGATATGTTATAGAATGGTGCGCAGTAATACGTGTTCTCCGAAAGAAACATTATACGAACATTTATTTATATTGTAGTCTTTGAACCTGATGTTTTATCAATAATTTTTTATATACTGTGGAAAAAAAGTCGTTTTGTAATAATTTGATTTTAGAAAAATTGCGGTAGAGAAGTCATATATTTTAATTGGCTCCATACGGCGCAGGTATAATTAGAGGTGTCTCAAGAAATACTATAAAAACGATTATAAGCCATAGAGTAATTTTTGTTAAACTTAACGACACTATACTAAACATGATTATGAACCGACCATTACTAAATCGTTTTTTGTGTGATTAAACCACGATATCTTATATTATTATATAAAAATTGATAAAATTTGTAATGTATTATGCAATAAAAAATATAGATAACATCCAGATATTAGTTAAAACATATATTTGTCTTTAATTAAATTTTAACTTTATTTATAAATAAACAAATAAAAAACGATAATATAAAAATTGTTGAGAAAGGAAATTGGTTTATAATGCACAATTGACATCAATATTTTATTTAATGATTTCTTTAATTTCACATAAATTATTTGTAAATAGAAATATAGAGTTTAGTACACATCGTTTCTGGATTTATTCTATCGAAGGGAATTCGTAGGCATAAGCGAATTCGGATGACTTCAATGAAAGAAAGTGTTTTAGAAGTACATCTCAAAAAACGGACATGTTCATACAAAAGTACGTATTATATTTCCAAAAGACTTCTCTTATATTTTCACAATTCCAAACGTATTGTACAGAAAGAATACGTAATAAAACGCTATCAATGCTTTGCAATCACCTAATTTGTTAAGCCGATTGTGTACTGAATATCGAGATTTAAACAGTGGACGATTATTAAATGATAATGCACCTATTTTACTATAATAATCAAATTTGTTTGTTTCAACATTTACTTTCATTTCACTTAATTTAGTTGCATGTGACTATTTTCTATTCCTCCTAAACTTCATTTGACGACGAAAAGAAACCAGAGTCTTCAGTTTTTAATATCCCTATGTTTTTCTTATACCTTGGGTGAATCTTAGATTAAATTATTTAAATAAATTTGGGTGTTAAACCGAATCAAATTTTCCGCAAAATCGATCTTTACTAATTATAATTTTTTTTAATTACGCGGCCCATACTTTAAACCGATTTCCATGTTTGTATATATAGAATTTCAATAGCCAATTTTTCTTAGTAGAGATTTTTTAAAAATCGATTCACACGTTCAAACGATAAGACCAATTTTCCAATCGATAGCATCTCTGCCATTTAAAAAAATTTGTGATATTCTGTATAAAGTGGACAACCAAAAAAATTTACTTATTTCATACAAAATTTCATTGACATATAAAACGGAAAATCGATCATTTGATTTTGAACACGTAAATCGATTGTTAAAAAATCTCTTCTATATGAAATATTTGAAATTGTTTATAATTTGAAATTCTATAAATACAAACATCCGTCATTTACTATGGCCCGCGTAATTAAAAGAGATGCTAATTAATAACCGATTTACAAAAATTGAGTGTATAGACATTTAACAATCAACAACCAACAAATTTGACAACATTCCAACAAAAAAAGTAAATAGAAGTAATTTGTTGATGTATTTGTTGAACGTGTGCAAATCAACGTTAATTTCGGCAGCCAGGAACATAATTGCATGGTTAATTTTCGGACAGACGGATGTATATGAATGCGAATTGAATATATATGAGATTAATGTTATAATCCGGAGATAATCTAATTCTTGATTGGTTTATATACGCTCGACGAGATTTATTGTGTTAAACTACATTTTACATATAAAAATTCGTTGAAATGGCAGAGAAACTTTGATATTTAACAATTCTAATGTAGTTTCATATGAATAATAAATCATGATATGAAATCTTGAAGGTTTTCAGGAAGTATAAATGAATTTCTGCACATTCTAATATTTCTTTTATAACCATTTGTTATTAAATAGTAACCATTCCATAACCATAAAAGTTATTTATTTAATATTTATGAGACCAACATTTTATTTATTTATTCTTAAATATTTTTCGATTTAGATTTATTACGTCATTTTTTTAATATATTATTAATAATTGTATTTACATACAGAATTAATTTGCACCTCATAAAACTAAAAAAACCACGACTAGAAGTTCGCATATATAAATAATTAATTAAATAATGAATATAAGCGTGTGCATATGCATAAAGGTTAAGCACGTTTTACAAGTGAAATTAATTACAATTTTCTAAGGATAAGGTTAATTTTTGAAAATATTAAATAAATTTTGCAACGTGTGCGAATGTTGTGTTCATAATTAAATTTTTGTCCATATCCGTTAGACTCAAGAATGAAAAATTAAAAATATAGAATTCACTTTTGTTTTCAATTTATTACTTACATCGCAAATGCTATGCAAAATGGAAATATTCGCAAGACAGAGTTTAATTGAAATTGTTTGAAAACCTCATTATATACGACACCGACATGGTCTTGCACAAATATAGACTATGTTCACGCAAGGCACATGTAGTTTTTAAGAAATTATCGTCACTTCCAGTGGTTTTTAATGATTTTGAATGATCAATTCAGTTATCGCATTCAATTGATGTGCAGGAAAATTTTTGAATAAAGGCTTTTTTTTCAGGTTTTCCATATGAATTCTAATTTCTAATCTAGGTCAATTTACATGAAACTCACACTGTATAGATTTTTTGCTAACCGTCACGAAATCATTCACTTTTTGAATGTTTTCTTTGCGGTATTCATTGCAGATGGTCATACGTATTCATCAGTCTGTCGTCGTCATTGAATCGTCGTCGATGCCACTCAAAAACTTGTGTTTTGGATAATTAAATTATCGCATCATAAGTGGTTTTAAGCATTTAAATTGTTTCGGTAGTCAATTTTGAAGCAAAAAATATTGTTGGTTCTTTGACGTTTCTTAAATATACTGTGTGTCACTGTAGACGGAAGATACAGGATAGGTAGGTAGTGTATTGCTCGAGCACTCATTGTAAATATAATAACATTCGTTGAGGGAACGACGCAAAAACGAGAAACATTTTGGTCACAAATTTACCAAACTCAAAAATTTGTCATTAAATTACTAGGCACTAGCAATTTAATTGAAATTTTAGAATGAATGTTTCATTATTGAAACTCTTACCATTCAAGAAGGTTTGCAAACTTCGAAATAAATCCTATATTCTGATGGTGCACGCTCTGGACTATATGGTGGATGTGGTAACACTTACCAACCAAGCTTCAATAATTTTTGACGAGTGACCAAATATATTAGTGGTGTGACCTTGCGTTGCCATGACGGAAAACAATGCCTTTTCGATTTGTTAATTCTGGTCGTTTTTTTCGAAATGTATTGTTAATTGTTTGATTAGTTGTTGTTGGCACACATCTGAATTGATCGTTTGTTTGCGTATGGTAAAAGTTCAATATAGACAATACCTTTTTAATCCTGCATCAAATTGATAAACATAACCATTTTTTGATGAATATCTGCTTTAGATGTAGTTTGCACCGGTTCATCTTTCCTGCTCCACGATCATTTTTGATTTTTATTGTTCCAAACAATCGATTTTTCAACGCCAATTAGAAATCCAGTTTCAAAAATGGATCATTTTCGTAAAGTTAAGAAAATCGCAGATGTTAAGTTCTTTACGTTCATCAGGAACCCATATATATATATTTGCCTGGCCAAGTTATTTTAAACGCTTTACAATGTATAAATCTGATACGTTTAATTTCTCGGCAATCTCACGTGTTTTGCAATGACGATCCGTATCGATTATTGCTTTGATTTGGTCGTCATCAACTTCTACTGGACGATCTAAATGGTGTATATTCTAGACTAAGAAATCATCAGACTGTAAACCAATTTTAACACTGTGATTTGTTTAAGGTTTTGTCACCACATAATTTTTCGTAGATACGACTATCACTTAACGCATTGTATTTTGGCGTATGCTCTGAATGAAAGGACAAAAAATGTTCAAAGTTTGTTAAAATCACAATATTCACACAATACGTAAATCAAACAGTATAGCAGCCAATGGATATGATTATAATTACTAGATCCATATGTAGTAGAAATGTCAGTCGTTCGGTTATTTTACGGACCGCGGACAATTTAAAATCAAAATAAGTCACTAATTTGAAAAAAAAAAAAAAAGAAAGTAAAACGAATTTCTTTACGTGTTTTAAAAATATAATACACATTTGTGTAACATGAAAACATAAATCATTATAAAACATATATGCAATGTAATGTGATATGCATTTGCGTTAATGATTTGTTATTTTATATCATTTATTTATTTATTTATTTATTTATTTTCAAAATTAAAATATTTGATTGAAAAATTTTCATTTCATTTATGGTTTCTTTAGAAAAAAAAAAACAGAGAGAAAATCATAAATTTTTAAAACGCAAATATAATATTAGTCTGTGGCTGCACTGCGTCGTCTGCGTAACTTATACAAATGCGTATGCGTATATATATTTTCTATAATTAAATCTATATAATTATAAAATTTTAATTATATTTAAATGTAATTATAAATTGTTTTAATTCATTAATTATTTTTTTTATTCATAAAATTGATTACTATTATTTGTATATGAATAAATTTTTGTATTCATCACAATAACATTTCTACAACCCCTGTGTCCCACAATAAACCGGAATGGATATGTAAACCATAAAGAGTAGTAGTGCCACCTCTTAATTTCGTATGGGATAAGGTTCTGTGTGATCGTTCCTCAACAATCTGTCGAAATGTCATGACAATACATTCATTAGAAACGAAAATATATAAAGTTACAGCTGTTTTTGTGCATGGCAGTCCAAAAATGAATATAAACACACAAAGAACCAACATTAAATTTTATTGTAAAATTGATAAAATTGATACTTGCAAACGTATGATTTATTTAAAATCGCGTATGCGTTGACAATTGTGTTTTAAAAGCACGTTTTTATATGGCATAAATGATTTACAGAAGGCAGCGAATTGCTATAAGTAATGATAAATGTCCAGGTGTTAACCCTCTGAAGCAATTTACTGAAATAAAAAACATTGAAAAAATGTGTGATTTCGTGGGAATTTCTAAGAAATCTTCAGCTAGATTCATATGGAAATGGACCTTGGAATACTCAAATACAATAATTTATCGCAATTTAACTGCTAGTCTACGATATAGTTGAATTCAAAATTTGTTGACACTGCATTGAAAGAGCATATGCAATTTAAAATCCTTGCACTGCTGTTCGAGAAGTTGCACAAGAATTAGGAGTAAGTACGTCCATCATAATCACCGGACATTGTATCTCCAACTGATTATCACTTTTTCAAACATTCGGACAACTTTCTCCGTGATAAAAAGTTCACCCATCTAAAGCAGATCCGACATTGCATATGTAACAACTTACTAATGAACAATTTTTTTGCCATAATCACTAATTTCTATTTCCTAAACTTAATTTGGCTATGAAAAGAAACCGGAGATTGCATCAGTCGGAAGGGACATTCAAAAGGCGACGACTACCGAGCGAGCGGTGGTTCTCAACAGCATTCCAATTACAGACCAACAAAATGTGTATTTCATTTGCGGATGGAGATTTGTTGGAGTAAATAAAATATGATTTTTGTGAAAATTTAATATTTATTTTTTGTGTTTTTTTCAAATCCCATCCGCACTATTATGGGACAGAGGTTGTAATATTATAAACATAAGTCTTCTGGCATATGTTTATTATTTGGTAATAATAAATACAAAGAAAACAATACAATTTAAACTAACCGCTGCGAACTTTTCCCATGTAATAATATTTTGTAATGGTTGTGTTTTTTTTTGTTTTCTTATTTTGATTTTGTGAATATTTAATTATTATTTTTTTTTTTTTATTATTGTAATTGTAACAACAACAGAAATTAATTAGAAAAAAAAAAAAAAAAAACAATGTGTGAAAAATATAAATTTTATATCATAATATTTAAGCGTTTTAAGACGGTTACGTCGCCGCCGACGTCTTACTATTTAAAACAAATAGAAAATGCTTTCATTTTATTCACACACAAACATTTTTCTGAAATGATTCATAAATGACGACCAACAAAACTGCTCTAAACAAAGTGTAAATTGAAAAAATTAAATATTACAACAACAACCACAACAACAACAACAACAACAACGAAAAAACACCTGATACCTGTGTATTTCAAATAATAACATAACATAATTGTTGGTATATCCAATTATTAATACTCACTCAGTCGCATGTGTTCATAGTCACACAATTGCAGCACATTTAAGTATAGTAAGGTATTTTTATATTTATTTATTTATAATATTTTCAATGGCATTCATATGTTATATTTTTATATTTATATACAATTTTACAATAGATACGTAATTCCCCCGTATAAACACTCACACAAACCCAATCGATTTATCGAAATATTATAATGTCGCGTATGGTGTGTGTGTGTGATGGATGATATCGATTGTTGATAAGAAATGTGAGATATGAATTATTTTTATTTAAGTTTTACTTTTTTGTTACTCAATAACTCCTATTGTGTTATATCAATTTATTTTACAATTTATTGTATGACCTATGCAATTCACGAATATCTAACCAAACCGTTGGCCAACATATGTGTCGGTGGGTAAGGGAATGTCTTATAACAAGGTCATATCAACAATAACGCGATAAAATTTCCTATCTTAAATGCACTTGATTTATATTCGGGTATCGTTACGATATATTTATTACTCGAAATAAAATCAATACCAATGGCATCTCTGTACAAAAGTCATCTAGAAAGTATTACAAGCATGGAGCAGTGCTGACAAGAAGTAAGTATAGACAATTATCGATGTTATAATATATACTGGTCCCACTGGGATATAATTGTGATGTCTATGTGTACGGTTGTGCGGCTGTGTGTGAGTGTGTTGTTTATAAAAATAAAACTATATTTGTTTGGTTGGAATAATTGCTGAAATAATATGCTATAAATTTGGTTTTGTATATATGCACATTAATTTTATAATTAATTTTATAAATCTTATGCAATTTTCTGTTTATTTGGACATATATATAAAATTTGTGAAATTAGCAAATATTTACTAATTATATTTGGAAATAAAATTTTAACAGATTGATAATGAAATGTAATACGAATGTAAATAATTGCTGTTGATGTTGACATGAAACAATGAACGGCGCATAATGAAACCGAAATGAGCGTCAATCAATTGCAATAGAAAAATTCTGAATTACAAAGCAATAATTTTCTGAAGACACTGATATTATATAATAAAAAATAAAAACCCACAGGATTGCAATTACACACCATTGTTTTAAGTTTAACACATTTCCATTTCGGTTTCATTCACATATATGAACTCCTTTTAAAATCCTTGACAATGTCCTTGATCCTGCAAAATTAATTTCCTTTTTCGTATTGGTTGTCGCATGTACAAAGCAATTCAATTCCGTACAGTTTCACTATATGTGGCAAAACTATACGTAAATTTACCATGAAGCTGAGGGAATGGTTGGAATAGTGACCGCTACCACCTTTTGTTTGCATAGCCAAATATGCGGTACCCACTCATTATAGAATGGCGGAGTGGTTAAAATATGTATATGGGACAATAAAATTAAGTTAACATATCGTACACACATTTCTATATCCAACACACTTTTAAGTGACTCACTTTGTTCGGATCAATTTAATAGATGAAAAAAAAAATACCACGACGGGTCGCATCACCAAAATAAAATACATCATATTCGCTTTTTATGTGCGCAACTCCTTTTTCGGTGCGATAATACATTCCCGCATTCAAACTTTAACTATCTCCACCACACCAATTGGATGAGATGGATGAGTGGTAATTTGAATGGAACAAAAGTTGGAAGAGGTGATCCATTTTTTCAATCAGTTAATATTTCACCATACACATTTAAACTCCATGTTCCACCCCGTTAGCAGGGTAGTCCACACGTATGTGTGGAACCAAAAACTAAATAAGTGTATGAGTAGAATTCACAAAGACACAAGTATTTTAAAACGCACCACCCTGTATTATATATTAGTAAAAATAATTAGTAGTAAAATAGTATATGAAATGAACTTGAAACTGAAAAAAATATACAATTTAACAATTAAATGAAATAAAAGTAAGGTGCAGTGTTTCTTAATTTCCGATTAAAATTACCTATTCATTTTTAATTGATTGTGTAATAAATAATAGTAAATATAATAATTCAATTCATAGTAAGTTAATTTATTGAATTGAATTGAAAATCATTCACGTTAATACATACATTTCAGACATTTTAGACAAATATAAAAGGTAAGATGATGATCATCATTGATGATCATCGAAACCGATCTATATATCGTTTTTTATGTATTTAAAAATTATACAATTACGTATTATAGTATGGCTTTAAAAACTATCAACTAATTATTTCCTATATATTGTATTTATATTTTTGTGAAATTATATCGCCATCGCCAATGATAATCCATTTTCTATCAATTTCTATATACACAAATGAATTATATTATTATTAATTAATTAAATTAGATTAAACCGCACACGGTGTAATCACGACGGTGCGTTGATAAGGAAGGTAAACAAAAAAAAACATTTAAGAGATTATTTCCAGATGTTTACCATAGCAGTAGCTATGTCAATCTGCGATCTTTCAAAACACGATATCATCAACTGCGATTTAATCAATCATTTCTTCACAGAAGTTAGTCAGTAGCAGCAACCTTGTTTAAGAATATGTTCGTGGATTTGAGAAATAATATAGCATTTTTTTTCATCTAACAGCGTGATCTTTTAAATGTTTTACTTTTCTTATCAAACCATCCACGTACATATATTATAATGTAACACAATGCTATATAATATATGATAAAATGAAATAAATATGTGGTTTATGGTTGATTTAATGATTTTCTCTTTTACAATTTTTCTATTTTTGTAGAGTTTAAATATATTACAGACGTGTACATAAAATTGTAACAATGATTCATTAATTTATTATATAATTCCATACCTATATATGGGAATACACCAATGTCACATATATCATAGAATGGCTGTCTCAACAATTCCCGAACTTAATAATAAATAAAAACAAAACAGTCTGTTTGTTAATTCCAAATAAATTCCTTTAGCTACAAAATATGTTACAGCTGTGCATTTTAAAAACGAATCAAATGATCTTTTTATGTTATCACAGTAGAAATTACCTTCATGGTGTCGGTGTACTATAGCAATGAATATGAAGTTTTGGAAATAGAAAATAGCCATGCAGCCAGCCACTGAACTGTGATATTATGATTGATTAAAATTCGAGGTTGGAAGCAGTTAGACGCAGATATAGTTTGAGTGCAATAGCTTTGCTTGGAATGCTTCAAAATTTTGACAAAACATCAGTTAAAATAATGTGTCTTTCTAACAACCAATAACACATAGAAAGATTTCACCTCTCGTCTATAAGATTTCCGAAAAGTTTGCGGATTTTTGAGACACAATGTGTGACACAATCAATTTCACATAAATATACATCCCTCGCAATTTTTTGTCAGTATATGTATTAATTAGATCATGTTTTTAATTATTATAATTTTTAATTTCAATATAAAATATGGTAATTTGTCCTAATTAACTTTAATTATTTAATTAATTTTATATATATAGTTGAAATCATAATAGAGAGGTCAATGCGGATCATTAAAATACCTATTTTCGTTTTAATGTTTACTTTAATAATTTTTACTAATTGTGTATTTGAAATAAATGTGTGACCACGATCTGGAAAATGTGTGCGGCAGATGATTTCTCGGTATATTACGTTGACGAGGACTGGCCGCAGTATGGTGTGACTAATATTTCGAATGAAATGAATATAATGTCTCAGATAGATTAATTATTCTTCAGTGAAAGATATGACCGATAAAATTGAATTAATGATACTTATAAAGAAGACATAGTGGCGGTGCTATAAACAACTCACAGATCTTCTTAGAAAAACTATACCCAGATGACACCATCAGTTTGAATGCAGGAAATCAAATAGTACACACAAGGGGATGGTAATATCGTTTATATGGAAGAAAAATTTAATATACAAGAACTTTTTCCAGACAATAACTACCCGTCGGATCATTTTGTTGAGCACCTAAGAACTTGTCTGCGCAGCTATCACTACTGACACAAAGATATTATGATATAGATATAACCTATTAATTTTTTATGTTAATAATATTATTATGTAAATTATCATTAATTACATGCTAATACTAATAATTTTTTAAATTGTTTACAAATTATTAGGTGTTAATTTGTTATGTGTTTTATTTAATTTTTATCATTTTAGCACACATTTAAGAGGTTTAACATTTTATGAATATAGGGCGAACCGAAAACGAAACTAAACTACAATATATAAGGTTGAACGTTGGACCATCATTTTCATATTGTTCGTCTCCCAAATAAACCCCCAAAACGGAAGACAAGGAAATAGATTTTTTCCATCGTAATAGCAGATTCTATGTATGTGAGAGTGTTCACCAGTATCTGTTTTAATGTTTTGCTGGCTGATAAAAAATATATGCCATATTAAAAACGTCTTAAGACTTATTGTTCCTTTACATTGTGGTTTGTGTTACGTGTGTATTTAATGATAACACAAAAAATTCTTATAAATTTAATTATTTACAAAATAAGTTGACAATATAAAATATATGGAATTTGCGTACGATTGTGTTGAATCAAGTACTCCGTGGTATATATTTGCTCCCTGCAAAGAACATAATGGTTGGAGACGACGATACAATTATGAATTAGACAAGTTGCATGTGGTGAACCAAATATTGTCAAAACAATCAAAATCAAAATAGATTAAGATGGCTTGGAAACGTATTACACGCATGGAGGGGAAACGAGTGCCAAAAACACTGTTGAATGGTAATCAAAAAGGTAGAAGGAGAGATGGAAGACCTAAGGCTAGATGGCTAGATGCAGTGAAGATGTTGGCTGGGGATAGGTCAGGTTGGAGATGGCTAAAACCGCACCTGGGCTATAACGCTATGGAGTAAGTAAGTAAGAACGCAAATAATTACTTATACAAATCAAATAACATAATTAATACTGATTTAATGGAAAGCACGGCACGCAAAATTAGTATATTGCGCACAAGATCTGATGGTACATTGAACATTAATGGCAAAATGTATATACTTTTGAAAGCATGAATCAGTTATAAGATATAATATGTGATATTGGCACACCGTGTATCAATTTATCTGTACTCAAAGTTACATACGCACAGATAATATGTAAATGTATTTATAATGAAGCAATTGTATGTTGACAGCGATTATTTTATGTTTGTTGGTTGAACTGATAATTGTTTTCTATGAAATTCTATACAATTTATAATAATATCTTTACCCACCCATACACTAAAAATCAAATAAATCATAAATCACAATTACTATAAACATCTGAATACATTTATCTATTCTAATCTAATCTTTAGACATACTTTTAAATGTTATTACATACATCAGATGTCAATGACTATTTTTATTATTATTATTATTACTTAACCTAATTTGTTCATATATTATTCTGTCTTAATGAATAAATACTTGTGGATATAATTATACCTAAATAATAAGATTGTATGTATTATCTGCATTTAAATTATATCTCCTCATATAATTTATATAATACTGAAAAGCAAGTGGTGTTAGAAATGAATGAAGATTCAAAACAGTTTAAATTAAAAATATAAATCATGTAACGTATTACATTTTTGTTTGTTTCAAATTTCTTCCATTGTATTCATTATTTTTAAAATAATATATTATTTGGTGTACAAGTTGAAACTCGGCATAAATATTGTTGCATGACAACGCACGTTCACATACAGCAAAATCTACCCAGGAAACCATCTTAGCCTTAGGCTGAAAGGAAGTTCTCCAGTCTGCGGCGTATTCTCTAGACATATATCCTTCTGATTACCACTTATTCCAATCGATATCATCATATTAGAAGAACCAGCAGTTCGCAAAAGTTGAAGAAATGAGAAATTGCCTTGATGATTATTTTGCAACAAATTTCTATCGCGAAGGCATTCATAAATAGTAATAGTAAATATTTCAAAGATTAATTTTGTAACAAGTAGCTCTGTTCAATAACGATGAATTTGACCACAAAAAAAAAAAAGCCGGCTTCCAACTTGTACACCTCTAATATATATTATAATAATAAGATAATTATTATATTATGAATGTTATGCCAACCAAAAAAGGTAACGCACAACACAACAGACAACAAATAAACAACAGGTGATATATTAAAATCAAAAAGTGTAAAATTACTTTTAAGAATATATAAATAAATAAAGATATTAATATTAGAACCCGTTGGTTAAAAATTTTGCAAAATAAAAATAATTAAAAATATACTTCTGCAGAGACACACAAATACGGTAATATGTATGGTATATTGGGTGTCTACCGTTCAAATCTGCCTTTACAGTGCGATGATTTTTGATTTGAATTTGTATTTGATACAAATACAAAATATTTGATCATCCAGTCATCCTAATCACCAGACATATTGCTCCATCAGACTACCATTTGTCCCCGTGATTCAATTCATACGCCACGATATCAAAAAAATGACTTGATGACTGGATCGTTTCGCAACGTACTTCTTCCGCATCGAGAAATGTTGTTTATTTTACCTGAAAGATACGCAACGGGTATAACAAACGATGTAGCAATTAAAATACCAGTTATTGTTTAGGTAAAACCGAAATTAATTTTTGAACAAAATGAATTTCAATGTAAATACCCAATATAATTAACCAGTATTAAATACGTTACCCGGTTCCGGTGTTGATGTAACATTTTTTGGTTTATGCATTGAATTTTTTTCCTATTATTTAATGTCGCACATATTAATTCATATGTGTACGTACGCGTGCATTAACATTAGAACGGATTATTTCTGATTATACTAAATTTATATATGTTCTTGTGATAGAAACTCGATCACAGTGTCTATTTCTCTGCCCAACAAAATAAAGGGTGTTCCAAAATTCAGACAAAAAGTAATTTTGGTAGAAAGGAAATATATAGGGTTAGCACATACGCACTCTTTCCATGATCGTTTTGCATAAATGTGACTGAATTTCATTTATACTGCGTTCAATTGTCCCTCCTTCCGTTGTGGGCTTGTTGGCATAAACCTAATTTGACTTCAAAAAAACCCCAAAGAAAAACATCATGATGACCAAAGGCAAAACGGGAACTGATTAATGCAGTAATTGCATTATTTTTCGGGCCGTACAAGGCATGTGGCACCGTCTTGTTGAAATCTAATGCTATCCACATCCATATCTGGCAATTTTGGCACAAAAGACTGAATTATCTTATCGTCACAGCTAGCACCATTAACTGTTATTGCCTGACCAGTCGTATTTTCGAAGAAGAATAGTCTGATGATACTTCAAGCCCAAAATGTGGTGTGCGGTGTCGGTACAGTACAGTAAATATGTAATTACCATCTTCCTTAAAATGGGAATATCTATGGTGAGCAAAACTTGTAAATACTGCTACGAGTAGTGTTATAGACCATGGATCAATTAACAGTTTATTCGATCAAAGGAAAACATAAAAAATGGGTGAATAGAATTATGGGGAAATCCTATCCAATTGCATTTCACGTCCACGTTTCATTATACGATTGGCATTACTTCTTCTAATGATTACGTCGAATGATTATTGATTTATTTGTATATGAATGATTTAATTAAAATAAAGTTAATGTAAATATGTATAATGTAAATAAACAAAATTGTAGCGTCTGGATTTTGAAGAAAATCCACAAGTAATATTGTAACGCGTCAACAAATGCATCCACAAAAATTAATTGTTTGGTGTGGTGGACAGATTGATCCATATACATCTTTGGAAATGAAGCTAAGCTATACGATGATTAATAACTTATGTGATTTCAACAGGACGATACAGCACGCGTCATACAGCAACGGAAAAAAATCGATCGAATTTTGAACCAGTAATTTGGTAATCAAATAATTTCTCTGGAAGAGAAGATGTTAATTGGCCAACAACATCGCACGATTTAACACCATTACACTATTTTTAAAGAGCAAAATATATGCGAATAATACTCAAATCATTCAATCATTTTGAAAGAAAACATATGATTGAGCGCAAATCATTCAAATTATGTAAACACATGATAGAATATTTTCTTAACGATTGAAGAATTGTAGTGCTGCGAAAGAAGTGGTCACTTATCTGACATTATTTACCACTTAATTAACGGAAACATGATTACTTTTTTAATATACAATAATATCAGGTTTTTTTCGAATAATTTTATGTGATTTATTAAAAAAATGATTACACAAATTTGAAGATCATTTTTTATTTCACTGCCCTTCTCTTCGGTATAAATCTTCTGTCAATAATAATATTAATAGCCTCATAGCTTAACAAATTCTTCTCATTAACACACTACTCATGAAATTCCAGAGACATATAATATAAATAAAGTTATAAACATTGTGCTTCCGAGTAGACATATTTTTATGTTTCCGGGCGGGATTTTAGATATTTGTTCAAATTTTATGTTACTTTTAACAAAGCATGAACAAAGCGGCTATCTGTGTACCATTAAGACCAATCTATTTGTCTATCTATCCACCAACTTAACCACCAGGGCATAAAAAATTTGTTATTTTTTTTTCATTTATAATTTTTTGCGTACATAAATTGATTTTATTTTTCCTTTGTTTATGTTACCAAAATAAAAAACCTACGAGAATATTATAATTTTTATCCATTATTAATAAATAAATAAATATTGATGAATTCCAAATGTATGGCATAAGCAAAAATTATTAATAAATAAATAAAATAAAATATGAATCATCAAAAAAAAAAAAAATAAATAAATAAACACAAAAATGATAGAGGTACTCGAGACACTGAATGCGACTGTTTAATTAAATAAAAAGAAATTATTATTTAAGCGACATAAAATTCGTTGACTACTGGCTCGATTCCAAGTATAGGATATAGGAATTTAATTAAATAAACAATAATATGAAGAGAAATTGTCTGCATAAATCACTACACACAATATTATTTTGGTTATTTGGTTGTTTTGAAATCAATGGAATATGAATTGTAACAATTATTTCTTATAAATTTGATTTATTACCTTTCAAATATTATATCGAATGAAATTGTGCAGCAAGGTCACATCACTTCCATTTATTTATAATTACAACATCATAACACACATACACACACAATATATTTTATAAACTTTAATTTACTCAAATACAAAAATTGATTGACTATTTTAAATAATTATTACTATTTTTTGTTGGTTTATTATTATCATCACTAACTTTAATTAGTTATTAAAAATTGATCTATTCTTCTTCTTTTCTTTATGTAAACATTTTGTATTATTAATAAAGAAAAATGTGACGTTTACCTGTTGGTAAAGTGTAATGTAGTGTAGTGTGTGAGTGCGTGTGTGTGAGTGTGCGTTTGTGGATAAAAAAAACAACTATTCACAATAATAAAACAGAAGCAGTCACAGGTATAAACTTATGTTAAATTATGTGTAATCACTATATTTTTCATTTAATCAATCTTCCAAATTAATATATAAACAAAAGTTAATGAATTTTTGCATTAAATTACATATATATATTTTATAATAGTTAATTAGTCATAATAAAATTATGATTTACAAACAATTTTAAAGAATTTAACTATCGAAATTAAACTTAAATTATTTTGTTTTGTCACTTCACCAACTAAAACCCAAAAAACCACAACAAAACACTAAAAAACACAACAATATACAATGAAATATAAATGCGTACTACTAACAAAGAAGGCGACGAAAGACTAAAAATACTGAAAGAGTATTTTATTTTTATTTGTTTTGTAATTTAACGTTTTGAATTTATTTGTATATTTGTGTTTGTGTATTGTTTTATACTGTAATATTTTTACTGTTGCATTTCATTTTATGAAAAATGAAATACAAATAAAAAGCACTCATAAATTTTTAGCCATGCTTTTTTTTCTTTATACAAAAATGATAAAACTTGTTTTTCTGTAATTGTAGTGGTGGTGGTGGTGGTGTGGTGAGTTTAACATTTCGCTGGTATATTTTTCTCTTTCGCATAACACAAAAGCTTTTTTAAAAATACAGTACAGGTACGAATTGTTAGTTTTTATATATTGATGTTACGTAATTAATAGTAATTACTAATTAAATTAAATTCAAAATTCTATTTTATTTATAATTATTAAATTAAATACAGTTTGACTGTCACCTCCAAGTGATGCAACCTATAAGCAACATTGATATTAACCGGTTGGGATAGATATGGATGGAAACATAGTGAAATTTTTGGTGTACAATAGATTTCAATGGTTGACCAACGACAGCATCAAATATAGGTGGTACTGGATAAAAGCAAAACATCTATTCAAATGGTACAAAGTCGGTGGTTAGTTGGGCTGTCTATTAGACTATAAATTACAAAACTCAAAGAACTACGAATTTAGTTTAATAATAAAAATCAAGTAATCATAATTGAAATACAACACCTTACCTGAAACAAAATGAGAAGGAAAAGGCATGCATATAGTTTGCGCTTATACGCGCCAGATACTAAAGAACCCACGGGAAGAACCTGACACACTGTCCAAGATGAGCTACAGGAAGAATGACGCTTCGCAGATTAACTCACAGGTACTGTCTTCGTCTAGGTGCACTATTATCAACAATTGTTGTAGCATATACCAGTCCTAGTAGGTAAATATTAAACTTATTGTGACAACCGACACATTAATTTGTGGCTTTTAAAATTCAACCAAATATTCAGAATATTTCCATAATAGATAATCGAACTGTGTTGCGAGCCGATTTAATAATCATGAACTGACATTAGAATTCAATAATTAGGAAAATTAAAACGTATAACGTCGTATCCTCATACCATTGTGTTTGCAATAAAATGGAATTGATTAATGATCAGTAAAACTAATTCCGACCGCCATTGACTTATAAATCGATTGATAGCATCAGTAGCAAAGAATCTTAATTATCGAATAATTGAAAAATATTTTTGATTTGAAATTGTGGAAATTTTGCACTAAATTTGTGATGTGATTTGGAATTTTTCTAGTTTATAATATTCTTTCCAATTTTGAATTTCAAACAGTCTAAGTCTAAGTTCTATATCTATGTACTTATGTACTATCCTCCGCAGCATCCAATAAATGAGGTGTCAAGTTTTTTGTATGAAATGTTAGAAAATATAATTTTATTATTATAAAAGTGTTAAAAAATTTCAATTTTGAATATTTATGTCCATCAACATCATTAAATCGTTGTTGTTTAACAAACGACAAATTAATTCCAGTGGTAATTGCTCTAATTTTGATGATTGTTTCGAAACTATGATCAACAATTGTTCAGCCGCATCGTTAAGAAGTGCTTTTCTTTTTAATGATTCACGTAATTTTCCCTTTAAAAAATCACAAAATGATGGAGCATTTGTTTGCAGAAAATCGGGTGATGATAATTGTTTAAAAATATTTTCATTTCCAACCAAAGCGGCTGATTTATTTTCATTAGCCAATAAAAATTGTAAAACTGTTGTTGTTGTGTGCCGGAATTTTAAATCATTTAATTTTCGTAGTTCTTTAAACTCTTCCGAATTACCATAGGCTGGTATCGACAAGATATCATTTAAATGCTGTGGAATATCATTGCTGGCATCTTCATTATTCCATAACATAATAAATAATGCAATAAGAGGTGTCAATTTTTTAACGTGCGTCGAATGAGAAACCTCAAGAAAAAATCTTTTCAATCTAATGCTTGTATAATGGAAATTTAAATTGTAACAATTTAATTCTAGCATCATTACTACCCTCTTGAACAGTTCCGGCATTAATATTGAATGGTGTTTCAAAAGTATGCTAATGGGTATTATTCCATATGGTTTATTAAATGTCGCTACATATCCTGAAATATCGTCGTATTTATCACAAATTTCAAGTACTAGACATAATGTTAACAATGTGTCATTAAAACTATGCGCAGCTATGTAAATGAAATGTTGTAAAAATACCATTCTGTTGGATGGGTACGAAGAGTCACATTCAATATTTAGTTTACAATTATATTTTCGATTGGCTCCATTCTTTAACATTATATTGACATATTTTGTATTTCCGTTGTGGAGAGCATATTGCAATGGTGACAACTTAAAATTGTCGGTGCTATTAATGTTGGCACCATTTTCTATTAAAAATTGTAAACATTTTGAAAATTCTGCTATTTTAATGATTTTGGTACACAGTAAATGTAGAGCTGTTTCGCCAAGATAATTTTTAGCGTTTACATCAACCGTACATGTTTTAAATATTACTTTGATAATTTCAAATGTCTTAAAGACAGGAGCATTACTTTCAATATATTTATTTTCTATTGAAACATTTTTTTCAACAAAGTAATTCATGGTGTTAACAAGCATATTTAATGTTTCATCCTTTATGGATGACCATGGTATAATTTTTTTATTATTTGTACGATAATTTGAACAAATTGTATGCAAAAATGTTTCATTCCACATATTTGTGGCGCTAAAATTTAAGTTTAGGTTTTTAATAATGTCATCAAATAATCGTTCATTATCTGATGGATTATTTTTAATCGATGATAATAATACAATAATTTCATCTAAATTATTTTGAATGGCACATTGAAATACTGTTTCACCACAATTATTTTTTGCAAAAATATTAGCATTCATAATGATTAATAATTTTATGATTT
Organism: Bibio marci; assembly: GCA_910594885.2. Taxonomy (NCBI): domain Eukaryota; kingdom Metazoa; phylum Arthropoda; class Insecta; order Diptera; family Bibionidae; genus Bibio; species Bibio marci. The sequence continues at coordinate 14,471,074 of OU343116.1, read as the reverse complement.
CAATGAAATTACCCTTTTTCGCCGAACACATTTGCAATAACACAGTTTCGCCTTTACCATTTCTAAATTCAATGTCAGCTGCATAATGCAAAAGCAAAAGAATTATCTTTTCTCTTCTGTATTGGCATGCATAAAATAATGGAGTTTGTCCAATTTTATCCGATGCATTGATAGCAGCGCCATTCCCAATAAGCAGCAAAACAATATCAATTAAATTGGCCGCAACCGCATAATGTAAAGGCGTTTTACCAAAATTATCCGGATCATTGATGTTAACACCAAAATTCAATAGTTTATGAATAACTTTAACACGATCATATTTGCAAGCTAATTGAAGTATAGTTGTTCCGCGTTTGTCTCTAGCGTCCACATAAATTTTATTCTTTAATAGAGCAAATATTTGTTTATTATTAGCGCGTAAATGCAAAGCTTTGTGTAACTTTAATTTTGCATCACAATTTCCCAAATTTTCCATATTTTATTAAATTTTTTAATTTCTTATAAATAAAAAAAAATTGACACACAAGTGTTCACTTCAACAGAGTTTGTACGCGTATGATGATGAGTCGTGTCACATGTCATGCTAGAGATGACAGTAGAAATAATGAGAACAAGAATAGAAGAAGTGTTGTCCTTCGCTCACAAAGTATAAAAGAAAATATATAGAGCAACGTTTCTCTTTAATACGTTCCCCCGCATTTGTAAACTGACTTAGGTACTGATAATATTGTTCCACGTTCATCTTGAGGGTGCACATAATTTTTAGTATTTATTTGTTCTCATATATATTTATTTTATAACTATAGCAGCGGATGATTGCAAAGCACTACATAATTTTAAGTTATCTATACACAATCCTTATCAAATTCCATATTTTATTAAATTTAATAATTACTTATTTTAAAGAAAAATTGACACATCCATAAAAACATGTGTTTATTTTTATTTTAAGAGGCAAAAATGTACAACTAAAAATTTTCAATAACCGAAAAGGTAGAAAAAGGACGAAAACTTCATTTATTCAATGTTTTATTATTAAATATAGAAAAAGTATAGTGTATTGCATTCAATTGTTATTAATTTTTGTTAAAAAAAAGAGACTAAAATGTGAGAATTTCGAATTAAAATGTACCGCAGACAGGGGATGCATCAGCACATATGATTTTAGTCAAATACAAATATAAATATTAATTAGCCAATCTGCAATTATGTCTGGATAGATGTTTTATTAAATTAATTAACTTCTTACAGGAGTTGCACATCATTGCATTCGGTGTGTCGATACATTCACACACACACACATACACGCTAAGTCATCTGCCTGCAAAATAGTACTTTTCGTGGTAAATACCTATTTATGTGTGTGTGTGTGTGTAACATCACCGATTGATCTGCATTTATGTTTGAATAGATGCTTTATTCATTCAATTATCTTATGAGTGTGGATCGGACCATTGATTTGTGTGTGCAGAGACAAATTGTCAATCTATGAATTGCTGAATTCATACTGAAACAATGTACTGAAAATATACTGAAAAATTTTTCTCCAAACACATTTTGATCTTAAGACCAGAAAAGCAGGTTTCTGGAAGCTGCGTACTGTATTTTTTTTTTGTATATGTAACTATTGATGTTTGACATAAGTTTCAGTCGTTTACAAACTGTCGTTCAGTGAGTATCAAATTTATAAGAGATGGATTTCGATACGCAAATATTTACGCCATTGCATTTTATTCGGTTTTCAAATAGAAAAAAAAGCTGCTCAAGCTGTGGAATAGATTAGTTCGCCATTGGACTAATATTCCGTAAGTCATTTAACAGTAAAAAAAAAAAATGGTTTGCAAAATTTCGTAATGGAAACTTTAGTTAGATAAGGACGACGATGATCCATGTCCAGGTGAAGTAAAAAAATTTGACGACGAGTTTTACTGCATGTCAAACTTAAGGACCAATTGATCAAATTAAGTGATGCTTTATGGCGATAAAAAGATCATTTTCGGGACAAGGAAGTCAGAAATTGATATTGTTGCATGACAACGCTCGTTCGCATACAGCAAAACCTATCCAGGAAACAATCCTCAACTTAGATTGAGAAATTCTTCCGCCTGAGACGTATTCTCCAGACTTGACTCCTACTTATTACCACTTATTCAACACAAAGGTATTCATCATCTACCCGATATAAATGGCAAAAGATCATAAATAGCACAATAGTGAATATTTCAAAGATTAATTTTGTAACAAGCAACTATTCGATAAAGTTGAATTTGACCAAAATTAATCCGAGTTTCAACTTGGACACCTATATATATATTTTATTAATTAATCACATTGTCAACATATAATATTTAGTTTAAAACATTTTTAAAACATTTAACTAAAGAATAATATTTAATTGTTTAATGATTACAAATTATATTTATGCGTTTATCTTAACCAATTTATCATCTAACCATCATAAGACCATTAACTTTCTATATATGGTATATAAAACTGGAAAATCTTAAGTCTTGAGAAACAAATTATTAAAGCATTTATAATATTATTAAATCTATACTGAATTTAATAATAACTTTTATTATACCAATAATACACAATTTCTATTATTCAAATGGCAAAACGACGTGTATCTCTCATATCTCTCATCCATTATTGTTATTTTATTCACGTGTAATTGTTAAGTAAACATTTTTTCCTACTTTATTAACTTATTATTTCATATATTTATTATTAAAACACAAATAATAATAATAATAATAATAATAATAATAATAATAACAATAACAATTTTATTTAACCATTTTTAGTAAAAACAGCAACAAACAAAAAACATATACACAAAATTGGTTAATTTCTGAGAGTATTTCATGGTATTAAAATAATAATAGCAATGTCATCAGAGCATAACATCATGCTGCATGGCCAAGAGGTTGATTTTTAGTCAGTTTTACTTTTATATGTCAATGCATTATTTTTGTTTAAATTATGTAGCTTTTTAGACTAACATTTTTATAAAATATATACAGGAAAACCTTTTCTACAGAGCGGTGCTTTCACAACGCAGATATACGCTACGCAACGAGGTCCGGATAATGCGGTTGAAACGCCTACAACACGGTTGCTGGAAAGAGCTATTACCGGATGAAGATGATTAATGTGGACAATAAAGGTGAATATAATAAAATAGTGAGGCTTGCCAACACACGGTGGCTTCCAAGAATCAGTTATTGATAATGAAATTAACTAAACTGATTTGATTACACAAATAACTGAAACAACGACTTCCTCTGACGATTCTTGTGAAGAAGAAAACTGAAATTTCACAATAATTACTATTGAAAAAGGCCTAACGGACGGGGAAAGATTATTTAAAACCTAAATTGATCGGAAGTGTTAAAGAATCTGGCATTGGATCAAGCTTGCAAATTTGAAGACGAACGTATCCAAGCCACTTTACTATATAGGCTTTGTTCGTGTAAAACTACTGTGTTCATATACGGAAGTTCGTATGATTTGAAGCAGAATAGCAATTGGAAACGGAAGTACTACTATACTATTAACATATACAATATATCGGAATCGGATGCATGCGGAAGGATACTGCCCAGACATATTTGATCCTGTCGAAGATCAAAATCGTTCGATAGGCGCGGCTACAACATCGAAATAGATGCGTGTTATGCAAAAGTGACATCCACAAAATTTTATCAAAACAATCAAAAAATCAATAGACTCGCAGATGGCTTTCACGTATTATACGTACGGAGGATGAATGTGTGTCAATAAATAACTGTTAAACGGTATAGTGTTCCAGCAGAGAGAAGGCAAGATGCAGAAAAACGATGGTATTATATAGGATCTTTATAATTTAGGTTTGGAAGAAGTGCAGCTGCAGGTATAGTTTCGGTTGGCGAGAACCATATACAATATGTTGGAGAAGTCTAAAACCGATGCCTGGACCTTAATGCCATACAATAAGTATGTGTGTATAAAGTCACTAGTGAAGGTAAGTGGACTATGCCAGTAAGCATCAGTCAGTCAGGCGAGGTAACTACCGCGATAACGACTATGTAACATTAACTCTTATATCGTCTACACGATTATTGGACACTTCATACACACCAGAACAAGGGTATTTGTTCTCGTCATTTCCATTGCAGAAAAACTATATTATTCATCTTTTAAATACACTTTTAAATAATATAAGAAAATTGGCTGTATTTCTAAATTGTTTTCTTTCGTTTTAAATTGTAAATAGTTGGACCACCACAAAACATATTAGTTCAATTAATAATAAAATTACCCTTTAATTGTAAACTTTTTTGGGAATCATAACATTTTAACATTTAATAAAATTACAAATTAACAAATAAGGAATTTTATCTCATAAGTGCGATAAAATATAAATAGCATACGAAAAACAAATAGTATTTTAATGCGATTAATTATAAAACCGCCTATTAAATTCCAATATGTTATTAATTTCCATATAAATAATATATCTATTGTTGTTGTTGTTGTTGTTTATTTTTAAAAAACCAGATAAAAATTAAACTCCCCCTTTTTCATTTTTTTTGTAATATTGTATTAAGTATAAAAATTACTAAAATTGTTTGTAAAACCAACAAAATCACACAATAGATAAAAATATAATATAAAAAATTGTTTATTCATTACCAATTTGAATTTATGTGTGTGTGTGTACGATTCATTTTTTGAAATATGATAGCGAGCGATTCATAATTAAACAAATTAGAGATGGCTGGTTTCGTTTAATAATCCCTTGAGCGACGCTATCAAAAAATATAACCAATTTATAAGCAATTCACAATAGAATACATGTGCATATATATTTACATTTACTTATTCGTCGAGAAATAATGTATGTGTGTGTGAACGAGGACGCCGAACATTATTGATGGCAAAATATTAGATTTATTAATAAACTGCTACAAATGAAAAATTTCCCTTCTGTGAAGCAGTGGGAAATGATATCTTAAGACCATTGCAGTAAGTGTAAGTAAGTGCGTCAAAAAATGATTCCATTAAGGTTAACAGAAAAATTTCGCCACATATAAGCAATATCAAATTAAAAAACCGCCCGCGTAGTCAGAATATATTTATCGAGTACATGCATTAATAGTAACATGCAATCTACGAATGGAAGCACGCAGCTAAGACGACCCATCCATAACCTCAATGTCAATACATAAATAGATAGGCATAATTAATGATCTAAATAGAATGTTAAACGTATATCTGAAAACGTATTTTGTTCTTTAACAGAATGGTTTGACTACTATCCGTCCATTCAAATAGTTAAACAAACATTAACTTTTACATTTGGTCATAGAAAAAATATCAAATAGAGAACATAGTCGGCATTTTTGTTCAACTCCATACCATATATGAGACGCACAAGACGACGGGTGACGGACGAAAAAATATGTAACACTTATGAGTTGGCTGATGCTATTTACAATAATTGATTATACAGTTTTAAATCGAAACCACTAACTCTTTTTTATCAATTGAATGGGTACTTCTATGATTATATTTAAATTCAATCCAAACGATACAAGACTGCACTGGGCAACCATTTTCTTTTTTTTTTTTTTTTTTCTTATTAAAGAAAAATTTTAATGCGCATTAAATTTCAATTTTTTTTTATATGCTATAAAAACCTCTACTTATATTTATTTCATATATTATTACTACAATTAAATATAATAATTAATTAACATACCTTATCCAATTTTTATCGTCATTAATTAAAGGTAAAATGTTCAAATTTTAATCCTTTTATCGCAAAAACGTCGCGCCGAACCATTGAAAATGAATGCATAATTTACACACTTACAAATTGAATTATTAATTAACACTTGCAAATAAATTTGCAAATAAAATCACTAGTAATATTTTATATTTATATTTAATAGTTAATAATGGACATTGATAATTAGTTTTTAATAACTGAAAAAGTATATCAAGAAAAAATAAAAAATAAAATCTAAATCCATTCATTTTCACACAAATATTCAAGAGGACATCTTCATTTTATCCAATTGAAAGAAAAATACGACGCGAACTAATATAAAAAAAAACTTAACTGCGTATTTATCGACAAATGCACGAACATTAAAGAATGTATTTCTTTTGTTTCGTTTTTAATATTTTTACTGGTTTTTTTTGCTGTGTTTTTTATTCTTTGGTTTTTTTTTTTTTTTTTTGCACATTTTGACACGTTTGTGTTATTTAATATGAATGGGCACCGCGCGGGGCACGGGGCTAGCTATTACAACGCTTTCACACCGTCATACGAAATTGGATTTTAACGCAACAATAATTTGGTGGAACATTAAATTTGATATGTTTCATACCATTTGTACCAAAATTTAGTATTGCCGGTGTGCTACAATTTTAAATTTAACATCCTATAAATTATGATGTGGAATCTGTAGTGTGGATATCAAACTTCGAATGCACACAATTTGATTTCGAATTAATTCGATATTCGCATAAATTACATGTATATGAAAATGTACACAATAATTAATAATTTTTTTCAAAATTTAAAACGTAAATACTAATTTAGTATGACGCTGTGAAAGCGGAGGTATTAGTGAATTGGATCGGTCACTTCACAAACTTTTAAAAAAGAATACCATAAAATCCTTGTCCTGTTGCTTTTTGTATATTATTGGCTGATGATCTAATGGGATCAATTTATATGACATGATTTTAAATGTGAACGTACATTTTTACAATGGAATTATAACGTCATCGAATATATACAACAACGTTTCAAAACATAATAAGAATAATTAATACATTTGTATGTCTCGGAAATCGAGAATTCTCCTTTCTGGTATGTACAATAGTGATTGTTTTACACTGATACTTAATCTTTGTTTATTATTACAGAATGGCGCATAATATTAGGATTATAATACACACAGGTATTTGCATAGTTTCAAGATTGATACTCAGGACAGTTCTATAAACCGCAATTGATTGCAAATATAGATGATTAATTCGGCTAAAAATGTTTTAATTGGAATTCAGAATGGGATTATAAATGGAAATTTTTAATATAAGTTCCTTTAAAATTGATATTCAGTAGAAATAGGTATGTTATAGAAATAAAATAAAAACAAACGGAATGATTGTACGGTTGTGTTAGTGAAACGGTATAACCATCAGAAGCATTCAAAGTGATGATAAACAAATTGACACGACACCTAATTGAATTGTATTTTCACCTTAATACCCATAATATTAAGTATAGATCAGTCACTTACTGACCCAATTTTATTACAAATATAATTTACATACCCTTAAATGTTAAAAATTGACATTCATTATATTTTTATTTAAATATAATTTGGAAAGGTTTACAATAAATGATCATAAAATGGTTTAAATAAAAAGCATGAGATTTTTAATGAAAGATAAAAAAAATAGAATATTAATTGAAGGATATAAAAATATATAACTTTTTAGAACTATTATTTTTTACCAGAGAATTTAATATGTTTCAATGGTTTCAATTATATATATTAACGTGGCACCTTAAACCAATTTTATTAATCTTTGTTATGTACATGCGATGATATATATGTGCGGATACCTTGAGTAAAATTTAAATATAATATGGTAATGACGTTAAACGTGACGATTACTACAAGTGCATTGTATTTAATAAAAACAACAATTATACTTGTACAATAATTTTAATTTCTATTTAGATTTAAAGGATTTTAAGTTTTTATACTGTTTCTTTTGTATTTGTAGATTTTTTTTATTCCGTGTTTGGTGGCCAAAATAATAGCATAGAGTATTAATTGGAAGAAGAATTAAATTAAAGATTAATCCATATACGATTTTTCATTATCAGCTGGAAATGTAATCTGAAGATAAAATGCAAAACTGCATCTGCTGATGAAACAGCCGCTTGGATCAAGTATTTAATGCTGATGAAATTCGATTGTTTTGTTTTGAATATGCCTAAAGTCGATCACGTTCATTGTCAAATCAGAGAAAACTGCAAGTAGTTTCAAAGCTGCAAAAGATGAAGTAACACTATTACTTTGTGTATTCCATGGGTCACAAACAACCATAACATGTTTCAACGATTGTTTCATATTAGAAGTATAATATGTGAAGTTTACTTTTTATGGATATATTTTGAAAATACTTGAAAACCATATGCAATAAACTTTGACTATTGACTAATAAAACAACAAACATTAAATGCATGCTGGAAAGCAACCTGACCGGACGATGGGTCTTTAACAGAAGTGCATGAGTCAGGACAAAAGGGATAATTACATTATAAATTATATAACGCAGACTTTACTGATGATGATGGGCAAGAAGAACGACTACATGACAACAGAAACTGAATCTATGCAGAACTCTAAGTTTACAGTAAATTAAAAGAACATTTTCTTGCAATAGATACCAATGCTGCGAAAAAACTTCAAGTGTGATCATGGTATAATTGAAACAAAGTCAACTCTGAACGTATGCGAGGCAGTGTCGATAGTGATTTTGAATCAGTATACAGTAGTTAAAAAAAACGCACTCTTATTATTTTGGTCACGACTATCTATATTTCTTATATATTGTTTTAATAATAAATAAATAATGAATACAATTTCAATAAACAATATGTGTTCAATAAACCGTGTCTATTTGTAACTGGTTCAGAGATTTATACCATATAGATTTATTTATGCACAAATAATTTATGTTAGTGAGTGATTACATTTGTATATAGACAAAAAATGTTATTACACAATCACAAATGTAAAGCTGATATCGGGCATAAACTGATACACAGTCATAAGAGGGAATCACAAGGGGTACAATTTCAATTAAATATTGTATGATTTTATTACCCATTAATTACACAAATTTGTAGGCGAGATGTACGACGTTATTAATAAAAAATTAGCTATTAAGTTATTTTGAATGAACCTATCCCCTATCCCATTGCGTTCTTTAGCATATTAAATGCAATCAAAGCTCCTCCGCTAACTCCTCATGCAATAGTATCATTTCCATCCATATATAGAGTGAATCACTACTTCAGATCCGCTTAATATATTTTATATACGGGCTTTGGAATGGATTCAATGCGGTGATACTATAACGGAAGATGATTCACCATTTTTTATTATGGACTGTTCGCTTTTCTATTTTCCTATTATATCAGCGCGACCAAGCGCGTGTTCCCAATTTTACTAGGTTTTTTCTGCCATAGTTCGCCTCATCAATTGCTAAACAACCTTTGGCCATATTCTCCATAAGGCACATCTGTGATGTCTATACACGCTAATCTTTGTATAATTTTGCATTTTGTTACGGTTTGTTGCCGTCGTTGTTGTTGGTGTTAACAACAATAGTCAAGTCCAATTAAAGTTACACGAGTATGGTGAGTGATAGATAGTCTTTCTTGTAGTTGATAATTATATTAAAAATTGGTTTCAATACTGATATATTAGTAAAACCGAATTGTTATGGGTAATTAATTATAATCAATAGTCGCACATAAAAAAACGACATAGTAACATTATAAACATTATAAAATGACGAATATCTCAGTATATAATTAATTAGAAACAATATAATGTATTTTAACCGAAAAACAATAATGTCATTCTCTTTTTACACTAAATACACTTAAAATCTACATATTATTTTTGTATTTTTTGTTTTTCGATTTTATCTCTTATAATAAATTAATTATTTTGCGCATGCAATAGTTCGCAAATTAAAATGATAAAATAAAATAATAATAACATGAAATAAGAAATTATTGATCCATTCAATATTAATGTATGCAAAAACGAAAAAAATAATATAATATTTTAAACTAAAATTAAAACTAATTCCAAAATAAATCAAATATTGTTCATGCATGCATAATTATATATGGATTATAATTAAGCCACGACTCTGTACACAAACATTTTGTAAATCTTTTAAAAATTTTACAATTTTATTTATTTTTATTCTTTTGTTATTAATAATGTTTTACAAAAAAATACTCGGATACAATGGTTTTTCTTTAGAAAAACTATATAAAATTTTGTAATAATACACAGGATGTTCGCGCCGGTAAGGTTTACTACTCACAGGCAATTACACCGTTTTGTTGGAACCACACATGACATAATCAAGCCCAAATATCATCCCATTCTGATGTCAAAAAGTTATCAGTAGCAGTTACAGTAATCGCAACACCAGGTTCATCTTTGAATATGTATGGACCGCAATGATTTTTCCATAACACATACGGGCACCATACTGTCACTTTTAATGGATGCAAAGATGACTGAAATTCGAGGATTTTCTGTTGACCCAGCCACCACCACCTAACTATTCGGTTGTTTATTAATGTATCCAATATTGGAAATGGAAATGCGCCTATCATCATTATGGTTTTTGTTATGAAAATTATTATGGTTACCATGTGAGCAAGATGTAACATCATATGTACGGCGTCATAAATGTTGTTGTGCGAACGGAAGACTCTCTTGTGTCAACTGAATTTAATATATGGATACAAATGTAAATCTTTATGCACATTCCGACAACAAAGTTCTTGTCTTATGTTCAACTTCTTGAGCACGGTGTTGAATTGCGGTAGACCGATATTTTTTTATGAACACTTCTTCTAGGATGGCATCAATGTTTTTGCAGCTGATCTTATCGTACGTTATGGATCAGGCTTGTGTTTATCGACACATGAACTGTAATTTTTACGAAAATGGTAACCAAACTAATTAGTTAACATTCTCGGCGAACAACCTGTATTATTATTACTATTATTACATTTATATTAAAGTAGAAAATAATAATACAAATAAGAAAACTTACAATTATATAAATTTAATCCTACACACACGCACACACATTAATGTATTGTATTTATAGTAAAAAATATATATGTATATATTCAATTCTACAGAATTATTTCAGCAATTCAAACTCCCAATCGATTATTGCTAGTTGAGGTTTAAATCGTTGATTTGGTTCTGTAATTAATAAAAAAAAAATACAATATAATACAATAAAATTAAAAATAAATAAATATATTTTATGTAATTTCTTCTGTTGTTGCTGTTGTTCAAAATAATTTCATAATAATTTCTTATTCATTTTTTAAATATTTAATAGACCAATAAGAAAAAATTACAATTAAAGTTCATCTTATGTACATTTTTTGTTAGTTAGTTAGTTTTTGTTATAAATAATATGTTTAACAGAAAAAAAAAATGGTTGTTGTCACAGTGATTGGTTATTAATTTGTTTAATATAATTACATTACATCATTTTCTCTATTAACACACATCGTATATTTTAAATATTTTACAACTGTATGTGCAATATGCGATGCGATAGAAATCATTTAATTAAAATCAAAGAACTTATCTTACCACTATAGATTTTGTTATTTTGTAGCAAATGTAACAACGGAGACAACAAACACAACAATTTCTACGTCAATCACAACCACAATTCTAATCGCAATCACAACCACAATCTCAAATAGGACCATAAAGTCTTTGGCAAATTCAACAATTACTACTTCCAATTCTTCATCCACCTCAACAATAACACCTGTTTTTTTAGAGCTGCACAGCAAATTGTTTTAAATGCCAAATTAACTCCGGACTGCATCCGCATCGTTAACGCCAAAAATCGTGAAGAACTAAATTTCAAAAGTTACACTTTTTGATAACGATTACATGGTTGAATTAATTAAAAATCTGCGCCAATCTAGAGACAATACATCGTTTAAAAATTGATGTGCCTATTGACTTGGCTAACAAATATTTAATAATTAATAATTAAAAAATGCCTACAATGAATTTAAAAATAGGTGCAGCAACATTATCTGACCCAGATGTGAGACAATTCACCTTCGACGCAATTATTAGAGATTTTCTACCATTCAATTTTTATTAACAAAAGTATCCACACATTATTACCATATAGCCTCAAAAGCAGAACCAAAATAATCAGCATATATACAATACCAAAATACTATACTCGATCGCGCGCTACACCTTCTGTTGCACATGGTTCCAATAGATTTATTTGTTAAATAATTTGCGTATCGATTATGCGAGTCATGTTAAGGGAAAATTTCTCATAATGAATAAGTGGAAGTGTGTGTCCACTATTGGAGGTTGTGCAGGGATTGTATTGCGCAAAATTTACGACTTAAACTCTGAAATTGGACGGAATATTAGCATATGCTCCGACAATAAAGCTGTACCGATGGCAAACAATGACTTCGACGTAATGTCATGAATGTATTGCTATATTAAATAAAATATTACAGGGCAACGATGTGTTACATTTGTGCATGCCCCGTGGGTATTGTGGATAATGAACAGGCGGACACGTGATGGCACGATCAACCGTCATTGGTTCAGAGTTTTTTCTATACCCGGTATACTAGATATTGGATAAAGAGGTGCATTGCTAACTAGTGGTTTCAGAAAAAGAGGGGCTGTCGTTTTTCCGTTGTTAAGATTACCCAGGAAAAAATATATATTACATATGGGTTGAGTAACTTCTTCTATTATTATAATTAAAATTTTCCAAAAACTATTAGGTTGACCGATAGTAAGGTTCAATTCAATCTTTGTAAATTAAGCGTTTTTACGAATTCAACACATTCTGCTAATTAAATATCTTATACTTAATTCATTAAATGGACAATTAAATATAGAATTATAGTAAAAAAAAACTGGAAAAAAGCCCATATAATTCATTGTGCTGATTTAGAAGGCTATTGAATTCCTGTGGGTGGATGGTTAACAAATTTATGTACATAAGTATTTAATTGTAACAAAACTAAACGCATAAAATTATAAAATAGAATGATAGCTATCCTCTAAAAACAATAAATTAACTGAATGTGAATGTGCTACAGTCAGACGTGTCCAACATTTTTATAATCTTTGTTTGTGTTCATGTTTCACTCATGTTCCATTATAGTCTGACCGGAAAAATATATATTATATATATATATAATTAGATATAAAATTATCATTTGTCACTCACTTATCAATGCATAATGTTGATCATCTTGGGACGATACATAATTAATATTACCATCGGTTGGTATTTGTTTTGTAGTTATCATTTCTGGTATCCATATTTCATCGACCGAATTTTGTATACATATTAATAATTTTGAAAAAATTTGTTGTAATTTGGCACCATCAAAATCCATTTGTAAATTAACTAATGCCTTACAAGTTTCATTCACATGGTTTTGTTGATTATAACATTTTAATATTAAATTATAAAGTGTATCGATTAATGCAATATCTTCGAATGGATTACCCTCTTTTAAACTTAATAATTTACGTTCATGTTTTCGTCGATTTTTACTCGATCGATGTGATCGTCCTGTACCACGTGAACTATTTGATGAATATTTTGATGAATCTGTACTACTGGTGTCGGAAAATGTGTCACTATCATCATTATTATAATTACCATCATCATTAAATCCATTCACTTTTGTCAAACGTTTTAAATCTTTTTCCTGTCGTATTATCATTAAACGATTTTTATATGCCAAAAATTGTTTTAATACTTCATCAAATGATAGAATTAATAAATTTGTGTAGTTTTTTAAATGTGGTCGTATTTTACGTTCTAAAATATAAATATAATAAAAAAAATTAATATTAATAGAGTAATAATTAATTGCTTAACCTTAAAATAAGTAATGGTAAGTATAATGGTATATAACATATATATTGCAATATCAGTTGCTACAGAACTGGGCTACAGGTTGCGAATATGGAATGGCCTTAACACATTTAAGATACGAATAACCAATGAATGGCCACGTACAATCTGGCAGATCGTGCGTGTGTTGAGAATCACTAAGGCATAAGTGAGAAAGAATGGTATTATCTATCAAGTGTACAAAAAGGTGAGTTGTAGTACCAACTACAGAGGAATAAGCTAATTAAACATAATCTATAAGATATTAGCTAATATACTAATGCCATAGACTTATTCCATATGCGAATGAAATTATCGGAGAATACCAGTGTGGTGGATTCTGCATAGATCGAACTACACAAATGATTATATATTTAGTATACGACAGGTTTGAGGAGAAAATTGTAAGGATTTGATTTTAAGGCGACACGTCAATAGGCCCAAGTTATGAAAGAATTTGGCATTCCACAAAAAAAACCGATAGATATGGTGACTATGAAAATAGACAATGTTAAGTTACGTATACGAATTCGTATTAAACTTGAGTATTTTGAAACGGTTGATTATGACTAGGCAACCCATTATCGACACGACATAACATTGCGCTAGAGATGGTAATAAGGTGCGTAAATTTCGATAAGCATTGAATAAAATCAACTATTGCCGTATGCTGCTGATATAAACTTAATGGGCCTAAGTCAAGGATGCTTTCGAATCAATAAACTAATAGGCTTCGGTTATATAAGTCTCAAAGCGATGCACAGACCAAAACTAAATATTTGGTTGAAGAGAAAATTAGACGCAGAAGAAAGAATTAGAGCCGGAAGAACGAAGATTAGAAGGCAAGATGCAGTAAACGGTGATTAGAAGACGTTATAGTTGCGGATACATTCGGTTGGAAAAGTCTAAAATCTCATCTTGATTTTAATTCCGCATAGTAAGTGAATAAGTACGATCAATTGTAGTCCACTCACAGTTACCGACTTGAAATATTTTATAGAAACAAAAACACGTAATTCTATCAAATTTAATTCTACAACAACTTACCAATTAATTCATCAGCATAAATGCTAGCTTCATATATTGCATCGTTATATAATTTTCCATTTAACAAAATATCAACTATTGTATCATAATTATTTTGATAAATTTTTACTAAATCAGCCGCTTCACGATGTCTAGAATTTTCTTGTAGAGCCGGCACATAAGTTCTACAAATGATAAAATAAAATTTAAAAATAATAATAAATTGCCGTCTACGCAGAAAACTAAAGAAATAACTCACAATATATGTTGGGCTGAATCTTCTTCAGACATATTCGATAGTTTTAATAATGTTAAACATTTTCTCCAATCTAGAAAATGTTTTGCTGTCAATATGGCTTGATGATAATCACCGCAACGTTCATACATTAAACATGCATCAACAAATTTACCATTAATGCGTAAATGATTAGCAAATAATGACACAATTTTTTTATATAATTGTTGTTTTTGTTCTGCTGATGGTTGGTCAATAACATTTTTCATATCATTGCTATCGCCGGCGCTAACATCACCATCACCATCACAATTCTTTGTTAATAATTGTAATGCTTTACTATATAAATTATGTTTTTCAATTAATTCTAAACATTCATCATATCGTGATTCATTACATTTTAGTATATGTTCTAATGATTTATCATAACGCTTTAAATAATTATCAATTTTATATTTACGATAATTTTCATCGACATTTTTTAAATTATTTAAAAATGGTAAATATTCTTTTGGATCCTTTTGTGATTTTGTTGCGATAAATAAAACTAAATCAAAATCATACATTCCTAATGCAACATTATATAATTCGTTAACATCAACTAAATACAATAGATAACGTAATGCATCTATTGAACGTACACCAACTGTATCTGATTTAGTATTAACAATATCCGTATTATTATTATTATTTATGTTTGATTCCATTTGTTTAATATTCCATATTAATTGTAATGCACTTTCTAAATCTTTACGTTTCACATAACTTGTTATTATTGGTAATGTTTTTGTTTTTGGAAATTCTTCACCACACACCGTTAAATTTGTACAAATTTCTTCACACACGATATTAATTTTATTGTTAAACCATAATTCATCGGGATAAACGGGGATACGATCTGTATAATTATATGAATACATTGTTATCGTACAATCTTCATTTTGTAAATCAGTTAAAAATAAATTTAACCATTGTACATTATCAATTTGATCGATAAAATGTTCAATTTCATTTAAAAATTTTATCGGATCGTGATCAACTAATAAATTTAAATTAATACGTTGTTTACGTAACAAATCAAATGCTAATTTATATTGACATGTGTCTAAATAATTTGCAATTATACATAAAGATAAAATACGGGGTTGTATAACTTCTAAATTTCCACGCGGCATTTGTATTACGATTTTTGAATCTTTTGGTACATTAACAATAATTTTACCACCACGTTCCATACGACGTTCATATGTTGTAATTTCATTGTCAGTTAAACGTAAAAATTTTAATTGATTTAATGTTGTAAATATTAAAAATAAATCGGTTAAATACATTGATGTAACATCTTGGGCAATTTTCTTTTGATTTAAATATAATGTTTGTTTTAATTTTAATGAAAATATTTTTATATTATCATTATTATTATTTATAGTATTATTATTATTATTATTATTGTTATTATTAGGTAGAGAAATTGCTAAAACTTGTTCACAATATTCAGGTAGTTGATATAAATTTGTTTGTAACACAAATTTATTTGATTCGATCGATAACTTTTGTATAATACCATTTGTCAAACAGATAATTAACTGTTTATCATTTAAATCCGTTATACTAATAATTATTTCTGAAAATTGTAATTTATCCAATAGATTAATCTTATTTTCAGCCATCACAATTTCTAATAATTGTAAATAAATTATGTTGTTTTCAATGTACGTAACAATTAAATGTTTTTCATTTAACCATATTAAATGTTGTAATAACATTGGTATTTTATTTTCAATATTTAAATATTCTTTTAATTGAAATTGTCCACAACAATTAATCGAATCAAAATGTTTTATCAAATTGTTTACCGATGGTGTTTTTGCCTTAAATTTACATTGATATAATAATAATTGATATTTTGAATTAATTGTTAAAAATGCATTTGTTGTAGCATTTAAACTTTCTGGTTCCACCACATTCACTGTTGAATGACGTAAAAATTCAACATAATTAATTGGTTCAGTACAATCTATTGTATGGGCAGACATTGGTGGCGGTACAACAGTACTACGAAAATTTGTAAATAATAATTTTTTTCCATCAATTACACATACAATTGTTTCATCATCAATTGTAACACCATTCGAATGATTTATTGTATAATCAAATCTGAAAGTTAAAAACAAATATATATATATATAAATAAGATAAAAAAAAAACTAAATTTATATCAAAATATTACCTGTATTGACAATAAGTCCCATTTTCTAGAAAAACATGTAAAGTTTTTCCTTCTGAAAATCGATTATCCCATTGCATTACTATAATTTTACTTTCGAATTCTAAACATTGTTTTAAATACCAATGATAATTACAAATTGTATATAAATATATAGATTCTAATTTGTTATTATTATTATTTGCGGTATGAATGGCTAATATTTCTGAATCATTACTCCATATTAAATTTTTAACTGTTTCCTGTAAATTGTATTCATAATGCATAAGATTAAATGTTAAATTTTTTCAAGAACAATTTAATTATTTTAGTTTTTCAATACCTTTTCAAATGTAAATGGTAATATAATTTCACGATGTTTTAAACCATTTTTTTCATATAATGCAATAACATATTGTTTCGGTTGTAATTGTGGTATTGCAATCCATAAACCAGATGGACGCCAACACATTGGCGATTGTAAACCAATTGATTTTTCACATGTATATTGTAGATTACCTTCTTTATTATACACTTTAAACAAACGTTCGCCATCATTTGAATTATAAAAACTAACTGCAAAATATTCACAATCACCACGCCATGCAATCGATATGTTTTTATTGATAATGTTGTCACTGCCAGCATTTTCTTTGGCTCGAGCTGCAACAGCTGCAGCATCGCTATCGATTTTTCGTGTAGCGGCCGCTTTACCTTCGCTTCCATGAAATTGTGTTTCTTTTTTACCCCAACCAACAGTCATAAATTCTTGATCACCAAATTTTGTTAAATCATCCAAAGGTATTTCATTTATTGAATCATAAAAACTATTTAATATAACTAGATTTTTTGTTGCTTTTGTTATAAATATAACGATTTCTTGGTCGGGACTCCAAGACATTAACTCAATGCCACCATCACAAAACGATACAATTTGTGATGTTTTTTCATCTAAATTATATACAATAACATTACCATTTTCCGTACCAATACATAATTCATTTGTTAATGTTAAATGTTCTAAACCAATTCCATCTTTTAGATCTAATAATTTAACAAAAGATTTTGTATCCCAATGTAAAGAATACACGTGGTTATCATCACACAAATATGCAGTACCAATTGATATTGTATCCAATGTTAAACATTTAATATTTTTTATTTCTGTATTTATATATTTATTATATAATTGATGTAAATTTTTCATTTTATTTTATTATTTTTCTTCCGACAAAAACTATTAATCGATACGATTTTTTATAATTTATTTTTATAATTACAACTTTCAACTTTACCAAAATATACCGATTTACTGAATCCAATATCAATACCGTGTGCAGATTGTACCCCAAAACAAAATCCAAAAAAAACAACCACAATTTCTCAAACTGACATATAATTTGACATTTGATATAACGCAACGAAACGCATTGCTTGAAACGGCAATAGCGAAATGGTTTTCAACATAACCTATTAGTGTTTAATTGTAGAATTTGAAGAAGCGATCAAATATTCACAATGTATATTTATATCATAGAAACTACATACAAACTTGTTGCGGTACCAAAATTCATTGATACATGGTCAGATGTCATTCAGAACACTCTTCTAATGTAGCATTTACATTATGGGTAATTTACATTATGCCCAATTTTTGAATCTAGAAAAAATTGAGATATAACATACAAATGTCAAACTAGTTGGAAGAGCACAATAGTATAAAAAATTAGAATCTAATTATGGGCCTAGCCATAATTTAGGTTGAAAAACTAGATTCAAAGATGAACATGTTCATCTTTTTTTATAGCTGAATTGCTAATTTGTAAAAAAAAAAAAAAAAATCTGACATTTGACTATAATAAAATATAAATATAGTTTGACAGTAATAAAACAAATTTAATAACAAACATTTTATTTGTTTTAAAATTAATAAAAATATAAAATATTTAATGGTATTTATATGGAAATATATTAAATGCAAATGTAAATACATATATTTATTATGTTATTGTAATTTTAAAATAAATAAAATGTAATAATTAATAAATATTTATTTGTTTTTATTATTATCTAAAAAAAAAAACAATTGTCAATGTGCTATAAAATTAATTGTCAGATTATATTTTGGTATTTTTTTTACTGCTCTTACTTCAGTATATTTTTTTTATAACTATCTCTTTTTATTTTTCCTAGAAATTTTCTAGATTCAAAAATTAGGCATAATGTAAATGCTACATTATGCCTAATTTTTGAATCTAGAAAATTTCTAGGAAAAATAAAAAGAGATAGTTATAAAAAAAATATACTGAAGTAAGAGCAGTAAAAAAAATACCAAAATATAATCTGACAATTAATTTTATAGCACATTGACAATTGTTTTTTTTTTTAGATAATAATAAAAACAAATAAATATTTATTAATTATTACATTTTATTTATTTTAAAATTACAATAACATAATAAATATATGTATTTACATTTGCATTTAATATATTTCCATATAAATACCATTAAATATTTTATATTTTTATTAATTTTAAAACAAATAAAATGTTTGTTATTAAATTTGTTTTATTACTGTCAAACTATATTTATATTTTATTATAGTCAAATGTCAGATTTTTTTTTTTTTTTTTACAAATTAGCAATTCAGCTATAAAAAAAGATGAACATGTTCATCTTTGAATCTAGTTTTTCAACCTAAATTATGGCTAGGCCCATAATTAGATTCTAATTTTTTATACTATTGTGCTCTTCCAACTAGTTTGACATTTGTATGTTATATCTCAATTTTTTCTAGATTCAAAAATTGGGCATAATGTAAATTACCCATAATTCAAAAACTCAATAATTTTATATATGATATTGGGTAATACTTATCAACTTTTCATATATTTTTTCATGTGTGGAGACGTGCATTGGAGATTTCGATAATTATTTGAATGTGCGCGATAATATAGTTTTTATTTTTGACGCAAAAACGCGTTTTTAACGTATTTTTTCTTATCGTTCGCATGTTCTCGATCTCAAGTTCTTGTCTGATCTTGTATTTTTGTATTCAAATGTGTAGTATTTAACTATTTTTTATAAATACATTTTTTTTTTATTAATAGAATATTTATTTTTAATAAATTGGATAAAAAAATATACAAAATCAATTTAAATAATATATAAATAATAAATCTAAATAAATGTTTGTGTTTGTATAATAAAAATAACAACAACAACAAAATATTGTACGCAATTTTATTTTTGTTTGAAGTGCTTATATAAACATACTTTTATTTCTATTTTCTTTTAAATGTGGAAAAATTTGCATTAAACATAAATAAAAATCGAAATATAAAAAGCAAGAAGAAGAAATGGCAACATTTCTAGAAAGTAATATAACAAAATTAAATGCGGATGGTACCGATGGTATAATTATTAATTTTAATAAAAAAGAAATTAAAATTGGTTCACATCTAATATGTGATGTCATATTAGAAAATTCGTTAAATGTACATTGTGTGATTGAAGCCGATGCATTTGGTCGGGTAAATTAACATTTTTATTATTTACAGATAAATTGTACCTATAATCTTTTCACAAAAATAACTTGTGGTTTTCGTTTTAGGTAACAATTGTAAATCATGATAAGAAACCAATTTTTGTTAATGGCAATCGTATTTTTAAACGTCGACCATTACCAAATAATAGCATTATTGATATTAATAATTCAAAATTCCGTTGGTATATTCATAATGATCATCACAATAATATGCAATCAAAAAGTAATATATAAATAAATATATTTTTTGGATTTTAACATTTATTAATTTTTTTTTATTTTAGCTCCACAAAAATTGTGTATTAAACAAACACCCAGATCGGCACCGTCCAAGATGGTAAGAATAAATCACACGTTTATATATATATATATATATATATATGTTTAATTTAAAAATATGGTACAATAGCGTCGTATTTATTTTTATTGCGACGCAGTAATATTTTTATACCTCAAGTATATAAGCTTCACAAAATCATTGTCAACAAGTGATGTTATTTCAAGTAAAGTTTATGTATGGCATCTACCAAACATTATTTTGCATTGAAGTTGGGTTACACCATCGATTAGCAATATGAACGCTTCGCCACTATATGTTCAATTCTCTTATTAACAAAACAATTTCTCTATATCTGGTATGAAATGGAACATTCTTGAAATTATATTTGCGTTTTCCATATGATACAAAAAATCGCATAAAGGTCAAATATCGCAAAAACATATATGGTCAGATTCTTATATTAAACTGAAACTATGTATTCGTCGTCATTATATATAGATTTTTACGGCACACTAAATTTATCCTAATTAAAGTACGCTAACGAATAAGTTAAACATGAAAATCAATGCAACGTTTTATATCAAAAAGTTTTTATGTAAAAGGTTGCTTTAATTTATCACAAAATAAATCATTTGCTATCATTATCACAAGATTTTCCGTACTTAATATTATACGTCCCATATCTGATCCACTTTAAATTGAACTTTTATTTTATTAAATTTTATATTGACAAGTCTCGCCCATCTAAATTATGAGAATTTTCTGACGTTATTAATAGTGAAACTCGATTACTGCTGGTGGTGGTTGTACCGTTTGATATTGTTATGATACCTTCTGATTCTGTTTGTCGTATTTTAATTAAAAGTCTTCAATTATTGTATCGATTTTGGGTTGTGCCATTATTTAATTTTTACAAAATTTTCTTATTATTCAATTTCTTAACCGAATTCTCATTTATTGGAATCATATAACCATCTTCCGTAAGGATCCAATTCAAATCAAACAGATTCAAGCAAAATCTTAAACAACTGGTGTTGCAAAATATTTTATACGCAAAAATGAATTAAAAATACAATAAGTAACCTTTTGAAATGTATATCGAAATATTAATTCATAATTTTTTTTCTTAATTAACATAATTACGTAATCTTTTAATTTGACTACTTTTAGGAGAACAAGGCAATTATGAAAAAATACAAGAAATTAAAAAAGGACAGGTATACTGTGGGCAGGTAAATATTTATAATTAAATCATTTTTCTATGTTTTTATTTATTTAACACAACACAAAATAAATAAACGTAAAACAAGTTCTGTGCTGAAGATTAGATCATTTTAAAAATAATAACATTAATATTACGTTATTTGTTTAGTTTTGATTAATCCAAATTTTAATATTTCGTTTATAATTATAGTTTTTTTTTTTATTTTTAATTATATTACCGAGATTAAAATTCAATAAAACTAAAAAATTATAGTCAATTTTTGTAAGTTTATAATATTTATATTTGAAAATTAATTTAAAAAAAGCTAGCCGGTGGGATGTCATTCACATAATTAAGAAAATAAAATATTTCATCAAAAAATTATATTATTAATAATTTATTTTGTTTCAAATAGACTTTTGACTGATATACCTTCATCAACTAGAACACCGGCCACAAATGAAAACCCAAAAATTTATGTAAATGATATAACTGATGATGATGAGGATGATGTTAATGATGATGATGACGATGAAAATGATCCAGAAAATAATGTAAACAGTGAAATTAATTTAAAAGAAAATCGATTATCAAAAACATTAACGACAACAACAGCAACAATGCCAACTGATGAGATTCCAGTGATTAGAAATTCGTTAAAAACATTAAATAAATTAAATATATCGGGAACATTATTTGTAACTTGTTCACCAAAAAGTATAATTAAAAAAACAATATTAACACCAACATCACGTGGTAAAAATGATACCAGTAATGTTTTATCCGAAATTCAATGTACCCAAACACCAAAAAAATGTACAAATATGTATTTAATTGATTTATCAACACCATCACCAATTAATATTGAAAAACAAAAACAACAAAGTATAAAAAAAACCAATACATTATTAAAATCGGCAATAAAAAATTCGGCATTAAAAACACCAAAAACAAATACATTAAGAAAGAGATATAATTTATTAAATACTACCAGCAGCGGTGGTGCTGGTGGTGGTAGTGATGGAGGTCGTAATTCAACTACAACAACAAAAACAACGCCAATTAAAAGATTATCGACAAGTTTATACTCAAAGAATATTACAACTCCAATCATAAATAATAAAAGAAATATATTTAATAATTCAACGACAGCATCGGTTGCAACAACACCGAAAGAAAAACAGAACAATTTTGCTGTTGCTACATCTTCTTCTTCTTTGGTTTTACAAGGCATTGAAAAAATTGTATCATCGTCAAGAAAAATTACGACACCATTAAAAATTGATGGTATCGACAGATTACCTACTACAAATACAGAAAGGAACACAATTACAGAAGAAATTGTTGAACAACAAATAAAGGACGGCAATGAAGAAGTAAAAAAAGAAATAATTGAAAAAGAAGTTGTAGAAGTAGAAAAAGAAGTTGAAGAAAAAGATGTAGACAAAGAAGAAGTAACAAAAGAAGTTGTAGAAGAAGATGTAGACAAAGAAGAAGTAGCAAAAGAAGTTGAAGAAGAATATGTAGACAAAGATGAAATAGAAAAAGACGAAGTTGAAGAAGAAGCAGAGGCAGAAAAAGAAGAGGAAGAAGAAGATGATGATGAAGATAATTTAAATTATGAAAGTTGTAAAAATTCTATAAATAAAACTTTTGAAGAAAATTTAAATGAAACAACAACAGTCGTCGGTATTGATGAGGATTATGAAAATATTGATTCAAATGATGATGATGATGACGATAAAATCGCTGACACTCAGATGAAAAATTTAAAATTAAATAAATTAAATATAAGCGGTGTGCATATACTAAATAAAACATTTGAATTGACCGATGATGAAACGGACTATACAGAAAGTACGAATGAGCAATCAACAAATGATAATGAAGATACACTAACACCACTATTAAAACAATCGCCTAGTATTAATAATGATTCATCATTAATCTATTTAACATCAAATGAATCGTCTATCAGCTATCAATCTAAACAAATTTCCGAAACATTAATAAAATATACGCCAAAAGTAACACCGCGAAAAAGTTTTCGTTCAATTAATAATGATGCAATATCAAATACAACAACACCGGTGCCACCGATAACACCAAGAAGAAATTTAAAAAATGTTAACACTATTAAAATGGAAAATGATATTATTCTCATTGATGATAAATCCGATAATATAATTGATGTTAGTGATGATGTTATTAATGATGATAATAATAATAAATCAAGTCATCAATTATCTGATATAATAGAAGAAATAACTGATTGTGATGATGTTAATAAAAAGAAATTGTCATTTGATTTTTTAAATGAATTTGATAAATTGAAATGTGATTCAATTAATAATAATAATGATGATAAAAATAAAGAAAAATTAAAAACACCAATACCAACACCAAGAAAAGTAAATAATAGTATTGTCAATCAATACTCATCAGTAACGGCAATGTTATCAGTATCTAGTATTAATAACATGGAAAATAAACAACCACCAAATCATAGTTTAAATACATCAACACCAAAACGTAAAGCAAATAATTCATCTACATTCAATTTTTCAAATAATATATTGGGATCGATTTTTACAACTCCAATACCATCAACCAGAAGTTCTATAGCAGCCGCTACAAATGCAATAATGGATTCTGTTCAGACAATTACAAAAAATGAAATTATTGATGATAATACTAATGAAGTAGAAAAAAATAATATTGAATCTTTGTCATCATCATCATCATCATCATCAATTTTAGAATTACAAGAAATATATCAAAGTGGTGATGATGATGTATTATCACCGTCATTTGAAATGCATGAATCTGTAAAAAAATTACTGGTAAATAAATTACAATCAAAAAATTTATCATCACCAATGGCAGAAAAAAAACATACAACAGAAACAACTTATGAATCTTACTCACATAAATTAAGTGTAACTGATGATACTGCTAACATTACTGATGATAATGATAATGATGAAGAAAATAATTATCAACAATCAACTGAAAATTACGAAATATTTTCTTCATTAAAGGAACAACAACAACAGCAACAACAACAACAACAACAACAACAACATATTTCAAATGATAAATCAATAAAAAGTTACGATATGCTGTCGACAATATTTACAACACCACAAAAATTACAAACTAATTTAAGAAATGCGGAGTCATATGATGAAGAACAATCAACAAATGATGTGTCATTTAAAATACTACAAGAAATTGGTAATAAAGATGAATCACCATTATTTGTTCATACAAAGACGCCGACGAAAACACCAGCAAAGACACATATGAAGACACCTATGAAGACATCAGCAAAGAGACCTATGAAGACACCAGCAAAGACGCCTATGAAGGCATCAGCAAAGACACCAATGAAAACACACATGAAAACACCAGCAAAGACAACACCATCCGTAAAAGAATTACAAATATTAAATTTAGAAAATATTCATAATATATCAACGATAAAACCACGTAATAGTTTACACACAAATTTATTATTATCGTCCACATTAACGTCTAATGAAAATGAAAATATTGAACCGACGTCTGCTTTAATAACCGATGCTTCAATTGTTACACCACGTAAAATATTATCTGTCAATTTAAATCAATCGATTATTGATAACATAAATTTAACGGAAAATACAATATCAGAAATTGAAGATATAGAAAATGAGTGTAATGAAACAAGTTTATTATCACCACCATCAAGTTTTAGTGAAAATGAAAACGAAACACAGATATTATTAAAAAATTCCGTAACCGTTACACCACGTAAAAGTTTACGTAATAATTTAAATCAATCAAAACGGTTATTATCAGAAAATAAAGAACAAGACATTGACGAAGAAAAAAGTGTATCAATATCGTCGTCATCACCTATAAATGAAAATGAAAATAATGATCCAATTTTAAAAAATAATACGTTAATTGTTACGCCACGTAAAAGTTTACGTAGTAATTTAAATAGTTCTATTAACGATAATGTAATGCAATTATCAAACATCAAATCACCAGAAAAAGACGCGGCGCCACAAACAGTTGAAGAAAAAGAAGAACAAGAAATAGAAAAAAACCGAGAAAATTTACTAAAAACACCATCACGATTGCGTTCCAGTGTTCGTTTATCAAAATCAAAAGAAATCGATTGTAATGCATGCAGTGATTTTAATCGAAGTTATTCAATTCCAAAAATGGGTGGCGTCAGTGGTTATCGTTTAAATCATACATTGCCTTCGGTGATGTCAGCCACAGATAGTCCAATTATAAAATCATGTAATACAGTAAGAACCCGCCGTAGTCGCAACAGTTCCGCAGACGATGCCTCAACAACAAATGATCGTATTAATTTAGAATATTATGGTAAAGCAACATTAGAAGATATTTTAGAAATTGGTGAAAAATTACCAAATGAAAATGTTGATAAATCGTTAGACAAAAAAGAAGGCGATACACGGAAACCAATAAGTCCTACAAATGAATTAAATGATTTGCGGGGTGTTCGTGAATTAATGAATACACCACAACAAAATGAACTTAATGATTTTCGGGGTGTTCGTGAACTAATGAATACACCACATCAAAATGAACTTACTGATTTGCGGGGTGTTCGTGAATTAATGAATACACCACCTAAAGATGAACTTAATGATTTACGTGGTGTTAAAGAACTGGTGAATACACCAGCACGAGATGAATTCTCTGATTTAATTGGTGTGAAAGAATTAGTGAAAACACCATTCATTAAAAGATTAAATAAAAATGAATTCACCGAATTATGTGGTGTAAAAGAATTAATGAAGACCCCAAAATTAAAAAATGTAAATCAAACTGTAACTGATATTGGTTATATATTTAATGATGAACCATCAACTTCACAACAACCGCATAAACAGAATGAAAATCACAAAACAGATGAGGAAGAACGTGAAGCAAATGAACAACAAGATGATCATGGTCAAGCTGCAGAACCAAGTAAATCAAATGAAATCATATCATTAGATGATACGTTTGATATGTTAATTGGTAAACCAATAATAAAATCGACTTATACAAGGAAACATGTTTCACCCAATAAACTATTAATAGATACAAGTAAAAATTCTACAAAAGTATCAGATATTGATGTACTAACACCAACACCAACACCATCTACGGAAGCAAAACGAAAACGACGATTATATTCAAAAGCTGCACACGAATCGTCAATTTTAAGTAATTCACAAAAAAATATTTCATCTGCCAATAGTACAGCAACAACAATAGTAGATGATAAAATATCAGAGAGTACCGAAATATTTGAAGAACATTTTGATTTTACCTCACCACGTACATTAACGAATAATATAAATAAATCATTAAAAAATCGTAA
This sequence comes from Bibio marci, assembly GCA_910594885.2. Taxonomy (NCBI): domain Eukaryota; kingdom Metazoa; phylum Arthropoda; class Insecta; order Diptera; family Bibionidae; genus Bibio; species Bibio marci. The sequence continues at coordinate 14,443,418 of OU343116.1, read as the reverse complement.
TAAACCGTTGATGTTTAGAGAAGACAATCAAGGCGGTGTCACCTCATATAATAAAATCTCTCTAACAAGTACACCTATTGAAAAACCAGCAAAACGTAAACTAACCAATAAACAATTACCAATTATTAACGATGCTGATGCTGACGAGTCTGTTGATAAAATAAATGAAAAGCAACAAGAAGAGCAACCGTTACGAAAATCAAAGCGTACACGTGGTTTAGAACCACAACAAAATGTTGTATGTGATTCAGCAGAAACTACCGAAAATAATAGTAAACAACAGTCTGCAACAAAACGTCCACAAACCAAACGTGTACAATTTCTTAATGCTACAAAAATTGAAAATCTTTCCAACACATCAAAAACTCAAACTACAGATACAATTTCTACTAATAAAAAATTACCAAAAAAACCTGTAGCAACACGTAAACGTAATAAAAAAAATGAACTACATTTGGAAGAACATCAGAATATTAAAGATGATAAAGACGTACTACAACCGCCACCTTCAAAGAAAAATAGACGTACGGTGCGTAACAAAAAACAACCGAAAATTGAAGAAGTGGAAATAGTTGTATCAGAGAGTACCGAAATTGTTGATATTGTTAAAGACCAAAAAATTGATGATGATAAAAAGAAAATAAAAACAAATAATGATGATGATGTTTTTGAAGATATTAAACCGCAAAAAACGCGTGGCCGTCCCCGTAAAAAACCAGTCGAACCCTCGGCTAAGGCAAACAATGAACCAGAAACGAGTTCATCAAAATTAACAACGACGACAACAACAACAACACCACCACCACCACCACAAACAATCACTAAAACAGATGATACTATTTTGGAAAAATCAAAAAAACAAAGAATGCTTCGAAGACGTTCAAAATCATTAAATGAATTGGTTGCTACAACACCAAAAACTGAAGATTTATCACTTAAAAATATTAAACTAACAAATTTAAATACAATCATTGAACAACAACAAACTAATATTGATGATAAATCGGTTGATAGTAAAAAGAAACGTACAGTAAAACAGAAAAATACAAAATTAAAAACAAATACATCAACTGATTCAAATTTAATGGCATCAATGTCTACGAATATTCTGTCAGTTAACTTGATTGATTTGAATCAATCGAAGCTATCAACACCGACCGCGTCATCACCGGTTGCTGCCACCACAACAACACAAAAACAAGTTCAACAACCTGCAAAAAGAATTTTACGAACTCGTTCTCAATCTATTTTAATTCACGAAAGTAATTCTAAAGTTACACGAAATAGACGTAAAGAAAAAGATGCTGTCGTTGTTATTGTAGCTGCTACTGCTGCTGCTGCTGCACATGGTGGTGATTCCAGTGACTTAATTAAAAGCACACCGGAAGATGTACAAACAAAAATTATACGAAATACACGTGGCACAAAGGCAACACCAACTTCTACTACTTCTACAATTGATGAAGTTAAAAGCACAAATAAATTAAAACGATCTTATGTAGATGAATCAAAAAATAGCGACGAAGAGGATACAACACCATCGAAAAGAATGCGCCATAGTGAAGATGGGTCGAAAGAACAAAATAAACCGGATAATTCTGTAAATAAAAATGAAAAATTATCAACACCAGCACGACGACCTCGTGCGACCCGAGCAACAAAAAAAACGAATAAAAAAGTACAGTATGCAGAATTGTCATCAACTGAACCGGAAAAACCACAACCACCAGCAACACCAACCGCCACCACTACTATAACAAAAACAAAAACATCATCACCACCACCAATAGCAACACGTGTGACGAGATCGACACGTAAACGTTAACCAGTTATTGTATTAGCAATTCAATAAATTAATTTAAGTATAGTTTATATATTTTCTGTAAAACATATTTTTATTATAAAAACATTAAGAAATTCGTTCGATCTGTTTTGTTCTCTAATTAAAATTAATATTTATTAATAGCACAAGCGAGTGGTTTTAATTTATAATTTTAATTTTATTTGATTTGTTTTTATTTTTTTTTCGCTTAATTATATTTTTGAAATTTTCTTTTATATTTGGGTTTTTTAATTATAACATTATAATTTTTTTTTTCTTATATTATTTAAGGACAAATGAAATGTATAGTTTGTTCCTCACTCCTCCATATAAATATTAATAAATAATTTAATTGTTTGTATTTTATTATTATTTATTGAAGCATTATCGTATTTTTGTTTTATTATTATTTATAAGAATTAAATCTTAGGCGGTCGAGTACAATTAAATGAGATGTTTTGTCTGCGTTGATTAATAATAATAGAATAGGTTCCATTAATATTTTGTTTGCAAAACTACAAGGAACCTGTGTTTCAGTTGTATTTGGAAAATAAATTTTAATATTCCAGAGACCGTCAATATTGTCAATTGAAATAATTGTAATTGGTAACGCTTAGCCAAACGGGGCTCATATAAAATACAAAAACGTTATAGGTTTTTATCGAACACGCATCATTTCTAGAATACTACAGTTATCTTTGGTTTGCATAGAAGTTTATGTTATGGTTTGCATAAGACGATAAAAATAATTTTTATGAGATGGTCGTCATTGTTGAACGGTAAGAATATTCTCATGTGTATTTACGTGCCGATATGTAGATTTGTTCTCATACGTACACATGGCAATAGGTTTCGTCACAATGAGAAGTTATTCTCAAGTGTGGTTTTACATAATCCGCATGACGGTAATTTACTACATTCTCATGAGAATGTTTTGTGTAAATCCTTGCAAATTGTTATCCAGGATGCAAACCATTAATTTAAAGGTGTATAACAATACTTATTATTAAGATTGTAAAAAATCTGGCTTGTATAATTTGCGACATTTGCAGGAGTATCAAGTAGTTAGAGGTGTGTATACCAAGATTCGAGATTAACCTGGGGAGGAGGCACATTGAGGAAAAAATTCGGAAAGAAAACATCGAAGGGGACAGGCGGACAGCAGATCAATGCACTGAATATAAACTATGATGTCTATGATGGTAAAACATATATAATAACAATTGGTGGTGGTGTTGCCAGTGGTGGTATAGTATATAATTTACATACTTTACTGTAATTTATACATGTCATAAGATACACAGTTGGACTAACAACATACTTGTAATAATGAAACGTGTCTCTTTTGTACATATACCTAATATAAAATTAACTAAATAAATAAACAAATTCATACCATTGACAATGATGAATGAATGAAATGTGTTGTTGTGAAGTCAAACACAAAAATCATAATTAACACAGCGGACAGTACTTCATTATTGCTTCCATATTGTTTACGTATACTTAGGGTGGCATTGTCTATTAAAACGAAATAAAAATTATAAATATCATTTCGACACAATTTGAATTTTAATCAATGTACTTACTTCACTTTTAAATTCTGCACTGCACACATTCATAATAAAAACATAATATTTTAGCTGAAGAAGACTGATGTAAATTGCTAGTAAATCACACATACATCATCAACACCATACAAATAACAGTGAAGTGGTTCGGCCAATAATGCGGATATACCTTAACTTGTTTCATATACAGATGATGTACCATAATTAATGTATTGTAAAGAATGTATATGGTTAAATTTAATGTAAGAAATTAATTAACAACATTTTTGTATATACATTTTCGATTATGGCCGTATTTTTTATTTTGTATTTATAAAATCTTGAAAAAAAAAATGTACTATCAAAATAGAAAAACTTATCAAATAAATATAAATAATCTTTGGTTTTATAATAAACAAAAAATTTAAAACAATTAACTAATAATTGCTTACTTTTTTAACATACACACATTTACGATTAACAGTACAGTACAGCAAGTACAGGGCGCAGTAAAGTACAAATGTTAGAGGAATCGTAAATGTGTCAATTAAAATGTTTAGCTAATTATATTAAAAAAAAATTCGGTTCAAGCACATTTTCCGGATCGTAAAAATGACGCTTTAATTTAAGCGAATGAATGATGGCAAAAACGTACTCACAACTGCATATACAGACACGAGGTCAAAATTAAGATGGGTATAATTAAGTTCGTAATTCTGATATAGATTTTGAAGCATTTTCATCAAGAATTGTTCATAAATTGGAACTTTGTGGAGGCCAATATTCCAATAATAATAATAATAATTTCCGTATCATTGAAAAATGGTGTATTGTCTTCTTTTTTTTCCTATCTCAATCATTATCGTCCTGAAAGCTTTGTTTGTCGGCAACATTGCAAACTGATTTCTACTAATTTAAGGGTTATTATTTTAATGTTTCCTTGATTTGTGGTCGTGGTTGCGTTGCGTACCGTTTTCACTTCTCTAACTATTCGAACATCATTTCAATTTCAAAGGTTCAAACCTGGTCTAAACCATTTTCGTTGAATTTCTTACATTAATTGAGAAAATACTCTTTCAAATAATACTAGAATTAAATGCAAGTGTCAATTTTTAAACCTTGTGCTTGTGCGTCTATTACAAAAACTTCTTCACTTTAATTTTAATATTTAGAAACCCTTGATTTTATTATGGATTCTAATAGAAACGTAATTGATAGCCGCCGGACATGTTTTTCAGAAACAGATTATGTAAACCTTAATAATTGCCTACAATATCTCGGGCCAATAACAATAGTAAAATACGGCATAAATATTTCTAAATCAAACATCTGTCTTTATATTCAGCAAAATTTTTAGCGATTCGCTACATGAGACTAACACCGCCGGATACAAATCTTTAGTAAAATGTAACAAAAGTGTTTCTATACCAATCATCGTTTCGGCTGATCGGAATCAACAGTAAAATGAGCAATAAAACTTTCCATATCAAACACCTGTCAATGTCCAAACAAGTTTCTATCATCCTATTAAGTGTTCCGTTTTTGCTCGAATCATAGGATTAAATCACAGTAAAATTCGCAATATCACCATTCTGTTTCAATAAATACTCTACCCCCACCCTCCCCCATCCTTGATAGAGAACCGCGGCCAATTATTGTGGAACAACAGTTATATTCCCCCATTAGCTCAATTAACGTAATTTTAATATTTACCCTAAACGTTAAACTCTTCACCATCATGCGGGCGGGGGTGCTTAAATGCTTTAAGCGTAGATGTGTTGTACAATATGTGAACGGTTGTGCTTGAATCGAGTGTGCTTTATTCGAGTTTGTATTATTATAATAAATTAGAAAAACAAAAAGCAAACTAATAATAATACCTACAATTTTAAATTAAAATATTACTTAAATAAATACAAATCTTAATTTTAAAATAATGCCCGTAATAATATGAGAATCGATCGATAATAATAACTAATTAGCACGCATAAATAGCATTTTGTATGTGTCTGGAAAAAACAAAAAATGTCCTCGTCGTCCTTAACTATATGAAAATATTATTATATAATAAAATAAATATAAAATAAGACTTAAGAGATATTTGTAAAATGTAAAAAATAATGCTAATTAAATGTGTGTGTTTTTTTTAAGAGTTAAAAAATATTCTTAATTAAATTAAAAACTCAAAATCTAAAGCTTATTGCCATTTTAATAATAATAAATAACCATTGAGATATTATAATTTTTTCGTATAGTATTTATCAACAAACCAATTGAACCGCAAGTACATTTTAACACCACCATCTTCATTATCATTGTGACATTTTTTGAACCATAGTAAAAGTTTTCATGGAATGAAATAATTGGTAATGATGATGGTGGTGGATGTGACAACATATCCCAACCAACCGCTAATAATATTTGTACCGAATGATGATGATGATGATGTTTGTGGAATGGTGAAACACATCAATTCTTCATCTTCATCAATTTACCAATTCTGCTCATTTTTTTTGAATTGCAACAATTTATAGGTTTGTTAGTTACTGAATGTTACACATCTGTGAATTGATTGATCGTTTGATTGCATGATTAAAATTCCATAAAAACCGATAACATAAAAACTTTCTTTGATGGTTCACAACTTTAAATGTAGTTTGTGTGTGGGTCAAATTTGCTTGCCTTCAGCGCTTTACAATTTTCATTGTCAGTTGTCAAATGTTTCAATCAATCATTCATCATTTTCGATATGTTTTTCTAAACAAATAACCATTTAGTTCGCATGATGAGGAAGTTATTTTAAATGCTTTTCAATTATTCATACATGTATGTCATATGTCATCGAGTTTCTCTGCAATTCTCACGTCTTGTGCTATAAGGATTCACAACAATTATTGATTTGATTTGATGGTGGTCGCATTAACTTCAACAACTGATATGTTGTTTATTATTTTTGAGTGAAAAATCACGGGAACAAAAAATAGCAAACAAATTTCGTACACTAACGCATATTTAAGTGACCTCGTCACCGTAAACACAGCCACTTATTTTCTTTTTTGGAAATAAAGAAGTAAAGTATGATGAAATTACTTGTTTTGTTTCACATACACGATTTAAACTTTTCATCCATCCAGTCAGAAATGCACCGCTTATCCAAATTACTGGTAAACGAAAACCAAATTGTGCCACTGCTTTCATTATCCACCGATACCATCGATACCCTAAAAATTATGACATCGTTGCACATAATATTTTATTTAATGTATTCGTTTAACAACCTCGATTTTATTGTTATCTTGTTGTACAGCCTTCTGTGTCAGAACATATGCTAATATACTTCTCAGAAATGCCTGATTTTATAATTACAATCTGCAATCTGCACTTGGAAAAAGTGTGGTACATGCTCCCATTGTTTTTGGTTCTATTTGTAAATAGAACGATGAGTATTTTATTCCAGTTTATAGATAGCATCATCTGGCCAATTCATAGAGAGTCGTATTATGAAAATCATCCAATGTGTCAATATGCCTGTCCACTAAAACCGTTGTAAAATCATTTGCATTACGATGCGTATAATAAATTCATTGACCAGATTCAACCATAAAAGTGATTATAATAATCCGTCCGATTGACAGCCCCTGACTGTGTCGTAAGGCAAATTAAATTATCAATATTTGTTTAATTCTTCGTCAAAGCATGTGTTGTGAATCTAATATAACACGACTGATATCCATACCCATCAACATATAATAATATCTCAATGTTTCCTATTGCTACTGTCTTGTGTGTGTTTGTGTGTGTGTGTGTGTAATATATTAAATATGAATATAACTTAATTAAAAATTATTAATTAATTTGTAAAACTAAAAGAAAAAATAAAATAGATACTTCGAAAAATAATTTTAAATAAATTTAAAATGAAATGAAATATAAAAAATAGCTAAAATAAATCGCTTTCTTCTAAAAAAACAAAATGGTAAATATTATTAATAAAATATCTATTTTAATTTTTCGTTTTTATAATTAATTGAGGTTCCGAACGTAATGAATCCGTTACATATTGTACTTTGATAATTTTTTGAAAATAACGTTTTTCATTTGGTGAATTTACTGAATAAACAATTGGTCGTACGCCTACATTTTTCCATAGACTCGATAAATGCCTGGAAAAATAAAAAAAAATAAGGGCAGTGATTTATAAACAATTTTACAAAAATAAATAAATAAAGAAAACTAGAAGCGCTTAAAAGTGAAATGTTGATTCTTTACGGTTTTTCAATGATTCAATGTGCCGTCCTAAAAACTTTTTTTTTACTGCTCTACACAGACCAAGGAGGCCAATCATTAAAAATCCACAGCAATAATTACATAAAATTGTAAAAATGTTTGAGCCTTATTTCTTATTCTAAATTTTATGTTCCTTTGCAGAAACGGATAGCCATTGTGGTGGCTGAATTTTTTGTTATTTTGGTACCAAAACAGTGTATTCAAAATAAAATTTTAAAGCCAAAATCTAATAACCAATTTTTTACAATCGTTTGTTATCAAAATTAATGGTTTTAGTATGCATATGGAACCGAATAGAAAACATTTCGTGAAAATAATTAAGTGAAATCCTTGCGGCTGATATGGTTCGCATTTTACTTTGAACATAATGAAGTTATATATCTGTTAATATTAATTGAATTTGGTGTGGAGAAGCGTTTAAAATGTGACATTTCAGAGAATCAATAGATAATTGTAACATTTCAAAATATTATTAAGATAAAGGTAAAAATACAGAGCACATAGTCTTATGAAAATAATTGTGTGGTCAACGATTATCGGTATGGTTCGAAATCAGCAGCTCCTGTTGATGGTTCGCCTGATCCGTCATGAAAATTTGTATGTCAACGATGCACTGAAAAGACGATGAAATCATAAAAATTGTCACATCACCGACATTGGTCAAGAAGTAAAAGTTTAATCACAAAACAGTTTTAAATCATTTGAAGAAAGCTATATGGAGTGAATCGATTTTCTATCTTGAAACATTTCATTACGTTCGATAAAAATGAAACAATATACAACAATACTATGCAAAAACCATTATTATCATCGAAACGAGATTAAATTCTATAGAAGAAACCGTGTCGCATGTGCTGCTGTCGTTCGCTATAATTATAAGCAATAATGTTTCCTAAAATGTATGATACACATCAATGCAGATGACATGTGGTTTCAACAATATATATATATATCTCACATTAATCCATTTCCATTAGTTATTTAGACTAATGTTGCATTTATAGAACGTTTAACATAACGGTCAAATCGATTCTTTTTTTTTTAGGTTTGATATCTACAATTAAATTACCTTCAGACACACCACTCTCGTCATTTTCAAATTAAGAACGAATAACTGAAACTGCGAAATCAATCGCTACTTAATAAATTACATATTGTGCCAACAGCAATTAATACAAAAAAAAATAATGGTTTACAGTAATTACAATTTCTTATAAATTATGATTGCAGGGCAAAGGATATTAATTTATACTTACGCATTAAATTCCTCCTTATTTATAAATACAATGCTAATGCCTATGACTGGTGCTATTATATTACGTAAAAATGCACCATAAACTGACATAAATAATGTTGATGTTTTTAAAATATATCGCATTGTATTTTTACAACTTAACGTACTTTCAATCCATAAACCACATACTAATTCTGGATATGTTTTTCGTAACTATAACATATTGAACAATAATATTTGTATATTAATTAAAATATAAATGTATATATTGGCATTGGATTCTATGATATAATCGTAATAATAAATAAAATGGAATGAAACCTACATCTGTTGCTGTATTATTAAATTACCTGATATATAGCAATTGGTGATGTACAACATAATATTATTCGTTTCAAAATATTTGCATCGTTTTTCATTGCTTCTTTTAACTTTTCTATAAATTTTGAATTAATTGAAGATATTAATAAAAATACATTAATATTTAAATTATCCAATAGTGTCATTAAATTTGCTAAACTTAATATTTTTTCGGGTTGGAATTGATTTCTGTAATTTATATAATAGAAAAAAGCAATTAATATGGTAAAATATGGTTTTAGAAAATAACAAGATAAGTTCAAGTATTGTGAACGGAAAAGCATAAGAAATGGGTAACATTGTACTGCAAAAAGATTGCAAGAAATTCTGAAAGAAGGGACAGTATAACTCACAGAATATCAATCAAATATTAAATGTAATATAAAATTACTAACGCCAGTGGATGATGTTCCGAGATGTTAAAGTTTTGTAATGAATCAAATGTTATTTGACTTATTGATTCGTTTATATTAGCCTTTTCAATTGTTGATTTATGTAAAATAACTAATTCACCACATTTTGTTATTGATATATCTAATAAAATATTTCTACAATTAAGTCCGACACACTAAAATGAAAAAAAAAGAACCAAAATTATAATTAACAAACAACAAATTAACACTTTTTATTTTCTCTATCTCTTTCGTAATTAAATACAAGTGGATAGCAGAGTACATTACTTTTTTTATAGCCGCTACAGAATTTTCAGGTGCATCATATGCCGCACCCCGATTGGCAATTGGCCAATGTAAACAATCTGACGACGATGATGTTTTCATAGTTGTTGTTGTGACGTTTGTAGTTATGTTTGACTCATTATTAATTACAATACCATTAGTTATTCCATTTTTTGAACTATTAATTAAAATAGTGTCATCATCATTACTATCAATATCACCATAAAAACTTAATAATTGTTTATTATTTGGTGATTTTAATTTAATAAATTTGGATGCAATACATATACATAAAAATAATAATGAAAACCATGGTATTCCTGCACTGGCCAATGTACAACATAACCATAAAATATTAAATAAAAATGTTATTATTTTAGATGTATAACATAATAATTTATAAATCATTTTAAAAAAATTTATAATGTGTGAAAAATTCATTAAAAAATAAACAATTTATTGAAGAATATAAAAAATTGTCTACAAAAATATTGGAAAAAACTAAATACTTTAAAATTTAAATATTCATTTTTTCTTATCACCAAAAATTTAAGCAAAAATCAAAACCAAACCAAATCAAATAACAAAAAAAAAAAAAAAGAATAAAATGACAATGACAAATGAAAAGAAGAGAAAAAATAAAATAGTAATCGCTCCAAAAGCTCAAAATCTAAACTGTCAAATTTGACATTAACATCAACTCATCAGGCAAAATTTGCGTTGCGCCCATTTATCAACATATGAAATAATTTTAAAAAAAAACCACAAATTTACATTTATTTGTAATTATTTAATTTTTATTATGCTTACATAAATGCATTTATATTCAAAAATTATAAAATTGGGTATGTTTAAGTGTGTTCAATTGGTAAAGTCGTCAGTGACTACCATGCGATAAAAATTTATGCCAAAATCAAGATATAAATTTAGATTATTATTACATTTGCAATAAACTCAAGATGTAACGCTATTGCAAAGAATTTAGTAACGCTAATACATAACTTAATTTTATCGTGTAATAAACTATACGCTACAACAAAACAGTGAAACCTAATTTTTAAGAGAGAGAGAGATTTATTGTTATTTTCCTATGAAGATTTAAATTGAATTAAATTCATTCAAGAAGAATTTGTTGAACACCATTTTCTTCCATGCACTTTTACGACTGCAAACTTAAGTTACGCGTAATCATACGTTTGTTGGGATATTTTTGATAAATATGATCGACGAATTGGAGAAATGTCATAAATGAAAGTTTTGAGATATTTTTGCTCATGTGACGAGCGAAGAGCAATAGAAGAAGAAAAAAAAGTTTAATTTTTGTGAATGTGTGTGGGTTTTCTTCACAGTTTTCTTTTCACGTATGTGATGAGTGTTACTCGTGTGTCATTTAAATTTATAATTGTGTAGTTTTGTATTTTATATTGTTCTTTTTTATAAATCGAAAGTTAAAGCGTGTTTATTGTAGCTAAAAATTGTAATAATTGTTAAAATAAATATTTATTAAATTATTATATTCATAAAATTGTTCCAACAGTATTAAATTATTGTTTATTTATTAATAAAATAACAACAAAAAAAAAAAAATGCCACCAAAAGAAAGAAATGTGGCGATGATGGGATATCGTTCAGTCGGTAAGAAAAATTATTTATTGTTTGTATTGTGTTGTTGTTGTTGTATTTTGTGTGGATATATTTTTATTTAAAGATCATATACAAATCGCTTCCTTATCCTTATGGTTACCAAAAACAAAAAAAAAAAAATTAAATATAGAAGAAAAAAACTACAATAAAATTTAATTAATTTATTTTTTTTATAGGTAAATCGTCTCTTAGTATTCAATTTGTAGAAGGACAATTTGTGGATTCTTATGATCCAACAATAGAAAATAGTAAGTAGAAAAATGTAATAAATAATTAAAATAAAAAAAAAAAAAAATAGGAAAAAAAACACCTGTTATTAATTTATTTTCTAATATTTTTATTTCTTATCTAAATTTATACATAAAAATATAATCTCATTTTTTATTTTCATTGCAAGTATAAATTATTTATTTTTAATGAACTGTGCCTCCCACCATAAACACTGTTTTTTTTTTATTTTAGTTAAAACAATTATTCGTAATCATTTTTATATTAACTATATAATAGATATGTTTATATTGATAATCATAATATAATATAAAGATAACTTTACTACATAATTTACATAAATCTTAAAACATGCCTAAAAACAATTGCAAACATTAAATTGTGTAAACGAAAACGATAAAAAAAAAAAAAACAGAAAAAGTGCGCAGTTTCTTTTCTTTTTAATTGCGTTTCAAACATAAAAACTTATACAAAAAAAAAATGACTCACTGTTAAATGTTTCTCATAAAAATAGAGTTTGAAGACATTCGTCTGTATATTCTAATTGTGAAATCCAAAAAAGCATTAAAAACTTGAAAAATATAAATTGTTATGTTTTTGTATAAATACCCCGGATTTCCCAGGATAGAGAAATGATATTAGTAAAAAAAAAAAAAACTAATATCTGTATAATTATTTTCAATGACAAGGTCAATTGGACACCAAGAAGAAATCTCTTTCGCTACAGCTAAACAATTGATTTGAATTGCACACAACTTCTTTATTTATTTATATATTATTCTATTGAACAAATTTATTCTTTCACATTATTTTAGTTTTACCAATACATCGATCGAACAACATACTAAAAAAATGTGATTTTATGAAACAAAACATAATAATGCGTTGGGTATTTCCCATGGTATTTCCCTTCCACAAAAAGAAATAAATGAAACACCGGAAAACTAACGATAAAACAATTTATACCAAAATTGAAATGAATAGGTAAACAATTGGTAGCTAAATAAACAGGAGGAAAAAAATATATATTAAATTAGTTCATAATTAGTTGACAACACTTACAATTTTATAACATTTGACGAATGATTCCAAATAGAAATATGAAAGCAAATTTATCGTAAATTGATTATGCATTTTGGCAATGCATAAATTCATATCCTAAAATAGTTCTCTGTTCCTATATTGTTATGGAAAAAATAAAAACCAACGTGTTTTCCTTGCATCAATTATTGTGATGCCTCTATGTGAAATTACGTAGAAATAATGTTTCATCAAAATCCGCTATTTATCGTTTAGTATAAAATTCTGAAGATAAAAGAGACTCTGTAGCAGATAAGCATAAAACTGGGCCATCATTTACGAAGAAGATAAGTTAAAAACATTTCTGCTGCACAAGAAAATGTTTAAAACAATTCATCTACTTCAATTCGATACCGTGCTCACCGTGTTACGTTATTGTAACATTGATTGATAACTCTTTGACACCAGAATTTTGGATGGGATGATTTTATATGTGTGGTTCCAACAAGACGGTGTGCTGCTGCAGTTCAGGAGGAACCCAGTGCAAAATTCCATAAATATCTAAAAGAAAAACAAATCATTATCGTTTTGATTTGCTCATTCGAGTTTATTTAGTTCTCCGTAAAGTTGGGGACTTTATATTGCATGCGTTGACGGCTAGTTTCTACATCATAAAAGCAAGATTCAAGACATGTGATATCACTCTTTCCAAAAAGATTGAGTCATTTTCAGTCATTCAAAGTGTCGATACAAATAGCTTCTTTTTGTTCGATTGTACGAATTTTAGGCACCATATTTTCGCACACACTTTTTGCATGTTAAAATTGTTATGTAAAATTTCCATTACGCATTCTTTGTCAATTCATAAAGTTTCAAAAATCACACGAATAACGTTAACCGCGAAGGATAAAATTACCGGATTTTTCAACAACATTATCCGTTTTTGACGTGGACGGGCGTGCATCATTTTTAACGTCTTGTCGACACAATTGGCAAAGTTTAAACCACTCAAAATCTCGGGCGCGCTTGACGAAAGAAAAGACTGCACGCCGCTACACAGCTGCCGGTTGTCCAACTTTAGCGAATGCTTAGTTCTTCTGCAGAAGCCTTGATCAATATCATTATAGCCACACACCACCGTATATTTGATCAAATTTATAAAAATAATGTTATAGTTATTGTAGTCCATTTGAGCATATCGTTACCGAACAACAATTGTAAATTTTGATGCCGAATGAATTTCTGCCGGATGATTACGCATTACAAATCGAGTGTTTACAGAAAGTTCACCAAAGAGCCAAAATAGATCTTAGTTCCTTATTTCTTTAATTCAAAATCGCAAATTTCTTACCATATACTATTCAATTCAGCATTAATCGTCTGTCATCATATTATTTTCTGATAGTATGCGAGGGAGCAGAGGGCATCAGTAAAAATAATAATGTAATATCCACCACACTCACCAATTTATCTAAAAAATTTGTTGGTGAGATGTGATCACAGACGTGACATGAAGGTGTCCATGTTTTGCAATTTTTATATTAATATAGTTACTTTGTACCTTTTCGATACCATCATCAGTTATTACCGCATATATACTACAGTGGTAGCGGAACTCATAGAACAACTCAATTATCCTATCAATGATTTTTAATAAATCAGTGCGTAATATGTTTTCCAACTGTAGCAATTTAGTAGCACCTTTTCGTTATTGCAATAAACAATTTAGGTCCGTGCGCAGTTGATACCATAATGCATTTCCACCATGTTTATAGAGTTCACCTAAGTAAGTTATCTGATCCAGGTGATTTATTATTCTTGAGTTTTAGAATAACATTCTTTAATTCGTATATTGTTGGTTCAGCTATAAATAGCCGGGTTGTTTAAAAAATTACACATCATCTACAATATTTGCTGACGTGTTTACATTTAATAAGTGGTTAATAGTTCGTTACTTATTTACCACTTTGACTCCCACACTGGTTAAACAACTGTCCTTGAAAATAATCGCCATTCAATTATAATCAGATTCAATTACCACCACAAAAGTTTACATATTCCGTTCGAAATAATATACCATCTGCAGTTATGGTAAATTGTCTAATCAATTACGATTGTAGATATGAAATCCAATAACGCGATTATCTTTAAAAATATCGTTGACCTTTAATTATTTTAAACCATATTTAAATTTAAATTAATGTGATCAAATAATTTAATTTATATAGCATTCACAAAACTTACACGTGTAAATTCAACCGAATATGAAGTGAAATTAGTGGATACAGCCGGTCAAGATGAATATAGTATATTTCCTGCTCAATATAGTATGGATTTTCATGGTTATGTTTTAGTATATTCAATAACTAGTCAAAAATCATTTGAAGTTGTACAAATAATTTATGAAAAATTATTGGATGTTATGGGAAAATCAAAGTAAGTGTGTAAAATATATATGGCATTTAATCCCCTTTTTAGATTAAAATTATAATTTTTATTTGTATGAAATTAGGTTTGGTGGTGTATGGCATGGTATGGGTGAAAAGCCTTCTATATTAGAATCAGAATAACTTACTTAAGTATAAATTTCTCAGACATTTCTTTCTTATGTTCATAGAACGACCGCACTCTTAAAATTAACCAATGCCAACTATATAAAAGTAATGAATTTATGATAATTGCCGACGAAGTGGTGAATTATTATAGTAGTGTTTACTGTAATGTTGCCGTAAGCTTAATTTGGAGTAACATGCGACCAAAAAAATGTGTTCGCTTAGGTTCTACTAGATTTCTCTGTGGCATTTAACACCATTGACCCGTAAAATTATGCTGCATAAATTATAAAAATTCTTTAATTCATCATATTCCGCTGGTAAAATGATTGCACACAATTTTTCAAATGGCTTTCAATTTGTATAAATGAATTGGTTTTTGCATACTAATATGCGTACTCCAATTAGATCTGTTAATGATTAAATCAGCTAAGGTAGATAATTGTGTTGGTGAATCCACGTCCCCGGTTCCTGAAAAATAGTTGGAAAATGAAACTTCACGCTTTATTTGATGAAAAATAAACTCAAACTTAACAACAACTTGGCAAACAGTTAGGAGTTATTCAAATAGCAATTTCAAATCGATTGGTTGCAATGGCAATAATCCACAAGGAAGGAAAATGGATAGAGAACAAAAATCCCACAGTCGACATTTGTTTGAATATTCTGTCTTGAACATGTCATGTGTCTTGTGCTCTTGTTTTTTAATGAACATTTGACTATTCTTAATAATTTTAATTTATAAAAGTAAAGGAAGCTGTTTGGTACTTGCAGATTTCGAGTATTTAGATTTTTACTGATGAATTAAAAATATGGTACTGGGGCGGCGAGAGTTTATTCAGGAAAGAGTTATATATCAGTATGACCTGTAGCCCAACAGTTGCAATGCCTTGCCGATCGAAATCCATGTCATAAGTATGGGGGCCCCGGTTGATCCACACAATGGGATTTAGCTCATCCTGCAAAAATGAATTATTATTATTTTTAATTAATATAGATCCCCGATGTCTTGTATCGACGAATAGTATTATAAAAATTTAATTTAATATTTTTTTGTTTTTTTAGTGTACCTATAGTTTTGGTTGGCAATAAAACCGATTTACATCAAGAAAGAGCTGTTACAGCTGAAGAAGGAAAAAAATTAGCCGATTCATGGAAAGCAACATTTCTAGAAACATCAGCTAAACAAAATGAAGTAAATATTTTTTGGAAAAAATTGAAATAGCGTAAATTTAAAATTATATAATTAATTAATTTGTATATTTTTACAGTCTGTCGCTGATATCTTCCATTCGTTATTGATTCAAATAGAAAAAGAAAACGGTAATCCACAAGAAAAAAATAGTTGTACAATTTCTTGAAAATATTCAATGAAATAAATATTATGTTAAAAAAGAAAAACAATGCAAACAAAAGCAAAAAAAAAAAAAAATTAAATTAATTTAATGCACATCAACATCATCAACATCATCATTATCATCATCATCATCATCATCATCGTCATCACAAAATCTCTTTTAATTTTCCTATATTTAAATCTAAAATAATAATAATTGTAATAGAAAAAACAGAAACATTTAACTCAACTAAAATTAATAACAGCGCGCCTCAATGCAAACCAAAAATGTAACGTTTATAAAAAATTAATTATTTGGTAATCTTTTCATCGAACGAACACCGCCGTTGCACCGAAAAGTTCAAATAGAAATGCTACTTAATTACACAAAATAAAATTTTTCGTCAATCACATTCATATATATCCCGAATTGCGCTAGCCTCACATACCCATAAACCACAACCCACACATCTGCACTAAATCAATTTTATACACACACACACACACACACACAATATAGATGAAAAGATTTAATTATTTATTATTGTCGTTTTACTGAATGAAAATGTCGGAACTGCTTCTTTAGCCATCTTTTGATTGTGCGCTACGGCTAGATACTTTATTTGACATTATTCGTTAGTATTTAATTGTAAGAAAAAGAAGCTGCTAATGAAGCAGTTACGTGAAATTTTTACTTTCGAAAACGGTAAATATTTTAGGTTATATGGGGCCTCTCGATAGGATTATCGCATTTTCAATTCAAAATCCGATGAAAGGGAAATGCAAATCCTATCAAGTTGCTTTGTTGCAATCTTCGAACTATCTTCTTCTTTTTTTATTTTTTTTTCTTTGTGATCAAACAAACACATAATCAAAAGCAAATTAAAAAAATTAATATTTAAATTTATAATTTATATTTTTAAGACAAAAAACTTAGCATGATTTTTATATAAAAAATTATAAAATAAAAACTACGAAAAATGTAATCCACAAAATTGTAAGAAATTTAATGATGTTACACAGACCAAAGAATAAACAATAGTATACGTGTGGTGCTACTTTCGCTATACTACTACTGCCTGAGTTCGATTTCAGTTGGACAAGTTTTTAGTTTTTGAACTGCGAAGTCGAAAAATATGCAACAAAAAATTTGGTACAGTCGAAAGCACTATGCAACTTAATTTTGTAGCTCTCTATAGGTACACATAGCTTTTATTAATATTTAATATTAATTAATTAATAACCGAGTGATCTTTATTTATTTTTACTATTCATTTAGTTTAATTTAATTTGTTACTTTATAAATGAAAATGTTT
This sequence comes from Bibio marci, assembly GCA_910594885.2. Taxonomy (NCBI): domain Eukaryota; kingdom Metazoa; phylum Arthropoda; class Insecta; order Diptera; family Bibionidae; genus Bibio; species Bibio marci. Next base: position 14,425,392 of record OU343116.1, on the reverse strand, counting down.
ATTTGGTTTCAATGGGCATATTCAATTGTCAAAAAGTTGCCCAATATAATTCACATAACTCATCGTATTCTCGTGTCCACAGCTAAAGCTAAAGTCTTGTATCTATGAAAAACGGTTTAAAAAAACCTATGCTAATTGGGTTGGTAAATAATCAGTTGAACTTTTGACGTAATGTAGATGAAATTTGACGCAGATGTTTGTGTATCAAAAGCACAGGCCGAATTCCTTTTCAAAATTGCATTGGAAAACTTGTTAAAGACTTGACACATAAATGACCATTTAACTGTCGAAAGTAAGTAGTAAATTTAGCAATGACTTTCCAACATTTGGTCAACAAAATTTTTGAAATGGATTTCAGCCTCAGAAAAAATTATGTGATGTGATGTTTGGTGACAAAAATGGTGTCATAAATGGTTTACTAAATTTTGATCTGGAGATTTTTCACACTCAAAGATCGACAACATTCATTGAAGTTGATGACTACCACAAAAAAACTAAATAATCGATGTGGATCGTCATAGCACAACACATGAGATTGCAGAGAAGCGCAATGTATCACATCCAGCCATTGAAAAGCATTTATAACAACTTCATTATTTAAAAGTCGAAATTAATATATATTTTACGTTTGTTTAGGCGTACCTTTATGACTGAAGTCATTCCAGTTTATTTTTTGGAAAATATTCTACCTCAACTGAAATACATTGAATCGACGATGCCACTCAAAAACTCCGGTTTTTGGATCACCAAATAAGTGATTTTAAGCATTCTGATGTTGGTTGCGCTCGTTACATTTTTCGACCGATGGTAAATAAACAACTGTTGCACTTAAGTTTGATTGAAAACGCTGTTAAATATCATGTAGAAAATATATGTGCAATCCAATGGTGGTGCAGGTATTATCAAAACAATTTGAAATTTTGTCTTCTGTATACATTTAGCAGTACCACTTTCACATACACACAAAACACACTACACACAGTGTAGTTTTTGCAATTGTTTTATCCCGGACGCAAACCGATTTTTTTACATTTTTTTGGAAAAAGTTTGCTTGCTCCCTCGCATACCATTTTCTTGTCCGCCAAACATTTTGTCAAAGGAGTTGAGTTGTAGTTAATCTTCCATGTGGCCCACGCACGAGCTGGCTAAGTTCTGCGATGAGTATAATCATGCGCCACTCCTTCGACACTCTCCCGTGGGAAGTGTACTAATTTAAAAAAACAATTTATATTTTAAATAACTGGAGATGTCTTACATTATTATGGGTTTTCAAAAATTGAACTATATACATTTTGAAGTGAATATCTTGAAAGACGGGTTTTCCATAATTTTCCTAACGCCCCACAAAATCCCAATCTTCGAATGGGATCTAAATATTCCCAATAGAAATACTGTCAAAAACAATTTTTCTGATTTTTTTTGAAATTTTGAGCAAAATCAATTAAAAATAAATTCTAAATTATTGTGAAAGTAGGAAAGATACTGCCGTACACTTCTTATGCGGGTACTCTAATTGTATCTGAATTATTCCAATGGGATTTCTTTAGAATTATTTATCCGATGATTTTTATGGATTTGCGAAATTAAGCATAATAAGTAATAAGTTTTAAAGTTTGCTGGTAGTAGAAGACATTACGATCACTCATTTCACTCGTTCCTTACTGCCAGTCGCAATGATCATTGTGCCTTTTCCTCTGTTTCGTTACGTAGCTTGTTGCTTTGACCTACTAATAAATACTGGCAACCTTTGTTGATCCTATTTTTAACATTGCTTTTCATAAAAACAAATATTTAATACGTTGTATTTTAGTTTACACAAACCAAAGGAACAGTTTGTTCAGGTCGGTTTACAATACATAAAAATCAATAAGCAGCAAAATAAATGGCGACGTTACCAGATCCATCTATAATAAAAATAGTCCATTATAGTGTCATTTATTGTTAATTTTATTGATATTGATATCAATTTCAATATCATCACATTCAAGTCAGATTATTAAATCGATTGTTTAGTAACTAAATAAATTTATAATTTATTATTATTTCAGATATTGTTGTTGTTGTTGTAATTAGGAACACGTCCGACAATTTATTAAAAATCAATCGACTATGTGAATGAAAGAAAACAGACATTTATATGAATTACTTGTGCATATATTACAAACCGAAGCTTTTCATATGACAGAGATTTGCAGAGATTATAAATCGTGCTTCGTCTATAATATTCGAATAGTAGTGAAACCACAAAAGAAAATAAAAACTTTCTAGAGATCGTATCTCTAGCGCGCACAAAGGCTAAATGAATGTTATAATTTCTGCTTATATAGAAATCATCATGGCCTTAACCAATTGAATGAAGAAAATCGTGTGCCTGCGGTCTGTGTAACAATTAAATGGAAAACAAAACTTTAATACAAATTGTAGAAGCCGGATATGTGGAAGGGGGGAGGGAGGGCAATATTTATTTAATATATGTATTTTTTTAATTTTTTTCTTAAATAGAATATTTTTTTATTATTATTTTAATATAATTATATTGATTTTTTATGTTTTTAATTAAATACACAAACCATAAAATTTATATAAATTTAGAAATTTTAAAATTATATTGTAGTTTAATTTGTTTTTTTTTTAATTATATAATTGACAATCTGAATTCGATTTAAATAAAATAAATATTAAAGTATAATGATAAAAATATTATTTGCTAAATGCTGAACAACAAAATTATTGATTGATATTTGATTGCGTTTTTTTTATTAAATTATCTCAATCAAGCATAGAATTAATTTTATCAACTCGCAACAAAATAATATTGTACAAAATACGAATATTAAACAAATTGTTCGCAAATTCAATAATTTCAATATTTATTTATTTATTTAATTATTTATTTATTTAAGAATATTAAATTACTAATATTAAGTTAGATTTTATATCGACCCTAGATATTGTATAGAAATTAGTTTAATTAGTTATCGCCTGTCTCGGTCCTAATCGAAGGCAAACATTCAATTTATTAACGTATACTATTTAAATAGCCAATATCACAACCGCATATTCTAAATCCAAATAAATATGTTGAAATGCATCAGAGAAGTGTCGTAATGGGATCAGAATATATAATTTTGTTAATTTCACGCATCTCTAATATTATTGTATTATTTTAATATCAACTTAATGATATGTTATGTTTCCACTGGGTATGACATGCACATTCATACGCATATTTTAGTTGGAAACATTTAAAATACGTGTGGCTACTCGGCGTATGACGCATATTACCTCGACCAGTCATTCGTATGTTAAATGTTTCCATCTAAAATACGTATTTTTGAATATGCGGTTGTGATATTGGCTATATCTACAGCATATACGTTAACAAATTAATTTTCCAGCAAATTGGACCACCATAGCAATAGCCAATAATTGATTTCATGCTATGCAGGATGTAGTTGGTTTGTTTCTTGCTTCTTGTCCGTCGAAGAGGGCTTCAATTTCCATTATATCCTAGATCCTAGAGCATTGACTATATAATTATCAGACAATGTTACCTTATTTTTCCTGTCATAGTTCACATACAGTTCCAGATTATAACTGGAATTGATAATGTATCAATTTACAGCACCTATATGACTTGACTTGGTTAGATGTGTTATAATTTTAGATAGAAATTTGGGATTTGTTAGGGTTTTCTACCGGAAGATATTTCCACTATATTTACTTCTCACCTACTACATCTGATGATAGCTTTTGGTAGTCTAATTTATTACAAGAGCGTACATTAGTACCAATCACAGTAACACCATTGTTGTCGCGGTGGACATGTTCGCATATGCAATATCAATGATGATTAAACTTACTAATCATTGTAATTTTTTTCTGGTTGTGATAAATTGCAATCTGTTGCACCAAACTATATTGATTGCTATAAGTACGATTGCTGCGGTGTCACTATTCACTAACATTATATATACATCCACCACAACATAACATTGTCGGGTTGCAAACGTAAGTTTTTCCAGCTATTATAATTAAAATAAATTGTGATATATTAAAAATCTATGCTTCCACAGTTAATAATGTTATCTATGAATTCGATTTGATTTGAACATGAGGATTTGAACGTATTGTACGCTAAATTTCTTAACTTATTTCGTTGGGAATTTGTGATATTGTTTTTTCGTTCACATCCCAACACTTGAATACGATATTCCATTATTCCTGTTTACAAAACAGGTGGTAAAAGTGATGTTTTAAATTATCTATCGGCTAACAACTGCTTTGGCGTATTTAATGGTAAATTTCTACCGTTTTTCTCTTACTTTATTTATCCAGCAATACTATAATAAGCGATTGATTTAATTTTTAATTTTGTACAATCATCAATTGGTTGAATCTTATTTGATCAATTGATCATGCAGGACTGTAGGATGTTACACAACATCGTTATGGTTCGTCAAGAACTTTTGGTGCTAGCTCTGGTGTTTTACATGTTATTTTTATTTTATTTTATATATTTATATTAATTGAGTTGCCTTCTCTTTTTAAATTCTCTGAATGTAAAATATATGAGCTACGATGATTTTATCTAAAATATTGACAAAGTGTAATAATAATGAATTTTACTCCAAAAAAATAATACAATGACTTACTTAATGGAATTATTTTTAATTATACGGATACATCATTTAAGTACTTGGTGTCTAAGTTCATTTAAATTGTATCACACATTGCATTGTTTTTTTTTGCTATTGTGCATTCTATTCTTGAACATTCCACACAAAACACACTCAAGTCAGGTATAATGTTAATGGTGAGGCATAGCTGAAGAAATCATGTGATCAATAGTGTTAAAAAGAGGTACTACACACAGCACGAGTACGTTTGTATATGTGAGTTATTTCGTCGTCTATAAAAGAATTGCAATGGTCGCAGGTAACAGCATAGGGAAAGAATGTAGATAGAGACCAGATATGTAAAATTCTAATCAGTTTTCATTCCATTTATGCAGAGACATTTTAAATTTATTTTTTTGGTTTGTTCTTTAATCTTTTTGGGATTTATTTTTTCAACTTTTTCAACAATCCGAGAATTGAATGGAAGAAGTAGGTAATAGTCGACTCTTTTTTTTTTTTTAATAAAAATGGTCAAATTTATTGTGAATGAAATTAGTTCAATTAAAAATTGAACACTGTTTTCCAATTTGCAATTTTATGCAAATTCACTGGACACTATTATTTTCATATGCAATGAGTGTGTGAAGTGCATTTGGTCTCTATGTTATATTCCTTCCTCTATACATGTCTCACAGACATTACAGTTTACAGTTACATTTACATACAATACACGCGCATACAGCACACAAGCCATCGACATCGACATCAGTATTCTCAGTTATGAAATGGTATTCGGTCGGTGAAGATGCGCAATTATTTTTATTTTTTCTTCGCGGTTTTTTTTTTATTGTTCTTTATTCATTTTAAAAGTGAAAAAAAATCCTAAAAATTTGATTTTTTCAATTTTTTTAATATTTACAACAAAATTTATAGAATTTAGTGTTAATATTAAGTGTTTTTCATTTGTTTTATTGTGAAAAAGTGTTTAATAAAATTTAAGAAAAATAATTTATAGTTTTCATGTCCTTGCAATTTGCAATAGTATTAGAATTTAGTTTTTCATTTGTTTTTTCGTTGTCAAATAAAAAGTGTAATTTTCAATATTAAAATTTATAAAAATTGTTCGCTTAATTTCTTAATACTCGTTGTGTGAATGGTAAAAACGATTTCGTAAAGCACGACGACGGTAGTAGCACACACGTCGTGCTATTGTCGAAGAACATCGCTTCTCTTGTTGTTGCAGAAGAAGTATGGTGTTTTGAAAATCAATGATGGCTGTCCAACAGCGCACACAATAAAAGAAAACACACATACACAGTTAACAAAGGTTAGATTTTTTTTATTGGCTTATTTATATTGTTTTTATTTTATTTTATATTCTATTTGATTTTCTATGCAATTGTGTTTTTTTTTAATTTTCAATAATTTTACGACACATAATTACCACTATTAAACATTTTTTTTACCTATACACTAACACTAAACTGATACAACAAATAATAAAACATTTTTTTATGCGCATTATTTTTTTTTAATATCGAAAAAGTCGCAGTGGATAATTTTTTATATTATTTTTTTTAACTTTTGTAACTGATTTGATTAATGCGACTGATTCTTGCTGCACCTTATGATTATTGGTTTTTACATTTTATAATAGAATTGTTAAAATTTAGGATTTTTCAGACCTTTCTCGATGAACTACCTATTGCAAGAAGAGTTCTAATTAAAGTTGTTTGAAAATTTAAAATTATACCTTTAAATTGAATATATACAGTTTTCTGACATTTTCTCAAATATTCCCATTATACAAGAATTATGTACGAAAAAACCATTGCAGGAGGATATGTCCTAAATATTCTCAATAGTTTAAAAGTTTAAAATTGAATTACGTGAACTTCTGGTCTTAAATAGTTGATGAGAAATTTTTTATAAGCTGGATCTGAAGTCGGATGACCCTGGACCTCTACACTGCGCATTCATCATTAGCAACAAGAAGTGTCGAGTTTTCTCTAAACTATAGTTTTCTTGTAGATTCTCTAAACCACATGGAAAGTAGTAGCTTGACTATAGACTGTGTCAGAGTCTATTTAAATAATGTAACACTATTTTTATAGTAAATAATTTAATTTTAATATTATTAAAAAAATAAGGTTTATTTATTTTTATTTTTCTTTTAATTTTATAAGTATTAACAAACAATTCGTTATTTTACAATAATATCTGCGTCTTAATAATATTCGACATACATACACACACGCACTTGCACTCACCCACATTGTAGAATCAATACTTCCTGTATACATCTTATTTTTAGCCTAAACTTGATAATGACGTCTTATACAATGGGTGGAAATCGCATATAAGTTCCTAATTCATATACATTTTTTTTGTGAAATTTAAAAATGTAATTATTTTACAGAAATCCCTTAACACTTTCTCTGTAATATTTTATTCTTTTTCATGACGTCATGATCAAAGAGATGGTTAAACACAATTAGCTAGCGGCTCATCAATAATGGAATATACAAAAGCAAAGATGTTGGAATACGCACACAATAAATTTATGGTTCAATGTAACGAGTAATGATAATTAACTTACAAACACACACACGCACACACACTTAATATCTAATTACTACAAAAAAATAATAATAATAATAATAATAATAATAGTAAAACTAAATAATATAAAATGAGAAAAATATTTTATTCAGGTCCACGATAAATACCAGAAAATAATACAGCTTTTGATTGATCATCATAAATTAAAAATAAAAATGGATGATTACATATAAATTGTGCTGGTTCTGATGGTCTTGATGATCGAAAACTAAATAGAACTGTAGCCGCTGCTGCTGTTGATCCCTCTTCATTGATTTCAATTTTTGCCTTATGTACGGCATCATCAAGTGATAAATGTGTATGTTCGGAAAAACCGGTTAAATTTGATGTTGCCTCAAATAAATCTCCGATACCCATTTGTGATAAAATCTATTTATATACGATGGGAAAATAAATTGAATACTATTAAAATATGTAATATTCTATCATAAAATATAATGTTATATAAAGAGGAACTAAATGTTCATCATCAGCGAAATTTGTTCCAAACGTATTCACAGGATATTTTATTTTAAAAACGAATCAAGCAAATGTTTCGAATTCCATTAAACATGCTGCGGAGAACTTTGTACTTGACTGCGTTCAATTGATGTAAATCGATTTCTTAAATGAAATTTAGGGAATAGAAAATAGTAACAAATCTGAATTGCGCCTGGTGAATCAAACAAAAATCCAGTGATAAATGTCGCACGATGAGGAGCGATGCATTATTGTGCAGCAATTATGGCAAACTTTCCGGACGAAAGCAACGAATACACGACGGTTTTATACAAATGGTAGCATAAAAACCGTTGTGTTCCCATGGGTGAGACATTTTTTGTGCATAATATCTTTGGAATCGTAAAAACAATAGTGACTATTGTATTAATTTTTGACTTCATCAAACAAGATTTTTCGGATTTACTTCACCTCTGGTGGCCATCAGCAATTTGATGAGACTTATAATATAGTTTGTGGTTCGTATTGAAAACAGACCATATTTCCATTACAATAGTATTTTTGGAAATTATAGATATTACACTTTTAATGATGTCTTCCGAATGACCAGTTTTCGGTGCAATTTTTGGTCATCCATTAATGTGATACAAACTTTGAATTCACCATTTTGTAGACCAATTTTTTACCTAAAATGAATTATTGTTTTTGGTATATACCAAAAATTTCGCATGTCTCTGACTCTTGCTAATCTATCAGGAGATCCACTTTTTAAATATTTTCTTCGCGGTATAATCATTGTTTATGAACAGCCTGCCGACGTTCATCATCGCCTCCACATCTTCTCTATATGTCGTATTTTTGAGAATGATCGATACAATTATTACAATCAGCCAATAGATCCATATATTACAAAATCATTCCGACTGTTTTTCGGAGCACGGGGAGGTTTATGTAATTATAAAATCACGTAAGATATATAACCATTAAAGATTTTTTCACACAAACACACACACACACAGACACACTTTTAAATATGTATTAATATTCACTTACCGGAACTAATTGATAAGTTTTTTCAAATGAAAATTTTGGTATTTGCAATTCAACTTCACGTGCCATACCCTCATCTAATGCATCGCTTAATACTTGTGGCGTCAATTTATCTAATACATTTTCAAGACCATTTGGTATAAATGGTGGTAAAAAGATTACCATTTTAAGACCATCATTTTCGCCTAAATATGGTATTTGTAATACATGACATCCTAAATATTCGTTAACGGCTGCAAATAGATATGAAATAAAAATATATATTCTATAATAATTCAATTAATTCGAATAGAGGTTCGTCAAATATACGCACAATACATGTGATTTGATAAAGTTTGTCGACATTACAATATGAAATAAAAATTCTTATGGCAGACATTTCTTAAGAAACAGAAAATAATCGTTAAATGCTAAATATGGAAAACACCCATGTGGTGAAGCAATTCTCTCAAACCAATTCATGAACTGTAATTGTTTTCCTTTTTTCTAAATGATCTTTGCAATTACGCACAGATAAATTTGCAGCATGGTAAAAATTCGTCTAAGAAACTAAGCAGATGCAAAAATCTATATAAAGCTGCTCTACGTCAATTGGTAATTGGAATTGAGGGAACCCTTTTAGGCTATAAGGATTTACCTTGAACATTTTTATTAACATATGCTTTAGATGATGCATCGTTTGATGATATCATAAGAACACAGTGCGAAAGAGACATACGGGAATAACTTATAATTTGAATTTACAACATGCTTCGACAAAGAATAATAATCGAACGAGTGATAATGGAATTTGCGTTACAACAGTCAGAACCCCAATATCACAACAATTATATCATAATTGTTAAATAAATGTATTGCCATATTTAATCTCACTGAATAATAGTCGGTCATTTGTGGGTATCGGCTCACTGTAGTATTTTGGGACATAAGCTAACACTATCTGCTTCCGGATTCATCTATATTGGTCTTGTTACTAATTACCAGTAATTGGATAAATTACAGTATTGCTGACTTAATAAATGGGAGGCTTGAACGTGTTTGGATTATGACTGGCAATTGTCAACAGATGAAAAGCAGGGGCTACTACTGTTTTGTTGGAGTCTATCCAGATGAAAATTACAATTTATTTAGGGAGTGTTTATACGTGCAACTGCGCACTTTAAATTATCACCTTCGTAAAATGCATTTGGTCACCAGTTCCTTTTGTACTAAATGTTTGTTATCGGAATAATAAACGCATGGTCAATTTTTATGGGAATGTTCGGCATTTGCAATGCAGATAAATGGTATTTTGGTAAATACACGTCACATGGATTATGATAACAGAGGTGTCGAAACAATTTTAGTATATTGTGATCGATGATTTCTTAAGAGTTTAAGCCATTCAAAAATTGAACTGTGATGACCTGTACGAATTTCGGATTATTAAAATTTTACAAACGCTACAAGATAGTTCAGTTAAATGATTGTGCGTATCTCAAAAAAATTTCGTGAATGATTGAGTATTAAAACGCTGTTTTTTGTCAAAAAATCTATAACAATTGATGGTCGATGATGAGATGCTACTTTATCATGAACAAGATACCAATTCGAATTATCAAGATATTCTCGTCGACCGACGACGCAGATAAAATGAAGCACACGTTTCATAATTTCCAAATAATATGCGCCAGTGACAGTTTTGGTGTAGAAATTACTTATTTTTTCGATGTTTAGCCGTAATAATAGCAAACTTTGACTTTCAACACTTATTTCAAAGTCTGGGAAATTATTTTTCCAAATTAAAAACAACATATATTAGCTCTTTGTTGGAAATCTGTAAACAATGTTCTGAAATTTTAACACAACATCAGTTAAATATGTGTGTCCTTCGTTCTTTTTATATACCATTCAATATCACATAATATATAGATCTCGTCACCTCTGGTTTATGAAATTTTTAGAGAGATTTTGGGACAGCAACGGCATAGTATTTGATTGATAATAACAAAAACTATATTATGTAAAACTTACCATGATTAAATGTATCAAATTTTGACATCATATTGACGAACATTGTTTTGTCTTGTGATGAGTAGAAAATTTTTTTCGATGTTAATTTTGGATCAAATTGTGATGCCCATTGTCCTTTAAAATATGCAGCATTTGCTAATACTAAATTGGTATTCGATTGTATCGAACCGCTGGGTAATATATCTTTAATGTTGCCCCGTGTTATATCTTCAACGAATTTATTAATTTGAATAAGACTGCCAGCGGGATCATCTTTAAAATTTAATGTTTCTAATTCTTCGTCGAACAGATCTTTCATGCAATCACGTAATTGAGCCTCTTTTGAAACATAAATTTTATTGGCCGCATTAAATTCATTGGAACTGTTTGCAGCACGTCGGCCACGTAGTCTATGTTCTAAACGATACGCTTGCATTACATCTATTTTATTGTGTGCCCAATTCAAATGTAATACATTACGTAAACTATTTTCGGTTTGCTGCCGGGCACCAAAATAGGCTAACAATAAGGCATGATAGGTACTGTATGGTGAAAAAAATATATTTTCATTTGGCGTAGCCTTATTTATGGCACTCAACAATAAAGCCGTAAAATTTTGTTGTCCCGTATATAAATTTATTCTTGAACCTTTTTTCGTTGGCGCAGCATCATCATCGGATAAACATTGTCCATTTATTATTGTTACAAATAATAATTGAATAATTATAAATGTAATTAGAATTATATTTTTTGTTGTTAACATTATTTCTATTTTATTTTTGTTTAGATCTCTATAAAATTGAACAAATGAAAAAAAAACAATTAATTAGTGTTTTGACATTTTTGTTTTATTTATAAATACATTGAAATTATTTTGATTTTTATTATAAAATCTATTATTTTATGTGTGCCCCGTTTTTATTGCGTTTAAATCGCGGTTTTTTATAGGTTAAACACACACACACGCGTACAAATCACCCAAAAATACATAACATTAATACCAATAATTGTTGGATAATTTAACGCTAAAACTGTGCAGATAAAAACATTCGCAACAAACGAAATTATAAAATATGTGAAATATTCCGTTTTATTATATACTACTTCTGTCCTACTTGGGCATAATGAAGTCGCATCCTTGCCTTAAAATAGCTGAAATATTTCATCCAGTACCCGAATATTGTTATTAAGTTAAAATTATATTATGTATTCCTCCGAGTAATCTGCGAGCATTTACAATTACTGCGGCTGTACGTTACCAACAACAATTGTTCGATTTGAGAAACCAGGAGCTGAATATGAGAATCGTCCAATACCAACAGCCAACAAACAACATCATACTGATTTTGCTGCGCATGATAACGCTCGACCTCATGTTGCGCAACCCAGTAAAAAAAATACGTTGGAAGGACTTAAATAAGAAATCTACCGCATTCTTCCTATATTCTCCAGACTGTATGTGCACCATCGAATTACCGCTTGTTATGATCAATGCAAAGGGCTCTTCAATAGACCGCAGCAATTCAAAACATTTGATGAAATTAAAAAATGACTCAATGAATGGATTGCTTTGAAACCAAAATCGTTTTTCTACCAGCAAAAATCTAATTAAAGGTACTCGGATATATATGGAAAATCATTTTATCATTTAAAATTATTACAAAATAAGGTACTTGGATCCAATTATAAATTATCCAGCAGAACTTACAAGATATGTATGGCAACTTATTAGAAGGTTCCAGCTACTATTTATTTCCTAATTCTATATCTTTTAAATTTGGTATGCGCACTTTAAGATTTAGTCGAACAATCTCATAAATACTGCTCACCCGATTCGTTATTCTCCTTGCATTCTATTCATGTGGTGTTTGTCATAATTTCAATTTTCCGGTTCCGGTGTTACCTTAAAAAGTGACTGAGGTTAGTGCCTGCTTAAAGCCTGTTTTCCACAGAGTATTTTTAATTAACATGTAAAAGACAGATTTTTATAAGACTCGACAACGTATAGCTTTTATGGCCAAATATGCGGTTGTCTTCAGTGAAAATTTATTATCCATACAAACTTCGGTTTCTATTCATTTCGAGGACCAAATGAATAGCGTATAGACGACCGATTTCTTAGATCAAAGTGTTAGTGGTCTCACCACCAACACTAGTCAGTCTGTACATATAATCAGACCAGTTTAGTATAAAATATAAATTAAGATGAGAGATACCAATTTATAATATCGCTGTTTCACAAAACTTGTAAAAAACTGAGATTATAGCAATGAATTTGCATTAAATATTTTGTTTTGTGAAAACAATTGTCTGTCACAGATGCCGCACGTTAAAGATGGTGCAGAATGACTTTGGCGAACAGACTATGTTCAAATGAAAACAAATTGTCGAAGTTGTATACAAATCGATGCATGCGACAGCAGAGTATAGGCGTTGAAGACGAAAAGCGGCCTGTACGAACACATCAAGAAAATCAAAGATCTAGTGCTGGAAAATCGTCGGTTAACAATTAGATAGACCTTGCACTGATACTGTTGGGATTTCAAAAGGTTCGGTGAATATCGTTCCGCATTACTAATTATCCCTACTACGGGTGGTATCACTTTAATTTAATCTCTTTGAAATCACAGGCGATCCAGATTTTGTACATTACTATCGCGGTGATTGTAAGAGTGTCTGTATAAACTTATTTGTGTTCACTCTAAAATCTTCTGAACCATTTAATGAACTACGGATGGATATATTGTTAATAATATGGTAATAAATTCAAAAACGCATTTTTAATTGTTGTATGTGTCCACGTCTGTATCAATTAGCGATTTACGGATAAATGTGGGTCGTCGGTTGGGTAACTAAGAAACTGCGGAAAAATCTCTTAAAAAATGTCATTGTTATTATGTGACTAATGATGAGTAAGTAGCCAATTTTAAGTTATGTTAATCCGCTTTTTTTTTAGTCATCATTATTGACATTATTTTATAACCGAAAAATATAACCTTGAAAATTTCAAAAATTACTCTCACAATCAGTTATAATATTAATAAGTTAAGTAGCTGACAAATAATCCATTATCTGTAGAGTAAAAATACTTTACAAATAAATAATTAAACAAACAATAAATAAATTCCATGTAATAATTAAAAATTTCTCACTTAAATAATTGTGTAATTTATATATTTATTTATGAATCATTTTCAATATTTAATTTAACCTTTAGTTGCGGAGGATATGCTCCACCGTATAATAGTTAAGTTCCATTTTTCTGAATAATTTTGTTCAACTTTTGTTCATAGTTTGACTTAACGCCCTTATTTCGATAATGTAAATATAAAAAGTCAATTATATTTTCACGTACTTGCGGGTACGTAATATTACACTTCGTTTGAGGATACGAACAATTATCGGACAATGCAGAATCCTAAATATAACAATTGTTCGGTTTGGGCACATGTAGTTCTATTGTTTTAGAGACTTTGAGAGCAACATCCATACCAAGCAAACCAAATTGATTTAAAATCTTATAGCCGAAGATGTTAACTAAATTTTATCATTTAGAGTATGTACAAAACATTGTATGACTCAGTCATTTTACATATTCGTCAATGCAACAATAATATTATGTTAATTTAATTACAAAATGAATAATATACATGAAATTAATACCCCAGGAGCAGATATCGATTAACAAAAGCAATTTTGTGTGTGTGTGTGTGTGTGTTGTAAACAAAATACATAATAATAAATTTTAAAAAATTCATACAATTTGAATGACAAATAAAATTGTTACTTTCTCTAGTCTATAACATAATATTAATTAGCACTCGCATTGTCAGTACACATGTGCGATATTATACGACATAAAAATGATGCAAATTTTGCAAAACTCAAAGCATATTGCAAAATATATCCGATGATTTCACTCACTATAAAATATTTACAATTTATTGTAAATAATATATAAATTAAATTATATCACATATTAGTGCATCATCATTATTATTATTAATATTATTAAATCACAATTATAGATACGTAGGCGACAGTTTGAATAGTGCGCGGCCCACAAAAATTGTGTTGTTAAACCATATATAACAATTGTATTGGAAAGAACACCGCAGCATTGCTAATTTACATAAACCGAAACATAAACACATGTAAAATTGTCAATTCATTTCATTCCAATAGTAGCAGTCGCTTTTGACGCATATTATTAACGCTTTTTGAAATGGAAAGAATTGAATATCGATGCAGTGATATAATTTTCTGTATAAGAATGCAAACACACCCCCTACCTCTTTTAAAATCTGCTGGTACAAGCCCTATGCAGATGATCCGCACGCGAAGGCAGTTCAAAAACTACTATAACACCACAAATCAAACAAAAAGTCCATGTTGAACGGTGCTGGTCGAGTGAAATTGAGTAAAATAACTGCACGAGGTCATTTAGGTTACCACCACAAAAGAATAATTTGTAAATATATTGCAGGAAGTAAATGGTTTGTGCAAGATGTGGGTGCTACATTTTGGTTAACAAATGACCAAATGCTAATTTTAATAGGTGACTCTTAACCATGTTTGTGGATCATTTTAATTAAGCAATTTAAAATAGGTTTCAATCGTCGTTTCATAAGTGTTGCTGAAACTTGAAACTCCACCGTAGAGCGAAAAAAAAAACGTAATCAAAATAAATGGATTGAAGAATAAGGCGGAAGGAATTGAATTAGAAAGAATATACAAAAATACGGTTCCATTGCAGCCAAAAAAGATTATGACAATTATATAGTTTATTGGGCATTACAAAGAGGTTGGCTTGTTGATCGCTAATATCTTTGCAGGCAAGTATGTAGAAAACAAATATACTAACTGATAATATTATTTTGTAATCTTTTGGATCAGTTGGATGCGAAAAATTAGTGTGAGAAGACCTGTTTTTTTTTTGTTATAGAAGAAATAACTTATTTTTCAACCACACAATAGTTGCGCGATTCACAGAATTGTTTTGACACCAAATTCAACAAATTATAGTACAAATTGCTCGAACAACATCCACCGATATTCACCGGTTTTTGTGCTGTGTGTGGTTGGGCAATGAATGACAAACAAATACTATTCTGATCAGATCAAATTGAATTTATGTGTAAGCGCAAATATTACACGATATTATTAGATAACGACGCCAATCCGAACCAATCTGACTTCAAACCGATAAAAAATCATTTGTATAAAGATTAGCTTGATATCAGAACATTCGATAAGTGTCATATGATTCAATAAGTGTCCCAAATTACTTCTAAATGATTCAATTAGTGTCACTCTTGCATATATTCTAAAAAATGGAAATATTATCATGGCTGCAAAATGTCATATAGTGTAACAACATTCCAAAAGACGGGAGCAATCTGCACGTACGACACGTTAAGTAATACACAAATTGAATTGGAATTGATGATTTAAGAATTAAGGATTTTGTAGATGGATATTTTATTAAATTATGAAAGAGAATTAAACCAGGATTTGAGTAGAATTTGTATTTTATGGATCAAGGACATTTCAAGGACCCAATCAGTTTGGGTGGTTCACTTTATACAGAATATCACAAGTTTCTTTAAATGTCAATTGGAAAATCTGTAATATCTCATTTGAATTTTTTGAATTTAAAAATCTCTTCCATGAAAGATTGGAAATTGATTTGAAATTTCCAATTCTGTACGAAAAATGGAAATCCGTTAAAACTATGGAATTCAAAAACATGATAATTCTTAATTTAGTTGGGTGAACATTTGAATTTTTTTTTCCTAATGTAGTCTACTTTCAACTCGCCTACCAGAAAAATATAGTTATATAGCAAACTGAATGCTATTTCTCAGGCATCGCCACTGCTTTTCACTATTGATCTATACCTATAAGCTACCTATGACTGAATCACCCTGTTTTGTATGCAGGAAATACAATATAATAAAAAAAATACCATAAACTATTTCCTCATTGCTTTTACATTTATTTTAGCAATCAACCAACCAAAACCTCGCATTATATCAATGCATTATAAAAATTATTTCCTTTTCAAAAAACATTAAAAATACTATTGTATGAATTTGGTCAATTTAAATTGTAGGTTATCTACTCTTGTTGTTAGCACACACATATCAATTTATATAATTATGTTATTTAAAATCACAGTTCTATGGACTGTGTGCGCGCGGGGAGACAAAGCTTTTAACACGCCGCAATACCATACAATATAAATAATGAATTAATAAGAATCGCATCCGGTATAACAAATGGGTCAAAAAGTCTCGGGTCTAACCATCGCTAACTAATGATAACCGTATGATATTTCAATAGTCAAAATTTCATAATAATCCGATCATTAGTTTAGCAGGTACACAGAGTCCGGATTAATTGACACATTGTTATTTTCAAAAAAATTGATTCAAAGTACAATTTTTTGTGTTGATTTATCATTGGTTTTTAATGTGGGACTAAAAATATCGATCAAGCAGAGAGCAGACGCTGCTACTCCGTCAACAACAACCATCAAACTTTGGTTTGATGATTTTAAACGTGGTCGAACAGACACACACCGATGATGCTGAACGTTCTGGACGTCCAAATTAGGCTGTTAATATTGAAATCATTGAAAAAAAAAACTCGGAAAATCATTGCAGACTAATCGCAAACTGAAGTTACAAGAAATAGCTAATACTCTGAAGTTATCAAAAGGCACTGTTTTCAGCATTAAAACATTTGGGTATGAAAAATTTGTTTTCGAAATGGGTGCTGCATTTGCACACACAAAAACAACAACGAATTGCGGATTCATATTGCTGTTTGGACATGTTTAAGCGGAATAAGTCTGAGTTTTTGCATCGGCAATGACAATGGATGAAAGATGGATCCACCATTTCATTCCAGAATCTAGAATCCAGAAAAAAACACACGAAACTGTATTGAATCCATTTTTCTAAAAATAACAAAATGTCAATCTATCCACTGTAATTTATAAACTAATGGTCGGATTGTTATGATATTTTGGCATATATCCGTTGAAGATTGACACTATTTAAATATCATACGGATACTTCGTTCGGCCCGAGACTTTTTGACCCATGTGTTATAAAATCAGTGAACTAATAATTTGGCGACATATTTTTTTATAATAAAAAAAAAACATCATTATTATTCTTCTGTAAAATATTCATGAACATTAAATAAAAAATAATAAAATATAAAATATTTTATACGAAATTGTTGAAGGTCTTTCATTTTAGAAAGAAAAAAATGCTATATAATTTCGCGTTACGTACGCTCGTAAACTATTTTGAGTTATTTAACATTTTATAATTTCATAAATATCAATTTATTATTATAAAATAAATTGTTAAAATAGTTAATAAAAATATAATAACATCAATTTTCTCCATATCTTTCTAAAAATCTGAACCCAAACAATTGTAAAGAAATCCTATAATAAAAGACGGTTCACGTTGTTATATTCAAATTTCGTTTATAAACAACAAACGAAGTACAGCTGGTGTGAGGGTGCTGTTGGGGCAGTGAATAAAACCGACGTCGAAATTTTACTTCATTAAAAAGAATTTCCTTGGAATATTTCGGAATTAACAGTCGGTAAGCGCTCTTTGCAACGATAAAAGTAAAGCGGTTGTTTTATGATCTTCTTCTTGCATACGGAAAGACTTCAGAAATAGGTTATTATCTACATATTTTTCCTAAAATTTGTTTCACTCACACTTTTTTTTGAATTAGTTGCTGACGATGACATTTCAAAAATAATTAATAAATAATATTTGTCTATGGCAATGGTTTATCTCGATATAAATATGCAAATCTCACAATAAATAAAAGTGTTTCGCTTAATGTCTATGCACAAAATCAATATACATAATTGAAATAATATAAAATATATAAATAACAATTTGTGTGCCGCACCCTGTACTAAAAATACATGTTTCCAGCATTAGCATTTTTTAATATACAATAATAAGTTATTATTAATAACACACGACTATCGCTTAAAAATGGAAAAAATTATAATATATAAAAATACGTGGGATGTTCAAATATTTCGCGGATATATTGATAATCATTGTGGGTCGAGTATGCTTTGTGTGTGTGTGTGTTTGGAACAACTGTCCAATCGAGTTTCATCAGTGTATCCTTGAAAGCTATATAGCAACGTGTGTATTTTTCGCTAAAATTTAAAGAAAGTAGAAATTAGCAGATACTGCGATTAATGGGGTTTTAGATTTGTGAGTAACTGCGTAGATGTTCCGTTTTAGGAGTGTTATGGGATAGTTTCTCCGCATAACTTTTTGTTTTTAGGACTATCAAAGTAGATCCACTTTTCATCTCCATAGTTAAAATATATCACAGAAAACTCTTCCTTCCGTGCTTGACGCGCTAAGGTAATTGCATTTTTCGTCAATTCGTATAGGTATTTTCCTTCTGTTTAGGATATTTGTTAATGCACATGTTTGAAAACAACTGCGTCGCAGTAACTCAACCTATCTCGTCTTCAAACTTTTTTTATCGTTTGGGCTACGTTTTCGTCTAATAATGCTTACAATTTGATTTTTTCCGTTGTCCAGAGTGTACGGTTTTTCATTGCGACGGCCCACTATTGAACCACTTTTAAACCACTCTTTACGCATGTTGTATGCGATAGAACCTGCAATCACCATAACACTGATCATTCAACTGGACCTCATCTTTTTATATGGGATACAGCAAATATTTTATAGATAATCGCATGAAGAAGATTCATCAATAACAGGAGACTCTTAAATTCAAATCTTTTATAACAACTTAATGGAAAAATTATTGAGAATATGTAATCAATTTCAAAAAGAAGAAATTCATATTCCATCAAGACAATGCACCACCGGCCACGGTTATATGGGAATATTGCGAGTTTTAAAGTATACCGAAATTGTTTGAACATCCATTCTAATAGATACGGAACTTAACTACTTCCGACTTTCGCATTTGCTCCCAAATATTTTGCAGAGACATTCCCGATAATTTAACATATGGTAAGAAAATAAAAAAAGACAGGATTTTGAAACTTGTACATAAAAAATAATTGTTAACCAATAATAAATATGAGCTCCATGTAATTTTTGAACAACCCACTTATAGTCCACGAGTGCTTTAAATAGCGATTAATGAAATCTATTGAAATTAAATTGATATTATTATTCACAAAAGAAAAAATAGAATAATAAATTTATTCAACTAGAAACAGCAATAAAATTCACATTTATAAAACAAAAAACTGTATGATGATTTTATAGCGCATATTTATTTAATCAAAAGGTTAAAGGTTGTCATGTTCACAAGGTTAATTTTTAGCCACTTAATTTTAATTTAATAATAATTTATTTTAAAGATCACAGTTTCTATAATCGATACACGCGTCGTATAACAAAGAAATTGGAAATGTTGTTAATTATATCTTTATTTAATTATTTTTAATAGGTGTACGTGGTAGTCCTAAATATTTTTATCATTCACATTCCGGCGACTATGTGAAAGTGTGTATTTATTTCGTTTGGTTGATTTCAATGGCTTATGGTATTTGGTGTAAGGATTGGAAAGTGTAATAGAATAAATCAATTAATGCTAAAATCTATAAAAAACTCTAAATAGTAAAATTCTATACACACTGTCACGTGTCACCCAATAATTAATTTAGCTGCAAATCATTGTAAGAACAATAATCAGAATTTCGAATGTTAAAATAGAAAGACGAAAAAAAATCTCATTTATTCTATTTTATATTGAAATTTTGAAATTCAACTTTTTGTGTAAATGTTCTGTATGAAAAAATCACCATCAAATGTCACAAAAAATTATGGTGATATAGTCACTAATCGCCCATATACGATTCCAGTCAAAGTCTAAAAAATATTCAGTCAGTGACAATTGGGGCAATGGAACGATGAGCAATGGAACGATGGGTAATTTGTAACCCCAATAATAATTTCGAAAAAAATTCAATTTTCTTGAAATTTGCAAACTAAAATATATTATTATAAGAATTACTATGATTATTCCGGATAGAAGGTGATGGATTATGATAACACAACACCGTCTATCCCAAAACTTTGAAAAATAAGAATGTAATTCTAAAAATATACGGATAAAAATCTTCTATTGGTTCTGCGTTCTATAGAAGGAGCATTTTCAATGAATATTTATCCTGAATTATCTTATTTGAAATATTATCGCATATTTTATTAAGATATCTTTGTAAATAGCTTTCGTTTGATATCCTTGATAAGGTACATATCCTTGGGGTACACCCTCAAAACATTTGCTTAAGAATGCAATTCTTAATTATAATCAATCATTCCATTATAAATTATATACAAAATTTTTATAAATACGCTCGCCATTGTTTTATATGATTGTGAAAGTTAATCCCTAATTCCTAATGTCCAACCATAAGAATCTATAGTTGTAGAATATAAACAACTGTGTAATGAGATAATGAACAATGTCAGTACAAGAAAGTTGTCTGAGGGTGGCAGAGAAAGATAAAGAAAAATATGAATGGTGATTGCGTATCGGAAGATTAAAAAACACATGCCGGGTCGAGTGGTTTTTTGATGGGGTATTGCGTTAACTGAGAACCGAAAGAAATGGCCGGACCATATATGTTGTGGAGTCAGTCACAAATCCTCTAGAATTTCTCTAGAATTAAAAATGGCTGATAAGTATAGGTAATTAGTTAATTGACTTGCGATATTCTACTATGTTTTATGAGGTTCCAAATATTTTTAAAATGTATATGAATGAGTATTGACAATATATCATTATCAAATTTATATACAAGACGAGAATCATATATTATAGAATACTACTGTGTCCAAAATAAAATGTCACATTGTAAATATTTTGAAAAACCTTTATTTATTCTGTATGCAAAATCAATTTCAGTCACATTCAAAGTAACCCCGACAAAATACTTTTTATGTCGTAGACGAGTAGCTTCACGCAAACGATACACAACAACCAAATAATATTCCTTGGTAATAGTTTGGCTCGACGGAAGAAATACCACGATAATCGATAAAAAAAACATGACTTAGATTTTTGAGGGTGTTTGTTGTAATTTTTTCGGTCTTGGTTCACCGTTGGTACGATATTCACTCCATTGGTCAGCTGTTTTCAGATCTCAAGCTCATAAATGCAAGTATTATCTTCCGTAATATCATGTTTCATGACCGTTTGATAGTCAGAAATATAATCTCCTTGAAGAAGTTAACACGACGTTCTGTTTCAAATAAATTGAGTGTTTTTTTTTTAATTTGAGTGGTTTGCGATGAGCACAACGTCATTTAAAATAGGATTCACTGATCTTTTTGTATTTTCCAATAGTATCAGCAATAATAATTGTCGGTAATTGTTATACGACTATTTAATAGCACTAAATCATTGATTTTCTTCACATATTTGTCTTCAACTTGTTCTCTGCCGTCTGGAACTTTTTATACATCGTTCAATACCAAACGTATATCAACAACTAATTATTTTATAGATATTATCACCTTATTTTTTGGACACACTAGTTTATACAATGTATTTAAAATTTAAAATATAATATTAAAATAGGCATGTGACAAAGCTGTTGACGGACGTTTATCATTTATTCTTGATTATTTCAACAAAATAACATAAAAAGGTCACTTTTCTTACGATTTGGAAAAAAAAATATACGATATTATTCAAATTTTTGTATATTTTAAAATATTATTTTACTTTTACTTTATTTAATAAAGTAAAAACAAAAAATAAATAAATAAAGTATTTGTGTGGACTTTGAATAATGAATAAAGAAATTATATGACCCAACAACAACTAAGGTTTTTGGTGCGGGTGCAGAATTTACATATTGTTTTTGTATTGCAACTAATGGTATTTCTGTGTAGTGTTCAATAATACAGAAATATTCATTTTATTTATATTAGATTTTATAGTTTGTCACCGATAAATGTATCAGCCAGTCAGACAGTGTCCCTCTGTCATTAGCTTGATTCAACTCATCATTCGAAACTATTAGAGAAATGTTATTTAATTTAAAATAGGGTATAGAAACTTATAGGCTACGAACTTGTGGGTAGAAGTCGGAAATTTTACGGAATTTTAACAGAGTACTGTAATTGTAAGAAATTAAGTTTGTAGCATCGCTTCGAGCGGAATAATGGATGAAGATTAAATGTAGTTTCTTTGAATTGCATAGCACAGCATTGCAAAATCGACGCGGTTATTTGCTACAGTGTATAGTTCAAATAATTTCACGAACAGGACGATCAACGATTCCTAAAGAAATGAATTGCCAGCATATAATTATATTATATATATTAATGGATATAATCACAATGAACCAATAGGTTGTTGATCTGATTGGAATTACTGAAGTTTTCTTTAGTCATTTGGTATACTATTGTGCACTGCCGCACAATGTGTCTTGCAAAGTTGATACAAATTTATGATAAAATTTCGACTATTTTATTTGTGGTGAATTATGAATTACATTAAGTTTTTGTATTGTCAAATTGTCATAATGTTCCATATAAAATTAAAAATAGTCTTTTTTCAGGAGGACTTTTCATCGGAATAGTGAGAGAATTTGGCTGAACTCTTTGGAAATTATTATTATAAAGTATATGTGTTACTTTTGATGTACTGATTTTGTTTTCAGGGTACGTACCACGTACGCCAATCTTATCCAAAAAAATATAATTATTAAAGGATAAATTTAAATTAAGTCCATTGGCAGCCACCACAGTTCATTTTTTTGGTTTGGAAAAATCCAATTCAAATAAATATACCCATGTACGAGGTGTTCCTATAAAATAACGACTCTATAATGCTTTATTTTAAATTTATTACATAATTTCGTTATCATTCCTTCCCATATACATCCGTCGTCCTTTATCCCTACAATGTACCTTGTGAATTTTACATTGTTCAAAACAGTGCTGCAAAATTTATCTTCTGTGATCTCTTTATGTGACCATGGGAAACAGATAAAATTCATATGGTGTCAGGTCAGGTGAATAAGGTGCATGATCTAACACTGCAGAATGTTATATTTGGCTAGAAATGTGTGAGCAGGTGCGTTGTTATGATGAAGAATTAGTTTTTTTTTAATTTTTGCACAGAGTTGAGCAAAACCCATACGGTTGTAATGTTGATTTATAGTTTGACCTGCTGGAACTCAATGGAAGGTACACATAAGTATATAAAATAAAAAACTATATCTTCATTGCTTTAACTAACATTTTCACGTGGCTTCTTTTTGTGAGTTGATTTTAGACACCATTTTCGCACACATTTTTTGCATGTCAAAATTGTAATGTAAAATTTGCCTTACGCATTTTTTGTCAATTCTCAATGTTTCAGCAATGGCACGACTAGTTAACCGTGACAGTCACATCACATCAGATTACCAATTTTTCTTTTTTTATAAAAGATATGTTGCAGTAGCGGTTTCTCCAATACAATACAAAAGAACAGATCTTTTACAAACGAAAGCCACCACGGCCACATTGATATGTTACCTTTCTTCTGTATAGCAACATCAATCTCGTTATTTTATAGCCACACCACGTTTGTATGCGATTATACAATTAATATTTTGAGAATTAAAAAAATGTCGTCAAATATTTAAATATAACAACAACAAAAAACTTATAAAAAACGCAACAACAATAAAAAGTCAAACTACAATTTTTTTTAATTTGTACAATTAACATTGAATTCCGCTTGTGTGTATTTGCAAACTTTTATTATTTTTATGCAAATAAAAGACAAATCATAAATTTTTTCACATATTAATTTATATTATTCGATGAGTTCATAGCTTCGTGCCCGATTTGAAAACCAAAATCACAAAAACTGTTTTATTAATCAATTAAATTAAATAATCTTCATCCTTTCGCTTATATCCCTAACTTATTCTACTAACTCTTTGATTCCGAGAAGTTGAGGCGAAGTGGTCTTCGTAACTGATCTAATATTCTTGCCATTCAATCTGTTCTGCAGCTATTTGAATAGTTGCGATTATCTGAAGGATTAACATCTGTAGAGTAAATGATACGAATGATGCAAGTAACTCGAATTGTGAATTATTCCACAGTAATCCTATACCTATACGGTTTCATTGGATGCAAACCGCATGTTTTGCAATTGGGTCTGCACCTTTTATTTATTTAAACACATTAAATTTGTCTATTGTTTTTTCGTCAAGTCCTTTATTGTTACATTTTTTTTAAGATCAATTTTTTATCGCCTATTTCCGTGTTATTTTTATGCTGCCGTACAAGAAGAGGAACGATACAGTCGATATTTAGTTGAGCTTATTTCTTTCGGTCAACAATTATGCGTGACACTCGCGCATCTATTGAGTTTGGAATTAAATTTTGCCTTCTCTAAATGTGGCGAAATGCTATAGTATTATCAATATTTAAGCTTTCAATAGTAACTTATCTTCAGTCTTGTATGAAGTCTACCATATATAGCGGTATGATCCACGATTGCGGCATTACTATCACCGTTCCGAAAGCATAGTATTCGAAGGGCAGGAGCATTATTCAAATAAATAGACTGAATGCGTTTCATTTTTGCACAGTTCCACAACGCATATTCGCAAACTCGCGTAAATCATTTGTAAACAAATGCGAAGAATGTTGTCTACGGGCACGAATTTATGCCATTCACTTAATATTACATAAAATAAATTATATAAATTATGACGGAAAATCTACAACTGGTCGTTATTTGTACTTGAATACACACATGCCGCCGCCACCGTGTCGCATGCCTCTCTCTCTCAACACACATAACTATTTTAAATAAATAAATATAAATATAATTTTTTGTTGACATTAAAAATGGAATAATAAATTTTACATTGTTATTTAACATTTTTTTTTTAATATCTTATAGATTTCTTATAAATGTCTCATGTCGAGTCGTAGTATCGCGCACACAACAACACACTCGATCATTATTGTATAAGTTCTGTGACACTGATATAATGATATTCGAAGAGGTAATAATTAGTTAAGTGGAGGCGGCGGCGGCATATGTGTGTATTTTAAATAATTGAATTCGCATATTCATCGGTTTTTCCTTAACCAACAAATAACATATGGAGATGTTGGGGTCTATGAGCCGGAATATATTTTATTTAATAATCTTATGTCATTTTTCATAATTTAATTGAGATTTTTTAGACACACGTGTGCCAAATAACTCTGAATTGGTATGATATTTAAGAATATAAGTGCCTCATTAAAGTTTTTTGAGATACTAAAGGAAAATCACTATATTTTTTATACCATGCGATGGTCATATGTGTGTGATGGTATATTTCAGTACAAACACTAAAATTTTGTGGATATACACAAAAAGTGATCTTTGAGAGTCTGTAATATTTTATAGCTAAATAAATTACAGAGTGATCTGCGTCCGCATGGCCAACAACAAGAATTACTAAATTAGATCTTCAAAATGATGGAATATTATCCCAATTTTGTGCCATTCACAAATAATTCCTAGTCTATAGTCAAACGCAATAATTCAATATCAAACAAATTATTACGAACAAATTGTTAGAAATTTCCAATAACCATTTTAAATGCAATTTACACAAAATATAACCTACAAAGTTTTACAACTCGTACTTATCCTTCGGTTCCTTCGTTTCTAAGTTAAACTTTTTAAATTAAACAAATCATTGATTTGTTTCAAATAAAATATTGAAATATTGGATATTATGCAAAAGTAAGTTCCGTTGTGTTTGCTTAAAATTACATGTTTAATTAGCAATTTATAATAAAAAATGATATACATTATTCAAAGAATCAGAAGAGTAACAACTTTTGCCGCCCATTATTCCTTCCTTATTTACTTACTTACTGCATGGCATTAAAATCCAGATACGGCTTTAAGCTTCTCCAAGCGGCTTCATAAAAACCGAACCTATCTGCAGCTAACGTCTTTCAATCCCGAATTTTAAAGATATTCATATCTCACTTCACTGTGAATTTAACCATCTAGCCTTAGGTCTTCCGGATTTTCTTCTTCTTTTTGAATTACCATTACCACAGTTTATTTTTTGGTTTTTTGTGGTTATGAGTTTTTATGCGGCAAAATCAGTTTATTTATGTCTATTCTCCTATATTCCGGTCGCTTTTTCATCACTGCTTGCCTCAAACGGATTAGCTGTCCTGTCGATATCACATCAGCAGTGATAGTTCCAAAGGTTTCAACAATTCATAATAGTATACACCACGATCCCACGAAATACACAGATCATAACATGAATATTTAGCTTTGACTGTGATGGACCAGCTTTACGGCACATGTATTAGAAAAACGGAACCTACTTTTGCATATTAAATGTTTAAAGAAAATTACTTTAACACATGATTCTTATCAATTTGTTTTCATACAATCGCAAAGTAAAGTTACAAGGGAGAGCTGAAACACTCTAAAGTTATCAAAAGGTAGTGTTTTCAGTATGGCACACAAATATTTGGGTATGAAAAAGTTGTTTTCGAAATATGGGTGCCGCGTTTGTACACACGCCCAGAATATAACAACTACAACAACGAATTAGGGATTCAGAACGCTGTTTAGACATGTTTAAGCGGAATAAGTCTAAGTTTTTGCATCGTTCCATCACAATGGATGAAACATGGATCCACCATTTCACTCCAGAATTTAGATTCCAGAATCAATACACGAAACTGCATTGAATCCATTTTTCTATAAAAATTACAAACAAAGTGTCAATTAATCTATTGTAACTTCTAAACTAATATTCGGATTTGATCTCTATTTGGTTTATATATTTTTTAAAAACAATTAGACTTAATTTCTATATATTGTTCGTTGAACGCTCTGATATATTCGCTTTTATTATAAGCTGAATGGCTCTATATCTGACTAACTATTTTTATATTGATTATAAAATTAACATAATTTTATTTGTTTATTATACAACATTTTTTTGCATATTTTTAAAAAAAACCTATAATTATTTATCATCGAACGTGATATTTATTCGATTACAAGTGCTTAAGTTAAACAATATAATAATTGGTGTGTATGTGTATAATTTTTCATTGCGCAGCACACATTAACATTAAAAATAATTGAATACGATTACGCATACATTTTTTACGCATGACATGCTTAACACGATTTAATTATGTAAAAATTTGATGGACACATTATTATTTTACCTTAATTTGATAACAATAAAATAAAAAAAATGACGAAATTGTGTAAGTCGGCAATTTCTTTCTTTTGTAACTTAACTAATTTATACGAGTATTTTAAAATAAATACAATTATTAAACTCAATTCAATATAAATAAATAAATAAAGAACCAGTATTTTTAATTTGTGTCCAATTATTATAATACATAAAATATGCGTAGTCATATTTAAGTCGAATAAAATTTGTTCGACTTTTCTTTCAGGCAGCATACGGATTCCGTGTCGAAGAAATTCCTCGTCTTTTGAGGCGTTCCAAGACGGGACCCAATTTTTGGCTGCTTCGTAAGCAGTGCAGTGCCATATGAGTCATCAACCGGAATAGGTGGTAGTCGGAAGGAACAATGTATATTGAATACGGTGTGTCGGGCAGTAACAACCATTGAAGTGCATCCAAAGATTCCTCGACGACTTTTGCAACATTTGACTGACCGTTGTCGTGTTGAAAAATCAATTTTTTCATTTCTTTTGGAACACAAATTTGTCACACGGTGTTGGTTCAGAAGAGTATACGAAGGTTGGCTGATGAGAGAAATCCGTTTTTTCATCAAAAATTCATTTTTTTGGTCGTCCATTATCGTGCAATAAAAATAGCTGTTATCTCTCGCGTCTAACTCGAACAATTCTCGACCATAAATGATCAGAATTGAGCATTGCATTGAACTTACTGGACGTGATAAAAACTTCTTGAAATCGATTGTTACTGCGGTGATGAAACATGGTGCTTTCAAAAGAAATTATTCATAAAGAGTTTCATTCAACAATGGTTCAACGTTTTATGCTAAGTATTATCTTAGTGCATATTGAAGTGGTTAATAAGTCGTATTCGTTCTGAGAGAATCATGCAGTTGGAGGTTGCTGCAGGAAAACACACCAGCACATCGTTCAATAGTAATCACTGATTTTGACATTTTATATATGTTCTATTCCCAAAAATACTTCATTTGGCTATGAAACGAATTCGTTATACTTCGAAACTTCAATAGATGATGTTCCATATTTTAAATTCAAATTACGGTTATTTAAACAACACAATGTGTACAAACAAGCACACAAATGCACACAAACGATTAAAATAATGTGTCTGGCTGGACGATGGTTTAACATTATATTTATAGGAAAAATTACATTTTAAAACCCACGAAAGATGTGCGTCTAGGAATTATTAAGTGTTCATATGTGTATTTTTGTCTGACGCTTTGTAAATCCCATTAAGCCAGAGGTTGATCAGTTTAATTTTTCAAATGAAATAGAAACAGAAGACATTTATAATTGTATGATAATAGTCAACTAGCGAACATTCGCATTAATAGTACATTACAATAGGCAGACACATGATCATTTATCCTAAGATACAATAGATCCGAACAAAAGTTTGTTAGATCGGTTCTTTACGTATTCCAATGCGGCGAATATTCCGTGAAATTTAGCGAGGTTAAAAACATGATATTAAAAAATCTTGCTTAAGGTGTAGTAGTAATTAATCCCGTAACAAAAAAATCAATACAATAATCCGAAATGATCGCGTGAGATTGGGTTTTTTTTTTGTATATATTTATTTCTATTTATTTATCTAATGTAAATTTACAATTCTATAGATTCAATAAATAATTTAAATTAATAATTGTAAAGGTTAAGGTTAAATAGAAAAATCGAATGTAATTAATTACTTACTTTAAATATTTGTTTTATTTGTATAAAATATATATTAAATTGAAAATTCATAGAAAATGCATCAATATTCATATAAATTTTAATTTGAATATGTAAATTTATTAAATAAATATTAAACAAATTGAATTTGTCCATTGATATTTTGAATACATTATAAAATTGTTCACATTTATATTCCACGTATACGTAAAGGTTAATACATTAATTATTTGAAAAACTATACCGCAAAACGGGGTAATTACAAAAGAACAGAACCCACAAATTTTTGATATTAATTTAAAAATGAATATAGTAAAAAAATGCTATACTCTCAACAATTACTCGTACAACAGAATAACGCAGTATCCTTTCCGTGTTTCTAAGCAATATCCACATATACGCTATCCGCAAGAATATCTAAAATTCTATATAAGTACACTAACCGTGCGCGTTAATCCGAACGCCATATAATTCCGAATAGTAGCTAATCTGAATGTAAAAGTTAACCCAAAAGAAAAAATATAAAAAAATATCATTTCACTAAACTTCTTATTTTAAAAGATAGAATCATATGAAATAAAAAGTATCTGTATAGCTGGAAACTTCTAGTATACATTTTAATACCCCTGGACAGTTGTTTCTTGGAACGTGTTAATTTTACGTTCATAGAATCTCAATTTGAACGTCCAATACGAATTGGGATTAAAATCGGTTGATAAATACCTACATTAGCACGTTACATGAAGCACCGTTGACATTCCACGGTATCGATTTTCCAGAATATTAATAACAACTGCGTTCATATACTTTCAATTTGAACGTACATACGAATTTTCATTAAAATCGGTTGATAAATACCCAAATAACCACTTCCCAGGAAGCAATTGTCCAACGGTATCGATTTTCCAGAATTAACATAGCAATGGCAACTGCGTTCATATAATCCAAATTTGAAGGTACATACGAAATTTCATTATAATCGGTTGATAAATACCTAAATTACCACGTCCCAGAAAGCAACTGTCCACGTATCGATTTTCCAGAATTAATAATAGCAACTGCGTTTATATATTCCCAAATTAAAGGTATTAATATCCAGGAATCTTTTTGTCAATCACGAACTACTACTACATACCACACATTATACCGTGAAATGTAGGAACACACAGTTAAATGGTTAATGAATTTCAAAGGTCGCATGTACTCTTTAACTCCATATAATACATATATGTGGAAGAACGGAGCAAACCCTACACGCACCCGGTGGTTTTTGACAAAACTGGAGACACTAAAGAAAAATATAACCATACTTTGAGAGACAATTCTGAAGAGTTATGGTATATAGGAATATTAAGTTAAAAATCGACATAAATAAAGAAATCTCTTGGCTGCCCTGGGAAGAGGTTTGCGGTGGAATTGGAAAAATGACAGAAACACTATAGAGTAAATAAATAAGAAGTACATTTTCCTGAAAACCAAACCAAACCGAATGGCAATACGTTTATGAATCAGAAAGAGGCACAAGGGATAGTAACAAAAGAGGCTATCAAGACGTTTAAGCTTTTAAAATTATCAGAAGGAGACGTAATATTTTCATGATACAACCTCCTAATGCATTTAAATGCTAAAAAGACAAACCACTATCTGTCCTAAAATGATCAGAGTAGAGCCTTTACAGATTTTTCTGTATCCGATATCAGTAGCATCGATTATAACTATAGGTGTATTCCTATAGATTCAAAATTAACCTGGAGTAGGCAGGTTGATGAAAAAACATCGGAAAGAAATACATCGTTGTGGACGGTATAATGTTGTTTCAGGTGCAGCGAATCACACCGAGATCAATGCATTGGATCTTCACAATGATGATGCGAGACCAATAAAAACATATGCATGTGTTGTGTGTACGGTGGCATAAGACTTCACACATTAGTTTTTAGATTTCTTAAAAACATCAGATGGGTTATAAGTTATATTGGTGAGAGGAAGCCATTAGGAAATTGATGACAATTATATTTACGGAACATAAAACCTTGTTGTAATGTAAACAAAACAGAAGTAAAAATTGTTGGATAATAAAAATTATTTCTCAAAAGATTTACAAGCGCTAGTTTCCCATAAATTTTTTCACTAGTGGATGTAAACTGGTTCTTATAACAACAATAAAATGATGTTTATTCCAATGTATATTTGTGCGGGTGTGGTGGATACAATTAAAGTTGATTCAACTTTTTTGTTGTACACAAATAAAAAATGATGAATGAATTGTTGTTGCATTTGCATCAGAAATATATAGCCTTGATAGTCTCGTTTATCGCATTTGAGACAGATGGGAATCCTATATATCGGAAGTTATATGCTAAATAATGCATGGAAGACGAGTAGACTATGCGATACAAAATGTAAAGGGCTACTGGAATTCATCTACTCAAAGAGATGGCGATATATGTTACGATTGGCCTTCAAATAGAAGCTGCAAATGATGAAGAACACTGCGCTGTGTGACAATCAACCGAAGAAAATATATATAGTACTTTGTTTTTGTGGTCGTTTTCTATTTGGGTTGGTTCGTTTTTCTTACATCGCAGATGATAACACGTTGTATATATATAGTCGAAAGTGGTACACAATATTGAATCGTCCGCTGCTTAAGAATTAGTGTGATCAATATACGGAAAAGTTATGAGAAAGAAATCACAACTTCAGTATTCATTCATTTTTAAATTGGAAAATTACTGGGTCTAATCGTGCGGACTACTGTAAAATACTAGTTTTTCTTCATATTTAAATAAATATAGCGACCGCATAGAAAATCTTATCACTATCCCTTTTCTGTTGCAAATAAATTTATCCATCGCATACGGACCGGGCTCATTCATTTCAACTTTCTACTATATAACCATAAAATTGGCGTCTTCTATGTCCAACAGCAGCGAAAAAACCAATTATTACCGCTGCAGACAGTTAACAATTGTCACAAAATATGAATAGTTTTTAATAAAAATTTAAATACTGTTAAAATTTTAAAATATGCGGAACTCTGCAATAAAATTGCATTTTAGCCCGTCACACAAATAGAGTTTTTCGATAAGTTTTGCTGTTCATTTGATTTTTGATCCCAAAAAAGATATTATTTTTTTCTTGTAATAAAAGAAAGATTTTAAACAAAAACAATTTCTCTTTGGTAAAAAGAAAACTTCGTTTTGTATTTACTTTTACATGTATTGGTGGAATGGTAATTATATATAGTTATTTGTGTGTGTGTGTGTGTGTCTGTATTTTAATAAAAAAAAAAGTAACAAAATTATGTTGTAACTTTTTTCTTTTTTTTTTCAATTTCTTACTCATCAACACTTTCGATTTTAAAAATTTCTTAACCATTCACAAAATAAATACTAATAAAAAAAGCAACGGAATTTCACTGAACAATTGTTTTGATTTTTTGTTTAATATAAAATTTTTGATTTTGTTGAATTTGTCGTT
Organism: Bibio marci; assembly: GCA_910594885.2. Lineage (NCBI taxonomy): Eukaryota > Metazoa > Arthropoda > Insecta > Diptera > Bibionidae > Bibio > Bibio marci. The sequence continues at coordinate 14,392,219 of OU343116.1, read as the reverse complement.
ATGAATAAAAATAAAATAAATAAATGCCAATTATTAAGAAATCATGAATTAATTTCATGTACACACGGAGGACGGACACGACGCCGCTAAAAAAAACGCGCCACAACACCACCTTTTTAATTTGTTAATTTTGAATTACGAAATTATAATTTTTGTTTAAATTAATTAAAAAATTTACTTGTGCATACCAAAAAAAAAAAAAAAAGAAAAGCAAAAACAATTTTATTTTTTCTTTAATATTATTCTGAACTTTATTTTTTTTCCACAACAACTGTTAAACTGGCCGTCCGTCAAACAGAAGCGCTCACAATAAACTGGAAATGGATTCCCTTCTCAATCGCATATAGAGACTTTTTGTTTGTGGTGTGTTGTTTGTGTTTAAAAAAAAAAAAAAGTGGTTTTCATTTAACAAAAAAAAGTATTTATAAAATTAAATTATAAATACAACAATAACATTTATATAAATACAGTACAATCTCCATATGTACGCACATTCGACGACTTTCGACAATAAAGTCTTTTTAAATTCAAATCAAATTTTATCTAAATCCTCTGTCCCATACCCAAAAAATAAATAATCAAAGTTAACTGCATTAACTGAAATACGCATCGACGTTTATTTTTGTGGTTGTGATTGAAATGCTGTTGAGAACGGTGCGGTTATGTTGTCTTTTGAATGTCTTCAACTGATTCATGACTACTTCCTTGGAATTTGTCCAAAGAATGTCCATAGATTTACCACTTAAAATATAATAGTATGTTAATTAAGATCATTTGAAATATTTGGATTGTCAGGAGAATATATGTCCAACAACAAATCCGCGGTATTGTATTCATAATTTATTTCACCAATTATCCAACTGACAGTAGGTTCAAATTTTCTATATTTCGCTTATCTATATAGATATAAACCTCAGTCTTTTTAATTTATTTTCATAATTTTTAAAACAACCAGCAAAACTCAAATTGATATATTGCCGAAGGATTTTGTAAGACTTTTCACGGATATCATTCGCGGTTTTTTTTGCTTGTTTATTACAAAAAAAAAATGCACAATCGATGAATTGTTGCCATAGTTCGGGCAGCATATTCATTCCATGCACATAAAACTTCTGGTCTATCTGTAAAAATAACTGAATGAAACTGCAATTTGGCACCATCGTCATAAGAAATTTTATTTTGTTTATACGGACAAATCACGGCCATTACTTGCCAAAATACATGTACAATCCAAAGATATTTTTGTCAAAATCCGTGAATCTGCTCACAAAAAATGTGAATATAAATTCTATGGATATTCTGTGGAATAACAGCAAAGGGAAATACTTATAAGGAGAAATCGTAGAAATTATCATCGAAAATATACGCGGATAATCGAAGGAAATTTTTTTATAAAAATCCATGCACTCATCATATAAAATTCCAGTGGACATCCGTAAGAAACCCATAGATATTTCCTGGGATTGAAACTACGAACTACTACATATGATACGGATATTTTGCGGACAAACTACGAACAGTGTCACATTTGGCGAATTCGCGGTGAATGTTGAAGCAAAAACATGTGATTTTTAGTTATTAAAAATCAGTGATTATTGTTGAACGATGTGCTGGTGCATTATCATGCAGTAACTATCGCTGGTTATCGATATTCAGGACAACGTAATATTTAGCATTAACCTTTGTACCATTATGTCTTTGACGAAACTCTTTATGTGAATAATTTCTTTGGAATCGTAAAAAGAAATCAGCATTGTTTTAATTTTTGACTACATTCTCTGGTGACCGATGCCATTCAGCACTTTGACCTGTGGTTACTGCGGCTCTTATTGAAACCACCATGTCTCATCATTGTAATCATATTTTTTTTTTGTTCCCAATTTTTAAATGATCAACCGATCGATGATCAACAATTTTCTAGAAAATTCTGAGAAATTAAGAGCCATAGAGGTCAGTCATTGTGAACAGTTTCATATGGAACTATATAAGAATTAATTTTGTCACTTTTCAATCACATTCTCAATATCGCGTTAATTTGGTGGGATTGTATGAATAATTGCTAAGAAAATTCAATGAAATTAATTCTCATGTCAATTACAGCAGTCACCTGATGGATTTTACAATTTTTCATAGACAATTTTGTTTTTTAATTCCTAAGAGAATTTAGAGGAAAATCGAAACCGAAAATTAATTATTATTATTAACATTTTCTTGAATGACGTTGCGATACATTTACTGGATTTGCCTCAGGCGGTTTTTTTATATTAATTTTCGTTGTATGATTTTATATTCGGTGATATGATAGGCAAGAGACGTTATAAAAAAGAGGTGTCCAGCAGAGAGATATCGGAAATATCCGTATGGAAGGAAGTGTGACCTTGTTTTGTTTGGGTAGGCTAAGGATATTATAAATATCCTGCGTCTGTTATATTATGTAGAGACGACCATAAAGACATGCCAGACCTATACATGGAATGCTGTGCGTTTCCCAACTGGGATATTGCACAATACCACATATTTATAGTGGAATGCAGTCGCAGTTATTCTGTACAACGAGCGCATGGAACATTGAATTTATTTTAATTAAAATGTGTATGGTATTGTAAGTCTGGAACGAATTTTAAAGGATGTTTTTTATTATCAATAAATTATTGATAATTTTTTGGCGCTTATCATTTTTCAATTTTGTTTACTACTACTTATTGAAAATGGTCAAACTGATGAATTATTACCCAGGAAATTGATGAAAATAATTGACAAAAGTATACTTATCGATTTTGCACGATTATCTTATGCATCGTTTATATAATTCCTGCAGTCTTAGCTTTATATTCAAAATCTCGACGAAACCGGTTGGATAAATGACCAAATTACTTGAAGTCGTTCCAAGTCGTTTCATCCACTTATATATACCAAATTTCAAGAATATTGACCAAAATATACCTAAGTTAAGAGTGAAAAATTTTCTGTAGGTAAAATCGGTCAATAAAAGTTGTTACTAGGAAACTTATTGCTGCACATGTACTGTAGAGTACCTGCTGTATGTGTGTAAGTACTTAGTTATACGATGACTCGTCATCTCATATACGAATTTACATAAATTGTATTATTTATTGTTTCTATATAAGTAATACTAAAAAACCACATATAGCCATATTTATACTATTACATTAAGTGGAAAAGTTATGGACATTCTTTGGGCAAATTCTAATATATGGTTTCTATGTGGATATGTAGATTTTTTCCATGGAAATTTTCCTCATTCATTCAAAGTACGGACAAATTGTTACTAGGGTTGTTGCAAACAGATATTTTATTTATATGTATGTCGTCAATACATTCGTTTACCAATGCCGATCTTATTGTTGTTCCGTTGAGTGCCATCAGCACACAGACACTTATACTATCGCAGCTGCCCAGAACCCGCCTAACCAATAATTTCAATAGCACAATTTATAATCGGAAAACAGTGCGATGTGGTATCCTATATTTTGTTACAGACAGCTATTAGAAATTGTTTAAATTCATTCATAATTTTATTTGAACACATTTTTAATTGATTGCGAATTGACACAGAAATTTGTTTGACCAGACTCCGGGCGTTTATGGTCATATGTGATAATTAATATATATTATAAATAAATAAATAAATAAATAAATAAATATATATTAAAATAATTGAATAAATTATTTAAATAAATACGTAACTACCTCGGCCATTACAATAACAACTATTATTTCGTCTCTTTATATTTTTTTGTATTACTTGTATCCGATTTGAAAATATTATTTTTTGTGGTATTAGTAGTAATTTGAAAAAATGTAAATATACTTATTTTTTTGTATCATAATATAATTCCTACACACATAATATTACAATTACAAGCAATAATAATAATAATAATAATAATAATAAATAACAGCGAGAAGAGATTCCGGTCTGTGGTGGTACAAAAGTTTTCTCTTTCATATTTCAGCGCAAAATGATGATTAAAAAAAACCAAAAAATAATCACCATAACAAAAATTTAGTTCAATCTTTTAATTTATATAGAAATTTTATGACTTCTACTGCTACATACAATTTTGATGCCGTAGGTAGAGACTCTATTAAAAATAATGCTACGCGATCGCGGTGACTCCACGATTAGTGATCATATGCGCTTACGTTATATGATTTTTAAGATGAACAATAAATTAGCAATTATATACATTTTCATATGCTCCGAATAATAATCGGAATGAATTAAAGGAAAAAAAACAAATAATTTAATTTTTGTTCGAAATATTCTCCATCAACGGAAATCATCATATCGGTTCAAGCGAAGTGCATCAAATTACGTTTTTATGTTGCCCATTAATCTCACTGACGTTTTCTTGCTACCTTTCACTTTAACCTATAGTTGATAATAGCGATAATAGTCCTGGATATTCTTCATCATCATCATCATCATCCACATCTTCGTTGCCGTCTTTGTATCGTCGATGTGATTCGAAAACCGCTGTTCTTTTGAATGAACAATTATCCTCATAAGCTAAGATTTTAAGCATTTTAAGCGTTGGTTTTTTTGCTGTATACATTGTTTGACCGACGAGGCACTAAAAGCACTGTCACAGTCAACCCGCATTGTTTTTTCACTATGGGAAATGTCATGAAATTTTTTACACACAGTTTGTTAAGTTCGGTAAATCAATCAATCGCCAGCAATAGATAATGTTACCCAGATCCATATATTATAAAGTTATTCTGGTTATTTTTCGCACAGAGATTGTGTAGTAATTTATTCGTTTTTCATTAAAATTAGGTGTACTGGAAAATTCAGTCCGTATGTGCAAATTCATTTGACGAATATTTGGCTCTCTTTTCATTTATAACATTCCGACCTACAGCAAAAGCACCAAAACAGAAATGTGCGATTCATGTATTAAGTATTAAGATGCGAACGTTTAACCATGCGTCGGTTACTGGTAGTTAGGTTCATTTACGCCACGCTGAATTTTGTATACGAAGTCCAACTAAAGAATGCTACAGCGGCGTGTAGAAATTTATTGAAAGTGTTTGGTAGCGTGTACGCGCAGTTTCTTTGGATAGATGCAGAAGATGGTTTTTAGAAAATTTCAAATACAGGATTTCGACATTTCTCTAATAAGTGACGCTCATGTTAGAGCAAAATCCTTTGTTTGACAACATCGGAGAATAAATGCGGAAAGGTTTGATTCAGCTCAACAAACCATTTCGCACCATATTCGGAAACCAGGATTAGTGTGGAAATATTTTAGATGGGTGGCCACGCCATGAGTTGAGTGAGAAGAATTTGAGTGATCGAGCCATCATATGCACACATATCTGTTCGCACGGAATAAAATCGAAACCTTCTTTGGCCAGATGATAACTATACGGGGATGAAAAGCGGATTATCTATGAAAACATCGTAAGGAAAAGGTCATATTGTTAAAGTTGAGCCGGAGATGGTTGTGTATTTATTTGTGGTGGGACATGCGTATATGGATCAATACATTTTGAGCTGTGTGGAAACGGAACAAGAATGTCATAAATAATTATGGAAATTTTTCCCCCTATACCATTTTGGTAACACAAAATTTGGATCTTTTTGTTTATCTGTCGGTATTGTTGTTTGCCCTTCTGTGTGATGATTCTATAGATTTCCAGGTGGGTGGGCTTAGTGTTGTAATCACTTCGCGCTATAGGCATTTATTGCTAATTTATAGAATTCTATAAATTGTATTTTTAAATGAGCTAGTTTAGGTGGGCAATATAATACAGTTACCGTGATTGGTTCAGTCTAATCTTCAATTGAGACACTGTTTGCTTGCGAAAGTGAGATATTTCATATTTCGCTAATTCCTGGTGTTTTATTGTATTTTTGAGGATTATTGCGGCACCTCCATATGCTATTCTGTATGGATGACTGGTGTTATATACAGAATAACCTTTTATTATAATGAAACTTATATTATAGTGAAGTGTGTTTCGGATATACCATCATTATGACCACTTTATGTTGCACGAAAACTCTTTTTACTTCTTGTGTATGATATCCATTACGTCGGTCATTGGCGTTCCATAAAACATTAGACATTATGTCATTTTAGTGATAACTGTATAGTCAGCAAACTGAGCATATATAGTACCGATTTGTTTCATGAGTGACCTTATCATCTGTTTGTTTAAGTTCAGACATATCATCAGTTGCCGGTTGTAGATTTTGTTGTATTGCCAGGCGTGTCTTGTTGCAATGACAGTTGATGTTGCTGTTTTAAAATTCATGCAAATGTGAAGTTATCCTGATACGGTCAGTTACATCCTGTCTTGATATTATGAGTACTGCTATCTATATGTACATGGCATTGGTTAACCGATTGAATATAATTTGCCATCAATATGACGAACACATCCGGTTATAATAATAAAAATGATTATTAATGTTAATATTGTTTTTGTTTTGCTGTTTGAACTTGAAAACATTTGTAAAACAACAAAAATATTAAATAATAAAATAAATGTTTAAACATCGAATCACAAAATTCGTGTAAAGTACAATTATAAAGAATTGGCCATGAATAAAATCATGTAATTTCTTTCATTTGACAAGCGAAAGAGGCTGTTTAAATAAGCTAAAAAAGTAAATTAAAGGTGTATATCAAAAGAAAAATTCCCATTTAAATCCTTGTCTAAATTGTTTCCATATTCAATATGTACGAGATTCTATATATATAATAAAATACAAAAGCCATTCATACACACATTTGTAATGTTTCAAATTAGCATTAATAAATAAATTATCTGTCCCATAATAATCCGGAAGGGATTAAACAAAATACAAAATTACAAATATTAAATTAACATAAAAATCATTCAAAATAATCTCCATCAACTGAAATGCGTATCGATTTGCGCACGTTCAACAATAAATGCCTTTTTTTATGTCTGCGGTTGGAATGCTGTTGAGAACCACCGCGATAGTCGTCACTTGTTAAATCTCTTCAATTGTGTGCATGATCATAACCAAATGAAGTTTTGGGAATAGAATATAGTTAAACAAAGAGCTAAATCTGGCGAATACGGTGCTGGAATGTTTTAAAACCGTGATTATTGTTGAACGATATGTGCTGGTGCATTATCATGCTGTGCCCTCCCACTGCCCGTTTCTCGATATTCAGGACGAGAATACGATTTAGTAAACGCTTCAATACACCAAAGTAATACTTAGCAGTAACCGCAGTTGTACGAAACTCTTTATGAATAATTCTTTTGGAATCGTAAAAAGAAATAGAAGGCATTGTTTTGATTTTTGACTTCATTAAACGAATTTTTTTTTTTTTTTGATTTCTTTCGTCTCTGGTGATCGCCGCCATTCAGCACTTTTACGTTTGGTTTCTGGCTCATATCATGAAAGCATTATGTCTCATCATCGCAGTAACAATCGATTTCAAGAAGTTTTTTCAATGCGATGTCTTTTTAATATTCTCAATTTTGGTGCTATTTTTGATCATCTGTCTTTCGCCCAGCGTATCGCCTTGAATGTTCATCATCATTAATATCTTCTCTAGATCATCTTTGAATATTCGTAACCACTCAAAAACTTATGATTTGGATAAACAATTATCACACCATAAGCTATTTTAAGCAGTGGAAGATGTTTTACCATATTCTTACAACAAAATTTAGTATTTAATTTTTGTTCGTTATACAAGCGGTCGACCGACGCACAAAAAACCATCTGTAACTTTGTGTGCTGCGGATTTTCGTTTCTACTGAATGTAATGTCATGGAATTCTTTGAGGAACGTTCACCGAACATAATCACAAACAAACTAAGCGATGGCGCTATGTGTTCTATGGTTTACATAGCCATTCCGGTTTATTATGGGACCGAGAGTGCGGTGTACGAATCTTTTTATTTTAAATTTCACTTTTAATATAAAATATACTATAAAATACACTTAAAAATAAATAAATAATATCTATTTGCAATGATAAAATACATAAAACCCATACACTTTAACACGCTCGCATTGCATTGATGGCCACATATTGCATTATATTTTGCACGTATATAGACAACAATTACTTAAACTTAATGAACAACTGATAGGTAAACAATAAATAATGCTTGGAAAAAATGTAGGTCAATGTTTCATTTATTTTATAAAAATTAAAGGAACTTATAAATTCGTGTAAAATTTTATTATCATATAATTATATTACGCACACTATCAATTACCGCATATATTTAAACAATTTATATGCAACATACAAATCCATATATTATTACTTAAAATTAGCAAGACCCAGAGAAGATGCAGTCAAAAAGCGCCTTAATAATATAGTTTCTGCGAAAGAATAAATTAAAACATTTATTATTTTTTCATAGGTGTTCAAAAATGACTTGGCGATAGTTTATTTTGACATTCGAACGGTTGAATCCTGTACATTTTTCATTTTAATAATTTTTAATTTAAATGGGATTACATTTTTTTGGAAGATTTTTGCAGATAATTATATGAACTCCCAGCAAAGTTAACATAAACATGATGACGGAATTTTATGAGCTGTTTAGTGGAGTAAAATAAGGTTGTATCCTTTCATTGTTATTATTCATTCACCGAGTTATGAAATCCTTTAACACATCCTTAAATTGTCGTGGTATCGGCCGGCGATCATTCCATTTAGATGACCTCCATTTGGCCCTTGATATTTTCCGGTCCACACATACACAGATTGAAATTCAAAATAAAATATAATTTTTACAAAAGTATTCTAAACACGCGGGTCTTAAGATCAATGTGTCGAAAACGAAATTTCTACTTTTGGTCACCTGCAGCTTCATTCAGTGTGTGCAGATTTATAATATATAATGAGTAATTTGTACGGGAAGTATCTATAGAAAATGATATCCATAAAATTGATTTAAAGAATATGTCAAGGAAATGTGATGGTTTATTTGGTCACATATTATCTAATTTTAATCCAGGCGACGACTTTAAAAGAAATATATTATAGAAATTCTATTCTAATTAGCCGTGCATTCACGCATATGTAGAGACTGCCAATAAAAATACTTTATTTTGCATGTCATCGTACTCATATGTGTTAGCAAGCAAATATCATCGCGGTAAATTACAGATAGTCAACCCGATGGAATCCATCTTTCATCGAATGCAGATGTGGTTTCAACATGATGGTGGCCCAGCGCACTATGGAGATAATGTTAGATCTTGACTGGACGCAAACTATTATCAAAGATGGGTTGGCATATCTGGGCCCATAAAGATGCCTCCTCGTTCTCCAGACTTAAATCCGTTGAATTTCTATTTATGGGATCGTCTTAAAGTAAAAGTATATGCAACTGAGATTAATTTAACTTATTGAAGACTGTAACCAAGAATTTCAATTTGGTCTATTGTTGGTTCTGGGTAAAACAAAGAACAGATAAAATTTATCCATAACGAAAACCAATCGTTGTAGTTATTTGTGAATATGTCTGGAACCAATTGAGACCCATCGCAATGTTATAGCTTAATCGAAAGCTTATGAATGTGACAAGTTTTTAAACTTATGCCGACAAAAATTTGTCATCATGATTTTTCGACTTATTCTTGAACAAATTTTCAAAAAGAAAAATGGCGTTAAACTAATTGTCAACATTCCTGTAAGTATATCTGGATAACCACATGCCCGAATTGCCTTATCTTAACGTCAAATTAAATATCTCGTTATGGTAATGCTAATAGTGTTTCAAAAATTTTAAATTCGGTTAATTAGTTATTGAGATATTGATCCCAGTAGAATGCAAAACACGATCTAATTGAAAATTTGGTTATTTGCGTGTAACTTTGTACCGAGGTCGAATAGGCCAAAATGTTATAAAATATTTTCGACGCAAAATGATCCAAAGAACCTAGTGTTTTCATATTGCCGTCGATATTTGGGACACCCTGTATACTTCACATTTGGTACAAATACATTGAATAAAAATTAATCAGTGGACACGTTCCACGCATGGTAAACGAACTTATATCTTTATCGGATCCGGGATCTCCGTGTGTGTATGATGCTCTAAAAGTATCATCGCATCAAATATGGCTCTAACACACCGTTTCTTTTATCAAATTTAAATTGGACCGGTAATTATACAGTTAGAAATGGGTTAAATAATTATTTATTAAATATTATGATTGGTACGAACTTATATATGCGCGCGGTAAGTCCCATAGTCCATTATTATAATATTTACGCGATATGACAATATAAATTATATGTTTTAAATTAAATCAATGTGTATATTATCAAATAAATTAAGTAAAAACCGCACACATAAAAATTATAATTTAATGATAGGAAAAACCCAAAATAAATTATATTGTTGTCGTTTGCGGTGCTATAAATTACTATTAAAATAATAATAATAATAATAATAACAAATAAATAATTGTAATTGTTATTATTTTGTTATTTAATTTTCATGTCTATACAAATAAATTGAAATAATAATGGTTTTTGAAATTTTTTGTTGCGTTGTACTAACTAAAACATAACAAAATAAATAAATAAATAAATAAATAACTAAAATAATTTATTCATAACTTTGGATTTTTTCTATTGATTTATTATCATTTCTTATATTAATAATATATTTAATTATTATATAAATTGTGAAGCGCTCACCAACAATAGCTTATTTGTGCCAGTTCAAGCATAAAATCGTACGTCCCAAATTCCAAGTCTTGTCGATTATATAAATGTTGCATAATATCGTTGATGTTAAAATTTCCATTTATTTCATTCGCGAGTTTTGTAATGATGTTTCGTTAGTAAATTGATTTCGATAAAGTGTTTTAGGTTATTTGCTCACAGCTATAATACGTAGTTTTTTATTTGAACTGCCACCCACACTACACACACACATGTATGTCTTTACTTGTGTCTTTATGGATAGGGGTACAACACGGGCACATGTGTCTATATGTCTTAACGTACACCTCACGCGTACAAAGTGGCCACATTATACATTATAGTCTAACGCGATTTGAGCACATATTGTTCCTGCGAACATTTGACTCACATTGGATTTTGCGTTTTGTGACCGTTTTGTAAACGCATAAATAACCTTTTGCCTGTGGTACAATTTCTGGACACATTGTGAGCACAAATCGAAAAAATGTTTTACGGCATGAATGAGTAAAATATATATTTACATTGCCAATTCTAAACGCAAAGCATCACCATCACTGCTAAAAACAGAACATCCACAGTCACAAGAAGGTAATGCTCTGTATTTAGTGAAACCGTGCAGCAACGATTTGTGCACCACCACGAGCTTGTAATATCCAATAAAATTGTTACTGCTCAAATGAGTATCAATGCCAATTGAATACAGAACTGTAACAAGCATAAAGTCACACGTTCCAAGAGATACTAAAAATACTGGACTGTTGCACCTCGAAACAAAGAAGTTCATCTACGCAACCAGCAGTGTATCCAACAAACATATAACACCTTCTTATTTGTATTGGCTCCGAAATTTTGCAGAAGTACCAAAATTGATACGTCTCGATATACTGTATAAAAAGTGTAGAAAATCATGTAACATAATTTGATTTTTCACAATATATATCTGCAATCAGTCCAAAGCGACGGAAACTAACTTATGTTCCCAGTGAAATTATATCATTTACTAATTAAAAAAAATCTACAAATTCCAAAGAGAATTAAGAATTTAAAACTTTATTTTATATAAAAATAAAAAAATAATTAAATAATTTATTATAATTAAAATAACATAAAAATAAATCGCCTGGGAGTGACCTGTCCGGGCACCACTAACATTTTATATAGGTGTTTTTTTTTGTTTCTACTTTTAAGAAAATGCAGCTTCCATTAAATCACTGCCGGATAGTATACAATTCGATGATAATATAATTTTTGAATTTGTTAGTTCACCAATTAAATTACATGCAGCAATTTCGGCATAGGTTACACCACCGATAATAAATATAAAAATTGTACGTTGTTTTATTGGAAATAAATCGATTAATTCCATACGCTTTATTTGCGCAGACAATTCCTTATAATTACAATTAAATTTATTTAAATATTTATAAAATTTTAATTGTTCAATGCCACCGAAATTCATTTGCAATTCATTAAAACTCTTTGTTGATAATAATAAATTACAAATTTGTGCTATCATTGGTATATAGCTGCCATTAAATACATAACCAGGACCCATTGTATCGTTACGTTCATTGGTTTGAGATTTTGTAAATTTTGATGTTATTAATGTTGACGCTGACGCTGGTTGTTGATGATCTGTTGGTAATAATTTTAATTTTTGACATACACTTTGAAATTCATTACTACGCGACAACAATAGATTATTAATATTTACTGTTGTTGTTGCTGCTGCTGCTGCTGTTAATGTTGTAAATGACGTTTTATTGTTTGCCATACAAATATCGGGAAATAATTTGGCCACCGATAAACGTTGAAATATTGGTAAATTATTATAACCAAATGTATTTAAATAATCGATCATAAATTGTTTGGCATCGTCCACTGTTAAACCACATGTTACGTACAATAAACATACATGTCTTAAATTTAAAAATCGATGTCCATCAATGCTAACCCATTCTTGTAACCGTTGTAGTATTTGTTTTTTATTATGATTACATAACATTGATTCTTCTAATTGTTGTAATTTATCAAAATTTCCACCCAATTCATTTATAATTGTTTCACATAATATTAAATGTTTAAATAGTTCTTTTTTATGGATTGTAATTTTTGGTAATTGTTTCGATACATATTCACGCATTTCAATTAAATTCATATCTTTTAAATTTTTTGTTTCCATACCTAATGCCTTTGATTGGGCACTTAATAGATTGGTAACTTCAATAAAATGTTTGTAACAATTTTCATGATAAATTCTATCAATCATACCATTCAAATGTAATTGTTTTATATCTTTATTGGATGATGATGATGATGATGATGCTGATGCATTATTGTCTGGCCGTTTAGTAGTTGTTGATGATGCGTTTGTTGTTGTTGGTACAGCTGATGGTTGTAAAAATTTTAATTTACCCGATTTTATACGTGTATTATCAATATCAATTTGTAATTGTCCCGATTTTATTGGGAATAGCTCTAATAATAAACCGGAATAAACAACGGGAGTTAATAAACAAGATGGATAATCTTTATCACGATCAATAAATATTATTGTATTAAAATCAGATTGATTATTTTCATTATTATTATTATTATTATTATTATTATTATTATTATTATTATTATTATTATTATTATTAATATTATTATTGCTGGTATCCAAAATATCGTTGTCTTTTCGATAGCCCTCTAAACGTTCCACCATATGCAATAATTTTTCTGAATATTTACCATAAGTTAATATCATTTTTGGTGGTACGTTTATAATCATATTAAATATACGAAAACTATGGGCTATTGAACTTAACAATGATGTATCATTTTTCATAAATAATTCATTAAATAGTTGCGGTATTTCTAAGCTTAATAGATTTGTATCCATTGTTATAAAATCCCAATTGTAACGATGTAAACCAACTAAACCATATAAACCTTCTTCTTCCAATAACACTTCAAAACTATGCAATACATTTGGAAACACAATAATATGAAATGATTTTATATCAGTTGAAAATTTTATTGATTGCTGGTGCTGGTGCCGTGATGATGATGATGATGATGACTGCTTTGATAATAATTGAAATGGTTCTTCTTCTTGTTTTATTATTAAATGAATTTGATCGATTATTTGTTTAAAAACTAATAGATTTGCTGAAAAAAAATAAACTAATGTTGATTTTATTTGTGGTCCATTTTTTTCATCAAATTTATAAATTTTATTAATACCTTTGGCTCTGTAAATTTTAATAGAAATAGAAAGGTATATTATTTAATTAAATAAAATTGAATAAAATCTATTACAATTTGTTAGACAAATAAAAATACTTAACATTTTGACGACGCTAATTGTAATTGTGGAGCTTAAATTCTAAACCGATTTTGAACGTCAAGTTTTTGCAATGAATTAAATGAAGCTTTCTATTAGATTTTTATTAAATTAGTTAGTTTTCTTAAAAATTATTCCTTGTGATATAATTGATCGTGGACAAAATAGTTGATAGAAGTTACAGTCCGTTTCACGTATTTCTTCATAATATTTTCTCGTTTTTAACTCATTTTTGGCCTACCTACACCCGTTTAAGCGATGACACAAATTTTCACCATTTATTAACGGATCTGATGGAGTTTCATCTCGATATTACATCTTCAAAATTGTAAATAAAGAAGATACATATGCAAGTAACTGGCGTGCAAGTATATGACTTGTCGTATAAGTACCATGACCTCAGTATTTTTAAGTTGGTTTTATTGAAGGAATAACGCCCATAAAACAATTGATTGAAGCCTGTTGGAAGTGCGCCAAAAGAAGGCAACAACTGTACAACTGTGATTAATTCACATGAAGAGTTGATTCAACGTACTGAAGACTGTATCCAAGAATTTCGCCACAAGTCACAACAAACACTTAGGATTGATTCGGTCTATTAAAAAGCATTGTTGTGTATGTATTCGAGTTGAAGGAGCACATTTTCAACAATTACTTTAGGCTTGGTTTGTTTAAAACTGTAGTGATATGCGTGCGTGTGCTTTTGTGGGTTTATGTGTGTAGGCCTTTGTGTGTTAGATCGTTTGTGTGTGTGTGAAGGTTTGTGTGAATGCATAGGAGTGTATGGTATCAATTATCTGTCACGTTCATATTGTTGGTTTTGGAAAAAACCAAAAAAAGATAAAATTTTTCCATTGCGAAAATCAATTTTATGCCTACATCGTTGTAGTTATTTGTGTATATCTTTGGAACCAGTTGAGACCTATCGTAATGTTATAGCTAAAACGAAAGCTAATGAATGTGGCAAGTTTTTAAACTTATACCGAAAAAATTTTTTCATCATGATTTTTCGACTTATGCTTGAACAAACTTTCAAAAAGAAAAATGGCGTTCAGCTAACTGTCAACATTTCTGTAAGTATCTGGAGAACCACAAGTCCGAATTGCCTTATCTTAACGTCAAATTAAAGATCTCGGTATGCTAATGCTAATAGTGTATCAAAAATTTAAAATTCGGTTAATTAGTTATTGAGATATTGATCCCAGTAGAGTGCAAAACATGGTCTGATTGAAAATTTGGTTATTTGCGTGTAACTTGGTACCGAAGTCGAATCGGCCAAAATGTTATATGATATTTTCGACGCCAAATGACCCATAGAATCTAGTGTTTTCGTATTGCCGTCGATAATTGGGACACCCTGTATATATATTAATATCCATTTAGTTATTATCGAACCGAAATACTTTTCGTGTGATATTTTAACGATCCAGGTAAGAGTTGAATTAGCCGGATTTTGTTATGATGCATGCAATCAATACGGTTGATTTAAGACAACAGTTTAGCATAAAACGTTAAGTTCAAATAATTTGTATTTCAAAAAAGAATCTATAAAATTGGGGAAGAAGTGCATTTTCGACAATTTCAATTTTCCACTAAATAAATTTTCATGATAAACATGTTATTGAAAAAAACAACTGACAATAGATCATAAGATCATAAGAACTCTTCACAAAATATTTATGTTTAAAAGTTGAAATAATAAATCGGTTCTACGCATTTACAATTCATTTGGAATATTTAGGCTTAGATGGTGCAACATCAAATATTACAAATTTCAAGTTTATTTATTAAATAATAAAAACAAAAATGATTATTTAAAATAGTAAATTAAAATTATTAATGTCCAAACCGTTCTCACTCTATCAGTAAGCAGCACAAAAGTCAAAATGCGACAGTGCGACATTAGGGCACAATAATACAATTTCACATAAAAAAAAAATTAATTTAAACATTTTATTTCGATTTTATTTTGAATATTGTACGATTAAATATTAATAATTCTATTTAAAAAAAAATTTTAAAATAATGTAATTCTATTCCTTTTTAAACATAAATAATTAATATTTCATTATTGGATCCATTTGTAGAAAATACGAGTTAATTATTAATAGTTTTTCTTACATACTAAACTAAATGCTAAGCAACGCAATTAATCAAAATTAAATTCATTTAATTTAAAATTCCTATTCATCAATATTAGTATAGGTTGGTTTCCGATAACGTTTATAATAAATGCCTTCTACAAGTCCGCTATCTTTACAACTTGCTACAATTTTGCTAGCGGAACGTGAAAGAAAATAAGATTGCGGGTTTAACTTAAAAGGTAACTCCGGCAAAATTATTAAAATATTGCATTATGTAAAGCCATCAATTAGAATTTGGTTTAAAAAATCAATCCTAGACTTTTTTGCAGTAATTATAGCATTTTGTACAACATCGTTATATCAGATGATAACCGAATAACTTTGTGAACCTTTACAAAATACTTTTATACCACATATAACAATATCATCTTGGTTGGCTTGTGAATATCCTTAATGTAATTTATTTTAATTAAATATACAAAGTTTTTAAAAAGTCGTAAATTATCGAAAATGTTAAACTAAATTTGCTCATCATCCAGAAGGAGTATTGTATTTATCGTAAATATTATCTTTTCGTGTCGGCTAATAATATTGTAGTAATATAAATTTTTTGATATGAAAATCAGACAATACTGTCTTGATAGTGAATAACAGCAGTGAAGTTTAGAATGCTCCTCTAAACAGTAAGACTGTCATGACTGTAGCACTATTCAAAGAAACGATCTTAGGAATATGTTGTTTTATTTATCCTCTAGAACATGTCGATATTTCTGATGTTAATTATTAGAAAATTGTAAATAGTTTTACTGGAAAAGATCATAAAATAGTAGCAAGGTTTTATTTTATGTGCGAGACATTACTCTTTCCAAAAATGTAAATCTAAGATATTCATATTCAAGATGAAGCCAAAACAGCGCATAACTGTGCAAATTAGTGTTGTTGTGTAACTTAAATATAAATGTATTGTAACAACTATATACCAAAAGAACAAAAACAAAAAAAAAAGGATTACATAATTCTGTTTTTTTTTGTATCAATATAAATATTGAAATAATAATTACCTTAACCATGAGGCTCCACAAATTTGCTCTAATGGTTTAATTAAAATTGGTTCAATAACAAGATCTTTTTGATTGTCTATTGTCGGTATTGAACATAAAATACTTTGTAATTTCTCCTGTGCAATTTGACGAAAACCTTGTAATTTTTTATCTAATGTATAATCCATTTTAATTAAAATATACAAATATTTTTTTATAATAATTTTTATAAATTTAATAAATTAATGAGTATATTGTTTTCTAAAAAAAAAAAGTAACACTAAACACAAATTATAATTTTTGTAAATAAAAAATATTTTTGGCTGATATGAAAATGTCAAAAAAAATGACATTTCAATGGCTGGTGTGGTGAACACAAAATTATTTCAAATTTTTAATTTTGTTGAATTAAATATAGATGGCAAATTTGTCTTTTTTTGACGTCATTTTGACATTACGACACGAATGCAAAATGTAAATGCG
Source organism: Bibio marci (assembly GCA_910594885.2). Lineage (NCBI taxonomy): Eukaryota > Metazoa > Arthropoda > Insecta > Diptera > Bibionidae > Bibio > Bibio marci. The sequence goes on along the minus strand of OU343116.1, from coordinate 14,374,587 downwards.
TATGTGCGTATGGAGGTTTTAATTTTTATTGCCAAATTTTTGTTATGTAAAAAAAAGTGATTTTATTTTGCAATAATTTTTATTTAGTTTAATTTTTTATTTCAATTTAATTCAATAGTTAATTATATTATCCAAAAATGACTATATTTAAAAATATTACATTAAGTTATCGACGGTTTTATGTAAGCAGAAATAATATAAATGTATGTATATATACGATGATTTATATAAACAGCAATGATAATAATTATGTATCAATAAACATTAAAAATTTTTCATTACGTTTTCAAGTTTTTCTCAACTTCAAAATGTTGTACAGCTACTCAAAAAACAGAACCTATATCAGATTCAACTAATACAACGGATAATAATTCATTGTTTCCGGGTGCAAAAGCACCATATACATTAATACCAGAATTAAAATTACCAACAAGCATTGCACCGATACCAATCTATCGTGTATTAAATCGAGACGGTATAATTTTGGATCAATCACAAGATCCAAATTTAAGTAAAGATATAGTACAAAAAATGTTTCGTGATATGATTTTATTAAATACTATGGATAAAATATTATATGAATCACAACGACAAGGACGCATATCATTTTATATGACAAATTTTGGTGAAGAAGCGTCGCACATTGGTAGCGCCGCTGGTCTATCCGATACCGATTTAGTTTATGGACAATATCGTGAAGCTGGAGTTTTAGTATGGCGTGGTTTTACAATATCACAATTTATTAATCAATGTTATGGTAATTTAGAAGATGAAGGTAAAGGACGCCAAATGCCCGTACATTATGGTTCAAAAGCATTGAATTTTGTAACCATTTCAAGTCCACTAGGTAATTGAGTTGTTGCTTTTTTATGATATTATCTAGTATTTAAATTAGGATCTGACTGATTTGTTTTTTTTTCGAAATTAAAATTATTACAATGTATCCTCTGACATGTATTGCATTTGTGGAGCAATAAGTATTAATATGCCCATCCTACTTCTAGTGAAGATTTTTTTTGGTGGAGATAAAACATTACTCACACGAATTTAGTGGCGCGGTACCCAGTGCTCAAAGCTTATATTAATTCGTAATCAATATATCACCGGTATTTACATGAGGCACAAAATTGTTCACATATAATATTACTTACTCCATGGCGTTATAATCTAGTTACGGTTTTAGCCAAAACGCTTCTTCAACCTGACCTATCCGCAGTATATATCTTCCAATCCCAATCTCTTAAGGATCTTTATATCGCAGTTTACTGCATCTAGCCATTTTTCCTTTCTAACATTCAATGATGCAAGTTTTAAATCAGTGTCCTTAAATTTTCAACTAGGAATTATTAAGTTACTTGTTCTGTCAGACTTCACACCAACGAGATCATAAGGTATTTTAACAATATTACAAATTAAGTAATACAGCATCTAGGCATAATTGAGTTTTAAGGCTTTATCAAAAATCATTACAAGAATTGTTGTTATGATAGCGGCGATACGAATTGAATTGTTAAATATAAAAGCAAACGAAGTAAAATTAACAATTTTTTAAATTATAAATCACTTTTGCCTGAAATTTTGTTTTGCCGAATCTATTACGATAAGTCCAACCGGTAATTGATTTACACTTAATTGGCAAAACCAATCAGTACCGGAAAAAAACACAGTGATAAGAACATAAGAACATGATTTGAACATCATCAACAAACATGGACATTTTTCATGTTTTCGGAAGAAGGCAAATCGTTGAAACCATGGTGTTGGACTTTATCTAGAAATTAACAATGTCATTTGTCTGGACAATCAATCAGTACAGTCCACATTGTTACGGTTCAAAATTGACCTAAAAGATGGTTTTTACCTACCACGAAATATTTAAATATAATAAGATTTCAATAAATAAAATTCGGTTTAATATATTGTTTGTTCGTTGAAATTAACAACATCTACTAATTTTAATTGGTTCCGGATACTCATGTGGCATTGATTTCATCAATGACATGTGACACAGACCTCATTTAACATTATTCCTAATGCGATGAATATAATGATGATGATAACCCACTCTTTGATTAATTACTCTGTGCCTGACGTATACTATTATAAATCACTAATTGATCTTCAAATATGAGCAATGTTAAATAAATTATCACTTTTAAAATAGATATGCTTAATTTTATGGTAATAAAATATAGTGTAAGTGGTGGATGGAATTACATATTTCCGACCTCCATCGTTTGTATAATTTAATACAATTCTAAATATTCTCATTTAAGCTAAACTCCAACCAATTTATAATAGTGCGTGTTCGTGGTGAGAACACAATTATCACTCTTCACCTATGATCACATATTAAAATCTTTGTAGTGTGATCATAAGAGGTATTGAAATTGATTTTTTTTTCTAGCCACACAATTACCGCAAGCTGTTGGTGCTGCGTATGCATTCAAAAGACGTCCTGACAATAATCGTTGTGTTATAACATATTTTGGTGAAGGTGCTGCGTCTGAAGGTGATGCACATGCTGCATTTAATTTTGCAGCTACCTTAGATTGTCCAATTATTTTATTTTGGTAATTAATTGTGTGTTTTAAATAAAATAAAAAAAAAAACCCCAAAGGAGATGCCTTTGTTTATTTTTAAACTTTTGCGTCGGTTATTTGCATCTTTGGGTTAAACAAAATACTTATTAGTATATGTATAAAAAAAAATGTGTATATAAAGTCATACAATTTTATTATATCTCATAAATATAGTCGTAATAATGGCTATGCTATATCAACACCATCAACTGAACAATATAAAGGTGATGGTATTGCTGGTCGCGGACATGGTTATGGCATAACAGCTATACGTGTTGATGGTACCGATGTTTTTGCTGTTTATAATGCAACAAAAATTGCACGTGAATATGTTTTAAAATATAATAAACCAATAATATTTGAAGCTATGGCCTATCGGTAAATCAATTACTTTTTAATGTTGTGCATCGTTTTAATGCTAATATTAAATCTAGTATTGGACATCATTCAACGTCTGACGACAGTACCGCTTATCGTTCGGCCAGTGATTTAGAAGTTTGGAATACTGTTGAACATCCAATTACAAAATTAAAAAACTATATGAAAAATCGTGGATGGTGGAATGAAGAGGAAGAAAATGCCAACGTACAACAAATTCGTAAACAAGTTTTATCACAAATATCACAATCTGAAAAAATTTTAAAACATAATTGGCGTGAAATGTTCTATGATGTTTATCATGAATTACCACTACATTTAAAGTAATTAAATTGGTAAAATTTACGATATAATGAATTGAAATATGGTTATTTTTAAATTTGCAGAGAACAAATGAATCAATTGGAAGAACATATTGATAAAAATAAAGAACATTATCCATTAAATCAATTTAAAAACTAAAATTATTATTAGCAAAATTTTATATAAATTTATTTTTATTCTTCGAATGGTGATAGTCATATAGTCGACGCGCGAAGATGATGATGACGAGGACAGAAATTAATTGCATTTATTTTTTATTTTATTGTTTGGTTTAATGTTATTTAATATATATATTTACAATATAATAATGTGGCTTAAAGATTCTAATTGTTATAATAATAGTTTTTATTAAAATTTCATGATTTTTAAGTATAAATTTCTTATTTTTTGTATCTGTCATATTTATTATTAATTTTTAACACGAACAAAATATGGTAAAATATTTAATGGTGCCGGATAATCCATTAACCATTTTGGACCTACATAGACAATGTTTGTGTTTTTATCTTCCCATTTGCCGTTCGGTAAATATATGTCACGTGATGTTTGTCCTTCTTGAAGAATTGGTGCCGAAATTATGTCTTCACCGAGTAAAAATTCTGAAAATAATATGAAAAATAAGCATTTTTATGCACCTACAGCTTTCGCACACATTTTTAAACGATAAAAGAAGCGCCTGATAGGGATACATTTAATACGTTTACGGTTGTGGCGAAATTGAGTTGTTTCAATAACAATGCTCAAATAATTATCTGCTTGTTGTTGGTATGTCATTCTAACATAAAACAAACAACTACAACTATACATGATAATCCTCAGATGGGTTATAAATATTCCAACATACAGGGATTCCTTCGGACCATTTTAACGAAATATCAGCATTCCACAAAGTTATTGAACATGTGATTCAAGAACTTTCCATTGGGAATGCGCAGTTATGGTACCGGTAAGCCAAAATATATATATATAATAAAATGTAATGTACATTATATACTTACGATCATTTATTTGTTGTGCAACACGATCGTTTGGTTCTATCCACCATAATGGTGGATTAACTGGATCACCATTTAGTACCGCCAATTTAAAACGTTTTATAATTTCCGGTGCATATTCAGTATGTAATTGTGTTAATTGTTGACTTAATGTTATCGTCTCCAAATCATAGTCCCATGGTACAAATGAAAATTGTAAACTTGGCATAAAAACATTAGCTTGCAGCCAACGTATAAACATTTCTTTATTTGGTGGATGGTCATTGTACCCGTTGCCACCAATCATATCGGGTAATACAAATGGATAACCAACCATATTTAATTGTAATAATGTTGTTATTAATGTCGGCAAACCATTATTCCAATTCCATTCCGAATCTTTATCGATCATACGTAAAAATATTGGTAAATCTTGTGTTCCTTGACCCGATCGTACTTCAACTAACGGTCCAAAATTTGCTACCGTACGTACATAATCGGTTGTGATTAGACTTGGATGTTGATGTAATGATCCTGTTAATTTGGGATTCTATATATGGTACAATAGAGAATATATATATATATAATTTTAAATTAGTGCACGCAACACGAAAATCGATCTTGTTGGGATTTCCGAAGTATTCTGTATATGTATTTCGGTGTGTGTGTGACGACATTGCAAATCCCTGAATAGCTTTCATATTTTCAAATTAATCGCAACCTATAAGGTTCGAATGGACGCCAATGAATTACGATCCAGAATTTATAAGTGAATTAATAAACAGTTCAAAAATTTCTTGCATGTTATATATGTTTATGATCACGTATCAGGTTTACCAAGATATTCAGACATCATACCCGGATCTATCATGGTTTTAGCAGAATTTTGTCCAAAATATTCTTGTTCCTTTTTTTAAATAGTTATAGAACAACTATTTGTTCCAATACTTGTTGAGCTATTCCTGATATTTGTCCTAAGAAGGTATACTCAAAGTTCCGTCGTCCGCACTAACTATATATAGCGTGAACCACATTTTCGAAGGTTATATTGACTTATCGTGGACGGTTTTTGTGAAACCTGTGTAATAATGTGATCAAAAATCTAATGTATAACATGTTTCAGTCTTTTATTCACGACTTTAATTATATATAAATAATCCGCATCCAGTAGTTCTTCATTATTGAATTAAACAAATGAGGTTTATCGATTTTCACAATCGCTATTCGTTATCGTTATCGTTTGTTTGCCGCGAAAAATGTTATGGGATCAGAGGAGTTGTGCGTTGTTTTTGTGTAGTATATAATTATAATTACCGTTGGACTCCAACTACTTTCGCCAGCATCAAATTTAAAACTATCAATACCAGCATCATTTTGAAGTGTTTCTAAACGTGTTCGAAACCATTTAGCTGCATCTGGATTTGTAAAATCAATGTAAGCAGCTTCACCAGTGTTACTATTCCACCATTGAGTATCCGTATTTTGATCATAATCTTGAACTAAGTAACTATAAATGTTTGTAAAGTGGGTTTAGTATAGTTAATATATTATTAAATATTAGTATACAATATATTTTAACTTAAATGCAAATTAATAATACGTGAGTATTTAAGATAAAAAACAAACCCATTCGTTTTAGCGTTTGTATACCAAGGTTCACAACCTTTATTGATAAATGGATGGATCCATAAGGTTACACGAAAACCCTTCTCTTTTAGTGTATCCGTTAATTGTTTAATGTTTGGAAATTTTACAGTATTAAATGTTAATGCACCATAACATTGTTCCCAATCATCGTCCAATTCATATTGACTGTTTGTAAAATTATTGGTTAGTATTTCGTTGGCAAACTGCATCACAATCGATTCATTTACATCACGTTTGTAGCGGGCCCATGTTGACCAAATTGGAAATTCAACCATACGTTCGTCCGGATAGTTTGTCGGTTTCGTTAAAAATCTACCGACAGCCTGTAAATGCGCTTGCCGTGCATTATATCGGCTAACACCAATGTAATAATTAAATGTAAATTCATTAGATTCTCTATTGTACGGTAATTGTTGTTCGGCAATAAAACACAATTCATTACCGTTTATATTTTGGTCCAGATACAACGGTGTTTCAGCATCAACATAAACATATACACCATATGAATTTAACCAATAACGTTCAGTTATTCCACAATTATCGGCCTCTTTTGATACATACGAATAATTGTTAAATGTTAACTTTTCAATTGGCCAATATTGATATTTTTGTTGTGGACCACCAAACCAACTCATTTGTGAACTATTTAAATCTATACAATCACGATTCACTTCGGATTTTTGCATTGTTCTTGACACCATTATTATCGATGAATTTATTTGTTCGTCCATAATTTCAAATTTTATCGGTAACACTGCATTATTATTATTATTATTAATTCCATTCAAAATAAATCCATTTTCTATTTTTGTTATTGTAATTAAGTTTGCTTTAACGGTTGGATCCAATTTCACCGATAATATTGCTATTCCGGCTGTTGTTATGCATCGCCATATATAAATGTGAATTGAAGAAATAAAAATATAATTAATTATAGGTGGATAAAAATATTAAATTATAATATGACAAACAATCGTTAAACGTTGACTCTTGCGGTTGGGTCTTTAATACTACAGTTATAATTACTATATATAGTATTAACGGAAGTCCTCGTCTCAAATGATATACGTTTGTTGGATATGAGGAATGTCCTTGTACTCAGCAAAACAGTTATGGTTATCATTAGCCTCATACAGGCATAGAGGTACATGGTTGCGAGAATGGCCTTGCTGTTGATACTTTGCGCGCGTGTTTATCACTGCAGTCTACTTATAAGTTATACGGGGACACATTTCTTTTCTCAAAATACAACAAAGTAAGAATACTTTTTGTGCGTCGCTCGGTCGAAATATTTATAAGGAACCAAGACTATTATTTTTATATTGGTAAAAATGCTACCGTGAAACTATCTTGAAATACTTAAAATCGCTTATAATATATAGATAGTGAATAAGATTATTCAAAACACAAGCTCTGTAATAGGCATCAACGGTTCAAAGAATGATGACAGAACGAAAATATAGATAAAATGGTTCAGGTCAACCATCAACAACAATTCAAAATATTTATAAACTGGAAAAAATTGTCTATATACGAAAGTTACGATATGAAAAAGTTTGTTCATAAATTGACGTTAATTTCTTAAAAACCATATTGGTGATGGAACATGCGATGATCCATATAGGAGTCACGCACTTGTGTTAACACATCTCTAAATGGTATTATATAATGGTGCAATATGTCTAACGAATTTTGTATTACCACATCGCAGGTGTGTTCGTCTGGATGAGTCGCAATTTGGACTATATATTCTTCTTACGTTAATATTACCTTCCATGCGGTTATTATATATATTAAGAATATAAGATTTTTGCTGTGATGATGTTAATTTTGCACGTACTTACCTCTATTTACAGAATATTTTACACCACCATCGATAGCATCTTCAACTCTTACATATGCATTGAGTCTTGTAAATGCTTGTAAATGAAGCGTTTTTGCCGAACAAATTGTTAAATAAACAATAATTATTACAAATAATTTAATAAATTTATTATAAAACATTTTCACATAACTAATTAATTAATTAAATAATTATAATATTTAAATAACAAGCAATATTTCGCGAATCAATTGTCGAACGAAAACTGAAACTGATATTTAATTTCAATTTAATTTTATATATACTCTTTAAGTTTTTAAAAATAAAAACGTATACTGTTTCAGTGCCTGTGTTACGTTCTTAACGTGTATATGTCTAGCTGCATGTATGTATCGTTATTGTCACAGTATAAAGATCATTTTGCAAGCTTCCTGGAATTTGAATTGGTCATTTCTCCCCCCATTTTAATGAAATTAAGTATGTTTCATCAAATTGGGATTATAAATATATTAACAATTCGCGTACGAAAACTCTGGGAAATCAAAAATCGTGAACAGTTTTCCCGCACACAACTTCCTCAATACATAGGCTAAGAAATAACCAAATTATTATCAGGAAAACCATTCACTGTTTTACGATTTTCCATAATTTTCATAGAATTTGTACATTGAAAGTACTGCTTTGAAAATATATTTGAAATTTTATTAAAATCGTATACTGACCCGTCAAATTACGATAATAAGCTGCGGTGTGAAAAACCATCAACGATATTGATTTTCCAAAAATTACCATATAAACGAACTATTCGCATACAATCGCACTTTGCACATAAATAAAAAAATTCCATAAAAATCGGTTAACAAAAACGATCAATTTATTAAATTGCATGAAACCATTTGTTAAGAACTATTGCTGCCTCCTTTGGATTATTTAAAGGTACACATTCAAAATCATTTTGAATATATGTACACCGAATTTCATTGTATTGAAATTAAAATTATTAAATAAATATTATATACTTTGGAGTCCATTCATACCAATGCCAAAACTTACAAGCGATGTAGTTTTTTTAGATGCGGAAGAGTACGAGGTACGATTGGACAAACGATGGTTTAACGTTTGAATACGCAATTCGAACTATTTAAATGTTTGTGTGATTAGGTCAGTTTTTTTGTCCTAAGAGCGGCAATTGCTTTTACGTTGATGTGTGTGTGTCTATCCCACCGTCCAAATTAAGATTGGTTGTTGGTTTGTTTATGGGACACTGGCCACGTTAAACTAACACCCTCACAAAATGTGTTTTGGTTACAAATACAATTTGTGCCGAATGTTCCTTGCCGGAAGAATCGGCATATGGCACGCTACTTATGTGAATGTCCGACCTATGTGATAGCTAGGCATTAGTTATTTGGAGAATACGCAATGAGTCTTCCACAATGAACGGAACATATATATAAGAAACATCTCTGGTATCATATCATCTGCGAGAATTAACTTACAGGTAGAGTACAGTGGACCTTCCTTTGGTCTAAATGCCGGAATTAATTCCTCCTGTACATAATTTTAGTGCTTTGAAAATCGAAGAAAATAACACATCTAATCTATTGTCTTTTTGGTTGTTTTGTGGTTTTTATATAATCTGTTGCTTGCATTTCATGATCATTTTATTTCACAACAACAACAATAACACTCATATCAAACATATTTTACCACATATATTTACACAAGGTCCGCCGTGACCGCCATACACTAATAATAATACATTTGAGAACATTCCGAAACTATTTCCGATACGATGTGCATGCTATATTTCTTGACTTGAAATTGTCCCAAGGATGGCATCCCCAAGAAATCGTATGATTTTTTTCAAGTCATATATATTATATCCAAATGGAGCTTATGGCATCTAATAAACATTCATTACAGCCAAGTTAGTAAATTATTTTGATGTGGGTGATTAGCCCATAGTGATGTATGTGCAAATATTGTTAATCTTATTGAAATCGATGATGAAATACATACAAAAATATTGAATATTATAATTTTAATTGTGTAGTTCCAAAATGTTGTACATAATTATCTTCTATGAGATATGAACTTATAGGTGATGCATGCATTCGCTACTTGAGAAAATTTAATAAATTTAAATATAAGATTTTTGATAATCATCGCATGTGTTGTGATTTGGGTACTATGGGTTTTCCCTAACACCGTGCATATCTTCAAATAGAGTCTGCTGATTGCAGTCCACTTTATAACAAGTTCTTATATGATGTAGATTTGAATTGGTATATATCTGCACGCATTGTCTGCTAAAAATTCTTCGGAAACTTAGCTGAGAGTATGTATTGAAAATTCATTCAGATCACAGTTAATTATTGCAAAACCGGACATCGCGTTCTATTGTACAGCGTGTAGTTTTTCTCTGACATATATTAATTATTACCTAAGCAGGCTATTTTGTTTATCTAATTGTTATTAAAATAGAACTTTATACATTTTTTTTATGACTCATATATTATTATTATTATTAATACAATATTCAAATATTATAATATAAATATTAAATAAATATACACTTTTTTATTTGTACATTCTATAAATATAATTAAATATCTCAACAACACAGGTACAGGTACTGCAACAATATAATAATATATAAAATATATATTAGATTAGTTTAAAATGGCACTTTACAAATTTCAATGTAAAATTTATGAAGTATTGTATAAATAAAATAATTAATTATAAATGTTATCTATCCGACCATGTATTCTTTTTTAATTATGTCTGCCGGTAAATCAAAATAATAACGAATTTTTTATTTATTGTACACAACACACAGACGCACATAATATCACAATTTATGATGACGATGATGTGGATAATTCTAAAACTTCTTTAATTATTTTTAAATCTCTTTTATCAGCATATAAATCATTTCGTTCACTATACAATAGTTCATTGATTCTAAAAGAAATAATAAATAAAAATTTAATAAAAATATCACAGTTTGGCCCAATATCAGACTATGATTATGAGCGAGGAACTAATGCCTTACTAGGTCGATGAAATAATTTCTATTTATTCCTCATCATTCATTATTAATTGCTGTTACTCAGCAATGGCAGCATAGAGTATCAATAAAAGAGTGCCATCTTGTTTAATATTCAATCTATATGAATAGCCATAGACAGATTTTACACTATACTTCGATCTCAGTTCTTTGTCAAATACCGTTTAGTCGAGCCACCTTCCTCCTACCCTGTGAATATCACTCCAAGCATTGCCTATTGTAATATCAAGCACACACCTCAAAGTATATGTTCGATTCATCACCATTTTCACCGTTTGATATATCAATTAATCAACGATCATTAAGTTGGCGGCGACGGTTTCTTCGAAGGCATCTATTTTTATGAAAACACCAAGGTGATATGTAATCACACACGAGACCCTTCAAATTTCACAAGATATTTTTGACGCTTGAATACGAACTTCACACATTATCCACCCAGACTTTGCATATTTTAGTTATTCTGGTACATCGCTCTTACCGCACCGTCATCAATTGTTACAATGCAATAACGGTAGCATAATTCCTCGACCTAATCAATTATACTAACATCGATTTTGAATGCGGATCAACGACTAATTTATTTTGTCAACTGTATAGCAATTTAATTTTCGACAAGTTGATCGCTTAATTGACCCATATATCTTTTTTGGAATACTGATTGCAAAAGTTCTACACTAACCGTGCGTTACTGTAGAGCTCTAATTTTTCCATATGTATGTACTTTATGTTGGATGTCATGTACGTGTTACCAAGCAATTATCATTGACAAAATCAAGGTCCTTAAATCGAATTATTACGACGAGAAGATGTACTAACACAATCAAAAAAGTTGATGCATAATATGTGCGCTGAAAGGATACAACAATCCTGTTTTACTCCAGTTCACACACGGCATAGTGTGTATAAAGTTTTTATAGCGCAATTTGAATACAATTTCAGTCCCTATAAAGTACTTTTTATCATGTTCAATATAACTTTATGGGAAGCTTATATTCCGCGGATACTTTCTTGAAGAAAATTCATGTTTATACTGTACAAAGTCGAAGTCCACACAAAATATATTGAACGAGGTAATATACTTGATGCAAAAACTATTTTAATTGCATCACGCCGTTCAGTGCTTGTCGGAGTAATGATATTAAAGTAACATAAGGTAACGTTTGAGCTATATACGAGGTGAAGTTATTCAATGGTGTTGTTATTGTTACCAACACATCATCACCAGCAATCATTACAGGATAATCAGTGCGAGTAAGTCTGTTGCGACAACTTACACATATGCTTATGAAAGAGGCATTCATTTAACCACAACCATTTTAGCTTCATCCGTATTACCGCATCTATTCGAATTTCGATAACCATCTCACATATTAAATTTTCTTAAAACTGTTGTCGAGATTTAAATTCGAGACGTTATGATGCGGGCACAAATGGGATACGACATTCCATTAAACCTCCAAGTCTGAACGCAGATAATATTTATAAACTAACACCGTTGCCCCTATTTTGGGTTGGAGGATTGTCTGAATAAATTATCAATATCTTGTTCGACCCTATCAGACCATCTAATTTCGCTTCGATCTATTTCTAATTTAAATCTTTGAAATTCTCGAACAATTAGCGGTAGCAGCAATGTTTGAACGATTTAAGTTCCATATACCGTGTACATAAAGAGTGTGCCAAATGGTCGTTACCACTAAAATCCAATCCACAGCTATCTATAGCTATAGTTTTATTCATTAAATCATATGAAACCCAGAGTGAGCGTACGAACAAAACGTTAACCGGTGAGCTAAATACAATACCTATTACCACATAATAATTTAATAAAACTTACCCAATTGCAATTTTATCTTTAATTTGACAATCAATTTCACTGAATTGTTCCAATTTCATTTTGTGTACCTCTTGTATGTTTTTAGCCCATTCTTGTTTGTAGAATAATTTGCCTTTTTCAACCATTTCTAATTTTTCATGTAATAATTTCTAAAATAAAATTTAATTTAATTTAATTATTATAAAATTACAATAATATGAATTTAAATAATATACAGCCACTGTCCTAAAATTTAACCTCTGAACGGATTAAAATGACAAGGTTATTTTTCGGACGCATTTATCCTCTTTGAACTGAGAAATACATCATCGATGCCACCGAAAAACTTTATATTAATAACCATTTCAAACATTTCGAAACAGTTCTTTGATCTTTATATACTTTACGACCGACGCACTAAAGCTATTGCCCCTTTAATGAGTTGTATTTGGGCATCATACGCTGAAGGAAATATGAAACCGTTACCACAGATCCATATATTAGATAGTCATTGTCAGAGGTTATTTTTCGGACAGACACGGTTTTAATATAATCCATTTTTACCATTTCTTCTTGATACACAATTAATTGTTCTTTTGCTATAAAATTCATTTTCATATTTTTTATATGATTTTCTAATTCCAAAATATTTTCTTTTAATTTTATATTTTCTTTTTGCAATAAATTTGTTGTCATTTCTAATTCTTCAAATTTTATTTCTTCTAATTTAATACGATGGATACTATCATTTTCTAATCGTCTAGCCATTTCACGTAACTTTAATAATTTTTGTGAATAAGTGTTTTCCAGTTCAATTTTTGCACGTTCTAAAATACGTTCACGTTGTAATTTTTCAATTCCTTTTTCCTATAAAAACATTAAAGAAACATATTTTTAATTCTTAAAACATTAAAATATATTATAATTATACAAGACAAGACACGATATACAATTTGATATACAAAACGTTTCCAGCTTTAAAATAGTTCATTTTTATGTTAGACTTGGACCAAAGCAATAGAGGCGAAATTAACGGATTTTTTTACCAACAATATTAATGCATACCTTTAAGGTTTTTTGTGCTTTTTCTAATGCAATTGTTAATAGATTACATTTTTCTAATTTTTCAGCTAAACACTTTTCTTTTTCTAATTTTTGTTGTTGCCAGTCATTTGATAATTGTTTTAAATGATTAATTTCACGTCGTTTTAATTCAATTAAAAATAATTCCTGTTGGTTCAGTTTCCATTGTTCTAATTCTTCAATTAATTTATAGGTTAATTCTTTGTCTAGTTGAATTTTTGTCGGTGAAGACGCTAAATTATTATCGTTTGTAATATTGCGAAATTTTTTTATTTGATTATTATAATTGGCACCTAAATCTTCTAAATAAACATAGGCACAACACATTGCAATTTTTTCACAATTTTGATTTTCCATTAAAATGATGCCAGCATTATTTGCCTAAAAATATAATAAAAATTAAATTAATAAATTGTTTCCAGTCGTTCGGCTAATTTTAGTTAATATGATGACATGTAGTTCCACGGAAACACCTCGCAAATTGGATGTTTGACGTGCCACACACATGTTAAATCTGCAAAAACTTAAAATAATAAAGCTATTTGCGCTGACTCATTCAACCCGGACAGTATGCTATCGACCGATAGTGGTTCATGTAGATGCATAGGCTTTACTGGATGAAGGGCGCGCCACCTAAACTAAAACTGAGTTCAGGCAACTAATCCCAGACGCTTAAATGCCTTGGAAAAACGAAATTTTACTTCAATAACTCATACACTATGTTGTACCAAAACTTTTGAAATAATATTGTCTACTTGCTGTTTTATCTTTTGCATGATAATCAATCAATAATAAAATACCGTTTGTGCATACCAGAAATCTGAGGACATAATCTTTTCTGATGAATGAACTGTTTTTGACTTCTTTGATGCACTTTCACCAATCCACATTGTCTGCATGTATAAAATCGATAAAATACAAACCTGAGCTAAAAGATGTCCATTATCTAATTCAGCTGTTGCATAAGTTGAATGTGGTCCTTTAATATTTAAAACACATGGATCGGATTCAATAATTTCATTAATATTTTTAGGATCCGATGTAAAATATAATATTAATTCTAAATTTTCCAAATCTATTAATGCTGATTGTATTTCATTTAATTCAAAATTAATTATTGTAAATGGTGTGTCGGCTTTTGTATGTTGTAGGCTGTGGAAAGAATAATTTAAATCATTAATCATAATTTTTTGTGATTTTACATTGCGTGCAATGCAAATCGAATAGAGAAGTTTTGGCATCAAGACTTTGTTCGATAAATTTATCTGACAGTGGAGCAGATATTGACATATCTGGGGTTAATCGGAACCTTTGAATGTCTGAACTGGCCGCTATGGATGGATGCACAAATGGTTAAGGATAATATTCGCGCATCAAAATGGTCAAGAAACTTATATGCCTATAATAATTGCGGCGATATGACAACACGATTTCATATCAATGAGTTATATTTCTGTAACATGGTCTAATTTCATGGTATCCGAAAAATTCGCATACATTTTAAACGTGCAATTCCGAGTAGTATACAAATGTTAAATTATTCCAGACACATTTTTATAATTATTTGGAAACAAAAAAACATGTATAAAAACCTTATTTGCCAAATTCCAGCATCTGGTTTTCTATTAAATCTTATAGATTTTAATACCAACACGTAACTAAATGTTTTTGGAATCATTTTAATTTTTGGTGTTTGTTGTTGTTGCTGTTGTATTTGTTGTTGTTTTTGTTGTTGTTGTGGTATTTCAATATAATTTTTAATCAAATTACATTCGCTCATATTTACTTGACATTCTTCATCAATCATTTGAATGTGTCCGGCTGTTTCAGGTGGTGGCATTGTTCCACATAACATTTCTTGATCCATTGTAATATTAGTGTCAATTGATTTTGGTGATGTAATTATATTACCGTGGTGATCTCCATCACCTTTTCCATCATAAAATTCATGTAATGGTGGCGGTCGTCGTACTGGAGGATCATTTATATCGATGTTATTATTATTTAAATTTAAATTTTCACAAGTTGATGAATATTTTAAATTAAATTTATAATCAATATATGAATATGAATATGAATTATTAAATTTCATAATACTATTTTGAATTGGATCAATTGATATTTTTCCGTCGATACCATTTACCGAAATAGTTTTTGATAAAAACTTATTCAAATCAATTGTTGATATTGCATTCATTAATTTTAATGTTGTTTGACCTATATGGAATAAATATTGTAATTTTCAAGTATATTAGACCGTTTTTTTTTGTTTAGAGTGATAAAAATATATGTAAAGAAATATTACCTATTTTTAAATCATTACAATAAAATTCAATTGGAATTGAAAAAATAGATTGAAAATATTTTTTTAACATTTTCAAAGATGACCGAAAATTTATGGTTATTATTTCTTGTATTGAATGGATATCGTTTGATTGTTTTGCTAACAAACATCCTTCATTTGAATTACCAAATAATATATATTTCATTGTATATTTGAAATCAGTTGTTTCGGTATTATTATTATCCGATTGAATTTGATTGATTTGTTCCAAATTTATTGCATTTTTAATAATTATTTTAACAATAAATATATGACAGTCATCTGCCGAATCACCAACTTGTAATAATTTTTCATTTTGTAATAATTTAATAAATAATCCATTTTGTGATGATGAAATATTTTCATATTTTTCTATTTGATTATCATCTTGTTCATCTTTATGTGATTTTGATGGTGACACAATAAAATCTGGTTCCGTAGTATTCTGGAAAGAGAAGAAAAAATAATACAGAATTATATAATAATTAAATAATTATCGAAAACCGTACCTTCAAATTATACGAATCATTTTCCAAATTTATATTAATATTATCTGTAATTACAACAGACATTAATATTTCTGGTTTTTGTTTATTCCCATGACTAATGGTTCCTGAAACACCAATAAATTTATACCAACGTGATTTTATCTGTACAGAATAAAAACGAAAATTCTACTATAATAAAATAAATATTATAATTAAATTAAAATCAAAAAATTTTACAACTCTTTCACTTCGATTTCCTGCTACAATTGGAATAACTCTAATCGGTATTATAACATATCCAATATATTGTCGTTGATCGCCTTGATTACTGATAATAAAACATTCTAATTTTATAGGTACATTTTCACTTTTCATTCTAATTTACAAAAGATAAAAAAACACGAATCTTTAAATATAAAATTAAATAAAAATAAATAATTCACACAACAACCTTTTCATAGATCTTTTATCAGTTTCCCATACTAAATTATTGTCAAATATTGTGGCAATTTCACCGGGTTGTACAATTTCTGATTCCAATATATTTCCACAAAGTGTTGCTATTAATATTATTGGATTATTTTCAATATTCTTTAAGCCAGTTGCTAAAAAAATATAAAATCAATCAATTAATCTACTTTAACATTGTTTCTGTAAATATATTTTATTACCCACCTCTTTCAATATGAAGTAAAATAAATAATTTATTTGATTCATCCATAATTAAAATCGCGTTTTAGACTAAAAAAAAAGATATATTTTTAAATAATATACAATTGTTTAACAACACACAAACAACAAATTTATCATTTGTCATTTATATAAAAAAAAATAAAAATTGATTGCTATGATAACAAAAAAAACATGTTTATAAAAATGAAACACATCCACTCAACCAAACAACTATAATCAAATTTATTTATTAAAATACGAATATTATGAATTTTTTATATTAAATATTTTATATTTTCATTTTATTATTATATGTTCGCAAAATAACAATTTTGAAGTTTAGCACGAATGTCGAATTTGTCCGTATAACACGAGAGGCCGATACTGTATATGTGTAACACGTCACGTCAAATAAAAACAATAGCCATCTATATTCATATTCAATATAATAAGATTAATAAAAACCAAAAGGCAAAAATTAAAAGTAAAGCAATTTTTAAAGTAGAAAAGAATTTTTTTCAATTTTTTTTTTATAATTTATCATAAATAATTATAAAAATTATCATTTCAAATGATGATTATATATTTCTTAATGATTTTGCGGTTTCCAACTGAAAGGGAATAATATTCATCTTAACATTGTGTTTTTGAAAAATGTCTCATGTAACATAACCTCTAAACAAAATAATAGTAAAAATTTATAAAAACATTTTAAATTAATTAAAAATAAAATGTAATTTATATTTTAGTTAAATACGGGATTCAGCTGCAGCCAATGATTATTTCAGTAGTGGATTCGAGGTAAAGAAAATCGAAAATAATATGTGCCTATTAGTACCGTCCGCAACCAGTTTCAAAATGTTGATAATGAATGCAATCAATATACACGTCATTTGGAAAAAATTGATTTCCATTCATTACCGCATTGTTGACTTCTTTTAAGAAGCAATAAAGTATTAGAAATTATGCCAGTATAGAAACAAATCATCATACATGAACAATCATTGATAATAATAATGAATACTATGCTGTGGTGTTTATTTGTTAAATTCATTTAAGATGCTAATTATATTCTTGGAAAATTATCAATTGATCCAGTACGTAATGATGGGTAATTGTCTAATAAAATCAGTAAGCATCACACAATTCAATGTAAGGTAAGAAAAATACTATAATTTAAAAATATAAAAATGTTTCAATTTGAGAATATTTTTCTTTTTGCATGTTCCAACAAAATTGTTTATCATAGTTAAATGGTATCCGATTAATAAGCAATACAATAAAAAAATTCCAAGCTGCAGACGTAGAACTTATTAGATAGACAATTTGTAGTTATGGATCATAAAAAAAAAGTCTATATTGAAAAACTCTATTGATTATGTTTTTCAAAATTGTTGTACCTGCTACATTAAAAGTTCGTTTGTTATCGATAGAAAAATGGTAATCTGATTGCGCCAAATCTGTTGATATATGAGCTTGGATTAATACTACCAAACCCACCGATTTTAATATATTTTTAATTGTTTTTTTTTTTTTGTATGTGATGATGCATTATAATGAAGCAAAAGTTGTCGGTAGCGATCCGTATTTTAAGTAAATAATACACAATATCTCTTTTAACAAATACAGAGCATTCCTTTGCTATCAGAAACCCGTTTGGTTTTGCTTTACTATTGATGTTGAACATTCTTTATCTTTCACATCACACATTCAAATTGTTTAAAACAGTTTTCCAATCGTTTTATTTTTTGTGTTTGTTTCTTTTGATTAAAATCAGTTAAAATATGAAAACACAAATGTTTTTTTATTGGCTCGAAATCCAACATTTTCAAAATTATATCATGTACTTTTACAGTTTTACAACAAATTATGTATATCAAATTGAAAAAATATGTTCAGAATCCTTTAATTTGGGATATTACCAATATCTTTTAAAATAAATATAATATTAATTATATTATTTTACTTGCATTTCCTTTTTAACTAATATTCCTACTTTTCTTTCGCTTTTAAATAGATTTAGAAAGACGAAATGTGTTCTGGTATCTGAGCACCAATTATTGAAATTAACGTGCATATTATGATGATTTAATTCATCGTATTAGAGGTAATTTATTCTTTATAATATGTAGCTTATTAATTAATAATAATAATTTAATTTATATAATATTATAGCTGAAGAATATATATGGTAATGCTACCTCAAGCAGAGTTATAAACATAGCCATGATATAGTTTACCAACCAATTGTGTCAATTATTGATCCGGTTAGTGTTGGAACATACATTAAATTTACATCTATCCGTACCATATTAGCAAAACAACAATTAGACTGCTGAGACATTTTGGAAATATTCATTACACATGTAATATTATGTTAAAATATTTAGTTGCACAAGGTTTATATTATTTTACATTAGTTCAATGCAAATTTTAGCTTCAATGCTATTAACATATGCTGCACATATGATACAATCACATCATTAAAATAAATAAAATGGAATTATTACGTTCGTCATACCATTGGTGATAATTATTAAATATACTGCAGGACCACAACCAATGGAAGCGTATGTATAGCATTTGTTGCAGTTATTTGTGATTTGTGACAACTACAACAAAAATCTATGCCGCACGTAAAGATATTACAAAATCAAGAACATATATCATATCATTACAGTGAAGTTGATAAATTTGACCTAATGGCAATCTATAACAATTCACCGATTGATCTTTAATAAATATTATCGCAAATTATGATTTATATTTTATTTGAGTGATTGCTCGTCGTGGGGATATTTGTTTTGTTTACTGGGTAATATCAAATGTTTAAAAAAAAAATTCTATGTAATATTAATTTAAATTTTTTTTGTATATTTGCAGATGATTTAAAAAAAAAGTATATTGAAACAACACATAATTTGATTATATTAAATTGTATCAAACTTATGTTACTTCTACTGGCATCATATATAAATAAAATTAGTTTTAGTTATTTAAGCATGAATTAAATTTTCAATCTAATTGTATATTGTAACAATTAAATATTATACTCGTATTAGAAGTAATATTTATTCATTAAGAATGAATATGAAATTAGCTGAATTAAAATTTTTACCAAGAATTCAATATTAAATAGTAGCTTCATTTTATTATAATTGAATTTAATTATTGATTATTCAGTTTATAACAATTACAATTACATGTAACGCTTGAATTATATAAGATAAATAACAAATAAACTCTTAATTATAAAGTAAACCTCATTCAAATTGATTCACACATTGCATTTTAAACTTATTATTTAAATAGAAATATCGCTGAGAATTTTTTCTTAATATATTGAATTTAAATTAAAAAATTAGAATTCATTCAATTTAAAATATTAAAATAAATTTGTTAAAAGAATATATAGTTATTTAAAATTCATTTAAAAAGTATTGTAATTATTAAGATGTCATCATAAATATTTAGTTAATTCATTTATCTTTATTTATGAATACATGTTAAAAGGATTAAAATTAATAATAGATAATAATAGAAATAAGATATTTATGTATGTAATTATAAGTAAAAATTGAATTATTTATGTGTATACTGGAAAGATAATTCGATATTAATTGGCTACAATGCTCAGTACAATTTCATAAGACATGCAGAAAATTATTACAAGAAATTAAATACCTGTATATTTTTCAAAAATTTATTTACAAAATTTCATCGAAAATGGTCAAGAAATAATACAGAAATGTATAGCATTACGTAAACATACAATACACACAACTACATAAACAGACCACAAAAATTTTTAAAAATAACCAAAATATACGATTTTTTAGGAATTACTTATTAGTCAATCATAACCATATGATAGTGAAAATATTATTTAAGTTTTATTTTATATAAATATTTATTGATAATAGAATACAAAGGCTTCTATCATTAGAGGCGGAACAAAAAATATAATAAAAATGAGGAATTAGTTATAAGGCAATCATAACCATATGAAAGTGAAAATATTATTTAAGTTTTATTTTATATAAATATTTATTGGTAATAGAATACAAAGGCTTCTATCATTAGAGGCGAAACAAAAAAATATAATAAAAATGATGATATTGCGTACGTACCGTAGTCTACAAACTACACAGATTATTATCAATATTTACCATACACAAAATATATGATATGTACAACACAAATCAACTCAATAACAATTCATTGCTTTATTATTGTGTATTTTATATATATTTATTATTATATTTCAACTGTGTTATTGCCTACAAAATAAATAAAAATTTAACAATATTCTCACTATCATATGGTTATGATTGCCTAATAACTAATTCCTAAAAAATCGTATATTTTGGTTATTTTTCAAAGTTTTTGTGGTCAATGTATGTAATTGTGAGTATTTTATGCATGGGTGGGTTTGTGTATACGTATACTATGCATTTCAATTAAATTAAATATCTGCATCATTTGTTGAACAATTTCGATGAAATGTTGTATATAGGTTTGGAATAGAATTGTACAGGTATTATATATTAACAACAATTCTTTAAAATTAATACCTAGCGCATCTTTATTAATTGTACAACTGAATGATCTCTTAACTAATTTCGTACCAATTTGGTATTGTTGGTAATGTTGGAATGAAATTATATACAGGTATTGTAACAAATAAACATTCAAACAACCTACAAATATGAGCCGCAGAAATTTTGCTAATAATAAAAACAAACATCTTTCTTTACTTTACAATGGATTGCAGAAAAATATACATCTGAAAAAACGTTAAACGACTATATCAAGTATTTTGAAGAGCCATTGAAGATCAATATAAAATAATATAAAATAAAATACATTAATTATCAATAATTGTGAATCTCTTTATTTTAATGTATTAATAATTTAACATAATTATTAAATGTAATTAATTTAATTTAAAAGAAAACAAAAATATTTGTCTAATTATTTTATTAAGTTCATCAATAGTTCCCCCCCCCCCAACCTTTAACTTCCGTCCATTGAAATCTGAAATGAGAAAAAAAAAAAAAAAAACTTATAATAAAAAATAATAACATCACCTTAGAGAAAAGGAAAAGAAAAAAAAATAAATAAAATGTCGAGTATAAAATACAATAATAATATAGAAAAAAAAAAAAAAAGACGACTCCACATGTGAACATCTATAAAAAAAAATAAAAAAGGATCAACTTTAATGTAGCACCCATTCCGAATAAATAAATTCAAAATTTTTGTACCTTATATATCGCAACCGACATATAAACTTTAATAAGCTTGGTGGTGTATGAGGTAGAGGTGTAATGAATATTCATATGGGATATGAATACGGCGGGTTCGATTTCTAGTCGAAACCGAGAAAAAAAATTTTCTTAAAAAAAAAAATTAAAGTTTCATACAGGCGGCGCGGCCGGGTGTGTTGACAATTTCGGAGTGGAAAAGAAAATAAGAAAAAAGTAAACAGAAAAAAAAAGTGAAAAAGAAAAAGGGAATTTCTTTTTTGCTTTTTGCAGATCTGAAAAAAAGTCAATTAAACATTTGGCACTAAAAAGCTCATAGCGTCCGATCCAATTTACTTTTTCACAGAACGTAGAGCACGTCGATGCGCAGTTTATAGGTTAGTTCTGGACCCAGGAGTCCTCCGGTAGCGGAGTTATGGCCATTCTCCGGTACCGATTTTCCTACATTTTGGGACCCCCTAACTCCCGGAATACCCAATATTTTCCAATGAGCTTATTACCAGTTATAGCCCCCACCTGAGCCTACAATTTATGGAGGAACATTTTTTCACATCTACAATAGTTTTACGGCTATGGCTGCCCAAAGAGTGGAAATGCAAATGTAGACCTTTCTTCCGATGGATGGAACTCTAGGTAAAACTTAACAATCCTAAAATCTAATGATGCAGAAAGGTAAAGGAAGGTTTAATCTATACGAAAAAAATTATTTTGGAATTTTCCGATGAGAAATGGGGATTTCCCTAGAACAACGAATAACATCGATTTTTGCATGTTTTCCCATGGGATTTTTCCAGGTTTCCCAACGGAATTTTCCAAAATCCTAATTATCCCATATAGTAGACTATATGACCTGTATTTTAAGCTATAACACAAGTCTCTAGGTATTATAGTGTTCCCACAATAATTGCTCAAAGTAAGGCTTACCGAAAAAAAACCGAATTTCACCCCTTAATAACTCCGCCATTTTGAATTTCCCAGAAGTGGTCCCAGGGGAAAGTTGTGGTCCTTGTCCTCCTCTATTGGATTCCCAAAGGAAAAATCGCTAGCTCTAAAACTCAAAAATTCAGAAAATTTGATGTTTTGAGCCGATTTTCACTATCATCCCCACGAAAGTCAGGACGGTTTTTCCACATTGTGTTTGAAACACATGGAAATGTCCCAAAACTTACATTAAAAGTGTTTTTTTAACGTTTTGGACATTTAGATGTAGCATTAGTGGTCAATTTCAGACATAACTTTTGCAGTGCCTTTGTTTTCAAATCGAATTAATGCACCGATTTATCTGAAAATTTCCAATTATCTTAATTAAAATATTAGAAACACATTTTACAAGTAGTGAACATCGAAATTTCCACGGGTTTTCCTAGAATTTTCACTTTAAGTTTTTCAATTGCATGAAAAAAAATTGTTTTTATGTGAAATTTCATGGGAAGAAACTTCTCGTCGAAGGAAAATTAATTAAAAAAATTAATATATTGTGTGTGTGTGTGTTGTTTATTTGTAAAAAAAAAAAAATTTGTAAATAAATTTACATACGAAAAACAACAAATACAAGTCATTTGTTTTTATTTCACTTTTTCTTTTCCATTCGAAATAATGAAAACGTAAACAACAAATAACAACAACAACATTGATACGTGCGTCGCGTATTACAGAATGCAATGGAAAATGCTCGTCGAAGGAAAAACAATTACAAAAATATTTGTGTGTATGCATGTGTGTGTGCGTGTGTAATTACTTGTAATACAAAACTTTTACTCTAACAAAATAAGATTAAAATTTAATGATATTTTTTTTATTACAATTTTTATTTTCAAAACCCTACATTTCCAAATTTCCTAAAATGTTCCAGTTATCTTAATTTATAATATTAGAAGCATTTTTTTTGCTATCAGTAGAGGACACCGATATGTTCCTAGAATTTAAATTTTTCATATGCAAGAAGAAAATTTAATGTTTTTATATAGAATTTCAATGGAACATTTTTCCGAAGAGTAAAAAAACCATACAGATTTGAATTTTTATTCGAAATGGTAAGTATTTCTTCCAATAAAATGTTTGGGATTTCATATATTTTTCAACGAAACAATGAAGTCGGGATCACACGAAGAAAAAAAAAAAAGAAAGAAAACAACAAATACAAAATAATTAAAAATAAATAATCAAATAAATAAATAAACAAATATTTTATAAAAAAAAAATTAAAACAATTCCAAGCACTGCTGAATAATTGAACCACCACCAAAATATACACATAAATAAAATAAATCCATAATAAAAAATGCTATTAAAAATTTACTCGAACAAAATTATTCTTTTCATTTCGTTTGAAAAAAAAAAAAAAACAACAAAAAAATGTTAATCGAAAAAAAAAACATAAAAAAATTGATAAATAATTAATGTCTACGCAAAATAAATTACAAAATGCAATATAATCGGTGGCGTAGTGATTATGGCACTTATTCAACGAAAAAATATTTAGCGTTCATTTTTTTATTCATAGCTTTTTTTTTTTAATTTTTTTCTCATTTTTAATAATATTCGTTTAAAGAACATTAAATGATCCATTCGATATTCTCTTTTTTTGATTAAAATACACAGAATTAAAAATAATAATAAATACCTTTTCGAATATGTCGTATTTTGTAACACACTTTAAAAACTTCATAATGTAAATGTTTATGATTTTAATATGGCATCTACCAACCATCGTCCTTATATTAATTATTTTGAAGCCAAATGGCGATAACAATAATTGATTGATGATATGGAAGACACCAAAAGCTGAATAAAAAAAAATGTTTATACGTTAGGATTAGGTGATGAAACTATACAATAGTTTTTGTATTGTTTATGGTAAATTTATTAATTTTATACTTACAATTTTATGTATATCAACAGAATCAATTCAGATGGAATTGTATTGTTTGTAATTACATCTTTGTAAATTCAATTCCAATTCAATGAATAAGCTACAGACAAATATCTCAGTCGGACTGCTTTCATTTCGTGCTATATAGATTCCATTGCATCCAATCTAATCGCAGTAATTTGTATTATTATCTTACATTTTCATATTTACATTACATTTCACATAATTTTAATATATTTTATTTATTATTTTGTTTATTTATAATAATTTAATTAAATTGGCACAATCAAAACAAAATCAATCCAACAAATATTCCAAATCCATAAATATAAAATAATAATTAATAAATAAATAGTTATGTCAAACGTAAAACTTTGCAAGCAACCATTTTGAATTTTATTTATACTTTGACACGTTTATCATTTGACACGTGATCAAATTGTTATGGACATACTTTAATAGCTTTGTGACAGTATTTCCCCTCTTCCAAGATATTATCATATGGTAAAATATATGTGACAATCAAACAATTAGAAACCATATGAATGTTTTTATTTATTAATTCTAGTTCCAGCAACAACCTATTATTTTAATTCCAGTGGAACTTATATGATGGTATCCATCAAACATTCATTACAATCAAATTGGTAAAATAATCCTCATGGGAGTATATAGCAATAATTTATCTTTTGATATACAATCATCAATTGGATATATGCTAATAATAATAATAATAGGTATAATAGCCCACAATGCACTTTTATATAATGTCAGTGGTAAATATAATTGTGTATATTTCATGAGTTCGTTATTACATTATTGGCCTTTGACAAATTTCAATTAATTAATGATTAAAAACATTCATTGATTTCTTATTGAAAATCTGCAAATATTTCCTAGTTATTTAATTGTGTTGAAACACTATAAAGTTCACAATTTAAATACTAGCAGCGGTAAAATAATATCTTCGAAATAATCATTTAAATAACCATTTCATATCGTATCAATATTTTCATATTATTGTTTAGTTGTTGGTATGTTAGTTTGGTGTAAATTTCCAATAAATTATTAATACACCGCAAAACAAAATTAAATATCAATGAGAATTTGTTTTAAAATATATAAAAAAATAGGCTTCTTTTCATAAATAAAATCATGGCTAATCATGTTGATGTTTTTTTAAGATTGTTGGTGTTGTAGAGTTGTTCCCCTGAAGCTTATGATGATGATAATAATTATGATAATGAAACTGCAGCTGATAATTGTCGTTATCATTGAATTTGTAGTACTATTAATTCATTTTGTGCCATTATATTTAAATAATAACAAAATCTATTTGGAATTTAAAAAGAGAAAAGAAAATTATCTTTTTTTACAGTGTAATTATTATTTAATTAATTTAATTATCTATATTTTGTTACCTACCCCATCCTCTAACCACTTCAATCAGCTGAGCTAGGATTTTTACCGTGTACCATCGACACCATCATTTTTTCCTATTTTTTAATTTGCTGTCAGTATTTTCGATTTCTACTGAAATTACCTTAATTATAATATTAGAAGCATTTTTAAACAGTATATTATAATTTGGTTTTCCCAGAATTTTCATTTGAAGCATTACAAATCAATTAACACAAAATGCAATATGCAAATTATCATCACATAAAAAACAACGTACAATTATTTTAAATATATCTCTTCTCTAATCGATGACGACACAATAGTAATAATAAAAATAATAATAATATATTGCAAAAACAACAGAACATTTTTATAATCTTTACTGAAATGGTCGAATCATCTTTCGTTTTTTTTAATTTTGGTATTCATTTTTTGATGGCACTTTATTAATTATTATTCGTTTTTTCCTAACAATTTATAATTTCTGTTGCACAGCAATTCGGGTAATTTTGTTTTGTTTTCTGATTAATATAAGTCCTTAAAAATTGAGAAAAACAGTATATGTATAATTATTGGGCAGCAACCTGAAATAAATTAAATAAATATTAATATTATTAATTATATCCTTATTACCTATACCTTATACTACTTAATACTACTTAAAACATATTCATTACGTTGTTATAATCTACAGCAGAGGGTATAGCCTTTTGAATCAAACGACAACAAAACTTGTAGAAATTGTTCGCAAACATATTAATATAGATATTGAAATAATATGAAATTATGTTACAGCTGATAGCAGAAAACTTTCGGATGGTATGTTGGGTATAGCATACATGCAAAACCAGTTGCGACCGAACGTGTCCACAGGTTACGGATAGTGGAACGGCCTATACTATAATTACGACAAGGTACTTTAAGAGCACTTACTGATATACTAAGGAAGGTCAAATTGGATATAACAGCTATCCAAGAAACTAAAAGTAAAGGAAAAGGATACACATTGTATTATAGCGGCATCGATTGTAGTAAAAGAAGAGAGTTCGGAACCGGTTTCGTAGTTTTTGTTAAAGCAAGAAATTAAGTAATTGATTTTAATCCGATTGATGAACGTATTTGTACACTACGTGTAAGAACGGAATTTTTCAATTTGATCCTCATCAATGCACATGCTGGCCCACTGAAGAGAAGACTGATGAGTTTTACGAAAATCTGATAGCAACATATAGAGCTGCACCCGGCCACGACATTAAGATCGTCCTAGGCAATTTTACTGCCAAGGTAAACACAGTCTTCATAAAACAACAAATGAAAACGGGCTACGGTTGATTGATTTCGTC
Source organism: Bibio marci (assembly GCA_910594885.2). Classification (NCBI taxonomy): domain Eukaryota; kingdom Metazoa; phylum Arthropoda; class Insecta; order Diptera; family Bibionidae; genus Bibio; species Bibio marci. The sequence continues at coordinate 14,346,516 of OU343116.1, read as the reverse complement.
AAGTCTAAAAACATGGTCATTACTGGTACATACTTCCCACATAAAGAAATTCATAAGATGACGTGGAGGTCTCCCAGATGGTAGAACAAAGAATCAAATTGATCATGTACTAATTAATGGACGTCACTGTTCAAATATAATAGAAGTTCGAAATTGTCGTGGTTTAAATGTTGACTCTGATCATTATCTAGTTAGGATAATGCTACGAGCCAGAATTTCAGCCATGCACCCAGGCTGACAATGCTAACGCGGGCTATACGACGAACCACTGTTGAAAACTATCGCGCGAAGAGGGATTTCGAGCATAGGAAAATGCATTATGGTATCAACTGTACGAGCTAATTGTAAAGATTTGGAATAATGAACAGGTGCCAGATGAGTGGAAGGATGGTAATATATGTCCATTGTACAAAAAGGGTGACAAATTAGATTGTAACAACTACAGAGGAATAACTTCATTAAACATTACCTATAAGGTATTTGCTAATATACTATACCACAGACTTTTTCCACATATGCCCTGTAAATTATCGGAGAATACCAGTGTGGTTTCTGCGCAGATCGATCTACATCTGTGTAGGGAATTCAATATTGATACACACCATTTGATTGTTGATTTAAAAGTGACATAGCGGATAGCGTCAACAGGTCAAAGTTATATGGAAAATTATGAAAGAATTTGGTATTCCAAAAAAACTGATAGACTTGGTGGCCATGACGTTGGAAAATGTGAAGTCACAAGTACTAATCCGAGGTAAATTATCTGATTACTTTGAGACAGTTGATGGACTACGACAAGGCGACCCATTATCAACACTACTATTTAATATTACGCTGGAAAAGGCAGTGAGGGCGTACATATTGATAAACAAGTAACGATTTTTACAAAATCTGGTCAACTATTAGCGTATGCTGATGATATAGACATAATGGATAGCAATATAACTGTCAAGGATGCTTTCGAATCGTTACACATCGAAAAGGCATCGGGTCTAGGCCTCAAAGTGAATGTAGACACATCAAAATGGTGACAACGAATACAGCAGAAATTCGAGAACACAATTTTGGAATAGTCAATAGTTTTGTATACATAGGATCGTTGATAAATGTAGAAAATGATATTGAAGAGAAAATTCGCCGCAAGGTAGCAACTGGAAACAGATGTTATTACGAGCTAAAAAAACAATTCCAATCGAAAACATTACAACGAGATTTTAAGTGCAAGCTATAAACAACATTAATACGTCCAATATTAACGTATGGGTCGGCGGGTTGGTGCATGTCACAGAACCAGGAACAATTACTTCGGATTTTTGAACGAAAGGTACCCCGTGTCATATTTGGGGTCCCGTCAAAGAACAGAATATGGTTGGAGGTGTAGATACAATTTTAAATTATACAAGTTGTACCGTCAACCAAATATTGTCAATACAATAAAATTCAATAGATTAAGATGGCTGGGACACGTTTATTATACGCATTGAGGAGGAACGTGTGCCAAAAAAAACTGTTGAATGGTAATCCAGAAGGTAGAAGGAGAGCCGGAAGACCTAAGGCGAGTTGGCTAGATGCAGTAAACTGTGATATACGAATCCTTAAAATTCGGGATTGGAAAACATTGACTGCGGATAGGTCAGGTTGAAGATGGCTATAACCGCTCCTGGCTTAAAATGCCATGGAGTAAGTAAGTAAGTAATCTATATAATATAATAAGTAATAGAATATACTTACGATATAGTTTCAACAATATTCACATTTTGTCGTTTACACCGGTAACATCAATAATCCATATACAGCATTCAAGAATTTCTGGAATTTGTAATATTAAATCACCTTTATTTTTTTTCAATTCAGGTGGTATACGTAGCAACATTAAATTATCACGTTCATTTGTTATACAAAAATCAATTTTATCTAATGGTTAACGATGTTTTTGTTTGAATCTTTCCGCATCCAATAAATACAAGGCGTAATTGAATATTTTAATATTTCTATTATGCCAAATGATGTTGTTACAAAATTGTTAATTTGTGTCATACTTTGTTTAGAAATACGTTCGTCGTCAATAAACCACGGTCCAATACTATTAGCATAATTTTTCTTTTTACCTTTAACTAAACTTTCTGCCAATACATTTAATTCAAATTGACATCATTTTTCGTGGCTTAAATTACGTTTATATCGGACGAACTAAATGACGCCGATATAATTGACGTAACAGCAATGATGCTTCAGAACAATGAAATCCATGAATTATCAAGTAAATTTTTGGTAAATTAAATCGATAAGCGTATTGACCATAAACTTTTTGAATGTGCATTAAATGAGTTATAACCATTCGGTTTATCATTACATGTTATAAATCTTTAAAATAAAAGCACGTATTTCAATGGCAGTATCATTTTTTCATCGCTAAATAACGTCGTATATATTTTTGTGCAAATATTTCAGGCAGCACTACGTATTTGCAAATATATTCTATGTTGTTTACGACCTTTCCATGCGACTTGAATTTCCGATGTTAAATAATGTTTTTTCATTTGAAATTCCATTTTCGGTGTCGAACAATGTTTCCGGTAAACGTATAAATATTTTTGTTTTATCCATACGATACTCATCTTTACCATAATTTAATTCGTTAGTTAAAACTTGTACACCATCACGACGAGCTGAACCGTTTTTATAATGTGGGGTCACGTTTCTTTACTTAAACATTCATAATGTTGTAAAAACATTTCATATGTACGACGCGATATGCAAAACCTGCACGTCGTACACATAAATTTCCCATTAAACCTGAGGAGTATTTAACTTGATGTAATATTAATTTATCATTAAATGTGTCCGCTGTTTGTACTTCATTTGGTTTTATATAACGTATATACTCCGATGGTTCTTTACACATTAATATATCCATTAAATTATTAAATGAATTTTTAAATTGCGTAGCAGCAGTGTGTAGACGTTTTGTGTAAATATTCTTTTTCTGGAAAATATTCACGTATTTTACTATTTACTGTATTCGACATAACCTCTTTAACATCTCTAAATAGTAATCATTCTGTAAATAAATATCAATTATGTATCCATAAATTTGTCTAGATGATGTTTCGCAATAGCTTCTTAAGCTTTACTTAAATTTATCGGTATATTTTTGCGTGGGTTTTATTCTGCAGCTGCTCGCATTTCTTCTGCCACAGTTTTATTTACATTTTTTGATACAATTTTTTGTTTTAACTTTTGTTGTTCAAGAAGTTTATTATTTTTGTATTGCTTGAAAAAAGGGGCATCTCTAATATAATTACGGAAAAAAAGTTAAAATATTTATAGAATTAACTTTAAAAAGCATACCACCAGTCGAATCAGTAAAGTAATCTAGCATCACCCACAAAATTACAAAAAATTACTCACTTGAACGACGTGTAAGTGCTTTCCACATTTTATTTATTTTTATTTTTTATATTATCTGGCACTTTAGTTTTATTTTTTTTTAATTTTCCTTGTGGCATTTTCTTTTTAGAGATAATTAACAAATAATAACTGAATACGTACAATACACAAACAAACAAAAAAAAATGTAAACAACTAAAATGGAAAACCGATCCAAAATTATGTGCTATATTTGGTTATGGTTATCAGAAAAAATGAAGGCACTGGCACTGCACAAGCGTAACATGGTACGAACACAAGGTGTTGTGTCACGGTGTATCTATATAGTTACTGTATCGGCCCAGCTTCTCTGTGGTATATAGTTCGGTAATTGTTGCGTTCAATTTAAATTGTACTATTTATATCGGTCCACAAGTTACGCACAGAACGCGAATTTTGAAATAATTTTTCTCAAAATTTTGATTTTATATACATCGTTCGGTAGTTAGTTTTCGTGTGTGTCGCTGTTTGCTAGTGTTTTAAAAAATTATTTATTTATTTTAACGTAAAGTTTTTACTTTGCTTTGAATATGTGTTTACAATTTTAATAATTTCAACTCTTGTTCAATTTTCGATGACCAAAAATTTAATGTCTTCCTGTAAATACTGCCTTTAATAACGTGGTAACTCTACACCAATTAGACACATCGATAATAATCAGTAAAGAAAATTTCATAATAAATTGTTAATCATAAATTAATACATATAAAATTAAATAATTATTGAAATTATTTACAATTGGGTTAATTTTTTTGTTAACAATAAAATGAACATTTTCGAAATTAGTTCGAAGCCAAAAATTATTTCAATATGACACATCTGGCATAGCATATGTGAGAATGCGTTCAAGAAAATTAAAACAAAAACTTTTCCCATTGGTTAATTCTCAAAAAATTATAATTTGATTTACGTAGTAGTAGTTTCCTATACGCACACACTCATGACAGATACATTTTATCTTTCTTTTTTTTTTTACTGTCGAAAACGTCATCGTCATCTAGATCACAGCAGCACATAGTAACACAGCTAGAGTGAGGAGAGCGAGCACATTTTTTGCAATCATACAAACAGCACGGAACACCCAAAACTAGAATAAGAAAACGGAACGGACGGTACACTGTTTGGGGATCGGTGCATAGCATAGCAAACAACAGTGGACTGTATATATAGATAGATAGAGAGTGGTGTGTTTTATTGTATATATTTCAATTTTGTGTATCACTTTTTCTTATGAAATAAATATTTAATTGTATTTTTATGTTGTTTTTTTTTTTTTTTTTGCCAAAATAGATATGGAAAAAATTTATTATAAAATATTAAATAATAATTAGTTTAACATAAGCCAGTGTGTGATGGGGTGTGCTAAAAATAATAATAAGAAAAAAGTTTATATGTAATAATATGCAATGTGTAAAAATGTTAAATTCATTATTAATGTAATTTATTATGTAAAAAGTATTTGCTTCATTTGCTGCAAAAAAGAGACAACTAAATTAACCAAAAACCTAAGAGGGTAATAAAAAAAAGAAACAAGAGAAAAATATAAAATAGATTTTTATTTTATTTTTGTAATACACACATGCACACACACTACCAAAACAACCACCACACCAACCAAACAACGATAATACAATTTTATGTGACTGCGTGCTATGAGTGAATTTGTGTGTGTGCATAAACGAAAAAGAAACATACGGTGGTGAAAAGGTAGTGTGTGTAGTAGAAAGAAGTGAGTGAAGTGAAGTGAATGCAAAGAGAAGAAAAAGAAGTTGGAAGAAAAAAAAACAATTGACAAATAAAAAAAAAACTGATTCGCTTTTGAGTTTATTATTTCTCGTTTTCCCAATACACAAAGGCAAAATAATAAAACATTTTCAAGCAATATAGAAACAAGCAAAGAACGTGAGTGAACGTGAATTGTCGTGTATAAATCGCGTTGTGGTGGTGGTGTGGTGTGTAGTGCATATATGCAATTGTGTAATAAATTGTGTTTAGTTTTTTTTCTTTGAAGAGTAGTAGAGTGAAGTGTGGAAGTGTAGTAGTGGAGAGGGGTGGTGGTGCGCCAAAAAAATATTAATTCTTCAAAAAATAGAAAAGACAAAATTATCTGTAATTATTAAAACGAAAATTAAAAATTAAATAATATTCAGTAGAAAAAAAAAGAAAATAAATACCAATTGAAAAACTTGAAAAAAATATTATATTAAACATTAAGTTTTGAGTCAGCAAAAGTGTGTGGTGACGTTTCTTTGTGGTGTGTGTTAGGTAAATTATCCAATCTCACTATATATACACACTTCGCACACACATACACCAAACCACATACATTCACATTCAGGAACAACGGTGTGTCATTTTTTTTTTTTTTTTTTTATTAAATTAAATTCATTTGTTTTTTTTGTTTTTTTTGTTTTTTATTGTGTTGCTTTTTTCGTCGTGGTCTGCCTGCCTATTTCTGTGGTGCAATAATGGCGAGCATTCGACCGAATCAAATAAAAATTCCAATTATCCGGCGGTAGTTTTTCTATTAATAAAATTAAAAAATTAAGTTTTTTTTTTATAAATTTTTTTTTTATATTTTTCTACACTCTCTTAATAATTAAAAAATAGTGTTTTTTATATTTTTGTGTTAAATGCAAGTGTGTGTTGTGTGTGAGTGTGTGTATTTTTATACATAAGTTTCCATCATCATCATCATCATTATTATCAACCATTATCAAAAGTGCCTGCTCAACCCTTCAAAAAAAAAAAAAAAACACACTTTTTGACAAACGAAAAAAAAATTCTATCAACAATTAAAAAAGACTTTTTTTTAAATATTTTCAAATTATGAAAATTTATATAAGCGTATAAAAAAAAAACACAAATAACACGTAACACCCGTGGTCGTGTGGTGCTTGTGTGTGCGTGTACGTGTGTGTGTGTGTGTGTGTATCGAAAAAAAAACAAAAGAAACAATTTTTTTTTTTTTGGTATTGTTAAAATTTACACAACAAACATCAAAATAATAAAAAAAATTGGAAAAAGTTGGTCATGTTTTGCTTCTTAATGAATTACATAATAATTATTGTTGAGATCAATAGCAAAACTCTTATGTTAAAAAATTGCAATCGTCTGAAAACGGACGAATTATCATTGTTGAGTTCATTCACATGACGATGTTGTTTTTTTTTTTTTTTTTTCTATTATTATTATTATTATTCATTAATTTATTTTGAAATGCACCAATAAATCAGAAAAACGAAAAAAAAAAATTAAAGAATATCAGCAGCAGTAAAACAACAACAACAACAACAATAACCACACAACCGAACCGAGGTTTGAATTGAATTAATTTTTAATTATTTTATTTTGTTTGGTTTTTTTTTTTTTATATATTTCTATTTTAAATATTAATTTAAGAAAGATTTTTAGAAGAAATTAACAAAATCCTGTTTTTTCTTTTTGTCTGTTGTCATTATTAATTTCACAAAATTTTATTTTAATAATAAATATGGGAAATTTTGTGTTATAAAAATTATTAAACTCAATCTCGACCAGCAGCTGTAAAGTTTTTGTTTTACCACATTCATTAAAAAAAAAAAAAAAATGATGTGATCGTGGTCGTCGTGGTGGTGGTGATGATGGTCACCTTTTTCTTTTTTTTTTTATTTATTCTTTTTCTCCATTTATTAACACAAAATACCATACTCAAATACAACCGACCAAGAAGAAGAACGACAACAACAACAAAATAAAAGGTATTTGAACAGGAAATGCGAATAAAATGAAACAAGTTTTTACAACATTATTTTCTATATTCTCATTATGTTATTTATTATATTATTATTATAATGATTATAATTATAATGATCATCATCGTTAACGTTCGCGTTTGTGTTCGCATTTCAATAGAATACCAACCAAAAACCAAACCACACAGATATTATTATAAGTTTACCTAATAATAAAAAGTAAAATACTCTTCTAAGTAGCAGCAGCATCTTTCAGCAGTGACAGTGGACAAATTATAAAATAACTATTTACCATTGGGCAAGGATACAATAAATTACTAAATTACCACCATGTGACCACTGTGGTCTTTTGTGGTTATAGATAATAATAAAACCAAATTTACCTGTTTTCAGTAATCTTACAATTGATTTAATTTATTTATTATTGAGGCCATATCGTCTATTTTTTATATTATTAATTGTTATGTATATTTTTAAACTAACCAATTTATTATAAAACGGAAATAATACATTTTGTGTTGGCTGCTGTACGATATTGTTTTCCCGTACCTGTACACAACACCACAAACTATAGTCTACCAATGATTCTAAGAGAATTTTATATTTTGTTGTTGTTTTGTAAGCAGAGAATAAATATGACTGTGAAATATAAATTATTGACCTAATTTTTTCGGTATATAATATTAAAAATATATTTTCCTTTATTTATGCTAAAAAGTGATTTGCAGATTACATACAATTTGCAAAAGATATAGCGACATACCATACATTAAATGTTGTGATGATTTGTGTAGTGCTTTAAGTAATTTTTTAGGAATTTATTTAAGTTTCCGTGAATTTAGATTTAATTTTGCCCAAAAAAAAACTGTTATAAACTAGAACAAGTAATTTCATTTGAGGCAAAAAAATATGTTTGTTATACACCAGTGCTCGCATAAACTGACTTAAATTCAACAAATGAGATCAGCAGTAAAATACAGTTTAATGTCCATTGTATGCGAAGCGTTAAGGATGGAACTAGATTCCTCTAGAAAAGCTAAGAAACACGGTTAAAATAGAACTTAATAAAAACACACAGAGCGGACCAGAAATTAATAATTAATGTGTAATTTGGCCACGGCAATTATTGATTTTAGTGTATTGATGTGTGAATATCGTATAATGAAAAAGAACTTATTTCTGTCGGTTTTTCCTTATTTCTTTGTTCAATCTCGGTCCAAACAAGAAGAAGAAGAAGAAAATGTCTTCCAATATCAATAAATTAGTTAGATAATAAAATAAAATTACGTTTAATTTAAAAATGGTAACCACTTGATTATTTTACACACACACTCATTTTGTGTTTCTATTTTCATATCGAAAAATTGAAGTATATATTTTTATGTTTAGGAAATAAATTCATTATATTGAAAAAAATGTGTTAAAATGATGATAAGATAATTGATTAATAAAAATTAAAAATAAGATATGAATATGAAGTAAAAAAAAAGATAAAAAATATGTGTTGGGTAGATCGTCCATCCATGCCGCACCAGCAGCACCGGTGCGCTACCCTATACCACACACATATGGGAATTTATATTTCTTGCCACATATCATAATTTTTAATTGGTATATTTTGTTGTGCCGTCCAATTTTTTAAATTTATAATGTACATGTAAATGTGTCCGTTTTGGTGGTATATCCATTATTATACTGCTAATTCCAAAATAGAAAAATCAAATGCGGTAGCGGCGGCCGGCGGGTCTACCCTTTTCAAATATATATATTTATATTTATAAAAAAATAACCAAATTAAGCAGTAGCAATAAAAAATATTACGATTTATCAATATTATAAAAAAATAATTATTATTTCGTAGTTTGTTGATGTAACTATTAAAATTTTTCCATATCCATTTAAAGAAATTGGAATTAATATATACGCAGCGTTTTCGCCGGTTTGGGTTTGATTAACATGTGCGATTTCAACACATAAATAACATACCGCCAATGTTACAATGGAATTGTTGTGAGTAGCAAATCCTATCGACGAACACCTTGTACATAATAAAAATAATTGAAACATTCGTTCTTCATAGGGATTTCGTTGTTGTTGATTCGTTCGCTGATAATCAAGTGACATTACATGCAACTTCTACAAAAAAATAAATAAATTGTAATACTTTTACAAATCAACTTCAAAATGTACCCTGTAGTGTGAAGGAATCTAAAATTGATGTTTGTTTAACGATTTGGCTAAATAGAATGGTAAAAATACAGGGTGAGAAGTCGATCACATCATATCATTTTAATGGTTAAAACATTAACCTTCTTGGTTGGTTCTTGGATACCGTACTTTTAAATACTTGTGAATTCATCTCTATTCAAATATGCATAATACGGCTCGGTGGTATTCATATCTTTTCAATCCATTCTTCTTGGATTTTATAGATCACTTTATTGAGTTTTTATCGGCGAATATATTCAGACCATTGTGGGTAAGAAGATTCATTCAACTTTTGTTTGCCACCTCCGCATTTTTTATTTATGGATTACATAGAAATTGTAAATGTGTTGATGTCTGTAATGTATGATCATATTCTTGGATTAAATTACTCCGCCTTTTGTATAGTATTTAATAATTCATTAATATTTGGTGTGTAACTATCGAAAGATAGATCGTTCCACAATTTTATTATTTTTATATGAGTGATTAGCGAATTGTTAGATTTGTGAAATTTGAAGTAACATTTAGCGGTTATGTCGATGTCACCCTTAAGACACTGTGGCCGTCTGGCAGGCTGGTATGACTGCAAACACAACCGGTTTCAATCGATCCATGTAATCAATTATTATACTGTTGAATTGATTGGTATATTTGAGGTTATCGCTATATTCAAATTCGATGGGTCATAGTCTCCTGTGGAATGTTTTTAAAATTGTTTTTCCCAATGACACACTGCGCTGCCATTTATTATTATTATTATTTATATTTATTTTTACAACACCATCTATAAGCTTTTTGTCAATTACATCTGACTAAGACTCTCGAAAAGCTTATTAATGGTTAGATGGCAGAATACATCTCTTAAATCTCTTGCTTTATAAATTCTAATGTAGTTTTTTGCAGACATTAGAGTACACCATCTACTGCATAAAAATTACTGTTAAATGACTGCAAAGTGTGCTACTCCGCAACCATTTTAATGCATATTTGATTTGAGTTTTATATATCACATGAAATGGATACGAATTATTTGATAAATGGCAATGCAATTTGCATACGACCACATTTCCAGACAGGAATCATTATTTTAATTAATTTCGAATATTTCTGCCATTCTCAGTTTCGAAATCATTGTGTATATTGCAATTTGTTTGTCAGCTTGTTGTAGTGTATTAAATACTTTTTCGTAATCAATGAATTAACATCAACGTTCACATTTGGACAACGTTGTACCCAAAAACTTGCATGCTGAATAATCCCTCTCGTGTACCAAAACCATTTCTGAATTCAAATTGAGTTGCTTCAATGTTTGGCTCACATTTACAATAATTACGCATGTGAATTATTTTTAATACTTCATTCACAAATTCCACTCCCTTGTACTTTCTTCTGTTCTGGTCATAGACATTAAAGTTACCTTATTTATTTTTTATTTTATTAAATGGAGCTCTATACAAAACTTTTTCAAAATTATATATTTTGAGATTCTGTCAATTTATATAGAATGTTTACAACAACAACAGCAACAACAACAAAATTGTATCTTTCCGATGTTGTTGTTGTTTATAATTTATTCATTTATTTATAAAATTATGTTAGAACAATATTTAAAATATTAATTAAAAGTAAATTATTAACTAACTAATTAATTAATTTTTTTTATTTATTTAAAATATTTCAGTGTGTGCACAAACAAAAATACTTGGATCAGAAAAAAAATTAAGTCACATTGTCACAAAATTTGACAACAAAATAAATAAAAATTGTGCAATTTTGAAAAAATTTGTTTATTTGTGTATTGTGATTTTTTAATTTTTGGGTATTTTCAAAATATATTTATTAATTGTTTTTTTTTTGATGAGGTTTCCTCCTCCTCCGCCTCCTCTCAGTTAGTGGTTGCGTCGACAGTGATTTAAATTTATTTAATTTATAAAATAAAAATATTTATAATAAAATTAAAATTAAATTATTGAAAAACCCTAAAATACAAGTGGAAAAAGTGTAAATTTATAATTTTTTTTTTTTTTTTTATTAATAATTGTTGTTTTGGTTTCCTTGGTTTTTATTTGCTTCCAAGTTTATGTGTAGCGGCCGGCGGTCTTGTGTGTTCAATTAATAGTAATGAAGTTATAAGTTAATGGCTATTTTTACACAATAAATAATAACGTCGTTCGACTAAATTTTTTTTAACAATCAATGAAATTTTTTATTTCGGGGGATTATTATATCATTATCGTCATCGGCATCAGCATCAGCATTAGCAACAGCATCAGCATCAACATCAACAATAATAATAATAATAATAAACGGAAATAAAAATACAACAACATCCAACGTTGTGTTTTAGTAATTTAATACAATTTACTCCAAAATTCAATTTTAACGAATACCATAAGAAAAAAATGCTTCGCGAAGGAAGACAACCACGAGATCGACAAACTAGGTAAGTTTCAAAATGTTTTTATTTTCAAACAATTTATTATTTTTAAAATTATATTGCAAAAACAAATTTATTTTTTAAAACTCATTAATTCTTGATTGGCCACAAATCGGAATTGTGTGGTGGTGATGCCACTCTCAACGCACCTCCAAATTAATATCGTTTAAATACAATTTACTAATTATTTGTTGCTATATGAATGGATAAATCTTGTTGGAAGATGAAATTATTCCCAACTATATGTACGACGATATTTTGTACAAATTTATAGGTACATATTTGTCTTTATATTCCCTTAAACATTTACTGCGCTGACTATACATCAGGCTTTGTGCTTCTCTCCTCCTCCCCGCCTCCTCTTTTTAATGTTTGTTCAACTCAGTCATATACAAACTGTTCATCCTTATTTCGCTAAAACATACATTTTACCATGGGTGGTCCTTATTTCAATTTAGCTTTCGTCCGACCATAACATCTTCTTCTTCCAATCTATAAATAAAACCATTAATTTCATAAAATTGGGTTTTTTTTCACATATTATGGTAACTTACGTAAGGTGTTTTTTTTTTGGCGTACTTGCGTCGAAATTAATGGATATTCTGTTGTTATACCAAATTCTTAATTTGTCCATCAATTATCTCTCTGTGTGGTGGCCCTTGGACGACGATAAAAACTATTTGAAGAGCGTATTATGATCGGAAAATTAGAAATTTAATTAGAAAATCCGATTAACTTCAGAAAAAGTCATATGAACTTCTTCTATGGTTGACAACAAATCAGCAGGTGAGCTACTGATTCTGAGTACTGTTTTGATGGAATGGAAAGCATAACACGCCGAATTAGTATAATTGGGCACAACAAGATGATGGTGGTACACATTGATAATTCTGATATTAAATCCAATTCCATCACTCTTGATAGAGTATCTATCGATTTTGAACTTCCCCCATTGCAACCAATTAAAGGTCTTTGAACTGAATTTATTTGATTATGTTTTAGAATTTAATTTTTAAGTTATGTGTTTGAATGTTGTTGTTTGTATTTTGTGCCATTGATGTTTAAAAAAATCTTGTGATCATACCTGGTTTCGGTCATAATCTAACCTAAAATGGACTACTTAATATAAGAAATTAAGATTTAGAATGTACATCATGTACAGTAACCATATAATTTAATATGTGCTGGTTTCGGGTTTAATGATCGGTATCATTTTTTTTGTTTCATAAATTGAGACCAATTTAGAAAAATATTTGGAAATATGTATAATGATAGAGGAAATGTTGGTGGTTATGCTTCGGCAATAATTCAATTTGTATAATTTTTAGCGTTTTACCGAGTATTTTAAATTGGGTCACCCTTGAAATAATATTAAATCGTTTGATTATTTAGCTATCACTAATTTATTTATTAGCAGTAAAAATGTCCAAATGATGGAATGGACTTACGGTTGTTTTAAGGAAACTTATTAATGTATTCGCATTTCCTTAATCAATTTTATTTAACAAATTATACTGTTCATTTCCCGAACATGAGGAAAACATCTTGTATTATGCCTTTTCATAAAAACGATTATAAAAATGTTGTTTCTAATTATTGACCGGTGGCAAGGTTGTCTACTATTCCAAAGATTTTCGAGGGTATTGCTGCTATTGCGTTTAACGTTAAAACTGTTATGGATGCCCTGAGCAACATGATTTTGTAGGTGGTATAGATCTATGATAACCGTGAATTTGCTTGACACAGATGCGTATTGTTTTGATAAATTAAATTGATAAATCTCAGATCAATTGTATTTTATTACTGATTTGGTAGCTGAATGTTTTTTATTAATGCTTTTTGGCATTGGACTGGAAACTTTTCGCACCACAAATAATTGTTTATAGAAAAATTCAATGTACAACGCAACATTTTCTATTGTTTTGTTGATACCTTCTTCTATTCGAAAACGTACGACAATTATTCATTCATATGTTGATAACGACCACATTTTATCTGTCTTTTAATTGTCGTCATTGCCGTTTTTTTTTTAATTTTTGCTTATCAATTTATTATTATTATTATTATTATTGATACCCGATTATATCTACTGATATGATTACAAAAAATATATAAATTATTTTCAACTTTTTGCCATTTATTTTTTAAGTCAAAATAAGTATAATAATTTAATTTGTTGTTTTGCCATTACTTTGACTATATTTTGTTGTTTACGAAAATAGATAAAAATTGTGTTTAGTTAAAAATTAAATTAAATTAAATTTCTTTTCGATATATGCGCCAAATTTTACACGTCTGCATTGCCACGTTATTGATTTTACAAAAAAATGATTGAATATATTTAAAATTTGTGATGGGCTGTGTGAATTTTATGATATAATGCTAATTCATTGTATTTGTGTACCCACATCGAAAACGATAAATGCTAAATGTTAAGTTAAACATAGAATAATTGTTAACCGTAGCAATTAGAATCAGAATCGTTTTGCCGAGCGACGGCAGCTAATCCAATGAACGATTTATTTTCAATTACAACAAATTCACAACTTCAAATTCGTTGTTGCGAGTTAAATTTGGCTTTGCCCACCGTTTGTGCAATTTTTCACTTTGCTTCGAGTACTATCTTTTTGGTACATTGTAATCATTTTTCATCACTTGCAAATGAAAATTCGACCCATTCATTGGTTTCCTATTAAAAGTGATGTGGTATACCCAAACATTTGTATCGATTTCCAAAAATTCCATTAGTAAATTCGTATATAATCACATATAAATACATTTTACCAAAATCAGATAAAGAATTGTAAAATTAATCAGGATTCCGATTCATGATCAGGAAGAATACTGAGTATCGATTTTCACGAATTCTCTTATGTGAATAATCCAATTTTACAACTACATGCAAAATTGTATCAAAAAAGCTAATAAAACATTCCCAAATTAACCAGGATTCCTAAGCCCGATCAGGAAAACTGCTCTGGGTATCGATTTTCCTATTCCGCTTCACATGAGATGTCGCACACGGTACTCCGGCATGTCAATAAATATGTATTTGTCAAAGAAAATCAGTTCATTTTATGGTCAATTTTGCCAATTTAATATCAAAAGATTAGTTTCATAGTAGCGATTTTTCCAAATTTCAAATTGTGTATACGACAGATGAACGATTTTTGTCGTACGAGTTAAACAGTTCGACGCATACGTAGTTCTTCTGTAGAAACATAAATCTATGTTATTTTATAGCCACACCTTGTTTATGATGTATGCGTTCAACGTCCAGCGTATATTATCTCGTCCGGTGTAGACGCTTGTACGTAATTTTGCGTCTGCGGTTCAAGGATAGTTCATTTTGTGTATAGTTTAGTATTTGTCTAAACTTTGAACTATATATTGTAAACGTTACGTTTTCGTTACGTCGGTGCATTAAGTGAAATTATGTTTAATTGAAATCATCAGTGTTTGTACTAACAACTAACTAACAAAAATATATCGGGACTTCTTGTTTCAAAACGATGGAATTCTTATATTTAAAAAAATAATAGTTGTGTCAATAATACAAAAAAAAAAAAAAACTCACTGAACTTAATGTAACTAAAATGGGAAAAGAATCAACAAATACCATTTATTGTTAAATAAAGAAAATAATATATTAATAGAAAAACCAACATTTTTTATAGAATTTATTCACTATTAAAATAAAAACATAAATTATAAATAAACGATTTTTACACATTCATTCAAATAATGTGTGTGTGTGTGTACAGGCGTCCCTCGCGTATATCCATGGTACTTGTAAAACACGGTTTTGATATTACACAAGAATTGAGTTAAATTTACTTTAACCTTTTTACCCGAGATCGCGGGTATTTTTACAAACAACACACTGACCCATATTGTCAAATCTCAATATGAACTATTTGAAGAACAAACATAGAATGAGGAAGAACTAATTGAATGCGCCACTAAATGCCTGCACTTTTAGTTACGCCGATGGTTCCGAAAACATTTGTTATTGAAAAAGATCCTACGCAATAGTATGCGTAGCGGAAAATTTAATTGAGAATTTAAAAGTTCTTTAGCTGAGTTATAGAGTAATTCTGGAGGAATTATAAAATCGAAATATACACGGCATTGCATCTGACGTGTATAAGATAATTTTTGTAATGATAAAGAAATGGCGAAGCGAAGTTTCAACCTAATTTTTCATTTATGTATAGTATTTGGAACGAAATTTTACACCTTTTGACTTCAGGTTTCGATATAACAACGTTCACACATTACCTTTATTTATAGACTATTTCAAGGTTTCGTATAACACAGTTTCTATTTAAATAGCACGATTTAACTGCAGTGTTGTACGAGGGATACCTGTACATTATAAAAACATGCATTAACATTATTAAAGAATATATCAATGTATTTGTGTACCGCATAATAATGAAACCATATGCGTTATTTGTTACCAAACTTCATCATTTATAGTTAGCTATTACACTTTATTATAAATATTAACGTACTAACAATATATCGCGCAAAGTGTTGACCCTTTAGTTTAAATATTATACAGGGTATCCCAAATTGTGATGGCAATACAAAAACATTAGGTTCTATGGGTCATTTTGCGTTGAAATTAATCGATTTTAAATTTTTTGATACACTATTTGCATTAGCATACCGAGATCTTTAATTTTGCGTTAAGATAAGGCAATTCGGGCATATGGTTATCTAGATATTTACAGGAATGTTGACAAATAGTTTAACGCCATTTTTCTTTTTGAAAGTTTGTTAGAGCATAAATCGAAAAATCATGATGAAAAATTTTTTTTTGGTATAAGTTTAAAAACTTGTCACATTTATTGGCTTTCGTTTAAGCTGTCGCATTGCGATCTGTCGCAACTGGTTCCAGAGATATTCACAAATAACTACAACGATGTAGGCGTAAAATTGAATTTCGCTTTACTATAAATTTTATCTGTTCTTTGCTTTACCCAGAACCAACAATGAGAACGTGACAGATAATTAGTTCCACCCACACTCCTATGCATTCACACAAACCTTCACATATACACAAATGCCTGCACACATATACCGACAAACGCACACGCATGCATATCACCACAGTTTTACAAAAACAAAGCCTAAAGTAATTTATGAAAATGTGCTCCTTCAGCTTGAATACATAGCCAACAACGCTTTTCAATAGACCGAATCACTCTAAGGGTTTGCTGTGACTTGTGGCGAACTTCTTGGATACTGTCTTCAATACGTTGAAGCAACTCTTCACGTGAATTTGTCACAGTTACATAGACTTTTTTTTTTATTGTATAAGGCAACCCCATAAATAGAAATGCAATGGATTTAAGTTTGGCAAACGTGGCGGCCGCCTTTATAGGCCCACCTCTGCCAATCCAACTTTGATCGAGTGCACATGTGGTTTCAACATGATGGTACACCCAACGCATTTAATTTAATCACGATTAATTAGTTATTGAGATATTGATCCCAGTAGAGTGTAAAACATGGTCTGATTGAAAATTTGTTTATTTGAGTGTAACTTCGTACCGAAGTCGAATCGCGACCATAATGTTATATAATATTTTCGACGCAAAATGATCCAGAGAACCTAATGTTTTCGTGTTGCCGTCACAATTTGGGACACCCTGTATAGAAATAATAAAGAATATAAAACAGAACAAATAAAATAATATTTCTACTAATATGTTGCCATCATACCACACGCAAGGACAACGTAACTTAACCAACCGGCGAACAAACCAACCAACCAACCAACCGAACGAATGAACCTCACCAGTCAGTAACATATAACATTTTTATAACAAACAAGCAGATGTTTAAATAGAGTTGTAAATTCAACATTATTAAATTTCATTATATTTTCTTCTCCCAATGTACGTACATTCGTTCTTTTTTTAAATTTATTTATTTCTCAAGTTGTTTTTGTTTTCCGATGCTTCTTTTGTTTAATTATGTAAAAACAAAATAGTGGTATTTTTTTTTTCTTCATAATGTAACTGTATGTATTAAATTATATATGTACAAATATACACCCTGTGTCTCAAACGTAATGCGAAGAACCTGTGTCATCTGTTAACCGCATCAATTTTAGCGGCTTAGAGGTGAAATTTCATGTTTATGAAACACATTTGACAACACACAATTGTGGTTGAACAGTGTAGAGTCACAAAAGCTATAAAGACTTAATTAATTATATTTTATTCAAAGTATTTATCATTTGAAGCTACAACTTTTGACCACCTTTGTGGCAAATTATGGATTCCCTCATAGAAGAACTTCTTAGGTTTTGAAGCAATCCATGAATCCAGCCATTTTTTCATATCTTGAAAATTGTATGAATGTATGAATTGAACCGCTGTGCAGAAAGGGTTGACGGCATCAACAGGAACAAATGGTAGTTTGATGGAGCAATGTCTGGTGAATATGGCGGGTGGGATAGGACTGCCCAGCCAAGTGCTTCTAACGTTTTTTGACCGGTCTTGCAACGTGTGGTCTAACATTATAATGCTGCAGAATTACACGGTCATGTCTGTTGGCATATTCTGGTCGTTTTTAATGAAGAAAGTGTCCGGAAACTTTGACAATTTGTTAATTTTTCGGACATAGGGTGTATATGAAATGGTTTTTTTTCATATTTTTTTAATAATTATATGTATTTAAACGAAGTGGAAGCACACAAAATTTTCCATTTTATATAATAATTCATAACAACAAAATTATATAAAATACATTACTTATTTTTTTAGTATACAACATTTTTCAATATTATATAATTTAATTAAAATACACATACACACGCAAGTATTTGTACAGTGTTAATCAAAAACTACCGAACATTTCCAAATACTATACCGGTTTTTTTTTTTATTTTTTAATAATAATACCATCTGTTTGAAAGCCATTAATTTGTATATTAATATTTCCGTTTATTTTTTGAATACGAACCATATTTGGTTTTGTGTTTTGTTTTTTTTTTAAATAATGCAACAATTTAATCGCACAAATCTATATTGAAGGTAAAATGACAGTTGTGTGCATGAAAATAGCATTGCACTACAATTTTCTTTAAATTCAAAAGTGTAGTACATTACGATTGACCCGTCATCTGTTGTATTTAATTTATATTATGTATTGAAAATAATATTACTTTGCAACACCGTTACGCAGAAGTTTCGCATAATTTATGATTAGTGACAGTTTAACTGCGTTCATTTTCAAAACGGAATAACTTTTAACGAAACTCTCTCATCAAAAATATTTAAATTGTTGTCATTTTAAATGGTCAGTGACGAAAACTAATTGCTAATGTAAAGAAATGGAAATAAATAAATGTCTTAAAAGTCAAGAAAAGTTCCACCGCAAATGGAATGGCAGACACAAATAAAAATTAGATTAAAATTCATTACAAAAAAATACGACAACTATTAGCGTAATATTCTTTCTGACGTAGATTTACATAATATACAAGGAATGGTCAACAATATAGATCAGAAGGTATCTCCAGCATTCACAGAATTTCAACTATGCCTATAATCACCCATAAAGCTAATAAAGCTCAGTGGGTGTACTGTAATAATATTCATTTTTTGGACTGGCATGAAATGTCATGGATTTATATAAAAGAGGCAACAATTTAAAATAAATACGTCCAACCGTGGTATTGTCATAATATAGACGTTTAACGACCTGACCTCAAAAACAATTGAAATTCTATCGATAGACAATAAAACATTCGTGCACGAAATGCACATCGTTAAAACAGATATGGGCCTATCTCATTTCTTGAAAATTAATATACTGGATAAATTTCCTTAGTCAGTCTCCTGCAATTTCGTAATTTGGTCATTTCTCAAACGATTATGATAAGCCTTTCTATGGATTTTAAAAGTAATATCATTTTGACAGGCTTTCTATCAAAATTCTGGAAAATTGGGCTGTTCTATCTACCCAGCCTTCTACAACTTAGTAATTTTACCATTTGTCTTGCGATTTTTTTTTATTGAAGTGCTGGCTCATCACCTGGATAATTTGATTATTATACCCATTTCTCAAAATCCCTTTCATAAATCTCATTCAATTTAGATCATATTTAGCACACGTGATAATAGTATAAACAACACGACCATATAATCCCATTCTAAATGTGCATACCAGAATTTAATCAACGATTAAGAAATTCAGTTTGTTTTTTCAGAAGTTGCTATGAAAATATCTCCTCGGTGGTTTCCATTGTTAGGAACTGCACAAATCCATGAAAATAACATATATTTTGTATAAATTACCTCAAAAAATACAAATAATATTAAAATTTTCAATTGATTTCAAATTGTGGTTTCAAAAACGTTTCCAAATATTTAAATCAAGACATATTGTCTATCGATTCTGATTTCCAAAAAATATATTCCATTGAAAAAATGATAATTTTCTTTATGCATCAGTCATTAAAGTGTCCGGAAAGTGTAGTCGAAATTTTTTTAGTGACTTTATTATACTCATAAGTCAACAATTTGAGACTTTTGTTAACCAATTAATGTTTAGACGATATAAAAATTGAAATGTCCATGTAATAGAAGTTAAGTTATATTAAATAAGTTTTGTTTCAGTTCAAAATTGATTCAAAATTTATGAACACCAGCAGCGTCTAATAATTTATTTTACGTGCGTTTAAATTCTGTAATATTTTATTCGGCAGATGAATAATAAATATTATAATAATAATAATTTGAAATCTGAATGTGGTGTGTGTGTGTATGTGGGTAGTTTATTATGACAACAATATATGAAATTAAAGAAAGATAAACCATTATATATATAGGTGTACAGAGTGTTCCGATATAGTTATAACAACAATATAGTGAAAATCTGATTTTAATTTAAAAATATCGTGCAAGTATACGAAATTATCTTAAGGAATATATATATCGCATAACTATAACTTTCCCTCGTTTTATTCTTTTTGCCATATCTTTTTTCTAAAAAAACCTCACCAATATCCCTTACTATCTTCCCGACAATTTCCGCACTTACCTACAACTTTCTCTCTTATACTTCGCGTTCAACAAACTACCTCTCCGCCAGTTTCCTTACAACGACTTACGTAACAACATTGTTCGAAAATGATGGTGGTTTTAAAGAAGCCACTGGCAATAAGACACTCTGTAAATAAATATCAACATACATTGTATAAATATCTCTGCGTCTTTGCATATATCTTCATAAATTCTCAATACAAGCACATCATATATTATTATGATATTTGCGCGCAAATATTTAAGTTTCCGAATAATAATATTATTTTAAAATATTAAAAAATCCATTTGATATTTATTAATATTAAATTCTCATCACACCATTGTCACAATATTTGTTGTTATGATAAAAATATATACAACCAATTATTAATATAGTGACACAACCCCCAACAAACTATCGTCGTTGACTTAGATTTCGATAAATTGTAGGCGACTTGGCGGCGCACAGTAGGACAAAATGATTTGTGTGCTCCAGGGGGGGTTACTAATTATCGAAACAAATAAGGTATGGTGTATTGAAACATTAAAATATTTTATCACCCTGTATTTTTATCTATACAATACTTAACCATCCTGTAGATTAATAAATCCATAGATGATTTGAATTTCATTGTATTACAGAAAATCATATTTATGTAGTGTGTTGATTAATCACGCAAATAGCGTGATCACTTAAAACTCTGTAGTTCCAGCAATTGATGATGTATTGTCATGAGATTTGTGTCAAAAATTGAAATTGCCTTTTTCTTTTAGATTTAAAATGCTCATTGATTATATCACAGGAATTCTTAATAGTTGAGAAATAAGCTTGAAAGCTCTTTACTTTTTGTAGAGCCACAAAAATTTGAGGTCTTTGTGGCAATAAAAAAATAAGTGAAACAAAATGAAATACACATTCCGGCGGCATCGGTCAGAGTACAGTGTATGGCTCGAAATTTATTATTTTAAATAAATTGTCATGGATATTTAATGATGCTTCAAAAAAAATTGGATATACCAGGTGTACCAGTATCATCAAGTGGGCGTTTTTTTGCGAATTCCTTTCTACACATTTTGACCACCTTTCTGACAATATGTGGATACTACGCCAATAGAATTGTTCGTCTTTTGAAGCAAACCAATCAGACAACCAATTTTCGACTTCTTCGTAGGATTCGAAGTGCTGCTCAGCCAATGTGTGTTCCATCGATGAAAACAAATGGTAGTCGGAAGGAGCCAAGTCTGGTGAATACGGCGGGTGGGGTAGCAGCTCCCAGCCAAGTGTTTTGATTGTATCCTGAACCAGTTTTGCTTTGTGTGCTGGTGCATTGTCATGGAGGAAAATTACCTTGCCGTGTCGTCTGGTCCATTCTGGTTGTTTTTCGATCAATGCATGGTTCAAATTGATCATTTGTTGTCGGTAGCGATCAGCATTAACAGAGTTTCACCATGTTTTAAGAGCTCGTGCTACACCACACACACCTTTCTGGTCCTACCAGACACACAGCATTGTCTTCTTGCAGTCGATGTTAATGGTTGTTCTGGATTAATCCACGTTTTTTTTCCGTTTAGGATTCTTAAAATAAATCCATTTTTCATCGCCAGTAACAATTCGATGCAAAGCCATGAATTTCTTTTGTGTTTGACAAGCAAAATTTCACAAGTGTTTTTTCGGTTTTCCATCTGTTTTTCATTCAATTCATGTGGCACCCATTTTCCACACTTTTGGTTCTTTCTCCCATAGCTTTTAAAAGGTCAGAAATTGTTTGTTGTGCAACATTTAACATTTTTGCCATTTGCCATTTGATTCAAAATGTGTCATCTTCATCCAATATTGCTTGCAAGTCGGCGTCTTCAAACTTTTTTTTGGTGATCTTCCATGTTCATTATTTCTCACATCTCTGAACCATTGAAACCATCTTTTGCATGTTGCTACTGATAGAGCATGTTCATCATATGCCTCGACAACCATTCGATGAACCTCTGCAGCACTTTTCTTTAAATGAAAATAAAAATTTAATGCTTTCCACAAATCATCATTTTCTGGGTACAAAATTCGACATTTTTAACACGATGAAAAAATATGATGTTGCTGATACAACACGACTTGATGTATATCATATTAAATATGTTTGACAGATGTCATAGCAACCAAACAAAAGAAAAAAAAATGAAGGTTCGTTCACAACAAATGTTCCCTAACTAAACCATTGTAACTTGACGATCACCTCATACCGGTACAACGTGTAATAATTGGTTTTTTTTATTCCATACCGAATTTTCACAGTCGCATCGTACGAAATTGTATCGTGTTTGGAAGTGATATGCAATTCATTCATTCATATGTAGTCTGGTATGGTTAGACAAAATATTTCAATCACATATCCAAAACAAAAATCTCTTAACTCAAACGATGCTTAAGGTATTTTTGGAACAATACCTGAAAAAAAAATCAACAAAAACATGTTTCACCATGTAGTAAAAACCCCAATATCTGGATAACAAATTTTGCCGAGGACGTGTTATACTTTTTTCGGAATGGTATTAAAATTTTCTTTAATTAGTTTATATTTCTGTCCACAATTCGATTAAATGAAAATAGTGCACAAATTTATAATAAATCAATGGCACATCAAAATGTTTGATGGGAGAATAATAAAAATTAATATAATTAAATTAATACATTCATAAAATAGATAATCTTTTAAATACAAATGTATGGCATCGACTGTTTTATTAAAATTTATCTATTCACAAAAAACTGTGAGTATATTTAAAATTTTGTGGAAAATCTAAGATTGTATACAACAACAACAATAAAAAATCATAATCTCAAATTTAAATACGAAAAAAAATAATAAATAAGAAATAGTATTTAATTGAGAAAAATTTAAATTAATTAACATCACACACACACACGCACAGCCGCACTGCCACAGACAATATTAATATTTTCAATTATAGTATTTTATATATTGTACGAACATTCGCATGAAAAATTTAATAAATAAATAAATAAATAAAGTACTAGAAAATTTTTAATATTATTTTCATACGACGATGATTCAGAATTATTTGTGTACAACAATTTAATTATAGTTTAAAAATAATCAGTAAATAATTGAAAGTTTGTTTATGTTCAATATAAATGTATTTGCGTTCAACAAAAAAATATAATAACCAAAATGTGGATTAATCTTTACCATCACAGCAGGAGGAATTGTCACGAATCTCTGCTGCTATAGTTTTTTTTTTTTTTTTTGCTAAGTACAATAATTTCTAATACTAATCTCAATTTCTAAATGAGACATTGTGCCATGCTATTATCTATTTTGATTGGCAAAGAAAAAATATGTCATTGAGATAAATTTATATTTTTCCACTTCACCTTGACACGGAAAATTTGTGTGTGTAAAAAACCAAAACGATTTCACATTTAAATTAAAATAGTAATTTTTGTAAATAAAAAATAATATTACATCGTCTTCTCGAATGCGGTTCGGTGGTGGTGGTGGGTGCTGTGTGGCGTACGCCACTGTTACGATAGATAATTATGCGTAAATGTTTGTCGTTTTCATGCGTGCGATGCTTGAGTTGGTTTTTGTATAAATCAAATAATAATGATAATAATAAAAAATATTGTTATTTTGTAATATTGGGTTAGCAACATAGTCAGTGCGGTTTTTTTCTTGTTACATCATTGCAATCTCACAAAAAAATTGATGTATGGTGGTGACAAAGCCTTTGAAGAACGATGGTATCAAAAATGGTTTGCAAAATTGCCATCTGTAGATTTTTCGCTCAAAGATGCATAACTTTCAAATAAAAAGCAGCAATCGATGCGGATAGTTTGAGCAAAGCCGGTGAGATTGCAGAGAAGCTGCACGTATCACCTTCATGCATTCGAAAGTATTTAAAACAACTTGATTTATGGGTTCCTCTTAAACTTAAGGATATTCCCTTAACACACAACGCATTTGCATCAGTAATTTACGAAACGTAACGAAAATAATCCATTTTTGAAACTGGATTGACAAGTAGCGATAAAAAATAGATTGTTTACAACAATGTAAATTGGCATCGTGAGGCAAGAAAGATATACCAACGCAAACAACATCTAAAGCTGATTTTCATCAAAAGTAGGTTATGTTATCAGTATGGTGGAATTACAAAGGCATTGTCTAATTAGAACTTTTACCACGCACTAACCAAACGATCAATTCGGATGTGTGCATAGAATAACTAACAAAAATTGAACAATGCACGACAAGAAAAGCAACTAGAATTAGCAAATCGAAAAGACGTTGTGTTCCACCATGACAACGCAAGGCCATACAAATTATTGTAGATTGGTCGGGGAAGTGTTGCCACATCCACCAGATATAGTCCAGACCTTGCACCATCAGATTATCATTTATTTTGAAATCATTTACAAAACTTCTAGAATGGTAGAAATTTCAATAATAATGATGATGATAATGATGTAAAACGCACTTGCGATTCAGTTTTTTTTGTTGATGATAAGCACCACAAGTTTTCTATGAGTTCGTAATCATGAAGTTAACAAACGGATGGCAAAAGGTCATCTAACACGTATTATTAATTATTTATTTATTTCAATTTATGCTGTGTGTGGTATATGCAGATGCAGATGCAGTAAATTATGGTTCTGGATAAAGCACAAAACGTAAAATGTCTCGCATAACATTTTCTTATGACCCAGAGAAGTATTTCGTTTTACTTGCGCAAATTGTTTTATTTGCAACGACTGTAAAATTGCACCAAATTGCATTGCATTTTTTTGTGGTGGTTAATTTTAATTTTGACACATTATTTCAATAGCCAATAATAACACACCCATTTTTGTTTTTCCTAATACATTTTACACACAATTCTTGTATTATAAATTCAACAATAATAATTCCATCCCCCCACCATAAAATAACTTGATGATGACAATAGTAACGATATCCATTTAAAAATCAATAAAAGAAGAGAAATAAAATGCACTCCACCAAATAAAAATACTACCACGACAAATTTACACTCATCCAAAAAAATAGAAATTTAACAAATAAATAAATAAAACTATTGGTACAGTGAGACGAAGAAAAAATGATCCACCCTGGGCGAAACAAAATTCATTGGTTTTTCCAAATTGAAGTTTATATTCTATACAAATTTACACGTCCTGTAACGACCGCACGTTTAAAATCAGAAAATCAACTTTGTTTGACGGTTATTGTTGACGGAGCACCAGTAACACTTTTAAAGCCATTGCTCTCGCTTAAACGGTATTTTTCGTCCCATTAAAACGCAATGATAAATCTCCACACACACACACACACACACACCAAACGGTTTTGAATCCTTTTGTCTGAAAATAACAATGTGTCAACTAATCGAATGCAGCTGCTAAACTAATGGTCGTATTGTTATGAAATTTTGTAATATATCCATTGAAGGTTGACTATTATTGAAATATCATAAGGATATCATTTGTTAGAGGCACCATTTGATGGTTTTTGACCCATGTGTTCTTAGGCAAATAAATGGTAAATATTTGTTTCAGAGTATAACGAAAAAAAACTTAATAATTTCATGTAAACAATCGATTTACATTAAAAAGATATCGCTTTAGGAGTAAAAAAACTCATGTGTGATCTCCCCCCCCCCCCCTGCGCTGATTATCAAAAAGAGATCCTTTCCGTCAAGATCTTACTGTATTTTATTATTACTCATACATAATATTATTTACGAATAAATAAAACACATGTACAAGAAAGTCATCGGTAAAATGCGGTGGTGGTATCGCGCATATATTACGACGACGGGGACGACATACGCAGTAATATACTAAAAATAATAATAATAATAATAATAATAATAATTTAGTACTTTATTTGGTCTAGTTTCTATATTCATTTAATAATTTCTACATTTTGTTTTTTGTGTGTGTCATATTGCTGGTGTAGAGTGATGCGGTGTGCGGGTGTGTGTGTGTGTGTGTGTGTGTGTGTCAGATGTATATATTTGTTTGTTTTGTATTTTTAATATATATATTTTGTTATTCCAGTCAGTTTAACTTTGACCATGTAATGACCGAAACGTGTGTACTTTGTTATAAGAAATTTAATTTCAATTAAAATTACAATATATTTTGTGAGAGAAAATAATAGTTTTTAAATTATTATTTGACCTTTTATAACTCCCGATCTAATTTATATTTATATGTTAATTAAAGTTTTTATTGTTTCTAAATGTTATTATTATTGGTATCATAAAATAATTAGTGTTTTATATGTTTTAGCAGTGTTAATAACATTTATAAGTAATTTTAAATTAAATAATATGAATAAATAGTGCACAGTAATTTTGCTTGCTTGAAACAAAATGACAAATAAACAAATAAAAAAAATGATGGTGTTATTATAGCATTTTTAAAATAAAAACAATTAAACAACATGAATTAATAAATGATTAATAAAATAAAACAACTAGTGTTTTTTTTCCGATCGATGTAAACGTGTCGGTGTGTGTGTGCGTGTGTGTGCGTTTAGTGTTTAGAAAAATACGTGATAAATTTGTGTGAAAATGTTCTTGTTGTTGTTAATTTTGCATATGGAAACTTTTTATTATTAATTTTGTTCGTATTATTATTTTCATTTGTAAATATTTTTTATTTTAAAATTTGTCGGTTTTGTTATAAAATTTAATTTAAATAAATTGTTTTTTAAATTAACCTTGGCCATTATCATCATCATCATCATCATCATCATCATCATCATCATCATCATCAGCATAATAATAATAATAATAATTGAATTTTTGTTTATTTTTCATATTATTATTATTATTATTATTATGAAAAAACATCAAATTATTTCACAATTCATTTCAAATTTGTATATTCACTAACTCTTATATTTATTAATACAGAGACAAAGCGCGTGTTAACAAAAATATGACGAAATCATAAAATTAAAAATGGAGTTAACAATATTAAATCAATTGTATACGTAAGAAATTATCTTCATACACACACAACCACACAAACACACACACACACACACACAAAACACACTCAAAAAATTTATAAATAGTATCAAAAAATTATGTATTTTAGTAGAATTATTAGTAGCGTTTTTTGTAAATGGATGCTGATGTTGATTATGTTTTTTCTATTTAATATATATATTAGTACGTGTATGTGTGTGTGTGTGTGTGTATGTATGTTTTATTAATCAACATTTTTGCATGTGATGTTGATAAAAAATAAATAAATAGAGAATACGAGGGTTGTTCGATATATTTCCCGTATGTATTCATGAAAAAATGTTTCTAGTCAACCCCTTCCCCCCCCCCCTCCCCCTTTCTAACTCCAATACAATATTAATCAAATGTTTTTAATTCCGTCCGTAAAATATGATCATTTCAAATCCTTAAAAATATGCTTCAGTTTCTGCAATGATAACCATTTCAGCTGACGTGAATCTCTTTCCAGTAAACTATTTGCTTTTTGGATAGGAAAACGAGATAAAATCATTATCGGAGCTAAATCTAGACTGTATGATGGATGTGAAGCAATTCGCATAGCGTAATTCATTCAATTTTGATGTTTTTAAATCTGATGTGTGTGTGTGTGTGAGGGTGCGGAGTTATCTTGATGAAAAAGCACTTTTTTCTTAATGCTAAATGTATGATCGTTTTATTTTAATTTCGTCATCCAATCGGCCCCAATAATGTACAATAATATTCACTATTGTATTTCCTTCGGTAAGATAATCAATGAATATTATAAACCATGTGGATTCCAAAAAACCGTGGCCTAAACGTTTCCTTTTTTGCATTCTTTGGTGCACTTCCAGCAGCTTCTTTTTATCTATTGCTTCGATGGTTTTTTTTTCCTCTGATATGTGTAGTTATGGATCAATGTCTCATTAACAGTTATATGAATCGTCGTAAAAACTGTTTAGGATTACGCTGATAAATAGTCAAAAGCTCCTCACAACGTGTCCAACGAATTATCTTTTGTGGTGTTATGTTAACAAACGCGGCGCATCCATTTTACACATAGCTTTTTCCATTTCTCATGTAACATTTTACTAATACTATCAATTGATATTTTCAACATCTCAGCAACGTCTCGAAATTTTTTAAACGACAATCATTTGGCACTGCAACATGTATTTTTGCTATCATTTCAATGGATGTTGTTGTCATTACCTTCTACCATATTTTTCTTCATCATTTACGATCGTACGTTTAAATTCAGCTACTCAAAAAACGAATGGTATCGTATGATGGTGATGAACTAATACTGAAAATATCCTTTTTGTCGGTGCTGATAGCCTCGTTTCCAAAAAATTAATGTAATGAATTGCACCACAAACTTGTGTAATTTATCCATTTATCTGAAAAATATAAAAATGTGAACTTATTAAATTGTTTGCTGTAAATAATAAACTACTTGACCGATTGTCATTTGAAAAATTGGCCTTTTAAAACGAATGTTGTTTCCAATGGTAACCGTAAAATTTTATAAAATAATGGTAACTAGAAGGTAGTTACAGGAAATACAAAATATATGGAACAACCCTCGTATATAAAAGAGGTTTTTTTTTTTTGGGATACAATTAGAGATTCTATTTTTTTTTCCATTCAAATATTAAATATATATGACGTAAGTGTACCTATTATTGATATACATTTTGTAAAAACGATTGAGTTTCAATTTCCATAACAGTTTTGTGAAATAATTTTATATTTTGATTTTAAATAGTAGTTGTCGTGTGTGATTGATTTAAAAAAATTGTCTTAATTCTACTCTGAACGTAGATTTCTATACACTGATTATTGAAAATAGACATAATAATAAACGAAATAGTATGATAACGCAAAATTTCATTCTGTAAATGTCGTTAACATCTATTTAGAAGGGCTGAACTGGGAAATTTTGTCCCAACCCGCCGTATTCGTCAAACGTTGCTCCTTCGCATTAGTATTTATTCCGCACACGATTCACATCTTATGGAAAGTTTCAAAAATTCAAAAGACGACAACTTCTTCAGACAGGTAATCCGTAAATTGCCTGTAAGATGGGCGGCGAAGGTTGTGACTCTTTGGATGGAGCATACTTTGAATAATTTATACCACTTTTATATTACTTGCTAAATAAACATGTATAATTTTAATCGAAAAACGGAACTTACTTTTGCATAAAGCAAATTATTGACACACTATATAAAGTTGGATTGATTTCGGGATTATAATTTGTACTGTCAAACTTGCCACATTTCCAGCTGTTTTGTTCTTCAATTAAATGTGGCAGCCGTAACAGGATCACTTCGATTGACAACCAAAAGAACTTTGTACAAAAACGATGTTC
Source organism: Bibio marci (assembly GCA_910594885.2). NCBI lineage: Eukaryota > Metazoa > Arthropoda > Insecta > Diptera > Bibionidae > Bibio > Bibio marci. The sequence continues at coordinate 14,316,273 of OU343116.1, read as the reverse complement.
ACGAAAACGGATTAACCAATTTGCATACATTTTTTTAGGATAGTCTGTCCATTTACCAGTAAACACACCCAAATACAACACGGAATTAATTAAATTGAGATATAGGCAATTTGAAATAAGTTCATTGATGTCATTAGATTGGAATTATTCAATTCATTCAAAAGAATTACTTGTAAATTGGTATGGCAGTAGCAAAATAACAAAAACATAAGGGCGGATTAAATTTACAATAATAAAAATAATCGAAAATTGTACTCATTTTTAAGATCGGTATGTTTTTCTTTTGTATGTCAATAATAGGATCGATATGATGATGTCAATAATTGGTATAATTACGTTAAATATTTAAAATGTGTGTATGCGATGATGTCAACAATTTATGTTGTAATGAATTATTTGTAGCGTTTTTTTATATTAATATAAACATTATTAGTATGTGGATGTAGTAAATAATTATGGTATTTGAAATTAATCTAAATGACAGGCTAATGATCATATTTACAATTTGTGTGAGATATTGTTTTGAACAAGTTATCTTGTCTTTTGGATTTGACTGAATTTGTTCTTTTGACATAGATACACACACACACACACACACAAACACTTATTTCGCATAAATGTTATTAAGTTTGGTTGTAATGACGACAATACGTCACAATATACACATGAACCACGCGATTGTATATTAAATTGAAGTACTTGTTTGTTAAATATTGTCGCAAATTTGTCCTGTCCTTTGCTATTGTAAAATTAAATTAAAAAATATGAAAATCGAATGTTATTGTATAATAATTCTGTTTTTTTGGAATTGTCTGATGATCATTGTACAGAAATTAAGTATAATGATGGAAACAAATTATTAGTATATTACATTTCTGACAATATTTAACCACACAGAAAATTTTATAAGCAAATGAGATGGAACACCTCTAACAATAAAGCGTTTGACATTATATGTATTTTAATGCTAATACCATCCAGACGATGTTAACCGAATAAATTGAATTACTGGAAAAGGCATTCGACATAAAATGCCCAAAATGTACTGTTGATCTGAGACGTGGGAATTCCTAAATAAAATTAATCAAATGAATCGAGTTACTGGGAAGGGCGTTAAACATAAAAACGGTGTATTTGACTGTTGGTCCAATTTGAGCGATTTTGAAAAACTATGTTAATTTTGTTTACTTATTCGATTTTTGAATTTAACAAGGGAACCAATTGGAATAATGTTTCCCGGTTTAAATGAACTGATGGCAAGTTGTTGTATACTTAGTTTGTATTTGAAGTGGCTGACTAGCTGACACTCCACTATTACATTTTATGAAAATCTATATATCTTTTTAACCAGAAATGTCAAAATTAATTTGCTTTGTGGCGAATGACGAATGACGAATATTCAAAAAAATGTATTATAATACACTTTAAGAAAAAATCCTCTAATTTGAATGGGTGTGTTGTGTTTGACCTATTCCTAAACTCCATACCTTCTAAACATCTTGAGATCATTGTGATTGATGTGATGAAGTTTTAATTGGCATATCCTAATTTGTTGTTCTTTTGAATTTTACTACACATCGCAGAAGTTGTCATTGCTTAAACGCATTTGACCTCCTTATGCTAGAGTTTATTTATTGGGCAAATAGAGATCCATAAAACTTCTTCCTAAAATGTTTATAGTGGTCTCCAAGGAGTGGAGATTTCATTGTTCAAATTTGACTCGGAATTTATTCATAACATTTAAAATACCTTGATCAAAATTTATATTGTCTCCTTCGAAACATTACCCATCAAGTGTTATACGCCTGGTCTGTTTTTTTTTTTACGGATTGATAGTATTCTTTATTAACTGTTTGACCTTGTGGGAGAAATTCGTGATGCCATTGTAATCGATGTAAATAGTGCGGATATGACCTTCTCATTTGATTGAAAACTATGTGGTTTTTTCGGTTTTGGTTCTTCTGGAGATTGCTATTGATTCATTTGATGTTTCTGTTTGCTTGTCATATTCATAAATCGATGTCTAGTGACCAGAAAAAATGTTTCATTGAAAACAACGTTGCGGAAATCATCTCTTCAGCAACTACTTCAACACGTTCGTATTTTTTTTGGGCAAAAAATTATGCTCTTTTGATATTAATCTTGCAGTAACACGTTTCAACTCTAAATCGCATCATACTATATGTGTTGATTCAGTTGATATGTTGTGATCTTCAGCAATTTCTTCCCAGATAATTAATTTTCGATTTTCAGTTATCATTTTTCTTATTTTTTCAACAGTTTCTTACCTTGCGACATGACACTCACTTTCAACATCATTACGCCGACCACTTTGGAAGCATTCAAATCATTTGTATACTGCTGTTTTCTACTATAATTTCAATTTACCATAATATTCAGCAGTGCGTTTTATATTTTATAATCGTCTCGAGTACGTATTTCAATATCGTTTATATAATCTTTGATCATCGGGAACCTGGATATTATAAATTTAAGATTAAAAATTGACAGTATTTCTTAATGCTTTTACAATTCCAATAATATTGCAAGTATTTATGGGATTATTGAAATCCCTTGTTGTGATACCATTTAATCGATTATATTTGACTTTGAAGTTTATTTATATTACTACGCGAACGTAATATACCAAAGCATCAATGGGTTACAAATTTTAAAACGAAACCTTCACTGAAAAGGACACACAAACCCATTATACCTTTATGTTATATTTAATTTCAACATTACATTTGTATTATGGAGATTTATTTGTTGTTTATTTATTTATTTATTTGTTGTTTGTTTGTTAATTACCTGTTGTGAATTTTTAATGCTTCCTATTGCATCCGTACAAGATCTATGACATGAAAAATGTGTAAAATTGAACCAGTTACTAATAATAATAAGTTTTTTTTTTGTATATAGATGGATTTAAATTAATTAAATTAAATACTTTGAATAGTATAATGTTATTGGTTGTTACACTGTCACGTGTGATATATAATTTATAAAAATCGATTTTCTCATTGTGAGATGAATCCAAGAACCGTATTTTTTTCCCATATCAGTATCATATCCATCAATTCATGGTTATTTTCGTATTTATTTTAAATTGTGTCAGCGTTTTTGGTGGGTGTAGTTACGAGTATTAAGTGTCAAGTGTCTCACAAATGTCGAAAATTTATTTTCATTTAATACTTTTTATTTTATTTTAATCCATAATATTTTTATTCCCAATATAAATTTTATAATACTTTGACATTTTTGTTGAAACATTTATATTTTGTAATTAAATATTTTATTTTGTATATTCCAATTTTTCACCCCATCAATATTTTAGTATTTTTCTTGTATATCTTTATTACACAGGGTTGTTGTAATAAAATTTGATAATGACAAATTGATAACGTATAGATATTTGAAATGTTTTACTACTGTGTCCTGGAAATAAGGTGGCATTGTAAATATATTGAAAATTCTTTGTTTATTCTTTCAAATCAATCACATAAGTGTTTCATAAGTTACTAACTTTGGAAATTCATTTTCCTTTGATTGGCCCGCAAAACGTTTATATCGTGATACTAACAGCTGCAAGAATTATTGTTCCACAATTTGGGCCTCATGTCAATAAATCGGATACACTTTTAGAACAAGTTTTGGTGAACATAACAAGGGAATTGTTATGGAATTAAATATACAGGGAAAGTCGAAGGCGGATGACACTGTTTTATTGTTGCTCAGTGCTTTCTGTTTTTTTTTTCCTATGATACACTCTCAAAAATTCCCGGGGATTTGTTAAAATAAGAACAGCATTTTGTTTATTTTGTTGAGGTAATTCGTTTTTATTTATTCAAAATATTAATAGCTATAATACGCAGCGTTTGGGGTTTGCATGTTCTAAATGTGACCATTTTTTTGTCTTCAGTAGAACGTTGTAGTAAAATGCTTTTATTTTATAGCCAAATGAAATTTTTGGTATAGAAAATTGTTGCACCCACCCAAATATGGTAAAGGATTGAGTGTTAAAACATCGTTTTTGATAAAAAAAGTGGTGCGTTTCAATGATTTACTACTGTCATTAAAACCCTGACGCGGTTTTAGTCGTGTTCAACACGCTTTTCTAACACGCACCTATCTGGAGTTTACGTCTTAACGTCTCTAAATCTCGAATTTTAATATCACAGTTTACTGCATCTAAAGCCATCTATAGCCTTAGGTCTTCCGGTTCTACTTCTTCTTGCTGGATTACCATCCAATGGTATTATTTTATTTTTTTTTGTTTGGCACACGTTCCTCTTTCATGCAGGATAAGGTGCCAAAGCCATCTTAGTCTATTGATTTTGATTGTTTTAACACTATTTGGTGCATCTTGTCTATTTCAAAATTGTATCTGCGTTATCATGAGCAAGATGTGAATTTTTATACCAAATTTGAAATGAAACTCACTCACTTTTTCGTTGTTATCCTCAATAATCTTCGATTTTGGTCTACCATTTCTTTCACCGAGGGTAGAAGGAGAGCCGGAAGACCTAAGGCGAGATGGCTAGATGCAGTAAACTGTGATATAAAGATCCTAAAAATTCGGGATTGGAAGACGTTAACTGCGGATAGGTCAGGTTGGAGAAGCGTGTTGGAGAAGGCTAAAACCGCACCCGGGTTGTAACGCCATGGAGTAAGTAAGTAAGTATTTCTTTCACCATCACTAATGTCGCTTCACCACCATTTTTGAAACGATTACACCCACTCACAGGTTGCGTTGTACATCTCGTACACAATCATCATCATCAGCATACAATTTTTTCATCATGGCAAAAGTCTCCGAAAAATATTTGTCCAAGTTTAAAACAAAATTTAATATTAGTTCATTCGTTCATTTTTGTATCCCGATGCCACTAACTAATACACTAAATATAGGATTTGTGTACGTCATTCTATAGCAACCAATATCACATGTTATCTCTGATTTATAATAAGTTTCTGAACGTCGGAGAATTTTTAAAACAGACGGTGTATCGATTAATCGTCTTAAATATTTAATTCTTGTATTATTCTATAAATATAAAATATACAACATTTGTAATATTAAAATATTTATACACAAGAGTCAAATCGATTTTGCAAAAATAACATTCTCAAAATAAACGAATTTATTAATTTTAATGGTTAAATTTAGGATAAAGATGTAACAGTCAGAACAAATCTATTCAAATATCTACTTGCACTTAAATATAACTAACAGCGTAATGTCAGGTGATTTTGGTGGTCAAAGTATAGGACCGTACGACCAAAAACCATCGACTTGTCAACGATTTAATAAAAGTAAAGATAACAACAATGTATTAATAGGTACAATTAGAGATAGTTGCCTATGGGATAATAATTTAATAGGTGTACCATTATTATCATACGCGATTTTCTCTCAATATTTTTCATGTTTTTACAATTATTTTTGGAATTTGGTGATTAATAACACAAGAACTACTACTGAAACGATTTGTAATTGTTTTACATTCAGTTTTGGTATATATACCTTTCAAAATTGACGGCACAATTTTAAATTCATGGTAGTTTGTAGATGTTTCAATGATTAAAAACGTACAAAGAACAAAACTTGTGCGATGGACTTATAAATTGGTACATAGAAAATCATAATAATTTGTCATGGCACTGTACGCTCTGTGCTGGTAGTGAATAGAATATTAAGACCATTCTTTTATTATGTATTGTAAGTTTTTTTTTCCTAGTATCTATACTTAATTTATACTATGCACACATCCATAAGCCATTGTTGTATATATGGCGGTGAGGTTCATTGACCATTATTGTACATTTGGTATGAAATTAACAACAACATTATATTATAATAAATATACAAGAATACGAATATAACACACATACAATCAAAAATAAATAAATATAATTTTATTTCATAAGAATTGAATAGTTTATAAAAAGACTTACAATTAAGAAAATAACGAAGCGAATTATTTGATTTTCATATTTTTCACTATAAATACCAATATATTTTTCGTTTCGTGCAATGCAATTACTTTAAAAATATTCATATTTTAAAGTAAATTTAAATATATTCAACTAAATTTCAAAATCACGACGTTACATTTCCTAATACCTTTCCCATTCATGCATAATTGTTAAAAACAACAATTAACTATATTATTATATACAGTTTGATCTCGAATTCCTGATGTATTCGTTGCCACCATATATTTTCTTTTGACTGCATTCACTTTGAGACCTAGATGCCTCCTTGTGTAACGATTCGAAAGCATCTTTGACATTTACCGCATATTCCTACCCAATATGTCTATATCATCAGTATACGCTAATAATTGACTTGATTTTTCGTGCCTTGTTTATCAATATTTACACCCCTCACTGGCTTTGTGGCGCAGCTTAGTATTAAATAGTATAGTGTTGATAATGGGTCGCCTTATCGTAGTCGGTCCATCAACCGTTTCAAAGTGATCAGATAATTTACCTCGCATTCGTGACATTTGGTTTTCTCATATCAAACGCTAATTAGGTGAATGATTCTGATATTCCTTCACAGAATATTTCATATATGAACTTTATAATAAATGTGGTATACCTCATTAAGATTGGTTGTTCGCTTGCTCACGGGACACTGCACGTTAAACTTTCACTATCACAAAATGTGTTTGGTAACAAATACACATTATGCTAAATGGTTCGTGTCGGCAGAATCGGTATGGCACTACTTATGTGATTGTTTGGTCTATGCAAAAGCTATGCCTAAGGTATATTTGAACATTACGCAATGGACACCTTCACAATTTCATTTCTGAAAGCAGCGGCTTCGAGAATTAACTAACAGGCAGAGCACAGTGAAAATTCCTTGGTCTAAGTGCCGGAATTAATCCGCTCTATTATAAAATCATCATCAAATTTTATGAAAATTTTAATGCTACAAAGATCAGGCCCTTTTCACGATATTTTAAAGACTACTACAGCGTCAAGTGTTATGTTGTATCTTATATGTAAGAGAATTTTATGAGAATTTATATAATCCAATTCAATTCCAGGACCTGTACTATAATAGTTTCCATAGTTAGATAGTCCTCTGAGCTTATTCAATCATTTATATTTAAAAATAGTATAATAAAGAATTAATTTGAATTATTTAATCGATGAATTTTTATATATTTATTACTTATCAATTTGCACTGTATTCAATGTCTGAGCTATAGATGTCCGATATATTATGTGTTCACTTGCATTAACATGAATTGATGATCACATGATGATAATAAATATGCGCCCTTAACAAATACAACCATTAAATTCTAAATATTATTCGAGACAATAAAACTGATGTTAAAAATAGATTTGTTTACTTTCAATGCTTAAAATACAATTCGTTTTATCAATTATTATTATTTAATTGATTGAAACCAAAAAATTCCAGTAATAACTTTTTAACAATAAATAAATACAATTTTAATAAAAATATATTGTCGAAGAAGAAGTGATTAAAGTGTATTGAATATTGATTATTTAATAGCAACAAATAATTTTGTTATCATTTTGTTATCATTTTGTTGTTATTGTTATTATTATTATTGTTGTTCGGTTTTTTTTTTTCTAAACTGTCACCATTTTAACTAAATAATCTTTATCAAAATAAATGCTATTATTATTATAAAATACATATAATAATAACAACAACAAATGCAACAACAACAATAACAACAACAACAACAACTGCAACAACAACAATAATAAAAAGAAATCATAAATCACAACCGACGCGCCAAAGAAAATGATATTTAGTTTTCTTATATAGATTTTTAGTATAGAGAGAATGCCGTCGTCATCGAAAAACATTGATTTTTGCAATGCGTTCTTCAATGCAGTTATTTAAAGAAATTTTTACAACAAAATCCGGCGGCGGGTAATCATTTATTTTAATTATTTTGTATATATTTTAATTGTTATTATATAATTTTGTAAATGTAAATTACTAATTATATATTAAATGAAAACTAAATTATGTTGTGGTAGCCGTAGTATATCAATTTTTTCCATTGTTTTCTAATATTGTAATAATAATATATTTGTGTGCACGGTGTTGTTGTTGTTGTTGTTGTTTTTGTCACTAAACACCATCCATTTTGGGATTTGGGATACCACACAAATTATTAAAAATTGCTATATTAAATATAATAATTAAATTGCTTTCACATAAAATATTTTAATATTATCATAATTTGATGCAAAAGATTCAAATGTATGTGTATGGTAGCAAGGGCGAAGCGTGAAACATGTTTTCAAATTACTATATTTTTCTGGTAGCCGAGTTTGAGCTTATATAATATTATTGAAAAAAATTTAACTTATTAATTTCTGGTTTTAAGAATTATATATTTTTTTTGAATTACAGGCCATAGTTTTAACATTTTTGTGTACAGAATTTTAAATTATAATCAATTTCCAATATTTCATAGATGACGATTCTAAAATCGATGGACGCCTTCAAAAGATATGACCTATTTTCCGTTTTATGCCAGTGAAATTTTGGTATCAACATAATGGTACTGTGTTCAATTTATACAGTACCACAAATTTCTTTAAATTTTCTCTGCCATCGATTGGAAAATCGATCATATCTTTTGAACGTGTGAATCGATTCGAAAAATTTCTTCTATCAGAGATTGGAAATTGATTATAATTTGAAATTCTGTACACAGAAATCGGAATTCGTTAAAACTATTATTTTTAATTATTCTATAATTAAATAAGAGGAGGAAAATATCCCGGAATGCGTTTTTCTTATAATCCAACTGATTTTTAATTCTCTTTGAAATTGAAATGCATTAAATTGTCGATACCATTCAAAAACTTTTGTTGTACGGATTCAACGGCGGAAATAAATGAAGGACGTGCAGGGCACACAGTGTGTGATGCCCGCACGAATAATTTAATTGGTTTTTGGGAATCGCAATTTATGAGTGTGAAACATTTCACTTTGGTGAACACCAGCCTCTATCTACTAGCACAGACAATTATACTTAATATTCTATTATTATCTGTTCAATTGCATGTTCAATTATTTAATTATCTATGAAGTATCGATAGTTTAAATGTTTCAAAAACCTTATATCCTTATTTAGTCCTTCCTAAAATTTAATGTCTATTCATTTCTCTGTTTCATTTCTCTTTCATATATATTCTTGAAATGTTATTGATCTTTATAAATCTTCAGTAATGTCGGCTGCTTTTAAAGTGGTTAAATATTGGTTTTTGTTCCTAATTATATGCTAAAGTTTTTGGTTATATATAAAATAAGTATAAATTAACAAAGTGAATTAAATTTCGTTCAAATACGTAAAAAAAAGCGTATACAAAATGTGAAATAAAATTAGTTTTCAAGATATTTTGGTCAGCGATGATCCAGCAAATTCTTCGAACACTGTCCATTGGAAGTTTCACATTTCTTATTTATTATAAAAATTGAAAATTTGAACAATTAATGCTTTGAATAATTAGAAACCTTGACCATTTGACAAATTATCCGATTATGTTGATTATTTAAATTTGCGACAACAATGATAGTGATAGATTATGAAGATTTGTGGAAGTAGGTGATATTATCACACCATAATTATGTGGGTGCTTTTGCATAGTCACAAAATATTTCCAATTGAATTATTCGATTAATACTGTATTTAGTCGATTTGGACGAAAAGGTTTAGCTTAACCTTTGATTTGAATTTCTTTATAAATAGTATTTCAAAAATTATCTGACCTCCCTATAACTTTCACATTTATACACATAATATTCCCACTGCGGCGCATTCATAACTCTAATGGAATTGTTTGTGGTAACATAACTTGATGATGATCATACGAATTTCTATATAGGTTAAGGAATGTATTTCACTCAGTAGAGCAGTGGTATAGCGTTATAGTTAAAAAATCGTGCAATATAGATGGTTCAATTCTCGCTATAGTCCACATCACTATGGATGGGCTAATCATCTGTATAAAAAATAATAGAATTATTGAAACATTTATCTTTCGTTAATTACAGTCCATGTGGACTAATTTATTAACTTAACTGTCATAAATGTGTAGGTAGATGCCATCGCTTCCACTTGGAGTAATATGACTTAATACTAATAATAATAATAATAATAATAATAAAGGAACGTCACGCACGTCCGTTTTAATGTGGATCAACCATAACATCCACCCACTATAAAACATTTCAAAACTTAATAATGTCTCCTCACCTAATTTTTTTATGTTTATCCAAATTTATTATATCTGAATTTATTAAATTCAAAAATGTTTTAGTACAAAATAAATTTTATTTACCCAATTTAACAAAAAAAAGGTGTAATAAATAATTACATTTTGTAATGATTTTCCGTGTATATATTCTGGGTTTTATGTTTCCTTGTAATTTTCGGTCGCTTAATTCGAAAATTTATTTTAAAACCCACTCAAAAAAAAAAAAAGGGTTGTTTTTTTTCTCTTTTATTATTTTATTATTTATTATAATTATGTGCCCACAATTTTGAATAAATGAAAAAAGGAATGGGGTTGTTTACATTTTATTAAAGCTTTTTTATTTATATAAAAATACTAGACATCTGCACTGTCCGTAAAAGAACCGGTCAACGGAACGTTTTGCATTGCCTTCGGTGTGTGTAAACTGGAAAAAAAAAATTCTGCAAGTATATTGGATCTAAATACTATAGAAACTAGACATGCCTTTACGTAGGTAAATAGGAAGAAAAGATGTGTAGCTTCTTGGTGGCATGGCAATAAGGAACGGAAAATGAGTGAGTGTAATAAGTAATTCTTATGCAGATGTTATGGAAACATCCAGAATGTGTGGGGGTAATATTATCTTACTTCTTCCATCAAATTTTACAAATTATTACTAATTGTTTAAGTTACCAATTACAAGAAAATCGAGTATAAATGGGTTCTAGAGAAATTCCATTGCGAAAATATTTAGATATCATCGGAACATTTATCAGAAGAATTTTGAATTTAATTACTAAATACTTATGGTTCAAAATTTAAATGTAAAACCGGAAAATTTGATTTTTTTTTTTTAGTAATTCTATTGGGAATATTCAGATCCTGAAAAACTATTTCGAGATTTTCTCTTCAATAAGTTCTAATTTTCAACGCGATAGCTGTAAGTAAAACAATTCCACAATTATTCAAATATTATTTTTTAAAAAAATTTATCACTTCCCATGGGCGGATAGTCGAATTAGTGACTATGCTCATCGCAGAATTTATGGCCACCACCTGGACCACAGAAGCTTAATTCTTAAATTTCATAACAATCGCTCAACTCCTGCTCAACAAAATGTTTGACGGACAAGAAAATGATAGGCGAATGAACGATTGGAGGAGTCGCATTTTCGTCCGTAAATTAACCGGAACACCTTATTTGCTCATCCATTTCGGTTATTTTTCAGACAATGGCGACATTATACCTAACGTATGTTATAAAACAGAAAAATTGTATAGTATAGAGTGTGTGTGTGTGTGTGTGTGTGTTTGTACACTGCAGTACGTTATGTTTTTTTTATTTTTGCCTTCATTCACATTCATATGATAAATATTCGATCCAATTTCATGAAATAAATGAAAATGGTATTCGTCAACATATCGATTTTTCTAAAAATATACTAAAAAGCCTATATATTATGATGCGTTCACATCTATATGTTCGTACATATTTTCCTAGTTGGAATATAAAATGTATATGGTTGATCGATTTAGTAGGAGGATGTGGTGTTTAAGATAGAGGATTTATTTGATGACAAATTTTTTGATTCAGTGAAACTTATTTCGTTTTATTTTTTGGTGGTTGTCATTTTATTGTAACACAACTGCGCCATTATAATGACACCGTACGAACGAACCATGTGTACCTTAAAAAGTATGTTGCCAAAATCATATACTCTCCACCCTATATATAGTGGAAGTTTTGAATCATTGCCCGCATCATCAAAATGTGTGTGCTTCCCATGTGAAAACCTTTATCGCTGAAATTCTTTTTAAAATTCATAGTCATAGTTCATAGCGTGCTTACTTACTTACCCCATGGCGTTATAACCCAGGTGGGGTTTTAGCCTTCTCAAATCTGACCTATCCGTGCAATCAATGTCTTCCAATCACACATTTTAAGGATCTTTATATCACAGTTTACTACATGTAGCCATCTTGCCTTAGGTCTTCCGGCTCTCCGTCTACCGTCTGGATTCAACAGTTTTTTCGGCACACTCTCCTCCTCTATGCGTAATACGTGTCCAAGCCATTATTACAATTTATTTTCTACCCTGTACAAAGAGTTTTTTTTTATTGTACGTTTACGGCTATAATATATATATATATGTGTCTGTGTATGTGTGTGTGTAAGGGATAATTTTGTCTCATCAATATAAAATGGTCACGTATAATTGTTGTCATTATTAAATATTATAATTATAATTTTATTTATATTTATCGTATAATTTTGTAGTTCAATGATCAAATAAATTATCCAGAAAATAATGGATTTTTGTTTGATATAATTTTTTGTTGTTGAATTTTTCCAATTTTCTATTCTGGCTGCGCGTTTGGGGAACAAATACGAACTATAAATGTGAACTATTTTGTAATATGTACAATGAAATTGATAGATATCAAAGACACTTTTGTTAATTTTTCACTTACATTTTTAATTTCAATTTGTTTAACTGCAATTTACTTAAACTTTGGAAATTGTTATTCAACGAACAGCAACCATTCTAAACGTTTTATCATATATGACAAGCAAATATCCTTGTGCAATCATTGCACATTATACGATAAGATTTGGTTGTGTTTTTGATGGCAAAAATCAGGAAACAAATTTCTTTATTGGCATAAAATTAGCGAGCATCGAAATGCGATAATAATTCTAATTTTATGGTGGCCGAAATATTTTAAATGACGTTATATTTTTGATAATGCAAGACGATCTGCGAACTAATTGAGAAATGTGAGATAATTATATTTTTCCATGTTGTGTTTCAGGACATATGATTCCGTGCAAATGTTATTCCGTCGTGTCTATATTGCCATTTAGCCTTGGCTCTCCCTTCTATATGGAACACTATTCAACTTGGTTATTTCTATAAAATATCAATAGAGAATACAACAAATATTATCTTCCGCAGACGTTTTTAAATATCCGCTTATTTATCTAATACGTTATCTCATACAACCTCTGTCCCATAATAATCCGGAATGGATTTTAAATAAATACAAAAATGTTTATTAAATTTTCATAAAAACTATTTTATTTATTCAAAATAATTTCCATCAACTGATTTGAACGTTGCCTGAACAATTGAATCTAATGGCTTTTTTTTTTTAACGTCTATGATTGGAATGCTGTTGAGAACCGCCGCGCGGTGGTCGTCGCCTTTTGAATGTCCCTTCAACTGACGGCAAAACAGTTGCCTTTTACAGTCAAATAAAGTTTAGAGAATAATCGGTAGTCGCACATGCAAGGGAATTAAGTAAATGATTAAGCAAATAAATTTTAATTATTAAATCAATTTGGTGTAATTTTTGACCCGCATTTAATTGTTGCCGTGGAACAAATTTTGAATTCCCCCAGTCGTAGACCGCAGTTAAAATTCAATGAATTATTTTTTCGGTATTCCAAAATCCATTTCCATATAAATCTCACTGAAGATTTCTGCAAAGTAAATTGTTTCGACCTCTGGACAGGCATTATCACTGTTAACTATTTGGTTATATATATATATATGTTTGGCATTAGGTGCTATATGAACTCCACTTGGACAATATAAAGTGAAAATAAGAACTTAATGCTACATCATAAAAATTTGTAATGGTAACGAAGAGGTCACAGACCTATGAAAAATTATTTGACCTTAAAATATGCGGATGTATTTAGTACACCAATCTAGGATTTTATCCCACGAACAAATATAGCAAACAGTTTTTCGTTTAGTTTTAGTTTAAATTTGTTATTTTCAGTAAAATTAAATTTTTTATTTTAATTTGAAACTAATTTCCTTATTTTATTTTTAATCATAAAAACTTTTGTATTATAACATTTAATTAAATAATAAAATTCTATTTCGACCAGTTTTTTTTTTCTGTTGCGGTTGGAAAAACTGAAAAAATAAAATAATAGGATTACACGTACGTGGGGGGGCGGTTTGATATATGTATGGAAGGCAAAAATAAAACAAGGGATTAATTTCTTATTTTTAACAGCTTGATTCATTTTGTACACCGATATTCCAACCAATTTAATGCGTCAATATACGCGGTAAAATAGGATTTATTGAGAAATATTCATTTGTTGTGTGCTCGATGACTTGTTCATGTTTATAGAGAAGCAGTTAATGATAATAATACTCTCTGTGGCCAGCATTTCATAATGTAATTTAATGTTATTTCAATATAGCTATTGTGAGAGGTAATGACAAAGCCACATTTTTCTTTCCAAAATCGGTTGTATTTTTTCTAAATTATCGATGAATATTACACCATGTGAGCATCCCCAAAAAACAGTTGTCGCATGTGACATTCACCATGAGATGAAATTTATTTTGTCTTTGGTGCGCTTCCATTAAAGAAATATCTTCGACTGCGTTATTTTGTTTACGGTTTTGAGTAGTGATAATCTGTTCAATGGATCTGTACATAAAAATTCGCTCGGATTACATATAAACGGGCTAATACCCAAACAACACTAAGAATTGATTACAATGTGCTTTTAATAAATTGTTATTAAACGTCATCATCTTGCTCTGCGGTAACTTATTCATATATAAAAATGTCCGTTGAAGATGGTCGAATTTTGTCAATCATTTCTTCTGCCGCGATGTTGTCCTCTCTTTTGGGTGATCTCTATGGTATAGTAATATGACATCGGCTATATTTATCTCTTAGTATGTTACCCTTTTTATCAAACCACCCACACTATTTACATACGAACCAAACTTTATATTTATACAATAGATAATAATAAAACAAAAAAGGAACTTTCAAATATTAGATTGAGTCAATGAACTTGTTTTGTACATGTAAAATAATTGTTTTTGTACATTAGATAAATAAGTATTCGTTGGGATTTTATTGTTACTATATTATAATAGGAAAAAAAAATTAAATTTAATTGTGGCAAAAAGGATCACCAGGATAATACAAACAATAAAGAACAAATTACATTTATAATGTGAGAATAAAATGTGAATTGTGGTGGGGAAAGAGATTTTTTGTATATGCAAAAAGATAATATTCTTATCTAATTTTTATCTTATGTATTATAACATTTTATATCCAATTTTAATTATGATTTAATTTCGAAAAGATGTGCATTTTTTTTTTTTGGAATTGATAATAATTAAAAATGTATTATTTATTCTTACACAAATATTTTTTCATTCCAAATATAAATCTTATTTTCCCATTTTATTATAATTTGTGTATCGTTTTACCTTTTTTTTTATCTGTACCCACGTATTTCAATGTTTTCCTATACACCGGTCCAAGTACATTAGAGATGGTATACTTAATTTTAATTAATTATCATATAATAATAATTAATGGCCAATTAAAAATGTAGGGTGAAAATTGTGTTTTATTATATTAATTTAAAACTTACATTAAGTACCGTAGGTGAGACTCACATTTGTACGAGCGGGTTGTTTGATATATTTGTTCCTGTATTCATATTCGAATACAGTTTTTGTGGCTTCATTTTTCAATATAATTCTCTAACTAACTTCTTCTAACTCAATAGAAAATTCAAGAATTTTTAATTCCGTCTGTATAAAATATGATCATTTCAAATCCATCGAAAATATGTTTCAGTTTCAACAATGATAACCATTTCAGCTGACATGAATTTCTTTCCAGTAAACCATTTTTTGTTGGATTTAGAAACAGAAAAAAATCACTATCGAAGCTAAATCTAGACTGTATGATGGATGTGAAGTAATTCGTGTAGCGCAATTCATTCAATTTTGATGTTGTTAAACCTGATGTTTGTGTGTGTGTGTGTGTGTGACGGTGATGAACTAATACGCAAAGTATACTTTTTGATATCTGTCAATGCTGATAGCCTCGTTTCCAAAAAAATGAAATAAATTACACCACAAACTTGTGTAATTTATCCATTTATCTGAAAAATACAAAAATGTGAACTCATTAAATGGCTTGCAGTAAATAATAAACTACTTGATCGATTGTCATTTGAAAATTTGCCTTTTAAAACGAATGTTGTTTCCAATGGTAACCGTAAACAATTTTTAAAATAATGGTAACTAGAATGTAGTTACAGGAAATACATAATATATCGAACAACCCTCGTATTTTATTCTTTCATGGAATGCATATGACACATCATGCGTCAGTAATACCAAAATTTTATTGGTGAGGCATCAGTATTTGGTTGGATGGGGGCGGGTGTGTATAGTAAATTCGTATAAAATATGTTCTCCCTTAACAATGGACATTTTATTTTATTTCTATTTATATTATAATAAATGTACTGTCCGTACAATTGTGTGAATGTGTGAAGACATATACTAAAACATATACTAAAACAATTATAATTTGACTAATTATTATTTATAAATTTATTATAATTTTATACTATTGTTATAAAAATAAAATAAAGTAACTATAAAAATATACAAAAATCAATATTTTTATTGGCAAAACAATTTTCAGCCAGCCTATTCCGATTGGACTTAATTTTTAGTAAAATAATGATTGATGACGATCAAAATATAATTTGTTATTGGTTTTTATTTTATTAATAATATTATGATTCAATTCATATCAGCATTTTCGTTTTTATTGTTTAATCATTTTATTTAATCAAAGATAACCGATAACACATGGTTTGGGTTAGATATGTTTTTGTTGTGGGGACACCAAAATGTGAACGCTTTTGTCTAGAAAATATATTCAATAAATTCAGTGTTTGAGACAACAATTATCGTAGAGAATTTGTACAAGATGTGTTTAATCGCCGTGGCAGTAGTAGTTCTGGGATTTCTTTCTGGAATATTCAAGAAGTTAAAATTCAGTGTTTGGTAGGTGCGGATTGATGTTGCAGTGCTTTTATGGAATTGAAAAATTCCAAATCTATAACGTTTAAATCCGAAGTAATAAGATGTTGGCAGCTTAATTCTATGTGCCTTGCATCCTTCCTTCAAAATTCTTGGCTCATTTATAGCACAATGTGTTTTTGAACATTGTCTTCGTTTGATTTTCATATTTTTATTACCAGACCAAGCCATAACCTTTTAATAGACGACATTACTTTTTCAATAAAGTACGAAAATATACCTTAGCACGGTTTTTTTTGTTGAGTTTCTTTGTGGTGCTTCAGTACAGACGTGATGCCAAATCTCAATTTTACCATCACACTGAGTTTTTGTATACGCATTCCACCGTGGTGGCGTACAACGACTGCGACGAACATGACTTAGTTTTAAATTTATAGTTAAAAAAAAACCTAGTTTTCGTCAATGTGAACAATGTTTGAAATTGACAACTGATCTCTTTGAGATGCGAAAGCGCAAAACTAATTCATACAATTTTATTATCGTCTTGTAAAGTTGGTTGCCTTCTTTTTTCATTCTTTGTATCAAAGCTGGCGATGGTCAAAACTATAAAACAAGCAGTTGCCTCATCAAAGAGACATCCTTTGAACATATAGAACAAAAAAATATGAATTCCGTTTCAATAATCTGACTTAAATTTTCTAATGGCACAATCATTCCGATACGGAGGGAGTATAATTGCATAGATGGACGGATCTATATTGAAGGTAATAGTAAAAGAAGAAATTTTGAATAAAAATCAATTAATATTTAAGCAGAAGATTGCGTTTTAGCTCGATGCATCGGGATTTCAAATCTTTTAATACCTTTAATAACCATTTGTTTCGTCTCGATTACTTCTGAATTTGATGCAAAACTCTTGGTGGGCTTTTAACAATTTTTAACAACTGCTTTGTGTGTGTGTTTGTGTGTTGTTTTGTTTCTGGTGTGATAAATTGGCATACAAATTATTTCTGATTACTTGTTAATACATCCAAAGATCACACACACAAATGCGTGATTGTGACCAAAGGCGGCTGTTACTTTAATCATATATGAAAATTTTCCATGTCAGATGTATTCCGTGTCAGCTATTTCAGGAATTTTCTACTATCTACGATCACGATTTAACACGATATCATAAATTTTATTTATTGTTTCTCGTCTTATCATCTCTTTTGGACGATCTAATGAGATTGTATATTGTTAGTTTTTACAAGCAGTACCACAAAATTCATTGAATTACTTATGAATAATTATAATTGACACGACAGCCGAGCACGGATACCACATTTATCAAGCTTTGTGACATTTGTTTATAGATCCGTCCTCGTGCATAACTATTACATACCTCCAAATGTAAAAGCTTTTAGCTATAATTAAAGTTAATTTATTTTAAATGGACTTTTTCCTGTGTATTTTCATATGCATTAAATATTTGTGGTTATTTTATCGTTATCATTAACATAATCATTGTATTTTTTTTATTAATTTTCATTATTGATAAACGTTTAAAAATGAGCTGTCACATTATAGTCACAAAAAAATAAATAAATATCATATCATTGTCATTGAATGCATTTTTTCGTCCAATAAAAATTGTGTGATAAGCGATAACATGATTTTGCATTTGTATTGTATTGTTTGCGTAATATAATAAAAATAAATTTGTCAAATTATTATTATTTAATTAATTTAATCAATTATTTATTATTAAACCTTTATAAATCGCCGAAGTTAAATTTTCGCGTGATTTGTGTATCGTCTTGTTTTTCCGTTGGTATTTGTGACGATAATAATGTCGATAATACTATCAATTTGAAAATAAGATATAGACCGAGAACGAATGGATGGGCTCAAAATTACGGTGATACTGAAGCAATCATATAATTATATTACATATATGACGGTTTAGCACGAATAACAGTGATAATTATCCTTATGAAGTCCTTGATCATTGATGAGTCCTTTAAAGATCTTTAAAAAACAGTATTACTTCTTAATTCTATGTTAAACCCTTTTTCGTGGTAGCATATACTATAAATTATCCTTGATGAAATGTCCTGGAATGTCCTTTTTAACAAAATTTAATGTTGGTTTGTTTTTTTTTTAAGACATTTTCCCACCGATACCATAAAAACTATTGTCACTTTTTGCGTTGTATTTTGGATTATCGCTGAAGTATTGCTGTCCTAATACGTTGACACAGTTTGTTAAGGTTGCGATTAACAAAACATAATTCCAATAAACATAGGCAAAAGATTGCGTTATCAGATCCTGATATTACTAGAAGGAGAAAGTCATTCCGGTTATTTTTCACGCCCAGACTCCTCTCAATGATATAATAAAGATAACATTAATTTTAAAATATTTTTATTTTTATTAAATTCAATTTTTAAAAGATTAAATTATGTATTAAAAAATGTGGCTAACGAGATTACGACGGAATATTGTTGTATTAAAAATTGAAAATATAATCAGTTTTTGATAATATTATCGCAATATGGCGATTGTGTGTGTGTGTGTGTGTACTGCAGTATTTTTTTGTATATTAAAGAAATACACACCTACAATTTCGCATTTTGTTAACAATCAAAATTGTAAGTGCATAAGAATAAATAAATTCAATATTCTTCTTAAAATCAATATACAATCTCGTTTCTATATACCAATCAACAATTAACAATTAACTACACACAAATTCGGGTCGCTGGAGTTAAGCTATCGTTATGAAAATTTTGGATTTAAGCTTCTATGGACCATTAACTGAGTATGTTCTGCGGTGCGTAAAATACCTCGCCTTGCCACTTCTTCGGGAAATGTTCTGATTAAAAAAAATTAATATTTGAATAACCAAAGAACAGCCATTGTATTGAAAAATTGTACTTAAGCTTTTGTGAGTGAATATATCGAAACGGTTTATTTTTTCCGAAATTTTACTAAACCTATCTAATTCCTGCTTTTCACATGGACTATGAATACTGCCAATAGAAGTACTAAAGAACGATTTTTTCTGATTGTTTTAAAATTTTTAAAATAAACATATTTAAAAATAAATTCTATTAAGTTTAGCGAAAGTAGATGGTATAACCCGGCACTCATTCTGGCTGTAGTTTTACAGCTATCGCGTTGAAAAATTTAATTTAACCTCCTGAATTGTATATCTCAAAACGGTTTTTTTTAAAACTTTCTCAATTCTTCTAATTCGCATGCGATCAGAATATTCCTAATGGAATTACTAAAAAATGAATTTTTCGTTTTTTTTTCCATTTTAAATAGTTTTGAGAAAGTAGAAGGTATTACTTGCACTTCTTCTGGCTATAGTTTTACTTCTATCGCGTTGAAAAATTGAATTTAACCTTCTGAAGTGTATATGTCGAAACGGTTTGTTCAAAACTTTCCCAGCTCCTCTAATTCGCATGCGATCAGAATATTCCTAATGGAATTATTAAAAAATGAAATTTCCTATTTTTTTTTCCATTTTAAATAGCATTGAGAAAATAGAAGGTATTACCCGGCACTCCTTCTGCCTGTAGTTTTACAGCTATCGCGTTGAAAAATTTAATTTAACCTCCTGAAGTGCATATCTCGAAACGGTTTTTTCAAAACTTTCCCAGCTCCTCTAATTCGCATGCGATCAGAATATTCCTAATGGAATTTTTAAAAAATGAATTTTCGCAGATGTACATTTTAAAGTACAAAAATGTATATATTTCAATTTTTCAAATAATTAATATAAGAACAAAATAGAAAACCAAACAAGATGTGTGAAATAAGAACCAATAGTAAAATCGAATTGTATTTTGAAAACAGGATATGGTTTTATCTTTATTTAACAGACACGCAGGGTAATGTATTATTTGTATTAATATTTGCGATAAGCTTTTATGTAATTATTAAATCACAAACATAATTTATATTGTAATATAAAAATAATCTATATCAAACTAAAATAATGAGTTCAAGGTTAATGTAAACATAAAATAAATTTCTTTCGATTTTTCTACTATAATATTACCTTGTATTATTTAAGTATAAATATTAAAGGAAGTATAATCTTTCTTATGCTATTATAACTTTACTAATACATCTATTTAAACAAATATATACCTTACCTTTTTACCTACACCTATGTTGAAAAGGTATATATAAATTACCATAAAATCGAAACACGCAGCCATAATAGTTTTATTTTTATAATTATTATTATTATTATTATTATTATTATTAAAAAGGTGTATATTACCATAAATTTACCTATTGAATATAATAGCTGTCTTTAATAAATTACCTTTTATAGTGTTAATTGTTACTTAATTTACATATACATTGTTTTTATCTGTGCGCATAATATTTTGTCTTATATAATTATGATTTATCGTTTTAATTTTAATATAAAATACGTGTACCCATTTTCATTTATAGATACAAACCAACATCTGTCCCATAATAAACCCGGTTAATGGCTATGTAAACTGCATAGAACACGTACCGCTATGTCTTATTGTTTTTTTTTTCCATGGTTATGTTCGGCGTGAATGTTGCTCAACGAACTGTTAAAATTTCATGACGTTACACTAGTCAGTAGAAACGAAAATACGGAGTGCGGTGTAGAAGACGTTAAAATAATTAAAAGAAGATGAACCTGATTGTAATTAACAATCGAAATTCATAAGCAAAAATTTCATATTAAGGCGGAAGGCTATTATCAAGAATGGCTGCACGATGCGGCATTTGTTAACAATTGATCAAACAAAACACAAACGTATGGCAATTTAATTTGCATTGTTTGGATATACACATTACTTACTTACTGCGTGGCATTAAAATTCAAATGCGATTATAGTCTTCTCTTACACACTTTTCCAACCGGAACTATCTGCATCCAAAACGTCTTCCAATGCCGAATTATAAGGATCCTTTGATATCACATCGTTATCCTTATTTCCATGCGTTTGAATCGTTGTCGTTTTTCCTGTCCGATCCAAGTAGTAGTTCATAATTGGTTGTTTTTGCAAAGTTCTGTAAATTCGTATAAGGCATTGTCAGGGCAATACTTCACCTCCAGCGAAAGCTATTGTAAAGACGTTGCTGACTCACCATAACAGCGTAATCACGGAATCAGTAACTATAGGTTTTAAATGGAAAATGTTTTCACACAGTACCCCTTTTGTTATTCTATAATACATAGCTGCCAGATTGTCCGGTGGCTATTTGTAGTTAACCCAATGCAGGTCGTTCCACTATCCGCAAGCTGTGGATGCGTTCGGTTGTAACTGATAACTGCAAGTATATGTTATACCCAACATAATTGTTATCGAAATATGAGTTCATATCAGTAATCATTGCTATCATTATAACAGTCAGCACAGTGAAACATGTGGTCCTTACCAAAGCCATAGCAAATAAAGATCAATCAATTGGTAATGTTTTTGGTTATTTGGTTAATTTGTATGTTGAAATTAAGATGAAACGACCACATTTTTGTAAAATACTACTTTGCGTTTATACGACATCATACGCTTATCATTAAAATCGAATCAAAATTGAATGAATTGGGTTGGCAATCGTTATATATTCTTTAGATATAGTATTCAGCAATTCTTATCCGTTTCCAAACAAAATGATTTTCGTTGAGAGATTAAAGAAATTAAATGTAAAACTTACCATTATTTTGGCAAATTGCACTGTAAATCAAATAAAAAAAGGGATCCAAATTTTAGATAATATCGTGCGAATAACTCGAATATCGAGCTAAAATTGAGATATTATGTTGTTGAGGAATAAAATGTGTTGTGATATGAATTAATACACAAAAATAATTGAGATCCAGTGCATTGATTCCGCGAGAAATATTCTGAAGTTAATTTCTGCCATTTTCCACCAGAATTTTAATGAATGTGGTCAATCAATTACAAAACGGTTATAAATAAAGATGCACTTTGTTGTTGTTTCTCCCTGTCAACGAACAGTTTTGCACTTGAGTAAATATATAGAAACTAATTGGATATTTAGACCTTTCAGACCATAAATTTTACTTATGTTTTTTTATAAAATTAAATTAAATTAACTTATTTATTTATTTATTTATTTTTCCAGTGGTACAACACCTGCAGCAGCCGCTACTACTGCATCAGCCAATAGAGGCCCAGCTATGTATTCGGCAAGACATTCGGTTAGTTCCTCATCGGGGGTACTAATGGTAGGCCCAAATTTTCGTGTAGGTAAAAAAATTGGTTGTGGCAATTTTGGCGAATTAAGATTAGGTAAGTGAACATTTTTGAATAATTTTTTTTTTAAATAATTTATTATTTTAATGTGACAAAAAAAAATATATGAATATATTTACAATTTATTGTTTTTCTATCCTTCATGTAACACATGGGTGAAAAAAGTCCTGGGCCTAACCACCAAATATCCGTATGACATTTCAATAGGGCCATCCATTAAAAGATATGTGGCAAAATTTCATAACAATCCGAACATTAGTTTCGAATAGTTACAGTGGATTAATTGACACTTTGTTATTTTCCAAAAAAATGAATTCAAAGTAGTTTCGTGTGTTTTAGATTCTGTAGTGAAATGATGGATTCATGTTTTATCCATTGTGATGCACCTACGCAAAAACTCAGGCTTAAACAGAATCATCAATTCGTTGTTGATTTGTATGGTTTTTTTTTCGATGTTTTCAAGATCAAACCAACTTTGTTTGATGGTTGTTGTTGATGCTGCAGCAGCAACACTTTTGAAGCCATAGCTCTGCTTGAACAGTATTTTTCGTCCCATTAAAAAACAATTATAATATAAATCAACACACGAGAAACTTCTTTGCACCCATTTTTCTGAAAATAACAAATTGTTAACTGTAACTTTGAAACTAATGATGATCGTGGATTGTTATGATATTTTGATATATATCCGTTGAAGGTTAACACACTATTGAAACATCATACGGATACTTGATTAGTGGCTCCATCGGATGGTTAAGCCCAATACTTTTTTTCGCCCATGTGTTAAACGAACAAAAAAACCATGCTATTAAACCAAATAATAAGTGTCCGTTGTGTTAAATTCTTCGTTGACAGTTGTTGTTGACATCATTCCATCGTATTTATTATTCATATTACAATTGTTTATTGTTTGTGTCAATTTTAATTTCTCTTCGTTAATTATTCTATTTATATCTTGATTACATTTTGACATATTGAATTTTATGGAATCAATTAAATTTTCATTTTTTTGAATTAGCTCATCCATTTTAATGGCATAATTTATGGTATTTGCACGAAGTTTTGTAATTGCCTGTAAAAATAAATAATAAATCAAATGTAATTATAGATGTATTTGGGGATTATTTTGTGGTGGGGACGCCGACGACTTAGGAATGAAAAAAATATATAATAATCTTTCCATTAAACGAAAAATTACTATACAAATTTTCCACTTCATTTGTGTCCGCCACATTATTCCAATAAAAATTATCTTATATTTTTACATTTGTTAAACAATTCGTTTGTCTTGATGTTTCCCATAAATTATTACAATTATCAATTAATTCATTTACATTAGCTTCTAAATTTGCTTCAACATTTTGTATATTATCTTTAGTTTGATTATAAATTTCTTCGGCTTCATAAATTTTTGTATTTATACAAAATTTAAATTCATTTTTACCATTGTTTATTTTATTTTGATAATTAATTTTTTCCATGTCATCACAATTAATATTTGTTGATATTTGATTTTCAATTTGTATTAACTGTCCGCCGGCCAATCGTCATCATCGTCGTCGTTGTGTGGGTTGAACATATAGAAAAAATATAATATTTAATTAGAAATTAAATATGAGATGAGATAAAATATAAAAATAAAATAAAACCCAATGTCAATGGAGAGAATTTTAAATTATTCAAAATTTTTAATGCCTATATATGCGGAGATTCCGAGTAGGTGAAAATTTATGACATAGATTTGTTTGTGTGCTTGAGTCATATGGGACAGCGACAGTGACAGACATTATATGGTACGGCGAAAGATGTGTAAGATCTATTGGTTTCGATATTAATCATAAGGTGAATTAGGAAATTATGTGGAA
The DNA here is from genome assembly GCA_910594885.2 of Bibio marci. Classification (NCBI taxonomy): domain Eukaryota; kingdom Metazoa; phylum Arthropoda; class Insecta; order Diptera; family Bibionidae; genus Bibio; species Bibio marci. The sequence goes on along the minus strand of OU343116.1, from coordinate 14,291,049 downwards.
AAAAAACTATAAGACTATAAGAGTGCATGAGAATAGTCTGAAAAAGTGGAATTCTGTGTGTCTGCCAAATAACCATCCATGCGAATGGAATAGCTGTACGTTATTTAATGTAAAACACTTTACAACCAGAAATTAGTGGCACGTTTGAGTACAGTCAGACTGAACCAAATGTGATTTAAAATTTCTTCAACTTAAACTTTTGCCTTGTATAGATCGAAAGTGATTTTCTAAAATTTTGCTAAACCCCTTTTATTCTCACCGCTTCTACGTGAATATCGCCCATTGGAAAAACGAACATGGGTTAGAAGGTTGTAGTGGCAAAGACGAAGGGATAATATTTTTGGAGATCTATTTAGTTGTAGGAAAAGCAGGACTGCGTACTTTTAGACGATGGTTGACAGTATGGTGATATGAAGTTAACTGACGGAGAACGTTGGAGGGAAGTTAGGCTATAGTTGTACAGCGGTGAGTACCACAACCTGGCGAAATTGTAGCTATATGCACCTCGTAAGTAAGGTCAATATTGAGAAAGGAGTGCTCACACATTATACAAATAAAATAAATAAACAAATAAAATGTTACCTCATTTAGGCCACGTGTAGCCAAAAAATTATTCGTTAATGTTAGTACTAGTCGAACACCATTCAATGACTGGATTTCTTCATTTAATTTAAAATACACTAAATTACGTGTTTGTACATTGGTTTGTTTCTGTATAAGACCTAACAATTGTAATTGTGGTTTTAAAAATTCATTATATATTTTGGCCAATGAATTATTAGCGGCGATCATTGAATGTTGTACATGTTCTGGTACACTTCGTTTCACAACTGATATTTGTACACCTGAAATTTGTGTTCCATAATCTATCGAACTTGCTATTGTATCGACACGATTTCCTAAACTTATTGTTGGATTATATGAACTCGATATTGTTGTATTTGTTGTATTCGATGCAGAAACCATTGAATTTGATGATGACGACGGTGTTGATCCATTATTATTTGATGGATATGTTATTGGATTGAAAAATTTAAATCCATGTTTTGCATTTGATGTTGTAAACTAATAATAATTGTATAGAATATAATATTTGGAATTAAAAATTAAATAATTACCAAAATAATCTTATTATAAATGCACAATAAATTACTTGAAATCCAACAATAAACATTAATATTATTAAATTCATTCCGTCTTTCTTTAAAAATATGTTGTGACTTAATTATAAATTTATTATCGACTAATGAACTAATTTTCTTAATTGTCGCATATGCGAAGTCATTTATATATGAAAATTGTTTTGTATTCAAATTCAAATGTATTTTGATCAAAAATAAACTAAACTCTGGTGTAACACGCACACAAACTTAAATCTAATTAATTCTATACTTCTATACTTGAGTAATGTTCAAAAATTGTTATGGTTATAATGATCTCTTTGTATATGGCATAAACGTTGTTAAAGTGGTCGTGAATCAATTAAAGATGATCCACATGATCCATCCATCTAAGCAAAACATCGAAAATTTATGTGAAAATCAAATCTTAAATTAATAATGAAACATTCTTGATACCATTGAAGTTTTGTGGGGTCTAAAAGCTTTTTCAGCAAAATTCATTTCGTAATATCATTCCGTAGATTCCATATCTTCACGAGATCATTTCACCTGCGACTTTTTATTATTCATAATCGTTTATATAATTTAAATCACTTCGCAGTATACTTTGTGAAAATAGCATTTAAACGATTATGCAGATAATTCGACATAATGATCTGATGCTGTAACATCGAAAATTTAAGTTCTTTGATTAAAATTTGGCATTGTTGCGTATTTCATCAATTGGATATTACTTTGCAGCAAGGACCCCTATTAAATATTGATGAATAAAATCAATGTTTTCTCTTTGATTGCGCACTAGTTACGATTATTTTTGATCAGAGAAGTAAAATAGTAGTGTTTTTTTCTATATTTATAAAAATATGTTACTTATTTATTTTCAATAACGTCGGATATGGATTAAAATAAATATAAAATGAGGTTAAAACCTGTAACTATAAATTTTTTTTAAATATTATTAAATTTTCTAAACATATGTTTTAATTTTTTTATTTCATTGACATTGAATTTTATGATCGTACACACTCCATCAAAAACTAATGATTATACATTTTATCATATGGCTTTGGATAATTTGCCTCCATGCCTCCTCGTGTATTAAGTGATAATCCGCGGTGCTAATATATACTATAAAATTGGCTGCACTATAATTGATCAAACTACTGTAGAAACAGTACACGCTATAGGTAGGGAAATATGGGAAAAAAGCACTACGCTTATTGTTGCATCCAGTAAGGAACGAAAAATGAGTGAGCGTAATGTCTCTTGTACTTCCACCAAACTTTAAAACTTATTTCTAAATGCTTAATTTCGAAATTTCAATAAAATCGGATAAATGGTTCTAGAGCAATCCCTTTGGGAATATTCTGCTACCATAGGATCACCTACTCGAAGGAGTGGGGGTAATGTCTCTTTCTTCCACCAAACTTTAGAATTTATTTTTAAATGCTTATGTTTCAAAATTTCAAAAATGGGGAGTGGGAATTAGAGGAATAAGGAAATTTCAAATTCACAGTATTTGCCATCGCGTTAGCTATGACTTTGCCCATATTTTTGATAAATGATGAATTCTGCGACGAACTCTTCAAACATTTTCTTCGTTCTATTTTGACTTCGAAATAAGTAGTATAGTCTGACGGCGCCACAGTGTTAATTCTATATTTGCGATGCTTCACCTCATATATGAGTCTCTATCAGTTTATTTTCTAAGGAACTTGACTGGCAGTAGAGTATCCTCCAACATTTGTAATACAAATCACTTTTACGTAGTTGTGCTGACACATTCCGATTGCGATTCCTTTAATGCACGGTTCAATATTATTGGGTAGCATTCGTACCAGTCAGTAACCGTTTTCACCAGATTTTCAATAATACACGTCTCCCGCCTGATCCAACCAAATACACACCAACTCTTCATTTCTATGGATATTGCATTGATGACTGACCTGCGTCGATTTACATTGATTTGTTATAGCCAGTCAGAGTACCAATAATTCGGTTCAAAAAAGACTTTCTTTTGTATCTTCGAAGCAAAAGTTTGCAAGTTTGTCTTCAAAAATATTTCCATGAATTATATTAATGGACCCCTAGATGTGTCACAACATCAAAAATTGCGTTAATCATCATCAATTGTTTCATCCCAAACAAATTTATATCTGTTTGATTATAGAACCGAGGATTTATCGATTTGTTATTGACTTTTTTTTTGCTATAACTAAAAACGAATGATTAACGAAATTTTAATATTATTTAAATTTAAGGTTTAATTTCGAAATTAATTTTTTAACAATTTTAACAAATTATTATTATCTTACAAAAAGTATTGCCTGTCTTTTGACCCAATTCATTCAGTAAATGAATTAACTATATGATTTTGTGTATAGTAATTGAAATGCGTAAGTTTCAAAGTGTATTGCATCGATGGGATCAGGTGGTAATAAACAAATAATTGCCAAATTCGAGAAATGCTCTGTGCATATCTTTGATATACAATTGAATGTCGTTTTTGCTTATTGCTGTCGCTAACATTTGACCGGTTACTATTTCATTTTGAGTGTCATATCAAAAGAATGCTTCGTAACCATTCGGATATTTTGTTATCATCGAAATCATTCCATACATGCTAATATTTCGGATGGAGCAGATTAACCATATACACTTTTTCACAAGTTGATGAGTTTCTTCAGATGCACTTTTTCAAATCGAAATATATTGTATAGAAAGAAGTTGTCCATATCGGAAAAATGAATTACAGCTCTTTTTACACCAGAATTCAGATATGGAACACATATTATAATAAGAATAATCCCTTCCGCTATCTTCAAAGTATATACGCAGATATTTCCAATTGTACGTGACTTTCAATGCAAGCACCTAATAATTAACACGTTTGTGAGGTTTTTATATTCTATGATAATATGGGACAATCACAATGTGTCCGCAGACATATACTTACTTCAGCTATATAAGTGGCTCGCCGATAATTTAATGACACCACCTAAGTATCTTAACAAATGGTAATACGGCCATCATATAGAGAATTTTTAAATCGATCATATTCCAGAGTCTGGTAAATTCGTTATTATTGTGTACGATATTTAAGATTTACTAATGCTTTCACTTGCAACAGTTATGAAACGCTGCAGTTAGTCACATATAATAATTTGCATACTTCTCAACGGGGACAACGGTTTGACAACGTTTAATTCTGTCTATATTTTGGCATTTGAAACAAAAAACAATGGAATTTTTTCTAAATTAATTATATAATTTTATTACGAATATATTTAGAGAATTTGTAAAAGTTCATGAAATGATGGAATTGTACGTGAAAATATTGGAATAATATAAATATCAAATTTTACGTATACGAAAATAATCGGAATATTTTGAATAATCTTAAATATTCTCGTATAACTTTTCATCATTCCGTGAACTTAAAGTTTATTCCCAAAAATTACGATTACATTTTTAGATCAAACTTAAAATGCATTTAATTTCTTTGAATTAGTATTGTTAAATCTGATATTTGTGTTCCATAATCGATATCAGCTAGTGTATTGTTACGATTTCCAAGATTTATAAATGGATTATATGAATGCAATATTGATGTTACATTTGTTGAACTTGTTGAATTTGTTGAATTAGTGGATGTTGTTGATCCATTGGCCGACGCTTGATATTGTGTTGGACGTAAAAATTTAAATGGATAATAAAATGGCGTTGCATTTAATGTTGTAATTGTAATCTTTTGTGTGAGAAAATAAATAATTAATTTATTGATATTAATTTAAAAATAAATCTAAACAATGAATTACTTGTAATCCAATTAACATAAATATTATGAAATGCATTGTTTTGTTTGTCAATAGTACGCGTCTTTTTCTATACGAGAAGTTGTGCAATAATGAACTATATTCTTAATTGTTTTAAGTGTTTTATATAGGAAAATTTTGTCGTAAATTCCATTGAATTATAATACGCAATGAAAAGCGGTTCGTACAGGGTGTCGAAAAATATTAAATTTTCACAAAATTTATTGTGTGTTGTTTTCATTTTTGAAATCTATCCGTTTTGTTGTTATTCCAATTTCAAGTTGGACACAATCGATGGGACCTGTTGGTATATTGTTCAACATTCCTTTTATTGTATAACTGAAATGGTCATCGTAGTTGTCGTAGTCTTTTTCATCAGAAATAATTACGTTGCTATATAACCATCGAAATTTTAAATCCGTAACAATCTGATTACCGCGGTTAAATAAGTGCTGCAGTATTGAGCAGGGATCTCATCCTCTGCTAGCTCGGCAGGTTGTCAATGTGTTACAAAAATTTTGAATAACTTTTTCGGTTGTTTAATTAGTGATATTTGCTCGATGCGGTTGTCTTTAAGGAGGTGTTAAATCTGCAAAAATTTTACTCTTCAAAAGAAATCCAATGGTGTTAAATCTCATGCGATCTTGGTTGGCAAATTCACATCTGTTATTCGATTATTCAAATTTTGTCCTTCAAAAAATCGATTGTTTCTGTTGCTGTGTGTGGCATATTGCACCGTTCTGTTGAAACCACATATTCTGCACACCAACATATCTTCAAATTAATTCCGCAAAAAGTTTCTAATTGCTGTGAACTACGACGAATTGATGTTGCCTTGGTTCTTCAGCAACACCGGCCACTACGATATGATAAATTACGTGCTTCTCTGATCTTGAACTGTACCACAGTTTCTTCAAATTTAATCGATTTATAAAATGTGTATGAAAATAATCCACCTCTTTCGCAAGAACTTAAATCAATTACATTAAAAATTTAGTGGTACACTCTTATTATTATTTACAACACACCCACCCACACACACACACACACACACACTGTGTTGTTTTTGTTTATAATTTTCTTGAAATTCCTTGAATTTTATAAATTAAAATATATTTTTTCTTTACAACATATTGATTTTTCTCCATAGAAAAAAATAAATATCATCTGGATTAAATCAATAAAAATGATGTTTTAAAGCTGTTTCTAATAATATTTAACATTCATTTATAAAATGAAAAACAAATGTATGTTTTTTTTATTATTCATCGCTCAATGTTAATTATTTTATAATATTGATCGCAGTTGTTTTATATTTGTTATATTTAACCCTTCGATCGTGAACGATCCACGAATAAGTGACCGGCCGCCAAAAACAGTGGTATTTTTAAGTACTTTGTGATATTAGCATAGCAAATTATATTCCACTCCAAGCCGGACTTATGGAATCTACTAACCATTCATTATGGTGTCAAGTTGGTAAATTAGTCCCGCATGGGAGTATATAACAAGTCACCAATTGTACTGTAATTAACGAAAAATGTAGATGTTTCAATAATTGTATATTATTTTTATATGGACGATTAGCCCATGTAGTAATGTGTGTGTGTGTGTGTGTGTGTTTGTTTGCAGAAATTGTTAATCCTTGAGTGGCTTCCAACATCAAAACGTTTTTTTTATATTCGATATACGAACAAATGATCATCCACGCAGCTGAAAAATGTCAGTACTAAAAAACTCAAAAATTTCTCATCGGAATAGTGAGAATTGAATCCGTTATATATTTCACTGGTTTATTAACATTACGCCAGTGCTACTGAGTTCTACTGAGTGTGTTTGGAAATACAGAATAAGGTACAAAATTATAACACAAGTTAGGTATTTTGAAGGCATTAAACTAACTATGGTTTACATTTTGTGGTGTGCGTTTACATTTCTCACTATAGTTGTTGTTTCCACACATAAAGATTTACATATTTACCAATTAAGAAGTTTAGTAATGGTGTGTTTTTCTTGTAGGCCCAAACCGAAGTTACCATCAACGCCTTTCAGAGGGTTAAATTTTTGACAATTTTAAATAAATCCCATCCATCATTCAATCGAACGCAATATTTCTAATATCCATATTATTATAGATGATGACCGTGCTTGATGATAACCTTCGAAACATTCAACATTTACATAAGGTGTTGACAAGTAACATAAGATAAATTCATACTCCGCACCCAGTAATTTATCTTAAATTTGACATATTTTTCTCACATTTTTATTTATAGCCACAATCAATGGCTTCCATTAGATTTAGTATGTCTATATTAAATATTTTTATACGTTATGGAACGGAAATATTTTTGGAACACAAAAAAGTAATGCGCCTTCGTCTTAAAGTTAAAATAAATATTATTTTGTTGTTTTAAATAAAATTTTAGTTTATACAATAAAAATATTAAATAACTCATCCGATTTTATTATATTATTACACCACACAAGGAGGAGGAGGATTAGGAGACGATGGAAAAAATTGATTTTTAATGATGATGGAAATAATATGAAAAAATTGTTATAATTTTGGAATACGCATATTTGATAAAAACCCATCGCGTCGCTGTCCGAAAAATAACCGAAATGATGGATTAAGGAACAAAACCTTACAATTTTAATCATGTTTCGGTACCATTTTTACCATTATTTGTTATTTTATATTTGATGTATGCAAAAGTAAGTTCCGTTTTTTTTTCGGTTAAAATTACATGTTAAGCTGTAGTAGATAAAAGTGGTATGGCATAAAATATGTGTCATCCACAACCTTCACCTATCTTACAGACAATTTACAGATTCTCTGTCTGAAGAAGTTATTGTTTTTTTTTTAAAGCGATCCAAGGGTTGACTACATCGAACGGAATAAATAGTAAGGAGTAATGTTCTGGTGAATGTGGCAGGTGGTAATAAAACTTCCCATAGTTCTGTTATTGTAAATAGTTTTTAACCAGGTTTGGCCGTATAATGTTGAAACAATTAATTTGTTCTGTCTATTTTGTTCAATTTTGGTCCCATTTTCATTACTGCTTGCTTCATTCACGCATTAGTTGTTGTCGTTAAACGCCAGACCAGTGATATAGTTTCAGAAATTCACATAGTACACAACACCTTTTTTAATCCCATCAAATAAATACACATCATAACCTTTTCAGCATATAAATATTTCGAGTTGGCTGTGACTTTTTACTTTTGTGGTATTCTTAAAAATTAATCCATTTTTCATCTCTTGTGTCTGAAGCAACATTATGTGATTTTTTTGATTTTCTCTGCTGTTTTTGTGTCAATTCATTTCCAAATTGTTTCCCATTCTATATATAAACATCTACGGACAACCAATTGATCAACATGCTTCGGTCAATTTATGTTGCGTTTGTGTGTTTAACTTTGCATCCAGATGAATTGCTTGTAATTTTTCATCTTTAAAATGTATTCAGTCTATACCTGCACATTCTGTGTCTTCAACATCGAATGAATTTTCTTTACTTTTGTTCGCTCCATCATCTGTCTACTCAAACACTATCAGAAAAAACAATGCTCATCTTAAGCTTCTACAAGTAAAATTGATGACTTTAATCAAATGTTATACAATATAAGTTTTGAAGTTTTATAAATATAGTTTTCAAGATCATCGTGAAATTAGCCAAGATTGTACACATACTATCCGGGGACTTGTACCATCGATTTAGAAAAACGGAACTTAGTTTTGCATAGCTCAATTTAAAATGATGTCGCAGAACGTCCGATGCGATTTTATTCAAACAAATGCATAACATTATCGGACACTGTGAAGGAAATATTAAAAAAAACTCATTGCCGGTTATTTTTCGGACCGCGGCTATACATTCTTATTTATATACATTTTTTTTTTAATCTGCTTATAAAGTATTTTATTTTTGAAAATTTCAATGTTATGTCATTGAACTTGCTTGTTAATACACATACAAAATATATCGGATGGTGATATCATATCATTCATTCATTGTACATCCAATTATAAAATATTAATACAATATATTTTGTATTTATTTATTTATTTTATTGTTGTTGTTTTTTTCGGTATTTTTTTGCATATTAAGATAGGTCAGTTCTTTATTTTTCAATAATCTAATTTAATTTAAAATTAAATATTATTATAATCGGCATATATAATTTTCTTACGCAGTGCGTAAATATTATAAATATAAAATGCGTATGTGTTTACGAATTCACGATTCTTGTGATACGTTGTATGTTTTTAATATGGAATGATTCACGCCAGTGTACGATACGATACAAAACATGTTATTATAATACAATAAATAACCAAATATTTGCGATTATCGATTTTATCTATTCTTAGAAAATGTTAACAAAACTAATCCACACACACACACTCACACACAAACGAACGAACGATAAATATTTATGTAGTTGGGGTTTATCAATCAGAGGCCATCATCATTTTTATTTTATATATATATTTTTAAGTCGACGATAGATAGATTTGGTTGTATACAGTGAAAACCAAAATTGTGTTCACATAAAATACGTGATGATGAAGTTACTACAAAAGTAATAAAAATTTTGAAATAAAACCGAATTTGTTAAAAAAGTTTTGATGGATTTATAATTTGTATTAAATTGCATCGGATAATCTCTTAACTATGTCATCATTTCCTTCTAAAAATCAGTATGTGTTATTTCGTTGATGTGCAAAGCACTGCCGTTTTGTTTTAATTTAAAGAAAATTGTAGTCGATGAATGTCGATTGATGTGTGAAACATATGGGTAATATGCTTCATCAATAAAACAAGTGTGTGTACTGGTTCCGGCGGCATAAAAGTGGCGAAGGAAGACAATTAAAGTTTGTGGATGCTAAGATGTTATTGGTCCAAGATTAATGCCAAACTCAAGATGAGTGAAACTTTGCGAGAGAAGGTTGATTTACAAACGAGTTAAGGTTGAGCGTGCGAACATTATATTTCTAATGCAAAAATAATATCAAATTCATCGGCGAGTTTTTTTTGTCCTCGGACAGAAAACAGTTGAAATAACACCACATCACACCGTACAAATATATTTGAACAAACGTTAATTTACCAACGCTAGTGAAACTACATTTATACGAAAAGACTCTCGCATTTGTAAATCTTCTTGAGGGGATATTTTCTTGCCCGCGGATTTTTACCACTCGTTTGTAAACCAACCTTAACTTAACAAGCTATTTCAAACCGTTTCAATGCTATGGATATGGTGCAAGGGAATTTAGTTCTGAACTTAAGTCAATAGAAGTCGAACGCCGTTTTTTTTTCACTTCCGAACAACTGCTCCAACAATAAAATCGGAAGGGTTTTTGCATCGAATTGTGATGGGCAACGTAAAAAGTGGATCTACCATATTAAAGGACAACCTAAAGGGTAGAAAATCGTGGAATAAGCCATGCATCAACTTCAACGGGCAAGCCGGTGATATTGATGGCAAGAAGCTAATGCTGTGCATTTGGTGGGATCAGTTCGGAGTGATTTACTATTAGCAATTCCAGTCTGTCGAAACCTTAACGTATTTCCTTTTGTATAATACTTTAAATAAAGAAATTGACTTAGGCTTCGCCAGTGATATGAAAATTGCCGGAAGTTGTCAATCAAAAATAATTGCTGCTGTTAAGGAATAGTACCCATCAGGTGGTTTTTTTAAACATTTAGAATAATAACATTAATAATTTCTAATGTGCTTTAAATTTATTGAATAAAATTATATAATTATTAGTGAATTATTTCCATTTAATTTTCCATCAATTCCGAAAACAATTTAAGGATCCCGTGTAACTGTTGTAGAATCCGTTGCGGTGACCGATTCCGTTGCGGTTGTAACACCATCGGATTGTTGTGTTGTTGTACTTGTTATATCAGAAGTTTCGGATGTACTTTGATCGGTAGTCGTTTCGTTTACTGTTGCTGCAGTTGTTGTTTCATCTGATGCTGCTGTTGTAATAGTACTACTTGCAGATGTAGTTGAATCATCTGATGCTGCTGTTGTAATAGTACTACTTGCAGATGTAGTTGTTTCATCTGCTGCGTCCGTAGTAGTTGCTAGTGCTTCAGCCTTACATTCTTCAATAATTTGTTTAACATCTTGGATACGTTTTGCAATAAGTTTACCAATATCTTTGACACATCCAAACATATTTAAACGCATTGTTGTCATTGTATTTGCATTTAATTTAGTATTTTCCGCAAAACGTTGTGGTAATTTTGATAGTCTCTCATGAACATTTGATATGGCCTACAGATATTTTATTGTATATAGAAATTAATGGTTATGGGTACGTATGTAATGGTTGAGGAAATTATGCGAGTTAATTTAAGTCCTTAATTTTAATACTTACATTTTTAAGACATTCTGATTTATTTTCCGAATTATTACAATCACTGGTGGCTTTGTTGTTGTTATTTGCTTTTTCCATATTTTTTTGATTTTTATCCATTTCTTTTTTACCACGATCCATGTGTCCGGCAAGACATTTTTTAATTGTATCACCCATAATACGTTGAAATTCTTCGGATGATTGTTTTTGTTTACGATTATAACAATCACGAATATTAATTAATCTGCGTAACATATTATTTACCTTTGAGAGAAAAAAAAGACCAGTCCCCCGGTATGGAAATTATATATTTTAAACAATTGTTATACTTCCGCAATAATATATTTATTGTGACGTAAATGAATATTAGATCCCTATAATGAATTCAACTTCAAAATAAATACCTGATTATTTCCTTTTGTAATTTGACCATTATTTTGTAGTAGCACACTTTTTTGTATGCCATCCAAAATTTTCGATTGAGCTGCGGATCTGGCCGTTGCCATATTCGAATTGGTTTGTTGTACTCGTTCTTCGGTTTTTTCAAGTAATTTTAATTTTGTTTCCAAACCTTTGTTGGCAATGTCATCAGCTAATTTACCAATCGGTCCTGGCATTCCAAAGAACAATGCTGATGTTGATGTTACATTTACACCAAATAAAATTCCAATAAAACACAAAATAATTGATGTCTTCATTTTAAGATAATTTTTAATTTTATATTTTATATTAAATTGTAATTAATTTAATTTAATAGAAATTTTCACAATTATTGTTACTTTACTTTGTTGGTTATACTGTGAATATTATATTTCCGTTTTAAGCTATATATAGGAAAATAATTACTCCCACCCACCACCACCACCACCTGAGCATGAAATGGAAAATTAATTAAAAAATAAAATTGACATACATTTTTCCTTTGATGTGTGTTGTTAAGTATTTTTGCAATTTTCCTCTGTGTTTGTGTGTGTGTGTGTGTTTGATTTGAGTTGCTTCTGCCGGAAAAAATGTGTATTTAAAAATTGTAATAAAATAAATAAAATATGTTTTGTCTAATTTTTTTGCGCTTGTATTTTTATATTAAAATCATTATTTTTAATAAAATGTAAATATTATTTACTGTAAGTTGACGTAAAATAGATTCCTGTTTTGAAAAGGTTTTTATTTTCAAAACACAAAAAAAAAATATCCTTATTTATTTATCTGTTTTTGAAAAATTTAAATTCAATGTTAAATGACATCATCTCGCACACATAGAATACAAAAAAAATATACAGGGAAATTTTACAACAGACGCAAATATTCTAACAAATATCAAACACATGCTACAAAATGACAATTTCATCCATAAAATAGGATTTTCTGTTAAGAGATATTGTTTTCATTTCACGTACTTTGCATACAATATTTTAAGTAGTTTGAAGGATTTCGATTATAATTGTTAACCGTCCGCAGTGTCTCATCATTTCTGCAGTATATGTTAGAAGGTTTCATCCGAAACATGTAAAGATGGTGAATTACGATAAACCACAAATCGTTCTCCATGTATTTCCATCTGCTTCAAATGTTAGTCGATATATCACCATATGTTTCATGTAGTAGCAATTGCCATCAATTTCGCTCAATGCTACGAAAGAGCACCATGAGGTTTTTGTACGTGTTGAAAATTTAATTTAGCAACTAATTTATAGATTTTTTTTATACATTTTATCAAATTCTTCTAATCTTCCTGTATATGATACATTTCTCGATTCGATCCTTTACTATACCCTACTATCCCGACCCCCTTCCTCCCATTGACAGTGTCAAACCAAAGAAGATATAATTTCTCTCCATTTTTATTAGGTTAGCCGCTTTTTTTGTTTTTACCATCGATCTTCCAAAAACCAGATATCAAAGAATTGAAAGAAAAATCATCACACAAAACCGAACTGTTTAATTGTGCATGAACATTTGCGCCAATAAATTCTATATACACACAAAGCCCATAAAATATGGTGTGGGAATCTGGAATGTATGTAAACCTTGTACTTTTGGGGGTTTGTGCTCATTCCTTACAATACTATATAAAATCCTTTGATATGAAAGTCCTGTTCGTGTACATGATTATGAAATTTATTTTAATATTGTATATTAATCAGCTAACAAGTCCTACAAATGTTAACGCAATACAAAGTTGAGGCCGAAGTTGAGGTTGACGCGACGCTTGACCTCAAAATGAAATTACTGTTTAAATTATTTATTGTTATTGATTGTTGTATAATTTTATTTAAACATTCATTTTCCATATTTATTAATTAATTTACAAATTATATAACACAAAATATATGGATTGTTTCAGTCAAAGTTAAAGTCAAAGTTTCCATTCGGTTACTAACAACTTTCTGTCAGCTGTCAACGTTGAGGTTGTGGTTGAAGTTGAAGTTGAAGCTCGTATTCTGTTTCCCCCATTTCGTATACAAGCGTTACCAATACGCAAAAACAACGTCTACATAACCGCACCTCTGCTTCCAACAATATATTACATTACAAATGAAGGTAATCAATCATTAAAAGAAAATTAAAAATGATGAAACTAAACTCAGACAATCCAAAATTTATTGAATTTATAGACGCGATTATTCTATTTATTAATTAATTAATTAATTAATTAATTAATGTGCATTTCAAAATAACTTGTTACAACAACTTCTTTTTAAAAAAAACTATATTTAAAATACCATTTAATTTTTAATGAGAGACATTTGCTGTATAAATAAATTGGTTGGTTATACGATTTCCAGTGAGCCTTTACTTTTCTATACATTTATTATTTAAATAATATTAGAAGATTTTATTGTAACAGATAATATCAGCGTCCGTTGATATATGACACACCTGACGATCATTACGAAAAGCGCATAAATTCTTATGAAAAAAATAAAACAAATAAATAATTTTAAAAACTAAAAACTAATTAATGTTATTTTAAACCAAAAAACATTCTAAATAATTAATCAACAAAATGTATTTATATAAAATCTAATAATAATTAAAAGAGATACTGTGGACAGTGATATAACAAATTATTTGTACACGAATTTAATAATTGTTTTAAAAAAGAAATTTTCTGTTTCTGATTTTATTTCTACATTCTTAACGCGACGCAAATGGTCGTAGGTCATAAGTTAGGAGATCTTAATTATTGTATTACAACACAAATTAATTTGGAAACGTTTCAAATCAAAAATGAAATTCATTTAATCTGATACAAACTTCAGTTTAGATACATTAAGACTCCTTGAATTGAAACACATCAGTGTGACTTAGTATTGAGTTTTTCTTTATTATTATTTTATCTATAATAATGCAATGCTGTGTTTGAAAGGACCAGAGGTAGCGGTTACCATCCATTTGGCTTACGCCTTATTATAATTTTATTCTTTTAGGTCTTATTATATTATAATAGATATTAAAATTGTCAGAATAATATTTTGTTACACTGTAATAATTAATTAATGTTATATCAAAATTATATATATATTTTTTTCCAAATTAATATGTATAATTAAAAATGATGTACGACATCCTTTAGGAATATATTTTTTATACCAATAACATTGAAATGTATATATTGTAATTTTATTTAATAATGGCTCGTTTTATATAAATACGTAAAATAAAATATTATATATAATTTTTTTAAAATTTGAAATGATTGATGACAAAATGTTGATGGCGTATAAACAGGATGTATTTTTGTTTGATTTTTCTATAACAAACGTAACATTTGTTTTAATTATGCGTGCGATTCGGTATGCTGTAACACACACCATTTATATATTATGCGACTTTTAATGGTGTGTCTATGAATCGAATAAATATCCAAATTTATAAAATATAATTTAGAGACTAAAAACGATTCCCAAATGCCAATCTTTCATATTTATAAGTTCATTAGAAGAGTGTAAATTAATTGCCAATATATTTGCTTGGCCTTATACAACGATTAGGCTAATGAAATAAATTCTTGAACAAAAACAGAACGCTATAAATATTTATAAAAATTATATACTCCATAAAAATCCCCGTTGAAGGATTGCACGCGGTATGCTCGCGCACACCCTGTTTAAAAATGAAAATGTTCCAATATAAAATATTAAAATTATTTTCATTTGAAAGTTAATTTATGTGAAAATACAGTAAATAATTGATTGGTTTTGCAATACAACCATAAAAACTGAGATAAAATGAATAACATAAAAAAAGGACATACTCTGTCCTAAAAATTAACGGCAATGGATTAAGGAAATATACCAAACAATTAATATATTTATTACATTTCGGTTATTTACTCAAATTTACTCAACTGCAAAATACATTGAATCGGTCGGTGTGCTATTGAAAAATTTGTGATTTGGATAAAAAAGTATTTTCGCCAATTTTAAAACGGATCCATTTGTTCTTTAGACATTTTTCGACACAATAGCTATTTTATTCTCACTTAATACGTTGTATTTTAATTTAGGTAAACTTTGGCATTGTTGTTGTTGTTGTTGTTGTTGTTGTTAAGGTCAATTTACAATACAAAAATCAATTTTAACAGCCAATAAATATATGAACGTTCCACACCAAACACTTCCTCTGAATATATCGATTTACATTAAAAACAACTGGCGATAATAGAATGGATGGAACGTTAAGCAAATTTATTGAAGAAATCCGGAACAACTTTTGTTTATGAGTTGCTATACTTTAGCAAAAGAAAAATAAAGTAGAAACTCATTTTATTAGGGTTTTTGTTAGGCAGTTCCCAAATTCATATACGGTTTTGCACTTCTCAATTCGTGCCTGTTTAATTTCCCACAGTTAAATAGCCCCCCTGTACGAGTTGGGATGAATAAGGACTCGTTTTAGCATGTTTGATAGCGTTGCGTATATATTTGGATTACTTTATTAATCCATTTGCTGCGATCACTTCTCCACTTTCATTTCAGACGTGTCACCCATATCTGTTTGACATTAGATTGGTATATCAATCTTTTTTTACAATTCCGAATTCTAAAATGTGGTGTGGAATCTTTTCGTATATATACGTAAAAAATACTTGTACGTAATTTTGTGTCTGCGGTTGAAGTATCGATAAGGTATAGAAAGTTCTGCAAATACCAAAACAAATGAGTATAGTTCACGTAAAATTTATATGAGAATGGTCACAGATTTCTATATTTATTAACAAGAACATTGCACAATAACTTGTAGTGATTTTCTTATACTCATTTTCCTGCGTACAATATTTATTTATGCAAATCGCAATTTATCCGCTCGGTTTGATTAGGCTGTTAAACCTTTTATTATGTAGCTGTGTGTGTGTATACAGTAATGATTCGATAAGTGTAACCCCCTCCCATTAATGTCACCATTCGATATGTGTTACAAATTACTTACTTCTATGTCCACGAAATCTCCTTAATCCTTGTAACATCAATTCTTATCGAACTCTCTTGCATGTGATGATATTTTGATGTTTGTATACGCTTCTTGACCAGTCTTTCACTGCTCTTAATTTAGCAATTCTACAGTCGATTCCTTGTTTGAAATTAAAATTACATCTCAATACAATTTAATTTTGAGGTCATATGATGAACACAGAGCTTTACTGTAATCTGTAATTATAGACAAATATTGAATCTATTATAACTAAACAAATTAATATAATATTTATAAAAATATTAACTCCCTGCAATGCTAATTTATTTATAATAACCTTTTTGTTTCCCCATTTTTATGTTATAATAATTAAGGTTTTAGTTTATATTAAATAAATATTAAATAATCCCGGTAATCATCTTTACTTTTGGGGTTCACAAAAGAAACAAATGGCAGCCTATGTAGACATATTTATATTTTTGTATATACCTTACCATACCATACCATACCGTATACCATACCACATAAAAGAATTTTTATAAATAAATGGTATTATGACATTTAGATTATTATTTGCCGGATAAATATATACAAGGACTTTCATCAAATATTTATACAATGTACAAATGAATGGTTGAATGATTTTGAAGGAATATACGGAAAATTAATAATAATAATAATGAAAATGGAAAATTTATAATATTAAAAAAACTTTTATATGAGATGTTTTTGTGTATAATATTTTGGGTTTGTATAAATAAACCTTAAGCTTATTAATAGAAGAGATGTCGGTGGCATAGTGGTGGGTGTATAGATTACGTTTATGCTAATAAAACGTGAAATACTCGAGTTTCAATTCTCGAATTGTAGTGTAACATCACAGACAGATAATGTTACAATGGAATTATTTGTAATTAGTAAACCTATTCGACCAATACCCCGTATATATCTCGTTAGTTGTGCGAATTGATGTTCCTGATGGACTCTCAGCAACACAGTCTCACACTAATTGTTTCGATGTTTTGTGTTGAAGAACTTGGTGACGCACGGCTAGAGTGTTTAAGAGATCACTAATTAATCCAGTTTTGTAGAATTTTTAATTAACTTCTTTAATAGTTGATGAATTTAAATAACTATTACGACATCGAATTTTGTATGAAAATTGCGAATTGTAGCTACCAAATCTTCATTATTTTAAAAATATTGGACAATAATTAAAACGCGTTCAAATGTTGCGTGAATTTTGGGACACCCCTGTTTGTTGTAAAAATCATTTTTCATAAAATATTAACATTTTTATGTATGGGTCAAAAATTGCCGGGCCTAGCCACCAAATGGCGTCTCTAACATTCAATGAATGAATGACATTCATATGATATTTCAATAGTACCAACCTTCAATGGATATATATCAAAATTTCATATCAATCCGACCATTAGTTTAGAAGTTACACATTGGATTAGTTGATACTTTATTTGTTTTTGCTCAGAAAAATGGATTGAAAGCACTTTTGGGTGTTGATTCTGGATTCTGTAGCGAAATGCTGAATCCATGTTTCATCCATTGAGATGTACCAACGCAAAAACTCATTAGCTTATTCCGCGCTGTCCAAACAACGTACCGAATCCGCAATTCGTTGTGGTTTTGTTGTTCTGGTGTGAGCAAACGAAATGCTGAATCCATGTTTCATCCAAATGTTTGTGTATAATAATGAAAACACTGCGGCTTTTGATAACTGCACGATGTTATCTATCTCTTGTAACTTCACTTTGCGATTACCCATAATGATTATATCAGAGTTTTTAAAATGTTTTCAACAGTCTCATTTGGAAGTCCAGTACGTTCAGCATCATCCGTGTGGGCATGTATGTTCGTACGTTTAAAATCAGCTAACCAATTTTGTTTCATGGTTCTTGTTGATGGAGCAGAGTCCGAATAATGTCACTGTTCTGCTTGAACAGTATTTTTCGTCCCATTAAAAAGCAATGATAAATCATCACACGAAACTATACTTTGAATCAATTTTTCTGAAATAACAATCAATTAATTAATCCACTATAAATTCTAAACTAATTGTCGGATTATTATGAAAATTTGTCGTATATCCGTTGAAGGTTGGCACTGCTGAAGTATCATACGGATATTTCGTTAGAGACGTCATCTGGTGGTTACGCCCGGACTCCGTTTTCGCGTTTAATAACGAGATAATTATGGCAGATTTTATAATTAAACTGGTTTGCGATAGAAATTCGAAAACGCTATAGGTTCGCTCTGGGTCATTTTGAGTTAACTTAATGCATTGTATTTTGGTTTGCACTGAAGGAAATGTCCTGAAACTTTCGACAGCGTTTGCTAAGGTCGGTTTACACTACATAAATCAATGAGTAGTTAACCATACGGCGAATTCAAATATTATTAAACCATTATCATTATTATTGGGACAGTGGGTGTAGTGCATGTGTATATTTGGTCGTGAATGGAATTATTGTATCATTTTGAATTACAGATTACTATTATTATTATTGTTGTATACTTAAGTTTTCAAATTTTATTAATTTATTTATTTACGTTTACTAAAATCCACATATAAATAATTTTAAACCTTTACTTAGTTTCCGACCACTGTGGGTTGAAAGTTATTTTTGATCATTTTCTATACAACTTTCTACTATCACATGTTGTGTTGTATCAACTTTTAGATTATCCATTTTGTAGTACTTCTTGAAAATGGATGTAACAGCCAGGGTATACTTGACAGTTCTTGCAACGTGTGGCCGATTATAGTGATTACCAATGATTTTTGGCAATTATGCCTATATCGATCGCATCCATTTACAAAAAGACGGACTGAAACTAACTTAAGGTCTTAATACACTTATATTATATACAATGAAATAGATGGATCTGTATAATTTCATCCGGTGTAATACAACAATAATTTAAATGATGATCTTTATTTTATTCACACATCTTTTGATTAGCGCACTCATAACTCAAAATTGTTTTTATTTAATTTTTTTGTTTGTTTTTTTGTATCAATCAATGCGCAAATAAGTTGGACAAAAAAAATGAAGCAATTTCCATATTATTATTATAATTTTATCGTTGGTCGTGTATCAAAAAAAATTAATGGTTGTATAATTTAAATATGACGTTTTTCACAAATAAATGATATTGTTGTTTTTTTTTGGAGTGATGATGACACGCTGATCATATTTTAAATAATAAAGTTCAGTTTTTTTTTTCTAAACCCACATACAAATACAAATTATAATGTTACTTTACTTTGATTTACACGACCTTGCCACTATTTTAAAGAAAACGATAGAAATTACCACTTAAGGTGGATTGTAGAGTATTTAAAAAAATGTCGTTTAAGGTGCTATTCACCACTTACAAAACCCATATAAAACTCGTGTGAAATATATATGTCCAACCTTTATACACAGCAACAAACAAAGTCATACTTACTATTTGTATATGCGTAATTGATTAGCCTTTGCTTAAGTAATTTCATCCTTATTATCGGCTTTGGTTTTAGTTTAGCATTTGTGACGATCTCTTAGAGTCAGAGATTTAACACTTGGTTGTGTTAATGTCAAAGAATTTCATAATTTAATTGCTTTAATAGAAATATACGTAACAGAATTTACAAAGTTATGTAGCCAAAGTGGGAATCCTCGCTCGTAATATCAGTTACGTTGAGAATTCGCAGCCATTATAAATATTGGCTTGCCCACAAATTAATGTGCGATCTATTTTAAAGAAAACAATAATAATTGTTGTAATTAAAGAGCTTAATTCAATAATTTATTGTCCATTTTGTTTGATGACCTTTTGCCATCTTTTTGTTAACTTCATGATTCCCCGAGCTCACAGGAATTTCTGGTCCTTATCATCAAAAAACTAAACCTGAATTGTGTTTTGACATCATCATTTATTTCATTATTGAAACATTTCACTCTTGAATATAAATGGTAATGTGATGGTGCAAGGACTTTATAATATGGTGGATGTGGCAAGAAAGATGTGTGTGGATGACTGACCAAATATGTGTGTGGCCTTGCGTTGTCATAGTGGAACACAACTCCATTTTCAATTTGATAATTCTGATCGCTTTTCTTAACGTGCATTATTCAATTTGTTTAATTGTTGTATCTACACACATCTGAATATTGATCGTTTGGTTGGATGATATAAGTTCAAAATAGACGATACCATTGTAATCCCACCGCCAAACTGATAACATAACATTCTTTTAATGAAATATAAGCTTTAGATGTTGTTTGTGCTGGTTTGTTCCACGATCTTTTTCGATTTACATTGAAAACAATTCATTTTTCAGCGTCACTTATCAATCCAGTTTAAAAAATGGATCATTTTCGTTGAGTTTCATAAGCAAATCGCTGGTGGATGATGCGTTGTGTGTTAAGGGAATTTCTTTTTCATAAGGAACTCATAATCGAGTTTTTTGGTCGTAGCTAAGTTATTTTAAACTCTTTACAGTGAATGGATGTGATAAATTAAGCTTCTTTGCAATCTCACGTGTTGTGCTATGACAATTAGCATCGATTATTACTTTGATTAGATCGTTATTCACCTCACCTGGACGACCTGAACGTCATTCATGTTTGAGGGAAAGATCACCGGAATGAAATTTATGAATCTCGTTATTTTAAGACTTTGTTACCATACGCGGCACATAATTTGTAAGCTTGCGATGAGTTTTGTTTGTTTGTGGAAGCAAAAAATGATTATGCATTGTGTGTTTAAGGGAATTTTTTGCCGTAGCCAAGTTGTTTTAAACGCTTTACAATGAATGGATGTGATACATCGAGCAGCTTCTCTGCAATCTCACGTGTTGTGCTATGACAATTCGCATCGATTATTGCTTTGATTTGATCGTTATCCACCTCACCTGGACGACCTGAACGTTGTTCATGTTTGAGGGAAAGATCACCGGAATGAAATTTATGAGACTGTCGTTATTTTAAGGCTTTGGTACCATATGCGGCACGTAATGTGTGAGTTTACGATGAGTTGTGTTCGTTTGTGGAAGCAAAAAATGATAAGGCGTTGTGTGTTAAGGGAATTTCTTTAAGTTCATAAGGAATCGAGTTTTTTTGGTCGTAGCCAAGTTGGTTTAAACGCTGTACAGTGAATGGATCTGATACATCGAGCAGCTTCTCTGCAATCTCACGTGTTGTGCTATGACAATTCACACCGATTACTATTTTGATTTGATCGTTATCCACCTCATCTGGACGACCTGAACGTCATTCATGTTTGAATTAAAGATCACTGGAACGAAATTTATGTTATCGACTTTTTTTTTTAAGGCTTTTTTGTGTGATACATTTTGTTTCTTTGTGGAAATATACGAAAATACTAATTTTGATTTTCCACATTTTTAAAACAAAAACTAACCAAAAAATACTCGACCAATCGATACAAATTTTTTTTATAGAATAACAATTAGGGTACCAACTATCAAAAAAAAAATATGGTTTGTCATTTGGAATACGTTAATATAATTAAAAATTCAACAAAAGCCATAGGTATGTGAAAACCATACCGACTATGTTGCCAAGCTAGTATATTCTCCAAATATACACAATAAAATATCTGCGGGTGAAGGGGAGAGAATGCGTTTTTCGTATTCAAATATTTCTGTACACATTTTTTTCCCCAACACAATACCAAAAAATTACGGTAAAACGCTTTTTTTGCGTTTCAATTTTTATTTATAACATTTTTGTGCACATTTTTTTTTTCGTCACACACAACACCAACAAAATTTTATTACGGTAAAACGCTTTTTTCGTTTATTTCATCATTTTAAAAATGGTGTCCGATCTGATTAGTCGTTTGGAAATGTTAGGAATGATTAAATAAATAATTAATTTATTAATATTTTAATTATTTTTTTTATTTATTTCTGAAAATTTCCATTTTTTTTAATTGTTTTTAAGTTTTTATTAATTTCTTTGTTGTGTTTTTGTGTATTAAAATCATATCTTTGGTGTAATATCGTGTGCGCTTGTATGTAGATGAAAAATCAAAATTGAATTGTGAGTAAAAATATTATTTTTTTTATCTATTTTAAATAATAAAAATATATTTTTTTTTCAAATAATCTTATTAACTAAGAAATTATAAAATATAATGTTTAACTAATGGGACAATTAAATAAGACAATCTTGGCAATTATTTTTAGACTGTTAAATGTGTGGTTCTAGTGATTTCCATTAGTTTAACCACGGAATAATTAAACCATGCGTAATTCGATTATCAATAAAATTATTATTATAAATTCTTATGATCTATAGAATAATTATGAGGATGATTTTAATGATATAATGTAAAGAATTATACTCTAAATATAGTTTATATTTTTTTTGCAATAATTCTAAGCATTAGAGTTACGTTTTTTTTTTGGTGCAGATCAAAATCAAACGTTAAGAAAAAATATATTTTCACAATTATTCTTTTAAATGCGACACTACATTTGCATACGTTTAAAATAGTACATTTCTTAATACAATAAAATTTCTCTAATGGTAATTGTAAATATATGCAAAACGCAGATGATTATTCATAAAAAAAAAAAATTAAAACAATAGCGACCTTCACATCTACATTTGTCTCTGATCCTTTGTTGAAATATCAATGAGTAATACTAATAATAAATAATACACGCACATGGATTGATAAACATTCATCAACTCTATCCAACCAAACAATTCAATATTAATATGTATTCGAAAATAATAATATGCAAACATTAAAAATTATGATGACTAAGACTTATGGTATTTTTTTACCTATAACAATGCATTGGCATTAATTTTTTTTTATGTAAAACCAATTAACAAATGTATGATAATTATAATTTTTTCATTCATTCAGTTTCATTTTCATTATACATTTTCTCATCGATACTATTTATTTATAAGTCTATGAATACCCCTGTCCCACCAACACCACCACCACCACCACCACCACATGTAAAATCTATAATTATTAATTTTGTGAGTTAATAAGTAAAAGAAGTTAAATAATGTTACACTCAATTTTATCGAATTATACATTTATTAATATAACGACGACGATCCATTGATTTATTATTAATAATTTATATATTTTCTTTATAATAAATATAATATTTAATTGATATTTCCTGATTACATTAATTTTAGTCATGTATATATTTTATTTTACATAAGTGTACATAAGGGTAGACACATCGGACATGGCACAGGTTTGCTATGTTGAAGTAAACACATATTCAGTAATAAAATGTAAATTTTTAAAACCTTACAAATGTAAATGAAAGGTGTGTGTGTGTGTGTTTTTGGAGATAAATAGAACACTTTTTTTAAATTGGGAATTATTGGGAAAATATAAATACGAGTTATTTTTGCATGTTAATTTTGTAAATTGAAATTTTTGTGAAAAACCATGGCCACACCACACTGACAAAAAAATACTTTAAAAATTAATCCAAAGTATTACAATCTTGTCAGAATTTACCTCGGCTTCGTTAAGTCGTCAACTCTGCTTCATGTACAACTTGATCGGCCCACCCTCCTCCTCTTCCACCTACCATGTACTAGATTTCACTCTTAAGAATTGGCTTGTAATATTCTCCAAACGCCTTATAATAACCTAGCCATACCGTTTGTCCAAAAGCTATAGCTTCATTACCAATTATGTTTCTGGACGTCATTGCAAAATAAGGATTCAGAATTTATTTATAATAATTTGTATAGGCGAATCGTAAACGTATCCGTATAATAGCAAGTCATATTAGTCCAATTGGAGCATCTACTACACATTCATTACAACCAAGTTGGTAAATTACTCCGCATGGGAGTATATATGCTGCAATTAACGAAAGATAGATCTTTCATAATTCTGTAATTTGTGTGATTAGCCCATGGTATGCGTATATTAAGACACTTTTGATATTTGTATCTTAAATTCACAAATTGGTACTGTAAAGCGCGAGTTACTTTGGACGAGTTTTAGATATTATTTCACTTGTATATTTCGTACCATACCATCAGTTGTTACTCTACTGAGGGTATTAATCATTGATTTTATAGTATGGTGCCTAAATGGGTTTCCCGATGTTTATACGTGCGGTGCTGCGTCAGGTGTGGACAGATCTACCCGAATATTTATTTTTTTTTTATGTTTTACCATGACATGATATTTATGTTCTATTGAATTTATTGTATTGTATTGTATTACAATTATAATGATATTCATGTTTTATAGTTAGTAAATTTTAAAACAATATATGTGTTGTATGTATGGGTTAATGTTTTGATAATTGTTTAAATTTAATATATATTTATTATACCGTTAATAATAATAATAATAATAATAGTTAATCTTTCCTTGTTTCGGATTTGAAGACTTGTAGTTATTGTTGTTCTTGTTGTTGTTTGTGATTTTGTTTATTATTATTATTATTATATTGTGTTAAATTTTTATAAATGAAGAAAACGTACAAGTTATTTTATTACAACTTACATCCTGTCGATGCTTATATTATATTTGGCTTTTGTATGTATGTGTGTGTCTGTGTGTTTGTATATGGTCTGGAATCTGAAATGCTATACATATTGACATTATATTCTTTATTTGTTTTATTTTTATTTATTTATTTATTATTTTTTATTGTATAATACAAACCCATACGAAATTATTATTTAACAAATGTTTGGTCTTAAGAATTAAGAAATTCATTACAATAATACAGCACGTATTCAAAAAAAATATGTATTATTAATATAAGAGACAATGGGATTAGTTTATTAATTACATCAAATTCACACATTATTAAAAATACCGAGAGGAAAACCATGAGTTGGACAGATTGTTATTTTTATGGATGCAATTTTGTATGGTAGAAATATTTATATAGGGAAATTGTTAGTATTTCCACTTGGGGAAACATTTTGCCAATAGTGTGTTGCCATAGCTCTCCTACTTCACAACCGTCGTCAAATTATAATCAATTTCCAATCTTTTATTGACGAGATATTTAAAATCGCAAAAGATATGACAATATTTTAGATCGAGTCAATTTCATAGATTCATTTCTTGAAATGATTGAATTAAGTTTTAAATAAATCGATGTGATTGAAGTATTTATTGCATTTCGGATCATCTTGATTACGCGTTTACACTTGATGTCACTGAATCACTGTCGAAACAAAAAAGGATAATTTCCAACTAAAAATATTCGGTTCCGATGATGCTTCCGCAGCACATAATTCATACAGTCAATTTATGGTTGTTATGTATAGTCTCACATTTATTGCATGAATATAGTTGTCATTCGATGTAGTATCGATAAATTTAGAAGTTTAAAATTAAAATCCCTATAACACATTTCTGCACCCCCTTGGATCCGCTCCCATACCAAATTACAGGAATTTTAAGACTTTAAAAATAATATTTTGTAAATTTAGGCAAGGATGATTCAGTAATATTAGAACTATAGTTAGGTTGTGGGTGTGTGTGTGTGTGTAGGGTTTGGTTATTGGCAACAAATGGACTATGGGCTAATCACCCATATAAAAATAATAGTATTTTCAAAACATCTATCTTTCGTTAATTACAGTACAATTGGTAAATTGTTATAAACTCCAATGCGGAGTAATTTACCAACTTGGCTGTAATGAAAGATTTATTAGATGACATAAAGTTCCACTTGGAGCAATATATGACATACAAATAAATGGATGGTTATTTGAGAAATTGGTTGGAGATAAATTGAGTCCCTATTTTACTCCAAGTGGGCTGCTACCAAACATTCATTACGCACTCAACTTGGTAAACTACAACCGCAAAAAGGTTAATGTTTTTTTTTTTAGTTCCATTATTTTTATATTAATTGAATTATGGTAGTGTATAATGGACATTTAGAACACACTAATATTTCCAATAGGATTATTTTGAAATCTAAAGTGGTGATTACTATATTTTCTAATTTCCAATTGCTCTAGAACCGTTTATTTTTATTTACTTGAATTGTTTTGAACTTAATTATTGTATGATATGAAGTTTTACGATTTGTGTGAGATTTGTTGTGGTAGTCCAATCCCCTTTTAGACATTCTGAGAATTTCCAAATGATTATGAAATTAGGCTTCGCAGCAACACTCAATTATTGTATATTGTATTACTGTTGAGTATTCTAAATTCGAAAATATGTGTTGTTTTCTGATTATTGTTTATTAATTACGGTATCATTTGAACATTGTATCAATGAGAGTAATGTATCAAATTTCAATTTTCGTCCTTTTTCTAATCGCTAATGCAAAAACATGCTACAAAAGAATGAATTCCTATTTATAGAAAATATATTGTATGAATATTTTATTTGAATACTGTTAATATTGTAAGTACTTTTATATAATTATATATATTTATTAAGAAGTACAAAGTTATGCATTTTTTATCCAAACCAGCAGTAGATATGGGTGTGTGTGTGTGTGTGTGTGTATTAGTTTGTATATGTATGCGTATTTCTTAAAACTTTTTCTCGTTTTTATTTTTTTTTTGTTCTTTCATTATAATTCTTTGGGTTTTATTTTTCATCACCATTGAATAAAACACAGAAAAAAACATGTATAAACATGTATAAAAACCGGCTTTTATTTTCCTATCAATTTTGTATCCACTGCACAATATACACACGCACACACACACACTATTAGGAGACGTGATGCATAACACATAAATATACAATAATACCCCGGCAGGAAAGAGAACTAGTTGTACTACTAGTAGAACAACTAGTTACAAAGTAAATAGTACTGGTTCCACGCTAAACCCCTTTTACGTGTTGCGAACTGTTTTTTTTTTTTAACATTGAGATGTCCTACGAAAAGACAATTGTCCTCTTCTGCATTACTTTTCAACAACAAGTTGAAGAACTAGTTAATTTGTAACCAATTACTGAACTAGTTGAAATGTAAACACTTAAATTCTAGTAATAGTTCTTGAGCAACTAGTTACTGAACTGGTTAATTTTAATTTGAATTATATTATGTATTCTTTCACCAATACTTTCACTAGTTCTTTTTACAAAAAAAAGTTGTATTTAATTTTAAACAAAAAACGTAGGCAATATATTTTAATTGAATTTTAATATTTATTATGTTTTTAATACAAAATAATTACATCAGCTCCATTTTAATTTTACGTGCTACTAAGTTTTCCTTGCTTAAAATAAAATGCAATTCTTCGAAACATTTACGGGATGGTTTATTCCTAATATACTAATCGATTAATTTCTCTTCAAAAGATATTTTTTGGTAGAGATTCGTTTTCCAAAATATCCATATTGTTGGAACAATCTTCCGCCACAAAGTTCTCGTCGGATACAATGTGCATATCTTTTTCTACTGCACTAAAATTGTTGGATATTTTGGATTGTAATTTACCTAAATAAACTTTCTTTTTCACTTCAAATATTTGCTATCTTTAGTAATAGTTCTGTAACTAGTTCTTTTTACACTAGTTGAAGAAGTAGTTTTTATACAGAACTAGTTTCAAAATTTACTGTAGGGACTTTTATCTCTCGGTACTGTGGTACGTCGTACACCACTACCACTACCACCACCACCACCACATAGATGTAATATAATTTATTATACAATATATTTATAGTATAAAATATCGCACAGGTATATAACTATATAAGAAAATAAGTATTAAATATCTAACTATTTATAACCTATAACTAAATATAATACTTAATACGACCAAAAAGACAGCAAACAGCACAAAGCAGTAAGTGTTTGTATATGTAGATTAGAGATCTTTCTTTTTTTTCCCATATATACAATAAAATAATAATAATAATAATATGAGAAATATACGTATAAAAAGAGTATATAATTTAAAGGTGTCTTATTATTAAATACCATCGCATCTCATATACCTACATCAATATAAAGAATATAGAGAAGGGAATCATTCATTGGTTGTTCAATGGATGTATAGAAAAAATTAAATAAAATTAAATTCAGTAAATTATTATAAATAAATTCTGTGGTACATATGATAAGTGATGACTCGTGTGCATGGCAATGTTGCTGTGCATACCCAACAAACACTTTTGTTTAGAATGTGATTTTATTTTATTATTTAATCTACGTTATGGAATTTGGTTGTGGTTCAGAATTTAGTAACAGAAACGGAGTGGTCCGCTGGAACCGAGAACGTTATTGTTATTCTGGTCCAAATTCTGTTGATAATAGCGTTACAATAGAAACCTGCAACCGAAACAGAAATAATATTTCAGTATCACTTATTTTTAATCAAAAAAATGTAATCAAATTAACTGCTTTGACATTCTGGAGCACCAGAAACAATTCACCATTGAATTAGTATTTTTGCTGTTGCTAAAATGACGATTTACGGAGTTAAAACGAAGCTATTCTATTGTTGTCTGGTACAGAATTTAGCAACATAATCTGGTTTTAAAATTTTTCGGGTGTTAATATATGAAATTCTGGACCAGAAAAAAATTATGTTTTATATCACAACGTACTATTACGAAAGTGGCTCACTTTTTTAATCATATGGCAGACTAAAATGTACCACCAATTTGAATTATATAAATACATTAGAAGAGGTATCATAAAATGGATTTGCACAAATAAAAGTGAATCAAGAAAGTGATTCACAAAAGTAATGCTAAAACGAATCACAGAAGATGAATTTTATTCAAAATTGATTCCATTTGAGTCAATACAGTGACTTTGACTGTGATCAGCTAATGCATACACAAATTTTTTTTATGTGTCAGTTTTAACAATGTTCTTCATCACGACGACAGGGAGGGGGTATTGTTTATAGTTAAGATGAAACATGGAACAATAAAGAAATAATTCTTCAATTTTATTTTCTTATTATTATTTGCCTCTTGATCGTAGAGATACGCGTACAAATATTATTAACACATATAGAATTTTTGTATTATATTAAAGATTGTTACCACAAATCTTCGTATTTCCTCCATACAGGTTTTTATATCAATTTAAATATAAAAAAATTTTTTAAAGATTTATGAATCACTCACACACACACATCTCATTTCATCTCATTTCATCTCTTCAATATATGCACAAATTAAATACCAAATATTATTATGTTAAAAAAAACTTGAAACACATTTTCATATCATCAACAATTTATTATTATGTATTTTTAATACAATAATAAATTAATTTTTATGTTAATTTATTAAATTTATAGTTGTTTTTTGTGTTTGGATCAGTATCATTTTGTTTAATTGAGGAAATTGTGAGAATTTTTTTGTTTTTAGATAGTAATCGGAAGGAGCAATGTCCGTTGACATTTTCAAGTAGGTTTTGACCAATTTTGCAAGTGTTGTTATCCTGCAAAATTGTTTTGACGTGTCCACTCCTCGTATTGCGGCCAATTTTTCTTTAATATTCTGTTCAAACTCAGTAATGGTATTTTATCGATAGCGATCTTACTATGTGATTCAAGAGACTTTTCCTTTTGGAGCAGCAGCAATTCAGACGTTGAAAAAACACCATTTCATGTTTATCCGCTTCAATTCTTACGACACTAAATTTCCTTTCTTTTAAACGTTTTGTAACTGTTGTGTGAGATCAATTCCTAAATGATTCTGCAAGTTTATTTTGCGTAATACTAAGTTTTAAAACATCAAAATCATTATATTTAATGCGTCGTTTGTTGTTTCCGACAGACTATGTTCGCCGTAAATATCCACCACATGTTGTGAAATTATCCAAAACATCACTATTTTTGCACGAAATTTGACATGTTTAACCATAGCGATCTTCCTTCATGCAGTCGATGAAAAGACGATATTTACCAAAACATTTAAATAAAATGTGGTCCTTAGACAAAACAAATTTCATTTTTTAATATCGTGTCAAATATACAAAAATTTTTTAGACAGTCAACTATTTTTCTAATTTACTGATGTGTATCAATCAGTAACGCAATGAGATATTTCGAGATTATGAGTTATTGTCAAATTTATACTTGTATTTAGATGTTTTATATTGGTATTAATTCATAAAAACATTAGCGATAACTATCCCATACGTTGCTATTGGTATTTAACCACCTGCTCGCCGAATAAAGGAAATGTTAATAAAATAATACTTTATTTTTGCGTCCTAAGTATGGAAAATTTTTAAAAAATTTTGAATTCTGCAAACTTTTGAATAAAATACTCTGAAAAATGTATGATCACGTCTTGTGTAGAAAAGTTAAATCAGTTCCACTAATCAAGAAACGGTTACATATACAAATAGATAGAGAATGTGGTTTATTTTAATACAAAATAGTCGGTTAAATTTTTTGTCATTTGGGGGGGGTCGAAATTATGTAGTTTCGGGTAAAAAAGAAGTTTTTTTATTTTCAGATTAATTATAATAATATTGCAAGAACAAATTGTCTAAACTTTTTTCAATATTTGAGAAAACGCTTCGGCAGGACTCTATTTGGAATTTATTGCGTTCTCCTTTTACGAAATGCTCATTTATGGTTTGTCACATTTCTTCTTTGTAAGTCTTTGTTGTGCAAATTATATTATTAAAATATATCGTTACTAATTAGTAATACTTACCGCATTTATTTTCTCCGTGTTGTTCTTGTTCACTGATTCTCTGCAGAGGCCGGCCCTTGACTTATGATGGAAATCTTATAACAAAAAGTTTTCACTTTAATAATAATAAATTTAACTATTGTCGATTAAGATTTTATGAATCACACACACCGCCACAATCCATAAATTTTATTAATGGTATATTTAATTTTGTGGATTTCCAAATGAAACGTTATATTATAGAGATATTAAACGCATAAACTAATAATGACATTTAATTATATTATTATAAATAAAAATTGTATTAGATTTAAAAAAAAACTGCCACACCTTTATATATATATATTATGTGTTTCGGTTAATATCAGTTTAATATATTACATATATTTTATATTGCATTCGTTAATCGCACGCCGCATAACATTATGGCATTTTTATTATATTGTTATGTGTTTACGAGTACAATAATAAAATATAAGATTTATAGTTGTAATATTTTATAGAATTTGAAATATATATATTTTAACAATGAATAATAAATGATTCCTAAACATTTTTATTGTAATATGAACGGTGTGTCCGAAAAATCATCGAAATGACTTTCTAATTGTTATGTGGATGTGGTAATGCATCATCTACTGGCTGCTGATTGATTTATATATTTATTGTGAACCGTCGTTGACAAACCATGACCATAACAATCTGTTCACTCCGTGTACAAAACAAAATATAATGTGAAATTGAGTAGCAGTAATTTTTGTGCTTCGTGATCCAAAAATATACAAATAACAAGGAACTGTTTAAAAAATTTGATAAAAATGTTATCGAAACACTTGCAATGAATGTTTATATAATAAAACATAAATTTTTGAGATTGGCTTATTTTGTTAATGGTGAATATATAAAGCCGGTTTGTTAAGTAACCATTCCGATTATTGTTCGGACAGATGTGGTAATTTTAAAAGAAATTTGCATGCAAATGCCATTGTTGTATTACCAATTTTATGTTATTTGTATAAATTTGTATATGTTTTAGGATATCATTATTTAATTTATTTTTATATTTTTATCAAAAAGAAATTCCATTTTACATTTTTCATTTTTTTTATTGTTTGTATATTATTTGCAAAAATTTAAATATAGCGCCTAACCAAATCCAATCACACAACAAATTAAATGTTGACCTAGGTTTTAATTTAATTTATATGAATTTGTACGAGTACGATATATTGAAATAAATTCTGTTTTAATAATAATTAATTTCTATTTTGCAAATTTAAACTTAATAATTGTTTATGCGCTCACCTGAAATGTTTGTAAGGCATTTAAAATGGAAGAATTTAATGTTGGTAGCATGGTGGTAGCTACCTCGATCATATAATATAAATTGTTGGGCCGAAAGAAAGAAGGGTGATGTTTGTTGAATACGTGTGCGGGGTGGCATATAGTACATTTCGATTAAATGTTTTTAAATCACTTTTTGCCCAGTTGTGTTGAGCCATTCCGGTCGTTTTTCCTTCATTGATCACTTTAATTTTTTTATATTGTTTTCGATATAACTGTAGTTTCACCATTAAACTCTAGGTTCTGCTAGCTTCTTTCCATGGTTGTTGATGGCTGTGGCCGGGATTCACCGCTTATGGGGTTATCGAAATATGTATTTTGTATCGCCAAAAAATAATTCAACGCTCAAAATAGGCTTTCTTCTTTTGTGTGGTTGAAGCAATATATTGTCAGTGTAGGAGTCTTTCTTTCAATTTTTATCAATCGCTTCACAAGTTTAATTAATATAGTCCATTTTCCAATTAATGTCCCTGAAAATTTGTATAAAATCAGCTGAATGAAAAATTTTAATATAGTATCACCACCGTTTTTTTGTGTGTAAACTTTGTTAACCAACGAATGGAATATGACGTTGTATATTTTTATTGTTCCTCTGATGCATTTAATCCTCATACGAAAGTATCTGAAAATGTGATAAAAATAAAATTTTAAGGCACCCCTTTTGGATAACCTTGTAATATGAATTGAAATCTTTAAATTTATATTATTATCAAGTTACTGTAAATAATAATATAATATTTATAAGGTAAAAAAAAGTATAAATATAAGAAAGTTGATATAAAAAAATTGGTGTTCGTTTCTCTTTAAGGATTTTTTCGAACAAAAGAAGGAGGTTATATAAAATATGTTGAACAAAAGATGATGTGTAAATAATATTTATTTATAACTTTATTCTTTTATTATCCTTGCAGACGAATAATTTTTTATAGGATATGTGAGTGTGGTGACATGTGTTTTATTATATAATGAGATCATTATCTCGAATTTTGTATTGCATTACAAAGTGAAATCTGGTCTCCTTTTTTATATGATATTTTATATTTTATTTTTATATTATATTATTTTTACTTAACATGTGCGTTAAAATAGTTAAATCAATCAAAATATTTTCCCATCAAAATTTATCTGTAACCTTTTGCCTTTATATTCATTCGTTTGACAATGTTAACAATTCCACATATAAATGGAACGCCCAAGATGGCAAGACTTGTAACTATTCCCAGCTTATATTGTTTGTAATTAATTTTTCTGTTGCAACAATAACGTTCAATTTGACGACCCAACCTGCCTATTAAATTTTTATTAGGTAAATGTCAACTTGTGTGGTGCTATAAATACGCAGTGGTTCAACCTAAATAATTTAAATTGCAACATTTTGTGTTTATATAAAATTGAGCTCAATAATTATAATAGTAAAGTTTTTAATTGTTGTGTCTTAAAATAATATTTTTATTTTCCAAATTTTTTGTACTACTAATTTTTTTTTGATTGTACATAAATATATATTCTAATATTTTGCAACACACACACTCACACACTCTTACCTACACTCTTACTCTCACCCAAATTAAGAATATTATAAAAATATATACTTATTTTTACTAGTTTATTTGCATAGTCATGATATTTTCTATCACAACTTAAAGAGTATAAAAATATAGTTGAGTGGGGCTAGTTGAGACAGTGGTAATATTTTTATTTTTTTTTTTAACTTGCATTCCCACATCATTAAAAAGTTTGAATCTTTATACAGATTTTCTGAAATTTTCATTACTTTTAATTTACTTTAAAATAATTTAAGAATTTTATTTTAATTTGCCTGATTGATTTGATTAAAACCGGGTGAGAAATAGTAAAAATATCTTTGTTGAATTTTATCCTGGAATTTTAAATCTTATCGTATGAATTTTCCCGAATTTTCGGTGCAATATCATTCTTAAAATGGCCAAATCGATTAGGTTACTATAGAGTTTGTGTCCTGAAATATTGCTCTTGTCATCAATATTCCAGAATTTCTAATTTGGAACTTCATATATAATGCCATTGTCAAGGTTCATACAAAATTTGATCAAAATCGAATGACAAATGGTCAAATTGGTTACTGACATTCGCGTTTTGAAATATTGTTTGCAATTTTCTAAAATTTATTTAGCAACTTCTTATATTATCCCATTCTAAAGGTATACGTACAAAATTTGATCAAAATTTAATGAGAAATGGTCAAATTGACCACGTTGTTTAAGTTCACGTCTTGAAATATTGTTATCAATTTTCTAAAACTTAAAATTTATACTTGGGAACTTCCTATATATAATATAATCCCATTCTCAAGGTACATTCAAAATATGATCAAATTTAATTCAAATTCTATTGAAGTTGGACATATTTCTACATTTGAATGAATGATTCATTGGATTATTGTACAATAAAAATTATAGTAAAATTTAATGTCCGTTGCCAATATTTCACACAAAATTGCTAGTGATGTAATAATAACTGAAAACAATTCCATAGCACTGTCATCAATTGTGTAATAACTTATTTATTTAAGTAAATTGAAATCTCTCTAATATTTGATTGTAGCAACGCAACCAACCTACAACTCGCCCCAATCGACTGTATACCTGCTTCGACGATATCTGTACGTGTATATTATAAACTTTATAGGTTTTTAACAATGCATTACATTATAAAAATTGAAATAATAATAATAATAATAATAATAATAAACTTAACTAATACGGAAAAATAAATGTTGTATGTTTTTATATTTTCTTTATGTTTTAATGTCATGCAAAAAGAAATCTAGAAATTTATAAATTAATTAATTTAATACAATAAAATATTATTTGTTTATATGATGACGTACGTACAGTCATTTTTATGACGCCATTTTTACCTTTCAACATCACACAATTTATTAAAAGTAAAAGTATTTTATTTGTATTAAATTTTTGCACAAAAGAAATAAATTAAGGCAAACATAAAAACAAGAAATAGCGCACGACATAATTTTTGCTTCAAAATTCTTATTAAATTTTTATTGTCTGTTTTTAATACACAGGGTGTTCACATCCCGACGGTTTACTAAATGTCAACTAAATGCGCGTCTGTTCGCCAAACAAATGCTGACTCTTTTTATAACATTTTTTTTGTATAAATTTCAATTGATATTTCATTTCGTTTCGGTTTGACTTACTGAAGTGTTTTTTGTTTGTTGGCCAAACCCCAGGCTCTTTACATATCTGCATAAAAATAAGTCCAGGCTTGTTAAATTCGCCTACAAATCACCATCATCTTGAAACGTTTTTGTTGTTAAAATAAATTTGTCAGTAATTTCGTTGGGCGAAGTTGTTGGAACAGAATAATTAACAGTAACCGTATAACGTCATGTTCATCTTCAAACTTTTATAGACCAAAGATTACTCCATTACCACAACACATAGCACACCATCACTTTTAAACGGTGAAAAAGGTGACTGATGAATAATTCGAGAATGTTGACAGCAGTTGACCATGAACCAACTATATTATTTTGTTTATTAATGTATGCAAAAATGAGCCCCTCATACTTATGATTTTTCCATTAAAATTATTGTTATCATGAACAAGTTGTAACATCATATAGGAATATACGTTAGGTGTTATAAATGTTCCTGTGTGTTAATTGAATTTTATATTACATGGATACAAATGTAAATCTTTATGCATACATTCGTACAATAAAGTTGTTGGTTTAAAAGTTCCAAGTTCTTGAGGTTTATGAATTGTTTTGAACACTATAGGACAGCAGCTAATCTTCTTGTACTTTGTGACCCGAGACTTCTGCTGTTTTTATCTTCAAAATTCTTTCAATAAACAATAAATATTGTAGTAAGTTTTGATGGTAAATTATTTCTATATATGTAAAAATTTCAAGTAATTTTCTGGTCGTCTCACAATATTTGAAGATTGCAATTTTGATAAAATGTTTTTAACGATTAGATAGAAAGGAACACATTGATTTAACGAGTATTTTTCCATAATAAATTTTTCACGTTACGTTATAAATTATCAAAATTCATGTTTACCAAATATTGGCAACCAAAACAAATTATAGTAAACCTTCCAGGGCAAACACTCTTTATATAGATGTTGCAATAAAATAACTTGGCGTGTCTTTCAAATTATTAATTGTTAGAATTTACAAAGACTATGTACGATTTATGAAGAAGACATCAATTAGTAAATCTTCGTATGGTGAGGTGGGTACAGATTACCTTTAATTTCCCATTTGAGTTAACATTGAATCGAATAAAGTGCATTTATTTTAATTTTTGTTGATTTTGTGAGCGTATAATTTTATTTTAAATTGTATTTTTTAAGTGAGAGTTTGTTGTTTTAAAAATATTGTAATACAAATAATAATATAAATAAAATATAAATATATATATAATTTTGGACGAGGAATTAATATTGTCCTACATTTTGTCGGTAATATAAAAATAGATTTATATTATTGCTCTTTACTTCTATTATAGTCTATTTCTAAATTGTATCTATATTATAAATAATATTACCTACTTTGCTAGAGTCTGTGTCTGAGTTCGGTGTGACTGTGTGTCGTATGCAATCAAATGTTGTGAGTGTTGTGTGTATTAAGTATTATATATTGTAATATACCAATATTAACGCTCGCATAAAGTTTATTAATTTTATTATGTGGTTTGGTTTTTGGTTTTTTATTTTCTAAATATTAATTTTATTATTACAATGTCTATAGCACAATTTTTATGAATGTTTACCTTGAAATTCGGCTTTTTTGTGTATGTTAAAAATTTGAGAAACGGTATAATAATATTATTATCCATCGTTTGATACAACCGTTTTTCTACATCTTTCGCACAATAAACGGATTCCACTATAGATGGGAATAGTTTGTTTCCTTTGAAGCGATCCAGTAATCAAGCTATATATAATATTAATATCGTTTGATAAACTGAAATTACTGCTGTCAAAATAGGCTGACTATGTATGCATCGACACCGGATCAATTGCGGTAGTTTGATGTTAACAATGTCTGGTGCTTCACATCCCCGTCAAATGTTTCTGATTGAACGTTTTTGTAAAATGTGATCTAATAACGTAGACATGAAGCAGAATAATAAGGTTATGACATATCCTGAATGTTTATGTTTGCTTCAATTATTTTATTTGCCCAGAAAGTTTACCACTTAGCAAATGAAAACATAATATTAATACATAAATGTTTTTATTGAAATGTTGGGTATTGCGTGTATGAACGACAATGTCAGCTAAATGTCCGTCTCCGTGTCCATCATAAACCATAATTTTTATGAAAAAATTATATTGAGTGTTGAGACAAATTTACATGTTGATAAATCAAAATATAGTATAGATTTTGATCAATAGAAAATCCTCGAATTATTCATATTCATTATAAATTTTAAACATTCGTGGTAGTAAAATTGTTAAATTACTCTGCATGGTAACATATAACCAATTCAATTTGATTGATTTGCTTCAATTAACGAAAGATAAATATTTCCTTAATTTCATTATTTTTATTTATAAGATGATTGGCAAATGGTAATTCAGATGAAATTATTCAGTATTGATCCTGTTCATACCTAACATTTTAATTTCCTGGAAAATAATATTTTTTGTCTTCTTCTTCTCTTGGTCGTCGATACGCAAATGTCTATTAAACGCACTGTGAGGTAAAATGAGTTTAAAGAATGGGAAAAAATATATTTTAAACTGATTGGCTAATCGTTTTGTATTGGAAATACAAATGGACTAAAATAAATATCAAAAAAAAAAATTGTTTATGTAAATT
Organism: Bibio marci; assembly: GCA_910594885.2. Taxonomy (NCBI): domain Eukaryota; kingdom Metazoa; phylum Arthropoda; class Insecta; order Diptera; family Bibionidae; genus Bibio; species Bibio marci. The sequence continues at coordinate 14,252,502 of OU343116.1, read as the reverse complement.
TCGAGTATTGAATCTGTGATTTCACTTCATTAGTATACGAACGCTGCTCCATTCTGTGAATGAATGGAGATCAAATAATGTTTTGTGTATTTGGAAAATTTAAATAATGTCGTTTGGCATTTATTTTTCATGAGCTACATAAATGTTTCTGATTGATATCTATGAGAATTACCCATATATGGAATTCTTTATCATCATCCACGTTTAAGAGGCTTTTCAGCCTGTTCTTTACTATTGTGCCTTCGTTGATGAACTGGTATTTCAGTTCATATCTATCGACTGTTTGTCTCTTCCGTTCGATCTATATGTTTTAACTATTCTTGTTAGTGTTGTTATGTGTCTCCGGTTTATGTGATTTCTCCAAATTATTTTTCTTGTTCTTGTCCATTTTACGATGTCTCTTGTGAATTACAGAAGTCGTTGTAGATTATCTTTGCTGTTGGCAACATGTGCCATGTCGTCATCGTTGCAAACCAGTTCGATCTGTTTTCTATCCATTCTGTATCCATGTTTAATGTGGACTGCTCTTTTGATTTAATTTTATCTATTACTAAATTAAAAAGAAACATCGTTTGAAAGCAGCAATTTTTACCCAATGGAATTCCTATAGTATAGTTTCAGTACTTAATTTATCTACAATAAGTATTGATTTGTCTCCCCAGTTTACATTTAGTTGTCGTAAATTATAATTTAACTTTTAAATAGATTTATACAACAATGTTTTTTGTATTATATTATACAATATTATGTATTTGAACATATGCGGTTTATTTTTGGTGTCATATAGTGAATATTATGTTAACCCTTAGCGAACGAAATGCCATCATTTTCGCGACATTGCAAATATTCAGTATCCTTTTGTATGGACATATCTGTTCATACAGTACCTATTATTACTGAAAGTTTACATAAAATCCAATAAAGCGATATTAATTATTCACCTTTTCTCGTTCTGGAAATTAAGGATTTAATTTCTTAAAAATCCGTCGACCTACTGGTCATCGTTCTAGAAAAATGCACTCGTTCGTTAAGGGTTAATATATATTTTAAAAAAATTAACTATTATTTCGAATATAAAAACACAACAAACAATAATATAATAATAGCCCCATATTAGTATTTTAGCAAGAAAAAATTCAAATTATAATAACTATTTATTTTTATGTACAATATAATATTGGTATAGGTATTCTCATTCAATGTACAAACAGTTTCCAATGACCTAATTTCTTTATTCATTTTTTTTTTATTGTGAACTTCAACCTTTACACGTTGTGTATACATAAATTTATGTATTATATTTACCTTACGACTGTTTTATAATATATTGTACCAGTATTTATTCCGAGTATAATATTTTAGTATATATTTTAAAAAAAAAATACAAAGTTTATTGTGTAAATATTTTTATTTGTTTGGCTTCTCTGTTTGCTGTTATATGTTCGAGTATGAGTTGCGGTAGTTGGGCAGGTAGATGTAGAATGAAAATAAATTACGGGCGAAGCAGAAGCATTGCAATAACATTGAGAATAAAATTTATACATTTGTGTATATGTCATTTAATTTTATATATCTATAGATTGAAGATAATGTGATACACACGCAGGTATTTACACAACAGATCAGCTGTAATCCCATCGAACATTTTGATTCGAAACAGAGATGATTAAAGAGATTTGTAAATAGCTCGCAACGCAAATGCGAATCACAAAATTACAAATTAAATTGCACATTTTTGTTATCCTAACTCTGCAGACCGCACCTGCACATAAAATATGTAAGGTTTCGTGTGTTTATCTATAGATTTTGGATGCTGGAGTGAAATTGTGGATTCATGTTTTATCCATTGTGATGGCTTATTCCACTTAAACGTTTCCAAACAGGTTTCTGAATCCGCAATTCGTTGTGGTTTTGTTGTTCTGGTTGTGGCAGCAAAATGCGCCATCCATTTGGAAATCAACTTTCTCATACTCAAATGTATGTGTAAAAATACTGAAAACACTACGGCTTTGGATAACTTCAGAATGTCAGATGTTTTGAGGATTAACTGTCTCATTTGGACGTCCAGAACGTTCAGCACCATCGGTGTGTCTCTGTTGTACGACCACGTTTAAAATCAGCAAACCAACGTTGTTTGATGGTGGTTACTGTTGATGGAGCCACTTTTAATTTTATTATTTTTAATTATATAATTATCGAAAATTTGCGAACAATTCGAAGTTTTGTCGGTAGGGAATGAATTTTCTAATAAGGAAAAAAAAAGGCTGTTGCTGTTTTCCTTGTTAATGTCTATGTGTGTGTGTGTAAGCTTATTGATGGTTTATTTTATAAAATATGTTTTCATATCAAATGAGTTGACAACCAATTTTCCATTTTCATACGAATGAATAAATATTTATTTAATACATTATTTTCTTATTTTTATATTATATTATAAAATTAACGTGTTGTTGTTGTTGTTGTTGTTGTTATTGTTAGATACGAAATATTATAAATATCCATCATATGTCCCAAAAATAATGAGAATGGCTTAATAATATATTATATATGGCACCGGTAGCTACTAATTAATTTATGACAGTGGGAACAATAAATTAATAAATTGTCAACGTTTTATGACATTTCCAAAATACAAAACTCATTATGTGACATTATATTGGAAGCAAACCAACCAACTTTAAATTTTATTTTAAAATTGATAAAAATACTACTGAAACGTTTGATTTTACATAAAATCGCGTTTAGTGATATTGTATTATGTCAAATGCAGAAGTTTTTCGATACCATAAACGATTCACAGAACGTAGAGAAGCTATAAAGTGATGATGATTAGGTCAGATCGACCATCTGAAAACTATTACTGAAGAAAACTATAAGAAAAGTATGTGTTTTGATGAAAATTTCTTCAGTAATCTACACAGTGAGAATTGCATGAAAATCATCGAATTTTAACGTGAAAAAATTGATCTACGGAGAAAGGTCCGTATCAAAAATTTCATCAAATTGAACATGGTAAAGACATTATTGAACATGATGTTTGCATTAATCAGAAAGTAAGCGTTCGATAAAGGAAATACACTTTTCGTCCGACGCATAAAAACTACACTCTGTCACTTAATGCGCGTTGTATTTTGGCTTACACAAGAGTTTGTGATGGTCGGTTCACATTCCATAAATCAATGAGTGAAACTACGTGTTCCATTTATTATAAAGCCATTCTCATTATTGTTGGGACAGAGGGTGGTAGTATGTGTAATGCGATTTTATACTTAACAATAATAATAAGGAAAAAAAAAAACCGCATTAGCGCTTTGAACCGAAATAGCAACAAATTTATAATTCATTGAATTTTATTATAATGTAAATAATAATATTTTGTATAATAAACTAAAAAAGTATTTCCAAAAAAGAAGATAATTTCATATAAAAAAATTGCATGTACTTACGGGTTTTAAAAATTCGTTAACCGTGTTATCTTTTGTCATCCGTTTTTTGTTGCCCCTTATTTACCAATTTTCAGTAAAATTTCTCCAGAATATTGTAAATTCTTCAAAATATTAAACATTAATCCTTTAATTAGATTTGAAAAGGCGGGTACTCATTTACCATCAAGATTAGGTGGCTTTAATTCGCTTATACAGTTTCAGTTGTGTATAAATTTGAGATTTTGTAGCAGAAGAAATTCAGATTTTATGTAATTCTGTTTCGTTTGTTGCTTGGAAACCGGAACTGATAGTATACGCCAATGCACCATCATTTGTATGATAACAATGTGAAATTTATTCATAATCATCAAAATAGGGCTTATGGCGAAATTATTACACAATTCTAAATGCATAGATTCCGATTTGTGTACATTTCTGGAGCCATGCACTGCATTTTATAACACTTTAAGTTAACTATGTCTCTTATAATGGAATAAAATATAGTGTGATTTCTATCCGTAGGGTTTTATAATGTTAGGCACTATATTAGTAACATATTTGATGATTATTACCGCGGTGCATTTGATTGTGCGTCCAACGATTGCGGTAACTTGAATGTTCAACATTTTAAATATTTGCAATCGATTAATTATTTATGGACAATAACAATTTTTACATTACTTATGATGTGAAACTTTGGAAACGATTGCGAGGGTTGTAAATCTGATTAATTTTTATGGGTTGGATTGTATACCATTATCCGTAACACAGAATATTGTACTGTCACTATATCGACGCTCTTTTCAATATGTCTATTTTCCAAAAATTTGCATGTAATTTTTTAATAATTCCCACTTTATAAATATTTGGTTAGTCGATCGTCCTCAGGTTGATTGTTTTTTTAAGAGATTTTAATAATAAGCATTTTTGACAAATTATCACATAAAAATTTCATATTATATCAACGGCTTGGTTTTTGTTAATGGTAAACTTTGTATCTTGGAGCGGGTTTCATTGTAACGATTGTCATCGTTAGAATTTAGTTATTTGTACCATATTGATGACCTTTCTTTTGTATTATTCAAAGATTTTGGTGCAATACCTTGGCGAAAAAGAATCCCAATTTTGCCAATCAAATTGATTTTGTTGTGAATAATGGCAATTCTGTGTCGCGTTTCATTTAGCGAAGAATATGTGAAATACTCGATCCATGTTGTGCTAATAAAACATTATTTATTGTTCACGTTAATAGATCCCTAACTGGAATATGCATGCAAGTTTTGGTCACCTGCACACAATTATATATTTATATTTTATAAGAATTGAATTAATTTAGGGAAGATTTTTTAGCTTTTTGTTAACCATCTCCAAATTTTATTCCTATTTTTTGTTTTTCACATTATAAATATATTTAAAATTAGTATTTATTTAATTATTAATTTTATTGATTTTTACCAATTTTCAGGCAAAAATCTTTATAATAATGAACACGTAGCAATAAAAATGGAACCTATGAAATCAAAGGCTCCACAATTACATTTAGAATATAGGTTTTATAAATTATTAGGATCACATGGTAAGGAATTTTTTGGAATTATTTTTATAATTTTTTTTTTACATTTTTTTTTTTTTTTTATATTTTTTTGGAAAAATTTCATTTCAATTTGATTTTTTTATTATTTTAATTTTTATTTTTATTTTGCCCATAAAATTAATAATTAATTTCAAATAAGGAGTTTATTAAAAATTGATAAATAAATAATTTTTCATTTTTAAATTGTGTTTTCCAAAAAAGAATTAAAACCGCCCGGTTCCGGTCCACTTCACTTTTGCGTTGTGTATTAAACGAAAACCAATCTTTTAAATAAATGAGTTCAATAAAAAAATATAATTATAATGAAATCAAATACACCGTCGTCGCTTATATGAATTGAAAAAAACTCAATGGATTAACAGATATTTTAAATTATGTTTTCATCATATTACATTGTTATAAATACACACACGCATCGTTATTATAAAAACCATAATTAATTGTATTACAACAACGGAGGGGCTTCATCATCAAATCACCATATAAATATTTCAAGATTTTTAAAATATTAGATACGAGTTTTTTGTAATAATGAAATTAATATTTTAATTAGTAATTTCTTGTTATACCATACCATCGATATATAAAAAAAAGAAACGATACAGGATACAATTTCAATTACTTGTGTTTTATTTTTCTATTGATTTTAATGACAGACAGTGATGAAGCATGAAAAAATCAAAATAGAAACCCTTAATGTACAATAAAATGTCAATTGTTTGTGAAATAAGTAATGAATGTTGATTTAAATTTTCCTCAAAATCAAATTTTATGACATTGTTTTATTATTAATTTATTTTAATCTATCTTTTCACTCTCACAGTCAAAGATATATTCTTTGGAATTTATAATTAGTGAAACAAAATAAAAGATGGAAAATATTCATCGACGTTTCGTTATTTTATATGTAAAAACGCTTTGACTGATTATGTTTTGGGAACACATAATAATCAGATGATATACTGATAGCCAAATCGAGTGAATAATACACTGGATGTTCAAGCAATTCGTTGAATTTTCATTAATCGTTAAGTGTTAACGCAATTAAAATGCACTTATTCTTTAAAATAGTTCTTTTCTCACGAATTTTTACACTGAATTGATGGCGAAAACGCTACAAACGAATATTCAAAAGTGAATTGTTTTAACTTTCTGAAGTTAGTCGATCAGTAAAACAGTTTTATAATATCATAACTTTTTCCTGTTGATAGAATCGTTATTTCATGATGTGGTGTATTTCCACACCACTGGCTACAATCTATTATTTTGAATTTTTTGCTTTCACTCTGTAGATCCGAATTTCACAATTAACGCAGTTCTAAAACAACGTTTAAAATTCATTTTATTTTACTGAAAACCATTTACGTTTGAGAAATATACAATTTGAATGCGTTTGTTTGTGATTTCATCTATTTCACACAATTTCACTGCATTTCATGGACTTGTGTTGATTGATTATGTGGTGTTGGAGCAATTTTTTTGACCCATCTTCGATCATCTGGAATGTATGATTTAAAAAGATTTTTTCAAAGTCAGTGGTGATACACTTTTTTATAATTTTTAATGAATTTGTTGTTGGTATTAAACCAAACGAAAACCAAAAATTTAATCACTGTACGATATTGAATTTTTAATTTAGTTTAAAATATTCAATTTTACCTTAATATTAAGCGGCTGCTCTGCCACCGGAATGAATATAGTCATTTAGTAATAACATTTTAAATTATGGAATGCAAATTTTCCAATACAATTATGGTTTTACGGTTTTCAATGCTAAGTAGCCCGAAAACGACTCACGAGTTATACGTAATTTTTTTAAATATCGTATTTTAAAAATTATGCCGCAGTAACATAACACAACAATGCATAACTTTTTGCTCTAAATCGTAAAATAGCAAAAAAAGTAGTTGTTTGCAAATCGCTTTCGCCATTCGTAAATATTAATTGACATGTCAAGCAGAAATTTTTGTGAAACGACGTACGTTGTTAATTATCTGTTTTATTTCACAATTCAATATAGGGTTTGATTATAGTTAAAATTAAAAAATCTCATGAAATAAAATTTGGATTTTCCTGGATAATTTTGTTGTGCTCTAACATCGTTCTCAACACCCGCGGTTTAAAGAAATTCCGTTGACATGTTGTCATTTTCTAATATACATTTATTTATTTACAAATTTATAATTTGTCATGCTTCGCCTCTATTTTGAAATTGTATCTATATATTTTTACACAACTCTAATACTTTGTGGCAATTGTTTGAAATGAAAAATTATTTATTTATCTGTTTGAATAACATGAAAAAAAAAATTGAATTATAAATTAATAATAAATAAAACTGAGGAAAAATAATTATAAATTATTTGCTATTAAATGAAAAAAGATTTGAAAAAAATAATTAAATAAATAAATATATTACACGAACAAAATTGTTTCGTGTTGTAGGTGGTTTTTTATTTGTTTATTTAGTTTTTTTTTGTATTTCTTTTATTATTTATAAGTTTACAAAATAAAGATGCATATGAAAATGCAGGTGAATACAAATTTATTTACAAATAAAAATGATAAATTAAATGATAATGTTTGACGACGACACCGTCACTTCGTATAATATTTTAAAACAGAAAATACACAAATTTGTGTACAAGATGATTCTTTATATTAATAATATATGGTTAAAATATGAAGTGTACCCGTCGCATAGGTACCGCGTCCAACACACGGTCATATAATGTTCGTGAGTACACCGAAAACAATTGATTAGATAAATTTAATCATGTGATGTGCGACGAGTCCTTAATTAACGTCTAAAACACGTACCAATGTGCAATGCAACGACGACTTTGACGTAGCGAATCAAATTTTAGATTTTATGATATTTAATAATTAAATCGGAATTAGTAATTAATTTGCACATAAATTATCATTTCATTGGAATATAGTAAAAATTTTGATAAGTGTCACTCACCTCTTCACTTACACAGAATTTGCTAACGTATTTATCGATCTAAATCTCATATTATAACCGATTTCCGATTCAATCCTATACAAATTCAATATTTGTACTCATGCCCTTATAGATTTAAGTAAGGATAATAAGGAGGCATTAAGTCGACTTGATGTTCCTAGAAGTAAGAACATTTCCATGTCTTTACATATGAACATTCGTGTGCTGCATTTCATACGAAACAGAATTAAACACGAAATTAAGTAAAATTAATGTTTTTTTTTTGTTTTAAATAGAATCAAGGACATTTTCAACATCAGGATCTTATAAGGATAATTTTTGTATTGAAACATGCGAAAGAATTAAAACTGTAATCGAATAGAAAGTAATGTTTCAAGGAGGATCTAGCACATTTTTTTTTGAAATTTAATTATTTGACGTTAATTCATTTTAAATAGGGAATTATGTTTCAAGGATCACGTCCTTGAACATGTATATACGACTTTTTATGTGAAAAACATAATTAAACTATATAGAATTTGAGTAGAACTTCTTCTTCTTAAGATAATTTCAAAAACTAGAATTTTTTTAATATGAAACTATTTTTTAATACGTCGCACATTGAGTTGAATTGAAGGATCGACGAAAGAAACTTACTCGAATAATTTATGAACTTCGGCGTAATCAAGTTAAATTTTCTTTAACGTACAATATATTTTCCTTCATTTTCTACAACTTTTATCTCGCTGTACACGCTGCTGGGTATGGTAGAACTTCCCATTTGAGTTGCAGCAATGTATCCTGCTGACAGCTTGTTCCAACGTGTAGTTCATTTGAAAGATTTTGAAGTTTGTTGCTAACTATAGCTGGAAACATTTTTTCGTTGGTTCATTTGACCATAGTAGTAGTAGCATTTTCATTGGGTGGTAAGAGAAACTGGTGGTACACCACTATGTACTGGTCCCACCAAATGACAGGCATTACTTTGTGCTCGTGGATGTTCTGTTTTGACGGTGATGGTAATGGTTTTCCTTGATGCATTTACGATTGTTAAAATAGATTAATTTTGTATTCTGCCATAGAAAACTCCTTCTATAATAACGCTACAATTTTGTATCAGTTCACAATTAGATTTTCCGCCGTCAATTCATCTGGTAGCCGCTTTCCTTTTTTTAAAATCTTAATCCAACGCATCTATACGCATTGGAAACAGCTGTTTCAGTAATTGTTATCTCGTTTACAAGCATTTTCATATGAGTTTACGTCCAATCGATAATTGCAATTCATTGTCGTTGAGCGTTTTTCGACTGGACAGAGCGTAGCTTGTAAATTAACATGAAAAAACACCACTATTAAATCTTTAAAAACCACTTTAAATGCAACAGAATCTTTTATTTTAGTATAATTTTATAGTAACAAAATCAAAATCGATCCTGAAAATGTCCTTGAAAGCATTAATTTTACTAAATTATTTGTTTTAGTTTTCTTTCATCATATATGAGTTGCTGCTGCATTATTAAATTCAACAGTTTGTTATCGTTGTTATGCCCTTAATAAATATAAATATATTGGGCTCTTAATCTTTGAAACGTCAGGCGACTATAAACTGTTGTCTGACAAAATTATTCATTGTTACGGATATATTTTTTTGGTACCCAATTAGGAAATTCTGAATACGAATTGAATTTTCCAATAGGCGCTTGCTTGCCATAGAATAGAATTATTTTAGATGCACAAAAGAATACTTTCTGAATAAGAATACTACCATTCTGAATTTTGCAATCCGTAACAAGTTTAAGCCTTAAATAATAAATTGAAAAAATTGTCCTTGTATTTTAAATTTTTTCTATTCGAATTTCGAAATTTGATTCTAAAACTTTACGTGTTTCGGTTTATTAAAATTCCAAATGATGTGTACTCACGAACATTCATAATTAAATAAAGAATCAATCGTCCGCCGACATTGGTCAATATTTTTATATTGAAAAATTAAAAAAAAAATCGTATCAGTTTGATAAAAAGAAGTTTTAAATTTTTGGATAGCGCGCGCGCTCCTCAATCGGAATAAAATTTTAAGGAACTTAAATATTAATATAAATTAACAAAAAAGGATCCTATAACATAAAATAATAAATTCCTTAGCTTTAATTTTATATTTAATGGTGTCCATAATTAAGTTAATAATTTTTTTTGTTTTTTTTTTTTTAAATTCCTAAATTTTATTTTTTTTTTGGTTTTATATTCCTAAAAAAAAAAAGAAAAATTTTTTTTATTATTTTTTAAACTCATTTTCATAATCATTTTTTTTTTTAATTTAGATATTTTTTTAAAATTTTTGTTTAAATCAAAAATCAAAATATTATATACTATTTTTCTGTATAAAAGTTTTTCACCATTTTTGTCTCTTTGTCTAATTTTTCTCTCTCTCTCTCTCTCTCTCTCTTCTCACTCTCTGTGTGTTCCAAAAAAAAAAAAAAAAAAATTTTTAAAAAAATAATTAAATAATAAATAAACAAAACAAAACATAAAAAATATACAAAAATGCAAATGCACAAAAAGAAAACAAATGTGTAGATCCTGCCTCTGAACAAATAAATACCAAAATATTATTTAATGGAAATCAATATCCAGAGGGAATACCTCGAGTATATCATCTAGGAACATGCGGAGGAAGGTACAATGCAATGGTATTAGAACTATTAGGGCCATCGCTAGAAGATCTCTTCAATTTATGCGGACGCAAATTTCCATTGAAGACTGTGATGATGATTGCTAAGCAACTAGTAAGTGTCTTATTTTGGTGGGGTTGGGGTGGGGGTGGGCAGTGGGAAGCGTTTAACGGCAAAAAATATATCTTATTGTTTTTTTAATTTTAATTAATAATAATTTGTGTAAACAAAAAAAAAAAAAAAGCAAAACAAATTTTCTCTAAAAAAATACACTCACACACAACAAGGGAACCAGCCGCATGAAGTGTCCCCTTCCGATTCCAAAGAAATTTCGCCACGTTTGTAGTATCCATCAAAATAGAAAACACCCATTTTGGTGTTCAATTTTATTTTGGTAGCCGGGTAACCAGAAAAAATTTCTGAAAAGTTTAAATTACATTTATTTTTACTTGAAGATATGTATAAAATAAACCAATTTTGGAAGTTAGTTTCATTTTTCCAAGTCAATATATATTTCCAATGTTTGCTGTGAAAAATGATGAAAATCTATTCCAACAATCAAAAGTTATAACTGATTTAGACTTTGATGTCAGCAAATATTCACATTATCGTCTTTAAGGATGCTTCCCGGAAGCAGCACACTCACATTATGATGATGTAAAAGAAGTTTACTTGAAAAATATTAAACTTGAAATTTTTCATAAGTTTTTCATACCACAATATGGAATTTTCAAAATCTATTGGAAAAATGAAAATCGAACAAAAAATTGCATGCCAAATATAAAGAAAATATATTTTTCCGGAAAATTTTCCACTACTTTCAAAAAATTGTTTATTTTATACGTAATGAATTCAAGAAATATTTATGTTTAATAATTTTGTGTTATACTTTGATGGGTACTACGATATAGAAAACAGTTTATTGGAATCGGAGAGGGCTGTCACCCATCTCTGTGGTGATTACCTTGTCAGTCTTTTTTTTTTTTTTTTTTTTTTATTTTTTCTAATATTGGGACCAAACACAAATTAATGACAATTACAACATGAAAATCAATAAAATATCTGTAAACGAAAAATGAAAAATTTTATTTAAAATAATTTTTAATGAATACAAATTTCGTGATTTATAGTTAATTTAACGTACAAAAATTATGTCTGATTATTTTTTGCTTCCAGAGCACATGTTAAACGCGTGGCAGTTAAGAATTAACTAATTAACTAATCGTTGTTTGTCGATAAGACAAGTGATGTTTTTTTTTTTTTCAAATTTCATGTTAAAATACTTAAATGTTAGAGTGTGGCGAGTTAACATTTCAAACACGACTGTGTTTGTTGTTGCGCAATTTGTGTTTTAATATTTTTTCTGTACACTTTGATGCCATCGGGTATCCTCAAAAGTTAACTTTTTAATACTTTAGATACCCAGGTCAGTTATCTTGACCGGAATTTTTGTGGTGAATTTGATAATTTCTCAATCAAGTTTTATGTAATTTTGTTTGTAGATACAAAAGTGAAATTATAAGAATAGTTTCTAAAGAATTTTCTGGCTAAAACGATACTCAGGTCAGTTATTTTGTAAGTTTGCTGGAACCTAATGTTTATTCGTGCAATATGTAGATAGTGACATGACACTATCAGTTGGTGTGCTATAACACTATAGCTTATAAATTATCATACTGAATTAAAACGCTAACAACGTACTTAGAATTGGATCGGAATAACTAACCTGGTTATCGATTCCTCAGAATTTCTTTAGCAACTGTTCTTATTATAATCCTATGATTAACGTATACATACAAACTTTCGCAAAATTCGATTGAGAAATGGTGGAATTCACTTGTTTCCAAAATCGATTAAGAAATGACCAAGTTATGAAGAAAACCGCCTTGAAACTTGCTTATATAGGCTAATTTCACAGTCCAATCAATACCGTTTAACGTTTTGAAATTCAGCACACTAAATTTACAGGCTGAATTGACTTTACGGATTTGGTATGTGAAATAAACCATAGGATAATCGACTGTAATATTTACAAAAGTAGCGTTCGGCGGATTAATATTTTAATGATTTTCTTTGGCAGTTTATTTTTAATTTGCCTTGTTTGGGGCAATATTATTAGAAAATAAAAAAAAAAGACGCTGTGAGTGTTTTAAATAATTGTTGTGTGTTTTTGTAAAATATGGAAATAAATATTAATTTATTACCGAAATAAAATTTCAAATTAAAAACGGTTTTTATAATTTATTTTTTTTTTTTTTAAAAAACCTAAACATTTTATTATTTTAAATTTTTAAAATTAATTAATTAAAAATTAAGGGTTTTGGGCGATTGAATGTTGTTTGTTTTGTTTAATTTTGTTAAAAAAAACATTTATTACTTTTTATTTTATTTTTTAATTATTTTTTTATTTTAATTATTGGTTGGTTATTATATTTTTAATTTAATTTATAATTTTATTAATTTCTCAACTATTCTTTTATTCTATTTAATTGTGTAAAATTTGTACTTTATTTTGTTTGTTGTTGTTGTTGTTTTTTTTTTGTAATTATATTATTAATGTGTAAGTAATTTGTGGGCGGGTGTGTGTGTGTGTGTAAATGTAGATTTGTAATTGTTTTGTTAATTTTTAATTTTAGTATATGTGTTTTTTTTTCATTTTAATCTTTTAAGATTATTTCGCTTATTGTTGTTGTGCCGGTTTAGTAAAAAAAAACTATATTTAAAAAACTAATTATTAAATTAATTAAATTATATTTTTTCGCTGCGGATATTAATATATAAATTTGAATTTTGAATAGACTTAATTTATATCTTTCATAATTTTATTCTGTTTTACTTACATTATATAATTTTAACTGACACATTTCCCATATTGGGGAAATTTTAGGAGGAAAATCTAAAATGAAATCAATATTAAAATATAAATAAAAATAAAATAGTAAAGATCGGCTAATTTTATTGTTATCAAATGCCAAAACTTGTAATTTGGAAACGGTTAAGTGGCCGAGACTTTGATAGTTTAAAATATTTTCAGCGAATCTCTATATTCTCGTGCGATTATGTTGGTTGGCATTCGCATTTTAATAATTTAACATCAAAATTATAAAATTTTTCGTTATTTTTTTATTGATTAAGAACATTATAATTTTTCAATGCTATATATAATTAATTAATTTTTGATCGCCACTGTATATAATATACCAATTAAATATAGACAATAGCATTATTTATCTGATCTAAAATTATTAAAATATTGTATGTTTACAATTTGCAAATATTTGTTTATAACAAATATTTTAATACACAAACAAATAAACTATAGAGACAAAATCTTATTCAAATATTTTAATATTGTAAAACGGAAAAATTTTCTTTGTCAATTAATTAAATAAATATACAAACATTTAAAATATACATAAAACTATAATTATTTATTATAAATTATGTATAAATTAAATGATGAACTAGCTCTGGCTCTCTGACCGTTGACAACGAAATATTTATTTCTAAATCAAATTGTATTGATTGAACTATTATTAATGTATTTTATAGATGCATTCATTTGAATTTGTATATTAATTATGATTTTTAAGCATGTTAATGTAATAATTATGAAATGAATCATATATGATTCATAGTATTTGTTTACAACTTAATAAATTTTATTGCAATGATAATGAGTTGGAAGGTGGTCGCGGCTCTTAGTGACTTTGATTTTGAATCACAACGTCATTAGACGGTCAACACTTATTTTTAAACTTCTCTTTTGTATTTACCCCAGATTCAGCAAAGAGCTTGAAATTTTACTATCGAAAAAATATTTCAAGGTTAAATTATATTTTGGTGGCGATCACTTTAAGATCAAATTCTTCAATATTAAAATTCTCACGCAAATATTTCGCAAAGGGAATAAATTTTTACATTCAAAGCCGGACTATCTGATGGTGACGTTTAATTAACATTGACCTTAAAGGTATTTGCAACGTTAAAACCTTAATTTGCAAATAGGAATCCCTATATTTTTGAACCCATATTAAGGAGCGTGAAATTTTACTATCGAACATGTAAACATTTCATGATGGTTAAATTACACTTTGGAGAACATTTTATAAGGTCAAATTAAATTTTAAAATACCCACCCATCAAAGATTTAGCAAAGGAATGATCTAAATGATAAAAAGTTTCAAACAAAAGTTTGTGCATGTGAAGTGGTTTTATTTTGGTTGTTTTTGAAGTCAAACGACAATTTAAAAACGTTCAGTGAAAGATACTCTTAACTTTATTATATTGGAAGATAATCAAAAAAGTGTTTGCTAATCAATTTCAATTAATTTTTGCTTTGCACACATAAGACAAGACACAGAATTTTATTAGATGACGATGAAAAATGTTGTATAATCTAAAAATCTTATAAAATTGTGAGTTGGATCCAGAGATGAAAGTTTAACATCCATTCAGTATAGTTGATTATCCTTGGAAACCAAAGGTTTTTGTATTTGTACGAAAGTGGTGAAATGGTTACGAAAATACATTACTTGCAATAATTAATGCGTTATGCTATTGAGCATGCAAGCAACCAATCCCGACATAGTCACAGAAATTCTGCTCGTTTGTTAAACGATAGATAAGTAAAAGTTTTCCTATAGAGGTGTAATTATTAGATTTAATACAAAATTTGATAAAAGGGTTGTGTAACAATTAATAAAACAATTCTATGACAATTAGTATTGTTTAATCAAAGTAACGTAAAAAAGTATTGCAACAATGAATGATTTCGTGGTAATAAAAATCTAAGTACGCGTCACTAAGAATGATGGCAGATTCTTTATGTAAATACAATAACACTGAAACAATTGAAACTATCCTGAATTGAAGATTTTGAGCAACATAAAAGTCATGTATTAAATTTGTTTCACACCGACAATTTATAATTTGTTTCTATTACATTTTACACAAGATCACAAAATACATTAAACATTCTTTGACACTCTGTGCGTGCTTCGCACAATCGGTAATATTTATTCCCTATAAGTTGATTATCTCTAAAATATATTATGAAGCGAACTTCCACCCCACTGTAAAAAATAATTACGTTTTTTTTTCTCCTGAAGTCAATTACATTTTCAAGAATATATTATTTATATCCTATTTTTTTTATGCGTATGCGATATTGTCAAATAAATTTCACAAACCGTTGCTTGTTTGAAGAGAGTTAGTGTTGTAATATGAACCCCAATATATTATCGTTGACATGTCTATAATAAATTACCTTGGGCAGATAGTGGAATAAGTTAATAGAAAAAATAGAATATCTATATGTGAATGTGTGTGTGTGTAAATTATATTCTATAATAAATAAATGTAAAATCAATAACCTGTCCAATTTGTTGAAATATAAAATGGTTTAATATTATATGAATAATTTTAAATTTATCTTCTGGTGTTGAATAATATATGTATTTTTATTCGCAGTAGTAGTAATATAATGGCTCCTCTCATATGTCGACAGTACACATTTACAATATACATATTTCTGTACTATTCTGATCAACAAATAACCGGAACTAAATGAATGAAATGACAAAAGTTTTTATTTCATCTAAAAATACTTTAAAGTCCAACCGGACCTATCTGTAGCTAACGTCTTTCAATCACGAATTTTAAGGATTTTAATATCATAGTTCACTGCGCATCTAGCCATCTAACTGTAGGTCTTCCGGGTCTTCGATTGATTATATCAGTTTTAACAGTTTTGGTATGTCATTAATTTAATTTTTAACACAAAATTTATGGCAATATATTATTTGCACAATAATTACTTTCATTGCAACAATATTAAAAAAATTGTATGAATATAATTAGTTTGGGATATTTTTAATCCAAATAATATATTATCTTACTTCGTATGACGTCCCAGAATGTAAATATATATGATTAAAAAATTTACTACTAC
Organism: Bibio marci; assembly: GCA_910594885.2. Classification (NCBI taxonomy): domain Eukaryota; kingdom Metazoa; phylum Arthropoda; class Insecta; order Diptera; family Bibionidae; genus Bibio; species Bibio marci. The sequence continues at coordinate 14,235,914 of OU343116.1, read as the reverse complement.
CTATGAATTATTTATAATTGTGAAATATATGCTCGAAATAATGTGTGTATTATTTTCTTCGCATCCTTTTATTATTATTTTTTTGTCTGCTTTTTTTTTTGCCATTTAATCTAATACGTGAACGGATCTATAATGAAGGTAAAATTTAAAAAATATTGTATTGTATTCCGCAATCTTTTAATCCCTTTGAAATTATAGGATTTGTTGAGCTTTGCAAAAGATGCAGTTGTTATGCGTCTATTATTGCATCGGAATTTAATTCAAATCTCTGTCCTGTCTCTGTGGATACATTTTGATGTTCGGTATTAGAAAATAGTCGCTGGATAGCGCAAATCTGGAGAATAAATGTAATTGTTTTTGTTTTCTTCGGTGCAATTTCTTCAAATTCTGCCCACACTCTATATTGATTGTTCCTTTGTGTCTGGTATGTGTGTGTGTGTGGTTGAATCTCTATGTTTCATCAACAGTGATGAATAGTAGACGTAAAAATGTGGATTATGTGTAAACAGGTCCACTCACGGTTGAAAAGCGGTCGCGGTCGAATACGATTTTAATCAATTGTGAGTTGATATAATGATAATGGATTTTTGTTGATCAATTCAGGAGAATTCACCTGTTGTGCGGACGACCTCTTGATGGTATTTTTTTTTGTGCTTGTTCCACAACAACGAAATTCATCTCTTAGATTTTTACCCTTCAATATATAGATCCGCCCTTGTTCCAATTTATATTTAGTTATTCATCGCTAGGTAATATGTTATTATGTTTCATATAATATATGTAAATATCTCGCGATGATGGAAAAACATTTCAATCGATTTTTAGAGTTGAATAGACTCACAACAAATTACATGCACGTTTTTTTTCCGCAACTCTCCTTATTCAGTCCACTTGGCTTCACTTATTCCAAACACATTGATATTTCAGTTTTAGTTATTGCATTCCAAATTGTTAGACTTTCGGTTTTTAATCGATTACAACCGCATTTTATGCATATTTTTTTTCCTGTAAGAAATTATAGTGATAACCGGTTGCAACTGCTGCGGCTTTGTAAATATGCTATACCCACCCAACATTCCATCATAATTTAATAAAATATATATATAAGACCATGATGTTAAACACATTACTTTGACAATGTGTAGTTATAAATACTGGTCCACGAATGAATTTTTGGTAAATTGTCTGATAACCATATATTACTGATAGTTCTTTCATATGTAAGTTATTATGATAGCTATTTTATCTCACATTCTTTCAATCGCTGGACGTTCGTCGTTGATCTGGTTGGTAAAAACAAAGAATAGACAAAATTTATTAAAAGCGAAAATAAATTGTTATGCCTTCATCGTTGTGCGGTTATTTGTAAATATCTCTGGCATCAGTTGAAACCCAAACAACAATGTTATAGCTTAACGATTTATCAACATTCCTATAAGTATCTACGGATAACCACAAATCTAAACGTTAAATTAAAAATATCGCCGGTATGATAATGCTAATTATGTGTATTAAAAATTAATTAATTATTGAGATATTCGGCCACCCTGAAAAATTGATAATTTGATTAATTGCGAGAACTGAAATCGAAATGGTTTTTATATTTTTTCGACTCCTCAAAATGATGCGCACGGATAATCTAAAGCGTTTTCGTATTGGTGTCGTAAATTATTTCGACAACCTGTATGTATGAATTGTATATGTAAATGACAGAGGGTTAAAGAAGATACCATAAATATTAAATAATATTTTTTGGTATTTCAAAGGTTATTTGATTTTTATATCAAATTCATGAATGGTTTTTGTTTCACTTTTATATTTTATGCGTACTAAAACTAATTTATATTCTAACTAAATATTACATTCATAAATAATATACTAAAATAATAGTAAATAATACTAATAATAATAACAGGCTCTCATACAGGATATGTTTTTATGTATTTATAACTTGTTTTTTTTTTGTTTAATCCTATTTTAACATAACCTTATTGTATCCTTTTTTGTTGTTATTTTGATTGGGTGTGTATATATTTCTGAAAAAAGTTACAGTGTGTTTGATAAATATAAACTTAACAACATACAATAAATAGACATACTGTACACATCTTATTAATTATAAGATCTTTTGCTATTTTTCATAGTGTACTCTAGGTTAAATTGTCACCATTAAAAATTAAGGCTATGTAATGTGATTTGTAATTATGGTAATTTTTTTTTATGATTACCATCACTTTTAAGCGTATGGTAAATACAAAAGAAATCAGATGTAAAATCGTTTAATCTCTGTGCTTTGTAGTATTCCATAAATTCATCACCTAAAGTATTAGTATTTGCAACTTATGATCCAACACACTGTAGAAGTATGCGTGTAAAATATAGAGTATAAAAAAGGTTATGTTTTCTTATCGCGCACATAAATTGTTTTTCGAATCACATCCTTATTATTTTTTGTTTTTGGTTGGTTTTGTGCTACATTTATTTTTCTTTTGGTAACTCAAACACGCACGCACACACTCATACACACGCACAAAATAAGATTTCTATTATGAATTGAATTATGTTTTAGTCTTTCATATAATTTCGAGATTAGCTACACCGCCTAGTATATAACAAAATGTTGATCAATTGATATTTTTTTCTAAGACAAATTCATTATCAATGAAAAATTTCACTTCTTTCAATGTTGACATCTTTTCGGGATGATTTTTTTTTATAGACACTTTATATAACATCCCAGTAGGACCGCTGGTATGTGTGGATAACATCGATGATTGTCTATTTACTTCTAGTCAGCACTACTTCATTCTTGCAATACTTTTTAGATTTGGTTTTGTACAAGGATGTCATTGGTGGCAGCTACTACTTCTCTAGTTGAGTTGTTCATGGGTGTGGAATGGGTGCGTTTTTACATGTAATATACAGAACAAGTGTATTTTCTATGGCATTCGTTGTTGATAGTATAGAGTTTAATATTGACAGCTTGGTTCAGTTTCAACAATAATAACGTAATACTGCTTACTGGTTTCACAAAATTACTGAGACTTACAATTACAATACAATACTTTTGAAGCATCAAAATTACTCTATTCTGCTGCACCTTCTTTCAGATTTAAGCATATTTTCTATATAAGCTTCGACATGCATTCGATGACTTTCAGCACAATTTTTCTCCCAATGAAATGAAATATTATATAACTACAATCCTATCAGCAAATCAGTTTTTTTTTTTTCTGAGGAAGAGAGAATTTTTTTTTGACCGCACACAGTCCGAAACTATAAAAACATTTACATATAAAATATGAATAACCATTTTTGAACCACATAATTCGGACTCACAAACCGCCAAAGCAAAAACTAGTCAGAGAAACACAAACTGAATGATAAAGAGATATTTAATGAAAACGATCACAAAAAAAATTTCAGCCGAAACCGACATCGAAACAAGCGATCGTTTCATATTTCTACACATATTTTGACATTATATTTTTATTTATTGACAACAAAATTAAACACACGTGCCACTTGACACATCAATTTTCGAATTTTTTTTTAACAACTTCTATCACTTTTTTATATAATTATAAAAACACCACTGTACCACTATGGAACATATGATGATGGTGTGCGGCAAATACTTAAACACTAATAACTTTGTACACTTAAATAATAGTTTTATACTAAAAATACGAAAAATTTAACTTTTTTCTATATATTTTATGTTGATGCATAGCATTTGTGAATTATAAATACAAAATGTTAAAAATTATCAGTTTTTTGTGAATTTATGAATTAAATTCCATTTTTTTTTAATAGTTCTCTATAATAATATTATCCCACAAAGTGTCTACTAAATTTAGGCATATTTTAAACTGGATAAAATGCGTTTGAAATTATTCAAAGATAAAATATTAGATAAAAATATTGAAAATATATAATTTTTCAAAAAAAAAAGGAAGTCAACGTTATCCACACAGTTTTTTCCTGAATTTAAGCATAGTTCAAGTTGGATAAAATGTGTTTGAAATTATTCAAAGATAAAATATTAGATAAAAATATTGAAAATATATAATTTTTCAAAAAAAAAGGAAGTGAACGGTACCCACACAGTTTTTTCCTGAATTTAAGCATAATTCAAGTTGGATAAAATGCGTTTGAAATTATTCAAAGGTAAAATATTAGATAAAAATATTGAAAATATATAATTTTTCTAAAAAAAAGTGTATAAAACTAAGCTCGTCAACCTCAGTGCCTCACGCTCAGCGGGGTTTCAACAGTTATACCGTGTTCCCCCAATTATAAGTAATTTAGATAAATTATAATTTTCATCATTATCACTAATAATAAAAAACAAATTTTAACCTAAATACAAAATTACTGTTCACTTTAAAAAATGTTAATGACTTTAATTATATGATCGGTGCGATATTAAACTCTTTAACAATGCTCATGGGTTCGGAATGGGTGGATTTTTCATGTGTACACAACAAATTCGCTGGTGAATTTATTTATGAAATTAAAAGTACTTATAAATTCACCGATAAATTCTTTGGAAAATTGGAAGTACTTACAATTATTATATGCATTCATTGAAGAAATTGGAACTACATACAAAAAATTCAACTGGGATCCTTTGTGGTACACATTGTAATCAAAATTAATTTAGAAATGCCTAAATTTTCAAACATATACTTTCACAGACGTGCTTCATTAACACCGAAATAACATCGCAAACAAGCAAATTGAATTTACGGTTTTATATTAAAATTACTTGAAGTCTCCTGCTCCTACTGTAAATGAATGACAAAAATATCTTAATATTTACTATTTGAACCTAAACACAGTCATTGTGGATTTATTAGAAGAAAATACACAACAATCTTATGAATTGAATTTTTCTTATAAGTAATCTGTAACTGAGATGTCGCCGAGTGTATATGAAACATTTCTGTTGCCAACTCAATATACTGTGGCAATACTATAAAAATATATGATCAACATTTTCTTGTTACCATTCCCCAGCAACAATTTGATTTCTGATAGCCGCCTTGTTAATAAAGAAAATTGCACAATTGTGGGTGGTTCAATGCAATACACAAAAAATTCAACAATTGCCTCACAATGTGTTTGAAGAAAAATTTACAGTTTGGTGTTTTATTATAATTTGGCAACATCATCAGCTCATTAATCCAGTATGTGTCAATTTGCTTATTCTTGACATTATACTGTTCCTATATATGTTAATGAAATTTACAACAGAGCATGATGACGAATACGTTTATATTTCCAAAAATTGATGTCACAATAATTGGTTTCAGCAAAATGGTGCGCCACATTTTATTGACACCTATACAATGAAATAATCAATTTATTGAAACGATGAGAACTTTGGTGTGATGCGATTATTTTAAGAAATCTGATCTGCTTTCTTCATACTATTAGTTAGATTGTTAGGGAGTTTGATGGAAGCTTGTGGAATGGGTGGATACGTTGAAGTCGAAGTTGTAGGAAAATTTGAATAGCTATATACAATAGTATAGTTTGGATATTTTGTGAGTTAAGGTAGGAAACCGTTGTTCATTGAGTGAACTTTGAAATAAAATACGTTGTTAAAATATTGTATTTTCGATCGCCTTCTATAATTTTTAACCTTTTTTTTGTGGTTAATTTAAATGTATCGATTCTATCCGCGGACTAATCTAATCACACATTTTTTTTGACTTCATCGTATATTTATAGGGAAGTACTGGTTAACAAACACGTATCGTACATCCATGGGAATAAAATGGTAGTCTGTAAGAGTAACACACATCATCTTGCGATAATAATAATATGCGCCGGTTTTACAAAAATTATGTATACGAGAACCACTTTATTGTGTATTTTCGCATATTCTGATCCTTTTTTCTAGATTAATACTGGGTTTAAATTGATTAGTTGTATGGAGGGACTATTTCTTTAATTACAACATCTCATACTACAACACTATACTATTTGGATTGTACGACATATAACGAATATCACTTGTACAATAACTTCATAAAACTGCTTATGACATTTGTTAACAAGAACCATTCGATAATGTGAGCATGTAAGGTTTTGTAATAGATTCACGGGATAACTTTTAAAGAAATCATCAGTGTTTGAGTGTCTCTGTGTATTATGTGTAAATACAAAATAAAAGTGCAAAATTTGCTTTTGGTTTACTTCAACTCAATTAATGCGGCGATTGTCACTCTTTCTATAATAAGTTGATGGAATTTTAGCATACACTAAAATTTAGTATAAATGTATAATTTATGGTATAATTTGGGTCAACCAATTCTCAGATTGGTTATAAGCGTCTGATTGTAATTAAGTATATTGTGTATAGGTTAAAGGTACCAGCCTTGTAAAAAAACAATAGCACTAACATGAGCATATTAATGTAGGGTACACGGGCCTCTATCGCAGTATATGATTTCGTTTAAGAAGGTTTCTGTCCAAAAACCCGACGTCCCTCTATATTTCTAAATAAACAAATTAATCTATTGTATGTGTAATTTTTTGAATAACTTTATGTAAATGTATAAATAATTAAAAAAATTAATTTAACGTAAATAAACATTTAGAAATAATTTAGGAAAAATTAAAAATTAAATTTAAAGGTGTTTTGTCTTTAATTGTTTTTTTGTAAATTTATAACTAAATCAAAAGTTTACATAGAAATTGTTAATGCATATTATTATAATAGTCTAAAGTTGGATCCAAGCGACAAAAATACAACATTTACATATTGGTGAGTGAGTTTTGTTATTATGTAAAAGTTGTGTATTATATGGAATTTTACATTTACATTAACTATAAGTAAAATGAAAACGTTTAAAAATCAATAAATAATCTTGTGTAAAATTTACTGTAAGTCGCTTGGGCCCAACTTAAGTGTTTTTGGTATTTGTATATTTTTTTAATTTCCCAATTTCACATTCTATTTATTTCTATTTTCCTTATTAACTATAAAAATTGTAAGTCAAAATAAAAACAAACAACAAAAAAATGTACAAAATTTGTGAACATAAATTCAATAATTTAAATTAATAATATTATATTAGAATATACAGGGTGTCCACGACGACTGCAGTAGTGCGATCCTATATGACGTTGATGAGTGATAATAATTGATACTATGTTTATTTAGGCTCCTGTGTTCGATGTACGGCGGCATCTCCCCCTTTACTCCCCGAAGAATTTACTTTGACTTTTTCATACCTACAACTTTGAATCAGCTCTTATACACTACCGCCAAATTTTAAAATTTATTACTAAATTTATTTCCTAATTTCAAAATAATCGGATATATGTACTCTAGAGGAATTCCATGGGAGTATTCAGATATACCATAGGAGCGCCCAGATGGACTTTTTAAATGCTGATGTTTAGAATAAGAAACAATTGACCATGGTTAAAATGTGTGTGGACAAATGATTCTCAATTCAGTGCTGCGTAATGGTGTGTGTGTGATGTTATGTTATTATACAATTTAGAAATTTGAAGATAATTTGCACAAATTCGTATCAATCAACACCTGATAACCTTTGGAACAAACCTACACCACATATTTTACAAGACACAATAATTTAAATGCTAACAATTTTTGGAAAATGAACTTGTAAATTTATTGCGTATGTATAATTTAACATTGCTTACGCAAGCAGATATATTCTAGCAACATTACCGGTGAACCAACTAATTATGCAATTCACATAACCAATTTTAAGATGCATAAAATTACAAGCTTTACTGAATGAACTGAATATGTGGACAAACAATTACAAATGTCCGAGGTTGTCCAATTCCAACCCTTACATATTCACCAGAACTGGCCCCTTTCCAGTACCACTTATTGCATTCCATATAGCACGCGTAAAACACTTTAATTCCTTAGAAGAAGTAAAAAATTGGTTTGATGAATGGATGATCTAAAACAGTGACGAATAATTATATCGACTCCGGCATTCATCATTTGCACAAATATATGTGAACTCATATAGCCGATGAAGGGTTCTTATTTTGATTATTAAATCTGGTTTTTACGAAAGTTTTTCTGTATTCACTTTATACTTTCTACCGAAATGAATTCCGTATCTCTAAAAAATGTAACCCTAAAATATTTATTATTATTTTTAATATATAATCTTAAAGGATCGCACCACCATCACCATCACTGCACGTGGACACACTGTATATATTTTAAGTAAAGGTAAAAACAGATTAACTAATAAAAATTGGGATGTAAATATTTTATTTTATGTAAGATAGTTTTTAAACCTTCAATCCTTTTAATTGAGTTTCCATTAGGTTGTAAATATTTAAGTTAAAAAATTTGGATTTTAAGCGTTTCGATTTTCGGACTTTTAACAACTGTAATTAGTCTATTGAAAATAAAATTTTAGCGATGGTCCATTTATCAAAATTATCACACAAAAGTATAACAAAACAAAACCATTGTACACCCGCATTTACCTCGTCGTTTTTTTTTTTTGCCATCACATAACTGACACACTTGGGGATCGATTTTTTCAGCATTTGAAAGTTGATTGATTGAAATTGGTACACCACATCAATTTTTATTCCTTGGAGGTGTAGGGACAGTTTGAAAACATTATAGAATTTATTTTGTGTCACAACGGTATATTTGATTATCTGTTGGGCACTTAAACCAAAATCGACATTTGTGAGTCTGCACACCATTTTTAATCGATATGTTAGTGTACCAGTTAATTTAATTATAACATGTTTTTTTATATAATTTAAATTTATTATCCTTAATTATTTCCTTTTTTTTTTTTTATCTTATCCTTTCCCAATTTTTTGTTGTTGTTTTTTTTTCTTTGTTGTAAAGTAATATATTTTTTTACGTATTTTAAATATTCTAATAATTTATTTTAAGTTACCGCACGGCTATATAAACAGAATACAATTATCTCTCTTATAACGCTGTGTGTTACTTGCCGCGTTATAAGATCACATGAAATTTGTGTTCCTTAATCCATCCACCAAACCAAAGATGCATTCATAACCTAATGATACAGAAATTTTTAGGTAGTTATCAAAGTTCTCAACCACTTTTGGTATTATTTAGTAATCAATCCGCTCGCTCTTCTAATGAAGTTAAACCAAAATTTCTACAATTGAATGGGATTCGTTGGATAATAATATAATAACAACAAAAATTATAATAAAAATTTTCTACTGAATCGACGTAATTTTATGGCCTTTTACAATGAACGCCAATTCGGAAAGGGTTAACTAATTAAAAATGCGGTAATAAAATGGGATCCTAATGAAGTTGCTTTAAAATCGATACTCTGGCACAATCTTTTGTGATCTCTTAAATTTAATTAAAAATTTATCCAAATTTGTCACAGAGTTTCTTGGAAGCATAGTTGTACTACTTTTATAATTTTCCAGAAATTAATTAATTGAACGTTTTTATAGTCTCATTTTATGTCTAATTAGCAAATTCTACTTGAATTGCTTGAATAATATCAAAATTTAATGGGGGGTACAGAACTTCATTCGAAACCGGTGTTCTTATAATCACAATTTACATTTGCACATTAAATTCCACCAAAAATTGATTGAGAAATATCCAAATTAATCCAACAGAGATTCCTGGAAGTAAATACTAAAGATTTTCGTTTTCAATTGTTCAGAAATTCATTTACAATAACATTCTTTCAATAACATATATAATCCCATTTTACTATTTGCACATTATGTTCCACAAAAATTGGTTGAGAAATATCCAAATAAGTTTGGTTTCTCGAAGGAAGTAAAGAAAAGTTTGTATTTATGAAGAACTTAATATGGAACTGTGTTTTTATAATCCCATTTTACATCTACTTGTTTTAGTAAATTTAACTTGAATTGATTGAAAAAATATTATTAAAATTAACGGACAGTTCACAGAACTTCATTATTAGGAATCACGTTCTTATAATCATAATTTACAATTACATATTATAAATTTTAATATTGGTTAAGAAATATCAAAATTTATTACAGAGGTTCCTGAAAGCAAATAAAGAAAATTCTCTTGCGATTTTATAATTTCCCAGAAATTAATTGAGAACTACGTTTTTATAATACAATTTTATGTCTAATTTTCAATTGCTTAAATACTATTAACATTTAACGGGAGTACATCTGGACGCAGTTTCAGAAAATTTGCGTAGTTATCAAATTTATCACAGACCTTCATTAGGAAACGTGTTCTTATATAATCACATTTTAAACTTACATATTAAATTCCACCAAAAATTGGTTGAGAAATGTCCAAGTTTGTCACAGAAGTTTCTGGAAGCAAGTAAAGAAAAATGTCCTGCGATTTTTTCCTTTCAATTTTCCAGAAATTAATTAGGATTCACGTTTTTATAATCATATTTTATGTTTAATTAGCAAATTCTACATGAATTAACATTAATTTTATTATAATAAGAGCCAGGGTTTAATTTTTTATTGATTTTTAAATCGTCGGTCTATGCATTTTGATCGAACTTAAGCTGAAATATTGATTAACAAAATTTATATGAAAATATAATTTCCTTGCGATTCGCGATAGAAAATCAATGAAAATCCATAAATTTACATTTGTCAATAAATTCAATTTTTTTAGGAGAGAGACTCTGCGTTGGGGTAGGGGGTGGATCATCATTTTTTTTTCCATTTTACTTTAAACATTAATTAAAATATAATATATTTTTAAGTTAATTGTTCAATTTTTTTCTCATTTCCAAAAGCACAATTATCATTCATTTGTTTTTTTTTTATGTTTTTATTTTTAAATAAATAACTTCGCGCACGGATTAAAAGCAATAATTATGGACAAAAAATTTTAATTTTTAAAATGTCATTACAATCGCACTAATTTTTCTTAATTGTTGTTGTTGTTGTTGTTGGTATTGTTGTTATTGTTGTTGTATAATTTAATTAAGCAAAAAAAAAATGATGATGATGATGATGATGATGATGATGAAATTGAAATATGTTTCTTTATTTTTCTTTCATCTCTTTCTTTGGTGTTTTGTGTTATTGGTTACCATAGCAGAGGGTATACCCGAAGTATATTATTTCGGACCATGCGGAAAATACAATGCACTAGTTATGGAATTACTTGGTCCATCATTAGAAGATTTATTTGATTTATGTGGACGAAAATTTCCACTGAAGACAGTTTTAATGATAGCAATACAATTAGTAAGTAAATAACAAAAAAAAAAAAAAAAAAGTAAAAATTGTTGTTGTATGGGACTTATTGTTTTTATAATTTATATAAAATAGAGAACCCTGCAGCCAGCCATATTTTAATTTTTTTTTATATTTATAATTTATCCACCAAAAATTAAAATTTTTTTTTTTTACAAAATTAACTTTTATTAATTATTATTTATTAATTATTTTTTTTTTTTAAATTTATGCTAACTCATTTGTTCTTTTAAAATATCCTTCCTTATAATTAAAATGAAGAAAAAACAATTAAACACCTACACTAACACTTTATTGGTGAAAAAAAATACAATGCATTTTGTTACATTATCGCTAATATTACCTTACAATTAGTTTATTACTTTGTATACAAACCGCACCGATAATGCAATGTGTCTGTGTGTGTTAATTAATTGTCCGATAATTAATAATTTAACAAATTTTATATACTAAATTCTTTGATGTGAACAACTCTAAATAAAGTCAAGAACAAGTAGCTGATGCTCCGGTTATGTTTATAAGTTATTCAATTTCCAAATTGCCTTAGAGGCGCGAAAAATTGAATCAGTGCTTTTGTTTTTGAATTTTTAGTCCTGTAAGAAATTTCGTAAGGATTGAAATAAGTGATAATCGAAGCTCGGGCTAAGTCCGGAGAGTATGGATATAAAATTTTCCAGTGTAGCTTTGCGTGAATTTCTGACAAGTCCCCATAGCACTAGGCCTGGCATTTACATAAAGTAGTATGACTATTGAACATCGCCGACCTTTTTCCTTCTTGGAGTGCTGTTTTACTTATTATCCAGTATACCTCTCTGAATTTAGCATTCCTGTTCGATTTCAACACAACTCTAAATGTATTTAGTCCTTCGAATGTCTCACCATATTTATACAACATTCTCTTATTCAGGTTGAAGTACTGGGTTTAGAGGTGGAATTTTTTTCGTATTCTCAATATACCTCTTATTTTTACTTACGATGTTTTTCTATCCCCATAGTTATTATTCGGTCAAAATCAGTTTGGCACGATATTTTGTACCCACAATTATATTTCTATTGTGAATTATAATTGCTATTTTATACTAAAATAAATATAAATTGAATTGAATTAAGCAATAAACTTAATTTATTAATATCATTTAAAAATTAAAGCTAATTAGATATTTATAATTTTTGTTAAAACATGCCCGCGCGAACATTTTCGTTCGGTACTTTATATATAAAATGTTTACTTACTTTTTAAACATTTAAATATTAAAACATTTATTGCATGCGTCTTCAAATGGGGTACAGTTGGTAAAATTCTATTTTTCGTTTAATGTTATCACCACAATATTTTCTATTCTGAATTCATGGAAATATATAGTTTAGCCATAATAATTATAAGCGGATATTTCGCTTCAGTCGTCCGTTTGTTGTGTCCAACTACATTCACACATTATTATGAAATATTTGAAATTTATTTTGTAACATTAATTTGAAGTTTTATAAATGGAAAAGATGTTTAAAAAATATTTTAAAAAAATGATTGGACCTCATAAATGAGGATAACATGCATTTGTGTATCCATTTTTTTCATATACTTCGAGATTAGAATTTATTTGAATCAATTCTCAAGAGCTTTGTTTCGCTGAGATTTGGTAATTTCAATATGTCAAGAAGAAATATTTACAATTATACAAAACAGATAAGACATAAGTCGTGTAACATTGTTATCTTACAATAAGTAAATATGGTCAAATAATATATTATAGAAGAAGAAAGAAGCTGAAGAATTGAAATGTTATCCATCAGATTCGGACGCTAGTTTTTTGTGGATCTGATGATGATGAAAATGATTATGAGATATCATTTGTAGAATTCATACGAGGACAGATTTATAGCTCAATTAAGTGTTGTGGGTGTAGAATCTTCTTCTTCTTTTTTTTTAATAACTTTAGGGATATGTAGACAATTTATTTCGTGGCAGCACCAGTTCCAGGGTGCGTACAAAAAGGGGTTAATTTAATAATCGATTTTTGTGTGTCCTAAATATAATGCAATAATTAATATTACACTAATTAAATATCAGGCAACTAGAATATAATTATTCTGTATCAATTCGGTATGCACACGTGACAACATGACCCAGCATATACGATTTGATAAGACTATCAATGTGTGTTAATAAATGCGTTAAATGTATCTCTTAATTCTGTATTAACTCAAAATATTAGTGGTATTTTATTGTAAATTTATTGATTTATAAAATTAATTGTGTGTTAATGAAGAGGTGGTTATGAAGTGGTTGTGCTAATTTGTTCTCTGTTTATAATACGGTAACAGTACCGACACACAAAAAATACGTAATCATTGTATTTGGCTCTGTTGGCGTCAGCATCATCATATACACCAGTATAGGAGGCGGGCAGGCACATCAATGAATATTATAAAAATATTTTTTCATATAAATAGCGATCGATCACTTTGCACACACATATCCAATTTCTTGTTTTTTTTTTTATTGACATCAAGAATAGAATTTAGTTTCCTTTTATTAATATTTTTTTTTTTTTATCATTTCCTGATTTACATTTGGAGAAATGTTTTTTTTTTCCATCTAATATTATAAAAATAGAAATTTTTTTCTGATGATGTTTTGATTGATACAAAAAAAAGAAAAAATGTATTAAGTTTTGATAAAAAAAAACCAACCCACATTTTTTGTAAGTATAAAATAAAAACGAAAAAATAAAAATAAATATGAAGGATGCGAAAATATTCGATGTGTCTCTTAGGATTATAAAATTTATAGGTAGTGATTAAGGATAAAATATAAAAAAAAAAACATGAAAACAATATCGGATCAGATTTTGTTGTGCGTAAAAGCATAATTTATTTTAAGACATTTTTGTTGTGAATCAATATTTTTAGAAATGGAAAAATTATGTCGTTTTGTGTGTGTGTTTTTATATATCAGCAATAATTTTTTATAGTTTGATTTTTGGTACTAAGGTCCGTGCTCCAAAAAATATTGTAAATTTTTACGCAACATCTTATCTCAGTCAAAATTTTATTATAAATTAGATGTAGAAATTGAAAACATCTGTTTATTTATTAACCATGTACAATATTAATATTCCAAACAAAAAGTATGACCCACCACAATCGCCCATCTTTCATGTAAAATTCTGTCTAAAATATTCATCCATTTATCGAATCAAATTTCTGATGCTTTCAGTTGTAGCAAATCGTTAGTGTTGAAGAAGGGTGTATTTGCATCGACCACAATAAGTGGTATAGTTTGAAGGAGCTATGTGTGGTGAATACGCCGGGTGCGATAGAACTTCCCATAGTTCTGTCATTGTAAATAGTTTTTAACAACATTTGCAGTATGAGATTTAGTCGTTTTTATGTTGAAAAATTAATTTGTATTGAGTTTATTCAGCCCTTCTTTCATCACTTCAAACGCATTAATTGTCAGTCGGTAGACGTCATCAGTAATATAGTTTCTGAAGGTTTTAGCTGTATAGAAAACGCTTAGAATTCTCATAATAAATCCATTTTTCATTACCAGTCACAATTCAATGCAAAAAACACTTTCTTTCTAGTCTTTGTTGAGCAGTAATTTAAATGAGCAATTTTCCATTTTCTTGTTGTCTTTCTGTCAATTTGACAATTGAGATGCTCTACAGGTTTTTTTTTTAAAGCGTCTTGCTTATGTCTATCCGAATTTTTTTTAAAAGTTAATGATTTTCATTATGGTTAATTTGTTGTATACCGGACGTAACAAAAATCCTGTAGAAAGACAGAGTGTAAGATAGTTGTGAGCCTATATTTTGAACATTTTTTACTTTCTTAATTATTGTTAAGACACCATTGTGTGTCTAATGTGGAGACACAGGATAAGTCTTGTATTCATAAAATTTTTTCATCGTACATTTACTGTGATTTATTGAATTTTCTTGTTACTCTTAAATCAGTAATCGATGCGCTAGTATTTGTGTTCTTACCCTGCAAAATTTGTGAAAACTTTTCAACACCTCTTCGCGTTCAACAACAAAATCAAGCAGAATGCAAATGTTCAATGAATCCAATTTTGAAATGATTTCATCATCGCAGTGAATTGACGCGCACATATATATTCAGAATAATATTTAAATTGATGTCATCATATGAACATAAAATTTGAATTAATATTATATTATTATTTTAGTCCAAAGAATACAAAACAACAACGGTTGATAAAACCAGAGGCATTACAAAGGCATTAAAAAACCAAAAAAATGTAGTAATAAATTTCCCATTAAATGGAATCATAAAAATTTTTTATTAACACAACAGAAAATTAAAAATTATTTATTTAAAATTGTAATTAAAATGAATTTATAATTTATAATTTTCATTTTTAAGATTTTAATATATAATTTCCATTGATAATGAACGCGTGTTATAAGTGTTTTTAATGGCGTAGAAAGAGTAAAATAATAATTATAAGTGCTTTGTGACAAATTAAAGCCATTGATACAGGAAACAGACTAGCAGATTATGCGAAGAATAGCACGATAAAGTGGTTAATTATGGGACACAAGTTGAAAGTGTCACAAACTAAATGTTATAGAAGCAAATGGTTGAGATGTTTTAATCCGCACGCCAACCAATACCGTATTTACCAGATGTTAATTAAAATCAATTTAAATAAATTTTTATATGGGGTTTAATGTAATCAAATATTTTGATCAGTTGTGGAGGATTGTGATTTAGAACGACTCCGGCAAATGTTGTTTTTCACCGCTGTTTTTCTTAAAAGTTTAGGTCGTATTATTACTTTTTCTCAAAATCTTTCATTTATTTCAGAATTAATTTGTTTGCCAAATGATTGTTTTATACGCAACAGCAAGAGGTGCATATGAAATATCAATTTTTTTTTGCCTTCTCACCTTTTTCGGAATAATAAAATGAATGAAATTAATATAGTAATCCAAATGTTGACCATTGTTGTTATAGCCTTAGATTTTTTCCCCATCTTCTTTTGCTCAAACGATGAATTCCACGTTTGTTTTGGGATCTCTGTGCTGCTGCATTGATCAAAATAAACTCATTGCAATCGTTTTCTAAATGTTGGTGGTGCCTATCACCGCAGTAACCATTTCACCAGGTTTATAGTAATTGATAATACATGAGGCTTACCAAAAACACATGAATACCTTATTTCCATGGATATTCACTGGTACTGGCTGTGACGTTATTAGCTGGTCCGTGTTCTTCATGTTATTTCCGCTTACAATGGTCGCGAAATAAATCAATTTGTCATCGCCAGCAGCAACTAAACCTTTTATTTGTGTTGTTGAGGAGAACATTATTTCCAAAATAGATATTTCCATTTTCCAAATGTCTGCGCGAAATAGTTATAGTGGATCCACTAAAGCTTGCAAATATTATTTAAATTAAATTTTTTTTTACTATCGTTTCCCTTTCGACCTTTGTTGCTGCGACACCGAAATTATCACGCAACTTTCCAAATTTTTTGTTATTTTATAAAACCACACATTAAAATGAGAATCTAATTTGAAAGATTTGATAGTGGAATAAAATAAGTCATAAAATTGATTCTAAATTAAATATTACACCATCATTAGTGTCACCAGGAGACATCGTTTCGGAATAGACGTGTGTTTTTTAAGAGCTAACGTTAATGTTTAGTACTCTATAAGAAGGTCGGTGGGAGAATAACTAAATATTAAAACAAATTTTAAAATAAACAAATTAAAAATTATATACATTTTAAAAAGTCTTAGTTTACACAAAATTTATTTAGTACGTGGACTAAGATTAAACTCAACCTAAGTGTACATAGATAATAATTTAGGTGAGTCCTATTTTATTTTGAGATGGATTCACCTATATTTTATTCGCTTCAATTTTTGACGTTTGGAAAATTATCTATAACGTCTCGAATTTGATTGATATTTAGTCCAAATTAGTTTAGATTAGTTAAAATAATTTGGATGTAAATTAAGTCACAGTATCTCTTAGGTGTGACTGTTCTTTATCGTATGTGTGTGTGTGTGTGTGTGTGTGTGTGTGGGTCATAGTTCTAATGTGATTGGTTAAAATGTTTACTAATTAGCTGTTTTGCGACTTAAAAAGCAATCGGTTGAATTAAAAAGTCACCTTTAATATTGTGACTATTATTTAGTATTTTCTATTGTAGTATATTGAAAAACATAAATGTAGGACTAGTAGACTCTTAAAATTTCTTTGTAGCATGAAAGTTTAAATTCCAACTTATCGAATTATTAAGCTTAAATGTTTTGTACTTTAATAACGCATTGTAGACTTTTAATTGTGTTTGGCATGTTTTTAACGCTTTTTTTATGTTATATATAAATTACTAAAATTACATTTTAAAAAATACAGTAGTAATTAGTTAATTAATTAATTAAATTATTAAAAGCTTTTAATTTAAATCTTATTTTGTGTTTTAACGCTTTAACGAATTTGCTTTTTTACATTTGCCTAAAAATTTCTGGTTGCGGTTTTATTTATTTTTGTTGTTTCAATTAACCCTTTACTGTAAAAAAAATAAAAAAAGAATAAGATAAAATTAAAAATTTTAAAATAAAATTTAATTAATACTTTTTTTTTTGTTTTTGGAATAGCTTCATCGGATTGAATATGTTCATAGTCGTCATTTAATTTATAGAGATGTAAAACCTGAGAATTTTCTGGTTGGTAGAACGTCTACGAGACGAGAAAAAATTATCCATATTATTGGTGAGTGTATTTTTTTTTGTGTATTATTAATTTTAAATTTAAATGATTTTATTAATTAATTTAAAATCCATATTTTGTTTATTCTTATAGATTTCGGTTTAGCCAAAGAATACATTGATTTAGAAACAAATAAGCACATACCATATCGGGAACACAAATCATTAACAGGTACAGCTAGATATATGTCGATAAATACTCATATGGGTCGAGAACAATCTAGGCGTGATGACTTAGAAGCATTAGGCCATATGTTTATGTATTTTTTAAGAGGATCACTGCCATGGCAAGGTCTTAAAGCTGATACGCTTAAGGAACGTTATCAAAAAATTGGTGATACTAAACGGGCGATACCTATTGAGGTAATTTTTTTTTTTTTTGCGTTTGTTAAGATTAAGATTAAGATTAAGATTGTTTTTTTTTTTATTTTTCTTTTCAATATTTATAGCATCCTATGGTTTTATGTGAGTTGGTGTGTGTGTGTGTGTTCAACAATTATCGCATACCATGAATTCAATGTTCTTGTAAAATATATATATATTTGCTCCGCATAAATAATGTGCTGTACTGTGTCCAAACATTAAGATGACCTTGTAAACATTTTAAAAAAAAATCTTTATTCTTTCAAGTCAATTTTGTTACCTTCAACATAATCCTTTCCAACACACAATGCATATATTTTCCTTGAAATAGTCTGAAGATTAATTTTCATCTTTAATAAATCTCAAAGCGTTTCGTGCTAAATCAATATGAATATGATGCAGTTATGAAACAATATATGGGCTGAATTTTAGACCAAATCGTCTCGAATAATCAATGCATTGTGCGATGGCGCATTAATGTTGTGAAAAAACCAAGAATTATCATTTTTCTCAATTCCGACGTCTATTACAATGACGATTTTGGCGTGATATTTTCGGTCTTTGCTTCACCTATGGCACGCTATTCTCTAGTTTGGTTAGTGTTTTTGGAACCGCCACAAAACGTCATTTAAAATTATATTCACCGAATCTTAATAGTTAACCGACAAGCATCAGAGCTTTGATTTCAATGACGTGTTGTTCTTCAGTTGACGTTAATGGTCGTTACGCGACCGCTCTTTGTCTTTAGATCTTCTCAAGTATGCTTTCATCGATTTTAAATAAATCAGCACCTATTCCCAGCTGTAGTAATTTTGTTTTTGACACTTCTTGATCTTAGGGACTGTGTGTTTACAAATATTGTACTAAATATTGCATGTCATATTGTCGCATGCACATATCATCTGCATCGTTAAGTCTACATTGAATGGTGTTCAGAAAATATTGCAAAAATTTCAACTTCACACACTTCATATTTTCCACTTAATATAACCACAGGCCTGTGTAGATTATATCATTTAAATTAACAGCGACTTTCGATTGTATTGTTGTTATATAGAAGAATTATGAATCCGTGAAATATTGAGACCATTGGTGCATTTGAAGTTACCAATAGATGGTCAATATATACCACTAATCGTAGCAGTATAACCAGTACGAACAATACTATATAATATAAAGCAGCCAATCCGATCAGATTCCGTAGCTCCAACGACTACAATTGATGTGTTTATGCAGTGTATTATGCTATTGCTTCTTCCGATTAATACTTGTTCATCATTTGGCTGAGTATAACTCTTTTATTTCTATGAAGATTGCCAACAAATTTCTTGATTCGTGGATAACCGCAAAAGATGAGTCTTTCTTTCGACACATGGGGTTCGTATGCTGCCAGTAAGATGCGTCAGAAATTAGTGGCTAGTGATGGGTAATACTTTATTATTTCTTTATATATAAAACATTAATTTACGTATAAAAAACAGCGAGAACATGTTACCGATTTTAAAATTTTGAACCTCTGCATTGTCTCAATTGCATTGAATTGTATATGATGTAAAGATTTAACAATTGATTTCATAAATAATTTTTCCAACATTTTTGTGCTGTTTTTTATTGTCTATATTTGCTATTACTCGTATTTTACAAAGAACTATAAACTATGATCCGCCGTACTCACATCAACTGATGGAAGCGATCTTACAACCATATGCGTTAAAGGAATGAATACTTCTTATTAAATTAGTCGATCACCTCTTGTTGTAATTTATGTTGAAATGTTACACGTATGTTACATGTTACAAATTTTAAATGTTCGACACATGATAAGACCTGCTCATTAATAGTGACACCAATAATCTCGACTTGATATATATTACTTTGAGTCATAATAATAAGTTTCAGTTTTATTTTATTATGTGAATCGAATTTATTCTGCGTTCGAGACCCTATTATTTTCGAATGTTATTTTATGTATCGATAATATGGTACTCTTTCGATCTTATAATAGTTTTACGCTTCAACATCATATTTATGATCATTTAACAAAATTTATTTAACATTGTATAATTGTAGGTATTATGTGAAAATCATCCTGAAGAATTTGCCACATATTTACGTTATGTACGGCGTTTAGATTTTTTCGAAACACCTGACTATGATTATTTGAGAAGACTGTTTCAAGATCTCTTTGAGCGAAAGGCTTATGTGGAGGACGGAGAATTCGATTGGAGTGGCAAAACATTGGTAAGTAGAAAAAAATTTAATTATATTATTTGTGTTGAGTTGTGTGTGTGTGTGTGTGCGGTACGGTGCGTTGCGTGCTACCTACCCGACCTACTTCGTTCTGTATATCGTTAGGAATCATTTACATTTTCGAAATTTTGTCGTTGCAAATTGTCAATCTCGGCTTTATGAAAAATAATTGATGGCAATTAGCAGCGTCAGAACCACTAGTGTGCGTGAATAGGATTACTCTTATCTGTTATTATACACGCACGGAACACAACCCAACCATTTATTTTAGATTTATTGTTATTATAATTTAATTAAATTAAAAAATATATATTAAATTTATAGTTTAATAATAACAATAATAACAATAATAACAATAACAATAATAATAATAATAATAATAACAAGAATAAATAAATATCTAAACAATAATTGGGACCATAAAATTTCATATGAAATCGTTCAATTAAACATAAACAGGAATTTTTATTAAATTTATAATTTAAAATTTAAATTTTTTATATTTTATTGTACACAAAATTTAATTATATATTTTTTATTCACTTTTATTAGTAATTAAAAAAAAAAACAAAATAGAAAAAAGGTAATTAATTTTTTAACAATTAAATTTCAAAAATTGTACAATAAATTTAAAAATATATTTGAAAAAATTTGCAAACAAAAATTGACCCGGTTATGGTCCGAAATAACAAGTAAAAACTTAAAATTTATGTTTAAAATTCGGCAAAGAAGAATTTACACTGCAACGATTTATTTATTTCCCGTGCTATAACTTGTAATCAAAGATATTTCACATACGCATGATTTGATAAGGAACCCACGATGTAAATCTTCTGTCAATCATTGCAGTCTTATTGCTTCTTCAAGAAGTGTGTGAACAGAAAATATTGGATTGAAAACTTAATAATAAAACTTTACACAATATAATAGATATTGCCCGCATTTTGTTATATTACCTTTTGCCATCTTTTTGGTAACTTTATTGATTTCGAGTTCATAGAACTTCTGGTAGTTATCAGCAAAAAAGTACGTTTTGACATCATCAACATTATTGAAATTCTTACCATTTCAGAAGTTTTGCCATGAACCTTGAAATAAATGGTAATCTGATGGTGCTAGGATATTATAGACTAAATGTTGGATGTGCCAATACATCTCAAATAAGCTCCAATAATTTTTGACATGTGACCTAAGGTTTGTGTGTTCTAATTGGTTATTCTGATCGCAATTTCTTGAATGGTAACGAAATGCCATAACATTTAACAATCGCAAATTAAAAAAATTAATGTAATGCTTTCAATATTTTGAGGCGAAAATGTCGATGCGGATAAGAGAATTTTATATGATCGCACACGTATAAAAACCATTCACTTATAAAATACGAATAACCACTTTTCACACAGTCTGCATTGTGGATTTCGGACTCATGGAAACCATAAAATTTATCAAAAATCGCCTAATGTGATAGCAGGCAATTTATTTGTTGCCAATCCAATAGTCGCTGGATGTAAAAATCTAAAAAATTCGGTGGCACCATGGCAGCGATTCCCAATTCTTTTCAATTTATCTAACAAGCTGCTGCATAACATTCTCCTGTTGTACCTTTTTCTAAATATAGTTGACATATTCTTACCCATAATTGATTGTTGCTATATAATTTGGTTCAGACCATCAGATTCCAAAGTGTTTTCGTTGCAGCAAATGTTGTCCGTACAGTCAAATTTGAAATTGTCTGCTTTGCACAAAGAATTAATTTCTATATTTTTATTATTTTTATTTTTGATATTTGATATTTGATATATCCAGCCATCAAATTTTCAACAATTAAAAGATTTAAGAAATGCACCACCATCGCATATAGCCAAAACTAAATCGGCTAAGGTGATATTTATATTTAATTAAATAATAATATGAAAAATCCAATCCAATTTATTGCTAATTTTGTGCTAATTATCCAGAGCGTGTAAGATAATTCATATTATTATATTGATCGAATTCATTAATTATAATACAATTGTAAAATGCATTTAACAACGGTTAGACATTATTTCATTATTTCATTATTCATTGCGAGTATTATTAATTTCATTTCAATGTCAATGTCGTTTTTTTTTGGAAATCTCATATTAAAAAGATGGAATTAATGCCTTTCGATAATTGCAGATCAATTTGTCGAATTATTAATTTACCAATTAGACTGTATAATGAATATTTGGGCCATTCTTATCTCTATTCACAATTTGACATTTGATACGGATGCAAACATAATTTTTTTTTAGATTGCTTTGAATGTTTGAATACTTTTATCGTATTGGGAAACCTCTCGTTCGTTTAACATCATGATATCGCAGTGACTAACTGTACCCGGTATTATCTTATGACAATATAGTTCATATGAAATTCATGTGTGATGGCCAGAATCAAGTAGTTTGGAAAAATCAAGATGTCGATTTCATGTGGTATCGACTGCAAAAAAAGAATATCACTGCGGTCATATTTAAAAATGAGCCGTAGATTTCCACATAGATCGGATTGATTTCAAAATTATCAAAATTCTTTTCTGTTTGAAATTATTATAATAAAAAATGTTGTGAACGCAACTTTCAAATGAATTCAGTGAAATTCGGATTGATGGTCAAAATTGCTTTAATATAATTAGAGCCTATTTAACCATACGCATATGATTGTGGTGGCTGCTCTCTATACACACAAGGTCATTAATGTTGACCTTTATTAAAATTATTTAATCGGTGAATTTCAATTTGAAATGATCTTTTGAAGGTACGTGCGTACAATTTGTTTGCTTAACATTTGACAAATCGATGCAAATCTTTCGCTATTTATACACGTTTCTTCTATGCACTATTCAACATAATAGGGATTAGGTATCAAATGTGAATTCATAAAAGTATTTTTAAGCACATTAATCAGTAATGAATTTGGACAGATAAAATATTTAAGCTACTACTAATTCATGTAACTTATTTTAGTTATTATAGTTTATGTGTCAATAAATTATTTAAATAGGCTAGAATTTCTTATTTATGGTTAAAAATTGTAATCACAAAATTTATATATATTTTTTTTTATTTTTTTTATTTGTTTTTACAGTCAACGCCTGTGGGTTCTTTACAAACTGGACATGAGGTGGTCGTATCACCGAATAGAGATCGACATGCAAATACAAATAAGGTATATTTTTATGCTTGGCCAAAGCGCCACCGTACGATAAACGATTTATTTTTTTGGTTAAATTTAGCAACGTTAGACAATTCCTAAAATAAATATGAATTTAAATCGTGTGATCGTACGGGGGATCTGGCGGCGCTGGCTTGTGTGGCAATCAAACTTTATTTAATTGTAACATTTTTCAGTGTTTTATTTTTCTATAAATTTATTATTTATAAATATTTTTATTTTAATTTTTCCGTTCGTTCGTTCGTTCGTTCGTTTTTTTTTCACTGTAACTAAAATTGGAAATTAATATACAAATGAATTTAATGAATAAGGATCAGGAATTTTTCAATTACGATGATAATGAACATTTTATGGATGATACTCTATTAATTATGGTTGATGAGGTTTGAAGATTTAAAATTCTGTTGTATAAACACTATTATTTTCATTTCATTGCTAATTTTGTTGTTTTAATTTTTTTTTTTTTTTTAGTAATTATAGAAATGTTTTGACATTAAATTTTATAATTATTGAATCATTAGAGATTTCATTTTTCCAATGTCACATAAAATGATTGTTTTTGATTAAAACCTAGAGAGACAGAGTGGGAAAAATAGGAATTAGTTTGAAAAATGATGTTAAGCGTTTTAATTATTTTCCATACGTTGTGTGTTCACAGAATGTGTGTGTGTGCAACTAACTATAAAAACCATAAAACCATATAAAATTTAAAAAACCAAACCCAATTTTCAAACCATTAGTCCTCATTTCTCTCTATTATTATATCTCGTTTCACACAACATTATTGCTGAAAGCGAGCAAAAAGTATGGCGTTTTACCCAATATTTTGGTTTACGTAAAATTAAACTTAAGTTGATGGTACGGATGGATGGGTAACGCTACTTAAAACTTTGTCCTTCGTTAATTCTCTAGTAACTTAAATCTTATAACACCTACAAATTTCATACAATATCATTGTATATCGAAACAATTATCAGCAATTAGGAGTTGGAGTTTTCCTTTTGAGTTTGTTTGTTGATTTTCTAATAATTTGAGAAATTAGACTAGCACCGATTTTCTTGCTATGCGAGTTGTAAAATCCAAAAACTAAACCACAAAATATTCTATGTTCGCTTCCCGTCATATTTTAGCAGCAGCTCTATATTTTGTCACTGATCCAATTATTTATTTTTAACTGTTTGTTGTTCAACCGATTAGCTTTGAACTGTCAGATTTTTGAGAATTTGGTTTATCTTCGCATAATTATGCTTAACATTACCGGTGATCATTTATATCTTCTGTCAACTATTTCACGTATTCTCAGCCTGATTTTCTTCACATTTTAACGTCGTTTCACGTTGCGTTTCCCTATATGTTTCTATTCCAGATGAAGATTTATCCTATCTTTTTTATTTGCCAGTTTATACAAAATCTATTCAATTTCTAATACTAATTCATCTTCATCCGTTTTATATTCCAATATTTTCGTATTTTTGAACTATTGTTATGATCATGTCATTTTCCCTAGCATCCACAGATTTGATAAATCTGTTTTGTATAGCTACTCATGTAGTCTTATAAGATTATCGTATTTAACTTCCTCGTGCCTAATTTTCGTACAATGTTCATATTTTGAATTGGTTTTTATGAATTACAAATTTTATATTCTATGAGTAATAACGAACTCTTCATTTATTCAATTATTATGAAGTGTCCGCGGTATCGTTACATGTAGTCTATAAATTTTTTCTGTCGCCACCGACTCATTGTTGGAATTATTAGAATCGGGATTCATAATATAAAGCCCGTCAGGAGTCGCGATTAATATTTCTGACGTTTGTGGTGACATCCCAACTTTATAGACCAAGGAAATTCTCTAACCTATGAGTTAATCCTCGAAGCGTCTGGCGTCTGGAAATGAATTTCCAACTGGAGTTGACTTATTTTTTTAAATCCATGTATCATGTTCATAGTATACCAGTTATTATACACCATGTACTAGTTTCATAATAATCAGTTCCGCGGTAGTTGTTGTGTAACATATTATTGGATTGTACCCATCATTTGTAGCGATATTAAAACATTTAAATTTCATATATATAAAAATTGTTTTCATACATATTTATGGAATTTAAAAAATTCAATGTAGATTTAATTTTTTATGGGAATTGTGTTTTTAATTAAAATTCAAATATAATATTTAGTTCGATTCGTTTCGATTGGCTTAACACTTAACTTAATTAGATGCGGAACGTATATATCCTGCACTTTTACCATCACAACCAACATTCATTCATTCGTTAATTGTTAATTTCTAGAGGTTCGCGCTCTCCGTTCATTTAATTAATTCATTATTGTTCGTATTTATTGTCATTTCCTTATTTTTATTTAGTTAATTGTAAATTAAATAATAATTAAATATTTATACAAAAATAAGTATACCCAGTTTAAAGGATAAAGTAATTAAATATTTTTCCATTGCTGCTAGAGTGTAATTCATTATATTGCATTTTTTTCTATATTTTTGATTGTCTTTCGAAACGTTTAACGTTTTGTAATTAATTGTTTTTACCGTTTTGATTAATTGTTTTTTAAATGATAAATTAAATAATATTTAAATTTATGATAAATTATTTGTAGGTATTGATTGGAATTTAAATTAAAAATTGTGTTTAGTAGTGTACAGTAAAAATTCGATTCCGTGCTCACAATGTTTGAGGTGGACATAGGCAAATGTTCATGTTTGTATATTTCAAGAACCGAGAAAGTTTATGCCATCTATGGCTGGGCACTAAAAGAGTCATTCTATTATATAATTAATTGAATATATAAATGTAACCGTCTTCAATGTCAGTTTAAAAACAGCTAAACGATGGGACTGGAACGGACGTAGGAAAATGACTATAATTTTGTAATTTTTAGTTCGTTTTATTATAGACCTATACGACGGATGGTTATTTAGAAAATTTTTAGAAAATGATACCATCCAGGACATATATGTTTTCCTGATCAACCATAAGGAACTGAAGAAATGTTGTATCATTTTTGATTTTGAGAATACGATTATATTATGAGAGTTCCTTAATGAAATTCTGTAAAACTTATACAAAATCATAATGGAATTCATGGACACATTCCGATAACCCATAACACTTTGATCATTTCTCATCCGTTAATAAAGGAATACTTTGATCGCATTTCTCATTCGATTTTTCTCAAATTTGGGATATACTTTGAGAATGGGATTACATGGAAATTCTGGAAAATTCATACCAATAGTAGAATATTTCGAAATGGACTTATGGAATCTTTGCAATTTGATCATTTGATCTCAAACGATTTTTATCAAATTTGATATATGTACCTTAAGAATGGGATTATATTATTGGCAGTTCATATTTATGAATGCGATTCTAGCACAAGTTCATAGAATCAGTAACTCATTCGTTTTCATCCGATTTTTATTAAATTATGTACGTTGAGCTTGTATAGAGAGTGCCTAAGTAAATTCTGAAAAATTATAACCAAGAGCAGTGTTTCATAAACATGCTTTAGCGCAACCTAATCATTTTGGACATTTATCATTCCATTCGGTGTCTATCAAATTTGTTTTGGAGAATGAGATTACATGTGGCTTTCTTAAAGAAATTTTTGACAAAATTCATAAGATTCCAGAAACTTATATAAGAAGATACTTTTGACGATTTACGATTTTATTCAAATTTAGTATCAACTTGCAAATGTGATTATATTCGTAATTAAACTAGCTGGATAAATTATTTCTAGTATAGGATTCAAGAATATCGAGTTCAAAGAACCATTAACGCATCTTAACCATTTCTCATTGGATTTTAATTAAATTTTATGTGTACGTTACAAATGAGATAAGATATGGAAAGATTTTCAACGTAATTTCTTCGGAAATCTATTACAAAATGTTTTTGTTTCAGGTTACGGGTTTGCGCCGCATTTACTTTGTCATTTTGGACATTCGCCAATTGATTCTTCTGTCAAATTTGGTATGCACCTTTGAACATGGCGATTAATAATATGAGGATTATTTAAATAAAATTTATACGAAATAGAAATGAAATGATAAGTGAATTATGAATTGCTGCAATTAGTTGAATTTTTGTTTGAATTGTCGTACGTCCGCCTAGTGTGGGTTAAATCGAATTTTTTACTGTCCCATAAATATGATTTAAATTATTTAATTTCCATGAATATAGTCAAAATATAATAAGTAATAAGTTTTACTAACAAATATATTTTTGATATGTGTTTTTAATTTTGGTTTTATAATTGAATTTTTTTTCTTATGCTCGTCGGCATCCTTTTATTAACAAATTATTTTATTCTATTATCAAAATATCTAATGTTACGATAAAATAATAATTTTTCTAATATTAAACCAAAAAATGCATATTATTATTATTATTACTTATACACTTAACGATGCACTTAAAGACAAATGCAAAAGGTGGTGTTGCTGCATGGCCGGATGTACAAAAATCTGGAGCTACTCTGGGTAATTTAACACCGGCTGATAGACATGGTTCCGTTCAGGTATTTTATAATCAATATTTTATTTTATTATTTTAATTGTATTAAAAGTGTTAAATTTAATATATATATATATATTGATGAGTGGGGGGAAGAGGGATTGCAACGGGGAACAATGTCAAGGAATACAAGGAATAATACAATACAAAGATTCAGATTATATAAATTACGGTTGATTATTCCTTGTACCAAAAATGGCACATATTAATATATATTCTTAGGGGCATCATTTCTTTATTATTTGTTTTTTAGTTATTTTGTTGTAATATTCATTTAATTTTAAGTTATACATTTTAATTTACACAAACACACAAAATTTTATTTCAGTAAATAATTAATATTATAGAATTAATTAAGCTATAACAAATTTTTTTTTTATATTTCAATCAAATTAATACCTTTTTTTCTTCTCATTAAATATATCTCTGCTGTATTTTTTGTATATTTTTATAATATAATAATTAATTAATATTATTATATGTGTGTGTAAAAAAAAAAGGCAACGTCAAATGAAAATTGGGTTGGCACCAACATCATGAGCAACACCAATATTATTAATAATAATAATAATAATAATACTGTTAATACAATTAATACTATTAACAATAACAATAATAACAATAATCATAATAATAATAATAATACTATTAATAATATAAATAACATCACCAATAAAAATAATAATCACAACAACATTCAGTCGAATAAACAAGAAACAATAAATGTAGGTATTACTCTGTAGATATTTAAAATAATTATTGAAAATTGCCTGTTATATTTGTTGATAGAAGAAAATTTCCAAAATATGTGAAGTATGCGGTTGTTGTTGTCGTTGTCGTTGTCGTTGATGTTGTCATTGTTATTATACTGTTTGAAATATTTTCCAAAATATTATTGTTAATTCATGTTCGTAAAAAAAGTAAAAGTGTCTGCATCTTTTATTTCCTTTATTTATATATTTTTAAATTTTTTTTTATAGAGTACAAAAGCTTAGGCACGAAGCTGGGCAAAAAATTTCTGAATGGTTTAATTAAAATATATGGTTTTTCCTGAAGATTATATGTTTAAAATAAACAAATTTTTAGTGGCTAGTGGCAAATTTTCCGGAAACTTACATTTTCGTTAACATTAACGGCCATAATTATCGTATGTAATTTCAAGTTTCCAACAGATTTTAAAAATATCATGGAAATCTATTTATAAGCAATCAAAAAATTTATTGCAAGTTTATGATTTTAACGCATGAGTCCAATAGTACCGGGTCTCTAACCACAGGATGGTGCCTTCGCCGAAATATCCGTATAATATTTCTATAGTGTCAACTTATCAACGTGGATATATGTCAAAATTTCATAACAATCCGACCATTAGTTTTAATAAGTTACACAGTGGATTAATTGTTGGTTTTTTTATCAGAAAAATGGATTCAAAGTAATTCCGCGTGTTGTTTCTGGATTCTGGAATCTTAAATGACATGGTGGATTTGATAACAATCTGACCATTAGTTTTAATAAGTTACACAGTGGATTAATTGTTTGTTTTTTTATCAGAAAAATGCATTCAAAGTAATTTCGTGTGTTGTTTCTAGGTTCTGGAATCTTAAATGACATGGTGGATCCATGTTTCATCCATTGTGATGTATCGACGCAAATACTCAGCCTTATCCCTCTTAAACATGTCCAAACAGCGTTCTGAATCCGTAATTCGTTGTTGTTTTGTTGTTCTGATTGTAGCAAACACAGCATCCATTTGGAAAATAACTGTGTCAGCTATATCTTGTAACTTCACTGTACGCCGATCGCATAATGATTTTCATGGTATTTTCGATGTTTTCAGAATTAACAGTCTCATCCAGGACGTCCAGAACGTTCAGCCACATCCGTGCGGGTGTGTACGTCCGCACATTTAAAATCAGCAAACCAACTTTGTTTGTTGGTTCTTGTTGATGGAGCCGACTCCGAATAATAACACTGTTCTGCTTGAACAGTATTTTTTGTCCCATTAAAAAGTAATGATTAATTAACACACAATAAACACTGTTTTGAATCCATTTTTCTGCAAATATCGAATCAAGTGTCAATTTAATCCACTGTAACACATCTAATTAATTTAGATTGGTCGGATAGTTATGTAATTTGAACATCAATCTTTTTTGTAGGTTGACACTTTCAAAAAAAAAATCATACGAAATGTGCGTGTGCTGATCTTAATGAAAATTGTAAATTTATGCTGACATCCAATCCTTAAATTCATGATTTTTTCATATCAAAAACATTGGAAATTATATGGAATTTTCAAAATCTGTTGGAAAAATGAAAATCGAAGAAAATTTACGTGTGTAATTTGGAAAATGTGCTTTTCCGGAAAATTTGCCACCATAAATTGTTGTCCCGAAATTTGTTTATTTATATACTTTCTTCCCTTCAAACAAATATTTATGTTTAAATTAAATTTTTCAGAAATTTTTTCTATAGATTCGTGCCTGGCATACAAAGTTATTGTTGTTTTGATGTGAATGTAAACATATCCTTTTTCGTTTTTTAGTATTATTATTCGTTATCCTGCTCCACACTGTACCCCCAAAATATACAATTTATTAGTGTACAATATTTATTTGTGTGTCTATCTTTTTATATATAATTGCATTTCTGTTCCCATAAAAATGCCGATGTCATCTAAAAAGTATTTGCTAATGATTGTGTAATAGTGATTTTTTTTTTGCATTTATTTATATATTTTTTAATATTTAAAATTATATTCTGGTCATTTTATATTTTTGTATAAGTTTTAGAATTTTATTATGTAATTTGTATTTATTTTTTATTTATGAACTGTATGAACCGGGCGCGTTCACTGCTCACAGTAATCATAGTTTTTGGGTCCGCGAATTGGTTTTACCGAATGTGTGGAGAATGAATAAATAAATAGTGTGCGGCAATTGTGAAAGTAAGCTCCGTAGCACCGTTTGTGTTTCAAACAATTGGCAAATGTATAGTTTTTACCTTCTTCGGAGCACTTCCAACAGCTTCAGTACATTGTTTTGATTGTTGTTTAGGTTCTTATATGAATAGTGATGGATTCATGTTTCATCAACAGTGTTGATGCGACGTAAAAAGTGTCAAACGAATTATATCTTTTGTGACAAATTAAATAAACGCATGTGTAGTTTTTGTCATGCAAAATATTCCAAAATTGGTTATTCACGAAGCGGTTTTACACTGCGATCTTTTGCCACTTCATTCAAAATCTTATTTTTGCTGATGTTTTCAATAGTAGATTCTATTTTTGATCTTCCTGAACGGTGTGCATCTTCTGGTTGTGCTTGTGTATGACCCACTTAAATTGTTTTGCCCATGATTTTACGGTGTTGTCTGATGGTGGGTGCATTATCACCATGAACCATCAACGCAACTGCGATACTCTTTGATTCATTTTGGTGTATCTTTGGCATATGGAAGTGTTTAATCACTGCACGCAATTCTGTTTGTTCCATTATTAAAAAAAACACCGAACTTGTTTACACTACAGTCACCTGTAAACTGTAAGAAAATACTCAATGTTTGTGAAATTTGAACAGAAGTCTTATATAAAGGATGGTTCTAGTGAACAATACATTATCCACTATAGTGAAATATAGTGGTGGCTTGGGAGCTTACTTTCACGGTTGCTCTCGTATAGTATTCGAAATCAAACGATATAAGTAAAGATTGTTTAGTTGTCGCATACTTTCAAAACTGTTGGGAAATGGATAAAAAATCAAATTATGTTGTTTACAGATCTTGGCTATATACAGAGGCTTTTGACAAATTATTGTATAAAATTTTATTTTAAAAATTATCGAAGTTGTGGATTTTAATAAAAATGTTGTGTCTATGGATTTACACCGTGCACATGTACGGTTAATTTTCCTGCCTATATTGTAATTCCAACCAAGGACCATTTAATCTATGCGGGTTTGCTCTAGTACAGCTTTTTATTCAGTGCTGACTGTTTTCTCAGAATATTTCGACGATGGACTAGCTGCCTATCCCAGCAGTAAATTTCATTTAATTGCTTAGTACTAAACTTGTACGAAGACACCTTCGACTAGTATTTGTATTATATATGTTTTTTTGATTATTAGATGTCAGAGCTGTGCATGCCAAGCTAATTAACCTTTTTGAGGTCGCCTGACATGGAAGAGGCTCCGCTACAGACAACTAGTTATCCTCGGTTGCTAACTAATCCATTGGCACGGGTCGCATAATACCACTGGATTAAAGATGGGAAGTTATTTGTTCATTGCTACTTGATAGCATGTCTGACATCGATAGCCCTGTCAGCATAGACAAATGACTCAGATCGCTGTAACTTAAGTACCCTCAACACAACAAGTTGACTTTTACATGGAACATTACAAACAAGGTATTCCTTTTTGGGTGAAATTCACAATGCTGAACTAAGGTGGGTCGTCCATAGTTAATACATTACGGAATTGTAATTGCCGATGCCATTCTGCAAAAACCTGTCGTGAAGTGAAATCTTTTTTTTTTACAAATGGTTCTGTTTAGTACATGCTCCCTTGAGGATTAACAACAGGATAACACTGCAACAGTATTTAAAAAAGTGATAAAAGCAATGTACACTTTACGAAGACAATATTTTCTTCGGATAAATTGATAAATGAGAGAAAGTGTTTGTAATTGATTACTGACAAATTATTAATTGGGAATGTATATGGGGCACAAAAATGGATGGCAACCAATCGTATTGAGCAGATGATATATATTTTATGTGAAAGTATATTCGGAATTATATTTGAAATTGAAAATAACAATTATTTTTCGCTTGTTGAAAGTTTTTGTGCCCGGTAAAAATGAGTTTTTGTTTCATTTTTTTTGAATCTTCTAATACTTGGCTCGAAGCTTAGGATGAGCATTAGGATTTTTTTTTTTTTTGGATATCTCACTGTCCGACAGGATTATTGGATCCACATTATCATTATAAAAAGAGCAAATTATATTCAGTAAAATTTATTTCAAGCTTTTTCTTTCATAATATTTATGTATTTCTTTCAAAGAAACCTTAAAGACCTTTCGTACACTTATTATTAACCACATTTGTATTTTGAATATATATGTGTTGGTGGTCACGGTTTAATCACTTCCATTCAGTTCCATTCTTATATCTGAAACTACTTTTTTTTTTCTTCGAAATTTTCAAAGTAACCATTTAAGATTGACTACAAAATATTATATAAGGTTGTCAAATATCTCCCTTCCGCCTTTTTGTCTTTTTAATTTCGCGGCTATGTACAAAGCGCTACAGAGCTCGTATCTGGCAACACTGTACATAATTTGAAAGCTCTTGACATAACAAACAAAACGACGCTATGTATGATTAGTTTGGATATTGCGTTCAACAGTTATAGACGTGTAAACATGGAGTTCACTAACGCCGAAATTCGCGCTATTTTAAAGTTTTCCTTCGTTAAAGGCAAATCCGCTAGAGAAACGTTCCGTGAGATTAATGGTGTTTTGGGGGATGGTACTCTATCACTTCGAACCGCGGAGGAATGGTTTCGACGATTCAGAGCCGGTGAAAACGACACCATGGATAAGCCAGCCGGCGGAAGACCTGTGACGACAAATACCGATCAAATCATGGAATACATCGAGTTAGACCGGCATGTGGCATCTCGTGACATCGCCCAGGAGATGGGAGTTAGTCACCAAACCATTTTAAACCATCTGCAGAAGGCTGGATACAAAAAAAAGCTTGATGTTTGGGTGCCACATGAATTAACAGTGAAAAATCTAATGGACCGAATTTCCATTTGCGAAATGCTGCTGAAACGGAACGAACTAGACCCATTCTTGAAGCGGATGGTGACTGGCGACGAAAAATGGATCACATACGACAATATCAAGCGAAAACGGTCGTGGTCGCAGGCCGGTGAATCGTCCCAAACAGTGGCCAAGCCGGGATTGACGGCCAGGAAGGTTTTGCTGTGTGTTTGGTGGGATTGGAAGGGAATCATCCACTATGAGCTGCTCCCATATGGCCAGACGCTTAATTCTACCATCTACTGCGAACAACTGGACCGCTTGAAGCAGGCGATCGACCAGAAGCGTCCAGAATTGGCCAAAAGGAAGGGTGTAGTGTTCCACCAGGACAACGCCAGACCACACACTTCGTTGATGACTCGTCAGAAGCTACGGGAGCTCGGATGGGAGGTTTTATCGCATCCACCATATAGCCCGGACATAGCGCCAAGTGATTACCACCTGTTCCTGTCCATGGCGAACGCCCTTGGTGGTGTAAAGTTGATCTCAAAAGAGGCTTGTGAAAAGTGGCTGTCCGAGTTCTTCGCAAATAAGGAGGGGGGCTTCTACGAGGGAGGTATTATGAAGTTGCAGTCTAGATGGAAACAGATTATCGAACAAAACGGCGCATATTTGAACTAAATCCGATTACTGTAACACTTTTTATAAAGCATTGAATAAAGAGCAAAAAGGCGGAAGGGAGATAGTTGACAACCTAATATGATTTCATTTGATTTACAAAAAAAACCGGCAATTCTATAATTAATAAATTCTATTATTATGTAATTATTTAGTCGTAGATAAATTGTCGATATTTAAAAGATAAAATATTTCATCGGCAACAAAATATGGACATAAACAAAATTTTTTTTTTAACACACAAACAAACATTAATTATTTACTGAATTTTTAAATTTTTTTCTCATTATTATTTATTGAATGAAATTATGTAAATAATTGTAATTGTAAAATTTTATTATTTTAATTATTTTAAAAACTTTTAATTATTGTTATGTATTATTTTTTGATTAAAGTAAAGAGACAGCTGCTGCTGCTGCTCGGTGTTATTAAATTTAAATTTACATTTTAATTAATAATTTAAAATAATTTGTTGTTTGCGTTTATATTAAAATTTAAATATATTACGTAACAATTTTTAAAACTTTTAACTTTACTCAATTTTTAGTAAATATTTGTTATATTTTTTTATCTATTGTATTTTTTAGTAGATTTAGAAAAATTTCTTCTTTTTCCAAAAATGAAAATATCAATAATTGTAAAACCTAAACTTTTGCTTTAATTGTTTTTAAAATAATACACGAGCAATAAGAGGAATATGAAAAAAATATATTGTTACAAAAAAAGGAATTAATTAATTTCCAAATAATTTAAAATATTTTTTTTTGAAAAACCAAACGTTTAAAAAAAGCAAAAGTTTACGTTTTATAATTTGTGTGATCGTTAAATATTTATATATTATTGTGCAGACTATCTTATTTTTGGCCTTTTCTCTCCTAATGTTTTCTCTTGATTTGTTCTACATATTTTCAAGGTATTTGGTTAATTGTGTTGAATTAATGGTAGTTAGTTTTTGATATTATTATTATTATTATTATTATTATTTATGTTTGTTTGTTTTGTAAAATTAATTAATTATTTTTTTGTAAATAATAATATAATGAATTGCAATTTTATTAATTCACATTGTATTTTTTTTGTTAAGACAAAATATATATTTGTTAAAAAAAGCAACAAGTGAAATTTGAATTTCTTTTCATTTGGTTGTTTGTGTATTTGTATTTTTAAATTTATAATTAACAATAAATCAAAATTATATAATAAAATTGATCATACGATTATACAACACTGAACGCACGGGGCACGGTGGTGCGTTAATACGAATGTAATTTTTAACAAATGCATCGAAATAGATTGAAATAAATGGTTTTTTAGGAAGTTGGTATATTTATAACGAAGGAAATATTTTCCAATGCGTTAATAATTATTTTCAGAATTGAGATAAGAACTGTTTTGTATAATGTCACTTTTA
This sequence comes from Bibio marci, assembly GCA_910594885.2. Taxonomy (NCBI): domain Eukaryota; kingdom Metazoa; phylum Arthropoda; class Insecta; order Diptera; family Bibionidae; genus Bibio; species Bibio marci. The sequence goes on along the minus strand of OU343116.1, from coordinate 14,199,711 downwards.
TAACGGATGCAAAATTTCATCGAACACGAAATGATCAAATTATAAGAAACTCATAAGGTATAAATTGTTTAGAACTAACTTTTAACATTTGCATACAATAAATAAAATTTCTATGAAATCGATTGAGAAATTTTCTAATTACAAAGTTCCAAGAAGCTGGTATTTGTGTGCATAGATTTTTGCAGCGGAACCAACATAGGAAACCGTTCATATGAATACAATTTCACTTTTAACATATCCGCATACAAAATTCCTTTGCGATCAGTTGAGAGAAATTATCAAATTACAGGTCATAAGGAAAAATTGTGTATAAATTGTCCAGAATTGATATGAAATCTGTTCATATTATTCACATACAAAATTCCATCGAAATTGGTTGAGAAATTATCAAATTACGAAGTTGTTATGGAAACTGGTGCCTCCTGGTATGGGATTTATAGAAATGTCGTAATTTGATCAGTTGTGATATACATTTTTATACCATTTTCATATAAGTTTCCTTTAATTTGTTCATTTCTAAAACGATTTCGTTCAAATTTTGTATGCACATATTTTTCAGAACCATTCGTATGAGTAGAATCTTTCATTTTTAACATACACATTAGAAAGCATAAAATTTCTTTGAAATCGATTGAGAAATTACCAAATTATAAGTAAGGAAATATGAAATATGTCAAGGGTTTAATAATTTTTTGAGAACCGAGATAAAAACGGTTTGTAGTAATGTCACTTTTAACGAATTATATACAAAAGTTCATCGAAATCGATTGAGAATTTACAAAATTACAGAACACATTCATCGGAAACACTACCCATGGTATTAATATTCCAAATGGAATCTGTTCATATAATTTCATTTTTAACGAATGCATATGCAAAATTTCTTTGAAATCCGTTGAGAAATGACCAAATTACGAAGTAAGTTGGAATGACCTTTCTGGAATTTCATAATTTAATCAGTTCTGGAATAATTATATACAATTTCCTTATAAGTTTCCTTTAATTTGTTCACTTCTAAACCGATTCCAATGAAATTTTATATATATTTTTCAGAACTTGGACAGGAAACCGTTCATAAGAATACAATTTTTCACTTTTAACATTCAGTACATTCAAAATTGCTTTAAAATCGGTTGAGAAATGACCAAATTACGAAGTTAACAATGGATGATAATAACTGTTACAACATATATAGACTCACTTTTAAAATACTTGGAAACTTGAATAGACTCTCACTTGTTGCCGCATCACATGGTGTTATATTAGCCTTATGGCCGTCGCCGCACAACACTACAGTCAACTTCATCGTGAAGCTTCAAATAATAGCATATGTTTTGGCGCCGAAGTGTAAACAGCATTAATTTTTGTCACAAAATAACATAATCTGCAGCAGAAGCACTTGGAATTCTTGTGAAGAATTACGGCGACCATACTTTTATCGAATACAACATGTAAAGAGATTCGTTTCGACGCTTTTAAAATAATGATTTTAATTTTTTTTAACATAAAAAACATTCGGACGCACTGAAATAATTTGAAAATGATATGAACAATTGAGTTGAATTAATGTTTTAAAATGACCAAGAACAATTCAAGGATTTTATGTAAGGATTATTTACTCATGCTGTACCTCTTATGAAAATAGATTTGAGTATGGAATTAATGTTTTAAGAATGTCATAAGGGTAATTTTCACATTTAGTCATGCTTCATCTGGTATACGAATGGGAATTATACGAAGAATTCAGTAGAATTAATGTTGCAATGACCAAGAATAATTCAAGGATATTTTATGTAAGGATTATTTTCAAATTTACTCATGCTGTTTACTGAAGTTGAAAAATATTGATCATAGATTTGAGTATGGAATTAATGTTTTATGGACGCCATAAGGATATTTTATAGTATTAATTGGTAATGGTTTTTAAATCGTACGAACCAATTAAAATATAAATATGTAAATTCTGGATATTTTTCGGACAAAGTATTTAAGTAAATGACGGCGAATAATGTCATGGTATAAATCACAGTCGTTTGCCGCGTGCACGTTGCTATTGTGTGGCCAAAAACATATTCTATGCTAATATAATTTTTGTGATAATTGCAAATAATTTTAAAAAGAGTTCCCTCGCCATATTCAATTTATTTAAATTTTTCAATTCAAACGAAAAACCGAATATTTTAGGTGTACTTCACTTTAATCCTAGAAATTTTACGAAAACATATAAATAAAGTGTTCGCGTAAATGTGAATTAATAAAATTATTATTATAGAAATAGATTTGAATAAAATATCTCATAAAATAATTACAATAATGTATAGAATATATTTTTGTATAGAATTAGTTATAGAGGAATACATTTTTTTGGTTAAGGAATACAATACAATTAAAATACAATAGATTAGAAATAGAATTTTAAAATTTAAATATTTGAATTAATTTTAGATTGTTTTTTTTTTTTGGAAAAAAACCATTTATTGGTCAGTAATTTTATAGAATTAATTAGTTTAATATAAAGTAATTCGCAATTTGCCGTATAATACTTTTTACCCACCCACACCGATCATGAAAATGTTAGTTTAATTTAAATTATATGTGTAATGTAAAGGATGCGATCCTTCAACGAATTGGAATTACCGGAATTACTACATTTAAAAAGAATTGTAATTGGAATTATGTGCTATTGTAAATTTTCCCTTACCAATAAGTTTTCAGTTAAATTTCCACCAAAATCACGGTTAAATTTTTAATCTCATATAATATCATCGATCACTTGTGTACCCCCAAATCCCGATGCTTCTGCCGTTTACATGAAATCTTCATAGAGCTTATACGTTTTGTTCGTTTTTAATGGTTTGTGTGTTTCAACTGTTTTCATATTAAACGGTAATAACATTATTTTTTTAGAAATATTACGATCAAATTTTACCTCAATGTGCACTACATGCAACAGTTGCAAATATGAAATATATCGCTCCCTCATTATATTTGTTAAATCCCATGAATGAATTGGTTGACGTTGGACAGTTTTCATGCTGTGGCTATTTGTCCGTTGCACTTTAGCTGTAAGTAAGATTATCAAATAAATAATATGAATAGATCGAAATGATAGTATTTATGTTTATTCTCACGGTATAACGAAAAACCAAATTGTCCAAAATAATATCGGCAACCAGCAATGGAGCGGCAGTTGTGGGAGAGCCAGCCCATATTTGTTTTTCTAGAAATTTTTAAAAACTATATAGAAAATATGGATTAGTAAATTTTAAGAATCATCGCAGCAAACTATATTTTGAATTTTTGGTGGCCCCATTTAATTTTTTAATTGTGCGCGCGTGGTATAATTTTTTCTATTATTGCTTTTAATGCTTTAAAATTTTTGCCTTTATTTTTGTGTTTAACTTTTAATATTATTCAATTTAATTATATTATTTTAAGAAATGTCGCATACAAACCGATATACAATTTTTTTTACCCAAAATTTCCATATTTAAAGTGAAGCCATAACAAAATATTTGTGTGCTTTTATTTTCGATTAATTTTATGAATGTTTTAATGAAATATTAAATACGGTTTTGGTTTTTGTGAATTTTTATATTGTAATTATTAATTAATATAAAATATTATATTTAAAATTGCTTCTATTATAATTTTATTATATGGAAATTAATATTTAGTATAAAATTGAAATTAAATATAATAAAATAAAGATTTTAAAAATATATGAAAATAACTTTTATATATACAAAATAATTAATTAATTAGGGTATTTATTTTAATGTTACAGGTTGTAAGTTCTACAAATGGAGAACTAAATGCCGATGATCCAACAGCCGGACATTCTAATACTCCAATAACACAACCGCAAGAAGTTGAATTAGTAGATGAAACAAAGTAAGTTATAGTAAATTTTTACAAATATTAAATTAAATAAACAATAAAAATATATCCAATTGCTGTCGCCTCGAGACTCGTATACACTCTTTCTAACCTAATATTTTGTATAGCCTTGTAAATGGTACGCATAATGAAGCTATAATGGTGACCAGATCTCAAATCTCTTTAACACCGAATTCGATGCCGAATATGATACGAAATATTAACCATAAGGTAAAATACGGTTGTTATTCATATTACGAAGCAGCGCAGACGTCTACACTATTATATTGTAGTTAAACATTAATTCGCATTTGGAATTTATTTTAAATTAAAGTATTACATGATATTATTTTTTGGTTGCCCATTGATCCTGAACATATATACCGTGATTTTCATCGGAATATCTATTATGCGATATTTTATTTTGATTTCTATAGGGGAAAGGCACTGGGCTCCCAACACATCTATATATATAAAACAACATTTTAAGTATATAGATGAACCTCAAAAACAATTAATTTAACATTCAATTGAAGATCAAAGTTACAGTATTCCTTTACATGTCACTTAAATAAAAATGGAGTAGCACAAAATAATACTGTTTTCTAACTTTGTGAAATTTTTATCACCAAATGTTCATCCCGTTTGCCACATCCAAAACGTACACCGTACATTTGATCCGAATCGCTATTTTTCGGGTTGCGGTTGAAAATCGTTTTTTGTATATTCCAAATGGATTTACCCATACCCACCAAATTTCAAAAAATTCTATTTCACAATACATACAATAATAAAAACAGTCCAGTGGGACCGGTACGTATGATAACATCGATGATTGTCTACTTACTTCTCACAATACTCCAATTACTGCAATACTTTCTACATTACTTTACATGGAATCTCGGATTAGCTGAATTTTTCTTGAGTTCGAAATGGATGAACTTTTCATTTGTTCGGAATGGACTACTTTTTATGTTCACACATACCATACACTATCAATGCAGGATTTCACCACAACACACTTTCTAAAACGTCGATGTAAGCGGCAGCATTAACTCGAAGCGTTTGGGCTTTTCTCAGTATGAGGTAGCATGATCATATTACGCAAACAATCCAAAGATTTCAATTTAAATAAAATATTATTATATTAAGAGGAAAGTATATGGACATTCCATTGGACAAATTCCAATATATCTTTTCCATGGAAAATATGTGGTTTTTTTCTACGGAAATTTTCCTCATTCATTTAAAGTACGGACACATTGTTACTACAAAAAATGTTTACATAATCAACTGCAAGTCAAACTTTGAATAACTGTGATATGTTTATTTGGAAGGATATCAAAAACTTAAATTTTTGTGTGGGGAGGCGGGATACTTTACCAACAAATTTTAGTTCTTGATATCTCTCTAAATAAACATATCAGTTATTCGAAGTTTGAGTTCCAGTTGGGTATGTTTCCTTGTTAGTATGTGTGCGTTATTCTGTTTTCTATTTGTGCTGTTTCACTATTTTATTTTTTCATAACATAAATTTGAAGTAAGGCCGTGGTCACAATCTTTTAATGTCATGGAATAAGGAATCTTTCCTTATTTGACCAATGACATTAATTTAATATTAATCCAGTCGGGATTAGTTTAAATTTCAATAATGACTGTGACAATGCACTGAAAGATTGAGTTCACAAAATTTATTCATAAACTGTCCAGAAGGTAGAAGATTATAGAAAAAATACATCTGGTCACCACATCCATCGAACGACTGTTTAGGAACAAAAAAAAAATAAAAATATATTTAAAAAATTGATTTTATTTTTAAGTTTTTCTTAACAATTACTTTTTTTTTATTTATTTTATTTTTACCATTTTTTTTGTTTTTTTTGTTGTTTTTTTTTTTTTTTATTTACTTCTCGTCTAGATTTATGTGTTGTTTTATTCCATCATCTTTCTTTCGTAAGAGATGAAAATTGTAAATAATAAAATAATAAAATTTTTAAAAAGTTATTGCGAATTAAAAAAAAAAATACAAAAACAAAACAATGGGCTGCAATAGCAAAAAATATAATTAAAAAAAAATTAATAGTCAAAATAAAACATATATTTATTTTTTTATATTACACATGATATCTTAATAAATAAATAAATAAATAAATAAATAAATAAATAAATAAATAAATAATATAAAATATTAAATTAAAAATAAACCTAAAAAATAATAATAATTAAAAACAATTTAAAAACAAAACAGAAAAATATTTAATAATAAAAAATTAATTTCTCCGATTTTTTCACAAAATTATATTATTATGTAATTTATTTCCAATTACACAACACAACACACCTACACACACTTACACACACACACACACAACGAACGATTTTTTTTTTGTTTATTTATAATAAAAAAAAATAAATTAAATTAAATAATAAAAAATATTTTACATTTAAATAATAATAATAATAATAATTTTCTATAATAAAAAAAGAAATAATAACAATTTTTCATAGGTAATTTTTAATATTTTTAAATCTTTTTTTATTTTTAAATGTTTAAATAATTTCCCATTTCCCAAATATTTTTAAATTATAATATAAATATTCATTTAATTTTAATAATAATTAATTAAATAGTTTTATTATTATTATTTTTATATATCAACTAATAATAGAAATTTTAATAATATAAAAATACCTAAATTCTATATAAATTAAAAAAAAAATCACATCGTTTTATAGATTTTTAATTATTTTTAAAATATAAAAATTAAAAATTTAAAAATTGTATGTTAATTAAAATTTTTTTTTGTTTTTCTATTTCCGTTATTAAAAAAATAATAACAATAATAATTAATAATAATAATAATAATAATAATAATAATAATAATAATAATAATTAATAATAATAATAATATTGATTTAAAAATAAAAGCTTCGCTATTGTGCGCGCCAGAAAAGTGCTTTGAACAAACAAAAAATTATGGTGGGAAAATTGTAAAATCGTTAAAAATTAATTAATTTAAAAAAAATTTTCTAATTTTGAAATTGTTGCGCAATTATTAGTGTTAGTGTTACAAACAATGCGTTGTGTAATCCACCAGCTAATCACTAATGCACTTATATTATATGCAATATTTCGCAGCATACGTTCGAAAGTAATCGCCTACGAAAAAATATATAATTTTAGTAAAATTGTCATAATTTCCTTAACAATAATTGCAAAAAAAACCAATTATGAAATAAAATGTCACTAGATAGATATCTTGAACGTCCCGATTGACTAATTTCGTTTTGGTTTTAGTGGCGAAGGCTGAGAAATACCATTCAGTTTTCAATATCGCTATATTTTTCTTATAACGTGAAATTTAACTAAATTATGAAAACGAAATTTTGGGTATTCATCGAATTAAATTTTCCTGGAAAAAATGCCCTTTATGAGTTATCATCTTTTTTAATTCTGAGCCATAGTTTTAAAAGATTTCCATTTTTGCATACAACATTGAGCATATATAATAAATATGGCTATCTTTCATAGCAGAAATGGTTAAAATCGATGCACGCGGTTAAAAGTTATGGTCGCTGTTCCAATCGAAGGCAGAGAAAATTTAAAGAAATTTGTGGTACTGTATCAAGTGAAGAACAGTCATCCAAAATGGTACAAAAAATTTATACAGTACAATATTATTTCATATAAAAATTTCAATAGCATTAAATGGTCATATCTTTTGAACGTGTGAATCGATTCGATAAATCTCTTCGATAAAAGATTGGAAATTAATTATAGTTTGTAATTCTGTATGCAAAAATAAAAATCCGTTAAAACTATGGCTCACATAATTCAAAAAGATAATAATTCTTAAAAGTCGATTTGTCGGAAAATTTAGTAAATGGACATACCAGAAAAATATAATAGTGATATTGCAATCTGAAAACATTTTTCACACTTCGCCACTGGTTGGTTTGCTGATTTTAAACATTCTCGTACAGACACACAAGGATGATGCTGAACATTGTGGACGTTCAAATGCGGCTGTTAATCCTGAAAACATTGAAAAATACCCTGAAAATCATTACATGGTAATCTAAGAGATTGATGATGATAGATACCCACTGCAGTTATCTTTAGCGACAGTATTTTCAATATTATACACAAACATTTGGATATGAAAACGTTGTTTTTCAAATGGTTGCCGCACCCCAGAACAACAAAACAACAACGTTTAAATGGATTCAGAATGCAGTTTAGATATGTTTAAGTTGAATAAGTTTTTGTGTCGGTACATCATCATCATCATCATCATTAATGAATTAAACATATGGATCCACCAATTAACTCCAGAATCTAGAATTCAGAATTCAACAAACGAAACTCAATTTTTTTGGAAAATAACAAAGTATCAATTAATCCACTGTAACTTCTGTAAACTAATGGTCGGATTGTTATGAAATTTTAACATATATTCGTTGGTGCACTATTGAAATATCATTCGTTAGAGGAGCCATCGGATGGTTAGGTTCAGGAATTTAAAACCCATTTGTTCAAATAGCTTCACCCGATGTATTGCTTCATCAGATTACCATTTGTTTTGATCAGATGGCACATAGACTCAGTGCACAGTGTTTTCCGAAATTTTGAAATCTGGTCCAAAAATGGCTCGATTTTGGATCGCATCACGTTTACTAAACGATTAGTACAATCTTTTGGTACTTTATGAATACCATCAAAATAAAATTTCTCCTCTTTTGATGCGATCCAAAATCGAGCCGTTACTATCTCGAACACATTTTATTTCATGATTCTCTGGCCTTTGAAATTTGAAAATTAAGTAATTATTTAGTGTTTGAAATTATTTATAATTTTCCGTAACACTGCTGTTGCGACCAGAACACACACAATATTCGGCATAAATGCAAAAGTAACGTTCGGATTAACTTCACGGTTGGTGTACAGTTTAATAATAAAATAGCACCATGAATCGCACATGAAATTCTCTTTAGTTTTTTTTTTATATTTTAATGAATGTCTCACTCATCACTCTCACCATCCATCACTTTCATCATTAAATAAATTAAAACAATTATAGAATTATCAAGGGGTATAAAGTTGGACATTGTTGGCGGTTTTGTGAATCGATAGCGCTCGAAATGATGCGGGAAAGTGTCATCGATTCGAAACAAATATTCAAAATTATTTTTAATTAACAAACTTAGAAATTTATTTGAAGAAAATCTACACTGGGGAAATCTTACACTTGATGCAAGTCCTTGGACTTTATGATTTATTATTATTCAATGCGTATTTTTTATGGTTATGGTATATTCACTAATTAAGTATTGTATTATATTGATGTTGTGCCGTGTATTTCTGCTAGTTTATTGGTTATTGCTAGTTTATTATTGTTTACACTTAAACATCCGGTTTTGGTTAGGTGATAAAATGGTTGTTAAACATAAATAAAATTCCATCACACAAACACCTTCTTTTGATGAATATCAGTTTTGAATTTTATTGGCAAGCGAGGAGTGTTGCACCGGGTGTTTAAACTTCACAAAAATGTGAACAACATATTTTTCAAGCATGACAAAGATAAATTTGTAAGAGATCTGAGGATGAGGGTGTTTAAGAAGACACTTCATTAGAACACATTTTATTTACATCTCGGCGGCCAAAACTTTGTAGTGTACCATGTACCATAAAAGCCATAATTTGGAATATTCAATTATATTATTTTGCTATGCATATTTGATAAGGAAAAATAAGTAAATAATATTTCAGAATTCAATTAATTGTAATTTAAATTGCTTCTAATTATTGTCTTGTATGTGTCCACAGTAATGTCAATCCATATGGAATCATAAAATTTGAACAATTCATTTTTATAGTATTTTAACACTGCTATTACGCGCATTATGACGAGCATTGTTATGTCATCCAATCCGTATGCTTTACCACGTATGCACAATTGAAAACTCTAGCCGCACAAAAGGGTTAAAATTTTGATATTTATTAGTAAAATTTATTATTAGCTATTGTTGATTTTAATTAAAAATTAACCGAATATTGGTATTATAAAAAGTAATTTGAGTAACATTAAATATTTCACTTTTGACACACACAATTCAAACAAAAAATATGAACGAAATTTGCAAGCGAAATTAATTTCACTGTAAAAATATTCAAAAATGCCATCGTTACATTTTTTTTTAATTTATTTTACACTGTTAACTCAACTTTTATATGCACTGTAAATATCCCATTTTTTAAATTTTATAATTAATGAGTGAGTTCGTTGTTTTGTTTCGTTTCAGGGGTATTATTCAAAAATTCTTCTTCTCTCGGTCGATAAAAATGGAATTTTGTTGTGCAATTATTTTTCATAACTTGCGACGTGGATTATCAAGATAAGAATACAACGAATAACCATAATTCTTTTCACCATCCTACGGCATTGCGGAAAACTGGTAACAAGAATTTAATCGGGGTCGGCGTTCACTCCAGAACGAATTTCGTGACTGTCCATTCAAAATCAATCGTTGTTCCACAAAATATCGATGGTGTTGTATGGGTGAAATGATAATGCAAGATCGTCATGTGACATTATCGTGAGATTGAGGTATTCTTTGCCGGGCATTAGTATGATAATAGCATCAATAAGATGTTGCATTATAATTTGGCTGTAAAAATGATTTGGATCCTATACATAATTTAACAAACTCTTAAAAGGCGGCTCGTGTTGATTAAGGAAATATTTATAGAAATACAATCACGGTGCATCAAATGCTGTGTGCAAGTGACGAATCATGGTCACCTATGCATATGAGTCCGAAACAAAAACCGCAATCGATAAGTCTTTTAACACCAAACAAATCCAACAAAAGTTGTTCGTAGAAGAAGCACATCGAAACAAATGGTTGCCTGTTTCTTTAGCATTATGTGGTTACAGTGGCGTTAGAGCAACGTAGGGTGATCAATGCTGAATGGTACACAAATTGTTTGCCAGAAGTCTTTGGAAAATTCCGGAAAAAGTAGAAGAATATACAAATCATTCTCCATCGAATTGTTGCCAATGACTTCCGAACATCAACAATAAATTATACGTAATCCGTTTGATTTTCGATGACCCGCCAAAGAAGCGGTTGTAGATGCGTTCAAAACAATTGTTTTGCAGGCACACCTCAATCGATGTTGAAATTGTGCTGCGAACATTGGATCATCCAACACATGCAAAAATATAATATTATTTTCCATTGTAGAATAGTTTGACAAAAACTCTCTGGTATGACACACAAAATGTATTCATACCGAGTAAGCCAATAGCTATAAAAACCTATGAAAATTGTATAATAATCTGAAAGTAGAATTACAATGTCTAATTATCTTTGGGAGTTGATAAATATCGGCTAAACATTCTTATCAGCATATTGTTTGTACAACGAAATTCGACCAAAAAAATAACTAAAGAAAAACAAGTCAATCCTTTTTAGTCCTGCCTTAAAAAGTTTTAAAAAAAATTAGTGCATTATTTTATATTGAGTTCAAATTTGGTGTGTTCTTCTTTTTTGTTGAAAAACCCTTCAATTAATCCCGGGCTTCGATATAAAATGTTAAACTACAAACAAAAGGTAAAATAAACAATGAATTTTAAGTAATCCAAATTTGTATGGTATTTTTATTTACAAATACTGATTCTGTGAGTGATCCAGGAGAAAATACACGAACTCACTGTCTATGTATTAATATTATTAAACTTTCCAAAAATGTGTTGTAGTTGTTGTTGAAGTTGTTGGTTGTTTAAAAGCGAATAGAATTTATATTAATTTTTTTAAGAGTCGGTGTATCTATTTTTTGTTTTTATTAATTTTTTGGGTATTATTTATTTATTTAATTAATTAATTATAAATGGTAAAAATTATAAGCTAAAATTTATATTTTTTCCAATCAATTTTATATCTTTTGTATTTTTTGTATTGTTTTTTTGTTTTTTTGCTGGTAGTGTATAAATCAATCTGAATATATATATTCTTTTTTTTTTTCTTTCTTTCTTTCTTTCTTTTCCAATTTTATCACCATTCCAGATGTTGCTGTTTCTTTAAGCGAAAGAAGAAAAAGACGTCACGTCAAAAATGACTAGAAGCAGTACAATGTAATCCGGAACGTGAAGCCGTAACATTACTTCGTGCAACGTCACATTCAAATTCACGGGATAGTGTTTTAAATCCAAGTCATGATTATAATATACATACAACATCACAACATACGTTACGTTATCCATCCACGTCAATGTTGACGCCAACGCCAACAACAAATAATACGCCGACACTTCCGTTGTAATAAAATTTATAATTAATTTTTTTTTTTAAAACTAAGACATTTATTATAAATAATAAATTTACTAATTAATACACACACACACACACACACACACACACACACACAAACACACAAACACACACAATCAACATACACAAAAACATATATATAAAATATTTACGATAAATAAATATTTAAATAAATTTAATTATTAAAAAATATCTATGATTAAAAAAATGGAGACAAAAAAATAACAAATAAATAAATAAAATTAAATAAAATGCTAAAAATTTTAATAATTAATTATTATTATTATTATTATTATTATTATTACAATTATTATTATTATTATTAAAATTATTATTAATTAATATTAATGTAAATTCAAATTTATTATTGTTTTTAATTTATATTTATAATTTTTAATTATTATTATTATTATTATTATTATTATTATTATTATTATTATTATTATTGTCATCATTTCATCATCTTGTCATTTTAACATCATCATCATCATCATCAGCAGCAGCAGCATCCACCACATCATCATCATCATCATCATCATCATCATCAACATCCACGCATCATCGCATCCCATTATTATTATAATCAATAGAAAAAACATATATAAAAATAATAATAATAATTTTAAATTTAATAACACAATAATTAGTTAATTAATTAATTAATTAATTAATTAATTAATAATATTATATACAAAAGTGAAACTATACACGGTTTTATTGAATAATTAATAAATAAATAAATTAATTAATTAAATGATTTAAAATAAAAATAAAAATATAAATATATACACACACGCAAAACGGTGTGTGTGTGTGTGTGTGTGTGTGTGTGTGTGTGTGTGTGGGTGTTTGTGTGTGTGTGTAAAATAAATATTAAGTCACACAATATTATTATTTTTAAAATCTTAAGCAATGTTTTTTTTTTGTGCCAGACTGGATATAATGCTAATTTTTAAGACTTAACCAATCAATTTGGTTGCATCATTTTATTTTTCAAACCATAAATATTTATTGCATTGCAAATTATGTTAATTTATGTTAATTTATTTATTAAAATAGTGTATACACACACACACATACACCCAGCTATAGGGTACAATTGCACACACTATATGTTAGCAACAATTGTTCAAAATTGTATATGATAGAGAATCATAATGTCACCCACCAATGAATAATTCCCACAATGATTTTTCCGTACAATAATATACCGTTTACGAAATGCAAATAATTTTTAAGCTGCTTTTTAAAGTCACCACCTTCTGCTACGACGGTGCTACGGTTAAATACTTCAATTGACCTGTTTCGCTAGTATTTTACTATCAAATGATGAAGTGTTTTTACAATAGAAGCTGGTGCTATGTAAAATTTTTTGTTTCGAAAACGGCATGAGTTTTTAGTGAGCGCTACGGTGTACACCCAAAAATTAGAATATTTTCTAATAGTATTTTTAATACAACCCAAAAAAAAGGTGGCAGAAGCTTTACTCTTTCTATGTTTTTCCACGACCACTGGTATTCAAAAAATAGATGAATTTTTTACTTAATTTTTCTCCCTTTTTTACTAGAAGTTTTCTGAGTCCAAACAAATTCACATTTTCTGTTTTACATATACAAACAAACAGTGACAAAGCCGTGTGAAATTTTTCATTCAGTTTTCTGTAAAAAATCGAATGTTATCAACTTTTTTATATTACACGCTACGGATTTCCATTTAAAATCAATTTTCAATCTTCCATATAGTAGCAGAGAGATTTTTAAAATCGATTAAAGCTTGTTCAAATGATACAAATATCGTTATAAGTACGAATGGCAAAACATTATGAAAAATAGTCCACCAAACGCAATCTCATATTTTATGATACGTTTGTATTACGCCGTCTTGCCTATATATTTATGCTATAACTATTTGCGACAATCGTGTAATTGTTGTACTCGCTCTAAACATTAGATTATACTGAATTCAATTGAATAATTTTCATAGCAGTATCGATCGCGGATTAAACCTCTCTTAATCTCCGAAATTGGATGACATACTATAACCGATGTGCCATCATTAAATCGCACTTGTTTGACATAGATTAATATTCGTGGTCATATTTACTTACTTACTTACTCCATGGCATTATAACGCAGATGCGGTTTTAGCCATTTTCAACATGACCTATCCGCGCAGTAAATGTCTTCCAAGACCGAATTTTAAGGATCTTTATATCATAGTTTACTGCATAAAGCCATCTCGTCTTCCGGATCTCCTTCTATCTTCTGGCTTACCATTCAACAGTTTTTTCGGCACACGCTCCTCCTCCATGCGTAAAACGTGTCCAAGCCATCTCAATCTATTGATTTTGATTGTTTTGACGATATTTGGTTGACCGAACAACTTGTCTAATTCAAAATTGTATCTTCGTCTTCAACCATATTCTGTTCGTTGACGGGGCACCAAAATATACCACGGAGAGTACCTTCCGTGGTCATACAATTTATAAATTCGCGAAACGTGTGTAATTCGTTGATGAGAGGTTTTTTTTTTTTGTTCAAATCCAGTGAGTGCATCCCATTCTATTTTTCGAATGTAAATTAAACTTTTGTGATTACAACTATTGTTAATGCTAATCACTCTTATATAGATCATGCATATTTTATTAGTCTATTTTGTTAATTATCTATTTGGTTTACCGTGCACACCATATAATATAACCGTTGTGATTTACTACAGATTTCCCAGTAGACACTGATATTACCTCACATTTTATGTAGAGTAAAACCATTGAGCGCTGTGCTACCACCACTAAACGTTAGTAAATTAATTGAAAAATTGTGTGGTTCATAATGAAAATGTTGCCGGGTTAATTTTCATTGTTTTACTTTATTCATTGAAGCAACAGTTCACACTACTTCTCGGATTTTAATTTTCACAATTTATTGGGTGGGCTAATGTTGATTGCAAAATAATTCGGATCGGTATTACACTTGCCAAATATTTGTTAATTTATATAGATGAAATACTTTTGCAAATAGTTGTCGCTTTGGTAGTTATGTGGTAGTTTATATTATTTCACTTTGTCCTATACAGTTTTTAATTTATATATCAAATTCTTGTGTATCGTATTTTGTACTTTTTCACATTTAATGACTGGAAAGGCCATCCTCCCACACACAAAGACATAAAACATATTGTAGCTAATTTCATACGATGACAATCTTTGTTAATTTTTCATTGGTTAGTTGATATATTTTGGGTGAAATTTTCAAATGTTCATGGTTCAAATCATTAAACGTGTACGTCGCCGGTCGTCAAGTGAATGAAAATAAATCATTTCATTGTTGTTGTTGCCACTATTGGCATTGCCAAAATTCGGTCACAGTTATCATAATAACGTGATTGCCTTAAAATATATTTACCATACGCTTTTGAGTAACATTTGCATAAAAGATTTTAAAAGTAGTATACACCCACACACACACACACACACACACACACACACGTATGTGTATATATTTTGATGGTTTTTCTATCTTTTTTTTTTTTTAATTATAATTAATCTATTGTTTTATTATAAAATTAATTACCACATTATAGTTTTATACATAACATTAAACAATATATATTATTAACAATTAATATTAAAATTATGTTAGTCAAAATACTGTGCGAAATTGTTTAGCAATAATTTCATTCAATTTCAAATGGTTTAAAATGGTTAAAATAAAATATATGTTAATAAAACTGCGCTTATACAACACTAAACAAATTCACACAAACACATATGCAAACACACTCACACACACACAATCAACACAAACAAATTTACTATCACTACTACATTTACAAAAAAAAAACAAACAATAATAAAAATAACAACAACAACTTTACAACAACAACAACAAAAAACTCACATTCGCATTAAACATTTAATTTGTTTTACATTTAATTCAATATATATTTAAAATAATTAAAAAAAAAATAAAATAAATAAATAAAAAACTATTTTAAAAAAAATGAAAAAAAAAACGGAATTAAAAGAAAATCAAAGTATTATAATTAAAATATATAATTTATTTGATTGAATTAAAACTATAAATTTAAATTTAAAAGAGTAAAAAAGAGTAAAAAAAAAAAGAGAAAAAAATTAAAAATAAATTAAAATTTAGCAAAGCTGTTATAAAAAATTATTAAAAATTAAGTAAATTTGTAAAATAAAGTAAAAAGCAAAAAGAAAATAAAAAACAAAAAACAAATAACAAATAAAAAATAACAAATAAAAAATAAAAAATATATTGTGATATTTAAGATATCAAATGTTTTTATTTATTGAGTCTTAAAAAAAAAAAAAAAAAAAAAAAATCTTCTAACAAAAACAAATAAAGATGAGAAAATATTTAAAAATATATGAAAAAGTCATATTTTATGTATAAAAAAAAAGAAAAAAAAGAAAATAAAAAAAATAAAAATAACTAAATTGACCAAAAAATTAAAACAATTAATTTTTTCCTTAAACAAAAAACAATCGTCTTTTTTTATTTTTATTATTTTTATTATTGTTATTATTATTATTTTTTCTTAGATATTTTTAATTTTTTTATTTTAAATATTTAAAAAATAAACAAAAGAAAAAAAAACAAAAACAAAAACAAAAACAAAAACTATAACTAAAAATAAAAAAACAAAAATAACAACAAATATGAAATTATTGTAAATTATGTAGTTAAAAGAAATGTCAAATTGATTATTTATGCATTTTAAAAGCATATTTTTATTTTCAAAATATTTAAAAAGAAAAACAAAGAAAAAAAAAAAATAAAAAACAAAAACTAAAAAAACAAAACAAAAATATAAAAATAAAAATTCTCTTAAAAATTAAAATAATAAATTTTTTTTTCTTTTTTATTATTTCATTAAAAACGTCGTTGTGTTTTGTGTTGAACAGTTTCAAGAATTTGTCACAGCCAAACATAATCTCAAGGCAATGGTAATATCTGGATTTTTTTCCACGTATATTTTTAAAGACTTAATTTCTCGATTTTGCTCGAAATTTCGAAATGTGTTAACACAATAGAAACATTTTTTGCCACTAGAGGACCCCCCATATATTATCACTGTTTTTTCCTAGAATTTTCATTTAAAGTTCTCATACCTATGGTGAAAAACCCATGTTGATATCTATCTTAATCGCCTACCTCTTCAAACGGTTTTCTAAAAAACCAATAAAAATTTCAACGAAAATAACAGGCAGTTTTTAGACGAAGTAACAGTCGAGCAGAATTAACAGGAGGCAAATTTTTTTTTTAATTTTTTTTCTTTTTCACTTTTGACCCACTTAGAGGCGGAATTTTCGAGGAATTCCAACGGATTCTTGTTGGGACGATGACCCCGCACCGTTTAAGCCATAGTTTATTTTTGACCTGTTTTTCACATGTTTTTTGTTTTGCCAATTTGACCCACTTAGAGGCGGTATTTTGGAGAAATTCCAACGGATTCTTGTTCGGACGATGACCCCGCACCGTTTAAGCCATAGTTTATTTTTGACCTGTTTTTCACATGTTTTTTGTTTTGCCAATTTGTCCCACTTAGAGGCGGAATTTTCGAGGAATTCCAACGGATTCTTGTTGGGACGATGACCCCGCGTCGTTTAAGCCATAGTTTATTTTTGACCTGTTTTCCCATGTTTTTTGTTTTGCCGATTTGACCCACTTAGAGGCGGAATTTTGGAGAAATTCCACCGGATTCTTGTTCAGACGATGACCCCGCGTCTTTTAAGCCTATTTCCGGCCCTATTTTTTTGGACTTTTTTGACCCCCAAAAGTGTGGGTTATAACCCACTGCCGAAAAAGTTTTTTTGCCCGTAGGACCTTCAGATTTTCAGGGATTGTAGAGCTCGGAAAAAAAACAGGTTCTGTCGACCCCTTTGCCGGATTTCCCTCGGGGGGCGGAGCTATGGACCTTCGAAAGTACCAAATGGGTCACTTTTGGACCTCTATAACTCCGGAAATACTCAATATTTCGCGACGAGCTTCTCACCAGTGATAGTCCTCCTCAAGGACTACAAATTATATTATGGAGGTGACTTCCTATCTAGAAGGGTTTTCCAACCAGGGGTCCCCAAAGTTCGGAAAATCGATTGCAGACCAATATTCCGAGTACTGGAAAGTCGGGAAATATTGGACTTTCCAAAAATCTAATGATGCAGAAATATAGAGGAAAGTCTAAAGTTTATCCTCAGATTTTTTTTGGAATTTTCCAGTGGAAAATACGGATTTTCCAGGAACAACGAAAAACATCGATTTTTTCATGTTTTAAAATAGGAATTTCCCGGCTTTCCCACTGGAATTTCCCGGTGCCCTATTTATCACAGATAGTAGACTATATGCCACGTCTTTTAAGCCCCACCTCAACTCTTTAAGTCTTAGGGTTTTCCTACAATGACCGCCCAAAGTTAGGCTTACACGAAAAATTCAAAATCTTAAATCGGTTATAAGTCGACCAATAGATTTTTCACGAAAAAAGTCCAGAAGCTTTGTTGTGCGCCCTAAGATCCTCTACAAGATGGCTGTAACAAAAATTGGCTAACTAATAAATTTTTTTCGAAATCATCAAAAACCTGGTTTTCAGATATTCCGGGAAATTTCTCCAGCCTAAAGTTGATGACTTACAGATTTCTTGTAACCATAAATGGATTTAGATGGTAAATGTACTGAGGGAGTGGTACTGAAAATGTTTCTTAACTATTACAGTTTTCCCGGAATTTCCCGATCAAAATTAAAATTTTCCGGATTTTCCTGAAAATTTCCAGATGTCTTCGTTAGAATATTAGAAACATTTTTCACCACTAGAGGACTCGAATCTATTTACGCGTTTTCCCGGCATTTTCATATAACGGTTTCATATGCATGGTGAAAAATCCCGTTTTTTTTTTTACAAAAGGATAGGTAGTTTAAATACCTATCATTTAAAACCTATCCCATCCTCCTACCACTTCAAATGGCTGAGCTAGAATTTTTGCCGTTTACCAAATATACCATCATTTTTCCACCTTGAAATTTATTTGATTTTCCTGAAATTTCCCAATTAAATTAATTATAACATTATAAACATTTTTTACCACTAGAAGACACCGAAATTTTCATGGGTTTTCTCAGAATTTTCATTTTAAAATGTTCATATGTCTTAAGAAAATTAATTATTCTATATGAAATTGTAATGGTAGAAATTTTCGTCGCAGGAAAAGCATTTATAAAAATAATTGAGTGTGTGTGTGTGTGAGTGGGTTTGTTTGCATAGGAAAATACTTAATAAGAAAATAATTATTATCTACTACTTTTGAAAATTAATGCTTTTTTGAATTTTTGAATTATATATGGTAATATCATTATTAATAATATTAATTTAGGATTACAAAAAATAGTAACATTTTTATATTAATTATATTAATTAGCATTAATTTTCATTTAACAGGAATTATATCATTGAATTATACTTTACCATGCCATTTTCCGCAAATAAGTAATTCTTATTAAAAATTTATATTTTGCTTAACACACAAAACAACAAATACAAGTCATTTCTTTTTATTTCCATCTGAAATGAGAAAACGAAAAGTAAAAAATAACAATATATTTCTCCTCTTGCCAGAAATTCTAATACGATTTATTACCATTATTAAATTCACCATTGCTCAACTCTCCTTAATTTACTCATACTGTTTTTCATACAGAAATAATAAATTTTTCATTGCAGTGTACTACAAAATTCATACAAAAAATTTTCATTATTTTTCTGATTTTGGATTTCCATTCGTTTTCGTTCATTAGTTTTAGTTGCTGATTAGTTGGAATGCACTGACTATGGCGGGGTTCAATGGCTTCAATTGATGCACACCAATACACATTAATGAATTTTAGAGAATAGAAAATAATCACATGGTGATGAATCGAGTGAGAATAAGGCGAATGTTGAAGAAAATAAATTGATTCTTTAGTAAAGAAAAATCTGTGTTACACACGATTTTTATTTATATTATTTTAAATATAAATTAATAATTTATTTATTCGCAGAACAATTAACATTATGGAACAACATGATCAATTAATCAATAAAAATTATTATTTTCTTCAACAGCAACAAATTTAAACGATTCAAATGATGATGTTTAATATAAAATAATAATAATGTACTGATACTATAAATTATCGAAAATTGTGGATAATTGTGTATGGTTTTAAATGTACACTAATTTCATTCACCATATATTTTGACACGAGATTGTATTTTAAAAGTTCGGATCGTTTCAAAAGCAATCGATTTATAACACACATTTACAAATTATAAACATCAATCCATTAAAGGTAAATAAAGCAAATAAAGTTAATAAATTGGTAAGTCAAACATATATTTAATTAATTAATATGGCACGGAAAAATATAAGTCTTATAAATTTATTGCATTTCTAACATTCAATGTGACAGAAACTCTTTCAATAAATAATATTTAATTATTGTTATCGCCGTTTACTTGCATAAATACGGGCGCTATAAAAGTTTATGGAAAATAGTCGAATTTTAAATCCGTATAATTGCTGTTGTAAGGTTATGAAAATCAATTCATACTCATCATACTTCATTTTTATATTGTAAATATTTTGATTTTTAAAATTTGTTGTCATTTCGTAGTAAATTGTTGGAATGTTAACACGCAAGAATTTTTAATTTTTTTTTTTTTCTTCAATAAATTATATTTTTTTCATTTTGTTTTCATCGATCGTTCGAGTAAGTCGTTTTTTTTGTTTTCTTGTGAATAATTTTGCTATAGAATTCGAAGAATTTTTGTTTTTTGTTGTAAAATTAAAAATAATACCAATTATAATTATAAGCGTTACCAATTACGGAATATTTTAAACAGGTAAATGCAATTTCTTAGTGAATGTTAAATTATTTGTATATTTGTGAAATGATTGTTATTTATGGGTTTTTTTATTTCTGTTTTGACAATTAGTGCCAAATAATTGTTACTTTACTTTAGCAATTGATTTTTTTTTTTTTTTGTTAAAACTATAAATAATTCATAGAAAAGGATTGCAGAAATTCTACTTTCATAATTATTATTTTTATCAGTAAAACATGAGGGAATTGTGTAAAATTGCACCCATTCGTTTTCTTAATAAAAAATATGAGGTTATGAAAATCTGAATGCCACAAGTTTTGTTTTTTATAATTTTGTTTTATAATTTTTGTTCATGTAATTTTTTTGTTTTTTTTTTTTTTCATGTTTTAAACTTAATGTTATTCAGTTGCGGTGAAAGTTTTATAATTTTATTCGTTCTTCTGGAGCGCAGTGAAGCGAATTTTAGTTTTTTCTATTTAATTTTAAATAGAATTTGAAGAAATATTTTTTGTAGTGTTAAAAAAATAAAGAATATATTTTGAAATGTTAATATTTTATTAATAATTCGTTGAAATTCGTATCATGATTCTACCTAGTGCTTTACACCTACATTGGGTTGTTTAGAGAGATAGCGTTGCTGATGAATAATTAGAAAGATTCCAAATAAATGCATATTATTTTCTTCTTTTTTTACTGTATATACACTAATATATTAAATAATTATTACTATGAAATTGTAAATGTAAATTAATAATTTATTTATTTGCAGAACAATTAACATTAAGCAGCAGCAGCAAACAATCTTTAGAACGTAATTCCAAATTATCAATCAAAATTGGAAAGAAAGTAGAGAAATAAAAATAAATAAATTGGTAACTAAAATATTTATTTAATTATAATAAATACTAAAATATATTAAAATTTAAAATTATAATTCTAAAAATTAAATAAGAAATTTAATTGTATTGGATTTTCATAACCTCACAATAATTATTATCATTTTATATAGCAATTGATGTTTTCGTTGTTGTTTGGAAGAAGAGTTTTTCTATAAATATTTCATTGAAAATGCTATTTTTCAGAATCTTTAGTTTTATAATTAATATTTTGTTATCAGTAAAACAAAGCATTATTTCAATTTGACATTTGTGGTGTAAAGTAGATATAATTAGAAATTATGGATTTTTACTGTTGTCTAAATAAGAATTATTATTATTATTATGTTATTTTAAATGTAAATTAATTATTTAGTTATTTGCAGAACAATCAACATTATGCAACAGCTTTTGCTGCGGTTGGATTGTGGTTGTTGGAGCTGCAGCAAAATTTTCATTATCAATAAATCATAAAAATAATTATGTTCTTCAACAGCAACAAATTTAAATTATTCAAATGATGTGCATTAAGACGTTTAATATAAAATAATAATAATGTAATAATTCGACTGATACTATGAATTATTGAAAATTGTGAATATTTATATATGGTTTTAAAAACGTACACTAGTTTCATTTAACACATGCATTTATTTTGCAAATAATTCATAATTTATAACATACAATTTACAAAATATCCACATCTATCCATTAGTAGTGAAAAGTAAATAATTGAATAATTGGGTGAGTTAAATATTTATTTAATTAATAATAAAGTAAGGTAGTTAGTAATCAAGAAAAATATATAAGTATAAAACATAATTCTAAAAACTTAAATAAGGAATTTGTATGACAGAAACTCGTTCAGTAATTAATATTTTAGCAATTCATTAGTTTCTGTTTTTATTGTTGATAAAAACTATTTTATAAATAATTCATAGAAAATACTATTTTTTAGAATTTTACTTTTTTATAATTAATATCAGTAAAACACAAAGCATTCAATTTGACATTTGTGGTGTAAAGTAGTGAAGTATTTGTAATTAAAAAATATTAGAATGTAATTCGATACGTCAAAGTTTAATTCATTATTCTACCTAATTTCTTCTATCTACATTGGTTTTTATTAACACGTATCTTTTTCATGAAATTTAATTAGAAATTATGGATTTTTACTGTTGTCTAAATAAGAATTATTATTATTATTATGTTATTTTAAATGTAAATTAATTATTTAGTTATTTGCAGAACAATCAACATTATGCAACAGCTTTTGCTGCGGTTGGATTGTGGTTGTTGGAGCTGCAGCAAAATTTTCATTATCAATAAATCAATAAAAATAAATATGTTCTTCAACATCAACAAATTTATAAATGATGGTGTGCAATAAATATAAAATAATAATAATATAATAATTCGGTGGATACTATGAATTATTGAAAATTATGAATATTTATGTTTGGCTTTAAACGTACACTAATTTCATTCACCACATATTTTGCAAATAATTCCTGTACACGAAGCTGTATTTTTTAAAGTATGGAACGTTTCAAAAGCAAATTATACACATCAATCCATTAAAGATAAATAAAGCAAATTAATTGGTAAGTCGAAACATTTAATTAATTTTTATGCAGAAAAATATATAAGTATAAAATATAATTCTAAAATATTAAATTAGAAATTTATTTGCATTGCTAATATTCAATGTGACGGCAACTCTTTCAATAAATATTTAATTATTATTGTTATCGCCGTTTCCTTGCATAAATACGGGCGCTATAAAAATTTATGGAAAATAGTCTAAATATAAATCCGTATAATTGCTGTTGTAAGGTTATGAAAATCCACTATCAGACATCATTTTTATATTATAAATATTCTGATTTTTATAATTTGTTCTCAATTAATTTAAAATTAAATTGCTGGCCAGACAATTCGGTTCATTAACATAATTTAATAAAAAGAAATTAATTTTATTATTTGTTAAGACATTTATTTTTATTGCGTGGTGATGATGTAGTTTAATTGTTATACATATAAAATATAATTTAATTATTGGAAAATCCATTAAATACTAACAAAATTTGGTAAAACAAACCAATAAAAATACATATTAACGAAAAATAATACTAACCCCAAAATTTTTCCGATATTCAGGTATGATTATTAGTTAAATAAGTTTTAAAAGATTTTCCAATTACATTTATGTAATAAGTTGAAATTTAAATCGATGGGTTTTTAATTTGTTTAAATATTGATTTTTAACTTTTTCTTTTCGAATTTTTGCAACAAATAATTTGATAAATGATAATATGAAATATTTTAAATCCGCCTATGGATATGCAATGCAATATTTAATTTTATAAACGTTTGTCAGAAAAAAAACAAAAACAATACTTATCATTTGCTCTTTTTTTGTTTAACTTTTTACGTTTTCTAATTTTGTCCCTTCATTAGTTTTGTAGTGCATAACAAATTTTAATTTAATTTATTAAATTCTTAATTTTTCGCAATAAAAATATTTTAAATTATAAATAAGTGATTAATTATAATATTAAACAAAAAATTTGGTTAAAAAAATTGATTTTTATATCAGAAATGTAAGTACGAAAAAAGAAATTTCTTCCTAGTAATTTTTTTTTTCCAATGTTCCGTTATGTCGTTTATTTCTTATTTATATATGAAATATTGTCAAAAAGAGAAATAAAGTGCATTAAAATTGTGCGTAATTTATAAAAAATAATTGAATTAATATCGGATCTTTTTACTTCTGATTTCCACATAATACTTAGATTGTTGGTATAATTTTTAATTTTAATATATCTTTTTAGGTCATGTATTGTATACATATGTGCGTTATTCATTCGCATGAGGATTAATTTACCAACTTATTTGCTTGTATTGAATGTGATCAACCATGTTTTATGCTGTAATTTGAATTTGCATGACGTCACGATAATGAATGCTGTCAATTATGTTGAAGAATTTAGGAAAAATTATACCAAGTATGTACCAGATTTTGTTAAAATAATTAATTTATAAAATATTTTTAATTGAAGAATTAATTGACACTATACACTTGATTAGTATATGTTAATGAATTATACACAAATTGTGTATGGATGATATTATTATTAACTAATTGCAGTTTTACATATTTTACAGTCACCAATCTAATGTTATTTTAGTTATTCTGTATTCTGTAATCTACAACTGTATTGTTAACCTTAACTCGTATAATTTTCCTGCTATAATTTTGACGTTGTGTGCATAGTCAGTAATTTTTTTTGTTTTATTATAAAATTTTCAGATGTGTAAAAGAATGTATATGAATTGAATGTATAGCTATTAGTATTGGTTTGTTTTTTGCACTACAAAAGCGTGTCGGTCGCACCTGAGAACGTTTTTATTTTATTTTGAATCAATATGATCGGGGAGTCAACCAAATTTATCTAGAGTTAGAAAATTTTATGCGAGCATAAAGTAAATAAAACGAAAAAATAAATATAGCTGCAATTGTATTTGAAATACAAAATAACTAGCAGAAATGAATTTGATTTTGGTATACCAACCTATAATTTATGTAATGCATGTTGAATTTCAGTATTGTTTGAAATACAAAGTACAAAATAAAAAATATATTTCAAAGGTATTAATAATTGAAATTTTTCCCAGCCTTGGTTATAGTATATGTATTTTTTTAAGTTTAAATAAAATTATTAGAGGTATACTTTCCCCACTAAAATTATATACAGTAAAAGATTTCCATAGAGTTGATGTGTAAAATTGCTGAAAAAAATACAGACGGGGACTACTACTTCTAATATCTTTTAATAGAATGCTTTGTAGCACATCAAACATATTGCGTAAATGTTTAAAAATATATAATATTATGTGAAAATATGCGAAATTTTTCCATCAAACGAAAAACCATTACTTCAAAAAAAATATTTAAATGAATCAGTTTAACAAAGCTGATTAAACGAAAAAAATAAATCATAACTAAATAAGAAGAAAATCTCATCAAATAATCGAATGAATTAATGTGTTTTTTTATTATACACTCTACAACATATTACATATTATTACGCATACATCCCAGTGGCAGCTCTAGCAACAATGAATGGTTACACAAAATTTGTTGATAACAACAATGAAATTTCATATACTGAAAAAGACTGTAAAAGATCGAATAAAAAATATATATTTTAATTGTATAACAATAAATTACATTTCTATTTATAACAACAAAATCTAATTAATATTGTCTTTAAAATGTGAGTTCTTGAGAATATCACATGGACCACTAACTATAGCACGCGTTGATAATTTTAAGGGTAATATTTAAATAAAACGAAGAAGAAGAAAGTTAAATCGTATTGGGGCCTCACTACGCCGCCTTATATATTAAGTTTTTTTTAAATTCCTTTACGTATATATTATTTAATTAATTGTTTACATATTGTTTTAAACTGTTTCATTTTTTGATTTCCTATTTTTAATTTTAACATTTTTAAAACTAGTAATAATTTTGTCAATGTAAGTTTATGAATCGATTTAATACTATTATATTTTTTTTTATCTTATTTTAGGGATTTACGTGTTTAGTGAGTCTAATTATTTAACTGTTTCACTCATAAATCACTTGTCATTGTTTCAAATGCTTTGTGCATTAGAAAACTCAACAGCAAAATACGTTAAGACTAATAAATAATGCTCAGCTCAACATAGTTGATTGTTACTCTTACCACCAATAATAGGATACAAAGGTGAGTTATTTATTTAATTTTTTATTTTGTTATAATTTATGTTTAAACCGTTTTTACCACAAAAGATTAAAATCATAATCTTTTTCCATCTTTTTGACAACCCTATCATTTCTTACTCAAAGAACTTATCTGCATCTTTTATCAGCAAAAAAACAATTGAACTGCAACTGTATTTTGGCATCGTCATCATCATTATTAAAATTCAACCAAAATTAAATATAAGTTTTGACGAATGTGAAAATAAGTGTGCATTGTCATGGTGACTAAAAAACAATACATTTTCGATTTGCCAATTATGGTCGCTTTTCTTGAATTACATTGTTTATTTATTTGATTTCCTTGTCAGTAATTTTAACTAGACCACATGAACGTGTTGCGCAACACTGAGTGAAAAATCAACCGATCGATAAATGACAAACCAATTTTGGGACTTTGACGCTTTGTTTTGTCATCTTGCTATGAACATATGGTTGGCGTCTTTCCTTTGCAGAAGTAAAAAAAAATCAAATTATGACGAAAATGTTTATTTTACTACACGAAAAATATCCAAAACATCGATGTAAATTGTTTTTGGCAGAATGATTATTGAATTATCTGGATTTAACATTACAAACACGTAAATATCGACTGAATTCAACTGAAACTATGTATCAATGAAACCATGTAATGTCTTAGTTGCCAATTAATTGTTACTCATTTTGAAGCACAAATTCCTTTTGTTGTAAGCATTGGGTATTTTGTTACTGTTGTTTAGTTTATCGTTCGCCGTTGACTTACCTGATAGAGCGAAATTTGATTTTCTCATATAAACCAACCGGATTACTGTGATTAAGCCTCCACACCGCACATGACATGGTGACTTCCATGTTTTTATTATATTTAATATAAACTTTAATAGTTCAAAATTTGTTTATTTGTATAGAAAATCTGTTATTTTGTTTCAGATAAACAAACAATTCATCAAAATTTGCAGGATAAAAACAACAGAAAAAAACGAGAATATTTGCTGCTATCAAGAAAATAATAATGTGAAGTGTAATTTAAGATTTTAATTTATAAGTTATTTATTTATATTTAAGTTATAGTTTAAGTTTAGCTATATTAATTGAATTGGATGAATTAAGCTTATTATAATAATTAATTTCCATTTAATTATTAATTAGTTTAATTCATTAATTTAAAAGACACAATTTAGATTTTAAGAAACTAAAGTATCTGCGATAGATAGGTATTCTACATAACGTTTTTTTAAAGTAGAACTTAAAGTATCAATTACGCGCGGGAATTGTATTATGTAATCACTTTTATATTTTCCATCGCTGACAGCTTTTTGTGTTGTGGCCTGGGGTCGCGTCGTATATTAATGTCTTCATTTAGAATTTAATGGCTCTAATACTCATCGATCAGACAGAGTATTATGGTTGCAGGACAATAAATTTAGGCATTGCATGCGATGTTCCCATCATGGGACCCCCATGGTTCTAGTTGGTTGGGCTTGTTGGCTACGCCTGATTGTGCCTACCAATATTACAGATTTAATTTAAATATATTCCAATCTAATTGTGAAGAGTTTTATACTAATTTTTTCACTTGAATGGAAAACAAGTGAAAAAATTTGAAAATTGTCGACATTATCCACTGTGCCACTTGTGTTGTGCACATTCAGGGATCTATTCGTCCCTTTTTACGTTTATCCTAAAGTCATGCTGAACGATATTAGATATAGAAATAACGAAGTCATTATTTTAAATGCTTATAAACATGCTCCGAAAACGAATACAATTCCAAATAAACACATTTATATTTTCAAATTCTTTTAATCGTCTTTTGACACAGTATAAATTACTTTTAAATTAATATGTACAAAATTGCCTTCATTGGTATTATATTTACATGTTGTATTATTCGGAGTTCTATACTCATTCGTATACGGATCATGTTTAACCCCCATATTAGTAGTGATTTCTTTGAAAGAATTTTGCGTGAAAACGCAAGTAAAGGTCAAATGTAAAATTTATTTACAATTTTAAATGAGAGCGTTTTGTTTGAATATGTAAGAAACATGTAACATTATTCAAGCAAACCAGTCTCATTAATTTAATAATTTTTCGAAGTTATCAATACTTAATATGCAGTAGTTGGGTTTTTTAAAAATCGTCAGCATAGTTTATATTGATTATAGTAGTTATGACTTACGCATTATGTGCGTTAAGCGCGCGTTTGATCCATTGATCGTACGTATAAAAAAATTAAGTAAATTAACTGTCTTTTGCTTGTCCATTATTTTAATAGCATCTAAGTAAAATTAGTTTTATATTTTTTTTTTCTCAATGCTATATCCTATCGCTATACAAAGAATTCCTATTGGGGTGTTATCGTCTCCGAGAAGTATTACTAACTAAAATTTTATGCATTCGTATTTGATTCAATTATTTTGTCACACGTCATAACTTTGTTAATATAAAATTACGGAGTGCAATTGGTAAATTGTTACAAACTCACATACGAGAGTAATTTACTAATTTGACTATAATATTTATTGGATGTGCACAACAAGGAATGGCACTATTATGAAATGGTGGCTTAGCGTATGTCTTCGCACACGTCTCATATGGTACACTCCTAGGTTGAAAAATATTATAATGTTTTCTTTAAATCAATAAACACACACGCATCGTAACAATAACTCAAAATCAGTCGAATATTGTTTGATACACGGGTTGATTATTTGGTTGTTTATTCAATTACAAATTTTTTGACTCTTCGAACGCTGGTATTTGCTATGTACAACGAGTGGATGTGCGTGGATGTGTTTTTTTTAGAGAACATGTTATTTTATTGTTTCAACTTCAAAATGTTGGTGTAAGGGGAGCAGAAAGTCATCTAATTAAATTTATATTAACACTTGTTGTGAATAGGGGATGCGTTCCTGAGGCTGATCTTAATAATTTATGATATGAACGAGCCATCGGGTGTGTGTATAAAATTGAACGAGTAATATCATTTGAACGAATTTCATTCTGGTAGTCTTAATAGTGGGTAGGATTTATTGGAAAAAGACGTACTAATTTTATTTATTTGTAATCGATATAATGGTTATAAATCGGTCGGGTTTTAATTGTTTACTTACTTAATATTGGTGTAATCTCTCAGGCATGTGCAACGATCTGGTCACTCACATCCTGGAAATTGTTTTGCGTGGAAAATTAATAACTTACATAAATTGGTGCGTTGTGGAAGAATATCTATTATCTCTTACCATTTACGCTTCTATTGTATATTTTGTGTTTTATTATTTATAAAAATTTTGTAATAGTAACTTACATATACTTACATATATTAGTTTTAAGTTATAATTAAGATTAAAAATTGTATTGGTTAATAATTTAAGATTCAATCAAACCAGATGCTTGTGTTTTATTGTCAACATCTATTAATAATATTTAATATTTGCTTTTAATAAACTTATGAAAAAATTTGAAAATCAATTTTCAAATAATAATAAAACACAAGCACTCTGGTTATTATTTATATTTTATCAATAATTTTGTTGGTCTCTCTCTCTACACGAGGCATATTAGCCAATATTTGTGTAGTTAGACAAACCAATAAAATATTGAGATTATAATATAATTCATGATCGCGTATTTATAATTTATTCGTGAATTTGAATTCAATTTAGTTTTATTTTTTAATTTGTATATGAGTTTTTTTTTCTAATGACATTATCAAAATGTTATTTTTTTCTCATATTTTTTGATTTTGTAAATTTAAACTTGGGGAATCACTTTGGCATATTCTTTTAATATGTTACGTACAGGGATTGTCTCCTCCCAACAAAGTGATTACGCGTTCGGGCTCACATGCAAAGGAATAACCGAGGTTTCCGATAAAACCGTTCTAAGCTGTAGTAACGAGTTTCTACAAAAAAAAAAATTTTTTTTTTATTTTATCGCCTGTGCATATTAATTTAAAAATCTGGAATTACCAGTAGCATAATAATGATTGAACTATAATTTTTAATTTTTATAAATATATGTGTTCGGGTTCACATTCAAAGGAATGTGAGCTTTTCGATAAAACCGTTCTGAGCTGTGAATGATCACGTTTTTATTTTGTTAGATTCAAGCCCGTGTATGGCTTTTAATACCATTCAAACGCCTTCGCGGATGTTACAAATAGTAATTTTCAGGCTGATATTATTGAATTTCAACAGTAGTGTAATCATTGGGAGCTACATTATCTACCTATTTTTTTCCATCGTGAATAGGTTTTCCATGTTATGGCCGGGGTCGTGGCACTTATCAATTAGCGTTAATTGAGGCATGGCACGCGCACGACCCTTGTGCTGGTTGCCAA
Source organism: Bibio marci (assembly GCA_910594885.2). Classification (NCBI taxonomy): domain Eukaryota; kingdom Metazoa; phylum Arthropoda; class Insecta; order Diptera; family Bibionidae; genus Bibio; species Bibio marci. Next base: position 14,168,609 of record OU343116.1, on the reverse strand, counting down.
ACGATTATTCATGTGATTGTAGACATTCATGTTCACAGGAAGGAAAATTTGCCCTATATAAATAGGTAAAAAACACAAATTTGAACCTTTGTGAATATTGGTCTACCCTCTCATGTGCAGTAATTTTGTACTCATAACCGGCGAATTATATTACATGGAAAATTATATGTTACGTTGTAGTCCCAAGTGAGGACCACGTCTGAATGATGTTCGTACGGAATCCCTATTTTAATATATATATATTACTTTATTTTGGTAGTTATGACCATTAATACAGTCGAATCTAATTCTCTACTTTGGCTCTTGTGGAGAGTATTTATAATCTGTAAGAATTTGGAATTCAAAACTAACTTTAGTTCAATTGTTATTGTATAAAATTCCTACACAATCTCTTTAATTTCTGCACATTGGTAAATTCTGTGAAAATTACTAAACTAAATTCTTCATGAAAAACAGTATGGAAAAATTAGTAGTGTCTTATCAAAGATAATTAGGCATATTTCGTATATTATCTCGACATCTGTTGGCTAGTAGATTATTTCAAGGTGTCTTGCTGGGGAAAGTGGTGAATATATTTAGGGTTTAGATATGAGAAAAGTGGAGTTTTTGTTCTCTTTAATGTTGCTAGTGCCATCTTTCTTCGAGTAGAAAATTAAAAGTGATTTTAAATACTAGAATAATAAGTTCTTATTGACATTTGTAAGGTTTATAAATGAAAAAAAATTAAAATTTTACCACTAGCATATGATTATGCTCGCCCAATACTTCATCTAAAAAATCGTATATTTTGTGTTTTTTTTTTGTTAATATTTCTTTTGAAGGAAATAACTCTGCATCATTTGCTGACTGATTTTGATTAAATATGGTACGTAGGGTTAGAATAAGATTTTACAGGTATTTGAAAATTGCTAATGACTTGAATGGATTGAATATAATTTTATTATATTATTAAAATTTAATATAAAATTAACTTAAGTCCTAAAAAATAAAACAATAATGTTTAAGGCAATTTTTTGTAATTTTTTTTTTATTATATAAATATGTATTAATATAACAATGTAATTAATAAAAAAAAATATCATTTAAATAAAATAAAATTCATCTTTTTAATTAGAATAAAATCCGGTTGGAATCTGAAAAGAGAAAAAAAATTAAATTTTTCCCGATCTCCCTGTGATTTTAACCATTTTTGTTTTGCCATTTTGACCGACTTAGAGGCGGAATTTTCGAGGAATTCCAACGGATTCTTGTTGGGACGATGACCCCGCGTCGTTTAAGCCATAGTTTATTTTTGACCTGTTTTTCACATGTTTTTTGTTTTGCCAATTTGACCCACTTAGAGGCGGAATTTTGGAGAAATTCCACCGGATTCTTGTTCAGACGATGACCCCGCGTCGTTTAAGCCATAGTTTATTTTTGACCTGTTTTTCACATGTTTTTTGTTTTGCCGATTTGACCCACTTAGAGGCGGAATTTTGGAGAAATTCCAACGGATTCTTTTTGGGACGATGACCCCTCGTCGTTTAAGCCATAGTTTATTTTTGACCTGTTTTTCACATGTTTTTTGTTTTGCCAATTTGAGCCACTTAGAGGCGGAATTTTGGAGAAATTCCACCGGATTCTTGTTCAGACGATGACCCCGCGTCTTTTAAGCCTATTTCCGGCCCTATTTTTTTGGACTTTTTTGACCCCCAAAAGTGTGGGTTATAACCTCATGCCGAAAAAATCTTTTTGCCCGTAGGACCTTCAGATTTTCAGGGATTGTAGAGCTCGGAAAAAAAACAGGATCTGTCGACCCCTTTGCCGGATTTCCCTCGGGGGGCGGAGCTATGGACCGTCGAAAGTACCAAATGGGTCACATTTGGACCCCTATAACTCCGGAAATACTCAATATTTCGCGACGAGCTTCCCACAAGTGATAGTCCTCTTCAAGCGCTACACATTATATTATGGGGGTGACTTTCTATCTAGAAGGGTTTTCCAACCAGGGGTCCCCAAAGTTCGGAAAATCGATTGCAGACCAATATTCCGAGTACTGGAAAATCGGGAAAGACTCACTTTTCCAAAAATCTAATGATGCAGAAATGTAGAGGAAAGTCCAATGTTGATCCTCAGATTTTTTTTGGAATTTTCCAGTGGAAAATACGGATTTTCCAGGAACAACGAAAAACATCGATTTTTTCATGTTTTAAAATGAGAATTTCCCGGCTTTTCCAATGGAATTTCCCGGTGCCGTATTTATCACAGATAGTAGACTATATGCCACGTTTTTTAAGCTCCACCTCAACTCTTTAAGTCTTAGGGTTTTCCCACAATGACCGCCCAAAGTTAGGCTTACACGAAAATTTCAAAATCTTAAATCGGTCATAAGTCGACCAATAGATTTTTCACGAAAAAAGTCCAGAAGCTTTGTTGTGCGCCCTAAGATCCTCTACAAGATGGCTGTAACAAAAATTGGCTAACTAATAAATTTTTTTCGAAAACATCCAAAACCTGGTTTTCAGATTTTCCGGGAATTTTCTCCAGCCCAAAGTTGATGACTTACAGATTTCTTATAGCCATAAATGGATTTAGATGGTAAATGTACTGAGGGAGTGGTACTAAAAATTTTTTCTAACTATTACAGTTTTCCCGGAATTTTCCGATTAAAATTAAAATTTTCCGGATTTTCCTGAAAATTTCCAGATGTCTTCGTTAGAATATTAGAAACATTTTTCACCACTAGAGGACTCGAATCTATTTACTGGTTTTCCCGGCATTTTCATATAACGGTTTCATATTCATGGTGAAAATTCCCGTTTTTTTTTTTACAAAAGGATTGGTAGTTTAAATACCTATCATTAAAAACCTATCCCATCCTCCTACCACTTCAAACGGCTGAGCTAGAATTTTTGCCGTTTACGAAATGTACCATCATTTTTCCACTAATTTACCTTCAGAATTTTGTTTTCAGTATTTACGATTTTCCTTAAATTTCCCAATTATCATTTTTTTTCACCATATTTTCAGTGGTTTTCCCATAATTTTCATTACAAATATCATACGTATTAAGAAAATTAATGTTACTATATGAAATTTCAATGGAAGATATATTCGTCGAAGGAAAATTGACTATAAAAATAATTGTGTGTGTGTGTCTGTTTGTTTGCGTTGGAAAATTCTTAATAATAAAAAAAATTTTATATAATACTTTTGAAAATTAATACTATTTTGAATATATCATCATTAATATTAATTTAGGAATACAATAAATAGTAAAATTTTCATAGTATCGTTCAAAAAATTAGCATTAATTTTCATTTAAAAGAAATTATATCATTTAATTTTACTTTACCATGCCGTTTTCTGATCGGAGAAATTATAAAAATTTTATATTTTGTTTAACACACAAAACAACAAATACAAGTCATTTCTTTTTATTTACATCAGAAATAAGAAAAGGAAAAGCAAAAAATAACAATGAATTACTCCACTTTCCAATGGCCATATATATACAGTGAGTATGTAACGTTTGGTGGCTCCACTTTTTATGATGAATATGAATATAACTTTATTAAGCCCACTATTGCTCAACTCTCCTTAATTTACTCATACTGTTTTTCATACTCAAATAATTAATTTTTCATTGCAGTATACTAAAAAATTCATCGAAAAAAAAATTATCATGATTTATTTTTTCTGATTTTGGAAAATAGTCAAAATTTAAATCCGTATAATTGCTGTTGTAATGTTATAAAACTCAGCTCGTACTCATCAAACTTCATTTTTATATTATAAATATTTTGATTTTTATTATTTATTCTCATTTCAAAGTAAATTGTTGGATTATTAGCACGCAAGTATTTTTTTTTTTTTTTTTTTTCAATAAATTTTTGTATATTTTTCATTTTGTTTTCATCGCTCATTCGAATAAGACGTTTAATTTTTGTTTTTTTGTGTATTTATATATTTTTTTTTGTAAAATTAAAAATATTACCAATTATAATTATAAGAATTACCAATTACGAAATATTTTAAACAGGTAAATGTAATTTCTTAGTGAATGTTAAATTATTTGTATATTTGTGAAAATATTTGTTATTTATGGTTTCTTTATTTCTTTTTGGCAATTAGTGCCAAATAATTGCTACTTTACTTTAGCAATTGATTTTTTTGGGTGAAAAATCTTAATAATTCATAGAAAATGCTAATTTGCAGACTTTCTACTTTCATAATTATAATTTTTATCAGTAAAACATGAGGGAATTGTGTAAAATAGCAGCTATTCGTTTTCTTAATAAAAAATGAGGTTATGAAAATCTAAATGCTACAAGTATTTTTTTTTTACTTTATAATTTTGTTTTTTTAGTTGTTGTTTTTTGTTTTTTTTTGTTTTTTGCTTTTTTTTTCATTTAATATTTTTACCTTTTATTTTTCATCTATTAAATTTACATGTTATTGAGTTGGGGTGTTAGTCTTGTAATTTTATTTGTTCTTCTGGAGCGCATCGAATTTTAGTTTTTTTATTTAATTTTAAAATAGAATTTGAAGAAATATTTTTTGTAGTATTAAAAAACTTAAGAATATATATCGAAATGTTGTCGGTAAATATTCATCTAAAATCTAATTAGAAAGCTTCCATTTAAATGCATAGTATTTTCTTTTTTTTTTTTTTTACTGCATGTACTATTATATATATTATAATATATTAACTAAATAATTATTACTATTATATTGTATATGTAAATTAATAATTTATTTATTTGCAGAACAATTAACATTAAGCAGCAGCAAACAATCTTTAGAATGCAAATGCAAATTATCAATCAAAATTGAAAAGAAAGTAGAGAAATAAAAATAAATAAATTGGTAAGTTATTTATTTATTTAATTATAATAAATACAAAAAATATAATATAAAAATATAAAAGATAATTCTAAAAATTAAGTAAGAAATTTAATTGTATTGGATTTTCATAACCTGACAATAACTATTATCATTTTATATAGCAATTAATTTTTTTTATTGTTTGGAAAAAGAGTTTTCTTTAAATATTTCACAGAAAATGCTATTTTTTGTAGAATCTTTACCTTTATAATTAATATTTTGTTATCAGTAAAACACAAAGCATTATTAAAATTTGAAATTTGTGGTCTTTTTTCTTAAAAGCAAAAATGTGAGGTGTTTTAATTAAAAAATATTAAAATGCAATTCGATACATCAAAGTTTATTTTATTATTCTACCTAAATTCTTCTAACAAAATTGATTTTTTGTAAAAGTGTATCTTTTTCCTGAAATCAAATTAGAAATTATGTATTTTTACTGTTTAAATAAGAATTATTATTATTATTATATTATTTTCAATGTAAATTAATAATTTATTTATTTGCAGAACAATTAACATCATGCAACAGCTTTTGCAGCGGTGGGTTGTGGTTGTTGGAGCTGCAGCAAGATTTTCATTATCAATAAATCATTAAAAATAATTGTTTTTCAACAGCAACAAATTTAAATGATTCAAATGATGTGCACTAATACATTTAATTTAAAATAATAGTAATGTAATAATTCGACTGAACTATGAATTATTGAAAATTGTGAATATTTATGTATGGTTTTAAACGTACACTAGTTTTATTCAACCCATACATTTATTTTGCATATAATTCATGTACACGAGGTTGTATTTTAAAAAGGTTGGAACGTTTTAAAAATCAATTAATTTATAACACGCAATTACGAAATAACCACATCTATCCATTAGAAGTGAAAAGTAAATAATTGAATAAATGGGGGAGTAAAACATTTATTGAATTAATAATAAAGTAAGTTAGTTTTTAAGAAAAATATATAAGTATAAAACATAATTCTAAAAACTTAAATAAGGAATTTGTATGACAGAAACTCTTTCAGTAATTTATATTTTAGCAATGCATTACTTTTTTTTTTTTTTATTGTTAATTAAAACTGGTGGGGTAAAGTAGCTCCCATTTTTCGTTTTTCTTAAATACTAAAAATGTGAAGTATTTTTAATTAAAAATAATGTAATTCAATACATCAAAGTTTTTATTATTCTACCTAAGTTGTTCCATTTACATTGATTTTTATTAAAATGTATCTTTTTCCTGAAATCTAATTTGAAATTATGGATTTTTAATGTCTAAATAAGAATTATTATTATTTTTTTTTTTTAAACTCATATTTTGCTCCTAGTGGAGCTTTTATGTCATCTGATAAACCTTTCATTACTACCAAGTTGGTAAATTACTCCGCATGGGAGTATATAACAATTTACCAATTGTGTACTGTACTGTACTGTAATTAACGAAAGATAGATGTTTTCATAATACTATTATTTTTATATGGGTGATTAGCCCATAGTTATGTGTGTGCAGACATTGTTAATCTTTGAATAGCGTCCAACACCATATTTTCAAAGATATCCGTTTTTCTTTTTATTCCATCAACGAACAAATGGTCACCCAGTAGAAAAATTTTAGTATTAAAATAAATACCGAAAAATTTCCCAGCAGATTTGAACCCGCTATATTTCATGATTAATATATATAAAATATATATATATCGGCGCTTATGCAACTGCGCTACCGAGTGTTATTATTATTATTATATTACTTTAAATGTAAATTAATAATTTATTTATTTGCAGAACAATTAACATTATGCAACAGCTTTGTCGACGGTTGGGTTGTGGTTGTTGGAGCTGCAGCAAGATTAACATCACCAATAAATCAATAAAAATAATTATGTTCTTCAACAGCAACAAATTTAAATGATGTTGTGAAATAAATATACAATAATAATAATATAATAATTCGGCTGATACTATGAATTATTGGAAATTATGAACATTTGTGTGTGGCTTTAAGCGTTCACTAATTACATTCACCAAATATTTTGCAAATAATTTCTGTACACGAGGCTGTATTTTTAAAAGTATGGAACCTTTCAAAAGCAATCAATTTATAACATACATTTACAAATTATATACATCAATCTATTATAGATAAACAAAGCAAATAAAGTCAATAAATTGGTAAGTTAAATAAATATTTAATTAATTAATATGAAAGTAAAATACAAATAAAAATTAAATAAGCATTCAATGTGACAGCAACTCTCAGTAAATAATTATTGTCATCTCCGTTTACTTGCATAAATACGGGCGGTATAAAAATTTATGGAAAATAGCCAAAATTTAAATCCGTATAATGCTGTTGTAAGGTTATGAAAATTAAATCATATTCATCATACTTCATTTTTATATTGGAAATATTTTGATTTTTAATATTTCTTCTTTTCTTCTCATTTCAAAGTAAATTGTTGGATTGTTAGCACGCAAGTTTTTTTTTTTGTTTTTTTTTCAATAAATTTGTTTATTTTTCATTTTGTTTTCATCGCTCGTTCGAATAAGACGTTTATTTTTTGTTTTTTTGTGAATTCTTCTGCTATTGAATTTGAAGAATATTTTTTTTTTGTAAAATTAAAAATATTACCAATTATAATTATAAGAATTACCAGTTACGAAATATTTTAAACAGGTAAATGTAATTATTGTGTTAAATTATTTGTATATTAGTTATTTATGGGTTTCTTAATTTCTGTTTGGCAATTAGTGCCAAATAATTGTTACTTTACTGTAGCAATTGGTTTTTTTTTTTTTTTGTTAAAAAATCTAAATAATTCATAGAAAATGCTAATTTGCAGAATTTCTACTTCTGAAATTATTATTATTTTTATCAGTAAAACATGTGGTAATTGTGTAAAATGGCAGCCATTCGTTTTCTTAATAAAATAAATATGAGGTTATGAAAATCCAAATACCATAAGTTTTTTTTTTACTTTATAATTTTGTTTTTTGTTTTTGGTTTTTTTTTTTTTTTTTTTCATTTAATATTTGTACCTTTTGTTTTTCATATTTTAAATTTAAACGTTAGAGTTAGGGTGTGTCTTGCAATTTTATTCGTTCTTCTGGAGCGCAGCGAATTTTCGTTTTTTCTATTTAATTTTAAATAGAATTTAAAGATAAAGAAATATTTTTTGTGTTAAAATAATCAATAATATATTCCGAAATGTTAACGTTTTATTAATAATTCGTTGAAGTTCGTATCATGATTCTACCTAGTTCTTTACACCTAGATTGGGTTGTTTATTGAGGTAGCGTTGCTGATGAAAAGTCGGTAAATATTCATCTAAAATCTAATTAGAAAGCTTCCATTTAAATGCAAAGCATTTTCTTTTTTTTTTACTGTATGTACTAATTATATAATTAAATAATTATTACTATTATATTGTAATTGTAAATTAATAACTTATTTATTTGCAGAACAATTAACATTAATCAGCAGCAAACAATCTTTGGAACGGAATTACAAATTATCAATCAAAATTGAAAAGAAAGTAGAGAAATGAAAATAAATAAATTGGTAAGTAAAATATTTATTTAATTATAATAAATACTAAAATATATAAAAATTTAAATGATAATACTAAAAATTAAATAAGAAATTTAATTACAATAATTATTATCATTTTATATAGCAATTGATTTTTTTTTTTTATTATTTGATAGAAAAGTTTTCTTTAAATACTCCATAGAAAATGCTATTTTTTATAATCTTTTATAATTAATATTTTGTTATCAGTAATCTACCTAATTTCTTCTATCTACATTGATTTATATTAAAATGTATCTTTTTCCTGAAATCTAAGTAGAAATTATATTTGCCTATAAATTAATACAATTCTTTCTCAATTATTATAATTTTTTAATATATAAATATTTCGAAACACTACAGAATGATGCGATAATTTATTTATTTTAAATATTTTTAAATTTTAATGTATTCAATATAAATTATATCAACTATATTATCTATATGGTTGGATATATTGACATGATATCAATGTATCTTCATCATATTATAGGTTGGTGTTCCAAAAATTATTATCTTATTGTTGACAAATTAAATTAAAACAATATGATTTTAGATTATATAAGTGTTAATGAGAGAATAGTATTTTGTGGCAAGCAAAATGCACCTTAATATGGTATAGTGTAATAATTATTTTGTGTCAACAACTCTACACTTGCAGATAACACACCCAGAGTAATTAACAATTAAATAAAAAGATATGAACAAATGCAGCAATTAATTTATTATGCACTATATAATTTGAAGGATATAGTTATCTTATAATACACATATATATGAAAATAAATTGCTTTCCAAAATTGCATGAATACACAACGATAATTCATTGAAAGAGCAAACCACAAGAATTTAATGTAATATAATCGATATTTGTAATTTTATTATTATTTTTACTGTATATATACTATGAATATTTAAGATTTAAGATAAGTTAGAGGTCGAGGAACCGGTTTTACAATTGTTTCTTAAAGATATTCCCTTGATTATGCAACTGGACCACTCCCTTCAGCTGAAGTTCTTTGAACTTGTTTTCCATAATAAAATATTATCTATATAAGATACATCTTTGTGATATATTTCATGTGTATACAAATGATAAAACGGTTTGAGTCACCCAGAAACCGAAATTTTCTCTTTACACACATTCGTGAGCCTTACTAAGAATCCTGTGGTTCCTGCTTGCATTGAAGGATAATTTTTTTTAATCTTTATTGCGCATCTCCGAATATTTAGCTGATTCTGTATGTCATTCTTACTATGATAATATTGCATGGTGCTGTCGATTTTTTCCATTGTCTGCTTCGTTTAGTTACGGCAAAATTCAATCATAGTTTTACATGCGAGGAACATTATTCTCCTTATGGTAAAAATCATTGCTGACCTCCGTCCCAAGCCCTCCGCTCAGTTGGCAATTTTTCGTCTCCGTTTTTTACACAGAAGCATTGTATGTGAATTCCATGAAATTTATCGAGCTTTAAGATCACGTGTTTATATTCGAATTAGGTGAATCAACAATCCGTATATTTTAGAACTGAACATCTATTCCGCCAATCTTTTCTTTGGCATATGCTGTTGCGCTGTTTGATTGGGGTTTTTTGTCTTGCAAACTTGCCTCTTTCAAGCATTGTAAAATCTGTACTACTATGGTACATTAGCGTTGTGTGGAATTTTGCGTGATTGAATAAGATCAATATAGAATTTTTTTATACAGTAAGATTCTAGCTAGAATTACAATTATTATCAATTCCAAGTGGAGCTTTATGTCATCTAATAAACCCTTTGGTCACAACCAAGTTGGTAAATTACTCCGCAGTATATAACAATTTACCAATTGTACTGCAATTAACGAAAGATAGATGTTTTCATAATTCTATTATTTTTATATGGGTGATTAGAGCATAGCGATGTGTTTCTATTTATTCCATTAACGAACAAAGCAGAAAAGTTTCAGTATTAAGAGCATTTATATCGAAAAATTTCCTATGAAAAATAGCTGAAATTGAAACGGAATGGCATCCGTCCGTATGTCGTATACCAACAGTTTACCAGTAGGAAAACAAAATTAAATTAATAGGTGTATAATAATTGGAAATACGATAAACATTACAAAAAATTTAAAAAATAGAAAAAAAAATACCTATTTTGTCTTGTACTTTTTTTTTTATAAATATTAATTGTTTGTTTATTGTCGTTTCAGGGGTAGGGCGTGGGTGACCTACCTTAATACCACAAAGCTCAAAGCCATTCTTATTTACATATTATTATAAATAAATATATTGTTTTTCTTTGCATATAATTTTGTTCAAAATTTTAGTAATTTATTAAGAAAATAAAAATAAGTACGCTCGCTCACCCCCCTTTTTTTAACGTTTTGTTATGTTTAATTTTATTTTTAATTATCAAATAATTTAAATTTATAATTTAATTAATAATATTATTAATTATAATAAGGTAAAAAATTAATAAATTTGATCTTATACATATAATAAATAATAAAAGGAACATCAAGTAATATGAAATTTAATAAATTAACATCGGTGGCGGAGGATAACGAAAAGTGATTTTAGTGATTGATTACATATCACCACATCACTTTTTCGATCTAAACCTATATTTTGTATGTCGTCGTATTGAATGGTCACGTTTAGTTCCTTCTTTTTTTATTTTTTTTTTTTTTTTTATCTAATTTTATCTTTTCATGTATCCCAATGTTTTTTATCCACTTTGAATAAAACTTGAATTAAGCAATAATTGTGTGAGATAATATTGGTATTAAAAAATATTAAAAAAAAATTGTTTTTCATTCAAAAATTTACGAAAAACTAATAATTTTTAACATTTTGTGTTTATAATTCGATAATACAATATATCAAAATATAGTATATAGGAAAATTAAAATTTCATAAAATATTTTGTAAAGTTATGTGTAAGTGAGGTAACGAAATACGAAATATTGTGTAAGTGTGAATACGTAGTGTTTGTGTTTTTTATAATCAGCCGATCGGGCTTTTTGGTCTGCCTATCAGTGAAAATTTTTTAAGTACGTGTAGTCGATAGTGGTGATAGTGGCTTGTTTAATTTTTTCGAAGAGAAGAGATATTGATAAAAGTCATCGAGTTCGTTCGATGCCTCAGCGGGAATGTGTAATTAAAATACGTGTTGTCGATCGATAGTGATAGTGGTTTGTTTAAATTTTTCGAAGAGAAGAGATGTTTATAGAAGTTCTCGGATCTCCAGTTCAGTGCCTCATTGGGAATGTGTATAATTAAGTACGTGTTATTGATAGGGATAGTGGATTGTTTAATTTTTTTCGTAGAGAATAGATGTTTTATAGAAGTTCTCGAGTTCGTACAATGCCTCAATTGGGAGTGTGTTGTTTGTTTGGTGTGTGGATTTTTAGTAATTTTTGTGTGTATAATTAGGAAATCAATTGACTGACATGTGCGGCTATGTGTTTCATTGCAGCTTTCCAATACTAAGTGTTTCACTAATGTGCAAACCGGCTAACTACAATGATACGTTACGTTCGTTGCGTGAGTCTCGCCGAAAAAAATTGAAATGCATGAATATACACCATCTCTTGACAATAGAACTCATTTATTTTCATAGATTTTTTTTTTGGTCGGAGCGACTCACGATGGATGCAACGCTTGCAACGCTTGCAACGCATGTTAGCCACTCCGAAAAATATTTATACCCGTCCAATTCGTTCTGTGCGGAAAATTTACATGAAATTTTAATGGAATTTTTTAAGAAACGAATTCATATTAAAAAAAATCGATTGTAAATATTCACATAAAAAAATTTCATCTAAATATTAGCTACCCAAGCAGATCAGCAGTCAGTTATGCAATGTGACCAGTAGAACATATGCCCTTACACATCACAAAAACTAATCATTTATGTAAAATGTCAAGCTAAGACAATACGAACTACGTATTCAATGGTTTACATAGCCATTCCGGTTTATTATGGTATAGAGTAGATAGTGTAAGATTCCAGTACTTAACTAAAGACTAACTCTTTGCTATGAAAACAACAAATTTTCTTACCCGAATAACAAATAACCTGACTGGGGTCAATAATGATGATATTACCAATTTGGAAATGATTTTGAATATTTGATTTTTTGAATACACCCTGCACTATTGTATATCCAATTAGTTATAGGCTATAGATAAAATATAATAAATATCTTATATATTAGCTCAGAATTATTGAATAGCAATAGAAATGTTATGTTAATAATGCGCATACAATTTTATATATAGAAAGATATGATATTAATAATATTTTTAAATGTCAAAGACATGATATTCTTATTCAATAAATACGTACAATTTAATTGGTACAATCATTATTTTAATTGAATTTTAAACAAATTTATAATATAAAAAATGCAATTTATGTTTCCAATCCGGGTTTATATAAATGCATTCAATTAATTTGTATTCATTTTAAATGGGAAGAATATACAACGAAAACATGTGTACCTACATTATTAACATTATTATACGCACACTGTAAGGTCAAGAATAAATATTTAATAAATTATAATGTTTTTAGTTTTTTGTCTTACAAATTTAAAAGTTAAATGTGTTTATAAAAAAAGAATATAAGAAACGCATAAACATTAAGTAGTAAATATATACGTAAGTTGTCTATTTTAAGATGTAAATTAAATTTTAATAAATGATAGTTATAATTAATCCCATGTGTGTTCGAACATTAAATTATTTAAGAATCATTTTTAATTTAAAACGCTTTGAAAACGCAATATGCGTAAATTAGTAAAGTAAGTGTTTTTGTTGTTAAAAAATCTAAATTATTCATAGAAAATGCTAATTTGCAGAATTTCTACTTTCATAATTATTATTATTTTTATCACTAAAATATGAGGGAATTGTGTAAAACAGCAGCCATTCGTTTAAACTTTAAAGTTGGGGTGTAAGCCTTGTAATTTTATTCGTTCTTCTGGAGCGCAGCGAATATTAGTTTTTCTATTTAATTTTAAATAGAATTTAAAGAAATATTTTTTGCAGTGTTAAAATAATCAAGAATATATTCCGAAATGTTAACGTTTTATTAATAATTCGTTGAAGTTCGTATCATGATTCTACCTAGTTCTTTACACCTAGATTGGGTTGTTTATTGAGGTAGCGTTGCTGATGAAAAGTCGTTAAATATTCATCTAAAATCTAATTAGAAAGCTTCCATTTAAATGCATAGCATTTTCTTTTTTTTTTACTGTATGTACTAATTATATAATTAAATAATTATTACTATTATATTGTAATTGTAAATTAATAACTTATTTATTTGCAGAACAATTAACATTAATCAGCAGCAAACAATCTTTGGAACGGAATTACAAATTATCAATTAAAATTGAAAAGAAAGTAGAGAAATGAAAATAAATAAATTGGTAAGTAAAATATTTATTTAATTATAATAAATACTAAAATATATAAAAATTTAAATGATAATACTAAAAATTAAATAAGAAATTTAATTACAATAATTATTATCATTTTATATAGCAATTGATTTTTTTTTTTATTATTTGATAGAAAAGTTTTCTTTAAATACTCCATAGAAAATGCTATTTTTTATAATCTTTTATAATTAATATTTTGTTATCAGTAATCTACCTAATTTCTTCTATCTACATTGATTTATATTAAAATGTATCTTTTTCCTGAAATCTAAGTAGAAATTATGGATTTTTACTGTTTAAATAAGAATTATTATTATTATTATATTATATTTTAAATGTAAATTAATAATTTATTTATTCGCAGAACAATCAATAGTATGCATTAGCTTTTGCGGCGGTTGGGTTGCCATTAAAAATAATTATGTTTTTCAACAGCAACAAATTTAAATGATTCAAATGATGTGTATTAAGACGTTTAATAAAAAATAATAATATTGTAATAATTCGACTGATACTATGAATGAATTATTGAAAATTGTGAATATTTATGTATTGTTTTAAACGTACACTAGTTTCATTCAACCCATACATTTATTTTGCATATAATTCATGTACACGAGGTTGTATTTTAAAAAGATTGGAACGTTTTAAAATCAATTTATAACACACAAATACGAAATAACCACATCTATCCATTAGAAGTGAAAACTAAATAATTGAATAAATGGGTGAGTAAAATATTTATTGAATTAATAATAAAGTAAGTTAGTTATTAAGAAAAATATATAAGTATAAAACATAATTTTTTTAAAACTTAAAGAAGGAATTTGTATGACAGAAACTCCTTCAGTAATTAATATTTTAGCAATTCATTAGTTTTTTTTTTTATTGTTGATAAAAACTATTTTATAAATAATTCATAGAAAATGCTATTTTTCAGAATCTTCAGTTTTGTAATTAATATTTTATCAGTAACACACAAAGCAATATTTAAATTTGACATTTGTGGTGTAAAGTAGCTCCCATTTTTCGTTTTTCTTAAAAACTATGTAATGTAATTCGATACGTCAAAGTTTATTTCATTATTCTACCTAATTTCTTCTATCTACATCCATTTTTATTAAAATGTATCTTTTTCCTGAAATCTAAGTAGAAATTATGGATTTTTACTATGTAAATAAGAATTATTATAGTTATTATTTTATTTTAAATGTAAATTAATAATTTATTTATTTGCAGAACAATTAACATTATGCAGCAGCATTTGCGGCGGTTGAGTTGTGGTTGTTGGAGTTGCAGCAAGATTAACAACATTAATAAATCAATAAAAATAATTATGTTCTTCAACAGCAACAAATTTAAATGATGATGTGAAATAAATATACAATAATAATAATATAATAATTCGGCTGATACTATGAATTATTGGAAATTATGAATATTTATGTGTGGCTTTAAATGTACACTAATTTCATTCACCACATATTTTAAAACAAGATTGTATTTTTAAAAGTATGGCACATTTCAAAAACAATTAATTTATAACACACAATTACAAATTATACACATCAATCCATTAAACATAAATAAAGCAAATAAATTGGTAAGTTAAACATTTAATTAATTATTATGATTCAGAAAAATATATAAGTATAAAATATTAAATAAGAAATTTAATTGTATTGCTATGTGAGAACTCTAAATAAATAATATTTAATTATTATTGTTATCGCCGTTTGCTTGCATAAATACGGGCGGTATAAAATTTATGGAAAATAGTCAAATTTTAAATCCGTATAATTGTTGTTGTAAGGTTATGAAAATCAATTCATACTCATCATACTTCATTTTTATATTATAGATATTTTGATTTTTATAATTTGTTCTCACTTCATAGTAAATTGTTAGATTCTTTGCACGCAGGTATTTTTTTTATTATTTTTTTTTTCAATTTAAATTAATTTTTTATTTTTTATTTTGTTTTTTGATCGCTCATTCGAATAAGTCGTGTAATTTTTGTTTTTTTGTGAATAGTTTAGCTATAGAATTTGAAAATTTTTTTTTTTTGTAAAATTAAAAATATTACTAATTATAATTATGAGAATTACCAATTACGAAATATTTTAAAATGGTAAATGTAATTTCTTAGTGAATGTTAAATTATTTGAATATTTGTGAACAAATTTGTTATTTATGGATTTCTCTATTTCTTTATGGCAATTAGTGCAAATAGTTGTTGCTTTACTTTAGCAATTGATCATTTTTTTGTTTTTGTTAAAAAATCAAAATAATTCATAGAAAATGCTAATTTGCAGAATTTCTAATTTCATAATTGTTATTATTTTTATCACTAAAATATGAGGGAATTGTGTGAAACAGCTGCCATTCGTTTTCTTAATAAAATAAAAAAAATGAGGTTATGAAAATCCAAACGCCACAAATTTTTTTTTACTTTATAATTTTGTTTTTTAATTTTGTTCATACTAAATTTTTTATTTTTTGTTTTTTGTTTGTGTACTTTTTTAATTTTTTTTTTTGGTTTTATTTTTTTACTGTACTTTTTTTATATACTAATAATATAATTAAATGATTATTACTATTATATTGTAAATGTAAATTAATAATTTATTTATTTGCAGAACCATTAACATCAAGCAGCAGCAAACAATCTTTAAAACACAATTACAAATTATCAATCAAAATTTAAAAGAAAATAGAGAAATAAAAATAAATAAATTGGTAACTAAAATATTTATTTAATTATAATAAATACTAAAATATATAAAAATTTAAATGATAATACTAAAAATTAAATAAGAAATTTAATTACAATAATTATTATCATTTTATATAGCAATTGATTTTTTTTATTATTTGATAGAAAAGTTTTCTTTAAATACTCCATAGAAAATGCTATTTTTTATAATCTTTTATAATTAATATTTTGTTATCAGTAATCTACCTAATTTCTTCTATCTACATTGATTTATATTAAAATGTATCTTTTTCCTGAAATCTAAGTAGAAATTATTGATTTTTACTGTTTAAATAAGAATTATTATTATTATTATATTATATTTTAAATGTAAATTAATAATTTATTTATTCGCAGAACAATCAATAGTATGCATTAGCTTTTGCTGCGGTTGGGTTGCCATTAAAAATAATTATGTTTTTCAACAGCAACAAATTTAAATGATTCAAATGATGTGTATTAAGACGTTTAATAAAAAATAATAGTAATGTAATAATTCGACTGAACTATGAATTATTGAAAATTGTGAATATTTATGTATTGTTTTAAACGTACACTAGTTTCATTCAACACATGCATTTATTTTGCATATAATTCATGTACACGAGGTTGTATTTTAAAAAGATTGGAACGTTTTAAAATCAATTTATAACACACAAATACGAAATAACCACATCTATCCATTAGAAGTGAAAAGTAAATAATTGAATAAATGGGGGAGTAAAACATTTATTGAATTAATAATAAAGTAAGTTAGTTATTAAGAAAAATATATAAGTATAAAACATAATTTTTTTAAAACTTAAATAAGGAATTTGTATGACAGAAACTCCTTCAGTAATTAATATTTTAGCAATTCATTAGTTTTTTTTTTTTTATTGATAAAAACTATTTTATAAATGCATAGTAAATGCTATTTTTCAGAATCTTCAGTTTTGTAATTAATATTTTATCAGTAGCACACAGCAATATTTAAATTTGACATTTGTGGTGTAAAATAGCTCCCATTTTTCGTTTTTCTTAAAAACTATGTAATGTAATTCGATACGTCAAAGTTTATTTCATTATTCTACCTAATTTCTTCTATCTACATCGATTTTTATTAAAATGTATCTTTTTCCTGAAATCTAATTTGAAATTATGGATTTTTACTGTCTAAATAAGAATTATTATTATTATTATATTATTTTCAATGAAAATTAATAATTTATTTATTTGCAGAACAATTAACATTATGCAAAAGCATTTGCGGCGGTTGAGTTGTGGTTGTTGGAGTTGCAGCAAGATTAAAATTATCAATAAATCAATAAAAATAATTATGTTCTTCAACAGCAACAAATTTAAATGATGATGTGAAATAAATATACAATAATAATAATATAATAATTCGGCTGATACTATGAATTATTGGAAATTATGAATATTTATGTGTGGCTTTAAATGTACACTAATTTCATTCACCACATATTTTGCAAATAATTCCTGTACACGAGGCTGTATTTTTTAAAGTATGGCACATTTCAAAAACAATTAATTTATAACACACAATTACAAATTATACACATCAATCCATTAAACATAAATAAAGCAAATAAATTGGTAAGTTAAACATTTAATTAATTTTTATGATTCTGAAAAATATATAAATATAAAATATAATCCTAAAATATTAAATAAGAAATTTAATTGTATTGCTAACATTCTATGTGAGAACTCTTTAAATAAATATTATTTAATTATTATTGTTATCACCGTTTGCTTGCATAAATAATAAAAATTTATGGTAAACAGTTAAAATTTAAATCCGTATAATTGCTGTTGTAAGATTATGAAAATCCACCATCATTTTCTTCATTTTTATATTATAAATATTTTGATTTTTAAAATTTGTTCTCAATAAATTTAAAATCAAATTGCTGGCCAGCCAACCCGGTTCATTAACATAATTTAATAAAAAGAAATTAATTTTATTAATTGTTAAGCTATTTACTTTTATTGCGTTATTTATTTTTAACATATAAAATCTAATTTAAAAACTATCAAAATTTGGTAAAACAAATCAATAAAAATACAAATTAACGACAAATAATACTAACCCCACAATTTTTCCAATATTCGGGTATGATTATTAATTAAATAATTTATAAAGCATTTTCCAATTATATTTAATAAGTTGAAATTTAAATCGGTGCGTTTTTAATTTGTGTTAAAGTTTAAATGCTAGAGGTTTTCAATTGTAAATATAGTTTTTTTTTTTTTGTAAGAGCAGGATGAAACAACATTTATAGTGTTACTACTGATATTCCGTATGCCAAATTTGGTTACCGGTACCGCGTACTAGGTTCATTTATAGGCTTGCATGCACAACTTCTTTATACATTAGCACTTTTCTTTCAATTTAATAGTGACTCAATGGTTTCCAATTAACTAGTACATGCGAACATGTATCGCTTCTAAAGGTGAATGTGTCATGTGCTGATTTTTTCTTGTTAATTTTTATACGGCATTTCTTTAAACATTTTAGATCGATCAGTGTTACACATTTTCTTGAAGGTGGTGCAAACAACTGTTTTAGTTTGTACGGTAATTCTGTTCTCCCAGTTTCAAAACTTTACTAAACATAGCAAGAAAGGTCGTTGAACAAAGTTCTTTTCTTTCTATGCCATGTTGCAAGATTGCATTAATTATCCGATGTACTTGTACTTTTGTGACGCATGTTGCTGTCGAAACACGAACTGATGGTTTTTAAAATTTATCCTTATATAATAATTGGTTGTATAGTTCATTTTTCACAGGAATTTTTCAAACAACTTCGATTGCAAAAATAAGGGATACCAATCATTGCGTTAAATATCATAACAGACGACCAGCGATTAGTTCGTAGCCTCCGTTGCTGTATGTCACATTTTACGATATATTTTTCTGTTTCATCAGTAAGTTTCAATGGATATGACAAAAATATTTCTGCCAAATGATCAGTAAATGCCGCTGACTTCTCAGTATCGCTTCGTGCCCATTCATTATTTACTTTTCGAATTGGTTATATTGTGGTTTTGTAGACTTATTTAGATGCCATAATTAGGAATTTTTTTGTTAGTAATTAGCTATAATACGTGACTGAGTAATATATAGATTACGACTGGTATATTTACAAAAAACCATAATACATATTTCATTTTCAGATTTTGATAAGATCCATAGCTGTAATAAGTACATTTCTACAGTTGTCCGCAGTAACACGACAAGATTAACAAATAATGTCCAGCTCAACATAGTTGATTGATTACTCTTATCACCAGTAACAGGATGCAAAGGTGAGTTATTTAATTTATTTTATTTTGTTACGACTTATGTTTAAATCGCTTTTACCATTTTTTGACAACCTTATCATTTCTTCGCATTCCCGCATCAAACTGATAACATAACCGAGTTTTGAGAAATAGAAATATATTATTGTATATTCATACAAGCAATTTTCCATCGCCAGTGCATTGTGAACAGTGAATATCTTTAAGTTAATTAGATTTTTTGCGTAGTTTTAAACGTTTTTTAATATAAGGTTGTCAAATATCTCCCTTCCGCCTTTTTGTCTTTTTAATTTCGCGGCTATGTACAAAGCGCTACAGAGCTCGTATCTGGCAACACTGTACATAATTTGAAAGCTCTTGACATAACAAACAAAACGACGCTATGTATGATTAGTTTGGATATTGCGTTCAACAGTTATAGACGTGTAAACATGGAGTTCACTAACGCCGAAATTCGCGCTATTTTAAAGTTTTCCTTCGTTAAAGGCAAATCCGCTAGAGAAACGTTCCGTGAGATTAATGGTGTTTTGGGGGATGGTACTCTATCACTTCGAACCGCGGAGGAATGGTTTCGACGATTCAGAGCCGGTGAAAACGACACCATGGATAAGCCAGCCGGCGGAAGACCTGTGACGACAAATACCGATCAAATCATGGAATACATCGAGTTAGACCGGCATGTGGCATCTCGTGACATCGCCCAGGAGATGGGAGTTAGTCACCAAACCATTTTAAACCATCTGCAGAAGGCTGGATACAAAAAAAAGCTTGATGTTTGGGTGCCACATGAATTAACAGTGAAAAATCTAATGGACCGAATTTCCATTTGCGAAATGCTGCTGAAACGGAACGAACTCGACCCATTCTTGAAGCGGATGGTGACTGGCGACGAAAAATGGATCACATACGACAATATCAAGCGAAAACGGTCGTGGTCGCAGGCCGGTGAATCGTCCCAAACAGTGGCCAAGCCGGGATTGACGGCCAGGAAGGTTTTGCTGTGTGTTTGGTGGGATTGGAAGGGAATCATCCACTATGAGCTGCTCCCATATGGCCAGACGCTTAATTCTACCATCTACTGCGAACAACTGGACCGCTTGAAGCAGGCGATCGACCAGAAGCGTCCAGAATTGGCCAAAAGGAAGGGTGTAGTGTTCCACCAGGACAACGCCAGACCACACACTTCGTTGATGACTCGTCAGAAGCTACGGGAGCTCGGATGGGAGGTTTTATCGCATCCACCATATAGCCCGGACATAGCGCCAAGTGATTACCACCTGTTCCTGTTCGAACAAAACGGCGCATATTTGAACTAAATCCGATTACTGTAACACTTTTTATAAAGCATTGAATAAAGAGCAAAAAGGCGGAAGGGAGATAGTTGACAACCTAATACATGAATCCGATTTATCGAGCTTTTCCGCATTCTCATGTGTTGAGCTATATGAACATCGATTATTTATTTGATTTCGTTCTCAGTAATTTTACCTGAACTACGTGAACGTGTTGCGCAACACTGAGTGAAAAATCAACCGAACGATAAATGACAAACCAATTTTGGGACACTGACGCTTTGTTTTGTCGTCTTGCTGTGATGCAGATGATTGTCGTCTTTCCTTTGCAGAAGTAAAAAAAAAATATGACGACAATGCGTCTTTTACTACACGAAAAATATCCAAAAAAATCGATACAAATTTTGTTCGGCAGTATGATAATTGAATTATCAGGATTTAACATTACAAACACGTAAATATCGACTAAATTCAACCGAAACTATGTATCAGTGAAACTATGTATTGTCTTAGTTGTCAATTAATTGTTATTCATTTTGAAGCACAAATTCCTTTTGTTGTAAGCATTGGGTATTTTGGTACTGTTGCTTAGTTTATCGTTCGCCGTTGACTTACCTGATAGAGCGAAATTTGATTTTCTCATGTAAACCAACCGGATTACTGTGCCTAAGCCTCCACACCGCACATGATAAGCTGACTTCCATGTTTTTATTACATTTTATATAAACTTTAATAGTTCAAAATTTGTTTATTTGTATAGAAAATCTGTTATTTTGTTTCAGATAAACAAACAATTCATCAAAATTTGCAGGATAAAAACAACAAAAAAAAAACGAGAATATTTGCTGCTATCAAGAAAATAATAGTGTGAAGTGTAGTTTAAGATTTTAATTTATAAGTTATTTATTTATATTTTAGTTATAGTTTAAGTTTAGCTATATTAATTGAATTGGATGAATTAAGCTTATTATAATAATTAATTTCCATTTAATTATTAATTAGTTTAATTCATTAATTTAAAAGACACAATTTAGATTTTAAGAAACTAAAGTATCTGCGATAGATAGGTATTCTACATAACGTTTTTTTAAAGTAGAACTTAAAGTATCAATTACGCGCGGGAATTGTATTATGTAATCACTTTTATATTTTCCATCGCTGACAGCTTTTTGTGTTGTGGCCTGGGGTCGCGTCGTATGTTAATGTCTTCATTTAGAATTTAATGGCTCTAATACTCACCGATCAGACAGAGTATTATGGTTGCAGGACAATAAATTTAGGCATTGCATGCGATGTTCCCATCATGGGACCCCCATGGTTCTAGTTGGTTGGGCTCGTTGGCTACGCCTGATTGTGCCTACCAATATTACAGATTTAATTTAAATATATTCCAATCTAATTGTAAAGAGTTTTATACTAATTTTTTCACTTGAATGGAAAACAAGTGAAAAAATTAGAAAATTGTCGACATTATCCACTGTGCCACTTGTGTTGTGCACAGTCAGGGATCTATTCGTCCCTTTTTACGTTTATCCCAAAGTCGTGCTGAACGATATTAGATATAGAAATAACGAAGTCATTATTTTAAATGCTTATAAACATGCTCCGAAAACGAATACAATTCCAAATAAACACATTTATATTTTCAAATTGTTTTAATCGTCTTTTGACACAGTATAAATTACTTTTAAATTAATATGTACAAAATTACCTTCATTAGTATTATATTTACATGTTGTATTATTCGGAGTTCTATACTCATTCGTATACGGATCATGTTTAACCCCCATATTAGTAGTGATTTCTTTGAAAGAATTTTGCGTGAAAACGCAAGTAAAGGTCAAATGTAAAATTTATTTACAATTTTAAATGAGAGAGTTTTGTTTGAATATGTAAGAAACATGTAACATTATTCAAGCAAACCACTCTCATTAATTTAATAATTTTTCGAAGTTATCAATACTTAATATGCAGTAGTTGGGTTTTTTAAAAATCGTCAGCATAGTTTATATTGATTATAGTAGTTATGACTTACGCATTATGTGCGTTAAGCGCGCGTTTGATCCATTGATCGTACGTATAAAAATTAAAATTAAGCAAATTAAATGTCTTTTGCTTGTCCATTATTTTAATAGCATCTAAGTAAAATTAGTTTTATATTTTTTTTTTCTCAATGCTATATCCTATCGCTATACAAAGAATTCCTATTGGGGTGTTATCGTCTCCGAGAAGTATTACTAACTAAAATTTTATGCATTCGTATTTGATTCAATTATTTTGTCACACGTCATAACTTTGTTACTATAAAATTACGGAGTGCAATTGGTAAATTGTTACAA
This sequence comes from Bibio marci, assembly GCA_910594885.2. NCBI lineage: Eukaryota > Metazoa > Arthropoda > Insecta > Diptera > Bibionidae > Bibio > Bibio marci. The sequence goes on along the minus strand of OU343116.1, from coordinate 14,145,045 downwards.
ACTCACATACGAGAGTAATTTACTAATTTGACTGTAATATTTATTGGATGTGCACAACAAGGAATGGCACTATTATGAAATGGTGGCTTAGCGTATGTCTTCGCACACGTCTCATATGGTACACTCCTAGGTTGAAAAATATTATAATGTTTTCTTTAAATCAATAAACACACACGCATCGTAACAATAACTCAAAATCAGTCGAATATTGTTTGATACACGGGTTGATTATTTGGTTGTTTATTCAATTACAAATTTTTTGACTCTTCGAACGCTAGTATTTGCTATGTACAACGAGTGAATGTGCGTGGATGTGTTTTTTTTAGAGAACATGTTATTTTATTGTTTCAACTTCAAAATGTTGGTGTAAGGGGAGCAGAAAGTCATCTAATTAAATTTATATTAACACTTGTTGTGAATAGGGGATGCGTTCCTGAGGCTGATCTTAATAATTTATGATATGAACGAGCCATCGGGTGTGTGTATAAAATTGAACGAGTAATATCATTTGAACGAATTTCATTCTGGTAGTCTTAATAGTGGGTAGGATTTATTGGAAAAAGACGTACTAATTTTATTTATTTGTAATCGATATAATGGTTATAAATCGGTCGGGTTTTAATTGTTTACTTACTTAATATTGGTGTAATCTCTCAGGCATGTGCAACGAACTGGTCACTCACATCCTGGAAATTGTTTTGCGTGGAAAATTAATAACTTACATAAATTGGTGCGTTGTGGAAGAATATCTATTATCTCTAACCATTTACGCTTCTATTGTATATTTTGTGTTTTATTATTTATAAAAATTTTGTAATAGTAACTTACATATACTTACATATATTAGTTTTAAGTTATAATTAAGATTAAAAATTGTATTGGTTAATAATTTAAGATTCAATCAAACCAGACGCTTGTGTTTTATTGTCAACATCTATTAATAATATTTAATATTTGTTTTTAATAAACTTATGAAAAAATTTGAAAATCAATTTTCAAATAATAATAAAACACAAGCACTCTGGTTATTATTTATATTTTATCAATAATTTTGTTGGTCTCTCTCTCTCTACACGAGGCATATTAGCCAATATTTGTGTAGTTAGACAAACCAATAAAATATTGAGATTATAATATAATTCATGATTGCGTATTTATAATTTATTCGTGAATTTGAATTCAATTTAGTTTTATGTTTGAATTTGTATATGAGTTTTTTTTCAAATGACATTGTCAAAATGTTATTTTTTCTCATATTTTTTGATTTTGTATATTTAAACTTCGGGAATCACTTTGGCATATTCTTTTAATATGTTACGCACAGGGAGTTTCTCCTCCCAACAAAGTGATTACGCGTTCGGGCTCACATGCAAAGGAATATCCGAGGTTTCCGATAAAACCGTTCTAAGCTGTAGTAACGAGTTTCTACAAAAAAAAAAAAATTATTTTATCGCCTGTGCATATTAATTTTAAAATTTGGAATTCTCAGTAGTGCATAATAATGATTGAACCATAATTTTTAATTTTTATAAATGTATGTGATTAAGTGTTCGGGCTCACATACAAAGGAATCTAAGCTTTTCCATAAAACCGTTTCGAGTTGTGAATGATCAAGTTTTTATTTTCTTCGATTCAGACCCGTGGCTTTTAATACTCTTCAAACACCGTCGCGGAATGTTACAAATAGTAATTTTCAGGCTGCCATTGAATTTCAACAGAAGTGTAATCATTGGGAGCTACATTATCTAACTATTTTTTTTCCATCGTGAATAGGTTTTCCATGTTATGGCCGGGGACGTGGCACTTATCAATTAGCGTTAATTGAGGCCTGGCACGCGCACGACCCTTGTTCTGGTTGCGAAACGATTATTCATGTGATTGTAGACATTCATATTCACAGGAAGGCAAATTTGCCCTATGTAAATAGGTAAAAAACACAAATTTTAACCTTTGTATTGAATATTGTTCTACTCTCGCATGTGCAGTAATTTTGTACTCATAACCGGCGAATTATATTACATGGATAATTATATGTTACGTTGTAGTCCCATGTGAGGACCACGTCTGAATGATGTTCGTACGCAATCCCTATTTTATTATGTATATATATGTTTTTTTGTCGTCATGACCATTAATACAGTTGAATTTAAATATCTACTTTGGGTTTTGTGTAACATATCTATAATTGGAAAAAAATTTGTAAAATTAAATTAATTTTGGTTCAATTGTTATTGTATAAAATTTCATCTAAATCTTAATTTCTTCATATTCTGCGAAAATTGCAAAAATAAATTATTAATGAAAAAGAGTATGGAAAAATTAAGGAGAATTAATGGTGAAGTTAGTAGTGACGTCAAAGATAATTTTGTGTAGACATCGTATAAAATTACCGATGTTGACATCTGTTGGCTAATAGATTATTTTGCAGACTTTCTCAGGGGAAAGTGGTGAGTATATATATATTGGTTTAGGTATGAGATGAAAGGTATTTAATATCACATTTATTTTGGCTAGTGCCATCTCTATTGGAGTATATTTGTTTATATGAAGTAGCGCTTAAATAGTATTCAATAACTTATTGACATTTGTAATGTTTTCAAATAAAAAATAACCACGAGTATATGATTATGCTTGACTAATACTTCATCTCAAAATTTCGTATATTTTTATGTATTTTCTCAAATTTTTTTGGCCAATATTTTTCATTTCTTTTGGAGCGAATATCTGCATCATTTCTTGAACAATTTAGATCAAATTTGGTACGTAGGTTTAAAATATGATTTTACAGGTATTTATTAAATAGTTATTTTTTAAAATTGATAATTATGATACATTCATTTAGTTTTATATTGATTGATTTCTATTTTATTATTTTATTAAAATTTAATACAAAATTAATTATATTTTACAAAATTTGTGATAATGTTTATTTTATTTTTATATAAATATGTAATTAATAAAAACAAAAAATTTCATTTAAATAAAATAACATTTGTACTGATTTTTTCTCCTAACTTTTTGCTTGTTTTTTGATTTCCAGACTTTACTTGTGTTTTAGCCGAATTTTGTTTTGCCATTTTGACCGACTTAGAGGCGGAATTTTCGAGAAATTCCAACGGATTCTTGTTCGGACGATGACCCCGCGTCGTTTAAGCCTATGTTGTTTTTTAACCACTTTTTCGCATTTTTTTGTTTTGCCAATTTGACCCACTTAGAGGCGGAATTTTGGAGTAATCTCAACGGATTCTTGTTCGGACGATGACCACGCGTCTTTTAAGCCTATTTCCGGCCCTATTTTTTTGGACTTTTTTGACCCCCAAAAGTGTGGGTTATAACCCATTGCCGAAAAAATTTTTTTGCCCGTAGGACCTTCAGATTTTCAGGGATTGTAGAGCTCGGAAAAAAAACAGGATCTGTCGACCTCTTTTCCGGATTTCCCTCCGGGGGCGGAGCTATGGACCTTCGAAAGTACCAAATGGGTCACTTTTGGACCACTATAACTCCGGAAATACTCAATATTTCGGGAGGAGCTTTTTACCAGTGATAGTCCTCCTCAAGGGCTACAAATTATATTATGGGGGTGACTTTCTATCTAGAAGGGTTTTCCATCTACGGGTGCCTAAAGTTCGGAAAATTGATTGCAGACCAATATTCTGAGTACTGGAAAGTCGGGAAATATTGGACTTTCCAAAAATCTAATGATGCAGAAATGTAGAGGAAAGTCTAAAGTTTATCGTCAGATTTTTTTTGGAATTTTCCAATGGAAAATACGGATTTTCCAGGAACAACGAAAAACATCGATTTTTTCATGTTTTAAAATGGGAATTTCCCGGCTTTGCCAATGGAATTTCCCGATGCCCTATTTATCACAGATAGTAGACTATATGCCACGTCTTTTAAGCCCCACCTTAACTCTTTAAGTCTAACGGTTCTCTCACAATGACCGCCCAAAGTTAGGCTTACACGAAAATTTCAAAATCTTAAATCGGTCATAAGTCGACCAATAGATTTTTCACGGAAAAAGTCCAGAAGCTTTGTTGTGCGCCCTAAGATCCTCTACAAGATGGCTGTAACAAAAATTGGCTAACTAATAAATTTTTTTCGAAAACATCCGAAACCTGGTTTTCAGATTTTCCGGGAATTTTCTCCAGCCCAAAGTTGATGACTTACAGATGTCTTATAGCCATAAATGGATTTAGATGGTAAATGTACTGAGGGAGTGGTACTAAAAATTTTTTCTAACTATTACAGTTTTCCCGGAATTTTCCGATTAAAATTAAAATTTTCCAGATTTTCCCGAAAATTTTCAGATGTCTTAATTAGAATATTAGAAACACTTTTTACCACTAAAGGACCCGAATCTATTTACGGGTTTTCCCGGAATTTTCATATAACGGTTTCATATGCATGGTGAAAATTCCCTGTTTTTATGATACCAAAAGTTAGGTAATTTAATTACCTATCATTTGATATCTATCTCAATCTCCTACCTCTTCAAACGGCTGAGCTATAGTGATTTTTAATAAACTAAAGGCAAGGTGAAAAGTCCCTGTTTTTATGTTACCAAAAGTTAGATAATTTAATTACCTATCATTTGATACCCATCCCACCCGCCCACCACTTCAAACGGCTGAGTTATAGTGTTTTTAAAAATAATATACTTATAAGAAAATATCATTTGCACCCACTTACAGGCGGAATTTTCCAAATTTTCCACCTGATTCTTGTTCGGACGATGACCCCGCGTCGTTTAAGCCATAGTTTATTTTTGACCTGATTTTCACATGTTTTTTTTTTGCCAATTTGACCCACTTAGAGGCGGAATTTTGGAGAAATTCCACCGGATTCTTGTTCAGACGATGACCCCGCGTCTTTTAAGCCTATTTCCGGCCCTATTTTTTTGGACTTTTTTGACCCCCAAAAGTGTGGGTTATAACCCATTGCCAAAAAAGTTTTTTTGCCCGTAGGACCTTCAGATTTTCAGGGATTGTAGAGCTCGGAAAAAAAACAGGATCTGTCGACCCCTTTGCCGGATTTCCCTCGGGGGGCGGAGCTATGGACCTTCGAAAGTACCAAATGGGTAACTTTTGGACCACTATAACTCCGGAAATACTCAATATGTTGCGACGAGCTTCTCATCAATGATAGCCCTTCTTATGAGCTACAAATTATAATATTGGGGTGACTTCCTATCTATAAGGGTTTTCCATCTGCGGGTGCACTAAGTTCGGAAAATCGATTGCAGACCAATGTTCCGAGTACTAGAAAGTCGGGAAATATTAGACTTTCCAAAAATCTAATGATGCAGAAATGTAGAGGAAAATCCAAAGTTTATCATCAGATTTTTTTTAGAATTTTCCAATGGAAAATACGGATTTTCCAGGAACAACGAAAAACATCGATTTTTTCATGTTTTAAAATGGGAATTTCCCGGCTTTCCCAATGGAATTTCCCGATGCCCTATTTATCACAGATAGTAGACTATATGCCACGTCTTTTAAGCCCCACCTCAACTCTCTAAATCTAAGGGTTTTTCTACAATGGCCGCCCAAAGTTAGGCTTACACGAAAATTTCAAAATCTTAAACCGGTCATAAGTCGACCAATAGATTTTTCACGGAAAAAGTCCAGAAGCTTTGTTGTGCGCCCTAAGATCCTCTACAAGATGGCTGTAACAAAAATTGGCTAACTAATAAATTTTTTTCGAAAACATCCAAAACCTGGTTTTCAGATTTTCCGGGAATTTTCTCCAGCCCAAAGTTGATGACTTACAGATTTCTTATAGCCATAAATGGATTTAGATGGTAAATGTACTGAGGGAGTGGTACTAAAAATTTTTTCTAACTATTACAGTTTTCCCGGAATTTTCCGATTAAAATTAAAATTTTCCGGATTTTCCCGAAAATTTCCAGATGTCTTAATTAGAATATTAGAAACACTTTTTACCACTAAAGGACCCGAATCTATTTACGGGTTTTCCCGAAATTTTCATATAACGGTTTCATATGCATGGTGAAAAACCCATGTTTTTCTTTTACAAAAAGTTAGGTAGTTCAATTACCTATCATTTAAAACCTATCCCATCCTCCTACCACTTCAAACGGCTGAGCTAGCAGTTTTACCATATACCAAATATATCATTATTTATTCACTATTTTTTTACCTTCAAATTTTATTTTTATTTATTTTCGATTTTCCTTAAATTTACCTATTATCAGGTTTTATCACAATATATTCACGGGCTTCCCTCGAATTTTCATTCAAAGTTTTTCATAAGTTGTATGAAGAAAATTAATATTTTTAAATCTACAAAAGAACTAAAAATAATTGTGCAAAAAATTAAATTAAATTTACACACGAAAACAACAAATTCAAGTGATTTCTTTTTATTTAACTTTTTCTTTCCCATTCGAAATAATATAAACAATAAACTAAAACATCGTTGGTGTTTGTTATTATCTTCTTCTTCTTTTAATATATATATTTACGATTTTTTAGTTATTGGGAATAGGCGATCAGATATGCTACGGAAAATATTGTTTAATTACTATTTATTTACATATTTATTGTAGGAGAAAGAGAATACAATAACAAAATCAATTTTTGTCAATTTCGATTTACTACTGCGGTTCAAGGTCGAACTAAAAAAACAACAAAATACAACTTACAAATAAAAGAAGAAGAAGATAATAACAAACACCAACGATGTTTTAGTTTATTGTTTATATTATTTCGAATGGAAAAGAAAAAGTTAAATAAAAAGAAATCACTTTAATTTGTTGTTTTCGTGTGTAAATTTAATTTAATTTTTTACACAATTATTTTTAGTTCTTCTGTAGCTTTAAAAATATTTTATGAAAAACTTTGAATGAAAAATCAAGGAAAGCCCGTGAAAATATGGTGAAAAAAAATGATAATTGGGAAATTTAAGGAAAATCGTAAATACTGAAAACAAAATTCTGAAGGTAAATTAGTGGAAAAATGATGGTATATTTGGTAAACAGCAAAAATTCTAGCTCAGCCGTTTGAAGTGGTAGGAGGATGGGATAGGTTTTAAATGATAGGTAATTAAACTACCTAACTTTTTGTAAAAGAAAAATCGGGATTTTCTACCATGAATATGAAACCGTTATATGAAAATTCCGGGAAAACGCGTAAATAGATTCGGGTCCTCTAGTGGTAAAAAATAATTCTAATATTCTAACGAAGACGTCTGGAAATTTGCGGGAAAATCCGGAAAATTTTAATTTTGATCGGGAAATTCCGGGAAAACTGTAATAGTTAGGAAACATTTTCAGTACCACTCCCTCAGTACATTTACCATCTAAATCCATTTATGGCTATAAGAAATCTGTAAGTCATCAACTTTGGGCTGGAGAAAATTCCCGGAAAATCTGAAAACCAGGTTTTGGATGTTTTCAAAAAAAATTTATTAGTTAGCCAATTTTTGTTACAGCCATCTTGTAGAGGATCTTAGGGCGCACAACAAAGCTTCTGGACTTTTTCCGTGAAAAATCTATTGGTCGACTTATGACCGATTTTAGATTTTGAAATTTTCGTGTAAGCCTAACTTTGGGCGGTCATTGTGAGAGAACCGTTAGACTTAAAGAGTTGTGGTGGGGCTTAAAAGACGTGGCATATAGTCTACTATCTGTGATAAATAGGGCATCGGGAAATTCCATTGGGAAAGTCGGGAAATTTCCATTTTAAAACATGAAAAAATCGATGTTTTTCGTTGTTCCTGGAAAATCCGTATTTTCCATTGGAAAATTCCAAAAAAAATCTGACGATAAACTTTAGACTTTCCTCTACATTTCTGCATCATTAGATCTTTGGAAAGTCTAATATTTCCCGACTTGCCAGTACTCGGAATATTGGTCTGCAAACGTTTTTCCGAACTTTGGGGACCCCTGGTTGGAAAACCCTTCTAGATAGGAAGTCACCCCCTTAATATAATTTGTAGTCCTTGAGGAGGACTATCACTGGTGAGAAGCTCGTCGCGAAATATTGAGTATTTCCGGAGTTGTAGGGGTCCAAAAGTGACCCATTTGGTACTTTCGAAGGTCCATAGCTCCGCCCCCCGAGGGAAATCCGGCAAAGGGGTCGACAGAACCTGTTTTTTTTCCGAGCTCTACAATCCCTGAAAATCTGAAGGTCCTACGGGCAAAAAAATTTTTTCGGCAATGGGTTATAACCCACACTTTTGAAGGTCAAAAAAGTCCAAAAAAATAGGGCCGGAAATAGGCTTAAAAGATGCGGGGTCATCGTCTGAACAAGAATCCGGTGGAGTTTCTCCAAAATTCCGCCTCTAAGTGGGTCAAATTGGCAAAACAAAAAACATGTGAAAAACAGGTCAAAAATAAACTATGGCTTAAACGGTGCGGGGTCATCGTCCGAACAAGAATCCGTTGGAATTTCTCGAAAATTCCGCCTCTAAGTCGGTCAAAATGGCAAAACAAAAAACATGTGAAAATGTGGTAAAAAAAAAATATGGCTGGAAATAGGCTTAAACGATGTGGGGTCATTGTCCGAACAAGAATCCGTTGGAATTTCTCGAAAGTTCCACCTCTAAGTGGGTCAAAAATGAAAAAGAAAAAAAATTGAAAAACAAATTTGCCTGCTGGATATTATGTTCTCCTGATACTGAATTCGAAAAATGCTGAATATTTTGTTTCTAATATATTTAAGAATTTAATATTCAGTATTTCAGACCATTTTCACGAATTTGTAACAGTTGAGCATAACCCCTCCAGGCTGTAGTAAGTATTATCTGATTTTTTTTCTAATATATCTAGTTTGGACGACTGTCGAAGTTTATTTATATATTATTTTGTACCATCTTATCTTGTGGATCACAATAAGGAACATGATTTTGGAATTTAAGTTATATGTTAATTTTACTCAAACCCAATTGATAAATAATAACAAATGTTATTTTTTATTTATTTGTTTTTTCTTATTTATTTTGTCTATTTTAGTAGAATATTTTAGATATAATTTAAAAACCCATACAAAATAAAAATATAAATATAAAATGTGTAAAATTTAAATTTAATTTCCCAATCACGGGACGCGGACCGCTTGGTCGTACATTTTCTTTTGTTTTTTCTTTTATATAATTTTAAAATAATTTTTTTTATAATAAATATAATATTGTTTTTGAAATTAAAAATTAATAAATTAATTGTGTTACCACTAAAAATATGACATGGTTGTCGACGCAAGTTACCAGAAAAATTATGGTGTAGTGGCGTTTTTACAAAATGTTACAAGGTGAAAAAAAATATAATTCGGTAATCCTAAGTTATAATGGGTGTGTGTGTCTGTGGGTGTGTGTAGAGGCAATTAATAAAACATTTCTAATTTTTTTTCTTCCGTGTTAAATTGTTTTAAATTATAATTATTCTAATTCTAATAACCAACTATCGGATTTAACATTACATTTTCTTAAAAGATTTTCGACCGAAACACACTTTATAGGACCTTAACTTACAATTAGTTCTTGACTGAAATGAGGCATGTAATGTGATATATTATTACAAGTAATTTTTTTAAAATTGTTTTCCTTCATTTTCTACAATTTTATCCTATCTCTCTCTCTCTGGTAATGTGATGATACGAGACGAGATTTTGTCATACAACAACTTAACTTTACTGCTTCTTACTCGCTTTTGTTCATTATTTTCGCAACAACTATTTGTTTCAATTGATTCGTTTCATTAGACTTTAGAAAGTCGTGGTACATCACACCTTTCTGTTGCCACCAAATGCAAAACATTATCGTGTGACTCGGCGGTGCTTCGGCTGGGTCCCAACCCATGACGTTTTACTTTTAGTCTCAATGTATTGTCCCCACTTTTCATCATACCATAAATTTAATAAATTCATATATAATAAAGAAAAAACTCTGGAACTCTTGATCACCATAACATTTTTTGACCAATCGATGAGTTTCTGCTACATTTTTTCTAAAATTAAAGTATAAAGTGTACAAGAATTTATCCGAAAAAAGCAATTTAAAGTATTCCATTTTTCATCGAATAAAAAAAATTTTTGTTTTTCAACTGATAACATTTTCGTTATCGAAATTCTAGAACAAATTTGGTTTTCTGGATAACAACCAGCCAACAAACCGAGAGAAATTTCTCATCGAATTTTTCACAAATTTAGTATGTACATACATTAATATTGGGATCGCATGGTGAGTTCCCAAAGAAGTTCTGAAAAATTAATACTCAGGACTGTAGTATGCTGTATAACGTTCTTCAATAACCTTTGGCTATAATTTGCCTATTTCTCTATTCCGATTTTGTTGAAATTTAGTATATATAGGTTTAAAATCGAATTATATATGAATAGTTTTTAAGTGTATATTTTGGGAAATCGATACTGAGAGCAATTTTATGGACCAGATACTAGAAATATGTCTATACATAACAAAGATTGATGAAAATTGGATAAGTATTTACGAAATTACAAAATTTCTAGAATCTGTTACATAAAACTGGCGTGAGTATTGAATTTTCAGAAACTCCTTTGGAACTACTCTTCATCTAATTCTATTTTAAATATATCGATACTAAATTTCATCAGAATCGGATGATAAATAGCCAAATTGACCATGTTATTGTAGCACATTATAGAACAATGTCCTGAATATCGATTTTCCAGCAGAATTTATTTAGCAACTCATCATTTAATCCCATTCTAAATGTATTTAATAAATTTCATCAAAATCGCATGAGAAAATAGTAAAATAGGTTTTCCATTGTCGGATTTCTAATTCCATTACTCCGCACTTAACTAATATCCGAAATTTTATCAAAATCGTACGAGAAATGAATAGCTATTTAGTTTATAATCATATTGGGAAAACTGTTGCTTATAATAATTGTTGCAGCGTCGTAAGCAACAGATTCGGTTCCATTAACTTACTCTTACCGACGTTTTGCTGTACATGCAATATCCAAAGACTTTTACAATAGCCCGGCATAATGTGATCGTTGTACATTTACACTAATAATAAGCTAAGGTCTTATAACATAATTTTACTATCTAGTGATTTTAGTTAAACAGTGATTTTCATTGATTATTTCATTTCTTTACTATTTTATTTTTTATTTTTTTTTTAATTTTCCCAAAGAGTTCCAAATTTTTTAATTTAATTTTCTACTTTTTATTCAAAAATTTATAAATTAATTACTTTTTTTTTAGTTTATGCAAAAAATATTACAATTAAATAAATTAATCGGCGTGTTGTAATTATAACAGTTAAAATATTGAAATTAATTAGAAGTGTTCGCAAAATTGCTACTTAATTTAGGTATGTGTAACTTTTATTTTTGAGACTGTCGTTCTGGGATAGCATTTTTGTATTATTATCACTATTTAAATTCTGTTAATTCTGTTTTTCGAAATTATCGCGCATCGCATCCAGCGTTAGCATCCAATGAATTGCCTGTATATAGTTGTCACGCGATAGACAGACCAGAGACGAAACTTTTTCAGATTTCAAAGTATCACTTTATTTTTCTTATAATAATTTTATACACGAACAAAAATTTCTTTTTAAATTTTCTGTGCCATCGATAACTGGAAATTCCGGTTATAAATCGCTTTTGAAGAAGCGTGAATTGTTTCTTTTTGTTAAAAAATCTGTTCTATGAAATATTGAAAATTTACAATTCCATATTCAAAAATGGAAATCCGTTAAAATTATGTTACGCGTAATTGACAAATTTAATTAAGTAAATGGACATTTCAATTTTTATCCATAATACGTTGCCGTCTATACTTTCAATTCGGCTGCCACAGAAAAATATTGTGATATTGCAATCTGATAACATTTTTCACATTTTATAATGGTATGCGATCTCGGTTCATGTCTGAACCAACACTAAATGCATGGTCAAATTTCTTAATTTGAAATAAAAAGTAATTTATTGCATATTAATTATTGTGTGACTAAGCCATTTTATCTGTCAATGGTGGACGACAAATCAGATATATCATATCATTAATAAATAAAAAGTTCCCAAAAAGTCCAAAAATTATAATTTAAAGGTTAATAACCTTTTTTAATTATAATAAAGTAAATTTATAAATTTTTTTTAAATATTCAATTAATTATTTAATCAATATTTTATAAATATTCATTTTGCAAAATTAAAAATATCATTTCATCTTTACAACAATAATAATGTTTAAATATTGTTGTTAGTATCTTGTTGGATTTCCACTTCTATCTAAAACAGCTTGTGGCCATCTGGCCATTGATAAAATCAATTTTTTTTACAATATTCTTTAATGATTAATTCTCAATATATTTTTTAATTACATCTATTAATGATGTTTTGTTTCTGATACTGTAATTGTACAAACAATTTTCGACCCACTCCATGCCATGTTCAATGGGATTCAAGTCAAGAGGTGGTGTAATTTAAGTGATGTTTAACATTATATAATTAGCTACATTCTCATCGATTATTGGCTGCATGTTTTTGGGGATCATTATCTTGTTGAAAGATATAGCTGGATCCCAAATCTAGTTTATTGGCACTTTCAAAATATTTATTTACATATATACTGGTTCATTATTACGTTATCTATAATATGTATTGGCCAGCAGCAGCAAAATAGTCCCACGCACAATCATTGAACCACAGTGCACCATGTTTAACTATTGTTTTCATATGTTCAGTCACATGATTTTCGCCACACTTTAGTACGCCCTGCATTCGAGAATATACTTTCATCGGAAAATATTACTGTTTTCCAATAGCTCGCATCGCTATCAATCTACTGGTCAACAAAATCTAAACGTTTTTGGCAGTTAATATAACTAACAAAAAATGTGTTTTAGTCTTCTCCAACCTGACCTATCCGCACAGTCAATATTTTCCTATTCCGAATTTTAAGGATATCTAACAGTTTACTTCATCTAACCATTTAGCCTTAGCTCTTCCGGCTCTCCTTCTATACCTTCTGGAACACCATTCAACAGTTTTTTTTGGCACACGTACTTCCTCCATACCGAATACGTGTCCATGCCATCTTAATCTATTTTGTTTGTTTTGACATAATTTGGTTGACCGTAAAAGTTGTGTAATTCATAATTGTATGTTCGCCTCCAAATCCATTTGGTTTTTTGGCGCAATCAAATATGTCATCTTTGTTTGTTAAACTTCTAGACACACTTTTAAAATATTCGACAAAGGTTTTGCGTTATTTTTAATAAATCGATGCTGATGATCTTTTAATATACACGTCATTGCTTCTAGATCTAACTGAATTTTCTAACGAATGTTACAATATCTTGTTATAATTCTGCATTTTGTGTTGTTGACACCTTCCACTTTAATAATATATTTTATATTTTCTTTAAATTTTTCCATTCCATTTCCATATTATGAAGATTAATTTGCCACTTGCCGTTCTTGTACCGTAGTAAGTAGCATATGTCATTATACAATAATTATAAATTAATAGTGTTTACAATGTAACGTGCGTATTTGCATCACTTCTTCTTGGCTATTAATTTGGAAAGAATTTTTTTTTTGTTTATGTGTTGTGATGAATTTGTTGTAACGATGAAATACGATATATTGTTAATTTTACAAAATGAATATTTATAAATTATTAATTAAATAATTAAATGTATTTTATAAAATTTAAAAATACTTTATAAATAAAACAAAGTTATTAACCTTTTTTTAAATTATATAATTTTTAAACTTTTTTGTTGAAAATTTGCATCATTTATTCTCGCCAGTAGGTACGTTGAATTGAATTGTGTGGTGGATGCAATATTCTATCCCAAACACAGCCGAATAAAAGATTCCTTATTAAACATAGAAAATCTATTGTTATCTATATATTTTTAAAGTGTAAAATTATAATTCACTATTGAAACAATCGGCGCTTAATTAATTTAACAAGAAAATACGATATATAGTCAACAATTTACAAAATAAAAGACATTATCATAATAATATAATAATGATATTAATAATAAAAAATAATAATTATAAATTATTAATAATTGTGATAATTAATAAATCATAAAGTATAATAATTAAAATAATTAACATGATAAAATACAAAAATCAAAAATATATATAATTTTTTATAAACGTTTTTTTTTTTTCTGTGTTTACTTCTTTAATTGTTTTTTTTTTTTAAGGTACTTAAAAAAGTTTTAAAATATCTTTTTTAATGGCTGTATTGGTTGCTACTTATAAAATGCCAAGGCAAAAATTTCAAATATTCATACAAATTAGGCTATGTTCCAACTGGGTATGACAATCACATTCATACGCTTATGATTAATTTAAAATACGTATTTTGATTAAAAGCATCTAACATCTATTTGTTGTGTGGCTACTCGAAGTATGACTCTTATGACATCGACTAGTCGGTAGGTATGTTAAATGTTTCCATCTAAAATACATATTTTATACTAATCATAACCAATGGAAACATAGGATACATATACACACAATCACACAAAACCATATATACACTCACACACGCACACACTTACACACACACTTAAACACACACTTACACACACACACACACGCATATATATTTATGTATATATAACAAAAACACAAATTCACAATCTGCGCCATCGGATAATCTCACAAATTATTTTGTAAAAATGATAATAAAGTTGTTTCATAATGTTTGCTTGCATCTAAATTTCGTAGTGAATGTCGTTCATTTGGATACACTTGTAATTGATACGGTTTATTAGCTTTAATTAATAAATTTATTAATTGTGATGTGTGAAAAAAATGAACATTTTCATCAATTAATCCATGAATTATCAGCAGACGATTATCTCTGTAAATAAATGGGGAAAAAAAAATAAAGAATAAAAAAGAAGAAAAAACAATATTATGGAACAACAAACTATTACAAATTTGGAGGATTACCGGCAGCAAAAGTAGTATTTATTATATATAGTGTGTGGAAGAAATTAAAATTATGCGTTGAAGGTGGCGCAATAACAGAGGTTATTGGAAAGGCGATAATATATAGTTAGAAATGAGTGGTTTGATGATGAATGTGGAAATGCTCGGGATGCCAAAAAAAAAAAATGCATCCAGGCTGCAAATGATAACGTGGGCTACACGAACCACCGTTGACGGCTATCGCGCGAAGAGGGTTTTGCGGGCGTAAATTGATTCGTAGAAAAAAAAACGAGAACTAGAACGAAGGGTTTACGTAGAAATGGAGAAGTTCAAAACAGGAAATAATGATAATAGAAGATTGTACCGGAATGTCAATCGTATTCGCAACGGCGGATACAATCAACAACCAATTATATGCAAAAACAGACAACAGGTGAGGGTATGGTGCAAGAGGAATGGTGCCTCGATGAACCGAGTACTTCAAAAAGCTATTAAATGTGAACACGTCAGTGAATACTGTGGAGCATGTGCAATTTCAAACTGCCCGCAGCCATTTATAGCTGAACCATCAATACACGCAAAGTACAGAATGTTATTCAATAGCTCAAAAATTATAAATCACCTGGATCTGATAGATTACCAGGTGAACACTTTAAATATGGTGGAAATACATTATGGTATCAACTACATCTTCCAATTGTAAAGATTAAGAATAATAAACATGTGCCAGATGAATGGAAGGATGGTATTATCTGTCCAATGTACAAAATGGGTGATAAATTTAATTGGAATAACTATATTAAACCTTGCCTTATATACTATACCATAGATTTATTCCACATATGCCAATGAAATTATCAGAGCATACCAGTGTGGTTTCTGCGCAGATCAATCTACATCTGTGTATGGAATTCAATGTCGATACACTCCATTTGTTTGTTGATTTAAAAGCGGCATAGTGGATAGCGTCACTAGGTCCAAGTTATATGGAGAATTATGAAAGAATTTGGTATTCCAAAAAAACTCATAGATTTGGTGGCCATGATGTTGGAAAATTTGAAGTTACAAGTACGAGGTAAATTATTAATATTGCTAAAGAAGGCACAATTTTTACAAAATCGGATCAATTATTAGTGTATGCTGAGGTTATAGACATAATAGGTCGGATTATGATAACTGTCAAGGATGCTTTCGAATCGTTACACATCGAGGAGGCATCGGATCTAGGTCTCAAATTGAATGCAGACAAAACCAAATATTTGGTGGCAACGAATACATCAGGAATTTGAGATCAAACTGTTAATATTGGAGACCGCAATTTTGAAATAGTTAATAGTTTTGTATACTTAGGATCGTTGATAAATGTGGAAAATGATATTAAAGAGAAAATTCAACAACTGGAAACAGATGTTATTACGGGCTAAAAAAAACAAGGTACTCCGTGGAATATTTGGTCCCGTCACAGAACAGAATGATTGGAGGCGAAGATACAATTTTGAATTAGACAAGTTGTACGATCAACCAAATATTGTCAAAAGAATCAAAATCAATAGATTAAGATAGCTTGGACACGTATTACGCATAGAGTAGGAGCGTGTGCCTAAAAAACTGTTGAATGGTAATCCAGAAGGTAGAAGCAGAGCCGGAAGGCGCAAGGCAAGATGGCTAGATGCAGTAAACTGTGATATAAAGATCCTTAAAATTCGTGATTGGAAGACATTGACTGCGCGGATATGTCAGGTTAGAGAAGCGTGTTGGCGACGGTTAAAACCGCACCTGGGTTATAATGCCATGGAGTAAGTAAGTAAGTAAGTATGTGCATCTCACCACCTTAACTAAATTAAATAAAACTTAAGTAATTGACAAAATATCATAACTATATAGATTCGGTCACAGTACACAGTTAGTCATTTAGTGTTTTTTTTGCCATGATGTTACTATCACACTGTGCACGTAAAATAAAAACGAATCAGCTCACGTAAACCGTAAAACTACTTAATATAAGGTCGTATACCATAATCGATCGATAATTTGCGTAATAAATTCGACACAAACAATCCAGGACGAATGTCGGGACAATCGTCCAAAATCTATTGGTGTACCACAAAATATCGATGCTGTATGGGTATGGGCTGATAATGCAAAATCTTCATTTAACAAACAGTGAGATTGAACATCGAAAAACGGATCATCCGCTGTACATCCCTGCCAATGACTTCTTTTTATTTCCGAACATAAAAAATAAATTACGTAGTCAACGATTTTCGATTTAAATTATGACATTAACGGAAAATTTGAGGACAGCTTTTGAACTATTATAACTATTATAAAAGAATATATGGAAAACTACTATTTAAAAATAGTTTTCCGTGAGAATTTCTATGAACTTTGGAACTGCCCTGAGGAACGATTTTATAGAACTTCAGTTGGAACTATTATTCATATAATTCCATTATAAAAATTTGATCAAAATAACAAAAATATTGACGAAGTTCTAAAGTTTCTGGAATCTGGTTCGTGAAACTACCCTGAGTAACGATTTCATTAAAGTATATTGGACCAGCCTAATAAACATGATTTTGAATTTTGTCATCTTTCAAACAACGTCATATATCTGTGCTCATAGAACTCATATCAACATCAAAATAAACCATTCCTTTGTATTCGCAATGATAACATAATCTTCGTTTCCATTTGTTGTATAACACCTTTAGATGTTGTTTGAGTTTGGTCGATTTTGTTTTGCTCTATTTTTCATCGCCAGTTAACAATCGTTTCTAAAATGAATCATATTCGTTACGTTTCATAAACATATCGCTGATGATAAGTGAATTTCTTTAAGTTCATGTGGAACACATAAATCGAGTTTGTTTTTGTATCGAACGCGAGGAGTTCTTTGAACGTATTTATTTACAAAACCTTATGGGTAAGATCTGATGCAATACTCAACATCGCATGAGTATAATAAGATACTTTTAACGTTTGAATCAATGATATTTTAGCGTTACTTCGACCGACACCGCTTGCCTTATTTACCGCAAGTATCATCGGCAAAATCGAAGTGCTCAATTCGATTGATTGGTCTGGCTACCAATGAGAAATATTATAGCGATGGTAAAAGAATACAACCTTGTTTTAATCCAGTTCCAACGCGGTATGGTATAACTTGATGCAATACCTTAGACATTCAGTCGCTTCTTTTTAACAATATGTTCTATAACTTTGCCGCAAGAAGTGCATATTTTGTTAAAAAAAATACCTATTTAGAGTGCCCAGAGCGCATTGGAAGTTCACGAACAATGTGGATAGGTGGAGATTGTAATTCCACAGATGGCTCAATAACAATTACATGTTTTTTTTTGGTTGAACTTCAGCCAAACGAACAACCAATTGAATTCATTTTCAGATTCGTTGCTGTAATATGTGTACTAGTAACTCATTGATTGTGTTCAAGAGCGTGATATCTCTCTAGTTTGTGCGAATACGCCGGTCACGCTTTTTGTGCAACTTAATAATAAAACCATTTTTTTCTATTTATTCCAAGGGAAATACACCATCTCACTGTTTTAATCATTTCAAAATAATTTGAAAATGAAACCATGGCTTCTCTCCTAAATACAAATTTCGGTGATGAAGTGTATACGTTCGAAAAATTAAACAGTCAGTGGATTTTTATAAATTCAATATTTGCTAAAGAAACAAAAACAAAAGTCGATTACTTACTCTTCTGGAAATTGTTGTATATAACTAAGTACTGAACCCGCCGAATAGCCTTGTTTATTATTTTCTGGTAAATCCATATAACGTTCTGTATAGCCGGTATCATAATATTCCCAATTTGTTACAGGTGCACCAGCTATAGATACTTTAAATACATTAGGATGCTGTATGAGACCCATTAAACTTAAATATCCACCTATTTCAAAATTTCATATAAATTTATTAATGCCATTATTATAAATAAAATTATTATTATATTTATCTATAAATTAAAATTACCATAAGACCATCCATGTATTGCAATACGATCCATATCAATATAACCTAATTGTTCAGCTAAAATTTTTAATACTTCTACTTGATCAGCTAATTCAACGCATCCCATACGACATCTTAAATGACTTTCAAATTGTACGCCACGATGTTTTGAACCTCTTGAATCAACACAAATTACACAATAACCTTGTGCGGCTAGCATATGCATTCGCAACTGTCTCATTCCCTGTTATATTTATATACACAAATTTGTTAACAATAAAATGCAAAATGCTGTAAGTTTTAGTACATCAATTGAATATAGGATTATGACCATTCGATTTATAATGATTTCTTATATCTTTAAATTTTGAACTTAAACATTTCTTAAAAATGATGGTGGTAAGATAAAGAGCATACAAGATGGGAACCCAGAATTTAAATAGTCAACAGCATGTGCAGAATATATTAAAAAGTTTACCTTGCTTTCAAATTGACTAGCTTACCATTTATTAACGTAAACTGTTACAAACTGCCTGCGTATTATTAACGCCTTAACCGCAAACGATATTGACCAACAGAAGTGAACCGGATATAAGTAAATTTATAAGTAACTTGTTATAATATTAATCTGTGTAATGCCATGATGGCGCATCGAGTGAATCAACTGTCAAGAATTGTTTGATTTTTGTTGTTACTCAATATGATTATAGTGTTATCAAATTTCATTAAATTGATAATCTGAAATCCTAGAACGTGATGTTTTGAAATCATTCGTAGCATCACTTCCCATTTTTATTTGTTACTATATGAGAGGATCTGAAAAATTCTCAACCCAGCAATGACTGATAATTCTATAATAATTTATAAAAATAATAGCTTGGCAAATACTCTGGATGGATTTTGCCTACATCAAAACACTTCTGTTTTGAGTACACGTTCACTGTTTTGATGAAAAATTAACACAGAGAAGAAACATTTCAATCAAATTGTGCCCAAGGTGAGGAAACATTGGAAGCAATCAATTCAGAAAATGAAGACGAAGAAATGGAACCAACAACAAACGTAGAGATAATGAAATAAAAATTTTAGATATTAAGAAAGATTTGGCACACTGATATAAATATAAAAAATAAAGTTACAGAATAAAACACTAACAAATTTCGTTGATGCATCTTTAACACAAACTTCTATCTAGAATTAAATAACTGTAGAGGATGTGGTGAAAAAAAAATGATAAAAAATCACGTACAAATACTTCGCCAGCATGTGAACGTTCAGAGACTATCAAACTCCTAGACAACATGGACCTGGCATGGATGCCTAAAGTGTTGAAACATTTTGAGCTCCTATAATTAAGATAGAGAACGAATCGATGCGATAGTACTTAGTGTAAAAACTATAACAATCTTAAAATTAAATTGCATATTAGTCTTAAGACTATAGATTACAATAGTTCGTGGGTTAAAGTCCCATACTACTAAGCAAAGAAACGGGCGTCTGTTACTCTTTGTGCCTATAAGTGATTTTCATTTATCCTCGCAAAACTAAAATAACCACAAAATTTGCAAGTTTACAGTCATTTTAAATATTGTGCCATTGAATTACATTACTTTTGCTATTATGTGATATTTACCACCACCAATCTCAATGGGCTGCGCAATTTAACCTCGGATCACTTATTGGTCAATGATCCAATTTTCCATTTCAATTATCGCTAAATTAAAATATAATATAAAAAGTAATAATGAATTTACCTTAAATGTATTATTAACAGTTTGTACTTCAGGTCCACCATAAACATTTAAAACAGTTGGATATCGTACACCTAATCGAAAATTATGTGGTTTAAATACCATTGCATAAACTGATTCACCGCTGGCCAAACGTGGATTATATATTGATGGACAATAATTTGGATTTTCTGGTGGTCCACCCTCTAATAAATAACCAACCGATTGTAATGTTAGGTCACGTACATCACCATTTATTTCACTTGATTGTTGAATTTTAAATATTTCACAAGTTGGCAACCGTCTTATATTAGAATAAACTTGTAGAAGCATTGTACATTCCTAAAAATTTGATATTGTTTCGTTTTCATTTTCAATTTTCATTTTTTTTTTTCTGTAATTATTAAATATAATCTGATAAATTCTATTTTATTTGTTAAAACAACTACCTCATTAAATTCTATAGAATATGAATATCCAGCAACAGTTAATAAACGTATATATTCAGGATGTTGCAAACTTACTACATATAAATGTTTTTCTAATGGCGTTTCTCTTAAGCCTAGAAAATAAACTAGTTGTCGCTTTGCATCTATCCATAAATGCCTACCTAAAACTTCCCATTCGCCAGAAGTTAATGCTACCTAAAATTATATTGGAAGAATAAAAATAACATAGATTAAAAAATAAATAGATTTTATAAATTTCAATTATAACCTTATTTATAATACGTGGGACTAGAGTACCATCATCATAATGCTCAGTTGATGTTGATGAATCTGTAACACCATTTACAGCGCCTATAAGACTAGAATTAATCAAGTATAAATGCCGAAAACCACTTTCTTCAGATGCCCAAATAAATGTTATTTGAGTGTCAGTAATTTCAAGAAAATATAATAAATCATTTACATTAATCCAAGTGGTGGACGATTGTGAATAGAGTACCTTAATGAAATTGTATTTGATTTTGACATCATTAAATAAATTTATATAATTATTTCGTATAGAAATATGAATCCTATGTCCTCCGCGTTTAAATAACAATAAAAACACTTTTGTTTGTTTATTACAATGAAATACAAATTTATTCACCATTGCCGCCCATCTAACAAGCAAATTACGGATTTTATCTCTCTGTTTAGAAGTTTAATTCGTTGGAGGCGAGCAAAGTTTTTATGTTTTCGTAAAAAGGGAACTGTCTGGTTAATAAGTCGGGTGGGATAAAACTCTCGGCAGGTTCTCCCCTTTCAAGTAGTTTTTAACCGCTTGTTGCTCTGTTGTCTGGTATTGTATTGGTGAAAAATTTATTTGTAGTGTATATTCTACCATTCTGTGGAAGCGTGTTGGAGACAGCTAAAACCGCACCTGTGCTTTAATGCCATATGGTAAGTAAGTATGTAAGTAAGTAAGTAAGTAAGTAAGTAAGTAAGTAAGTAAGTAAGTAAGTAAGTAAGTAAGTAAGTAAGTAAGTAAGTAAATAAGTAAGTTGCACGCGATGTAACAAATACAAACAGCAGCAGCACGCTTAACGACATCTATTACTAAAAGGCCGGATTCATATTTCTCACATACAATACAAAATTTCAATTAAAAGAAAACTATAATCATTATTACTTGTATGGGACTAGTTGATTTTCCTAATGGTGATTTCCAACTAAAATCACCAGTTGGTGATGATGTTGTACTATTATATGTTTCACAAAAATTATCTAATGGTATTAGAACTAAATCTAAACGTTGTTGTTGCCTATTCATTAATTGTGCCCAAACGCTAAAAACAATTTATAAATAAAATAGAAATAATTAATAACAAAAAAAAGTGCCCACCCCCCCCTAACTTATTGTGTATTGTTGTATTGTCATTCATGATAATTACTATTTTGAATCGGGTGTCCAACCAACACGAACAATATATTCTAACCATGGAAATGAAAATGTTAATGGATACTGTAAATCTTTAATACAAACATCAACGATTTGTAATGATTCAGATAATGAAAATTGTACTAATTTTAATTTTGATTTTGCATTTGGTGTACCGGCTCTAGGAAATCTATATTCTTCGTATTCACCATTCGATGATTGTGACGATGGAAATGTAAATAAACAAACATCACTTTCATCAACTTCTTCATAAATTATTCTATAAATTCCATCTGTAAAATAATAAAAAAATTAGATTAAATTATAATTAATTTCAATTTCAATTTACATCCGAAATTACTTATTAATTTATTTATTAATTATAAAAATAAAAATTAATCAATGAAATCACCAGTTCGACGAGACGTGTAAACGATGCAATATGCCATACCAAACGAAAGATAGAATTTCCCTTACCGGTAATATAAGCAAAATGCGTCCATGCCATATGAGAGTGTCTTATCTCACAGTATCAGCACATAAGTAATAAGACCATCAGCCATCCTCAAATACGTTAAAGTTGAAGTAATTTCTATAGAATTTCGATAGCCTTAGACTTACGAGTGTTAATATAATAAAATATTAAACACACTCTAAAACTGAGCAGAATACAGGTCATTATTTAATCAGCAAATAGAATGGGATGAGGATGATACAAACCAGAATAAATGCATAATTGAACATCATCGGCAAACATACGACACAAATTGAGATTGTCGTGGCCAATCATTAATAAGCAAACTAAACTAAAGAGAATAGGATTAACCTCAGGCCACACACACAAAAGATATGAAGATTTATCTCATTCGAGGAAAGACACTACCGTCGACAAAAAGATAACTGTAAATCAGATAGACAGCACTATTTTAATTTTGGAAGAAATAATGCAGCTTATCACAGAGCAGAATATGCTAAAACATTTTAAAAGCCTTGAAGAATCATCCAAAATAGAACACATTTTACGACCCATTGTACACACCAAGTTTTAACATAGCCGCCGTAGATGTACTATACACATAACTGAATCCGACCCCGAACTCAAACATAAGATCATTGCCATAGATATTAAATCACATAGTTGGATGTTAAATAATGTTTCTAAAGCTTTGTATAACGAAGATAGAACAACGATGACTCTTACAACAGAGACACATCATTAGACTTAGGAATAGGAGTAATTTTAGAAATTTCCTACACATCAGAAAATACCGAAGTAGTATAACACAAATAACAGCAAAATACATAACAACAATTTCACAAAAAAACCTAACGGAATAGAATCGGACCTAATAAAACCAATAGATTTCAGTGAAGAAATTGCAAATTGCATCGACGACATTAACACAGCAAAACAATAGGAAGAACATCGAGTTCAAGAAAAATAGTCATTAATCTTTTTCGGATCAAATCCACAAAAGGATCCCACTTTAGAGCACCGCGAATATCAAACGGACATAAATTCATTCATTCGGGAAGCACGTTTAGGAGTGCACTTACATTAGTCAATGTTACATGACTTTACTTTATCTGACGAAGAAAAATGGGACTATTGTGCGTCCATTTACACAGAAAAAACATTTCAATGATCTCAAGCTGAAACCAAAAACGAAAACAACTTATAGATATAACGACTAAACTAATCATTCTATATCTATTATACTTCCACAAATTAGAAGAGAAAACATATATATATTTTAGTTATCAAATCAAAAGTTTAAGTTAAAAATTACAAGAAAGCCGGATAAATATTATACTCGACCAATTCTATAGGAAATAGTTTACTTCCATTTTCAACCGTCGTCGGAGTGTGGAAATAGTTTCACTTATTTCCATTAAACTTTAGAAATCATCACTAAATGATTCTATTTAAAATTTTAATATTATCGGATAAATGGTATTCTAACAATCATATGAGAAATATTTGGGTCCTATGGGAGCCCACAGAGTATTAAAACTTATCATTAAGTTCGATAATACAAAAAAATTGAATAAAAGACACTACGAAAATTGTATTTGTAATATTTGGGTAGTATGAGAGCAACCGGAAGAGTGGACTTAATGTCACCTATAATCCACAAGACTTAAAATGTATAATCCTTTCGGTCTTTTTGTTGACGAACAACGTAACAATTATTGTTTTATGATTGAAAAAATTCTGTTAACCTACGATAATAATGTTTACACAAAATTAATATGAATTTCCATCTTCGATCTACGTTAGCGCGGTTTCAACTTGCTTCGACAATTTATAATTTATCTCTGATTACAATTACAATCTAACGAAAATTAAAGTTTTTTTTGTCGTTGATGTAAAACCGAAGCAAAACCAAACAAACGAGACATGTTGCAAAATATCAAATATAATCATTTGTTTTTTATTCTTCGTCAACGCTTTTATAGTACACATTAGCAGTATGTGTTAAGTCGATGTGAAACATGTTTTAGTATTGGGTTTCCGAATTTTTTATTTGGCTGCATATTGCAGCGTATTATTACAGAAAATGTGAACTTAATAAATGGAAATAATTTGCTAGAAATACGTCTAAATACTTAACCATTATCGGAATTGAGTTTAAGTATTTCATTCGATGTGGTTAATCTCTCTTGGGAAATGGGAACGGGTACCCACACGACACTCCCAAATAAACTGAATGATCCTGTGTGTAGAAGTTAGTGTGTGGTCATAAATTAGGCTGCTTCTCAAAAACCAGTCACACTATATCAGGGAAGCGGTTGACTTGACGTATATCTGCGAAAATAATCCCTATACTTTAGTTAACCAGATATTGATAGGAATCGGTTCAAATCAAACATAATGTACCAATAGGCCTCAGAGTGTAAATGCTGGAATCTCCATTATAAACCTACTACTACTACGTCTACTTAGAATATAATGTTGTGATTTTTCATACCAATAGCATAAGTTAACACACCACATCGGATTAGATCAATGACCGCATAAATTAATTATTAAGATAACAGAATAACGGCGAAAAGAAAATCTATACAATTTACATTATTACAAAATAAATTTATAGTTACCATCACTTTTTGTCTGCCACCAATAACCTTGATAACGACTAAATTCTTCTTGCATAACATATGACGGTACACCAGCAGTTAACGGATCATCAGCAAAATTGCGTCGTCCACCGTGTGCATATGTTAAACGTTCGCCGTGTCCACTTAATGTATGTGTTACCCAAATATCTCTACCACTGACATAAGATATAACATCAGAATTGTGTGGACAAATTTGTGGATCTAAAGCTGCCCATGATTGAGATATTCGTAATTGTGAAGGAAATAATGGGCCAACCTATAAATAGAGTAAAAAAAAAAAATTGTATATTTAATGGATTTTAGTTTGTTGGTTATTTTATTTTTTTTTTAATTACATTATATCCTGTATCCAAACATTGATACAATTTACTCGATGCTGGAAACACAATTTTGCCACTAGCTTTATGCATTTCATAAGATGTTATACCCCAAATAGATAATCTTTTACGTTCTAATAACAATTGAACTTCACGTGAATTAGTTGATACCGATGATAAACTATGAATTGGTTCTAGTAATTGATGCCACTGTAATCTGTAAATCGAAATATTATAATTATTATAATTTAATAATATTTCAGTAACCGTTTGTGCAGTTAAATTTTGTTTTATTATTAAATTGATAATTAAAGTTGACTAGATAATTTGGTTTATTGATTCCCACAATTATGATAATTGAAAATTATGTGATATGTAATTAATTCTTCCATTGATGCGTTACCATACGATAACGACCCAAAGCACACATAGAAGTTAGTAAAAAGAATAATCAGCTTGGTGCAATCATGATTTTCCCCTGATTTGAACCCCATATCTGCTGAGACAGGAAAATCATTAATAAAAATGAAAAAAATAAATTAAAATATTCAAACATTGAAATGTTCACTGCTTATTACCACAAATTAATTACTATTTAAATAACCTAATGAGTTTAATGGATCTAACTCTTTAAAATAATGTCTAATCCCTTTGAAAGCTAGACAATATACTAATAAGACAATAATCAGATAGTACTACTAGATGAAGCAAATTTCGATATAGAAGAAATCCAAACAACTTTTTAGCCTGGAATGAAATATACATGTAAGTAGTGTATATGGCAATGTTGCATCCAACTATCTACAACCATACATAATACTGACAACACAGTTTGTAGTCAATAAAATATTAATGTAAAATATCAAAACAGAAATTTCATTACATTAAATTTTTTATTACTTCATCAATACTTTCGTATGAAAGAAGTAATTTAGCATTAACCATAATGCCATTATATAATTTTAAAAACATTCCATTCAATTAATCAAATTTGTGTTAATTTATAATTTATATTCAGATCGAATAAAAATTTTGAAACTTATTGCCGATAGCATCAAATAACCTAGAAACAATAGTAAAATGTAGGTCAATTTTATTTTTACCTTTGTTGCAGTGTTGCTGCTGAAGATTGTTGTGAAATGTTTTCATTGCCAATGTTATTATTTGTTGTTGATGGCACATCAATATATAATAAAGTTGTTTCCCAACCATTCGGTGGTTTACTTAAGAAATAAATTCTCACCCGTCCATCAGATAATGTACGAAAATTTATATTCATTGGTTTCATATTTGATAAATTTGTCAATTGTCGTCTCAAATCATGTACAACCGCTTTCAATTCAGACCATGATTTTTTACTATTACCATTTGGTTGATGTAGTGAAGTATTTGTCGTCGCCGTCGTATTGTTATAAGATGTTTCCATTTTATTTTGCTAGAAAAATAAAGAAAAAAAATAAAATAAATATAAACAAGTAAAAAATTAATACATTATCAACAAAAATGTAAATATTAAATTAAAATTTTACAATTTAATTTACACAAAAAAAATGATTGTAAATGTGCAGTAGTTTTTTTTTTTTTTTTTTTTAAATTACCGATGAGAAGATGCTTTGGTGAGAAAAAAAAAAATTATTTGATTTTGATGATTTGTAACAAAAAAAAAAGGGAAATATAAAAACAATTCAAGTTTTTATTATCATATCTCTCTTTTAAATCAATATAATAATTTTAAAACTAATAATTTATAACTATAAACATTTATAATAAAAAGAATGTTTTTATATTTTAATATTAATAAAAAAAAATAAAATAGTTTAATTAAATAAAAATGTGTTGGAAAAACGTCTTTTTACGGCAATATTTTCTTGTGTTTTCTTCGTTTTCTTCCTTTCTTTAAAAAAAAAAAAAAAAAAAGTTGTAAAAGAGAAAATGAAATTATTTGACATTTATTTGGACTACGTTCGGTTCGCCACAAAACTGAGTTGCCACTTTTTTTTTCCATTAGTGACACACATTATTTTGTGAAAATTTGAGGATGCCAATCCAGCCGCCACGCATAAATACAAGAACGTGTGTTAAATAGCTAGCTAGAGAGTCAAAAACACCTGAAACACCTATGTGAAGTTATCCCTAAAAGCTAATAAATTTCCAATAATTTATGATAGTCGCACCTAAGGAGTGCACGGTTTACGATTCAGCCTCTCATTAAAAACCAATACTTTTCACCAACATTACATTTTGAATAAACCCAAGTTCGACATTTTGACAGGTGATGTGGTAAAAACATATATTCGTAATCGAAAAACCTATATTTTTGCAAATTCGCAATCAGAACTAATAAAAATGTCAAAATCTGTGGCATTCAAAAAAACAAAACAAAATCGATTTTTTTTAAAAATAATTGTTTTGTTATTATTTTCACTAATTAATATTTCAAATTCTGCAATTGAAAATACACAGAATATGTCATTATTTTCTATTGATTTTGAAGTGTTTGGAGAAGTGCAAGGTAAAATTATATTACATTTATAATTTACATTCACGTATAACGTAGTTCGTAAAACTAATAACATAATGTCCATAAATTTTCATTGTTTTGTTTTATATGTTTGTTTTGATTTTAAATATTTTCAGGTGTTTTTTTCCGGAAGGTAAGTAAATCACATATAGAGACTGCATATAACACAAAGTAAAGGATCCAATATACAACTGTTCAAAAATAAAATAAAATTAATTCATATTTGCTATTACATAATCTTTAAGACCACAATCAAAAACTATAAATACTTATTTATCGGTTAAATGCAATAAATATGCGATTATATTTTCTATTTAAAATTTAAATAATATAAATAAGGGAAACAGCAGCATCGATTTAAATATAAGAATCGTCAACTGATAATTAATTTTTCCAATATATTTTTCTTTTATCAATATATGCTGCTATTTTAGTATACTAAGCAACAGGCAACTTTACTTGGCCTAAGAGGTTGGTGTCTAAATACCAATAGTGGATCAGTTAAAGGTCAATTAGAAGGGAAACAACAATCAATAAATGAAATGTAAATATTTATAAATTATATAACACATTGTCGATGGGAAACGAGATAGAATTTCTTAATGGATTACTCAACAACTTATTTGTTATTTATGACGATTTAAGAATAACAAATTAAAAGAACTATTTCGATATAATAGTTATATAGCATTAAAATTCTGTGTGGTATATAGCACAGGATTTTAGCTTTACCCTTAGGGAATGTGTTAACCCAAAGAAATGTTTATAAAATCAAATAATATAAAACTTATTTTAATTGTAGGAAAAATTGGTTATCAACCGTAGGTAGTCCGTCCAGTCGAATCCACAACACTGAGTTTAAAAATTACAAACAAATTAATGAATATACAACTGATAAATTTTGCATTAAACATTAAAAAATAAAAAAATTTAAACGAAAATACCGTATTTTCATCATCAATTACTTTAATAAATTCATGTATTTATAATAATTGTATTTATTGTGTTATTTTAGAAAATATAAAATATAACAAATTAAAATGTACACTTTATTTTAGTAAATTAAATATTACCACTTTCCCCACTTTCACATTTCGGAATATCGTTGGATAATTATAATTAAATATTTTCTTAAAACTCCAAAAATTTTTGTTTTACAAATTACAATTTTTGTTATTTCACTTATTTCATGTTATGGTGACTGTACCATAGAGTGGACATCGCGTATTACGGACAAATTCAAAAATAAACACATTTGAAACAAAAATTGATTGATTATTTAATTTTTATTATTAATAAATCATCTTTTATTGTAGAAAATGAATTTATTTCCCAAAATATTTTAATAAAATTAATTATATAAGCAAATAAAAATGCACACATTTTCATAAACATGTCAATTTTTCGAATTTCGAATCAAATTGTGCTTAATGTCCGCACCATTAATATACAGTCACCATAATTTTCAAAAACCAGGCAGAGGAGGAGGAGGGAAATATAACATATGACACATTTAATTTTCACAAAAAAAGATTTGAGTATTTGATTGAGCAAAACAAAACATCGTATTCGTATTGTAATAATAATAATAATAAATAAATAAATAATTAATAATTAAATTATCTATCAACACAAATCAAAAACGAAATCTATTTTTAATTTTTTTTTTGTTAGTAATATAAAAACTTAAAAATTTACTATAAATTAAAAAATTATGAAGTATCCAACATCACCGACTCCATCCCAAAGCAATTCATATTATAGTCATGGAGCAGGAGCTGGTTCATCCAGAACAACTTCACCATTACCTCAGCCTGTTAATGTAAGAACAGATTGTTTATCTGCAACATCAAAAAGTTATAAATATCTTCGAAGATTATTAAAATTTGATCAAATGGATTTTGAATTTGCATTATGGCAAATGTTATATTTATTTATTTCACCACAAAAAGTATATAGAAATTTTAACTATAGAAAACGTAAGCATTCCTAAAAAAAATTATGCCATAATATTCTAAACTAAAAAAGATTTCAATGTTATTGTTTTTTTTTTTTTTTTCAGAAACAAAATCACAATTTGCCAGAGATGATCCTGCATTTTTAGTATTACTTGTTATTTCATTATGTGGTCAGTTTATTTGAATAAGCTTTTTAGTGGCTGCTACTGCTACTACTTCAGCTAAACAAGAAAAAAACAAATTTAATTATAATATAAAATACAAAATAATAATAATAATCAGTTTTTTTTCTATATATTAAATTTATAGTAACATCGTTAGGTTTTGCATGGGTGTTAAATTTAACAATAGGACAAAGTATTTATTTCCTATTCTATGTGGTTTTTATTGATTTTCTATTAGCTGCACTAATTGTTGCATCATTTTTATGGTTTATTACAAATAAATATTTACGATCACATCAATTAGAATCGGATATCGAATGGGGTTATTCATTTGATGTTCATATTAATGCTTTTTTTCCACCATTAATTTTATTACATTTTATACAATTAATTTTTTATAATGGTAATTTCTTATTTTTTATTTGTTGTGAAATTATAGTATAAATTATTTAACAATTTATATTATTTTCTTTCTTTTGCACAGGTTTAATTAGTCAAGAATGGTTTATAGCAAGATTTCTGGGCAATTCAATTTGGTTAATGGCATTAAGTTATTATATTTATATAACATTTTTGGGATATAATTGTAAGTATCATACAAATGATTGATATCGAATATTGTATTGGGGTAGATGATGACTGATTGAATTTGTCTATATATTTAGTAAAACCGTTAGTCTATCGAAATTAATCGTAACAGTATCCAATAAGTTTGTTATAAACGATAATTTAAAATAATCATTATTGATTTGAAGAGTTATTTAAGTGATTCAACTGGGTATATAGAAGTTAACAGAAAAGAATAAATCATAGGAATACTTAATACTTAATGCATATAATAAATCTTCTCGATTCAATTCTTGCTATATTTATGCCACACAGCAGATCATGAAGTGCTTCATCACAATATGAGTCGTGCATTTCAAACTCAATCCGTATTTTTTAATGAAACCCAACACGGCCTTATTTTTACTATAAACTGAATGTGATTAGCAAAAGTAAATTTTTCATATCATGATACACGTCAAGATCTATAACCGAACACCAGATTGGCATATGCAAATTCAGTAGTATTGCGCATAAAATTCATAGCATTACATTTATCAATATTTAAAAATTTAATAAATTTACATCATATTGTAAATCAATGCAATCACGCCAAATTACTAATTGATGTAACCGTTTCGACGCGGCTTTCGAATAGCAAAGATAAGTTAAAGTGTATAAGTGGGAAAGATCATATTAAATATAACTGGAATGAAAAAAATAAAATTTTACGGGTTGGGTTAATTCGGTTAAATACAAGATTGTATCAACCGGGGATGTTAGGTGTCAGTTTTATAAGCATAATTCACTTAAATTGGTACGTAAACGTCACCACTTCCTGGCAAAAAAATCTTCTGCATCGCATGGCAGTAATGCCAATCGGTAATCAAAATTCTTTTGCAATCCATAAACACATTGTCCACCAACAATATTATGATTTTTCCTATTTTTTACGCACATTTTATTTTTAAACAATTAATTAATTATTTATTAAATTTTAGGTGTATCGTTTTTAAAAAACACACGAATTATATTAGCACCATTACCAATAATTTCACTGTTTTATATTATAACATTAATAATTGGTTGGAATGTTACAGTGTCATTTATGAATTTCTATTATTATAGGGTATTATAGAAGAGAACCGTAATTTTGTGTTAAATGTAAACAAAATTCATTGTTCTCGTCGCACATTTAAAATTATATTAATTTATATGTTAAGAATAATATAACAAAAACTAATAGCAATAATAATTTAAATAAATATTTAGTAAACATGTCAAAGTAATGTGTAAAAGTAAATGTGTTAGAAAATATACAATATCAAATTTATTAGTCAATGATTAACAAACCATATAAAATGAATATGTTTATATTTGGACACAAATAACAAATTAAATCAATTTCAATTCAAGGTAAAAAAATTAAAACAAGCGTATAGAGTAGTGACCACATTCATTGAATTTGCCTGTAAAACATGAATACACGATTTCCACACTATGGTATATACAGTCACCATAGTTCTATCATAAGTCACTGAAGGTAAACACGCAACATTATTTTTCGATAATATAATTACATAGACTGATTTTGTGTTTTTTCACAAAAGAATCCACTCTATACTTTCCTTGCAGTCTGCCTTTGTTCATCACCTACCCCGTAGAAAGAGTAATAATAATTGAAGTGTTGTCCTCATTTCGCACTTATATGTTTTGCGATAAGAGGTTACCTACCCATTTGTTAAAGGCTTACTCACAATTATACCATCCCTTTTTCTTTTAACTAGCTACAGTTTTCAACTAGTGCCCCTTATATGCAAATGGTATAACATGTAAGAAATTAATCTACGTAAGCGCGCATCATATGCATACATAAAACAAACCCCCATAATTTTTTAATTAATTCTACTCTGCTATGTAACCACAAAAATAAAACACCCAACAAAAAGATGCTGGTTGGTTAGCGAAATCTTGTTTGCATTCCGCTACGAATTTTGAATTAATAATATATAAATAAAATGTCACAATCTCCAAATTGAGGCATCTGTTGTGAAATTCATAAATTACGGTGAATAAATTTAAATTAAATTATTGAACAAGGGAACTGTTTTTAATAAAAACAACAAAGAAGTGAAGTACATGCATAAAAAAAAAATGATAAATATTTGTTACCATTTTGAAATTCAAAATACAAATACTTATCTATTTTTTTCCTTTATTCTTTTTTGCTATAATCTTATCATTTTTATTCTTTGAAGAAGAAGTAACATTTTTTTTACTTGTCGATGATTCTGATGCACTCTGTGCG
Source organism: Bibio marci (assembly GCA_910594885.2). Taxonomy (NCBI): domain Eukaryota; kingdom Metazoa; phylum Arthropoda; class Insecta; order Diptera; family Bibionidae; genus Bibio; species Bibio marci. The sequence goes on along the minus strand of OU343116.1, from coordinate 14,111,617 downwards.
GTTGTTGTTTTCTTTTTAGACTTTATTAAAACATCATTATCAATATTATTATCGTTACCATCACCATCGTCATCATCACCATCATTATTATTATTATTCTCACCATCTTCTACATTATAATCATCATTATCATAATTATCGTCATCTTCACCACCACCACCCCGTTTTTTCTTAATCGTTGTTATTGTATACGTATATGGACTAACTTCTTTATTATAGGCACGTGTTAATGCTGCTTTCACTTTTCCTGGTATCGAATCCATTATATTTTTTTTACCAGACCATGTTGTTATCTCAATTAATGAATCAATATCTTCACGTAATAAACGATATTCTTTAATTATATCTAATGATTCCTGTACACCATCCACTCCTTTTTCTTTTAATGGCAACAATATTTTATCTAATAAAATTGTAGCATAATCTAAACGTATCGATAATCGTGAAGCTGATGTTCTAAATAAATAGATAGAGATATAAAAAAATTATTATTTATTAAAATTGAATTTATTAAATACAATGTAAAATTCAAATTAGAACAATTTTTAAGGTTCTGAATAATTGAATTTTTAGCTGTACGAGTAATTTTCGATTTTGTGTAAATAAATTTATAATAGTTTAATAGTACTCTTGTTAAATAGAAATAAAATTCGAACACAAATTGGATGTAATTGAATAGAATATAAGGTCGCGGCGACTAAATTATGTATAATTTACGATAAAATAAATGTTTTAATAATTTAACAAATAGTTTTAAACATATAACGTAATAAAATGTATTTTTAATTTTATATTGTCTATAAATAAATAAAATAAATAAATAAATAAATAAATAAAAAAGTTACCTAATTCTTGTATGATCATGTAGTTCTTGAGCCAGACGGTTACGTTTATTTGTTTTTGAATTTTTCCCAAGCCAAGCTGGAAAATTTATTTGTCCTGTAAAATGGCCAGCCATATATTCACCGGGTAGAACAGAACTAAACATAGCTTGTGTTGGTAACATTGACCATGCCATATTTGTACGTATTCGTTTGTCAACAAGATCGCCAATACTTATGCTATCGGCTGTTAGTGCAACTTGTGTTAAAACTTCCGATCTATTGTGGAAATTAAATGAAACCCCAAAGAAAAATTAATAGAATTTACAATTTTAATTCTTTTGTAATAAAAATAATATATACTTTGGTACTTTTGGTGCTATAATTAAATAATTTTGTTGTACAAAAAGTGGTGCCATACTGTAGTCGTGAAAAAATAAATCACTTTTATCATAAATTGACATCGTTTTATGTTCTTCATATGAAAATACTTTTCGTATAACTTCCCATGGTCCTAATCGTAAATCTTTTTTCATTAATTTTGCATCTTTATCATTACTATTATTATTATCGATTGTGGTTTCTGTCGTTGACGGTGGCACATCTTTGTTCGTATAAATTAATGAAATATTATTTATTGTTTGTCGTACATCTTGATTTGTCGATAAAATTATCTCCTCTAATACTTTCGGTGGTATTTTAATTTTTTCTTTAAAACATATCGACAGCATAGCACCTTTAATTTGTTCCAAACGTGGTTTTGAAAATCTTAAATCATAACAATAATTAGTCAATGATCGAATTTTAGGATGATTATGATCATTACACATGCATATAATTGGTATTGATGTATCTTTTATTAATCCAATTAATTCTTGCATTCCACCACGATCTTCATTGCCGGCCATACCATCAACTTCATCCATTATTAAAGCATGCTTTTTCGTTATTTTACCACCATTATCACCGGTAAAATAACCGTGTAATGTTTTATTTGATAAAATTTTTGCCACCTCATCTTTTAATAGTTTTTTGCTACGTGTATCGGATGCATTAAATTCAATTGTATCAAATCCTAATTCTTGACAAACTAACGTTGCGGTCGTTGTTTTACCAATACCAGGCGGACCAGATAATAGTACAGCTTTATAGTAACCACCATCATCAGTTTTTGACCATGGAGTTGGTTTTGGCAATTTTTTTTTACCATCATTATTGCTATACCAATTTGTTAACCAATTTGTTAATCTATTACAAAAGGAAAAAAACAATTGTAAATATTAAAAATGGAATTTGGAATTTTGGCAGTGTCATGTTCATTGGTAAAACCTCACCACCACCAATCGATTTGTATTTTAAGATAAATTTTAATTTTGAAAACTTTTGAAAAGTGATGCGACATGGGCTGCATAAGATCGTACAGATCGTACATAAAATACTAAAGTTTAAAATTTCAAGCAAAAAATGGTGTTATAGAGTTTAGAATGTTAAGGATATGTGGGAGTGGTGTGAATTCCGGGGTGTAGCATAATTTTGTAAAAAAAAATTTATTTCTAACAATTTAAACCATAAGGTAAAGTTTAAATTTTCAAGGTAATCGAATAAATTGGTAGTTCAGCAACAATTCTTCTGAGAACAGCAGCGCAGCATCCGCAAGAAGTGAAAGTGCGAACAAAGAACGAAGAAAAGCAAGCCGTTTTTGAATAGGTTGTCCGGCAAGGATTTCGAGTTGACGTAAAATTATAATGCCGGAGTAGTTAAACAACAATATAATAATAAGAATACCCAAAAAAATTGGGATCACTAAACTGTTGTTCCTAACTTAATATAATATGTAATAATAGCATAGTAGCATAAACGAAACACGAATATACATAGGCGAATATTCATTAACAAATATTATAGCAGCAATTAATATTCAGTTATGTGTCTTCACTGTTTTGTTATTTATGATTTAGCTGATTTAGGTTATTATTAGATGAGAATTATCTTTTACATTTTTAAATATATATTTGGTTTCTTATTTCATTTACTATCAAAGGAATATTCGCCTACATGTGTAACAGGAATTACAGCATGTGGTGTTTGAAAACTTCAGACTATTACCATATGTTTTTTTTACACAAAAATAGGATTTTATAACATTTTTTCCTGGAAAAGAAATATATTAAAGTGTACTTATTCGGGTAGCTATTATGCTTAAATAATTTTGATTATCTTTAATCAAATTTTAGAAGAATTCCATTACAATTTTTGTGAATATTGTAATTTCGGATTTCCTTTCAATCAACGCATTTCTTTAAATTCACTAGATGATGGTAAAACGACAATGAAATAAATACATAAATTAAAAGAGTCTTAACAAAATACACACTTGATACAATTACTTGCACCACCTTGTTGTCCAATAATTTGTTTTGTATTTGTTGGTTTGTATTTATCAACCCATGTTTTATTATTTTCATCATTATCAGTAATAGCTGCAGTGGTTGTAACTTTATCGATCGGCAATTTTGTTTTATTATTATCAATTTTTGTCATTTTTTCTGGTATAACAATTTCATTTTTATTCGGTTTATTTCTATTAATTTCTAATTTACGTTTTTCAACTGTACTATTTTTTTTCATATTATCTGAATGTGCATCTTTAACATCCTTAACTTTTTCTGCTTTATTTTTTTGGGATTTTTTCGCTTTAATTTTCGGAGATTTTTCTGGAGTAATAGTAGATGTTGTTATAGTACTGTTACAAATTGATGATTTGTCACGTATTAAATTTAAAAAATCATCTTCTGATAAAGTTGGGATTCCATTTTCTATGGCTGTTGCTAATTTTTTAGGTCCGGGATCTTCACCAATAATAACATATTTAGTTATTTTTGATACTTTTGTTGTAATTCTACCACCATATTTTGTTATAATACTTGAAATTTCATTACGATTCAATGATTCTAATATTCCAGTTATAACAAATGTTGAACCAGCCAAACAATTCGGTGTTCCCTAATTTTATTTTTTTTTAAAAAAAGGAATTTTAATTGTAAATATATTCATTATAAGTATTTTTTCTTAACAGCAATTTATTTATAAATAAATAGTTACATCAGGAATTTCCTTTGAACCTGGATGTAATGGACCACTTCGATATGTATATTTTTTATATAACATTGCAGCGATTTGTTTTTTACGGGCATCATCTGCAAATGAAACATTTCCTATGATTAAAGATAACAAAATGCATTATGAACATGATTAAGATTAAGAGTATTAAATCTAACCTGATTGTTGATCTTGAGATTCATGGTTTATTTTTGGTGATGGTACTTCTTTTTTAGGTGTTTGTATTTCTTTTATTGGGGTTTTTATTTCTTTTTTTTGCGTTTGTACGTCTTTTTTTGGGGTTTGTATTTCTTTTTTTGGGGTTTTTATTTCTTTTTTTTGTGTTTGTACTTCTTTTTTTGGGGTTTGTATTTCTTTTTTTGGGGTTTTTATTTCTTTTTTTTGTGTTTGTACTTCTTTTTTTGGGGTTTGTATTTCTTTTTTTGGGGTTTTTATTTCTTTTTTTTGTGTTTGTATTTCTTTTTTTGGGGTTTGTATTCCTTTTTTTGGTGTGTGTACTTCTTTTTTTGGTGTTTGTTTTTTCTCAATTTTTTTCTTACCTTCAACATTTTGTTTATTTGAAGATATTATATTATTATCTTTTAATTTAGTATCAGTTAAATCAGTAACATCAAAATCATCTTTGAAATAACTCTCTCGTTCATTTTCACTTAAAGTTTGATTTTGCACAACAGCTTTTGGACGGGCAACGTGTAAAATTGGTTCCTTACCAAAAACTGAAGATACATCAACTATTTTTCTTTCTAATTTCTGAGAATCTTTTAATTTATTAAGATTTGGTTTTTTTGCTGTTGTTCCATTTGCTAACTGTGTTGTTTTTTTAGAATTATATTCTTCATCATCAGAATCAATTATTCGTCTTTTCTTATTAATTGGTGGATGTGAAGATTGTTGTTTTCTTGGTGATGATTTTTCTTTAGACATCGTGGATGTTGCCGTTGATGGTGATTGCAAATCGTCGTCTTCATCACTGGAAATAATTACTTTACGTTTACTGTTTAACTTTGATGATGATGCGGGAGTTGCAAAAGATGATGTTTTTGATGAATTTAGAATAGATGTATTCACTTTTGGTTTAAAAAATGATCGAATGTCCTTAAACGAGAAGTTTTCATGAATAATTTCATATAATAATTCAATAACATGTCAGTGGCACAGAAAATTACAAATTCAATCTTGTAATTATGTTAATGTCATTTGTTAGCAAATGGAAATATTAAATTATTATTATTATTATTTATTATCAGTTTATACTCCAACCGCGTTCCTTATAGATTTGATTTATTGAACGAAATTGCAATTGAACATCTTGTGCAAAGCATCGCAAGCAAAGTCACAGCATATTTATTTTCATTTCCATATATTGTTTTTAGTGATTTTAATAATAATAATAAATTAATGAAATAGGTTTAAGATATAATAATACTTACTTTTGACATTTTTAGTGGCACAATTGATTAATAAAAACCAATCAATTTTATATAAAATATATAATAAAATAATTATAAACTTTAGACTTTGCGCCTGCTGCAAATGGCAGTTCAGTTTAACATCGATGTTTAGAACACAAACAAAGCAATGCATATTTATTCATCAATCAACTTATATACCCAATATTGCAAAACAAGTGTACGAAGAGTACTGACTACTGAGTACTGTACTGCCACTGAGACCGATTGTGAGTATGACTGAACTGAAAATGACAACGACTCTCATAATCTTCGTTTTAATAAAATCATCAAACTTAGAATGCACACAATTTCTTATCGAATTGATTCAATTGACATGTATATGAAAATGAGTGCATTTTTATTTGCTTATATAATTAAATTAATTAAATTATTTGGGCAAATAATTTCATTTTTTTCAATAAAAATTAATTTCCACACTAATTTTTTAACAATTTGTAATCTATATAAAAAAATATCTTTATTTCGCTTTATTCCTTTTTCATTTGAAAAGTAGGCGAAATTATAACGTCAAATATGATGGTTATATGTTATAAATGACAATAATTTCAAGGAGAGGTGAAACGTAAAATGTAATGACATTACTGCTGCGAATTACGGAAAACGAAACACCATACAGTCTCGTGTTTGAGTGTAGTTATAGAAATGTGGTCAATGGTGAGTGCAGAGTTTCTCTATTAACTAAAAACAAACAAGAATCAACTTTTTTTATTCACAAATTATTAAAAGTAATTAATTAAACAGTATTGTTAATATTATTATTAATAATTTTATACATATATGTTTAATGGTTTAATTAACTAAATAATTAATTAAAAAGTACAAGTCAAGGTAAAATAGAAAAAAAAATGACTAAACTAGTCGATTTATATAAAGGAAATTGTGTGGAAGATTTAGAGCAACATTATAAATTGCCAAGTTTAAAAGGAAAAAAAATTGATCAGTAAGTATAAAATAAATTTCAAAATGTTTTAAATTAAAGTTTAAATTTAATTGATTAATTCTTTTTTTTTTGCATTATCAACTTATGTATAAATTTCAGACTCATATTATCAGCAACACGATTATATGATGAAGGCGTAAAACATGAAAAAGATGGTGATGAAGAACTTTCATTTATTTTTTATATGAAATATTTAGGTGTAATTACAAGCTTAAGACATTCTGCAGAATATAATATAAAAAAAAAATTTATATGCCAATTAGTTGGTGCAAAAGATAAAGTAAACGTAGCAATTAACAAGGCAGAATATTTAAAAGCAAGTCTTATAAAAAGGTAAATGAAATAAAAATTGTTACATATATATTTAGAGATAGAAATATCTATATTATTGTGATTGTAACTTTGTAAGTGATTTTGTTATCTTTCAGATATAATATATTAAATCAAATTAATAATAGCCTGGATAACTCAATTGTTTCACATTTTGAAAGTAGTTCTGATGAAATGGAAGTTGATAATATTATAGAAAAAAAAATTAATATCACAATAGATTGTATGTCATTATATAAAATGATGAACGAGCCAACAATTCATATATTAATAATGGATTGCAGATTAAAAGATGAATTTAAAGCATCCAAAATATTATATAAAAATTATTTAAATATTGCAGAGGAATATTTAACAAAGGGGTGAGTATAGTTTTTTTTAATTCATTTTACTACGTTTGTGTGGTTTTGAAGAGTTGGCATATCGAGGAATTAAAATGCGTATAATTGTGTCGAAATCTTTTATGTAAATATTTGTATTTACATTGTGAATATACATATTCAATTTCTCTATATTAATTAATAATTTATTAATGGCTTTATTCTATGATGTGGCTTGAAGTCAGAACAAACAACAAAATCAGCATTTGTCACATACATTCTAATTATTAGGTGTATCTTTATAATCTATACATCATTTTTAGTTTTCATGCATTGAAACCCATCAGAAGTGGATTGTTATTGTATCACACCTTGATTTTTACTCCATTTTGTGGACCTTTTTCATTTGTGTGTGTCTAGTATAATCCATTTCAAGCTATCTTGAATAGTGCCGTTTTCTATTTTACAAATTGCTGCGGATCAATGAAGGATATTGATGATAGCTTTATTAGCATTTTATCCGCTTCGTCATTACCATCTATACCTAGTGTGGCATTGTACTCTGTGTAGTATTAGTTTGTTGTTTTTGCCTTCCCACACAGTCACCGATTTGACACGGATCACGTAAGAATAAATTGAATCAATTGCTGCCTCTTCGATATCAAACAAGATCTTGATTTTCTGTTACTATTTAAACACATCTTTACTTGGAAGATAAATTATGATCACAAAGATTCTGAGTATTCTCGGTTATTGCGTTACTCGGTTTTAATGTTCGATGATTTAACTCTATACCTGATTGCTCACTGCAGAATCTTGTGAATTTGGTCGCTTCCTTTGTAGCGGCCACACTATCAGCATTAACATATATACGCATTGTTACATTGAAAATCATATGTCACACACTAACAATATAACTACGCTGTAGTGATATATGCATATAACTAACTCTGTCATGTATAGAGCTTATTGGTGCGATCAATTGGTTCGATGTACGACACTTGTGGATTGTGGGTCGTCAGTTTAACCATGATGCACACAAATCGTTGTCGTAAAGGATTCACTTATTTTATTATTGATTTTTGATGAGCAACATGGATGGACATTATCCAGTTTAGATTCCATTAACTAACAATTGCCACAACTAATAGCGATATTAAATGGAATGATTTATTTTAACATCAATTAACGTTGAAATTAAGTTGAAAAAATTCATAAAAAAAGTCATTTTAATAATTTATAGCGAGTTATTATTATTATTATTATTATTATTATTCTAGAACGACACCTGGAAAATTACAACTACTGTTAGAACCAGCATTTAAAAATATATGGGCGACACGTTTAAAGGCAGATTATATTATATTAATGGATTGGAATACAAAAGAAAGTGATTTGGTACGAAATCCGCCTGTAAATAATTTAAAATATATTTTATTAAATGTAAGTATCTATAGAATTTTTTTATATTTTTTAAAATTATTACATTCATTTATTAATTATATTGTGTATTCATTCAATTAAGTATGATCGCGATAGAGACTATGAAAATAATATATTAATCGTTGATGGTGGTTATGAGCAATTTGCATTCTCTTATCCAATGCTATGTCAAAATCCAGGTTATATACCAGTACGTACAAGTAAAGATGATGATGTAAATCAAATGTTTGATGAAATTGAATATCCATCAATAAATGATATTACAATGAAAGATTCGGTTGCATCATTTCGTATGGATGATTCCGTCAATAATATTAGCAATAATAATCGTAGAAATAATAAAATACCAAGCATAGATAGAAAAAGTAAAATTGAAGCAGTATTACGATATGAACAAGAGGAATTAAGTGATGTATTTCATGCACAAGAAGCGTTGGCAGAAAAAGCCTTGGAAACAAGTAAAAAATTATTAAATAGTGAACAAGACTGGAAAAGAAATGAATTGATGCGTGAAAGTGGTGTTCATGAAAAATCACGTGATTATTATAATAATAGAGAACAACAATATCTTTTTGAAATATTACAATTGGAAAATATGAAGAATGATTTTGTATGTGTATTTTTAATTATTATCATTAATTTTATTAACTATATGGATTTTATTTTGTTTTAATTTTCTTGTTCTATAATTTATTTATTTCAATTTTTTAGATGTTAGCAAATGAAAATTTACGTCGTCAAATAGAAGAATACGAATCTAAGGAAAAATTAAAAGAGCTTTCCGAGTTGGAAAGGGTGAAACGGGAGGAGGAGATTAAAACACAAAAAAGAATTGAAGATAAAAAACTTGAAGATGAACGTTTAAATCATCAACGTAATATTTTAAAAGAAGAACGTGAACGCAAATTAGTTATTGCTAGAGAACAAAAACAACATTTACTAATTGATGTATGTAACAAAAACTAAAATAAAATAATGGATTTTAATCTATTTTAATATTTATTAATGCATACAATGTATTATTATAGAAAAACAATGAAGAAAATATTGATATACCAAAACCGAAGCAACCACAATTTGATCGTTCTGTAAAACCAGTAAATGTTAATTTAACGGATTTAACACAAAGAGATTTTGCTCCAGAATATGGATGTCCTGTAAGTGTACAATATTTAATAATTTTGTAAATCAAATTCTAATAATTCTAGCATTATTATTGATTGTAGTATCTGTATTATTCTAAAAAGTATCGCACACCACGTGTATATATTTAAAATAGTAGTTTTGTAACAATATTTTCATTTAGCAAAAATATAGAAATTTTAATTGCTAAGAATTGCAAAAAAATCGTGTGCCTAACACCACTTCACCTTCATAAGACGTTTTCACAAACTATTTATTATTTGATTATTTGCCAGTACTTTTACAGCTAAATCTAATTGGATATAATAATTTTATGTTAAAATTTCAGAAATGAAATCAGAGATGTTTCTCATCAAATGAAAAAAAGCAGTATTCAGAAATTGTCCTAAGTCACTCTTAATGCTAAATGGTAAAAGTATTTTATTAAACGCATTCGAAACATGTAAGGTCATGTCTATAAGTTTTTGTAAATAAATGCCTATGACGAATTCTTCGTGTTAGTTCGATGGCCAATTGACAATTTGGAACTTTGAACGAAGCGCAAACAAACGAGAATTAATATTCAAACTAGAACGCTGCTCACTCGCGGATGTGATGCCATGAAACTTAATACTGATTTATTGCCAATTTCAATTACTCGAATAAATTTACTGTGCTCTATTCTTAATATCAGTGGTATCACAATATTATTTTTAAGAATACCAGGATGATATTTCGAGAATATTTATTCATTCATTGTTGGTTTGTTTGGTGTCCTTTTTCGCTCACGCGTATATATATTTTTTTCTATAATTTACTAATAAAAATCGAATTAATTCGCTTTCAGGGTCGTGGTTTAACAGGTTTAAAGAATTTAGGGAATACATGTTATATGAATAGTATAATACAATGTTTAAATAATACAATTGAATTGAGCGACTACTTTATTTCAGATGTATATCGGAAACATATAAACAGGTAATTTTATTTTTATTTAAGTTTATATTTTAAAAAAATTAATTATATTATTATTTTTTTTTTTGGTTTTAAGATCAAACTTAACACAGGGTAAAGTAGCTGATGAAGTATCGGCTGTTGTAAAAGTTTTATGGAATGGTAATTATAAATATGTATCATGTAAAAATTTACGTTACGTAATAGGACAATTTAATAATATGTTTCGAGGTTATGATCAACACGATTCTCATGAATTTTTAACCATTTTAATGGATTGGTTGCATTCAGATTTACAAACGTTATACGCAACAAATGTAAGTGATATATTTATTTTACATATCGTAATTGGCTATTCATAATACACTGTTTTTATGTTTGATGCCTTCTGATCGCCTTCAATACTTTAACTTTTGATCTGGCTTTTGTGTCTGTCTTACAACGGTTAAAGAAATTTACCTATCGCGTTGTAATATACTAATGTCCGTCAGCTGAAGCAGCATTAATTATTACATCTTGGGTAATCTAATAAATATCCTATTTCATTATTTACTACTTTAAACACTCTAATTTGTTTAAATTAATTTGTATAGGTCCACACAATAACATTCGGTCAAGAACATTGAAATCGACTTATGTGAACTTTAATGAAGTTAAAATATGTATCATCTCAAAACTGAATATCTGGCACTAATAAAATGAGCTAATACCTGGCCGAACTCTACTTTTTATATAGTTTTGAAATTATTGAAGCAGCTAGGGTCTAGGCTACACTTTAGGAAAATTGGTAATGCGAGCCAATCGAAATTATTTTGTGTGTTCGCAAAATCACATTTCGTGTCTGTTGGTCGCTTTTCCTCACTACTATTTCACTACTCATTTCAACAATTGTTGAAAACGATCACCAGTATCCATTTCACTAGGTTTTTGTAGTTCATAATACACAGCTCTCTTATGAACCTACCAATCTATGGATATTGTGCGTACTGTTTGTGTGCCGTTAATGGTTGGCCTAGTTTAGTTTATTGTATGGTAGACATATTTAGAAGATATACATTTATATAATTTATTAAACCATTAAATAATTATGTTTATTTGTAGACAATCCTAAAACAAGAAAATATATCATCATCGGAAAAAGCATGGCAAGATTTTTTACAATCAAATGAAAGTTATATTTTACAATTATTTTATGGACAAATAAAAAGTACTGTAAAATGTGTTCGATGTAATAACGAAAGTGCAACGTATGAAAGTTTTTCGAATTTAAGTTTAGAATTGCCGCAGTGTACAAATCGTAGTTGTGATATTGAAGATTGTCTGGACATGTATTTTAATGGTGAACGTATAACGGGTTGGAATTGTCCAATTTGTCAAGTTAAACGTGATGCAATAAAAAAATTAGATATTTCAAAATTACCGCCGATTTTAGTAATACATTTTAAACGTTTTTATGCGGACATGGAGTTTCCAAATGTGTATCGGAAAAAACAAAATTATATAAATTTTCCATTAAATGAATTAGATGTTAAGAATTATGTGTCGCGTAGTGTACGACGTAATGAAATTCAATTATATAATTTATATGGTGTATCAAATCATTATGGCACAATGGATCGTGGACATTATACAGCATTTTGTAAAAATAATACATTTCAAAAATGGTATAAATTTGATGATCACATTGTAACAAATTTAGATACATCCGATGTTATATCAAGTGGTGCATACATCTTATTTTATACAACATTTCCATTTGAACCACGAGGTGAAATTAATAAATCGAAATATTGAAAAAACACAACAACAAAAAATCACTTCTGCCTATTTTTGCTAATACATAATTGTGCAATTTATGTTTCACCCCCCCTCCCCTCCCCCACATATTATTGATCATGTTTTCTATCACATTTATTTTTGTACATAAGAAAAGATTCTTTGATTTATTATGAAGTTGAACTATTCTTAATTTAATTTGTATTTATTTTCTATTAAAAAATATATATACATTTATTACTTTATTGTTATTGTTAATTAATTTGTAACAATTTTAATTGTCGTCTTCTTCATCTTCTTCGCTCGGATTATTTGTTTTATGTGTTAGAAGATTTAAACTTTGCTTATTTATAACTTCAATATCTAAGATATTGTCAAGCGGGTTATTTAATTGATGCATTGATTGTATTGTTTCGGTTGTGGTTGCACTTGATGCTGGTATATTTCTAGATATTTCACATGATTGTAATTGTAATCGTTCAACCTAAAAAGCGCAGAATTACATTAATGTAACTATATATATTTTTGTTCGGGAATGAGTTGTTAACATTCAGCATCATTATCATCATCATCATCATCATCATCAATAAATCGTGTTACTCTAAGTTAATATGTCAAACATTCATTACATTCAAGTTGGTAAATTACACCACATTGAAAGTAAATTAGTCTACAATTATCGATAGATAGATATTTCTTTAATTCCATTATTTTAATATGAGTAATTATGCCATAATAGTGTGTGCGCAGATATTGTTCATATTTGAGTAACGTCTAATACCACATTTTTTTTTAAAAGATTACCGTCTTTTTATATTTCGAACAAACGATTAAAATCGAAAAAGTTTACATGTAAATTTCTGGAATTGAATCCGGGTTACTGTACGATTCGGATTTCATAAGCGAACAAATGAAAACTTAAAGTTACATTGAAGAAAAATTCAAGCGGTCCGCGCCGTCGACGACTTTTGTAATACTAGATTCATTTAAATCTACATTTTCAGGTATTTAATATGCAGCACAGAACTACCATTAGATGAGGACGCATCTGGGTAACACTTTGAGAACCGTTTCTGAGTCAATTTGATTCTGATCGTGTGGTGTTTCTAAAATGAATACGATGGTGTTTACAAACAATAATATTTAAATTATTTCTGAAGTAAAATTGAAACAATAAATTGGCAACGATTTCACGACTCCTTACAATATTCAACGAACTCATTCATTGGCATTTCTAGTTTTTTAATCGTATTTACAAGATTCAGCACCTTTCTGTGTCCAATGATTATTTTATGTTGGTGCAATATACAGCGGTTACCCGCGCTATCTTTATTTATTAATAAATAAATGCTGTAACAAACCCAGTAGCACCTCCATAGTAGTGATAGTGGTTGTGGTACGAAAAGCTTATGTTTTTCAACTGCTTTTTATGTGTGGCCTCATGCCAGAAGCATATGTTAATATGGCTCTTATCATCACAATGTAAATCCAGTGTATATTGTCACATACGGCCGTACTAATGTATTGCAATTTTTTCCTCAATCTCCCAATTCTACATGAATCTGGCATATAGGTATTCTATATACACATATGATACTTATGGAAATGCCTGAATCGAATACAAAGACCTTGAAATACCCAAATTCTATATCCCTAGAGTCTTATTAGTGAAGTCAAAACAGTTTGTTTTCGCACTATCGCTCTTTCACACGTAGTGCATCATTAACTTTCTATTTATAATTATTATAGCTATTCCATCTGCGTACTCAAGCCAATGTATTTATTCAAGTGATGTTCCAAAGAAGTGTGGATTATAATACACCCAGCGGAGAACTTCTGAATAATTTACCCCTTCATATGAATGTTGGTCTATTTTTTTACCTTATTGCCAATACACATAAACACAATTAGATTGCCTTTTAAAAGCCATTTTCAGTGTTTTTAGGACTGTATTTTATCGAATGTACTTTCGATGTACATTATGTAGTAGTCATCGCGATGCCGCCAGTATTCAGTTCGTTTTCAGCGACCTTTTCCAAATAATCAGTCGCCACCATTTCCATCGTTTTCAAACGAAAAGATGTTAGACTGATAGGTCTACTGTAGCAAAACAAATCAGTCACATATATTTCCCAAAAATAATGGTGCCAACATTTTCTTCCCCGACTGTATTAGACATGATAATTTAACCTAAGCTTAAACGTCACTATCTAGTTTAAAGTATCGTCTCTCTGCTCTATAACCACTGTTGGTTTTCAAATGACCTAATTCTATTATAGCAAAGAATATACTAAACTAAACATTTACGATTAGTCTCAGGCAGCCACAATTCTTGATGGTTTTTGACCATTTAACATACAGGTATTAAAATATACACGTTAATTAAGTGAAAATTCACTGCTTTTGTAATTTATGTTCACGATATTTTAGAGGTTACATGAAAATAGATGCATTTAGAGGGGAAAAGTTGAAGCATATACAAAGTCTACAGTGAGCTCAGCTTTGAACGCTGTGAAATTGTTAATCAGTAAATTGTGTTTATGGTAAAAATTAATTTAAGAAAAACTATTTGTTCGCTTATATCAAATCCGAAAGACAAAATTTATTTGAAAATAGGACGTCGGGCATTCTATTCAGATATTAAAATTGTCTACACACCACACTCAATATATTAGTTTTAATTTGATGAACGAGAACATTTATCCAAATATAATTGTAGACTTACTTACAAATAGAACAATTTGTCAATTTGAGTGTAAAATTCGGCAGCTGTATATGTAAAATCGAATTCTATTTGCGTATTTATAGGCAATTAATCCATCTATAGGACAGTTGCTTAGGGTGCACGATTATAGAACAATTTAAATATGGATCAAAAGACCATCGCCGAGTCGAAATACTATGTAATCTTTAATTTAATATTAATTTACCATTATCACGAACATGCGAATTTCAAATGGTTTAATATAATTTCTTAGCTACCTTATAATTACATTACCTTTTAATTACAATTAATTACACTTATTAAGGAAAATGCTAAATGAAATATTTGCGACATTATGGAATCTTATAGTTATTACAATAATATAGATAAATATAAAAATTAATTTACATTAAACTTTCGACCGATGTGACATTAAAATATAAAAGTTAAATTTAATTTAATTTCATAAATATATTAGTTGTATAATTAAGTTTCAATGTAGTTTTTTTATTAAATTAATAATTAAAATATAAAATTGTGTACCAAATAGACATATAGTATTTCTTGTGGGACAAAATATTAAAATGCCAATTATTTCAACCAAAATCGTTACAAACACACATACAGATAATATTAGAATTTCTAAAATTTATAATTAATAAATATTATTATTGTTGTAATAAATAATTTATAAAAACAAATATTTACACATAATTGATTTAATTGATTGTTAATATTCACTATCATTTCACGAAGGTCCTGCTGTGTTTTAAATAAATCCATTTGTTCTCTCATTATTTGAGTTGTATCTGATCGTTTTTTTGGCATTATTTGATTTATTTATTATTTATATATTTATTTATATTATATTTAATTGTAAAATATATAAATTATAATAAAATATGTAAAATATTAATTTATTAATTATTAAAAAGAAACCAAAATCACAATTCTACACTTCAAACATATTCCAAACAAATAAAATAAACAAAATATTTTTAATATTGACAGCTGTACTTTTTTTTTTTTACACGCATACGCACCATACGCACACATGCGGGCCATCAGAGCTAACCATAAGGCAGCGACATGGACATGGGATGCGTTCTTTCCGTTACCTGGATTGTTTCGATTTGTAAATTTCGTTTACGTTGGAATTGTTTTTTATTATTTATTTAAAAGTACATTTTTTTCGGAAAAATTAATAGAATAATTATATATAGCGAACTTTGTGATAGCTATTAATTAATTAATTAATATTATGAATTCTGGATTAGCTTTTTATTGGTCATCTAAATAAAAACAAGCCAATTTCACAACAAATATAATAAACGCAACGACATTTTGTTAGAGCACATGACCTTTGTGACAGTATTGTCAATTGATAATTTATTAAATTTTGTAGATTTTTGCTACACGGGATCTTTCCAATAGGCTTCCAACGAAATACAACTCATCGAACTCACCTTTGGAATAAAAAAGAAACGTATAATTTTATTTAATTTTGACATTCAAATATTTGAATTGAAATGCTTTAACGAAACACACGCATTTCAAATAGAAATAAAATAATTAAAAATAGAAAAGTTACCCTTTTTATCATTGTTTTTTTTTTTTTTAAATAAATGTTTAATTATGTTAAAAAGATAATAAAGTAAATAATTTTTTTTATAAATAATATTATTTATTTATAAAAGTGAAAATATGGAGAAACAAAAAACGAAAAGAGTTTCGGTAAATAAATATTTTGCAAGAAATTATCATTTATCATTGTTTTGACTGTGTTGTATATTTCATCTCATATTATATTATCCAAATTATACTATATTATAGAGATTTATACCATATTTGGTTTTAAATTAAATTAAAATGTATATAATAAGTATTTTTATATAGAAATCTTTTTATTTAATATATTTATTTTAATCATGAACATGATAAAGTGCGTTTATACAGTCACTGTAAATAGTTCGCGTAAATAAATATAGCCGTATTGTTATTTGCATTTTAATATTTAAAAATCTCTATAATTTAGAATGATTTTGCAGATATGATAAAATAGTTTCCTTATTAATTCATAGATTAAGTAATAAAGTAAAATAGTTATAATAGTTCTATATACAACACTTTTACCACACGTAAATATTTTGATTTGGTTTTAGTTTTGATTATTTAACATAAAATAAACAATAGGAATTTAATGTCCACCACTAAACACCCCAATATTTTTTGTTTTATAATTAAACCATACCCATACTATTAGTAAGTATATATTAATCTATGATAATGTTTTAAAGATCATGAAACAAACTGATGCTACAGCCGATGACATTCCATTGGAAAGAGTCGGAAAATTAACCAGAAGAATTAGTTTTTCCGAAAAGAAAAGCGTTAAGTAGGATATTATTTTGATTAATATTTATTTTTGTAATATATGTGTGTGTGTTAAATTATTATTTATTTTATTTTATTTTAGAGAATTTTCGTGTCCACCCGATACATTTACTGTGTGGGGTTCATCTTATGAGGAATCGGCAAATCATGCATCAATAAGCAATGAAAATGATAATGTAGACATTACTTCTAGTACAAATGAAAATGTTACAAAAAGTAATACTATTAATTTTTTGGGTACAAAAATTAATATCGCTTGTCATAGTAATCTAACAAAAATACCTATATTGTCGGAAAGTAATTCAACAAATATCAAACAAGTTAGTATTTTCATATCTGTACTTTAAATAACAAATAGATTTATATAAGACATTTCTTATAGAAATTACGATCGGCCAATAAACAACAACAGGTGAGCGGTTTGAATGACTCAAAAAATAATAGCAGGAAGAAAATTGTAAATACACAAAAACAACAAATCGAAGGAAAACAATATAATTTAAGAAATAAAAATCATATAATTAATGATGAAAATGATAATTTTCAAAATATTGATATGGAATTATCAATTGGGGAGCCGCATCAAAATATTGGCGATCGTTTAACAAATATTAATAATAGTATTAGTATTGAATTAACTGAAAATGAAAGGAAATTTTTAAATAAAATCAAAGACGATAATCGTCAAACAACAGATTTATCATTTAATAAACTTATTGATAATATGGAATTGTCAAATAGTAGTAATAGTTTGATTTGTGATGGCACGACTAATAGTGATGCAATTCCATTTGAAATTGATAAAATCACTAATCATATTTATTCGAATAATATACAAAATTATAAAACAATTAATATATCGCCAAACTCTGAAGTAAATACTAATTCGCTGGAAGAAGATAAAACAAATGATATCATTATTAATAATAATAATAATAATAATAATAATGGTAAATTTAATAAAACAACAAATACAAAAACATGTAATGAATCGCAAAATATTAATGAAAGTATTATTAAATTATTTCGACAACCTCAAACAGTTACGAATGAGGATCAGCTGAATAATGAAAAAGTTAAGAATATAATATCAGTAAATGATTACGAAACGGTTATGGGTACCGTAAATAAAAAAATTAAAATAATTGATGAAACCAATAACATTAACGAAACAATATCATTTGAAAGAGCATCGCCAAGTATCGGTACTGTTCAATTAATGGAAATGTCAAAATATACAACAATTAATAAATGTGAAGATAAACTAATATTAGATAACAGTGAAATGGATGAATCTGAAATAATGGAAATTTTAAATTCTGAACCGATTTCAATGCGAACCGATGAACTGATACGAAATTTAAACATAAAAAATCAGAATCGTAAAACAATTAATCAAAGTTATAGTGTAGACGAAACTTTGTGCAATTTAGATTTAAAATTTGAAGCAATTGATATAGATTATGATTTGGACACAACTCCAATTTCTGATTTAACAAATAAATCAAATAATCATGGAACAACGATCAATGAATATCGTAATATTAATGTAACTATAGCCGATAACTGCAATATTATAGACAGTATATATAAATTAGATGAAATCAAAATAACAAATGGTAAGTGGATAATGTTATTATTATTACTTTTGAATTTTCATTTGAATCCCGAAATGTTATCGTTAACTGTAACAGACTAGGTCATACTTTAAAACAGTTTTCTCACCACGATTAACACAATTATTCAGTGGACGCCATTTTTATAATAAAGCATCTATTGTATTGTATTAACTTTACAACATATTTGCTCTTTACATTACATTTAATGTGCCCATTTTATCGAGTTTATTGAGCATGGATTTGGTGATAGTTTTTGGGTTAGGAGTTCGTTAATCCTAATATTTGGAGTAAAAATTAACAGTGGTTGTAGTGTTGGACCCTGTTTTAATATTGCTATATCGTAGACTTAAACCAACACCGTTCTATTTGTGTTATGTTAACGGCAAACTTTTGAAAAATATCTACTATAATTGAATTTTTTTAATTTTTTGAAAATGGAGCCGAATTTCGAATAAAAAGTGGAGCCTATTTGTTTTTTCTTATTATTTAAATTTCGTAAAACATAATATTTCTTATATTTCCTATATATAGATATTGTTTTCCATTATCAAATAGGTGGTCTGTTAATTCAATGCAAAAAGGTTGGTGTACCTTTATCACAAAGTCACCCTCTATACACAATTTTCCACGGCTTATTATAATTTAACCGTATATAAAATATATGTGAATTTTCGTATAATCCTGAACGAATGTCTTTTAAATATTAATATGAACGTGGAACAATGGGCCGATATTTCGCTTTGGTTAAATAATAAAGCCCCTAATTCAATCCAATTGATAGAGTTTAAGTAGCGATAGAATACATAGTTAAACTACACGCCGTTGAATTCAATCCCTCAGTTATCCACCCTTTTTTGTTTCTGTACGCAGTATTTTTAAATTTTTTTTTTCTATTTATTTAACCATTATTTATTTATTTATTATTTGATACTAAATAATAAGCGCGAGCGCGTGTAACTTATTTCTATTGTATATATTTGTAGATCATATGTGCAGGACGAAACGATCGGAATTATAACTTATTCTTTTTACTATATTATACACCACTTTGAGGGATCAAAATTGTCTGTTGATTTTATTCACACATAAAACATATTAAACTAAAGATTCTTTCTTTATGCCAATGTATTTGAAATTTGGTACATAAATGATAAGGAGAAGATAATATCCGCCTGCATAATCACACCGTCAACAACAACAACAACAAAAAAACACTTAGCCTTCCTTAAAAGTGAATATGAATATTGTGACATCGATAAACATCAACACCAAACATTTGATAAATATAATGAAATGTATTAATTGTTTACAGATTGATCAGTTAAACAAAATGTCTGATGGCTATACTATCCACTATCAATTCGAATCGCAACTCGGTTTAGGCTTTAGTCCGTTCCATGCTTCTAATCACCGTCGCCTTGTTATCCAGTGGAATTACAATATTATATACCTTCATTAGACGCACATCCAAGTAATTCAAAGCGTGTATTAAGTTTAGCCTGATATACTGAGATTTATTTCTCCAGGTTAATATGGCTATGGACAGGCCCAGTTCACTGGAATAAATTCCAGCACGCGTCCTAGCTCCATGAAGCGTCCCGACATCAATCAGAATTTGATTATACCTTTATTTTTGTACCCTCCCCCCTCCACTCTCTTGATTTCATCCAGTTTCGTTATCGATTTTTCAATATTCAAGACCCCTTTATGCCCATAGATTATTCCAGTGCGATGCCATGTACGTTCACACCCCAATTCGGATCAAAACATTTTCAAACGCTCAACCAACAACCTAACTAAAAAACACCCGATATTAATTTCCCCTTTCAAAACTATATATTAATATGTAATACTAAATTTTAATCTAAATGATTGCAGATGAATTTAATGTGATCAAAAATGATACAACAAATATAGAATTACAAGATATTGAAATGAATGAAACTAAAAAAATGGTTGCAATTAAATTGGATATGGACGATAACATTAAAATACCGACATCAACATCTTCAATGCAATTTAAAAAAGAGCTTAACTGTACTGCAATGGATACTTCAATCGATTATTCCAATCAAACTTTATCGATTACCGATAAAATTGTTAGCGACAATAATAGCAATGATAGAACAATGATCGAAGAACAATTAATTACTAAAACTATAAATTATAATGATAATAATGTAAAAAATATTGATATGGATATGACTAAAATAGTCGATGGTAATAAAGAATTACATTTGTTCACAAATAATAATAAAATTAATAAATTAAAACGTAAAACAATCAATAGTTGTCTTGATATTGATGAAACTTTAATAATGGAAAATGATATGTCAAATGGAATGGCAGTAGATATGGATAAAATTAACAATGATCTAAGAAAATGTATCGATCACAAAACTATAAATAATCAAATATTATCATCGCTTGATTATTATGATCCATTATCATCGGTAACTATTCCGAATAATAGCTCAATTTCAATAATGAAATCACCCGTTAAAAATTCAACCATTAAAGAATTAACCAATTCAAATGAATTGTCTTTTGAACAACACCATTTAAAATCAAATAAAAAAAAATCATTAATTAATTGTGATTTGTCAGTTGTTCGTAAAGACAATAATAATATGTTAACATCAAATCAAATTTTATTCGATGAATCATATCAAGAAAATTTTATAAATATTAATCCACTTAGTACAAAATCCAGAAATGAACATATCAATAATAATCCGGTTATATCTATTGACATAGAAAATAATATAACAGATATATCTACACCAACAACGTATTTTATAGATGCTCAAATCAATGACATACTCAAAACACCGTCACAGCGGTCACCAAGAATGTACAATGATTTTACAACAGAAACAACATTTAATACCGAAACATTGGGTAATACAAATTTCATTAAAAACTGTAATTTAGCTGATACAAATTTTGAAAAATATAAGCACGATATTATAAATTTAACAGCAAATTGTGCATTGCCTACATTAACATCATCGTTTTCATTAATTGAAAATACGCAATTTGATTTAATTGATACATCCGTATTAACTGTTGATGATGAACATTTAGTAATAGATAATAATGGTAACAATAATAATATTAATAATATTGAACAGCAGCAGCAACAACAACAACAACTACAGCAACAGATGCAACAACAACAACAGCACCAGCAGCAACAGCAGCAGAAACAACAACAGAAACAGAAGCAGCAACAACAACAACTACAGCAACAGCAGCAGCTGCAACAACAACAACAACAGGATCACCAACAACAGCACCAACCGCAGCTGCAACACCAACAACAGCAGCAGAAACAACAACAGAAACAGCAACAACAGCAACAACAACAACAACAGCAGCAGAAACAGCAACAACAGCAACAGCAGAAACAACAACAGCATCAACAGGATCCAATACAACAGCTGCAACAACAACAACAGCAGCTGCAACAACAACAACAGGATCAACAACAGCAGCAGCAAGACCAACAACAACAACAGCAAGACCAGCAACAACAACAAGACCAACAACAACAGCAGCAGCAAGACCAACAACAACAACAAGAGGACAAAACCGAATCCATTTTATTAAAAACTTCTAATATGAATTTAACAGCTACAGCAACACGTCCGAGAAGAGTTAAAGATTTAAAAATTGATTTTAGCGGTTATGAAAAATATAAAAATGCAGCAACAATGTGGGATGTAAAAGAGGCATTTGAGTATCGTAAACGTTTAAGGAATTCATTGAATAATACAAATGATTCCAATAATTCATTATTATGTGAAAATGTTGCGACACCATCCATTAAATTTTTATATGAAAATCTACAAAAACAGTAAGTTAAAATTATTTTTATTGTTTCTTTAAAAATGTTAAATGTGTGTTCTAAAGTTGAAATTTTAGCCCAGCCGGACGACGGACAGCAATATATTTTTTTCCATTTGTTAAATTATTAAGAGTTATTCAAACAGTTCCGTCGCACTACTACTAAAAATTCTGGCCGTAAATCATTGCTCAATGAAGAATTTTTAATAGCTTACGTTAGTGGCGGCGGTGATCCACCCTATATTTTATCATGTACTAAATATTCAACAAACTATCAAAGTTCAGTGACAATTTAAGCAATCGTTATAAATTTGCCTTTATTTTTACATGACTTAACATTAAAATTCGATAATGTATTCAAATCCTCAGCCTAATTTTAATAATTTACTTTTAATTTTAAATTGGTTTATGTCAACGATATTAATTAATGACTAATAACATTAACAATGAAATTTTGTGATAGAATTTTTATGGATCCACAAAACAATATCACGTAATGAAAGAAAGAATTGAATTTAACACCAACATTTATAAATTAATTAATAATTTTGTTAACACATAACTAATGACTTTTTATTTGATTCTTTATGAATTAATATTATTTTTATTTTTGATTAATTATAGAAATATGGAAGATTTATATCGTGATAAAGTCGATGAAATTCCAAAACCAATATTTCCACAAACTCCGTCTATAGAATATTTAATTAAAAATAAATGGCAAAGGTAATTTAACAAAACAAAAAAAAAAACACCCATTAACAAATCATTTAATTTGTGTTTGTAACACGTGTATTTACAGTGAACCATCGCCATGGCATTATAAAGATCTTCACTTTGCAATGGGATTTATTCAATTTGTTCACAATACAATAACATCGATACTAATAAATATGAAATTTAATGAAACTGATTGTAAATCTAATGGTAAAATTGTGTTTCAAAAAATTTATTATTCGGAATCGGAAAAATTAAGTAAGTTTGCATACAAATTACATAGTTGCCTTTACTTCGATACGAATTAAAATAGAAAATTCAGTCCACAATTTAAAAAAAAAAGGGTATTCAGTCTAGTACGAGTGAAGATTTAATAATAGAATGCTTCACATTTTGAATATTGGATACTAACGTCCTGCGAAAGATATAAAATTTGAAGCATATGGCGGCAAATCGTAAAAATTTCAAATAAAATCATTAGTTCCAATAAATCAATGAAACGATTCTTCTATAACGGGAATTAAAGAAAATTCGAAAAGTAAAATTTGAGAATCCCAATATTGTTATAAATCCGATAGGATTTTAATAAATAAATTATTGCAGTAATGCTCTATTGAGAATATTGCGGTATAGTCAGTGACTATGATTTGGTGTATGTCTCTAAGTACAATAATTAACTCGTATGGTCACTCACCGCGACCACGAAGAGCACAATGGATCTATTTGGGTTTAATTACCGAAAAACTGTATCCCTTTTAAAAAATTATCAATCAATCAATCAGAATGGTGTCAGACACTATTCAGGGATTAACAATGTGTATGCCCACAATCTTATTCAGATATAAATATCCAATATGTTATTACACAACTTTCATCGCTATAATTTGAAAATCCTCATTAATTATTTAAAGAACCATTTGTCGTATTATCTTTAAAAAAAATGTGAACTGAAACATTATTTAGTGGTGACTATTTTTATATTATTATTATTATTATTATTAGAAGGGAATTTGATTGATTGATTCGTAACTGAACTTACTGGAACTCACCCTAGTGACTTCAGTCATGTTAGTTAGCCTCATTTGATAAAACCCAAGAGGCTCTTTGATAGTTTATTAAAAATGCCAGACGAGTTGTCTAAAAATGCACAAATTAACGATGGTATTTGTATTCTAACATGTGTCGACGAAGTAAAGGCGGCTATAATATTGTTAGTTTTTTTTTTTATTGAATCGAAGGAAGAATAACATTGTTTCTGTTATTATTGTTTTAAGCACATCATATATTATGTGTTACTGATTGGTTAGCTCATTTGCAATTATTACAAACATTACCAATGGAATTAACAACTCTGTGTCCGGACAGTAATGAACTATTTCATTTTTTAAATAATACAATAAATACATATTATTTAAATGCACATAATAAAGCGTTGGAATTAGATAGAATATGTATTGCGAATCGTGCCAGTTTACGCAAAACAGATAGGTATATTTATTTATTTTTTATAGTTTGTATTAATTATTTATAATAATAATTAATTTTGTGTTTTAATTTTTTCCTCTAGACAATGTTACATTCTAAAACGAATAATAGATTATCAAAAACATTTATACATTGAAATTAATATAAAATTAGACAATATTGATGATGTGAATTCAAAAAATATATATCTAAAACCATGTTATGAATTTAATGAAAAGATTAAGAATTTAAAAAATGGTTTAGAATTTTTGGAATCATTTCTATCGCATCCAATGGATTATATTATTTTTTAAGTAATTGTAAAAAATGTTTGTTTGTATATTATTTTATAGGCTTGAATTTCATTTCAAAATTTGATGGATGGCGAATATTGTTGAACGGTTATTGCTAAAGGTTTGACAGCAACCATTTGTAAATGTCCCAAATATACAATTAGTATTTTTTTTTTCCATATAATGACTGTTTTCAACGAAATATTGAAATGAGATTCAGCCTTAGTTAGTTGGTAGTAGTAGTAGTAGTAGTAGAAGAAGAAGATGGCTTCTAGGTGTGACAACTGTATACTAGTCTATTTGTAATATTTAGTATTAGCTGTAAAATTTTAGTTTGATGGGTTCGAGCAATCCCTAAAGCAGCAACCCATAACTGATTGTTTGTTTATAATTTGTCACCCATTGGAAGCCTTCTTTTTTACGTGTAATTAATTTGAAACATAAAATAGAACTATATGAAAATAAAAGCAAAAGCTTATTATTATGAAAAAATTCATTAATTTTTTCCTTTGACTTCAATACAACGTTTTGCACGGTCAATTAACATGTCGAATGATGAATTTTTAAGTTCATCTTTAGAGATGTGTTTCAAGATCGAAACTTTGAATTCACCTAGCGCGTAGACTAGATAAATTTGATTTATTGTTTTCGGTAGCCCAAGCTCCATTTATGTTTAAGTTCATAATCCATTTATTTTAATACTGCCCATTTTTCATCTGAGTTACCCGTATTAGATATTGTTCGTTTATGGAATCAAATAACGAATATCTTTGAAAATAGAAGATATTTTATGGTTTATATAAATAATATTAATATAAAAGCAATATCGACAAGATGTAAAAATAAAGATTAGAAGCAATAAAAGTCGAATTTGATATCTATTCGCTACAGAAATTATATCTAATAATAAGTTTTTAATCATGTGAAACACCATCACAAACACTTTTCTAATAATCTAATAGGTCTTCTTACGGCATGACATTAAATTTCAGGTGTGGTTTTAGCCTTTTCCGACCGAACTTATTTGTACCTAGCGTCTAACAATCCTTAGGAATTGGATTGAATTTTTGCTAATAATTTTAATATTATACAGTTTACTGCGCATCTAGCCATCTATAGCTTTAGGTGTGCCGACTCTTCTGCTCCCTACTGGATTACTCCTTCCATACGTGATACTTGCCCAAGCCATCTTAGTTATTTTGTTTGTTTGGATAATATTTGGTTTACCGCAAAAATCTGTCTATTTCGAAATTGTTTTGTTTTTGAACGGGACCCACGGCCACGGATAGTGCACAATGAGACCAAAAATGCTACGCGATATCCTTCATTCAAAAATACAAAGTAATTATTCCTGGTTCTATGACATGCATGCCGCCAATCCATACGTTAATCTTGGACATACTACGGTTTTATTTCCTTTTCCTCAACGTACATACCAATTTTTTTAAAAATCGGATTAGAAATAGTCAAATTGACCAGGTCATTTAGTAGAACATCTTATAATACTGTCTTTTTCCAGAATTTTTAAAGTCTAAATTTTATTATAACTCATATGAGAAATAACTTAATTACAGCTATATATATTCAAAAAACTGTTGTTTATAATTTTTGCTATAAGCAACAGTTTCGATACCCTCAAAAGCATCACTCTAATTGAGGTTTGGCTGTATATAAAATAGTTCCATCTACATCTGCATCTACTAATCCATCAAAATGATGGTAGAAAAAAGCTCGATGTGATCATATGCGTTACATTTATATGTACGTACGTTACGTGTGTACGTTTTAATGTAGATGGTTAAGATAACATATAAGAAATAAAATATGGTAAGGAAAAACAATCGAAAATTATGGGAAAATAAAACGAAATGAAATGCAAATGTTTAAATATAAACTGGTTTTTCGTTTATTCCTGTTGTGCAAATGTGCCGATGCAAAACATAGAAAATAGGTGAGCGGAATTGAATCGCGAATCTCCAACAGAAGTGCTATAAAATGAAGCAAATCTCGCTTCATAACATATGTCATATGACACAAGTACACACACAAGATCAATAAAAAAGGATGTGTTTGTAAGTTTTGCACACAAGAGGATAATAAACGAAAACACCCATGACCAATGTATTTAATGCGCGGATATTTATTGTTACTAGTGCGCGGCATTGCTTTTGTGTGTTCGACTTCACATCAAGAGAAATAAACAAAAACGCCCAAAGAAAAACATAATACTTCTACACTACTCCTGTACAATTTCTTTGTTTGCCATTAGAAAAAAATTCAAGTAATTATTCAATTGAATTATAATTTTATAAATTGAATTAAAAAATTAATAAGAAAATTATGGTTGGAACGATTGGCACGGAAATACAAAAAGATCGTACACCACCGGTTTTTGTACCACCCCGGAAACGACAAACAAATAAAAAACTAAATGGTACACAAAATTATGTTGATCATATTGTTTCTATTCAGGTAATTATCTTTAAAAATACCCACATTTAATTACTGCTATATAAATTATCGTCTTTATTATATAAAAAAATGTTCTTGTTAAAATGTAAATTAAATTAATTAAAAAGGGACGCAATAAATTATCATCACCAACATCACCAATTATTGAAAATAAATTAATTAAAACAGCCGCATTGTTAGCATGTAAAACAAATGAAGTGATTGTTGATGTTAATCATTCCGAATCAAAATTTATTGTCACAACAATTATTAATAATGATAATAATATAATTGCAGCATCGTCAGTCACAAAAGAAATGCATTTAGATAATTTAATAACTAATAATTATGAGGATCGTTGTAATAGTGTCGAAGATGATTTAAATAATTTTGAAAATTTATCATCATTACCATCGCTAAGTACGCCAACAACTACAACAACAAAAGATAGTCAAAATGTTACACCGACAACGACAAATTGTTTTTATACGACGGAAGAAAATAATTTGTTGGATGAAAATGTAAATAATAAATCAATAATAAATATAAATAATAATAGTATATCAGCGTCATTAAAATTGGCTGGACCAAGTAAAAAACGTGTTAACATTTGTACCGATAATAAATTGGCGGTGGTACGAAATGAAAATAATAAACAATCATCATCATCATCATCGTTATCATTATCATCGACAGCAATTATTAACTATGATGAAGATTTAGAGGCCGGTGAAAAAACAAATATGATTTTAAATAAAAGTGTGATCACAAATGATTTAGTTGATCATAAAAATAATGATAATAATAATCAAAATACAATAAATAATAATCGTATAGAAACATATTTGACAATGACTGGGACGATAAAACGTGGACGGAAAAAAGGACAATCGGTTGATTTACAATTGAATATATCACGTGAAGAATTGGAAAAAATTAATGCAGCCGCTTTGACAACCGTTGGCGATGTCGGTGGCGACGGAATAAAACGTAAAAATTTATGTTGCTATTGTACACCAACAATTGGTATGCATATATTTCTATTATCAATATTGTGTTTACCATTTGTTACAATTATAACAAGTATTTATTCATTTTATATTGGCACAATAACTTGGTACAATGTTTTTAATTATTTTAATGATGAAAAAACATATTTACATAAATTATTAATGTCACCGCTATTAATTTTAACTTATCCGATTGTTATTGTTTTGTGTACAATTGGTTTAGGTATTTATGCCGGTTGTATACAAATTAGTATACAATTAAATTGTTGGTTAAACGAAATTGCTGATATTGAAAAAGGTTTTTATGGTTGGTTATGTAGCCTATTACATTTATCCGATTGTAGCCCGTATGAGGTTGTTATTTTAACTGATTTAAATAATACACCAAATGGTGGCATTGGTACACATGCACATTCGTCCACTGAAGAATTATCCCTTTAATTATATAATATATATTGGGGTTTGATATATTCTTTGCCATATGCATTGTGCTATATTATTATTATTATTATTTGTGTTTGTGTTCTGCTGCTAGAGCTTATTTTTACGTTAAATTATATTTTAGTAATCCTAAAAGCCATCAAATATTTGTTATAATTTGTGATCTTATCTTATTTTAATGATTCTAAATATATATTGGGTGTTGTACCTGTACATTTATTTATTTCGAAATATTAATTTTAAGTATACCAAATGTTTGTTCGGATCTCGTATTAGTGAATGTATATTGTCCATCGCTAGTCTAACATCATATCTGTTCTCATTGCTGTAATAATTACGGTTGCCATATAAAGTATAGCGTATAATTACACGGGAAATGTAGATAGATATACAATGGACACAAATGCTGGATGAATAATATGAATGGAGAATAATATAATTATTATATATTATCTTTTATATTTATTACAACATCGTTATTATAATCACACTTTTTATTTTATTAATATCAGATTTGTTAAAAATATATTATTTGAATTTATTTGACACGAATTTTATTGGAGACAAAAAATAAAAATTCCATATCAGTATTATTGGGGGAGAATTTATATCATACAAGATAATAATAATATAATAAATAATCTTCTTTAATATTAATAATATTAATTATTGGATAATCAAAGTATTGTGTGTTTTATACCTATTTATATTAAAATAAAATAATAACAAATTAATATTAAAATATCGTAATAATTATTTCTGTAGCTTTTTGTGTGATCTTATTAACTGTAGCTTTTTTTACAATTTAAGGAAATATAAATAATATAGTCATCAGAATTTTGTTTGTTTTATTAATAGATTGTGAAAGAACTAATTTTTTTTTATTTGTGTCTAACTAATAGTAAAGAGTTTCTATTCGTTATTTGTTAAAACATTGAATTTATGTGGAATATTTTTAAATATATTCATTAAAGCAACCACCCAACCAAGTTACCACCGGTTAAATGGAATTCTAGTCTGTGTAATTTATTGATAATTTGTGTTGTCATATAGGCGATGAATATATAAGAATAAATACCTCAATAGAAAAAACTGTAAAAATAAGTCGATGGTATTAAATAAAAAAGAAAAATATTAATTAATTACCTGTTGTTTTTTGTTTTTGTTTGTGTTATCAATATATATTTACAAATTTACAGATACAATGTTATATAACGATAATATCCATTTTTTTACATTCATATCGGTTTGAACACATAATTTACGAGTATATATAACTATATAAAAAATGCTTCCGAATCCGATCCGACCCTCAATTAATATATTTTTAAACGTTCATTAATATTCCACAAATAATATATCTCTCTAAATAAATTTATTAATTAAATATTTTCTAAATTATAAATTTTAATCGTTTTTCGTTTGTTTATTATTTGTTTCATTTGGAGCCTTTTTCAGTTCAGCTAATTCGTCGTCTATTCGTTCTTTGGCTCGATAAACTTTTGATTGTAAATATAAAGAACCACCTTTTGATTTTTCATTAACATTAAATAAATGTTCATATTTTGTATTAACTTCTTCAACATCATCTAAATTATTAATATTTAATATTTGTTGTGCTTCTTCTAATGACAAACCTGTTAATTGGTTGGTGCAAATGGAATAGAATAATTAAAAATAATATATCAATAAATTCTTTTAAATTATTGAATTTTTATTTTGTTTTATTTACCTGTTCTAGCATTTGCTGCTGCTCTTTGATTCCCTTTTTGACCACCACCAGCACGTTTAGCTGCCTCTTGTGATGCCCGAATTTCTTGTTTTAATGCTTTAGCAAATGCTCGACCAACAGCTTGTCCGCCGAGAAATATTATTTGCGCTAAATATTTTGCCATTATATAAAAATAAACCGTATAGTTTTTTTTTTTTAATTACAAATAACTTATTTTATTTCATTTAAAACGAATTTTTAATTTTATAATTAATTAAAGGAATTACACAATACACAATCACTCACAAAATATATAATTATTATAAAAAATACATGAAACACACATTGTAAAAAGATATTTTCGAAATGAAACATAACCACAAAAAAATATAAAAATTCAATAATGACAATCACCAACATAAAATGAAACAAAATAAATATTCAACGTTAGGCTGCGTTTACACTTTTGTTTTTGGTTGAAAGGAAATTGAAAAAAAAGAACGTGAATTCAATCAAAATTGAAAGGCTGTTCAATGTGAGCACATTCATTTTCACGCAAGGCAACTGCTACAGCTCCAAACGCCTTGACCAATGAAATAAGAGGAGCGCTTGATAACAAGGCGACTGTTTTGTGTTAGCTGCAGATAAGTCCGGTTGAAGAAGCTTGTTGAAGAAGTCCAAAACCGCACCTGAGTCATAATGCCATGCAGTAAGTAAGTATATCCCCCGGTTGTGGTTCTATCACCACTGATACGGAGTCTGATAGTAGATGACTTACTGATAAAACTAAGCAGTAGAGTCAACAGATGTCAGGACTATGGAGAGGATATTGTCATCATGGCCAGAAGTTGGTTTGAAGACACTCTACGCGATGTGGTAAGGCCTGGCTAGCAATCACTAGAGGAGCATCAGCTTGCCACCGCAAGCAGAGAGTTAGAAGGAATAAAAAAGATTGGTATGCTTAACTGTTACGGGGGCTATGCGAATATACCAAAAAGCTGGCATGGAGCTGCTGCGTTGAGTGTAATCCCAATCCCACACAGTGGAAGAAGTGATCAAAGCTATAATGATAAGATTCAGCAGGACATGGCCATTATAAGAATGACTTTGAGAAAAATTTCACATCAGCGTTAAGTAACAAGATAGTGTGGAAAGGATAATATGATCAGAATACAAAATTGATGAAAATACCATCAAATGGTACACAGTTGGTTTCAACAGCGGGATGGGCAAATGGTCTGTTCGATATTTGGCCTCAGGATCAAATTCTCAAAACCAAGCCAAGTGTCCTACAACCTGAAATATATATGCCATAGAAAGATGTGCCCTCAATACGAAAGATAAAAAAGGGACATCGCAATACTGCATGAGAGCCGGGTTGCCATTGAGGCAGTCAACTCCTACACAATAAAATCCAGGCTACATTGCATGAATCTGAGAAGCATGTTAAATTAACTCTATACTGAATTCCAGGACATATCGGAATAGACAACACGGTAAAGGTTGAAAGCCGATACACAAAAGGAGGTGGAATTTATGACGGACCTAATCAGATCGGCAATCGTCCGAAAAATGGGAAGGAACAAGCTCGATAGAAATGTTCACTGTACTGCATTAAAGAAACACCTTAAAATCCTAGGAATTGAAGTGGAATGACGAATGTAGATTCTGCAGATCGTCAATAAAGGATACCCAAAGTCACATTTTCACTGTTCAGCACAAAGAATAAACAGTGTATGGGGTTTTACTCGCTGTTTAAATGATGATGATAAGTTATCTCTCTGAACAAAAACTTCTCACCTCAAATTTCATCAGACAAATTATGACTGGAAGGTTAATAATGCGAAAGGACGTGCGGTACAATAGGTCTACATGATCATGATTAACACCATACTATTGCATCTAATCTATATTGTCTTTCTAATGTGGAAATGTGGAAAATTATATTGAAGACGAAATTCGCAGCAGGTGATACTACGCGATAATACAATTCGAACCGAAAACATTACAACGATATCTAAAGTGCAAGCTGTACAAAGCATTAGTACGTCCATCAATATTATTATATGGAGCAGACGCATGGTGCCAGAATACAGAACAGGGTACCATTCATTATGCTTTTTGAAGGAAAGATACTATTATGATCACATCAATCATAATCAACAGACTAAAAAATGGCTTATGGGCACGTATCACGTATGGAGACCGAACTTGTGCAAACACAATAAATGTTGAATAGCTATTCATAAGGATGAAGAAAATCTAATACTAAATAATGAAATGCATGTAAACGGTAATAGGTTACTTAGAATTCGGGATAGAAAGATGTAGGCTGCGGTTGGAATATTGGATAAAACTACATCTGGTTTTTAATTTCACACAGCACGTAAGTATGTAATTATGCAAATAATTGAGTGTCTGTTTTCGTAAATCAAATGGGAATTATTTCAATGACTTTAACGTTTATTAACTGGTCTCTTATATGTCCTATTTAAATCCCGTAGGTATGAACTTAGGTTTTACAACACATTGTTTTTCTATGTATTTTGCATCCAATAATTATTAGAATTAGAATTTTGCAAATATTTATATAACAAAAATAACATTTAATTATAATTTATTTAAAATAAAAAAAAAAGGACAAATATTTTTACTAATTTAAAAATAGTTTTAAATAAATAAAATAAAAAATTTATATACATAAAATTAATAGAACAAAAAAAAAAAAACATAGAAAAAACATAGAAAATATTATATTTACAATCTGCGATTATATTTTACAAAATTATGAATAAAATAAACATTGTCATTTAAAATAAAATTTCATAAATTCATTTAAGTATATTGATTTTATATATTATTAACAATTACAATATATGCGCATGGAAGGATGCAAAAAATATAGGTATACACACACACACACACAAATATACAATTTCTACCTTTCACGATTTCAACACTACACTTCTTCATTTCCTAATTTATATTAATTCAATTTTTATCTTAATTCTAATATTAGACTTAAACAATTAATGCTATCTAAAATTATGTTATAAATTACAAATATTTAAAATCTATTCCATTAACAGAATCCTGGATTTGTATGTTCAATAACACATCGTTTACAATATTTTTTAACAGCACGATAACCTTGTAATGATATTTGACAATCTTGAATATTTAATTGTTGTAAACCACGACAAAAATATGCTATATATTGAACACCTTTATCCGTTATCATATCACAGTTTCTTAAACTAAGTTTCTTAAGATTTGGACAACTTTGTGCCAATGCAATGAGACCGGCATCGCTGACATCACATTTACCAATGTCTAGGGCACGTAAACGTGAACATGAGCTGGCCAACACTGTAATCGAATCGTCGCTAACCGCTTCACATCCCCTTGCATTTAAATAACGTAATTTATAACAACGTCTTACAATTACTTTTAAACCAGCATCCGATACGCGGTCACATTTTGCAACCGATAGATAACGTAATGCCGTACCTAATTTGGCCAATTCATATAAACCAAAATCGGTTATATTTGCACAATCTGATACACTTAATTCACGCAAACCAACACAAAAACTTGGAACAAATTTTAGTCCTGAATCTAGAAACAAAAAAATAAATTGTAATATATTTAATTAATATTATAAATAATCAATAGTTATTGCGATCGTTACCTGTTATTTGAACACATCGACGAAGATATAAATAAACTAATTGCGGGCAATTTCTTACAATAATTTTTAAACCATTATCATTTATTGAACAACAATCGGTTAAATCTAAATATTGTAATAGCAAACGTCTTGGTGTTTCAAATCCTGGATTAAAGTTTATGCTTGTTATTTGTGTACATCCTGCGTTGGGGATAGATAGAAAAAATATTTACATTTATTAATTAATTATTTATTTTAGTAAATCTAAATTTTCATCTCTCGCCAGGTTTTATGCTCGACTGCGGTTTCGCTAATTAATAGCCTATATGGATTCCACACTACAAGAATTCCCTTTGTAATATCCTTACAGTGGAATTCACTTATATTTTCACCATTTGGTTTGAATATCAACTCTGGTTTTATTGACACTTTGTCCACACCTCATCGATATCAATTGTTTTTGAGGGCATCGAAAGCGAAGGATTCTTCTAAGACATTTATTTAAAAAATAAAAACTTGTAGGAGAGATGTAAATGTGACGACGCCACATATTGCATGCGTTTAAATAAGATACTTTTGATGTTTGAATAAAAAATCTACCATCTGTTGTTACCATACTACAAAGGTAGCAACACACTCCCATCGACCTCCTCAATTAGGCTATCATCGATTTTGAATATGGTTTTCCAACTGTAGCAAATTGTAAGTTTTTATCAGACGTTACGCATTTAGATTACCTCCAACATATTAGCACCAAGAGCTCAAGTAAAATTTCCCAATTGTAAATATCAGAAACCTTCTATGTATTGAATTTTTATATCATAACCTGTCGAACACTGCAGAATTCCAACAATACCGATCAAAACTAATTAGTTATTTTCAATTAAATATAATCGTTTTAGTGACGGCATTGACTTGAATAATTTAGGAAGAGAGGATAGTTTAGCGATTGGACGGTAATTAGTAACATCATACCAAAATCGTCTCATCATATGAGCCGAAACTATTATACTTTTATATTTCTCCCAAATACCAGAAAATCACTCACCCAAAAATGACATATTAAATGGAATAGATAGTGGAAGGAAGTGTTAAAATTTTAGACACAACGACTAAGAACCTCATCAGAAATAATATATAAAAACTTAATATAGAACTTAGTATGGATCGATGAAGGGAATTGAGTACTGCACACTAACCAGGTCTGGTTTGGTTATCGGAGCACTGCACTATCTACATAATATAGGGCTCTGCCTTAGCAAAATAGAACACTGGCATAGTGTTCATTTTCTTATTATTGGGATATTGAACAGGATACTATTTACATATACAATTTTTAGTGTGCATTGTTTGCTGTCTGCATATAGTACGTGTGCGACATGGAAATATTTGAGTGCACACATTT
Organism: Bibio marci; assembly: GCA_910594885.2. NCBI lineage: Eukaryota > Metazoa > Arthropoda > Insecta > Diptera > Bibionidae > Bibio > Bibio marci. Next base: position 14,075,591 of record OU343116.1, on the reverse strand, counting down.
AAATCATGTTTTTGTATAGTGTATAGGAAATACGTGATGACATATGCTATAGACGTGTTTGTATATAGTAACTGACTGATACTATTATTTTCAGTATGCGAAGTTCATAATTTTTACATATATTAAATAATATTTACTTATACTACGATAACCCTCGCCAATTTTTACCTGTTACATCTAAATGTTGAAGATTTGTACATCTAGTTACAACATCCGATAAACCATTGTTGGTAACATTTATACTGAATTGTATTTGTAAATGTGTTAGTTCGGGACAACGACGTGATAATAATTGTAATCCTTTTTCCGTTAATTTACATCCATCATTTAACATAACGCGTTCAACATCAAGACACGTTCCGTTTCGAGTTTGTCCACATAATCGTCGAAAAATAGTTTTCAAAGCTTTATCACCAGAAATGTGTTCGCCTATAATTTAAGGACATAATTGTTAAAATTATTAAGTTCAATACAATATATAATAATTTATGTATTTATACAAAACTTACCAGAAAGTGTAATGTTTTTCCATAGCACTGGTTTCCATACCAGTAATTCAAAACGTCGACAAACTCTTGTTATATTACATAAATCACAACAATTTAACCATTCAAATATTTTCAATACAGCATCATCAGGCAAACGATCGAATACCGGTCCAGAACGACACGGTCCTTTTCTATTCCATGGACCCGGTGTTTCTTGGCCGGCCGACGGTGATGGCGATACTAACGTATGATAACCTTGATCTAAACTTGGTGACGACCGACCAATCTGTGATAAACTATCAACAAAATATTGTGTTGTCATTGTTTTTGGTATTCGTTGTTGCTGATGATGATGATGTTCCAGTTGTTGCTGGTGTTGTTGTTGTTGTTGTTGTTGTTGTTGTTGTTGTTGTTGTTGTTGTTGAGATTGTTGTCGATACATATTGCCACTACTTACTTCACTGGATCCGGCTCCACGACAACGTTCACCAAGACCCGTAGAATTATATGATTTTGATGAATTATTACTTAAAATGGCTGGTGATACACCACCACGTGTACGGTCTATTAAATACCTATCCGAACCACTTGTCTCACTTGGACTTGACGCCCGCTGTTGCTGTAAATAATTTGGTGATCCATTTTCTGCCATTCGATTTGATGACACCAAATGATTATTATTCATGATATTTTTTTCAAGATAATAAATTTCTGGATTGCTTTTTTTATAATTATTATTATTATTATTATTATTATTATAAATACTATTGCCATTATTAATAATATTATTGCTTCGGATGACACCTTGTAACAAAAATGAGTCCATTTTTTGTTCGACTAAATGTTGCAGTTCTTTGTTCAAATCCATATTTTGATTATTACTATTATTATTATTATTATTATTATTATTATTATTATTATTCATATTATTATTTACGATAGCAGCAGCATTATTGCGTCGATTTTGTTTTCGTAAATCATCAAATATATAAGCACTTGATGCACGTTCAACAACTGGTGACAAACGATCATTATGATATGATAATATTGAATCAATTGGTGTATAATTTCGTGGCGGAAATGGCCTGTATGAATTTTGTTCTAAATTTCGATTTAATAAACCGCACGCTGATGTTGATTGCCGATGATATTCAGACGAAGATGATGCTGCTGCTGCTGCTGCTGCTGATGCTGATGCTGCTGTTGTAACATTATAATGTTGTTGTGCCGATAAATTATTTCTTAATAGATGATAATTAACGTCGGATGGTGCTGGCGGTGATGACGGCGACGACGACGACGATGACGACGACGACGACGACGATGACGTTGATATTGATTCAATTAAATTTCTAGGTAAATCATTTTTATTTGTACAATGTCTTGTTGAAAAAATTACATCGTCAGTGATTCGATCAATTTGTAATAACGGTGATTTTCTAGACATTTGATATACTTGTGGATTTAATGGACTCGAACTTAATGGATGATGATATTTCGCTTGATTGTCTAAAGCAGGTGTATTTCGGCCCAATGATGCCAATGGGCATTCAATGGGTGGTCCTCGACCTCGTGATGTATGTGACATTTTATTATTCGTTTATTTGTGTTTTTTTTTTTTATATCTATTTTGGAATTTTCCTAATAAAAAAAGAAATAAATTTTATTAAAATTAATTTAATTATTTAAAATTATTTTATTTTTATAAATTAAACTAATTTTAGTCAATTATTTGCAGGCTTGTGTTTGTGGTATTCCCACATAAAAACATTCACAATTATACATGGGCTTACCAGAAACCAAATCGATCGCATACATTGCTTTAATCAGAATATGGACGGGTCCATAACCGGTGTCGCTACTGATGTACAATGTCTACAAGTGGTTGGCGTTATTTGTCTAAAGTTTATTGCCTATAAAAATAAGACAAATATATCAATCAAAAATAGACTTGTGAACCAGTTAAACCGTACGTGATCTAACAAATTTAGACGAAATTACTATGCAACTGAACATGTAATTGTCTCGCATCAACGACATGGTGACAACAACAAAATATATAGTTCCGCAGATCGGACTGAAAGGAAGGAATGAATTTCCTAAAAATCTTATCCGGTATGTTGAGTCCATATATGTTATGAGGAGCGATAACAGAAACAATACATATGTTGAAGCCAAATAAATCTCTATAGACATTCAGAAAATATACCATAACTGAATGAATAGATTAAATCTGTGAAAACAGGTTTATGGCACCGACGTCACCGGATTGCGTGCAGATGAAAATTGATGGGTCTGTGATGATACCATTTAAAAAATTTATATAATAGAAAATGGAATGCTGTTCACTTTGGAAAAACAACAAGTTATGAACTCGACAACATGACCTCCTCACCGGATATGATAATGGGCAACACCGCAAAAAAAAAACGAACAATGATCTAAGATCCTTAAAATTCGGGATGGGAAGACGGTAGCTGCAGATAGGTACGGTTGCAGAAGCTGAAGAAGGAGAAGGCTAAAACCGTATCTGGGTTTTTGAATGACATTCAGTAAGTGAGTAAGTAAGTAATTATATATCGAATAAAATACTATACTGTGGAAATGAAAGGTTTGAAAAAGCATATTGCGACTAAACGAGGATGTCCAATTATACAGAATTGACTGTAAATATTTTATAATCTTTCAATGGGATCTGTGTTTTTATTTTTTTGTATTTTTTGTGTTCTATACAGAAATAAATTAAATATTATTAAATATTATAAATTTATATAAAATGAAATAAAAAAATTATTTTAACATCGCACAATTTTATTGGCCGCGATCAACCGTCAATTATTGAGTTAATAATTTTTATTATTATTATTATTATTATTATTATTATTATAATTATTTTACAAATATGCAAGACGAATGGAATTTCTTTGCGTACATATTTTAGTATTTTATGAACAAATGTTTTTTTTTTATATATATTCTTATAATTCTGCTCGTCGTATATTCTGCCTCTGCCATTCATTGTATGAGTATTATTTATATGTTGCATACCATATTTTAAAAAGATAACAAATTTAAGTCATATAAGATGGATGAGAAGAGTTTGTAGAATGCTATATGCGTGTACTGCAGTGAGCAGCGTCTGGGCACTCTATAATACTCTACACATATACAAAATACATGGTATAACGAGTACGTATGAATATAATTTATATAGTTTTTCATTATAATAATATAATTTAACTAAAATTGTGCCAGAAGGTACATAAATTCCCTGTTTATATTTTATTATATTATTTTTTCCTAAGAGTATTTTTAAGATTATAATACATTGAACACACGCAAAAAAAAAAAAAAACAGTAAAGAAAAAGCATTACTAAACACATATTTTTTTTTATACTCGTACAAAAATTCCGTATCAATTGTAACGCGTTCTTATGTTGGAATAGAAATACACAGGTAAACTTCCTATTTACAACGCGGTAGATATATATATAGAGTTTTCCTAGAAACTGTAGTGTTGTAAGAAATCGCGTTGTATATTTGGAGGAGATATGAAAATCATGTGTATAAAAAACGGTGTTCGATTCTAAAACAATGAATTTCACTTCATATGCAATTTCAATTCATATGCGGTTCATGCGGCATCCAATTTCCATACACTTTTGAATCGTTCCCATAACTTTAAAGTATGTATAGAAATCGTTTCTTGATCAACATTCAAAGTTTCTGTCATTTGTTTTTGAGTATGTGCGAATCATCTTCATCCGCACTTTCTTCATTTTCCACAACAAAATTATCGTTTTTAAAAGCGTCGAAGCCGCGCCCATCGAATTGTCTTTGCGATCGAACATGTTCACCATAAGCTTTAAAAAGCAATTTGGTGAACTTCAGATGCATTTTTCTATAGAAAAAATAAGATCTTCTGATGCAAATCTTTCCATTTTTGATAAGATAAACAACAATTGAAGAGAATTGCGCATATGCGCAGTTATATATAAGACGTGTTGTTACTAAAGGATCAGTCATGCTTTAAGGATTTTTGACACCGACCTTCTAAGGATATAAGCCGCTCAATATATCATGCGATATCTTGCATATGAAAGGAAATTAAATAGGCTGTTAATGAAGGCTAAAAATGAAAGGATTCACAGGGTTTTAGGACCTTTTAAGGATAATTCTCAAAAATTAGCGTATATGTTTTTTGAAAGGAAATTAAAACAAAATCAGCGATTAAAGGATCAAGACCATTTCGAGGACTTTCGCCCGCTCCTCCCTAGCCACAAAAAAAAAATTAAGATGAATTGAATCGAATTGAATCGATTGATCCAAGAATATTTCCAGTACCATCTAAAAGTATAATTATTGAAAATAGACCGCATGTTGTATCTGTTATTATTATTGAATGAAGTTGAATATGCAATTGAACAGAAAGCTGACGATTAAAGGATCTAAGATATTTCCAGTAACTCATTTTTTTAATAGACGGCGTAAGTCTTTTGATGTGTATGTGCATGTGTATAGAATATGGTTGAAAACTTCTCTTTATAAATTTCAAAGGGTTGCATTTGATTGTTGGTGTGTAAGCAACATATTTTTTTATTCGTATGAAATGGGAAAGAGTTGTACAAAAAAAAAAAAATTTGTTTCTGCTGAAATTGTGACTTATTAAGAGAAGTACGAAAGCTTGGGTACAGCTTGGTGAAGTTGGTCCATCAGCAGCCAATGTTGAATATAGCCTAGAGAGTCTTATCGACAACAAGAGAATTTTGAGATGTTGCCACCTCTCTCTACAAATATAGACTCCCAATTGATGCTAGAAATACAAGAATATAGCATAGATTTGAATTTAGTTCGCAAGGCGCAAATATATGATAAGAATTAAGGAACTCTATCTGTAATTGATTAATATAAATAGAAAAAGGAATTGTAAGAAGAACTCCAGAACTGACAGTAAGAAAACAGTATTATTAAATAGTGTGTGTGTGCCGGAATCGATTAAAAATACAAATGAATGCTACAGTGCAATGGGAAAAACTCAAATCCACTATATATTTAAATTAGAACACAATCAAACAGTTTGAGGGCTATTGTGAAATACATCTTCTCAAGAGGTGGACATATTCCACATTGATATTCAAACAGATGCTACCGAAAATTTCTCGATACCCAGTTCTGTGAAAAGATGGCAATATGCTTTTTATCAGACTGCTCAATTTATAGTTCAGTTTACTCGATATAGACGGATAATGTGAATATAGTGATCTAATTCGAGAGATTTGCCGGAAATATAGTAGCAAAAACACAAACGTTAATTGTATTAGAATTTCTTCTCCATACATAAATATTAATAGGTTAATTTCTTTATAATAATATTTATAGTTTTTATAGTTAATATGTAATTTTTTACTTTCGTATATTATTATTATTATTATTTATCTGCAGAAACTAAAAATAAATAAATTATAAAATAGAAGGTACTTTTTGGTACCTCTCCACCTCTCCACAAATACTCTTTCAATATAATATAATATAAAAATATAAAATGTATTAATATAACAATTGATGGCGATAGTCAAAAGATTATGTGGTATACAAAAATGTGCAATATCATGATATTTTAAGAAAACGGTTATTTGTTGTATTTCTTATATGAACACACATAGTTTGTATTCATTGCATAAATAAACATGGAATGGAAAACATTTAAATTAAACTATATATTTTTATATTTTATTTATAATAGTTTGTATACTACCCTACGTCAATATGTTACGTCTATAATGGTTAATAAAAATGGGTTCTGTGCACCTACGCGTATCGTTTTCGAAAGCAAACATCAAAATTCCACGGTGCCGGGGTAACCCAATTTCTATTTAACCGCTTTTGTGAATTGTAATTATTAAAAAACCACCAATCGTTTAAAGCCTTATGGGGTTTTTATGAGTTCGTATACCGCAATCGAGACGGGTGTAAAAATGCGGCCGCATATACAAAATTCTCTATTCTTTAAAAGTGTTTTATTTGCAGGTGTTAATTGTGGAGTGTAGATGACAAAAAACATGGTTTTTATTAATCCGTACAGAAAGAGAAAAATTTTAATTGTGGATCGCTGAGTGTGGCCTCATAAAAACCAAGATTTAAGATATTTTAATGCATATATAATATTACAAAACAATTTATTTAGGCAATCTAAACTAGCTCTTAGATTTTCTACACGTAATAACACCAGCATCTTAGTCTAGTTTAAGGATGGAACGAGGAATCCTTTAAAAATGGTTGACAATTGTTACTAAACATGGAAGTTTCGTGAATCATCTGAAAAAGATGGGAATCTTTTCGGAAGATAATTGTAGACTGTGTATGGAAGACGTGATCAAGAATAGAGTTATCGCTGCGTAAATTGAAGAGTGTTATTATTGATAGGTGTTTACGTGGAAGCATAGCACTAAAGTTATGGTTGTAATAAAAAAAAACTCTGCCATTTTAGTTACATGCAGATGAGTCATTTATTGTTGTGTTTATATGACATAAGTTTCAGCCACTTACAAGCTGTCGTTCAGTGTGTACATCACAAGGATAAGGAATGCTTCAAAGAATAACATTTAAAAGTGTCAATGTTATAAACTGGGAAAAAAATTCTGCATAACGTAAGGATTTCCATTTTAAAGATTTTATTTATTTAAAGTAAATCGCCGATGAGCAAAAGGAAAACCAATTTTAATAAAAAATGCAAAACGAACATTATATGATCCATAATATGGAGCGATGAATCGTGACTTGAGGTTATACTATTGAGGACTCAAGAATAACTGTCAGTTGTCGTAAAGTCACCTGTAAGAGCATATTCGATTGCAATTGTTTTGCAAAGACCAGTTAAATTTCCAGCATGATCAATAACATTTGAGGACGAATGTCCGTAAATTCAAAATCCAAAGGGTTCGCTAATAGGAAATTGCATTGTGCGAAGCATTCAAAAAATTATTAAAGTGATTGGAAGACAATAATATTTCTTTCATAAAGACACAATGGGGTGATACAAAAAAATTCCACCAATATCCTCATAATGAATTTGAACAAGATTACTGCGCAGATTTTATGGTGATAAACTTGTCCCTTCCATGCCCCCAAAAATTCAAGCTGTTATTTATAGAAATGGTGTTGTTAATCAGAAGCGGTAGATTATTTTTAAAGATACGAAATATTTAGATGTTGATTTTATTTTAATTAAATTAACACGTTCATCGCCGTAACTGATTATGATCAATATCACGATAGGTAATCTTGCGATCCCATGATCCTATATTTCTAGAGACCGCATATCCACATTTAATATGTGGTTTAACATTCGGTTTATTTAAACAAATAAGACTTCCAGGTTCAAAAGTTCTTCAGTTATACAATAAAATCAATAATTTTACATGAAAGTCATTGCAGAAAGTGGTTTCAATGACTCGCAAAGTGGTGGATTTTGATCTGAATGACAAAGAACGTGGAAAACCACCCAAAAAATTTGAAGATACGGAATTGCAAGCATTATTATGGATGAAGATGCGATGCACAATCGCAACAACGGAACTGGCACATTCATAAAATGTATGTCAAAAAACCATTTCTAATCGTTTAAACAAAATGGCGAATTTTGCATAAAGGAAGAAAAATGGTTTCCATATGAATTGCGACTGAAATTAAATAAAATTTTATTATTAAAACGTTTTTGTGTCGAATTGTCATTGGCGATGAAAAATGGATTTATTTTGATAATCCTAAACGAACTAAACAATAGACTCTGAATCCAGGTAAACCAGTAAAATTGACGCCAAAAAAGCAATATCCATGGAAAGAAGGTTTTACTGTGTATTTGGTGGCATTGTATATTATGAATTATTGAAACCGGATCAAACTAATATTATTGGTGAGCGCTACAACCAACAATTGATTGAATTGAATCGAGCATTGAAAAAAATAAACGACATTGAAATGGAAAAGTTATTCTTTTGCACAACACGATGCTCGTCATTATGTCGCAAAACATCGGTAAAAGAAAAATTAGACGCACACGGATGGAATGTGTTACCACACCCGCCCTATTCACCAGATATTGCTCCATCGCAGATTACCACTTATTCAGATCGATGGTACATGGACTGTGTCCTGGCAGCGCTTCTGCAATTATGAAGACGTCCAAAATTGGCTCGATTCTTAGATCACATCAACAGATAAGAAATTTTATTTTGATGGTATTGGTATAAATTGCCAAAATATTGGGAGAAGGTTATACTTAACGATGGTAATTATATTCAATAAAAATTTGTTACCCTTATTAACGAAATTAAATTAATTAATTTTTAAAAAAATGATCAAATTATATTAGTATACCTATATTGTATGGTTAAAGTTGGCCATGTCAGTGTTAATACTATGAGTTATCGGCGTGTACCACCAATCAATCGATCGATCTGAATCAAAATGTACCTGTACCGGTAATTATATAATTATTAAATGTGAAAGTCGAATGTCAACCACCCACACCGTTTACGATCATCATAGTTTGCGCTCCACGAAATTTAGCACATTTTGATCATGTTGTAAATACGTTTGAGCTTAATACAAACACATAAACGTTACCAATTTTTATGTTAAACGAATAATAATATATAAAATTAATTAAACACATATTCTTCTGTAACGATTATAGGTTGCACAGTGGCAAAAGGTTAATTGATTTTGCTGCAGATGGATATTGACTTTTTAGAAGTAACATTTTGAAATGGGATAGTATTTACGTACACGTATACTCAATATATAGACGCTATATATAGTGGATTAGCTAATATTATCATTTCTATATATAGGTGGAATATAAATATGTAAGTCTATACGAGTATATTTGATGCCGTGTGATGCATAGGTAGGTTTGGGCATTAATAATAATAATAATAATAATATACCATCGCACACAATATTCAATAAAATAATTTCTTTTTCATATATGAATTATGGAATTTTTGTATGAATATGGCGAGAAATAGTTGTAACAAATAAATAAATATTGTAAATAAATAATATTTGTAATAGTTGAATGTTTCAGTAACTCTATAGCGTTTATGTTCGCTACAAAAAATATAAGTTATAAAATAATAATAGAGAAAAATTTGTTCGGCATGATTTATTGTTGTAACTAAATTATTTTATTGGAGAAATTATTTTCTAATAAATATTTTATCTATTTTTATTTAGTTATTATCAATCGTATTATTATAGACGCAAAAATCCACATGATAAAAGATTTAATTTTGTACAAATTCTTCGTTGATTTTTAATATATATATATTTTATTAACCATTACAATTAATGCTAAAATGGTCAATAACATGACATAATCCAAATAACACAAAGACTATACAAAAAACGTATAGACAAAGATATATTTTCATACAAATATGTGTGGCGGCAACCGAAAAGAATTCCACATAGAATTTCGAAGTAATCTGCGTCGATTTCAAAAATATTAATTTAATGGAAATAAAAATGAAAGTAGTAAATATCCTAGATTATTGAGAAAAGAATGAAAGAGATTTGGATAGGTAAGGAGGAATTAAGGAAAAAACCATACATTGATAACCATTTATAGAGAGACTACCCGAAAAAAAACTATATAAATATTGTTCCTCATGATGTGGTTCTAATAAGAAATCAGATGCTGTTGTGAAAATCTAAAAGTCGTCACAATAATACATGAACTCTCTATAATATACTGTCCTTAACCTTTAGATAATGCGTTCTGAATAACTATCTGCCAAATATTTCTATTCGACAAATAAAAACCAGTTTGATCTTCATGCAACAGAATTTTCTTTGTCGGTGTGCAAATTGAAAATACCAAATTATGATCCATTGAAAGCTACCGCACCTTCGCGCATTTTTCAGATATTGGTTGGATTCCTTATCTTTTGAGGCCACCCATTCATTATCAGTCAATTTCTGTTGTTTTGATAAGAAGTGTATCGTGCGTCTTTAAAGACTAACTGTATCAACCGAAATAATTATGGTGGTCTGCGTTTGCGTGTTATAGTATCAGCGGATACTATGTGTGTGTGTGTGTGTGTGTGTGGAGTATCGTCGGTTAGGTTTCAAGAGCGCACAGTATTGAATCTTAATATGGTAATGTTACAACGAGAACATCTGTAGTTCAGTGACGCAATGGTAAAAGCTATAAGCGATTCACACTAATCCGCATAATTTAATTAATAAAGTCGAATCTGTAGGAAATATAAATGCGGGGAAATGATAAATTGTTATATAAACTCACATAGGAAGTAATTTACCAACTTAACAGCACAATGTTAGATAGTTAAGCGAAAGGAACTATTATGAGTAATCAAGTCACACATTCCATTCGATAGATAGACGAACAAATAATGGTCTGATTTGATATACTCCGAAGTATTTACAAATGGTCTGTATGTATTTTTTCAAGATATAGAATAAAAGACTAAAAGTAAATATAAACAACAAAACCATGTTGCAAACAAGTGTTTGTGGTAAGTGATCTATATAGTTTATAACCAATTTTGTCCTATATATGGTCACGAAATTGGATATTAAAATTAAAAAGTTCTCATTGATTATAGGAAACAATATCGAAACAATTTAGAAAATTCAAATCCAATATTACTAAAAGTCATAGAAGTGAATTATTAATTATATTTGAAAAATAATTGAAAGAATTTCTACGTTTATACTGATGACCCTAGGAAGAAGAAAGTGTCGTACATTTGTCGACATATAATCGATAGTTTTATCACAAAAAATTGGTTTCATAATATTGTGTGTTGCGTTGACATGATTTCTATACATTTTTTTGTACATATTACACGTAAAAACACATAAATATATGAGCTAAAGAGTCGTCTATGCTGCACTTTGCAAAAAAAATACATCGACAATTAGTCAATTAGGTGTATTAATATAGTAACAGAAATTCTATAAACCAACAATCGGAAATGTAACCATTTATGTTTAATTTAATAATCGCACCTTAAGAAAACTCATTATGAAAATGCAGATGTATATTCGTATGGAAAAATACAAAGAAAAAGGTTCGTTGTTTTAAACTCTTTTGTTTTTTTTGCATAGTAAAGATTAAAAAAAGGAAAAAATTGTAGTAAAATCATTTAAAGAATAGAATTTAGAATAACTTAAATTGAATATAATTTATGGTATGTTGATGAATTGAAACGTAGAGCCCTATAAAAAGGTAAAAATATTAATAATTGAAATATTTGGGCAAAAAGGTGACAAAGAAAAGGTACGGTAATAGCATTTGTTGATAAGCCATCTTTAAATTTTATTCACATCAAATCGCACGTACGCAGGGTAATGAAAATAATAAAATAATAGATTACCTTAGTTCAGCACAACAGCGACGAACCTTTCAATCAATTCGGGTTCGTGATCTATACAAAGAATTGTACACAATGAGATAAACCCAAATAAATATGGTTCAGTGGCGCCGTTATTAAAGCACATTTGTGATTAAATTTTTTTTGGTATTTTTCAACAGAATTATAATAACATTCTGTCGCAGAATTGGTGAATGTATACCCGTACCCATCATACGAAATAATATTATCGATTTAAATGCGTATATGTTATATGGATATCCGAGCGATTACATGGCAGGACTAGCTAGATCATAATATGAATATATTAGGTTGACCGTACAACTAGTCTATTTCAAAATTGCATATTGTTAGTCTCAAACCCATTGTGTTCTTTGACGGGAACCCATATGTCACGGAGGATCTTTCGTTAAATAATCGGCAGCAATTGTGCCTGGTTCTGTGTTACGCATCATGCTTCCGATCCACACAATGACATTGGACGTATTAATCTTTTATACAGCTTCCACTTAAGATCCCGTTGTAATGTTTGTCTGTCCAATATATGGAATTCAAATTCTCGTTGGAAATACATTAGGTATTAAAAACCAAATCTATTCGTACATAGTGTAACATGTAAATATTTGAGGCACGTTTGTGATTTGTGCATGTAACGTAGCGATAAAAGATAGTATACCGTCGCGAACAAGCTTTTGATGAGCAATAAGTGTTTAGGAGGATTAAGTGTTAATCTATGGAATTGTTCCAGTTGAAAAACGGTAACAGTAAGCCACACTCACATCTCAATATTAAAATAGTATATTTTTTGGCCCAATACTATTACAATTTTGTTTGGATTGCTACCGAACTAATGATGTTTTATAACCAAAAAAAGGTTACCATTTAATTATAAAGCCTGACTTTGTGAAATGTATCGCGTCGACTGTACTATCTCAAATAATGATTTTTAAATAATTGTTACGAAAATAAAATATACAATATTTAAAAAAAAATAATAATTAATAAAAATTTACTCACTATTGATTATTGGCGGGGACGAGGTATGTTGACGGTGTCGGCGTCGTACAGTTAATATAATTATAATATATTTTTTATATTTTGGAAAAATAAATATAATTTATTAATTTTTTCATATAAATTATAGTATTTTTTTTTTTTTTCAATTTTACATTTAAACATTTAATGCACATTAAATTCGCACATTTTATTTATTTCATACGCAGCACGCCCCACACCACATTCAAAATATATTTTCACAATTTTTTCACATTCACTTCATAACAATTTACAAAATAAAAGTCATGTGGTGGTGGTGGCTGTGGTGGTGGCTGTGGTGGTGGTGCTGGCTGTGGTTATATTTATATTATTTTCTTATAAATTTTATGGTGGTAAATTATTATTATTCACAAAAAATATTAATAAAATTAAACACTGCATCACTTATTTGTTTTTTATTTATATATTTATTCACGATTATTTAAAAATTCTCAATGAAACAGAAATTATTTCTATATAACAAATTAAAAATTGTTTTATTATTTATAATATTTAATTTTGTAATAAGTTTAAAATGCAATAATAAAATGGTAATTTCTTATCTGTCTGTGCAGTGCTGCGTGCGCACATGCGTTTTGTTTTTATTATAACACAGATCCAATAATAAAAAAAAAATCAAATGTATTTTTAGAAGAAATATTGTTATTTTTTTTGTATGATATAAAAAGAGTGGATAAGTTTTTTTTTTCTTCTGTATTGTGTAGATTAAAAACTATGGTATTTTTTTGCCTATTCTTAATTATGTCTTTAAACAGAGTAAAAGAAGTTAAGAAATATGAGCAACAAAAAAACAAAACTTGTATATAATAAATAGCGGTACATCAAAATATTTGAAAATGAATGATATTGTAATATTGATGATGATTGGAATTTACATTGTCGTCGTCGTCGTAGTCATCGCCATCATCATCGTCGTCGTTGCCGTTGTTGTCGATATATATGTATATACAGGGAACTCTCTACTCATTGTAATTGATGGTTACGATGAGGCGTAATAATAGTTACATATAAATCACATACGTATTATATTAGTAAATTATAAGATGGTAAATTGGTGGGTGTAGCATATTTGCAAAGCCAGATAAATTGCGGATAGAGGATCGGCCTGTATTCAATGGTGTATCATGGTGAGTAAACACAGCCATTATAACTGATTCTGGTAGAAGTGAATGATACCGTTGTAAATACCCTACGAATTTAAAAGGCTAATTAAGTTGGTTGGACGTATGGTTAATTGCCAACTTCGGGAAAACACGGAGTTATGAACAGTGAACTATATGATATTCAAAATCTTTAAAATTCGCTATTGGAAGACGTTAGCTGCAGATAGGTGCGGATGGAGAAGCGTGTTGAATAAAACTAAAACCGCACCAGTGTTTTAATGCCATACAGTCGGTAAGCAAAATAAATTATAGTCATCGTTACACATTATTTATTTATACTTTTAATATTCATATTTATATCTTGGATTAAATTTAGGATTTTGGAAATAATTATAAAGATATCCTTTCCCACAAGAGATTCATTAAAAATTCTTTGCCATTTATATAGTTAACCTTGAGCTTATGTGATTAAAAACAATTTTATTTTGATGAATTTCAGTTGAAATTAGTGCATTTGAGTGATTGTATTCCGCTACATATGAATAACACTCGGTAGCGTGCAGTTGCATAGCGCCGAAATATATATATATTAGCGGGTTCAAATCCGCTATTTTTCATAGGAAATTTTTCGGTATTTATTTTAATACCAATATTTTTCTGCTGGGTGACCATTTGTTCGTTGATGGAATAAAAAGAAAAACGGATAGCTTTGAAAATATGGTGTTGGACGCTATTCAAAGATTAACAATGTCTGCACACACACACACACATAACTATGGGCTAATCACCCATATAAAAATAATAGTATTTTGAAAACATCTATCTTTCGTTAATTACAGTACAGTACACAATTGGTAAATTGTTATATACTCCCATGCGCAGTAATTTACCAACTTGGTTGTAATGAAAGGTTTATTAGATGACATAAAAGCTCCACTAGGAGGAAAATATGACTTAAAAAAAAATTCCCTTACATGTGTTTGGGTGCGGCACATATGCCCGTATTGTGTTTGTGTTAGTTCAAAGACACATTGTGGGTGAACGTAATGTGTATCGGTGCAAAGACACAACTGTACGTATTGTGGCATTTATTGCAAGTACAAAAAATAACCTGCATATTTTGGAAGTCTTGTTGGGATGGTAATTGTACCCATACCGTGTGTTCAATTTGGGATTATATATGAACAGTTACTTTGAAAATTGTAGAAAAAATCGATATTGTTAAACACCAGTCATCTTGGAATTTGGTTATTTGGTCATTTCTCAACCACCGATTTAAATACGTTTTCGTATGTATGTTCAAATTGGGATTATATGAACAGTTCCTAGTTAATATCTGGAAAATTTATTCAGTGGACAATTGCTTCCTGGAAAGTGGTGATTTTTGGAAATTTATATATCAAATGATTTTAATTGTATTTCGATACTCTGTGAATAACTTTTCACATCTGGTTTTATGGTTATTTAGTTATTTGGATCATTATACTTAAACGATTTTAATTTAATTTCAAATTTCATTTCCATATGAATGTTGAAATATTCCATTGCGTTTTTCATATAGAAAGATGTTCATATAAATATAATCCCAAATTGAATGATGCATATGAAATTTGATTATAAATCGATTAAGAAATGAACAGGAATTTTTGATTGACCATACATATTCCACCATTGGGGACGTTAATGCTGAAGAATCAATTTTAAAATTATTAAAAAATTAATGTACTTTGTTCCGATTACAATCGCGCCGAACTTTTAAAATATTAAGATGATATAATTTTTATTTTTGCTGCTTGAACGTTCCAAGATATTTTTTTTTTAACTTTATGAATGAAACCAAAAACCTTACATACAAAATTTCTGTTAAAATTCCGTTTAGTTATTGGCTGTTAACATGAAAATTATTGTATGTTGCTAACGACCATGATGGCAACGCACTTGATGGGTACACGAGTTCACTGTATCTATAGATATGGTATACATAAAAATACGCATACGCAGACGATACACACAGCAAAGCAACAGCAATGCGTTTATGATATTATTTATGGTGGCGTAGAAATGGTAAATTTTTGTTTAATATCTATTATTTTATTTTTAGTTGTTGTTGTTGTTGCGGTGACAATTTATGTTAAATGTTCAATTCAAAATTGAATAAATAATTAATTACTAATTATATTAACGCAATCAAATTAAATAAATAATAATTATAGGTTATAGTTTTCCACACATATTCATTTAAAATTTAAATTCAATTGTACAAATAGACAAACAAAACCCAATTAAAAAAAACTTTTATAACTTATAGAGAAAAAGTTCTTGAATTTTTAAATAATTTATATAAATAGAAAATACAATATAAGGTACGATTTACACACACAAAAATTACCTTGTACAAAAGTCGCGCAGTCATTTTTCACCTTGGTTTATTATTACTAATTTTTATAATTTTCAATATTAAATAAATATTAATAGTACACACACATTTTATTATTAATTTTTATACTATTGATTTATTAAATTATTTTTTACATTAAATATTTATTTAATGTAAAAAAATCTAATATTTTAGAAATATTTCATAATAATATATTTTATTATTGTAATGCAATTAAATAAAATTTATATATGGGTATATTTGTGTAATTGTTGTTAACTCGCTGGCACGCATTATTATTATTATTATTATTATTATTATTATTATTATTATTATTATTATTATTATTATTAATTAATTAATGTGTAAAACTATTTAACAAATAAATTATTTATAAATTGTTAGACAAACTTAAAAGTAATATATTTTTTTGAATTTCAGATATATTGAAATAATAATAATATTAATTTAATGCTATTTTATTTAGTTATAGACTTACACAAAATGTACACACAACAACAATTCACACATTCGCATATTACATTTACTTTTTGTATAATAATACAGCATTTTTTTGTATTTTTTTTAACCAGCGGTATGGATGATTGAATAAAAACCAGACTTTTATATACATGTGTGTGTGTGTGAGTGCTGTGTGTATATATTTTTAAAAACTCCATTTTACATTATATACCTCTAAGTAATAATAATAATAATAATAATAATAATAATAATAATAATATAATAAATATAATATATATTATTAAAAAGAAACTTTTATAGTTCATATAACCAAAAACAACAACAACGTCAGCAGTTAAAAAAAAAAAAAACAAATTCTATAAGAAAAAGAGAAAAATTATTATACAAAAGAAGAAAAAAATCCATGCAGCAAAGAGATATGCAAATTTAATAATAATAAAAAAAAACACAAATTCTTAAGAAATGGTCCGGAAAGGTGTGATTTTTATGTGAATTTTATAAAATTGTATTTATATATCGCGTTTCTATATAGCGCAGAAACGCGTAATAGTATATGTAATAAGTACAGGTAACCCTTATTGATTGATGCAATAATTGTATAAATGTACCATATACCGACCGCACTAATCCGAATAATTCGAGGGAGAATTATAAACAGGTTTATTTTTACACAGAAATATGAAATAAACTTTGTATGTATCAAACATCCGTGGCATATTTCATCCCTTCAACGAACGGAATATGGGTGTAGGTGAAGATACAATTTTGAATTAGACAATTATAAAATATTGTCAAAACAATCAAAATCAATAGATTGAGACCCAGCTTCTTTTGAAATTATAAAATTTGGCCAAATCTTATCCGCAATTTTGATCAATTTTGTTTGGCTTACAATTAACGTATTAGAAAGCATTTTCGTTCAAACAAAAGCCTTAAAAAAACGACTGTGTCAACAAAAATTGTTTTGCAAAATTTTGTTCTGGACGACACAACGCATCATCCATCAGCGATTTAATTATAAAACGTAAAATGATCTATTTTTTGCAACTGAATGCATAAGTGGCGATGAAAAATGTATATGTCGTTAAAGATCATGGAGCTGGAAAGATGAACCAGTGGAAACAACATCTAAAGCAGATAGCCCTTAAAAGTAGGCTATGTTATCAGATTGGTAGGATTACAAAAGCACATTGTCTATTTTGATGGACTTTTACCACGCAACCAAAACGATCAACGATCAGATGCGTATACACACAACAACTAAACAAATTAAACAATTCCATTGTGTTCCACACATATCTTGCGTGTGTTGCCACATCTAACATATAATCCAGACCTCACCCCCCCATCAGATTACCATTTATTTCGAAACTATTTGCAGAACCTCTTGAATGGTAAAAATTTCAATAATGATGACGATCATGTCAAAACTCACTTGGTTCAGTTGTCAAGTCAATGACAAAAGTTCATCGAATAAAATGGACAATTCATTATTAAATAAAATTATTTAATTCTATCAAGCATTGACTTTGTTGTCCACCCAAATAGATATATAATATGGGATTATAAGAATAGTTCCTACTGTTCTGTGAAATCGACGCCAGTTTTATGGATCAGATTCTGGAAAATTTAGAACTTTATCAATTCTTATCCAATTTTGATCAAATTTGGTATTTATAATGCGTTTGTATGAATAATTCCTATTAAACTTATATGATATCCATCCACTTATGGTTCTATTTCGTTTATTTCATGAACGTTTCTCTGCTCTAATTTAAAAAATATTAATTTTTATAGAGGAATCGTGTGAATCCAAAATGATCGCACTATAATCCAAAACAACACCATTCAATTACCGCCTAAATCAATGGATACCTGTGTGTTTTTTTACGGATAGATATTGTCTGTGTATGTGTCAAAATAATTTTAAGTTAGAATTTATTTAGAAGATATATATAGATTGTAAGTAAAAGAGATTGACTTAACTTAATATTCACAGTGTGGAAAACAAAATAATAATAAAACTTTATATTTTTAACTAATTTATCGGTACAATGGCCTATGCGAAATGTCCACTGCCGAGAGCGTGAACTGTTTCCAAAAAAATTTAACACTTTTTTTTTTTTTTTGGTTGTTTTGTTTTGTTTTGTTTTGCTTTTGTTAATACAACAAGATTAAGATAAAATATAGATTATTTAAAATTAATAAATAAAAACTCAAAAACTATAAACAAAATATAAAAAACTATAAAATAAATATTATTACTTTAGTTTTTTTTTTAAAATGCGTACACATTTGCGCAGACACAAAACCAAAAAAGAAAAATCTATGTATTTTTTATTTTAGTAATTAACGCGTCGTTCGTCATGCACACCGCCGATCGACTTCAGATTCTAATGTATACTAAAATGTTGACGCAATAATGTATAACAACAAAAGGCTTAAAATTGAAATTTAAAATGGAGGGGCTTCTTTCACCTATTAAATTATGTATTGGTATACGATAGTACTAGTGCAACGACTACAATGTACAGCATAACTTAACTATAGCCAATTTAATTAAAAATGTATTGTAATTATTATTGTTAAAATATTTAAAACAATTGAAAAAATATAATTTTCGAATTTAAATTATTTCGTTTTTTTATATAGTTTTTATTAAATATATAAAAACAAAAGAAAAACTATTTTTTTTCTAATTGAAAATAGTATTTGTTTTTCACAATGCACAAAAAAATAGATGGAAAAAAAAGTCGCATTTTATTTGGGTATAGGACTCTACAAGAGCATAACTACACGATATTCAAAGATATAAACGATGTAATTTGAAGTGGAAATTCTATAGTCGCGTATACACAGCGATACAATTTGTCGGTTGCCCCAAATCTATATCTGAATAATATATGAATAACCAGCTTCCTATTCCGAATTTTAAGGATTTTAATATAACACTGTTTACTGCATCTAGCCTAAGGTCTTCCTGCTCTTCTCTTGATCCTTCCGGATGTTATTGAAAAAAAAAAAACAAAATAATTGTTAATGCAAAGGTGGGACACGACAAAATACACCAAACACTGCCATGACCAAAAAACATGATCATTACTGGTACATAGTTCCGACGACATATGGATGTTCATAAAATGACAATCTGGAGAGCTGATCGTAGAATAAATAATCAAATTGATCGTATACATTGTTCAATAATATAATGGAAGTTCGAAGGGGTTGCGGTTTTAACATTGAGACGGATTCGTATCTATTGTTATAGGCTATAGTGTTATGAGCCAAAATTATTAATAACACACTACCGGTAACGACGAAATGGACAGTCGAAAAACTTGACAAATTGTCAATGGATACAATAGAACAACGGATTATTACCGATTTGGAGGATTACCGCAACAGGAAAATAATTTAAATAGTACGTGAGACAAATTAATGCTCCATGCTTTAAAGGTGCAACCGATATACATAAAGGTGATTATTATAAGAGCGGTGATAGTTAGAAATTCGTGGTTTGATAATGAATTTACCATATAACTGCTCGGGATTCAAAAAATGCCATTGATTCGTAGAAAAAATTAAACAAGAACTGGAACGAAGGGTTTACACCGAAATGGAACAATTGAATAAAAACAATGATAACAATGAAGATTGTATCGTGTGATCGCAACGGATTTTCAAAGAATATAATCTATAACCGTTTTGGTGCAAAATCATAGCGATGGAAATGCAAGAGGAAAGGTGCCCGAGAACCGTTAGATTTTGGAAATGTATAGGAAGTTCAATGTCGATACACTGCACCCATTTGTTTGATGATTTTACGGCAACATAAGTCAAAGTTATATGGAAAATTATAGAAGAATTTGGTATTCCAAAAAAACTGATTGATTTGATGATTTTGCAGTTGAATAATGTTACCCGTTACGTGCGCGAATCCGACATAAATTATCTGTTCATTTTGAGACGCGCGGTTGATGGACTACGACAGAGGCAGTCATTATTAACTTTATAATTTTTAATATTACACTGGATAAAAGTAAATATTGGTATTACGTATCCCATGTGATTGCACAGATAAACAAAATATATATGGTGGCAAACGAATGCATCAGGATATGGTGATCATGTTCTATCAGAATCAACAAGCAAAATATGGGTTCAACGGTTCAGACATAATGATTTTAATGTGAGAAATGACGAACGTGGAAGACCACCAAAAAAGTTTGAAAACGCCGAATTGCAAGCAATGTTGGATGAAGATGAAACTTTGAATAAAAAGCAAATGGCAGAAATATTAAATGTTGCACAACAAACAATTTCTGACCGTTTAAAAACTATGGGGGAAAGATCCAAAAGTGTGGAAAATGGGTGCCACATGAATTGAATGAAAAACAAATGGAAAACCGGAAAAAACACTTGTGAAATTTTGCTTGCCAGACACAAAAGAAATTCATGTTTTGCATCGAATTGTTAGTGGCGATGAAAAATGGATTTATTTTAAGAATCCTAAACAGAAAAAATCATGGGTTAATCCAGGACAACCATCAACATCGATTGCAAAACTAAATCGTTTCAGCAAGAAGACAATGCTGTGGGACCAGAAAGGTGTGTGGTATGATCGCTACCGACAACCAACAAATCAATTTGAACCACGCATTGATCGGAAAACAACCAGAATGGGCCAGAAGATACGGCAACGTAATTTTGCTCCATGACAATGCACCTGCATACAAAGCAAAACCGGTTCAGGATACAATCAAAGCACTTGGCACTTCGATTCCTACGAAGAAGTTGAAAATTGAATGTCTGATTGGTTTGCTTCAAAAGACGAACAATTCTATTTGGCGAAAATATTATAACGCGCATTCGTGGCATATTTAATCCTTTCAAAGAAGATAATGGTTGACGGCGAAGATAAAATTTCGAAATAGACAATTTTTGTACGCGTTAAAGTAAATAGAAAGTATGCCAGAGGGAAGAAGATGCATCGGACATCGTAAGACTAGATGGCTAGATGTTGTGAACGGTGACATTAAAATCCTTAAAATTCAGAATTAAAAGCGGGCTTAGCTGCCGCGCAGATAGCTACGGTTGAAAAACTATGTTGTTGAAGATGGCTAAAACCGCACCTGGATTTAATTGCCATGCAGTAAGTAAGTAAAGAACAGTTCAAACAAATGCGTGCAGTTAAAAATGTTTACGAGTACATTCTTATTCAATTTATTAAAATGAAAAAAATTCCGATAAATAGAAATACCGTGAGTAAGAAAAGTAAAGTTAAAAAAAATGTAAAAAATAGTTTTATGTATTCTTTTCATACCACCTTTTTATAACAATAACAGAAACAACAACAACCATAACAACAACAACAACAACCACCAACCACAACAACAACAACAACTACATAAAAATGTGATCTTTTTTGCTTTTGTATCTAATATAATGAAACATGTATACAAATTAATTTCCGGCATTCGACAATGGCGAAGATCCACTATTAAAAACTCTAAATGGAACCATATTTATGCTGAACTTTATATCCCAAAAATGGCTGTATGGTACAAAAATTACCATTGTATTCACCAGATGTTACTCAATCAGATAAAATACAATTTGATCTCCAATCGATGCAGAATTATCTGTCCGAGTAGCAGTTTACCGCAAGAATTAATTTTTATATCATCATCTTTTGCCATACACTTTCCTTCCATAATATTTTGTCCAAATTACGTTATAAATTAAGGAGCATTAATTTTTATGAACTTATTCCGGAAATTAATTTGCCAACCTAACAACGAAAAAAAACCTATAGTTTTTTATATTGTATTTGTCTTTTTCATATATTCAACGTAAATTTTCGTACGTGGTGTACGTGTAAACAAAAATATACCAATAATACGTATAGTTACCTACATTTTTTCAGTAAGATTAAGAAGAGATCACCGTATAAATAAAATAACATTTTATTCATTGAGACGAAAGTGGTCAAAGTCAGGTTTTCTTTATATACTTAATGCTAGCATTCTTTCTAGCTTATATATTTGTTATATACATAAAGTTAATTCTCTATATATAATATACAGTCTACTCTCCCGTGTAACAATCTACCAGTCATTGTTTTCATTTCACCAACGATAAATACAATGTCCTTTCGTAACACGTTGACGCTTAGTTTGCGGTTCACATTGAACGAAACACGGCGTCAACGCTTCAGTCACAATAGTGTTTTTAGACTTCACTTTGAGCATGCGTTTAATGTTGTCTTTACAATGTTCAATTATGTACAATTTTTGATCATCATGTCAATTGATGTGGAACCACATTTTGGGTTCATCTTTCGGAGATCAGATTTTTTCTGTTTAAAATTCGATGATTTGTTGTTTCGTCGGTATTCCAAGTTCCATTTCCATGCGAATGTCATTGATACATTCTACGTGTTTTATACATTAAAAAAGTCATTCTCATTATTTTTTGGGGTCAGAATGTGTACACCGATTTTTGGATGTTCAACAAGTGCATCGACTAATTTTTATTATCTTATATAGAACTATTTTGAGTGAATACAAGACAAATTGTGAAGCAAAAAAATAAATATAAGTGCATCATTATCGCTCTGAAATCGCCGCACTGCCTAGTTGTTGAACAATTCAGATAGAGTACGACGAATACGGTTTCAATACACTGCAGCCTTCGACAAAATTCTTTGTGGATAATATACCTTTTTAATTGCAAAAACTAATTTTATTTTGATTTTAAATAACTTCATCAAAACGAGGCTTTTTTTTCCATTCACCACTTTAACGTATAGTTTTGGAAAACTATTATTCAAACACATCATGTTTAATGACCGCAGGTTTTAAGAAATTATCGTCACTACCATCGTATCAAATTGATATCTTTGGTATAATGGTATAATCAACGCACGGATATGGTCGCTTGTATAGGAACCAGGCAGAGCACAATGGATCTACTGCAGTTTAAATAACGGAAACTGTTCCCTCTTTTAAAATGCAATTAAACCTTCGTCGGATTCGACATTTAAAACAGCAAGTCACCAGGCACCGCACCGCGGTAATAATACCAAAAACAACAATTCACGAGATTTTAACTGGAAAAATTGATCTATAAAATTGGTGAATTCAAAGTTTGTTCCGCACATAAATTGGCGGCGATAAATTGCCCATAGAATAATTTGATCATTCAAAAGATATCATTAAAATCTATTGTAACTATTTGATTTTGGAGCAAATAACTGAATTATTTGCTTTGTTCTTAAACCATTGTCGTGGTATTTTTCGGACAAACGGTGTCTGCGTGACAATAACATAATGTATCAAATTCGAAACCTGTCATTTAATTTTAGATATTATAATTATTATTAGAACAATTTAATCTTAATAAATACACAAATAATAAATTAAAATATAAAAAATATATATATTTCACTGGCGAATTATCTACAACAACTGCCCGCACTCTTTGTTTTATTATCACTAATTCTAAATAATCGTTAGGCATACAATTAATAAATTATATTTTTTCCTAGGCAATACGTACACACAATACAGCTGAACCTCGATCGTACGTAATCTCTATGGCACAAAAACCCTAAATTAAATGTAAAAATGGTTGATTCCTTCATATTTTTCGTGCAATAGAAAATGTCTACCGTACGAATATTAATTTATTACTTTTAGGATAATAATTATGTATTTTAAGATAATTAAAATTACTAAACGTCCTCGATCACCAACCCAGCATCTAGCAAAGTCCATTTGAATAAGAATGATTATTCGAATAGCTCGTATAATTTGAAAACTATATATATAGATTTGAACTGATGAACTTTCGCTTCGCAAATAACGTTTAGAAACGGGGTTTCTAAAATTTTCCTGATCTCATTATTTTCCACTATACTGTCGAAGAACCTAAAGAATTTAATATTCCCATTGGAATAATTAAAGAAACGCACTACTTATCCGCTAATCTTGAAATATTCAACTGAAGTGTTTAATGATAAATTCTAAATTTATTTTGAATTATAGGTACGGCTACTTCCACTCTTCCACTGCTACAGCTGCTCCCTTATAGATCTTAAATATTCCAAATAGAATTTATCGATTATCATTTAACCAATTATCTTAACTAAAGTATCTAATGTCTATAAGTTCTAAAGATTTCTTGAAATATAGATATAATTTTAAATTTAATAATAATTTCTAAAGTTACAAGTCTACAACAGGGCCTACGATCGGACAAGATAAACGGCAACGAATCGCAAGCAACGAAAATTTAAGGACAATGATTTAAAACTTCCATTTTGGAATGTTTTGGTTATAGATGAAGTAAACTGTGATATAAATATCGTTAAAATTCGGGATTGATAGACATTGACTGTGGTTAGGTAAGGTTGGAGATTGCTAAAACCGCACCTGGGTTATAACGCCATGGAGTAAGTAAGTAAGCAAATAGATAACGAAAATAACATTGATCATTTAAATTCATAATAATTCCATTTAATTATATTTCATATGAAATACAAAATGCTTATATTCGAGCATTATCCTTTGGCAATTCTGGAAATATCCTTCAATTTCTAATTTCCTTTCATACGATG
The DNA here is from genome assembly GCA_910594885.2 of Bibio marci. Taxonomy (NCBI): domain Eukaryota; kingdom Metazoa; phylum Arthropoda; class Insecta; order Diptera; family Bibionidae; genus Bibio; species Bibio marci. The sequence continues at coordinate 14,050,061 of OU343116.1, read as the reverse complement.
TAATCGTATAATTACTATTAATTAGATTTATTTTTACAATATATAGGAAATATTCTTCAACCTTTATTCGTCATTTGAATTCCGTTTTCCTTGAGACATCCTATCGGAATTTCCTTGATCCTTTAATTTTTAGTTTTATTTAATTTCCTGTCCTTTTACACGAGACATCGCATATGGTATTTCGAAAATTATCGCCCTAGAAAGCCCCATAAATATCCATGAGACTTAATTAAAATTCAACTCTTCAAATTTTGGTAAAATGAGAAATTGTGCACCAAAACATAATCGCAGTCATTTCAATTTAAAAAAATTAATTATATTATACTTTGGAAGAACCTCTGTCATACGTTGTACTCCCGTGTGTGACCATACGCACATAATAGAGGTTTCGCAGTATATATACGGATACATTCACACCGAACAACTCCAATGCAACCTACAATCGTACGTTAATTTTAACAATAAATAATAAGGAAATTTTTTAAACAAACATTATTTTTACGTATCACTCGTGTTTGTAAATTAATGTCTAATAAATCAATTATTTTTAAAAATATCTAAATTGAAAATAATACAATAGATAAAATTTCTGTGCGTGTATATGAAATATTGCACCAACATATATCAAATTTTTAGAGAGTATCTGTAATACCATTTAAGAAAAGTAAATAAATTTGTTTGGGCTACCCAACAAACACACACATTAATGATACGGACAAACATGAAATATATCTTTATTATCAGTAATTTTGTATGTTACGTAGCATAAAAATAAATACTTACTGATAAAAATTGAAACGCTGCCATAAATAAAGTATATTTGGACGAATATTTGCTCATACAAATATATTTAAATACCAGAGACAAATAAAATAGAAGAAGATGGGGGCCGCACACAACACAGACGTTTTTAACAGATATTGCACAACAATCTGACCATTAGTTTAGAATTTATGCAGTGGATTAATTGATACCTTGTTATTTTCAGAAAAATATAGCAGTTTCGTGTGTTGATTTTAAATGGATCGAAAAATACCATTCAAGCAAAGTTATATGGCTTCCTTATTTTTGGGATGAACAAGGTATAATTTTTATTAACTATACCCTGAACATGGAAAAACAATTAACAGCGACTATTGTATTGGGAGCGCTAGAAGACTGAAATCACCAACACAGGCCACATTTAGTGAAGAAACAAATTTTGTTTCACCAAGACAATGGCACCGTGTCACAAGTCATCGGAAACGATGACAAAAATGCACGAACCAGAGATTATCACCTCTTTTGCGAACTCAAAAACATGCGATTTGGTTCATCGCCGAAACTAATGAAACATATTTTGAAGGCAAAGATAAATTGTTCTACAAGGGCGGCATCAAAAAAGCTGAAAAAAGTGTTGGAATGATTGTATTGCTACGAAAAGGAGAATATATTGATGAATAAAGAAACATTTTCGTCGTATAACACCAGAACGGTTTGACCCTTGTGTATATTAAGGAAGAATGGGGTATAACCAAAGCCACAAGCATCGCGACCAGAGTATATCTATTATGCCCTTAAATCTTGAGATTTTCTAGTGTCTTTACCAACTGGACAATCCGCCCGGATAGAATCTTTCAATAGTTCCAGCTTTCAAGAATATATTTATCCATACTTTTTCGCCTTTGGTAGATCAGAGCCGTACACATGGTTAAAATTGAGTGTTTGTATGGTTTTATCATTCTGCTCATAGCAGTATTTGCAGGTTTCCTCATAGGATTTCTAGTTTGCATATTGCATTGCCGCAATTCGGATTAGTATGTTGGGTATAGCATACTTGCAATGCCAGTTGCGACCGAACGCGTCCACGGGTTGCGGATAGTGGAACGGCCTATGATACTTATGGGTTAGCTACGAATAAAGAATAAGTAGTCGCGGACAATCTGGCTGCTGTGTATGAGAATTACTTTGGGGTGTTGTGTGAAAGCAGCACTCGATTAAAACTGAGTTAATGATTCAGTGATTACACAGTAAAGGCGAATCAGCGGCGCCAATGTAACCGCTTTCGGCAGAGGTGATATACCCCTGTAAATGATCCTACGAATTTGCAGAATGATTAGTAGGTTGAACGTATGGTTAACTACCAACTTCGGAAAAACAAATAGTTATGAATTCGACAACACAGCCTCGGATCGGACAGAATAAACGGCAACGACCCCAGCAAAGAAAATTTAAGGACAATGATTTAAAACTTGCATCTTGGAACGTTAGAACTCTGTTGCGACAAGGTGCGTTAAGAGCACTTACTGATACGCTACGAACAGCCAAATTGGATATAACAGCTATCCAAGAAACTAGGTGGCCCGGAAAAAATTTATTGAAAGGTAGAGGATACACATTTTATTACAGCGGCAATGATTGCAGTAAAAGAAGAGAGTTCGGAACCGGTTTCGTAGTTTTTGGAAAAGCAAGGAATTCAGTAATTGCTTTTAATCCGATTGATGAACGCATTTGTACACTACGTGTAAGAACAAAATTTTTCAATCTGACCCTCATCAATGTACATGCGCCCACTGAAGAGAAAACTGATGAGGTTAAGGATGAGTTTTATGAAAAGCTGATGACAACATATAGAGCTGCACCCGGCCACGACATTAAGATTGTCCTAGGCGATTTTAATGCCAAGGTGGGACAGGAAACAATATATCACCCAACTATAGGTAAGCACAGTCTTCATAAAACAACGAATGAAAACGGGCTAAGATTGATTGATTTTGCCATGTCAAAAAACATGGTCATTAGTGGTACATATTTTCCACATAAAGATATTCATAAGATGACGTGGAGGTCTCCAGATGGTAGAACAAGTAATCAAATTGATCATGTACTAATTGATGGACGTCATTGTTCAAATATAATGGATGTACGAACTTGTCGTGGTCTAAATATTGACTCAGATCATTATCTAGTTCGGATAGTGCTACGAGCCAGAATTTCGGCCAGTAATAACACACAACCTGTAGGGTTGAAATGGGCAGTCGAGAAGCTTGAACAGGCGGCGGTAAAACAATTGTACATGGATGCAATGGAACAACGAATTATTACAGATTTGGAGGCTTACCAGCATGAAACTAATATAAATAGTATGTGGAAAAAATTAAAATCATGCGTTGAAGGGGTCGCAACAGAGGTGATTGGAAAGGGGATGGTAGTAAGAAATGAGTGGTTTGATGATGAATGTAGAAATGCTCGGGATGCAAAAAATGTGTCCAGGCTGAAAATGCTAACGCGGGCTACACGGACCACTGTGGAAGACTATCGCGAGAAGAGGGATTTCGAGCGTAAATTGATTCGTAAGAAAAAACGAGAATTGGAACGAAAGGTTTACGTCGAAATGGAAAAATTTAACAGGAACAACGATAATAGAAGATTGTACCGGAATGTCAATCGTTTTCGCAACGGATACAATCAACAACCTTTTTTGTGCAAAAACAGACATGGTCAGGTTATGGCGCAAGAGGAAAGGTGCCTCGAAAGATGGGCCGAGTACTTTAAAGATATATTAAATGTGAATACGCCAGTGAATACTATGGAAGATGTGCGATTTCAAACCGCCCAACTATTTATAGCTGAACCATCAATACACGAAGTAAAGAGTGTTATTCAGAAGCTCAAGAATAATAAATCACCTGGATCTGATAGCTTACCAGGTGAACTCTTTAAATATGGTGGGAATGCATTATGGTATCAACTGCACGAGCTAATTGTAAAGATTTGGAATAATGAACAGGTGCCAGATGAGTGGAAGGATGGTATTATCTGTCCATTGTACAAAAAGGGTGACAAATTGGATTGTAACAACTACAGAGGAATAACTTTATTAAACATTAGCTATAAGGTATTTGCTAATATACTATACCATAGACTTATTCCATACGCCAATGAAATTATCGGAGAATACCAGTGTGGTTTCTGTGCAGATCGATCTACATCTGATCAAATATTTAGTATACGGCAGATCTTGGAAAAGTGTACGGAATTCAATGTTGATACACACCATTTGTTTGTTGATTTTAAAGCGGCATATGATAGCGTCAATAGGTCAAAATTATGGAATATTATGGAAGAGTTTGGTTTTCCAAAAAAACTGATAGATTTGGTGGCTATGACGTTGAAAAATGTGAGGTCACAGGTACGAATCCGAAGTAAATTATCTGATCACTTTGAGACGGTTGATGGACAACGACAAGGCGATCCATTATCAACACTGCTATTTAATATTACGCTGGAAAAGGCAGTGAGGGGCGTAAATATTGATAAACAAGGCACGATTTTCACAAAATCGGGTCAATTGTTAGCGTATGCTGATGATATAGACATAATGGGTCGGAATATGATAATTGTCAAGGATGCTTTCGAATCGTTACAAAAGGAGGCATCAGGTCTGGGTCTCAAAGTGAATGCAGAAAAAACGAAATATTTGGTGGCAACGAATACATCACGAATTCGAGATCAAACGGTTAATATTGGAGAACACAATTTTGAAATAGTCAATAGTTTTGTATACTTAGGATCGTTGATAAATGTTGAAAATGATATTGAAGAGGAAATACGCCGCAGAATAGCAACTGGCAACAGATGTTATTACGGGTTAAAAAAACAATTCCGATCGAAAACATTACAACGAGATCTTAAGTGCAAGCTATATACAACTTTAATACGTCCAATATTAACGTATGGGTCGGAGGCTTGGTGCATGACACAAAACCAGGAACAACTACTTCGGATTTTCGAACGAAAGGTACTCCGTGGCATATTTGGTCCCGTCAAAGAACAGAATGGTTGGAGGCGACGATACAATATTGAATTAGACAAGTTGTACGGTCAACCAAATATTGTCAAAACAATCAAGATCAATAGATTGAGATGGCTTGGACACGTAGAACGCATGGAGGAGGAGCGTGTGCCAAAAAAACTGTTAAATGGTAAACCGGAGGGTAGAAGGAGAGCCGGAAGACCTAAGGCGAGATGGCTAGATGCAGTAAACTGTGATATAAAGATCCTAAAAATTCGGGATTGGAAGACGTTAACTGCGGATAGGTCAGGTTGGAGAAGCGTGTTGGAGAAGGCTAAAACCGCACCCGGGTTGTAACGCCATGGAGTAAGTAGTAAGTAAGTATTGCCGCAACTGTTTGTATAATGAGAATGTAAACTACTGCGGTATAGGTCGATTCAATTGATATGCAATGCCATGTAATTTTATAGTGGTGCTCATCTATTGCTGTAAGTACCTATATATTTTCTATCTATAGGCTATTGTAAATATACTATATTTTGTAATAATAAAGGTTGAATAAAGTACAAATATGTATACTATCATAAAATTCCCTTTAGTCACTCTGTAAAATAGCAATACCATATATTCAAGTACGTACTTGACTTCGCTTCGTTATAAACATCTCCATATATAAATGCGATTATTGTATGTATCGAGTACGTGTATAAATATAGACCAGTAATATTTAAATTGCATTTATAAATACGGCGGTTCTATATTTATTAAAACATAAATGCATGCGCACTTATTTTCCTATTCCGATATTTATTATATGAATCATATATACCATAAAATATGTGCTGAAGAACTTGTGTCCTCATTAAGGACGAAACAAAATTTAAAAAACTGATACGTGTTTAAGCATAAGAAAAATAATTGCTTGCGAAGTCCACACCAACAATGCATAGAGAATGTATTATTTGTTAATTATGCGCACGCATTTGATATGTACGCATGATTTGTTCACGTATACACGAAACAACGGTTCGTCTCCATTTTGAAATTCTTGAAGGTGTAAAATGTTGGTTATAAGAGATGGTTAACTGTGTTGAAGAATGTGATATCTCTCCAGTTTGTGTAAATACGTTGCAGCGCTCATCGTTTTTGTGCAGATTAATAATAACACCATTTTTCAAATCATTAGGAATTTTTTTCTTCCTTCAAACCTATTTTATTATTGGCAGCAATATATTAACTGCAATTACTTAATGCGAAGATTTCATTTATTGTAAAGTATCTTCACCAGTGAAATGTACACGATTTTTAAGCGTTTTAAATATTTCGTTATTAAAGCAACGTGTGCTTATATTTTAACTATATGAGACGATATGATAGACCACCTCTATGCACAACCATTTAGTATCTCTGAGAAATATGCAGACCATCATTGCTGCAGCATTGATCTTCTTTAGTTATACCAACAACTTGAACAACTTACGCACATATACTCTTATATAAAGACCTCATTTAACCAGATCCAACAGTACTTTCTGCATCTCATCCAATTTCCATCCAATTCCGTAATGACTCCAATCGCAGTTTCGTTTGAGTTAGTTTAATAAATGCATAGCATTTTTAGAGTGTTAGTCTTCGGATGACGTAGAATTGCACGATGAAATTTGAATAATTTTGTGGTCATTCCATTATTTAAAAACCGTCACTGCGCAAAAACTCACATAATAATTATAACATTGTATTTGTATTTGAACTGATTACATATCTTTATAGAAGTTACGTCTCTTTGACAAATATTTGATAATTAATTCTTAAATTATATTTTTATCTATTCGCGAAGCGCGACTATAAATAGAATCAATAATAATAAAAAGTAAAAAAAAAATTCAGGTGATAAAAATTAAAAAAAATTGTGTGACATATGAATGAAATAAATAAAAATATAATTAATTTGTTTTATTGTTGTAGGACGATGACAACGACGTCGATATGTTCACAATGTTGTGTAAGTAATATATTAAATTTAGCAATTCTATAAATACCTGTAATATATCAAATAACAGTAATTGTCCAGTTATAGTCTGCAATTGTTTGATGATGCATCGACGCATGGTGTTGTATTTTAAACTTTTTAAAGTTTAAAATCCATACCATTGCGTTCTATTATAAAAAATTGTTGCCAACAAACATTTCTACTTTGGGCATATAGGAATATGCGCAGACTTTTTAAACAAAATTAGAAGATCTTCACCGAACACCTTACGCAATGGCAATGGCACTAGTGTACATTTTGGTTATTTTTATAGATATAGATATCTTCTTAATTTTGTTAAACTGCTTGTAAATGATTGAAATTTATGTCATTTAAAGGTGTAGGCCAATTCTATTTGATATAAACAAATGCAAACACAGAGAAAAGATGCACACATATACCTGAGGATAAATGTGCTGCCAAATCTCTAAATTTTGTTTGACTTAAGTGAATTCGATTATCAACTTTTTGCGTTATTTAAATTATAGATATTTAAATATTGATGTGTCCATCACTTTTACTCACCTTAACCTCGCTTCACCTCAACCTTCCCACTCTTTAGCCACTTCCTTTTTATTTTTACCTACAAACTTGCCTTCAATCAACTTTCAGACTTTCCTTTTTACCTCTGCACCAAACTCAACTTCTACCTATCTACAAAATAAACCAGCCAGCGTTCCCTCTAATCTCCTCTACAAATATGTCCTTCGACATTACAATATCACCATCTACCAACATACGTCTGATGATGCCATCAATTCGGAATGGTTGTAGGGTTCGAATGACGAGTGTATTAACAAATAACGATAAGATTCCTCTCCCTAGGATTTGGTTCTACATTTTGAAATTTCAAAGTAATTAGATTGAAACTTACATTGCCTCAATTCGCAATTCGCAACAGACAAGTAATAACTTGCATCCGAAATTATTGAAATGAGCTGAACAGGCAGAGAATAATATTTCGTAATTTTTAAAATGTTCACAGGATATTTATTCAAAATTGCTAAACGCTTCAAAAGATTATAAACTGGTAATTAGTATAGTGGTTTGTAACCTTTTGATCCCAACGATTATAATTAGGAGCTTCTTTGTCACCATATAGCCATAAAATTTCATTCATATAAATTAAAATAGGCTCTGCTTTGATAATATTTTTATTTTATAAAATGTAAGTGATTTAGTTTTGTATTAAAAATTAATTTACCAATGAATCATAGAAAAATAGACTAAAAATATTTTTACATCTAATTTGTTATCTAAAATAATAACATACTAATTCCTAAAATGTCTAATTTAATAATAATAAATTATTATTATAAAATAATTATTTATAAACAAATAAATAAATGACTCAGTAGTGTAGCGCAGTGCGGATAATCAATCGTGGAATATCTATTGCGGGTTCTATTTATGGGAAATCTTTATTTTAAATAGTCATCCATTTGTTCGTTTATGGAATAAAAAAAAAACAGGAAATTTTTAAAAAATTTAGTGTCAGACGCTACTCAAGGTATTACCAATGTCTGCACCACACAAAATTATGGACTATTGACCCATATAAAAATAATGAAATTAAGAAATCATCTATCTTTCGTAAATTTCAGTACTATTGGTGAATTGTTATATACTCCCGTGCGGAGTAATTCACCAACTTGACTGTATAATGAATGTTTGGTAGATGCCAAAGGCTACACTTGGACGTTACAGTCGCCTATAGCTTTGCGTTAATTATTAGTATTCGGACTCTGTATTTGTAGTTATGTTTTTACATTTTGTACCACTGTACGCAATACATCATCAAAATTAAAATAAAATATAAAATGGAAACACGAAGTTAAAAATATTTAATATAGACTCTCCATAAAATGTAAATAGCATAGAGAAATAATTAAATAAAGATTATATTATTACAATTATATAAAATATATGTACTCACCTAATCACCAAAACAGGCAGCACTGCAGAACATCATCGGATCCATATATACGCAACAGATGAATTATAAAAATATATAATTTGCATTTCATAATCATCGAGTTCAGTTTGATTAAAAAATATTGTTATATTTTCATTTTCATTTATTTTTTTTACACAAACCGAGACCGAAAACCGACACAATATTATTTAATGTAACACTTTTAAACTTGTTATGACTTGATTTGCTACAAAACACAATTAATATTCGAATTCAACAAAATCGTATTTTAAGCACTATACCGAAATTATATTACACCGCATTTTTACACACGACCGACTACCCCACCAATTTACTAAAATAATAAATATTATATTACGATGGAATGCATTTAAAATGAAGACAAAGAGCAGACTGAACTGAGTTGTTGCGATCCACGACGGTGCAAACAAAAAACCATATATGGTAAAAACGAAACAGAAATAATAATTCTGCGCATTGTTAAATTATTACGGTTAAAAAAATATAAATAAATAATTAAATATTATAAAACAAAAGAAATGTGAATCCCCTTTTGCAAACATAACACTCGTACATTCATTATTTAAACATTATTTATACATCATTTACAAATCATCGATGGTTTATTTTAACATTGCTTGTTGATTGTGTGTGAGTGATCCCAAGATTTTCCAAGATTAAACGAAATTGAAAATATTATAAAATTTGTACAGGGTGTTCTAAGAAGTCATTATAATTAAAAACGTATTTTTATTGGAATTTAATATGTTTTGATAAATTTAGAAGAAAAAAGGAAAGTTTTTGCTACATTATTTTGTTCCAAAAAAAAAAAAGTGCAGCGACAACGTACGGTTTATATCGTTAATGTGCAGAAATTTATTCGGTTTAGATGCTCCATTTCACACTTACGTACTAAATTCCATTAAAATCGGATAAAGAATTCGTAAACTTGATCAGGAAATTTGTGTGAGTATCGATTTTTCAGAACTTCCTTATTTACTGTTCATATAATCTCATTTCACACCTACACACACTCAATCTTATCAAAATCGGATAAGGAATTGTCAAGCTTGATCAGGAAATTTCTGAAAGTATCGATTTTTCAGAAATTTCTTATTTACTGTTCATATAATCCCATTTCACACCTACACACACTCAATTTTATCAAAATCGGATAAGGAATTCTCAAGCTTGATCAGAAAATTTCTGTGAGTATCGATTTTCCAGATTTTCCTTATTTACTGTTCATATAATCTCATTTCACACCTACACACACTAAATGTAATCAAAATTGGATAAGAAACTCCCAAATCAACCACGATATTTAACCTTGATCAGGAAAACTGACCTGAGTATTGATTTTCCAGAACCGCCTTAGGAACTCTTCATATAATCTCATCTTAAAACTGCATATGAAATTCATTTCATGAAAATCGAATTAGAAATATCAAAATTACTTATTGGAGAACAGTGTTACAATACTGTTCTCAGTATCGATTTTGCAGAATTTCTTTAGAAACTCATCATAAAATACCATTCTCAACGTACTTACGAAATTTCATCAAAATCGAATAAGAAATAGAAAAAGAGTCCAGGTTCTTGAACTCCGTCCTGGGATTCTTTTCGTATGGCTATCATATATTTTTAAAGACTCATCGTAATAATTGATTCAAATTATGTTCTACATTTCTGTCAATACTAGAAACGACTAAATTATAACTACATATTTAGTTAACGCAATAATACACAAAAAAGGAAAACTGTTCCTTATATAATGTTTGTTAGAACATAACTGCACAACCGATATGAACAAAACGATGGTACGCAATGGCTTGCAAAAATTCAGTTATATATTTAATGTCACGCATGTGATCAAAAGTTGTCAAAAATGTAATCGTATCGCAACGGTTTGGTTTTCTTTTTAGTTGTATGCGTGTTAAGTTTGCGTCGCGGTGGTATAATTTTCTTTGTCGCCGTGTCTTAAAGAAAAAATAATATATACCTTTTAATAAAATTAAATTTTCGGTAATTATCGTGACATATTGTTAATAAATTATTTATTATTTTAGTAAATTAAAGTTTAGTTTATAGTATTAATTTGTTTAATTTATTAAAATGTGTTTGTGAGTGTGTAAAAAACTTAATACAAAAAATGTTGTAAATTTGTGATCATAATTTTTTTTCTACTACTGTCTCAGTGCATTTAATATGCGATTTTGTGCTCTTGTGTTTGGTTACCAATTTAATAGTTAAATTATTGAATCATCTTTAATAATAATAAAAAAATATCAATGTGTATTTAAAGAATAATATTTTATTGAAAAATGATCTTTATAGCCACAGATTTTCAATATTTTACAAAAATTAATTTATAGTGTTTTTAGTTTTTTGTTTTGTTATATAATTTGTAAGAAGGTTTGCTTCTATCATTGAGTGTGTGTGTGTGTGTGTAATAACCCTAATGGAAATTATAATATTTTAAAATTAAATTAAGATTTTGCTTTATTAAATTTTTTTAATATAATTAATAATTAAAATGTCGGTTCGGTCGCGCGGTCTCGGTTTGTATAAAATCATATATTATAATATAAATGTGTACCATTTTTTGGCAATCAATATGAAACGCATATGTGTGGGTGTTAGTTTGGGTAAGTGCAATTGCATAATTTTTATTACTTTACTATTATTTTATGATTAAACATTGTCTTACATTCCCTATATTTTATTGTTTATTGAAAATTGAAAGAATATGTGGTGGTAACATATAATAAACATTGACAAAGACGCAACTATAATTTAGTAAAATAATAAATAATATTATATTACGATGGAATGCATTTAATATGAAGACAAAGTGCAGACTGAGTTGTTGCGAAAAGACCATATATGGTAAAAACGAAACAGAAATAATAATTCTGCGCATTGTTAAATTATTACGGTTAAAAAAATATAAATAAATAATTAAATATTATAAAACAAAAGAAATGTGAATACCCTTTTGCAAACATAACACTCGTACATTCATTATTTAAACATTATTTATACATCATTTACAAATCATCGATGGTTTATTTTAACATTGTTTGTTGATTGTGTGTGAGTGATCCCAAGATTTTCCAAGATTAAACGAAATTGAAAATATTATAAAATTTGTACAGGGTGTTCTAAGAAGTCATTATAATTAAAAACGTATTTTTATTGGAATTTAATATGTTTTGATAAATTTAGATGAAAAAAGGAAAGTGTTTGCTACATTATTTTGTTCCAAAAAATACTGCAGCGACAACGTATGGTTTATGTCGTTAATGTGCAGACATTTATTCGGTTTAGATGCTCCATTTCACACTTACGTACTAAATTTCATTAAAATCGTTCCTTCCTTACTTACTGTTCATATAATCCCATTTCACACCTACACACACTCAATTTTATCAAAATAGGATAAGGAATTCGTAAGCTAGATCAGGAAATTTGTATGAGTATCGATTTTCCAGAACTTCCTTACTTACTGTTCATATAATCTCATTTCACACCTACACATACTAAATGTTATCAAACTTGGATAAGAAACTCCCAAATCAACCACGATATTTAACCTTGATCAGAAAAACTGACCTGAGTATTGATTTTCCAGAACCGCCTTAGGAACTCTTCACATAATCCCATCTTAAAACTGCATATGAAATTCATTTCATGAAATTCGAATTAGAAATATCCAAATTACTTATTGGAGAACGTTCTACAATAATGTTCTGAGTATCGATTTTGCAGAATTTCTTTAGAAACTCATCATAAAATACCATTCTCAACGTACTTACGAAATTTCATCAAAATCGTATAAAAAATAGAAAAAGAGTCCAGGTTCTTGAATTCCGTCCTGGGATTCTTTTCGTATGGCTATCATATATTTTTAAAGACACATCGTAATAATTGATTCAAATTATGTTCTACATTTTTGTCAATACTAGAAATGACTAATTTATAACTACATACTTAACGCAATAATACGCAAAAAAGGAAAACTGTTCCTTATATAATATTTGTTAAAACATAACTGCACAACCGATATGAACAAAACGATGGTAAGCAATGGCTTGCAAAAATTCAGTTATATATTTAATGTCACGCATGTGATCAAAAGTTGTCAAAAATGTAATCGTATCGCAACGGTTTGGTTTTCTTTTTAGTTGTATGCGTGTTAAGTTTGCGTCACGGTGGTATAATTTTCTTTGTCGCCGTGTCTTAAAGAAAAAATAATATATACCTTTTAATAAAATTAAATTTTCGGTAATTATCGTGACATATTGTTAATAAATTATTTATTATTTTAGTAAATTAAAGTTTAGTTTATAGTATTAATTTGTTTAATTTATTAAAATGTGTTTGTAGTGTGTAAAAAACTTAATACAAAAAATGTTGTAAATTTGTGATCATAATTTTTTTTCTACTACTGTCTCAGTGCATTTAATATGCGATTTTGTGCTCTTGTGTTTGGTTACCAATTTAATAGTTAAATTATTGAATCATCTTTAATAATAATAAAAAAATATCAATGTGTATTTAAAGAATAATATTTTATTGAAAAATGATCTTTATAGCCACAGATTTTCAATATTTTACAAAAATTAATTTATAGTGTTTTTAGTTTTTTGTTTTGTTATATAATTTGTAAGAAGGTTTGCTTCTATCATTGAGTGTGTGTGTGTGTGTAATAACCCTAATGGAAATTATAATATTTTAAAATTAAATTTATTTAATATAATTAATAATTAAAATGTCGGTTCGGTCGCGCGGTCTCGGTTTGTATAAAATCATATATTATAATATAAATGTGTACCATTTATTGGCAATCAAGATGAAACGCATATGTGTGCGTGTTAGTTTGGGTAAGTGCAATTGCATAATTTTTATTACTTCACTATTATTTTTTGATTAAATATTGCCTTATATTCTCTTCTATATTTATTGTTTATTGAAAATTGAAAGAATATAATACGGTGTTAACGTATACGTAGTAGATCACCGATCAGGTCAGGTTATTTCGAAAAGCTTCACATTGGTAATTACATTTAGTATATGTTTTATTTTACTAATTTAGAATATTTCAATTTCAATTGTGTGATGAGTACTACAACCTCGCACAATCTAATTGGAATTGCACCTTGTCTAGCGTTTTATTTTAGAGTAGGAATATATTAGCTTCTTTTTTCTGTCTATTATTTTTTTGTGGAAAAAAAAGAAAGAAGCATTTCTTACAAGACAGGAGGTTGTTTATTAATAATCAGGTTAAATCCACATGCGTATGCGCAAATATATCGCATCTATTTTACACACTATAAATATAAAATAAATATTCATATAAATTTATTGTTGTTTAAATTTGTACATTTTCCAGAGAAATTTTACTAAACGAACGTGTATACAGTAGAAGCTCGCTCTAACGAGAACACCTCGGCTTAGTTAGTACTTACGTTAATGTGAACAAATTTACATTGAAGACTTAAAAAGCACCACAACCATTTAATTATTTTCCCATGTTATATTAATTAATGATAAGTAAATATGATAGCAAATCTTCTAAGGCGGTATTTTCTTGTCCACGCACTCATACCTTTCGTTACGCAAACAAGACTTATAGCGCATTTGTTAACGAGAACCAACGTATAGTGTGACCATTATGCTCGGTATTTTTTAATGGGGTAACATTATAGTCATAGATTTTACTGTAATTTTAAAGTTGTAAAATTTAACATTGATTTTTAATAACTATTTTTTTTTTTAAAAATCTATAAATATAAAATTGAATATTATTTGTTGTCGATTCTCCGATTAAATTTTAAAATAAATATACAATTAAAACATATTCTCTGCAGTAACATAACATCAAGCAAATTAATAAACAGTGTGTAATTATTATTGTAAATATTTTAAGATGCATAAATAACTTTGCATTGTTTCTATTTCTCAACATTAGTTTGAAATGGAAATGATTCAAACGTATACGGAAATTCGAATTAATATTGACAGAAACTCCGAGAAAAACAAAAAAGTGTATTTATGAATGAGTACAGAATAAACAGAAACCTCTTCGTTCACCTACCGACGCAACTTTTCTGGTTGATTGTCCTATGATAAACATCAAATCATCAGTGTTCTATTGTCATTTCAAACATCCTTTAAATGGATGTGTTAGTAGAATTATTGGTTCTTATTCAGGAATTGAAATTATGTTATATGTTAGATTGATTTGTTTGAACAACTTTGAGATTACTGTATTAATGAAAGCAATTCGGTTTCGCATTTTCCTAACATCGATGCATTTTCAAGTAATTATTGTCTAAATAGTCACACACAAAACCAGATGACATAACATTCTCAACTGATTGTTACGTTTATAGGCGCCTTAGTTCTTAGTTCTAACAATTACAATGTCATTTGAATCAAATGATTTGATGGATTTGGATTTCCTCAAAAATAACATTACTGCGTACTGTTAATGGGTTATCATCTATTTGTATATCGATTCCGGCAATTTTTCAAATTGGAATAAGAAGTGTTTCGTATACATTTAAATAGGTCCTTTCAGAGTTGATATGACCCAGGACAATTTTGCGCATTTGTGTGAAAGACCTTGATGTTGCCGTGTGTGTGTATGTGTGTGTGTGTGTAGTATGGTCCTATATGGTATTCTGTCGTACACGGTGTATCTAATCTGTGTATAAATTTATAATTTGGAATAAGTTTATATTTATTTTTATTGCTATTGTTATTATTATTATCTTTAATAAATTTCCTAATCTATAATTGAGATTAAAACCAATTTATTACAATTGTATACGCATTTTATGGTGGTGTTTATTTTTTCTTACATTATGTGGATTTTGTATCTGTAGTTTTTTTAATTTGATATTATATAGAGAAATAGTTTATGATCTAATAATAATATGATTTGTTATTTGTACAATAGGAAAGTTACACTGAAAGTTTCGGGAAAATGCGATGTGTTACAATTTGTTTATATAAAACACAGATGTAATATTATTATTAAATTCCAATGATATTGTTTAACTATGATTTTTGAACATTTGGTATAATGAAAGTATCCATTTTCGCTTCATGCTTAGCCTTAGAACCATCCTGGTGTTATTTCCTGCAGAAAACCTAAGAGCTAATTTAGATTGCCTTTATACAGCTATTCATGTTTTTCCATGATCAATTTCTCGATTAGCTCACTCACCACACCACATCCGATTGATTTTTTGATCTTCATCGAAATATGTACGAATGATCTGGCGTAATTGAGAAAATTGAAAATTTCTAAATCTGTGTGTTTCGCTTCAAATTCCATTCATGTAAACACTGACTGTTTGGACTATTCGCTGAGGGCATATTATTTTCGAACTATTTCCGTTAAGGTTATGGATAAAGTGCAATGATTAGTCAGTTTTTTTTTCAAGTGACATCACTGTTGACTTCAGAAAAATAATATAATTCAGTTTTAATAACTAGTAACTACCACCCAGATTCTCGGAACTTCCAGATTATATCTTGTGTGGATGCACTATACACACTTACTGCTTCTAATCCCATATATTATTATAAATACATACGGAAACCATTTTCCTTACTAATGTAACATCAATAACAAAAATAAATACATAAATTTACAATAACATCATTTCGTTTGTTTTGATTACGCACACCACGATGATGGTTTTAGAAAATTTTCAGTTAAACTGTTTCAATAATACATAAATATACAATTGGAAATGTTCGACCATTCATAGACTGTAATTAATGCATATTTGTGATTTTAAATAGCCACATTTTTTCGACAAATTGTAACATAAAAATACAAATAATATTCATTTTATTGAGATATTAATAATTCATGTGTTATCGTGTTTACAGAGAGATAAGAAAACTGGAAATAAAAATAAACGTTTGAATAGTATTTTTTCAAAGAGATTTAATATTTTCCATACAAATTTGTTTATGTTTATTGTGTGTGAGTGTGTGTGTATAGAATCGCTATAATTATATACAATTAAGCTATAAATATAATATTGTGTAGAAACTCTTTGGACAAAAAATAACCGGAATAACTTTCTCACATCATATCGCAGTGGATCTAGTGTATAGTAACGCAGGCTGTTTCTTAATTTATGTGGCCCAATAAAATTGTGAACCAACACCTTAGCAAAACTGTCAAAATTTTATAATCAATATTTCCTTCAGTGTAAATGATAAAATATCCAATGCATTAAGTGAAAGTTTAGTTTTTGTGAGTCGATCACTACAAAACTTATTATTTTAATTCATTCCGGTTATTTTTCGGACATAGAGGTACGTATATTTATTTATGGTTATATATAAAATTATCTAACGCACTAGATTACATTCACATTAATTGTTGAACTTATATTGTTTGTGTACTCAATGCGTCTGCAATCTATCATTGAAAATATTTTTGCAATAATAGTGGTGAGAAATTTGAAAATATGCGCAAAAAGACGTCACCAAAAGTGCTAGTATTTAAATTTGTTTAACTAATTCATTACGGAAATATTTATATCGCACAGTAATTTATCGTATCCACTCAATGGCGAGACGAAATTATCGATAATATATTTTTTGTGCTGTATAGATATCGACTATTTGGGTCCTATAGCAAGCGATTAGAAAGAAGGTCAACAAAATATGAATTGAATAAGATTGTGCTGGGACTTATGTTGAAATGATGTATTTAATATATATAATGGTTGACCCCTTTTTGCTTTTCATTGCCTCATTGATCCCCAACCCCATGTGCCCCCTTACCCAAACCATATGCGGTGAGTTAATTCTTATTCACAATCCTGTTTATTCTTTGGACACATTCTTAAACCAAAAATGTACATCTCTTTGACCGCCGCTCCGCATACTTCTTATTGGACAACCACCAGAATTATTTCCGCGCTCAAGACCCATCTGTCTTCGATTTGACCCCGATTTTCCATTTATTCCTGCGGTTATTTGAATGATTAAAACGTCTGGCTAATGCGCACGTAAAACCACCACTCTTGCCAAACATCCTTTTTGCCTTCTTCCTATTCGTACTTGCTGCATTCATCGGTTTATTAATGAGGGATGGTATATTTAATTTTAAGAATATTATGACAGGAAAACGGATCACGCATAAATATAATGCTCTCCTTCTCCAACCCCTCAACAATTTATATTTCTCTGCTTAAAATGTTATTTGGAAAAAGATTTAAATTCTATTATAATTTTTGTTTTGTACCAAAGAAATGTTTTAATGTTAAAATAGCGTATAATTTAGAATATGCCACATTTTGTTATTTAATAAGTGGATAAGGATAAGGATTTTACCATTCTTAAAATCTAATTATACATGGCGCGACTGTGATGATGAAAGCTGAAAGTCAAAGTAACAATGGGCCATTGTTCCACACCTACTTATGTAATCATAAATATGTATATGTAAAATTTGTATTGTTTTAAGTATAAATGTACCCCTATTTATTTACATATATATATTTAATGTTTATATACACATACAATGATAAAGATGCACCCTCTGACACAGACAAGTGACAAATTTTAAATTATAAAGTGTCTAAATATATAATTAAATGTAAATGTCCCATTGTTATTAAGAAATTGTTTAAATACCAATTTAACTTTGAAAAAACTCAGTACTTCATTGTGACAAGAAGATCAACAATAACTTTTTATTCAGCATTATGTTTATTGTTATTTGGTTAGGTGTTTACATTTAAATCGGTAGTAGTATACAAATTTCCCATCAGTTATTCTTCTGCAAGACAACGATCGCTCACCCTCCACCCCCATCCACTCATTACCCGTTTGTTCCGATCAGGTTATTGATACTAAATTTATATCAACAAATATTTGTATGAAAGTCAATAATTTGGATTGTGGCGCGGTCACACAAATAATTCAGCAACGAATTTTTGTTATTGAAATAAATGTTAAATAAATAAAATATAAAATAGTGTCTTTCAACGCGAGTATTCAATACCACCCCTATATTATCCTTTGATACTCGCTGGATATATATAGTAACAGACAGTTTACATATACCAATACAATAATAACAATAATTTACAACAATTAATTACAAACCGGATGATTTGTTGGACATATAGAATATACTTGCAAAGTTGGTTGCAACCGAACGCCTGTCCACAGGTTACGGATAGTGGAACGGCATCTCTGTTATTCAATTCTTGTCGCTTACCTCAATCTCTTTAATTACAGTAAACCTCTACGGATCAACTTCAATCGTTGGACCAACCGGTAGCTGTTCATTCCTTTTCCATCGTATCAAACACACAGCATCGTTGCAGGCGTTACAAGTGGCGCTTTTGTCGCACAGTATTTGTCGTATACGTAATCCAATTCTCATCACATGTTTTCAATCAAATAATTATGCTGTTTACTGCTTTTTCGAGTGCAACATTAAAAAGTAGTGTCAATAAGGGGTCGTTCTGTCCAAACCTTATTATAGAATCCGAGGTTGTTGTGCATTGTTTATTACTAATTGTGTTACTGTGAACGTTTTAGTTTTACGTCTATATACGTAAAACCCAAAAATATACCTAATCGGATGGCTTTGTAATGCATTTATTCGATTATATAGGAAATTTTCAACTGATTAAAGATTTAGTAGATTGTAGATCTAAAGTTCGGTGATAAAGTGATCCACTGAGACTATCGCCCACCAATTTGGATTCCTCTATAGTAAAATATGTAAAAATTTTTTGTAATTTTAAATTTAACCTTATGACCTTTTTTAATGTATTGAGTTAATTTTTACAAAATTATCCTTCAACCGTAAAGGTCCTTTATATTCTAAATGTACTAGCTCTCGCCAAAAACCAATTTCTATATTAAATGTTTAAGCTTAAGTATTTCAAGAAGAATTATTTCGATGAGAAGCCGGTGAAAGTACTCACTCCGCGTTCTGCTCCTCCGAAAATGTTAAGCATACGAATAATCGGGCCAGTCCTTAATTATATGAAGAAAAACTGTTGATTAATCTCTTGTTACAGTGTCGCTGTTTACTTACCATTAGCTGGTATCACTTTCACATATTATAATATGTCTTTAAGTAACAAAAATAATAGAAATTATAATTAATTTTACTAATTTAACTTAAAACATATATTAGTTTTATATTTTCCATCTTCTTATATTTCATTGCATTGACGTCTTTTTTATGTTATTATTTACCTGAATTTATGTTAATAATGTGTACGCATATGACTTGTCGGATCCTAATTTTAGGAATGTTCTCAACACATCCTTTTTACTCCTTTTTTTAAAAATATAAAAAAAAAATTTGCTTTTCTATTTGTTTTTGTGTCATTTTATAACAAACATGTTCACACAAAGTCATCGATTGCTTGTCAAAGCTCACACACAACAACGTGCCTTATCGCAGAACGAACATGTAAAAATTTACAATGATGGCAATGCTTTAATGATGTGATGATTTTGATGTCTCAGTATTTTGTGGGTGATCGGAAAGTAGAGGAGTAGAATATTTTAAAATCAAATGGTTATGGATTTTGTTATCCGTGCGCCAGACTTTTATTTACCAGATGTTGTTCCTGCAGACAAACATTTGTTCAGATCAATGGCACATTGACCGTCTGTGACTGCATAATGACGTTGATAAATACCTCGACTCTTGTGAATGGAATCAAAAGTGATATATTCATCGTATTCATTGTGTATGCATAAGTTACCCGAAAATTTTAAACAGTCAAGTCATATTTGTGCACCTATTACTATATGGAACGACGAAGGCTTATTCCCTTTCTCATTTGTATTTTATTCTATCAATACACAAATTGATTGACATCTTTCTATATATTCATTAAATATAAATAGAGAGTTATAGTCGATTTTGTTGTACTATAATATTTTCGTTTAATTTATAAATGCTGTTGTCCTTCTGCCGTATCAGATATACAACATTGACACATACAATATAGTTAATTGTAGGATGGAGCGCGGTTTAATGTATAATAACACTCGTAAATCGTGAGAATTAATGTTTGTGAAATCAGAGCGTCTGAAAAGATGCAAAATAAAGCTTTTAGCATTCAAAAAATTGCACGACATTTCATATGTAACAACC
Source organism: Bibio marci (assembly GCA_910594885.2). Classification (NCBI taxonomy): domain Eukaryota; kingdom Metazoa; phylum Arthropoda; class Insecta; order Diptera; family Bibionidae; genus Bibio; species Bibio marci. The sequence goes on along the minus strand of OU343116.1, from coordinate 14,029,150 downwards.
TGATAGTACTACTACAAGCAATTTATTCAGAATGATAATGAAAACTCTTTCGGAAATGGGTTGTCAAACACTCTTATTTCTATGGAATTATTTCTGAATGCGGATTCTGTGTCAATTACTGGGAATGATTTATTACACTTCTCTTGACTTCTTTCACCTCCGTTGTCATTGTGGCGAAGTATTAACTCGGTCGGGTAAAGTGCGTCGCATTTACTAGAGCCGATTATCGTATTGTGATTCTGGATTTGTTCTATTTACGGGGGATTTTTATGCATTCTACATCAGCGAATTCGGATTATTTTGTGTTCTAGAACTAATATTATTGCTTCACTCTACTCTACACATTTTATTATTATTATTATTATTATTATATTCTCATTTACTATATTATTTATTATATACTAATTTTATATACTAATTTTACTAATATACACACAAACACACACACACACACACACAACCACATAATAAAAAATATATTTGTAATGTATTTTTTTGGAACAAAACATTTTTGGAAAATTAATTTTCTGTGAGTTTTGTAACAAAGTTTTTACAACCCATTAAATCTCAAATAACAATTGTGCCAATATTATTTTTCTCTTTTTTAATACACGCACGCAAATATTGTAAATGAATTTGGTAAACTGGTAAAGGTAAAGGTATAATTGGATGGATAATAAAATACCATTCTAATTAACGTTAATTAAATGTTAAACATTAGAAATATTTAATATGTTGGAATAATTTGTTTATGGATAATTAAATAAATTAGCATCAAATTCTTTTGTAAATAATATTAGTATTTTTTTAATCCTTTTTAAAACTTTCGTCATTATATCAATTTTTGTCATTTTTTTTCAAAATTTATGTTACTCTTGAGATATGTTGGTAACATTTTAAATAGAAAAAGTTTTAACAAGGCTCTGTGTAATGTGTATATTTGAAAATGTTTCTGCAAAGTTGTGTATGTTATGTATTTGTGCAGGGTGTCCACGAGCGGTGCGCATTCCCTCTTCAAAAATATGCATCACAAACGGTGTGAACAAGTGAATCAAATGCTTTTTTCGTGTATGTGGAATGTAATCCAATGGAAAACCACGGTGGTCGTCTTCACCTTCAACTGCTACAAAACGGTTTCTTTTCATAGCCACAAATTGAAGTTTTCGGAAGTTTGGAATTTATTAGTAATTGTATGTGTAATGATCCTTGCCAGTTTGTTGACATAACATTCACAGAACATAATCAGAAAAAAATAAACTAAGAGTAGGCACTACGTGTTATATGGATCACATAGCCATTCCAGTTTATTATGGGATGAGATGGTTTATGAATCACAATAGAGTATATGTAGCATAAAACAAATGAGTGTATGTAGTACCCAGCTGATTACAAAATTGTAAGGTATGTAGATGTACTGCGACGTGATGGTACTTACATGTACGAAACAAAAGAATGAATGATTCCATTACAAACTTAACTTAACTTACACAAAGAAGAATGTATTCAAAATGTATCTGCAGAAGTTCGTCTCTTTTGATAATGTTATATTAAATTTATTAAAAACTATGATCTTCTGCGAAATACTTTCCATACAATCTCGTTGCATAAATTCGGAAGGCATTCTCAGCTGATTGGGTAAATAAAATATAAAAACATAAAAACATTTCCTGTCTAATATTAAAAAAATGATACAAATAATGAATGGGTGAAATGAAATGAAATATTTATTTCATAAACTTTATAATATTTCCATAGTGGCAGCCGCGCGTAGGCACTTGTTGAATCGCACACCAGTTCAGTATAGGAAAAATATATGTGTGAAAAGTGAAAGAATAATAAATTATGATTAAAATTTATTCCGAGATAAATAATATTAGATTAAGAGCAATTTCTTTCTTGTGCATTGCGAACATAACAAATTTTTAAACACTTTTGTAATTTTAATAATGAAAACAAAAACCTTTTCGTCTTAATTCAAAAGCTTTTTGTCATCAAACATTTTTTTATCTATACGGCGATCTAAGAGGGTGATCCCATTTAAGTATTTGTTTCTGTGTTGCTCGAGTGTGCCAAGTATGCCTTCACTTATGGTATGTGCGTGCGGTGTACGATCCACAGATCTATACTCTAACGAAAGTTCAGTTAAGAACCTTCTGATTTTACCACCATTTATATGCATAATTATAGGCATTCCTATGGGATGGTCTCACCAAATTTTAATTACATAATCAAGTCTGTTTCATTTGGTCATGTTTCATATGAATATACACACACAAACACACACAGACACACGCAGAACAAGAAATCGCCTAACATGCAGTTCCCAAGAAGTTGGAATTACGTAATTGTTTCAATGTTATTTTAGTTCTTACATTTTCCGATACAAAAACACAAAACTTAGGGCAAATGGCAACGTAACTTTCCATCTGATAAATATAATATATATAAAATTTTGGATTCATAGAGCTATTTATAGAATCGTATCTAAGGTAGAAAATTATTCGTTATTTATAAATATCCGCATGTCCTTTGAATGCTCCCATAACCAAATGTGGGTGGACGAAGTTGGAGTTGATCAGTAGGAGCAGATGTTGTAGTGGACGCTGAAAATGATTTACTAAAGAATTTGAAGAATGTGTTGGATGATAGTGTGTGGGCTGAGATATAGAAGAGGAATTAGAAGCGAAGATTGGTGAGGGATTATGATGGCGGTGTTATGAAAATTTGTAGGCAACTTTGAGCGCAATTTCGATTGTTAACAAAATTAATAAATGCAACAATGAACTCCATATCAACTCGTATGCATCTCATATTATTGTTTGTATAAAATTATAAATTTACATTTAAAAACTGGATCATCCTGTAGATTGTTGTTGCTGAGTCCTGAATATTGCGGAACCATACATACACATAAATATATTGTATCCTTTTAAATTTAATATTGAAATATATTAGTAGTTAAGTGGGCATATATAAGTATAGGTAGAAATCGTTTGATATACGTTTGATATACGTGTTATCATATCATTCAAGCATTTCCACCAACTTATTATTATACTACGGAACTTTACTTTTACTTTATATTTACAAAATAATACTTTTCGTATACAAATTGTTATGGCTATATTGGCTATATACAGTAACGGTATGCACGTGCAATAATTTTGGGCTTTTAGGACACACAACTATTTTAATTCTTCTATTTATAGTTTCGATTTTCGAGAATTTGGTTACGTTCCATCAAAACGAGTCGATAAAACGTCAACCTGTCACCATATATCCCATCGAATTATTTTCCTTATTGAATACCTCCTTAGGATGGAGTTTATGAGTCATATATACACACTGGCAATGCAAGTCTTCTACATACACCTCTTTGAATTCTGTGTGAACATATAAGTTTTCACATTATTAAAAACTCCTGTCACATTTAAACACTATGATTATAAAGATTGAAGCGAAGGTGGAAGGAATACGCGCTTCGCATACGCATTCATTTTAGTCCGACTGTGTGAATCTATATAGATGCGGCGAGCCATATATCACAAAATACCAATTGAGAGATCAAAATGTAAATCTTATACAAAAAACAAACGAGTGTAATTACTTGAGGAATTACTGCCAAATATAGGGATGTCCTTAAATACCGTACGCACTCTGTAGTTTTTTATAAAAATAAAAATCTTTTAACACTGTTGCGTCGTGTGTCTAACGCGTTATAGACGTAACATAAAGAAACCTTAAAATAAATTTTTAAAACTATTTATCAATTTTTCTCTTTTACTTGCTGTGTCTGTTGGAGGGAGGTATAACATTCGCGTATATGGCGTACCATCAATTGGCAGCAAAACTTGAGGAGTACCATTTAGTAATTATTTTTTCATATTAAGATTAAAATTTCTGTGTTTATAGATAATATTATTAGTAAATTTATGTAATATGTCTTAATCTTTCCGATTATGCATTATGTAATTATTTGATTATGTATGGAAAGGTATTTATATTTATCACCACTGTGTAAGTATAATAAGAACAAAATATTATATTGAAAATTAGTAGTGATTATATTAATATTATAGTTTTATATTCCAACATATTGGATTATTCGTGTATTTAGAGAAGAAAATTCTATATCACAAAAGTCTCTGTATATTAATATCCATATACAAACAGACACACACCACACACATATGTACCATATATATACCAATTCACGTACATATACATATAACATTAAGTAATCGAGTCGAGCCAACGGAAGAGATAATGGTGCTGATTCTGGCCTCAAATTAACGAAAACCATATGTACAATTTTATGACATAGGTTCTAGATGAACGTAAAAATATGTAAACCATCAATGATAACGCGTATAGATAAAACTATGGCAATGGTGGCTATGGTCCAGATACTGTCACATATTAATATGTGATAATTTCGATATCAAAATGCACCACCACACACTGGAAGGCGTGTCGTCGAAAATGTAGATAACATAGTGGAAATGATCAAAGTAAACAGGCATGTGGGCTTTCGTCGAATATCGCCTATCCGTAATAACTCGTTGCTCTATTACATCCATGTACAATTACTTTAGTCTGTTTCGCAAGCGTTTCGATTTATCATTTCGTCCTTACGCAGGATGTTTGTCATGAATGGCTGAAATTTTTTGACTCGTAACACTATACCCTAATAAATTTTCCTGGATACCTATTTGCATCCAGTTTGGCATCTTTTTTTTTTTTACTGTATCAGTAAGTGTTCTTAAACCCCACGCCTTTCGACAACGAAGTTCTAAATTGTTGTCGCTTTGTGTCGCGCTTATACCTGTTTCGCCTTTTATCTTTTGTGTCCGATCCCGAGGCCGTATTATTGTACTGTACATAACTGATTGTTTTTCCAAAGTTGGCAGTTAATTACTTCTTACTGTTTACTTACTGTTTTCACATAGAGTACTTCTCAATACTTATATTTATTACTCGTGGTTTCCCCTTTACCGATCTGTTCCACTATATCCGTAACGCGTGCATTGTGTTTTTCAAAAATTGTTCATCCACCATTATTTTATACATATTCGTTTTTCTTTTTGTTCCATAAACAAACAAAATGGCCGACCAAATTTTACTATGAAAATATGAATGATTGTTTTTCCAATGTTGGCAGTTAATTACTTCTTACTGTTTTCACATTGACTACTTCTAATACTTATATTTATTTATTATTCATGGCTTCTCCTTTACCGATCTGTTCCACTATATCCGTAACGCGTGCTTTGTGTTTTACAAAAATTGTTCATCCAATCATTATTTTATGCACATTCGTTTTTCTTTTTATTCCATATAAAAACAAAATGGCCGACCAAATTTTTCTATGAAAATAATGAGAATTGAAAGCACGATACCAGTTCACTGCTATTGCATCATTGTTTTCTATGTGCACGTTGTACTTACACAAGTAGGTACATATTTTTTTGTACAAGAATCACCACCACATCAGATAAACATTAAAATTTTATTTCGTGTACTGATAATAAAATACATACAAAAAATAAACACTGTAACAAAAAAAGTCAGTTCATGTTCAATTTTCAGCTGTTTATTTATTATATGGATGGATTTTAGTATTTAGTATACCGTTGACTGTTGCGTCGATAACAGTACATTAAAATTTTGTTTTATTATTCGAATTATTGTTAGTAGTATTACTACTACTACTACTACTACTACTACTACTGGTATTGCTGCGCTACTCGTACGCCTATTCTGCTTCGGCACCACTAAAAATATTACTGGAAACAGGACAGAAAAATATTATTGTATAAGAAAAATATTATCTTATTTAAAAAGAATAAAACAAAATTAAAACGGAAGAATTTTCATATTAAATTTAATATTTATTGTTTGTGCACATGTCCTGTGTGTGTTTGTGTGTGTCTGTGTGTTTACATTGCTACAATTTATTATAAATAATAGAAAGAACATTATAATATTATTATTATGAGAGTAAAACAAACAAATAATAACGGCGAAATTTAATTTTGATTTTGTTATTATTGTTTTTAGATTTCAAATAGGAAAATACTGTTTTTGTTTTGTTTTGGTGCTATTGTTAAACAAAATGAAACAAATGAATTAAAACATTTTTAGTAGAATTTTAATGCGAGTAGTGGTGAGTGGTGGTGGTGGTGAGTGATGCGGTAGCGTGGGTTTTTTGTCTATTTATTAATAAATTCACGTGTAATTATTTATTAATTAATATTTTATATAAGTTTTTCATGTTGCCAATGTTTATTTGTTTATTTTAAATAAAAAGGTATTTTCGCACAGTTTTTTTTTTGATTGAATACTCTTTTTTTTTCTTTTTTTTTTGCTACAAATTAATTGTAATTCGATCGTCAAGTGTTTTTTTTAAGTGATATGTGATATGATTTTGTATGTGTCTATAATAAATAAATTAAAAGGAACTCGCGATGTCATTTATTTAATATATATATAACATTAATAATACACATGTGTGTGTGTGTGTGTGTAATCATTGTGTCTATAAAATAAATTAATCTTATCTGTTTTTATTTAGTTTTTTTTTTTATTTTAACATCCATATAAAAATACTAATAATAATAATAATAATAATAATAATAATAATAATAATAATAATAAAAATAAGTTATTGGCGGCTGCTACAACTTTATACTTTACAATAGTTGAGCGGTGTATGTACAAATAATCTGTGTTTAGTTTGTAATTAAATAAAGTGCGAAAGCGTGGTGTTGTTGGTGGTTATTAATATATTTGTAATTTCAAATTAAAATTGTTTTTTTCAACAGTCGAAAAAAAATAAATATTGTATATTTGTCGGCATTCAAACAAAAATACATACGCACACACCCATCCATAGCCACCCAAATAAAGTGGCCGCCTCACAACCACCACCATCACAATTCGCGCACAAATTTAAAATCAATTTGATAATAATAAATTATAAATAATAAAACATTGAAAAAAAACTCAAAAATTCAAAAATTCAAAAGCAAAGAAAAACAATTATCATTAAATAAATAAATAAATAGAAAAGAAGAAGAAGAACAGAAAAATGTAAGTTATTTTGTGTATTTTTTTTTTCATAATTTCATTTGTTTCTTACATAAATTTTTAAACTAAAAATAGAAATTAAAATGTTGTTTTTGTCTTTATTTATCTATGTCTCTATCGATCAGGTGTACCGGTATCAAATGAGCGTTGTTTCTTTTTTTCCGAAAATAAAACACTAATTTTAAATGGTAAAAGACATTTTATTTAAAATATTGGCCATTGATTTCTACACATTTTGACCATCTTTTTTCTGGTAATTTGTGGATACCACACCAAATAGAATTGTTCGGCTTTTGAAGCAAACCAATCAGACACCCAATTTGTTCGACGTGTTTATGGGAATCGAAGTGCTGCTCAGCCAATGCGTGTCCCATCATGGAAAACGAATGGTGAATACGGCGGGTGCGGTAGCAGCTCCCAGCCAAGTGCTTTTATTGTGTACTGAACCGGTTTTGCTTTGTATGCAGGTGCATTGTCATGGAGCAAAATTACCTTGCCATGTCTTCTGGTCGTTTTTCGATCAATGCAGGGTTCAAATTGATTTGTTAGTTGTCGGTAGCGATCAGCCGTACTTTGAAAAATGAGGAAAATTTCCGTGGAAAAAATTCACATATTTTCCAGGGAAAAGATATATTGAAATTTGTCTAAAGAATGCCAATTATCGAAGACCCTATTGGTTCAAATTTTGTATATTTCGCTTATCTATAAATATAATCCTCACTGTTGTTAATTTATTTGCATAATTTTTAAAACAACCAGCAACTCGATATATTTCCGAGGAATTTTGTAAAACTTTACATGGATTTTATCCGCGGTTTATTTTTTCTTGTTTATTACAAAAAAAAAATACACAATCGATGAATTTTTGCCATCGTTCAGCATCTTCAATCCGCGGTGTTCCTATGGAACTTCTGGTCTATCGGTAAAAAAAACTGAATCAAACCGTTATTTGACATCATCGACAATTCACGGGTATTATTTGCCAAAATACATGGACGATCCAAAGATATTTTTGTCAAAATCCGTGAATCTGCTCACAAAATATATGAATATAAATTCTATGGATATTCTGTGGAATAATAGCATCGAGACATAATTCTAAGGAGAATCCAAAGAAATTATCCTCGGAAATATGCGGATAATGCAAGGACATTTTTTATAAAAATCCATGGACAGGTTGCACTCATCATATAAAATTCCAGCGCACATCCGTAAGAAATCCATAGATATTTGCTCGGACAGTGTTATTAGGGCATTAACAGTTTTACCAGGTTTTTGGGAGCTCGTGGTACACCACACACCAGAGACACAGCATTGACTTCTTGCCGAAACGATTTGGTTGTCCTCTGTTTTTTTTGCGTTTAGGCAGTAACAATTCGATGCAAAACCGATTTTCTTTCGTGCCTGGAAAGCAAAATTTCACAAGTGTTTTCTGTCTTCCATTCAATTCATGTGGCACCCATTTTCCACACTTTTGGATCTTTCCCCCATAGCTCAGAAATTGTTTGTTGTGCAACATTTAACATTTCTGCCATTTGCCATTTGATTCAAAGTGTCATCTTCATCCACCATTGCTTGCAATTTGGCGTCTGCAAACGATTTTGGTGGTATTCCGTTCACTACAAATGTTCACAAATCGAGACATTTGTATCTTGACGCTCACTTGATACCAGTACACCTGGTGTCTATCTATCTATCTGTCTATCTATCTATCTATCTATTAATTGATAAGAACATATATATAAAAGACTCTATATAGTATTGTTGTTAGGTGTACAAGTTGAAACTTAGTCAAATTCAAATTTATTGAATAGCCCTGCTCTGAAATATTCACCATTATTCTATTTATGGTCTTTAGCCCATTTATATCGGTTGATATCAAAGATGAATGCATTCGCGATAGAAATTTTCTGGCTTCAAAGCAAAATTATCATTGCCAAGCCAATTTCACACATTTTCAACTTGGTTCTGGTAACGATCACCTGTTTCACAATTCGACCAGGTTCCAGATTAGCTCGCGTAGTAAATGACTCCCTTATAACCGCACCGCAGTGACACACACGCACACAGTAACACTTTCTTGGCGCATGAATATTCCTTTTTTGGAACTGATTTTGATCTTGGCGGTTGGCCTCGATCATCAACCGATGTATTACTGCTGTTAGGAATGGTCGTACAAAATCCATTTTCCATCAACTGTAATAATTTGAATTGAAAGCAAATTCAAGCAGATGTCAACTTTTCGTTGGAACGACAGCGTTTGGAGGGGGGGCGTTTAAGTATGTTTTTGGTCTGAGCAGGCCGAGTTTCAACTTGTACACCTAATTTATTATATTTATAAATAATAAATATAGTCATTGCCACTACTACCTTATAATATTTTGTTTATTATTAAATGTGTGTAATATTCTGTATATGCGGTGACATAAAAATATAATAATTGTAATTACAATGATGACGATGACGCGCAGTGAGTCGGACGGAGCGCAGTGAGTCAACAAAAATGTTTTATCTATGTGATTTTGAAAATTGGAAATATATATTAAAATTAAAATCGTATTTCTTTCGTGGACTTATGTTTAAAAAAATTTAAAGTTATTATTTCTGGTTCTGTGTGTCCTGACATCATACCTACGATCCATACGTTAATATACAGTTTGCATCTGTTTCCAATTGTTATCCTGCGACGAATTTCCTTTTCAATATTATTTTCCACAAATTATATTCTTCTTTAACATTTTGATTTCGAATTTCTGATGCATTCGTTTTCCACCCGCACATTTTTTGTGTTTTGTCTAATTTCACATGGTACACCTAGAACCGATGATTCCTTGTTTAACGATTCGAAAGTATGCTTACTTCACCCCTTGAAGTATTTATCATCAATAATTTGCTTTCGCCAGTGTAATATTAAAAAGTGTTGTTGCTAATGAGTCACCCTGTTGTAGTCCGTCCATCAAGGCATCAACCGCGTCTCAAAATGAACAGATAATTTATCTCGGATTCGTACACGTGACGTTCACATTATCCAACGTTATGGCTTCCGCAAAACTATCAGTATTTTTTTTTAATATCAAATACTTCCATAATTTTGATTTCTTGACGCTCTTAATCATATGCCGTCTTAAAATCAACAAACAAATGGTGCAGTGTATCAACATTGAACTCCTTACACTTTTTCCAAAATCTGTCGTATACTAAATATTTGATTAGATATAGATCGATCTGCACAGAAACCGCACTGGTATTCTCCGATAATTTCATTGGCCTATGGAATAAGTCTATGGTATTGAATATTTGTAAATACCTTATTTAGGCAATGTTTAATAAAGTTGTTGTTGTTATCCAATTTGTCACCATGTTTGTACAATGGACAGATAATACCATCCTGCCACCACTCCTCAGACACCTGTGTTCATTATTCCAAATCTTTACACTTAACTGGTGCAGTATCATAACGTATTTCTAACATGTTTAAAGAGTTCATCTGGTGGTAAATTATCTGATCCAGGTGATTTATTATTCCTGAGCTTTAGAATAATATTCTTTATTTCTTTATTTTGATGGTTCGCCTATAAATCACTGAGCAGCATGTTTATATTTAATAGATTTTTAAAGTATTCGGTCCATATTTCGAAGAAATGCTGGCCAAACTGCTATATTTATCAGACATTGCTTCTTAAGATTACCATTTATTCTGATCGATGAGGTTAGCTTTCTCTGAAACACAATTCACTTCCAACGACAGTGTCAGTATTTTGCTGAACGATAATTGAATCGCTTCTATCAAATCGAATTTCTACGGCAATTTGTAAATTATAATTCTCCAAGAACTTCACAAAAATTGTTCATATAATCCCATGCTCAACATAGACATATCAATTTTTGATCCTAATTGAACTGGAAACTATCAAATTGTCTAGGTTTCCATAATTTATTCCATACATAAATTGTTTATATAACCCCATTTTAAACATCTGCGCGCAGCATCCAAGATTTCCTACTAAATTTTATGGAATTTAAATGTACGTAAATTGTTGGATGCATATTGTGCTAAAACATTGGCTATTTCTCTAGGTCTATGTAGTGTGATATTTTTAACATGTCCTTAATTCTGCATAGCGACTGACTATAATTATTTACGTCTATCATTTTTGGTTGAAATTTTTAAATGGTAATTGTTTTGTTTTGGTTTGCTTACAAAATTAGTTATATAAGAAAAAATACCTGAAGTTTACGTTTACGAGTGTAATTTTTCTGAGGTTGTTAAGATAATTGCCTTAACAGAATATGCCGCATAATTCAAGCCACTAAATTCGCTTCATGCATACATTTATGATCACATTCATATAAAACTAAAACCGCATATACAATTCAAGTACCGCACACCGCGTCTATCTCAAGGGCCTATTATATATTCAAATAATTTCAATACTTATGTAATCACCATTTGAGATATGTAAATGTTATACAGTTATGTAATCTAATAATAGATATTACGTATCCTATTATCAGTCGTAAATATTATTTATAGTCAATTGGAGATTATAACAATGCGTATTTTATTATAATTCTACTGTTACCGAAAATAGAATGCACTTGTAATAAGTTTAACATATCTATGAATGCGAATGATTGATGTTTGTTTGGGAATTGTTATTATATAAATAAATACAACAACAACAAAAACAACAACAAAAATTCATATCAGTTTTTCGTTCCATATGTAGCGACACAGACAGAGTGAGGCATAAACATATAATATTTATTTTTGGAACGTTAATGTGAAGTCAATTTTTTTCCAAGTTTTATATTTTATCAATAAAAATTAAATTGAAAACAACAATATTTTAAAATTACATGAAATTTCATTGAAGGTTTTCTCTAAAAATGTATATTTGATTTAATTGTTTGACAAGTAATCATTTGCTAATCGCTATTTCACTGCGAATATCCTTAAAAATGTCTTTGATCCTTCAAATTTTTTTCGTTCTATTATTTATTCTTTGTACCATTTATCGGAATAACAATTTTCTATAGATTATATCTTTATAAGATCCTGGCGTAATGATTTTCATCCATTATTAGTCTATTTCATTCAATTACGCCCTATTTAATTCCCTTTCATAAGAAGATAATTGACATATAATTATTTTTGAAAATTATCCTTAAAAGATTGTATTGCAAAAAAATCCCTGTGATCATTTAATTTTTAGTTTTATTTAATTTATCGTTTTTATTTAGTTTCTTTTCATAAGAGATTTCACTTAGAATTTTTTCCTTAATTATCCTTAGAAGGACGTAATATAATGACCTTGAAATTTGACTGATAATCAGATCTTTGTAACATATGTTCAATTTTAAAGGTTTATATTGTCAAAAAAATTGTGCGCATTATTATTTGTTTCAAAGAAGTCGGTACCACACATTTATTATTCCCATCTGTTTTCCGGCAGCTGACGGATTTCGGGTCACAAGAACAACTAATCTTTTGATGGTATCAATTAAATGTTTTTGTGTATTTTCGTATAAGATAAGAGGCGCTGCTTAGTTAGATCGCGTGTTCTATTATATAGATTGGAACGAGTAAGTAGTAAATGCGATGGAGTAATTTTTGGCGAGTAAAATATATTCAATTTTAGCGTTTCCAATTATGTATGAAACGATCTCTTGCAACATGCGTGACCGATCGTTGTCATGCTGAAGAATTGCTTTATCATATATTTAGTGATTTTGCTTGAATTGTGTCCGTTTTTATTTTAATACACGGGTCAAATGCATCAATTGTGTTCGGTAGCTATTGCCAGTGATGTTTTTATTATCGGTTTAAGCGGCTCATAGTACACCATAACAAACCGGTCCCATAAAATACAAAACATGATCTTATAGAAACCATGAATATTCGGTTGATGCAAAACAGCCAAATCCCTCGTTTTTTTACTCTTCGGGTTATCGTTTTGTATCCGTTTTTCATCGCCCAGTAACGATACGATTTTTTTTGCTGTTGAAGCAATTGTTCACACGTCAATAAGGCCTGCTACACTTCGTATGGCACCCATTTTCCTTACGTTTTAATAGTTTTGCGAAACTGTTGTACGATCAACGCATTCAATGTAATTTTATCTTAATTGTTTGACTGATATGAATCTGAGTCGTAATAATGCTTTCAATGCCTCATCTTCGCGCGTTTTCGGTTGATTGGAAGTCAATGATTTTAAAACGTCGAAACTAATACTCATATTGATGTTCACCATAAGTTTCCAACAGTACTCGATGATTTTCAGCGGAATTTTCCTTTGAATTGAACAGAAAAAGTAAAAGTATTTTATTATTGTATTTTTTATTGGCTGGTAATTCTACATCTTCGGAGCAGAAAAAATCTATTGTAAATCCCTCAAATTTAATTCATTAAAATTTTAGTATACATCCAATGGTTTTATAATAAATTTATAAATGATTTAATAATTAATTATATTATACAATACTTTGTAAATAAAAATACCTCTATCATACGTTCCTCCAGGCGTGAGTGTACGTTTATAGCATAATAAAGGTTTTACTGTATAAAGTTTATATGGTGCAATATGATACCAATAAATACCATAAGTTTTCATTTTCACATACAGAGAACAAAAAGGACAATTTAAAAATTAATTTAATCAATTTTCACTCTATTCTTTGCAGTTAATATATAGTTTATTTATAATACAACAATATATACGACGAGATAATATAGAATAGAACTGCATAGAATAGAATTGAATAGAATAGAACCGCATTCACGGAATATATTTCATTTTAATTATAATTCTTTTAACAAAACGATTTGCATTTTAATTATTTAATAAATAATTTAAATTTATAGGTGAATACACACACATTCACAATCTCTCGTATATTATGTCCTTACCAATATCCTTGTTTCCATCCGCACACACATTAGTTTTGAATTATACCATTTGTACACGCACACATCATCATTGAATTGAAATTATATCTATTTTTTTTTTACCATTCCTATTGATATCCTTTGATCAATTATTTATAATTTGATATATAAATTGTTACTTATCTGACTGGAAAATTAAATGAGAGACTGGCTATACCTGACTATACCTATACAAAATATAAAAATTGTGCGGAAACTTTAAAATGAATATGTGTAACTATTCTTAAAAACCATCCTATGTTTAAATTATGTATACATGAAATGAATTATTAAAGACTGTGTGTGTGTGTGTGTGTGTGGTCTTTGAAATTATTTGATTTTCTAACTCAAAGTAGATGTATATACAATATCTACACAGCTTCACTATGGAATATATGTATGTACTTGAGGGAATATACCTTAAATACATACAATATATGCTATGCGATGATCAAAATTGTATACGTTAAGTTAGTTATAATAGATACATCTCAAACATCTAAGACATAATCGATAATATATATTAGAATGGGAAATGGTAGCTAATAATAATGTTAGATTTTACATTTTGACTCTTTACGTAACCTGCAGCCACTCTATCATTTCATTGCATGGTACGTAGATATATGGAAATGTTATGATTTGTATTTTGCATCACACTATAATTAATTGGTGACTGTCTTGACGATATATCGGATATATACGTTGAAGAGGAAGTGTTTTAAAGAGAAATCCTTAAAACGGAATCCAAGGTGTGGGAGGAAATTGAGCCGACCAATTGTTGATGTGCACAGAGTAACAGAAATGAATGACAATGATATTTACAACCTTTTTCGTGTAATCGTCCCTTTTTATGTATTGTATTACGGGTTTTGTTCGATAAAGGAGTTTTATCTATCGTTATATGCCGATAAACTTGCGGATAAGCTTCGCAGTTCGTCTCTGTGCAGAAACTGCGGAGATAAGTTATTTCAATAATTCGAATATAAATTTGAAAGGAAACTTTTAAACTTTTGATTTGATAGAAATTTTTTTCCAAAAGAATATTATCAATTAATTGCTTTTGGAAAAAAAAACCATATATATTTTCTACGTTTATCCATTGAACCTATAAACATTCTCAACGAAATTAATAATTCCAATTCTTTACAATTTAATTGGTTAATATTCCCAAAATAGAATGATTTTGAAGAACCGTTTTTCAGTTGATCCTTTTTTTTTTTAGGACCTTCGCTTTTGTTATCGCTCGAATAGCGAGGAATTTATTGTATGGACAAATTGTTACAAATTATATTAATCCAGAGGATTTTCCATCATTTTCCATAACTTTCTCTCGTTGGTACTACCAAATGCAGAGTATTACCTTGTGACCGTTTGGATGTTTCGCATGGGCAGTGATGTCTGGGTATACTCATGCATTTTTGCATTTAGAATTGTTAAAATAGATTTCAATGTTTGCGCTAAGTTTTTGTTCAATAATACTTGTAATTCCTTGTCGTTGCTAACTGTTTAATGTCAAATTACAAAATCAAAAATCATACTCTATATGGATTCTTCTTAACAACTCTGTACGTGTTGCATGTGAAGAATTTTAATAACATCAATGCATCATTGAAACAATCGATGAAACACGTTGCTACACGTGGAAGAGGACAATCCGAAAAAAAACGTTTATCGAATTCAATTTTTCATACAATAAGAAATATTGACAAACAACTGACTAACGTTTTATAAAATAAAGAAATTGACTTTTTACTCTAAGACACTAAAGTGCCGAGAGGAGATTAAAAAATATTATTGAAATTGAAAAACCAATGGCTGCCACACCTTTACATATTCTATGGGTACCAGAGTACCATAGTACCACGTACAGTACAGCCAAGGAAGACAGCACTTTAAGTCTTATTTTATCGTTTCATCTGCGTAAACTTGTAAACGGACTCTGAAAATTTAGTATAAAGTACTATTATAATTGGATTGTCATTGTGTGACACCTAAAATACTCACGACTCACCGTTTGCATGATATTTACAAACGAAACCTTGGTAACTTCTGACCTAATTTCGAAAAACAAAATAATTTAGATAAAATTGAAGAAATCACAAACGGTCGTAATTTAATGCGTTTTATTAATAAAACAAGTGTAAGATTTTGAACACCCTCTGTTGATTTGCAATAGTAAATATTTTACATTTAATGTAAAATTAAGGAAACTACAAAAATTTGGGTATGCCGCCCTATATTTATGATCTAAATATTATACTATAAGTTACACAATATTATGTGCGGTTTTTATATATAGTTCCTTATCCACCAGCACCACCTGCAAACAAATTATGTGTTTCATAACAATATAAAAATGGGATTTAGTTATAGAACGCATACTTTAAATTTATGTGCACAATAAAACATAACATTTCAACATATAAACATTAGCTCCATTCCATACCATAATAATATATGATTGGCTGACTGGATGTACGTACGTGAATGTGATCCATAATATATGATGTGGTTTTAATACGTATACAAAAATGTTGTGCTCGCTTTGGTATTAATATAATATTAAAATATTTAAATATGGTATAATTTCCGTCATTCATATTATATACAGTACAGTGATGGCCAAAATAACAAAATAAAGAGTGGTTTGTTATAGAAATGCTTCTGTTTTAGGATAACTATATTGAAAATACTTGTAATTATAATAAAAAATTGATGTCACACAAAACAATATTTCTTAAATGAATTGAAATTATGAAAAAAAAGGACACGTTTATTCATTAACATTGCGCCCATCTTTCAGGTAAAATAGTTGAATTCCTCCTCTTTTGTAGCGATATTCATTCATTGTCATTCATAAATTGTACGTCTTGAAGGGCTAATTGCATCAACCGGAATAAGTGATGTAGTTTAAAGGAGCTGATGTCCGGTGAATACAACTTCCCAGTTCTGTCCTTGTAAATAGTTTTTAGTTTGCCATTTTGAAAAACTAATTTGTGTTGAGTCTATTCAACCATTTTGTTCGTTTTTCAATCACTGCTTGTTTCAAAAGAATTTGAGTGTCGTCTCGTCGGTAGCATTCGATGAATTTCAGCACTTATTTATACTACAATATAACAAAATGTCATATACATTATAAGAGACTTTACACGTAAAGTCGATTCACACGTAATACACGTATGAGTTATACACTTTTTATTATAAATCGGGCTCTGTTTTAGATTCTACACCTAAAACTTTCGAGATCATTAGCTGAATTAATAAACTATGATGTCCAAATAAATTGTTGCTATAAAGAGAAATACTATTTCTTTAAATAGTCCGTTGTTGTTGGCTCTAAGGATGCATAATGGTCTTCATATAGTTTCCCAGGAAGCCATTGGGTCGGTGAAGTGTTAACACGCAAAGAAGGTACTGCGAAAAATATTATTTAATAGAAGAGACTTTAATTATAAATGTGTCAGGTGATATCTAATCAGATCACTGTATTTGGTTCCCTTTTCGTTCTTCGTCGACTATGTATATGGGTTTATTATTCAGGTATTTACCAAGTCATCCCAGTACATTATAGTGCTCTTTGTTTTATGGCATAATTATCATACTTTGCTTTCACGTTGGTAAATCACTGCGTATGTTTTAGTATATGTATATATTTTTCTGATGTCTATACTGGAATTGAAATCACAACCTTTGATTTGATTGATTACCCATAAATTGACATTAATACCGGCGAAAGTTTGTGTACCATAAATGTTAACTTAATTGTACGCACCGCGGCACAAATTCGGTCACCACTGTAAATTATAAAAATATTTTAATATAATATTATTAACCAAAAGTATAAAATACAAGCATATTCCCAGTTAGCCAAAAATGCGACTTCCGAAATAATTTTGAAATACTCACCGAGAATATAAAAGAGAAGTACATACTGGAAGCTATTCTGAAGTCTTTTGGAAATATTACATACTTTTGTATATGGACATGTCAGGTTTTTTAGAAATACTTCTAGAAGACTTCACAGAATGCTTCCACCATGGAAGCCATCCGACTTCGCTTCGAAAGAAGTGAAGAGAAATGTAATAAATCAATCCCAGTAATTTACACAGAATCCGCATCAATAGAAATAATAGTGTTTGACAACTCATTTCCGAAAGGCTTTCCATTTGCATTCTGACCAAATTCCTTGTAGGACGTTGTGTGGCCTTTTACCTTTGCGTTTAGCTGGGTTTCTAATACCATTTACATGACGAGTGAGTGTAGTATATTACACGACTGGTCTTTATTTTGCACTCTCTTTCTATACACAAAAATATACACGTATTATTATTATGAATAAAATTTAATCGGATTATAGAATGCGATGTACTAGAAAGATAAAATTTTCAAATTATTTTAACAATGCAAAAAGCATTCATTTTTTTGATAACAATTTTTTCAATGTTATCGCACAGCATTTTCTTTGTGCATTTCTAATATTTTAAGTCCTTTGTCAGTTTTTAATTTTTATTAATATAACAAAAGTAAATCGAAATGAATTATATAATTTTTTTTGTTGAAAATATATCAATCTGAATCTTGTAAATATTGGAACGGTAGGGTGGTGAGGCTGTGTGAAAGAGAGTATCGTATCGTTAAGGGCGAAAAATTATTAGAATTTGACAATAAGAATGAAGCATCTGGAAATCAGATACGCAGCGGTACAGAAACACTTTCTACTTATTACAGCATAGAGGAGATTGGGTGGATATAGTATCTGCAGATATCGAATAGATCACTTTATAGTCACATTTTATGGTAACAAATTTCAAATATTCAAAATAAATCTCAGAAATGTTGACCGTTAACCTCAACGATGTCCTATACAAAATGATTGCCAACTAACATCTGCAAAATTGATAAACTTTTATTATTTTTAGAAAGAGCAGGCGCTAACTATAATTAGGGAGAGCGCGCAATGGACCCCGACTACTGTGGTCGAATTACCTTACATATTTTCAGCTTCAAAAATCATCATCAAATAATGTGCAGGATCTAAAAAAAAATTGTAAAAATTATTTGATACTATTTAAGGACTTGACCGGTACTACACATTCACATAAATAGTGCCATGTCCATTCTTCCGAAAAGGAACATTTAGCACAAATTGAATCTGTGATCATAGACGCATTTTGTGAAAGTAATAATTTAGCGTACAGTGTCCCGTAATACCCATCTTCTTTGCTTGTCAACAGTTACACACATTGTATCTTGCATACACGACCAAATTCTGCATCTATATGGTCAGCAATACATTGCCGCACCAATCTATCGTTAACAAGTGGCCAAGACTTAGGACCGATGAAGACGGATCGTGTACCAAATCGTACCACCATATCAGCCTCTTCATTACACCCACTGTGAGCCGGTACCCATACGAATACGTTATTGTTGTACAGTATTATTTCACATTTAATATGTCAAGCCATTCGTTTAACAACTTCGATCTTATTTATTTGTTCCGTTGATTGATTTTTGTAATGTGAACCGGCTTTTTAATAAAACTGTCCAATATTTCATGAACACTAAATTCAGTGTAAGCGAAAATACAACGTATTAAGAAAATAGTAAAAGTAAATTTTGAGAGTCGGTCGTCGAAAAACGTATAAAGAACAATAAGAATTAACATTAAAATTTTGTAAAATACTATGGAAACGCTTAAAATGCTTTGCAATTCAATGTTTTTCAATTGATGTGCCGGTTATTTTTCGAACAGATTGTGTATATTTGTGGTAGTTATAGTGTACGTCTATGCCCTTTTCTTAGAAAAAACCAATTTTTATATACAAATAAATAAATGTATAGAATGGGGGGTATGGAATCCTTGAAATAAATCAGACGTGTGACATTGGGCTATATAAAAGCTGACAGAAATAATTGTTTTATGTTTTGTTTTTATGTCTATATGAATTAATGATCAAAAATGTCATAGATTTAATTTGTTATTTGACAGACACCGTCTGCGAAAAAAGAAAATACCACGATTTAAGCATTTACTAATATAATTTTAGTGTGCGTTTCAACGCTCGCATCGGCTGCATGTATTTTTACACAAATATTCTATAAAATAGTCCTGATATTATATTACAATAATAAATAAGTAAAAGTATAGGGGGAATAGAAGCTCTTGTTTATTGTACGTGCGTATTAAAATATATTTTTTGGTGGTTAAAGGATAATCTCATACATTTTTGATGTGAAACATAAAAAATATAAAAAAGTCAATTTTATTGTATTTTTATTATTTGTGGGTGAGTTGCGATATTATCACAAAACAAAATATCAAAATAAAATATAAATCAAGGAAATTTGTGTTGTGGAAAGCGTTCGAAATGTTCGTAATATTACGTAATTGTATTCTATAATAATTTATGAAAATACGTTTAAGTGTACGGCGTTTCACTTAAATATTTCTTGCAATTTGCATAATAATGAAGAAATTGGTTTTAATTTTGAAATTTATACCGTTTTGTGGTTAGCATACAGAAAATAGTATCATCTAGGACGGGTTCTTAAAGAAACTCTATACAATTCATACGCTAAGGAACCTAATGAATTTGATCATTTTTCATCCGATTTCTATCCATTGTGGTACCTTGACTATGCGGAATTGATCAAAATCGAACTTAAACGGACAAAATTATAGCCATATTAAATTCAACATCATATATTCGGGAAATATGTTGATATTCACATCTCTGTTAATATTAATAATTTCGTGGTCCCTTCACAGAATACGGGTTTGACTATTCAGTACAAAATTATACTGTGTGTGGTCACGTCGTCAAAATAAAAATGCAATGATTTTTGTGACACATTTTATATTCATGTCACGCATCTGTGGAATAATGGAATAATAATAAATATTCTATTTCACATTAGTGTCTCATTTAGTTTTTGTTTGTGAATTAATATTGTATGAAAAATCGAATGGAATGGAACGAATAATAAAATTGAATACGAAAAACGAAATCTAACATCAAAATCGCGCAATTTCTGAGAAAATGTGTCCCATGAATGAATGAAAATTGAAAGCCACGTTTTAGCATAATTCGTAATTTTAAATATTGTAACGTTACGTGCTTTCGAAATTCGTCCTTTATCTCCCCTACCGCCCTCTTTATACATTTATGGGGATGCTCCAAAATTCTCGGCAGAAGTAATTTTGATAGAAAACACAAATTCAAATATGTCGTTGGTTATTTTATTTAATTTATTAAATTGGTTTTAACAAGGTTTGGCAAAGTTGAAAATATTTTTTATCAATATTAAAATAAATCCTTAAAAAATTGTCCCCAAGAAAAAAAGTCCAAAGGAATTAAATAACATCATTATTTGGGCAGTTAATTTTCATCACCAAAACGGGAAATTCCATGACCAATGAAATGAAATGATTCAGGCACAAAAAAATGTTCAATTCTTGATTACGGTGCTGCGCATTGCTGCTGAATGGAATGTCAACAACATTCTCACGAACTGCTGCCATGTTTTGTGTTGAACGACTTGTTGATGATGTCAGCACAAAAAAATGTCCAATTCTTGATGACGGTGCTGCGAATTTGATGCTGAATGGAATGTCAACAACAATCTTACGAACTGCTGCCATGTTTTGTGTTGAACGACTTGTTGATGTTGACGGCCAGCGAGTGTTTAAGATCGCCTGAATTTTTTAATTAATCTCTTCACAGATTTATAAATCATATTTTTATATGAAAAATGCATAGCAGCCAAACTTTCATTATTTTTAAAATATTACTGTCAGTTTTTTTTTTGTCCTTGGCAACACTTTACCATACAAATGACACAAAATAACAAATCTTCCTTGAAATTTATGACACACTTTACTATATAAATTGCTCTCTTTGATACACAACTATACTAAAATAAATATTCCACTATACGAATTCATATAATAATTTTTTTCAAATCTAATTATCCCATTCCATTACATTTTTGTATATTATATTATATTTGTGTTATTATATATACAATGTATCAAGTCAAGTACCTACCACCTACCTACCTACCTACCTTCCAACCCACCTACCCACTTACACATCCATTCAGTATAAGTATACATCATCAAACGACTGACAAACAGTCACAGTTTTCCTCATTGAATTTCACATAACATAAACTTTAATTTGTTTAGCTGTGAGCTATAAAGGCGAATATATGAGCGAGTAGAGTAGAAAAAAATTTAAATAAATAAATGAATTTTTAATAAATAACATGTAAATCAAAGAAAAGCAATTCCCGTTCAAGTATAATTGAGATAAGTCATCCATCCCACTTTTAAGTTATCACTCATTATTTATATACCAATAATTTTTATAATACGATATTTCCGTATTTATAAATATTTACTAAAATGAATATATGTTTTTTAAATTAAAATTGAGATACAAAACAGAATGTTTTTTTATATTACAATTTCCAATTAATAAATAGATAAATTAGGAAAAAATTGTGTTAAGATGAACGTGTGTTTGAGAAAACTTCGTCATACGTTGTTAGTTATTGATTGAAAAAAATTCTGCACGGCAATCTTAATATTTATATGTTACTGAAGCATTCTGGCAATAGATATTATTGCCATATGTATTTAATATACCGCCTGAACCTATATTGATCAGCCCTGTGCTGGATACTACTTAAAGGATACCTTTTTTATGTTCACCACACTGTGTCCGAACTATTATCATTTTCGTTGTGTTATTTAAATATCAAATCTTGTTTGTTACCAAAGCCGAAATATTCAGCGAAATTTTCACTTTTAAGTGTTTTATTGCGTTTTGGACATGCACTTACGTTTGACGAAACGAATTTAATAATGATTGATTTACCAAAATCACAATAATCACTCAATACAATGGATAATTAGTGCAAACATGTGGGTAACTTAGGTATAAATGCTTAGCCTATAAATAAACCACTAATTTCGCCGGATGCCGTTTTTTGTCACATGCAAATCCATCTATCTAACCGAATTTAATAATTGGGAGACGCTCGCAATAATTTTATATTGGTTTAATAAATGCACTGTGCGTTATTTCCAAAGGTATCAAATCGTATTTTTTCACTCTTTTACCTTTGTTAGAACTCCACTTCTTCCTTTCTGTATCCGATGTATAGAAAGGACGCATTCTTGGTATGCGAACGCTGCTGTTATAGAACGCTTTCTTAGCATCAGCAGTAGCTAAATTTATGGGAGCATACTAGTCATTATGTTTTTGTCCGCCGAAACGGGATACCAATTTAAATTTAACCAACATTAACAAATAATCCGCCAATGAGTTCTCTTACAAATCAAATCACCAATTCACACTAATTTTTAATTATTACAATTAGACCCATTATATGGAAGGTCGACGAAGTTGGGGAAAAAAGTAATGGAAAATGTGATCGTTACTGCGCTTGTGAATGATGCGGGTCAAAGTATCATTAACATTTGACAAATTATTAGATAAAAACGCATCGTACAATTATAGCAATTTTTAGGGAAAAAACAGTCTTTATTTTTTTGTAATGGAATTTTTTCTTTTGGCAATTTCATTCCAACTTTAATTTAACATTTAACTTATGAATTTTTAATATAATTTTGAAACATGAAAACAACAACAAAATATAAACAAAATTTACATATTTGCGAATTAAATAATGCAATGCATACACTTACAATATATTTATTAGTCCAATTTCCTGTTTACATTACAAATACAAATTATGAAAATAAAATAACTTAAAAATCAGTGCGGGGAAATAAACCTAGAAGAATACTCACAGCACACATTATGTAGAAATTGTATGTTCTGGTATATTATTACAGTCTGTTATTGAGGAAAAATCTCAGAATCAATAGACTGAGGAGCAAAAAAACTGTCACGTATTTATATTTTGATGAATATTACAATTTGGAAAAAATGTCATTGACTACGTCGCAAAAAAAAACAGCTTATTGATTTCAAAACACGTATTTCGATAGTAATTTAAATCACAAGATAAGGTGAAAGATTCCAAAAACACCGGATAAATGATATTTGAGCAATTCTATATTGGTATAATATTTGATTCCTATTGCAGAACGATCGTCGCGGGACTGAGTTAATTTATTGTTAAACATTTTATTTATAATATTTCAATAAAATCAAATAAATGTCTTTTGCAAATAAATTGTTGCAATATGGAAGTGTCCGACACTAATTAAGACTAGAACCTATACTTCCACTAAAGACATTAGATATTATTATTATTAAATTGAATGGTGCCCAAAATAAATAAAAATCTAATAAATGTTACTCGGATAATAATTCTATTGGGAATACGTTGGTCGTATGCAAGTATAATCCGGATGGAGTGAACACATATATTTCCACCACAAATCTGTGAAACTTAATTTTAAAATTTTAATTATAAAACTGCACAAAATGTTATTCGAACAATTCTATTGAAAATCTATTTGATCTGTTGGTAGTGCCCGCAAGAAGTCTTAGGATTTCCTTTTCATCTGCTTCCACAAATCTTTAGAACCTAATAGCTAATATAAGATAATCATATAAATAATACTAGCTCAATTCTATTGTGAATATAGGTGCACCACAAGGAATAGCTAAAGTGCCATATACTTTCACAAATATTTAGACTTCATTTAAACATTTAACTCCTGTTTTATTATTATTTTTCAACTAAATTACCATTACAATTCGTTTAAGTAACCAAAAAATGGATAGCGCTTTGCAAATATGTTGTTTTTTTGGACACTACTCACAAATAGATAATTACAAACCAATTGTTATACACACCGTACCGTGGTATCGATGCCATATGTTCCACTTGTAGTGACCTGATAATGGTAGTATGCTTTAGGCATTGGATTAATGTTAATGGCATTCTTCCGCACATGTTTATAGAACTTACACTCCGGATAAAAGGTTAATTTAATCGATTATAAATGGTTCTTTGATTATCCCAATGGAAACATACTCGTTTGTATAGTTGAAGCGGTGAACGCATTATGTATTGTGAGAGAATTTTTGAACTTCTATCACTTCTAGGAATTCGTTCTTTAAAAACAATTTAACACTTTATAAATGATTTACCTTCAAAACAATTCGAGTTAGTCTATTTTTAAAATTCGTTTAGGTTAAATTTTGTTCATCGCCGAGCTTATAGTCGATCGCAGCGCCACGCAGAAGTTTAATTGTGTGCAATTTATAATAATTCCAAAAATGTTTGAAGGCCATGGAAAAAATGGAGTAAGCGAGTTTGTGAGCCCGTTACCCAACACAATAGTGTAATGTAATTTAATTACTATAAAATATGGAACTTAAAAATTAATATTTGCGTGGAAAAATTTATACAATTTTATATAAAAAAAATGGTAAGCGCAACATAAATATTCCATTATAATTTATGGTACAGATTTTACAAAGTTTAAGTATTTATAATATTCAATGTACAATTGGAGGACAACGATTATGATTAAAACTTTCTTCTTATAAATATTTAATATAGAATATTTAATCCTAATGGATGTGATTATTTCTTAAAATTTTATTTATACATTTATTATTATTATTATTATTTGTCTAATATATAAAATAATATAACTAAATTTAGTAAGCAGATTAGCAGTCAATTTATTTCCTTATTTGCCCGGGTCGAAAGTAAATACAGGCAAACCTCTGACATATGCACGTATAAATAAAACATAATTCCTTTTGTTTTCATACGCCTTTGCCCAATATTTATTTAGGGAACGTTATAAATAAAACGCCCGCTCTTGTTTTATTGCGGATTAACAATACATACTCTGGACGGTATATCGAATTGATGGCAATTGTGTTAACAGAACGTGTTCAGCAAGTCACGTGACTGTTTCGCAAGCAACTACATACATACAACTTAAAGACTGACCGGCTAGTAGATCTGACACGAATCCCCCTCATTGGAAATTTGAATATAGACAATTCCAGTTTGAAGCTTCCAAAAATGTAAACTAAATTATAGTTTAATGGAAAAATATTGAAGATAATTTAGTTAAAATACCATCGATGCTTCGATGCCAGAGTCAGGATTTATAATAATTTGTTACTTATACTAAATATTAATTAACCAAAAATGAATAAGTTCTTGTTATATTCAATAAATTTTCTCTTTAAATATTTAATTGAAAACGCCTTTCATTTTCATATACGGATTTCGAACATTCTATCTCTAAGAACACTGACTGTCCGAAAAATAACCAAAATGGATTAAGAAAAAAACAATAATTAATTGATGTCTATATTTTGGTATAAGAATATAACTTCTGTCCCATACAAAATCCGGAATCGGTTAAAAAAAAACACAAAAATAAATATTAAATTTTCCAACAAAAATCATTTTATTTATTCCAAATCAATCTCGATCAACTGAAATACTGATCGACACATTTGTGAACATGTGAATTAAATGACTTATTTATGTCGGTAATTGGAATGCTGTGTGGAGAACGGCGGTGGTCGTCGCCTTTTGAATGCCTTCAACTTATGCAAAAACGGTTTCCTTTCATAGCCACAAATGAATTTTAGTAGAGAATAGAAATTAGTCGCAGAGAGGTAAATTAAGTGAATGTTGAAGCAAAAAAATTTGATCATCTGTTAATCGATATCGAACAAACTTTGAATTCACCCATTCAGTAGACCAGTTAAAAATTGTTTTCGGTATTCCCAGTTCCATTCCGATAAATCTCGCTGAAGATTTCTTTGATATTTTCACGAAATCACACACATTTTCAATGTTTTCTTCAGTAAATTCCTTCAGATAAGGTCGCTTGGAATTTCGTCATCACTTATCGAGCTTCTCTGCCTTCTGTAAATCATTTATGCTATTTAAAAACTTGTGCTTTTAACCGACAATCAATCAGCATCTCTGCGATTTTGAACAAATCATACGTTTGCGAGTGGCGCGATTTTTACCAAATTTTAAAACAAAATTTAATGGTTCATTTATCGACGGACGCCCAAAAACCGGCTGTAAATTTATGTGTTCTGTTTTCGAATGAGAATGTAATGTCATTTTAACACTTCACAGTTCATAATCAGACAAAAACTAAGCAGTGACGCTATGAATTCTATGGTTTTCATAGCCATTTCGGTTTATTATGGGACAGTGGATGTGGAAAGGTCATACCGGATATTTTTCGGATATGAAAAATGATGGGAATGAATTAAGAAGAAAAGATCATTTAATTTACCAATAAATTGAATTGTTGAAGCCAACTCAAGTTCCTTTATACACACACACACACACACTAGACTGTCACCTAATGCCTTGTATTATATTTGGTCCGATGCTTAAGTCGGTTCACGATATATAAATCAATCAGCAGTCAAGAGTAGATGACGATATTATACGATAGCAGATCTATATTCGAATACAAGTCATTGTGATATTTTTCCGGACAGAGGGTGTACTAAGGATACGTTATATTCGTTTATAGTAAGTTTATTATTTCAACTTTTGTGGTGTATAGGATTATTTTTATAAATTTTATATGAGATATTATAAAATGTTATATCAGTTACCAATTATCAAACTATAGATAATTCACAAAATGTACTCGAATTACAAGGCCAGGCTGCTGCTGTATAATTATTGTATATTATATAAAATTGTATTGTGTATAAATTATTATTATCTGATTACACATTCACTTATAAAACTATTGTACAATATTATATTATTAACATCGATATAATTGAAACTAATAGCAAACACTAAAATGATGAACATACACTTCGCAATTGATTTATGTTGCGGTTCTAACATTTTCAAATTTTAATACAATTTTCCTTCGGTGGTTGGTATGGGTAAAATAAATATAAATTGAAAATGTATTATTTTATGCGCTAAAGTCTATAATTATTTTCATTAGTTTTTTTTTTTTTAATTTATATGTAGATTTAAATATGTTAAACCCTTTTTGTGATTTATTATTTAATTAGTGCCTGTTTTACATTTAAATTGCACATATTAATTATATATCATTCACTGTATACTAATAATATATTGTAGCATAAATTAAATCGCATAAAATGTTGTAGCATAAATGTATAGCGTAATCTTTATGATAGGAAAAAGCTGTAACATAACGTAAAAAATGGTGGGCCCCTTCAATGTTTCACATAAAAAACCGTCAATAATACGGAACGCAATTTTGTCGTAAAAAGTAGTTGTGCAACTACAAACGAATATCGAAATGAATAGCTATATAAATTATTTCTCCCAAATGTTCCTAATCTCAGTAGGTCTCAAACTCCCCCCCCCCCCCATAGATTCAGCAGTGTTCACATAAATCTCAAATATTCCCAATAGAATTTTCTCTAGTATCATTTATCCGATCATCAAATATAAAACTGAAGTGCTATGATAAATACCAAATATATTTGATATAAAATACGTCTGAGGTTTTCGGTCCTGTTTGACGAGAAATCTCAGAAAAACTACATATTCACATTACAGATTCAGTAGACAATTGGAAATTATTGATTTACTGTGAATTTGCTGGAATTCATATAAGATCTTCAGCCTAGTCACATGAAATACCTCAGAAAAACTACATATTCATATGGCAGTTTTTACTTGTGGACCAGTTGCCCATATGAAATATACACCATTCGATAGATAGTTCCAAATCATTAATTTTCTGCTAATTTGATAGAATTCGTATTAGGTTTTCGGTGCATTCGAACGAAAAATCTCAAAAAACTTCATATTCATATGGCATCAATCACTTGTGGATTAGCAGGCCATATGAAATATACAACATTCAATGGATAATTCGAAATCATCGATTTTCTGCTAATTTGATAATATTCCTATGAGGTCTTCGGTCCAACCTTACAAGAAATCTCAAGAAAAACTACAATAGATAATTGAAAATTACTGATTTGCTATGAATTTAATAGAAATCATTTGAAGGCTTTGGTCCAACCTTACGAAAAACTTCAGAAAAACTACATATTCATATTGCAACTTTCATCTGTGGACCAGCTACCCATATGAAATATACAACATTCGATAGATAATTCAAAATAATTGATTTTCTGCTAATTTGATAATATTCCTATGAGGTCTTCGGTCCAGCCTTACGAGAAATCTCAGAAAAGCTACACATTCATATAGAAGATTCAATAAATAACTGGGAATCACTGATTTGCTGTGAATTTGCTGGAAATCATATGAGCTCTTCATCCTAGTCACATGAAAAATATCCGAAAAACTGTTGCCCATATGAAATATACACCATTCAATAGATAATTGCATATCCTTCATTTCCTATGAATATGATAAAAACCGAATGACGTCTTCGTCCTTGTTAAACATTAGTTAAAGTTAAATA
This sequence comes from Bibio marci, assembly GCA_910594885.2. NCBI lineage: Eukaryota > Metazoa > Arthropoda > Insecta > Diptera > Bibionidae > Bibio > Bibio marci. The sequence goes on along the minus strand of OU343116.1, from coordinate 13,999,706 downwards.
TTTCGTTATAAAGTCCTAGCCAGCAAAATGTGTGTGTGTGTGTGTGTGTAAGTAAATTCATTTCGAAAATATATATAACTGTAATTTAATCCCCCTTTTACAATTGTATTTCAATTCCTTTCCGTCTTATAACATTAGAAAGAAAACTTTTTGTGTTTCAGTTTTTGAAGTTTTCCTGGTAATGCGCGAGTACACACAAAAGCAATTCAATTAATTTAATTATAAATGGAAACTTTATTTATTTATTTTTAATATAACATTATTATTGTGAGTAAATAAATAGAGGGAATGTGTGTGTGTATTTATGATTATAATAGAAGAAACTCGTGTCTAGCAGCGTCTCATATACACACAGTAATTATGTTATCAATATATAAATGATAAGGTATCCGTTGTTGGACAAACATAAACAAAGTGATTAGATATTTTAGTTGTCAAGTTTTTCTATTATATAAATTATTGTCGTAGTATTCTATTCCTCTGTTGACACCTGCACTCTTTGTCATCATTTATAAAATAAATATGAAAAATATCTGTAACTTATTTACATGCATACAGGGTGTCCACACGACCAGTGAACATTCCTGCCCCCAAGAGGTAATGTGGCACATAACTCTAATATGGTCGAAAATACTAAATTTTTAAGTTGGTTCCTAATTTCTCGAAATTGGTTATAAACTAAAACTTTGTACAACAAATAATTTAAGAATTTAATTGTCTATATACAAAGCCGGTGAACATAAATGGTTTCGTCTTTATCTTTATTTCAAAGTTATAGTTACCGAAAAGATGGCAGCATCGAAAAACATGTTACGGGACTATATCTCGAAAGCCTAAAAAGTAACAATTGTAGTATTTTCGATTTATAATTAAGTTACCATCACACAACCCTCAATGAAGACATGCACACCGGTCGTGTGGACCCCCCTGTATATAAAAGATAAATTGTACGTAATATTTATGTCTTCATTTCTTTTAATATATTGTATAGTTTTTATGTGGGTCGAATATATAATTAAATTTGATAAAAACGTAGACATAAACAATATTTTTGCAATATTATTATTATTATATTCAATTGAAAATGCTATACCGCACAAATATTTTAACATTTCCTTCGTATACAGCCAAACCTTGTGATAAGAGCAACGCATTCAATGTAAGAGCAACTATTATAGGCAACATATTATTCCATCACTTCAATCCCACTTTCCGAATATGGTCGCCAAATGGTTTGTTGAGCTGAATAAAGTCTTTTCGCATGTTATCCGATGTTGGTCAAAAAGGATTTTGCTCTAACATCAGAGTGACTGTATCGTCGGCATGATCAAAGATGGGTCTAAATCACTTATTTGAAATTTATCTTCTGCTTGTTCTATCCAAAAAAACTTTATCACTTAATAGTAACTTGATTCATCTTTGTTTTAGTTCAGTTGGCGTAGGTCATGAAGGTGGTACAAAAAGAGAACGCATATTTGTTGAAACTTGAATTTTCCTGGTACACCACCTAATATTTATCAGCAACAATATTATGAAAATGATATTTAATAATTAAATATCTATAATTTGTTAATTTCTCGTTCGATTTTAATCGAATTTGGAATGTGGGCTGTACAAATACGACTTGTTATAGGAAATCTTCTCCTAAATTATAGCCATAGTCATGGTTTTTTGTATAACTTCTAGGCAACAGTACAATTTGACAATTTCTTATCCGATTTTTATCAAATTTAGCATTTTTACATTGATTTTGGGATTATACAGGAGTGTATTTTAGTACTTTCTTCAATAACCTGGCCATTTCTAATCCGATTTTGTTGAAATTTACTATGTTTAGGTTTAAAACAGGAATTTGTATACGAATAATACCGAAGGATGTGCTGGATAATCGATACTCAGGGCTGTTTTACGCCCCAGATTCTGACAATTTTCTGAATTACATATCCGAATTTGAAAACAATTTATGCAAATAAAATCATATGAACAGTTTCTAAGTATATTTTGGAACAACGATACTCAGGCTAATTTTCAGAATCAGATTCTAGAAATTTTGGAACTTCGTTAATAGTTAATATATACAATATTTATCTAATTTAATTAAATTTCTAGCATCTGCCGTGACTATTGACTATTGAAAAAACTTCTTTTGAAACTGCTTTCATATAATTCGATTTTAAATATATGTACATACTAAATTTCATCTTAATTGGATTGGAAATAGTCAAATTGGTCAGGTTAGGTGGAGGAGAACGTTCTAGAATACTATTTTGAATATCGATTTTCAACGAAACTCTTTAAAAATTCATCATATATAATTCCATTCTCAACGTACATACCAAACTCCATAAAAATCGGATGAGAGAAATAGTCAAATTGGTGAGGGTTATTGGTTGACGTTGTTGAATACTGTCCTGAGTATCGATTTTCATGAATTTATTTAGGAACTCACCATATAATCTCATTCTCAATGTGCATAACAAATTTTTTTATCAAAATGGTTCGTGTGAAATGACTAGATTTAGTTAAACATAACATTCGGAAAATTGTTGTTTATAATTATATTTGCTATATAAGCAACAATTTCGGTGTCCCCTCAAGCTTCGCTCTTATCCAGATTTTACTGTAATAATTTGATTATTATTATTATTATTGAACATTTTCTATAATTTTTTTTCCGCATATAATTTTAAACATTTGGAAAATGTATTTTTTTTTTGTATACGAAAAATAAAAACATATAATTCTTTGTAACCATAAAGTTTTTTATATTTATTAAATTTGTTCAACAACAAAATATATATAAATTCTCTGGAATCTCAAAACATAATAATTTAAAAATAATTAATAAATTGGAAAAAAATAAAAAAACATATAAAATTCTGTAGTTTATTTATTTTAAATTTGTTTGGATATAATAAATTTAAGTTATATTTGCGGCAAAAAAATATAAAAATAAAACATGATTTTGGAATACACCGCGGTACAAGGAAAGAAATTACGCCGCCATACGATGGGCAGCTCCCCACTGACAATGAGTATAATTTAAGTTATTTATCTCTGCTAACGCCGCAACGCAATTCAATTCGAGTGCCGTGATTGATTGAGTGATGCGTAAAAAGAATACACTAATTAATCACATGCGAGTTAACATTCGTACCAGACTATGCAGGAGTCAAATGAAGAGATGAAGTGGCCCAACAAAAAATCTCATCATTTTAAATTTACGTTACGGCAGGACGTATTGATAAGTAATTTTTACATTAATGCAAAAATGTCAATGTGGATAATAAAAAAAGCGCATTTTCGTAATTCTCTTGTCATACGAGTTTCGCAAAGGAGTAATAGGTTAGAACTACACAGACAAAACATATCAGGCATGTTTATTTGAATTGTACTCCCGCTCTCCGAACACTGTGCAAATGATCAAACATCTTATGGACAGACTTTCTTCAGATGATTAGATGATTAGAAGGTGTGAGTGTCTGCGCTATATATGGTGAAAAATAACCCAAGCCTAAACAAGTCTAGACATTGCTGAGAATTTAATTTAATTTAATTTTGCCATTTAAAAAAAGTTGTATTCACTCACCAAAGTGTGTCATTAAATTTTGATAATTTGTTGAGCAATTTTCACAGAACATAATCAGAGAAAAACCTAGTAGTTCTTATGCTACGAATTCTATGATTTACATATAACCATTCCGATTTATTATGGGACAGAGGGTGAAATACCACTTGTTATATATAAATTACTGATTGATTACACACTTAATAATGCCATTAATATTAATGTTTATAAGTGAAAATCTATTAGGCGACTCTAACTTGATTGTTTTGTTCTTATAAAAAATGTAATCATAAAAGTAAAACAAAAGGAAAGCGATACGGCGAAGGAAATAGAAAATACTTTTTGATGAAGATTTTTCTATACTTTATCGTCTTGTTTATTTAATATTCAATGGGAAATTGAGAAGTAATCACGTAATATAAAAGTTATTGTTTATCAATAAATGTTTTGTTGTAAAATACGTTGGTGTAATGGTTTATGCTAACAAAAAAAAAAAAAAGTACCCCTTATTTGTATTTAACCCTCATGTGAACACCGCTGGTGGCTGGGGCGAGACCAATTTAAAATTTGAACCAATGTCAGTTGAGAACTGCAATTTTTGTTATAATTTGACACGTGGATTGAAAATGAGATTATATATAAGTAAATTTCTTGAAGTTTCCAAACCAAATTGTATCCATAGAGGAGTTCCAGCAGTAGATTCTGAAATCCAGAACAATTTGGCCCTTTCTCATCAAATTTTATACGTAGCCATTACATTTGAATTTAGTTCCTACTGAACTGCTGAAGAATCGATGTTCTTTTATGGGCCAGAAAATTGTATATGAAATTTTGGAACTTGGCCAATTCTTATATAATTTTGATAAAATTTTGTAGGTAACTTGACAATGTGATCTTAAATTAACATTGTTCTTGAAGTTCTTATTAAACGATGGCCAGATCTGGCTTGAGAAATTTATTATGTCATTTCTCATCAAATTTTGGAAACTATGACCATATAATTAAATTATAAATCAAAATTGGATGAGAAATAGTCAAATTTTCCATGTTCTGAGTCTGCACCAGAAAAACCCGGTATATGGACATCATCAAAATTCTTTATATAATCCCATTTTTCCAATGAGAATAACCGGAAAACTGAGCGTGTACATTTTCCAGAAGTTACGGAAAGGAGTTGATCAAACAAATACAAATCTAAATACAAAATTTAACCTCTCCGTTGTAATAAGTGCGCCATATATAGAGATATTTTTTTCCCAAGTCCCTTTTGAAATATGACTAGAGTGAAGTTTTTCTGTATCTGCAAATACATAATGTCGTGCACCAGAGACGTTCACAACACTCTTACTTACTTACTTACTAACTGCACGGCATGAAAAACCCAGCTAACCAGCTTCCAATCACGAATTTTAAGGATATCACAGTTCACAGCATTTTGCTATCTAGCCTTAGGACTGACTACACTTATTTATACCCACATGTATTGTAATTTTTGGACGTGATGCGTTCCCATAATGGTTAAATTTAAATAAATGAAAATAAAGATGATAGAAAAAAGGTAAAAGTTAAGATTTACATAATATTTATGCATACAGGGTGGCGCGCTTGTAACGCACGGGTGTGTGTTGGCTAAACAAAATATTGTTCATATGTTAAATGTTAAAACAATTTTTTAGTTAAGGCTCATTTAAGCAACGTGTGTCAATAAATCTCTGGGTGTTATATTGTATATATATTTGGTTTCAAAAATTTATCAATTAATCCTTTAGTAAACATTAAGATTGATACATTGGATTTCGGTGTATTTGAATAATTACAATTCACTGTAAATTCATTGCAGAAAATGTATCAACAATGCGTGAACATATAGTCCACGAGACATCCTGTGCATTGAATATCAATATAATATTTACAAATTTGTACTATATTATACGTAATCGGAATATTTACATACCAAATTTATTATTATCCATCCGAATATAATACTATATTTATGTTACAATCTACTCCACTCGTCGTACACAGCAGCACATATAAAATGTAAATCAGTTAAATTAGTGAAAATTTGAATATTTTATTAGTCTTTCAGGATGCAGACTATAGATATATTATGTGTTTGTGTGTGTATATAATGTTCAATTGATTTGAATAATTAATAGTCCTTTTTTGTTAAACATATATACAAATACGTACAAGGAAAAGGTGTACACCACCGCTCCAAATGCATTTCAACGATTTTCATGTATTGTTAATTTATTGTATGTAAATTTGAAAGGAATTAAAAATTAGCATAAATACGAGGGTTTATCAATGGAATGTTTTTATATTTCTATATGAAATATGCGTTGCCATCCAGTTGTTCAAAACATGATTTAAGAACTTTTACTGCATATAGAAAATGTTGTTCTATGCGCAGGCTAAACGTAAAATATTGTTGGTAGTAACCGTCTTTCTTCCATCACCATCCTTCATCTTTGATGTCCATTGTATATATAGTACGAGATCGCGCCTCGTTGATGACATTGATAATGATTTAAAAAAAAAAACGGGGGAATTAATTCGGATACTTAGACTAAAGAAGGTCTTTCTGTGAGTTAATCCTCGAAGCGTCTGGTTTCAGCAATGAAACCAATGATGTTTGTTATATCGTGCCGTTAATATGCACGTGTTTTCATATCACAAACACACAAAGGTAAATTTTCCATAAACACTGATATAGTCAGGATTGACACCAATGTTGATAATCTTATGTGTTTTTAATTAGATTAGATTAGATTAGATCAGAATCATACATCATTAGATATATACTACCGTCTGCCAAACCGATTGTTTCCAATCACGCATACTTTCAACAATTAATCAGATTCCGGTCCAGATTTTATTACCAAGTGATCAAAAAGTAATTCGAATGAGACTGATTAAAATGTTATTTTTCGTATATACAAAGAGTGGGTCGCAATCTTTTTGTGAATATAATTTGGGTTGAGAGATCATTCAATCGACTTGTAAATCTGTATTCTGAAAACACTAGGCTAAATATCAACGCTGATCCATTAAAACTCACATATTTGAGGAAGTTTACGAATTCACAATGCGACTGAAGGTAGATATGGTGGTGTAATAGACAAGACCTATATAAATTCCAATGATTGTAATATATGCGATGATTTATCTATTCCTCATGTGGTGTTAATCAAACTAAAGAATTAGATATATGCCGCAGGTAGGCTAAACTCTGTTTCATTAGATGCTTCAGGCTCTGCGATATCAACCGCTTTATCCTCTAATCGGCCATATATGGGGAAGTTCCTTTAAAATTATTAAGTTATTTTTATAATTTGAAAACAAATTGAGGTTGTGTTGGATTTTCAAAATTTAGTTTTTCTATGGTTTCTAAATAAATACATTATTATAACGCGGATCGGTGAGTTTGTGTATTTTTATATATTATTAGCCGCGGAACATCGCTGAAATTAAATTTATAACTCCATTTTTTCAGTTATCTTCACTTTCACACACTTATGTAAATTATCTCTAGTCTCTTCAACAATTGGAAAAAAATTTTAATTTTATTTACATTAAAATTAAAATGAGCAACAAGAATACTTTTATTAAAATAATTTTTACGGGTCTTTTCACCCGTCGTTATAATTTTGATAATGTCTATAGGTGCGGTAATACTATAATATACGTATTATAATAATAAAATACGACTAATAATAATATTCGCAATGTTATACTCACTCGGTAATAAAATAGGGGTTATGAATTTATTAGTATATGTGGTAATGTATACACTCGCTGTCTCAAAAATACCCGAACTGCTGGAACCTAAAAATAACAGTTCATTACTTTGACTTAATTCTTATTTTTTATGCAAAATAATCTTTTATAGCTAAAAATACAACGTTTGTGAGCTGTGCGTTCTTAAAGTGTATCAAATTACTTTTTTTGGCCAAAGAAATTATAGTCACAGTCAGCCAAATCGTATATGAGGAATGGTTGCAGTGTTAATAAACGAATTAATGATCGATGATTCATTGGTGCGTTATCATGAGCAATATTCCAATTCGAATTATGTCATGATTTTCTCGTCGAATACGATGCGGATATACGATGAAGTATACGTTCCTTAACTCCCATATAATATGCACTTCATCCATACTTTTTCGATGTAATCTACAATAATCATTTCATTTAGCCTTCCACTTCATTCAATGTCTTCTACGATCATTTTTAAAACCACTTGCTTGCAAACAATGGCCCGATCATCAGTCAAAGATATATCTTTTCGACAACCAATAGCGCACATATTATAGATGTCACACACCGGACTTATACCAGATTTCCAAAATGGTTCAGGAATTTTTGTAGACAGAGGGTGCAGTAACACTTACCCGTTTACAGATACATACGGCGGCGGATATAAATAAAAATTTATGAAAAAAAGGACACGAAAAAAGGAAAGGAAAAATTATACATATTTTAATTAAATTTATTCTTTTTAATGGAATTGATAATTGTCTTTTGTGTGCGAATAAAATTTAATACAATTATAATATATTTTTTTGTCGTTAGTTAGTTCATCGCATACAATAAAAAACGTTACGAACACTTTAATGTTGTGTGTGTTTGTCAAGTACATGAACGTCTTTAAGAAAATAAAATAGAATTTGTAACAATAAGGCACTAAAATGAAAACTTAATTGAATATTAATTTATTCACGGCACGTTCACAATTGTATTTAACGCCGGCGTTAATGGATTAATTTCCTTTTTTTAATTAAACCCTTTTTGTTCTGGTTTTTTATGTATAAAGTAATTTTTGGTCCAAAAAAAATGTAATAGCTCAATTCCCGAAATATGTATTTGAAATTTTTCGATATTTATTTTAATAGGGAATAGTTTTATTTTAGTTGGGTGGAGGGTTACCATTTTCAGCTCATTTATTAGAATTAATAATCTTTGAAAATATGGTGATAGACGCTATAAATACTCAACAATACACCATTATTATATAGACTCTAATTGTAGACTGGTAATTGGTGAATTTTTAAATAATTCTGTATATGCAAAATAATTTACCAACTTAACTGCTAATCCCCCACTTGGAGTAACTGTAACACACATGACCGTAGATGAGCCGGCAAGAGAGTATAGTCTGTAAAACATCACATGAAGAATATGTAATATAGTAGTCAATTGCGAAATGACCTAATTACCAGCAGAAGCTGATTATGGGAAAATTACTCCGGCCGATCAATTTGCCAGAACTTACAAATAAATATAATCACACTTTTAACTTATATACAATAGAAATCTATTATGAAATGATCAAATTGCCAAGTTGGCAAGAAAATTGTCCAATTGTATTAATTTTCCAGAAGTAAAATAATAACTGTTCATATATATAATCTCAATGTTAACCATATCCATATTAATATCATTGAAATCGGCAATAGAGATACATAAGAGCAATTAAATATGCAGAGGAAATGCGTCTTCCTATTCGTTTTATTGGCTTTTCAAATGGAATTCTAACTCTGCAATTTAAAATATCTTTTATTTAAGCTTATTGCTGGTTATTGCTAAATTCATTCAATACAATCAAAACGCGATATCTCCTCTATCTTAACTTCGACATCTTCCATATGCCATTTTATTTTATTTTCGATAATTGTTTTGATGAATACAAAACGGAACACAAAATTAATTTTACAATTAGATGAGAAAAAACTGCAATAAGATTCGCAAGTAAGTTATTTACTCAGTTACTCCATTGCATTAACACCCAAATGTGGTTTTAACCTACTCCAAAACGTTGTTCCAACCGCGATCCTATCTGCAGCTAACGTCTTTCAATCTCCTCATTTTAAGGATCTTAATATTACAATTCAATACATCTGGTCATCTAGACTTAGAGCTTCCGGCTCTTCTTCTACGTTCTGGTTTACCATTCAACACGTTCCGCCTCCATGCGTAATGCGTGTCCATTGTCGCGAGTAAGTTGCCCTGACAAAATTGTAATCACAAAACTACCGCGGTGGTGTACGTAAATTGATTAAAACATCTTCGTATATATTTGAATATATCTTTGAATATAATATGAAATTTGCAAAACCGTAAAACCAAATGTTAACTAACAAACAATTAATTCTGTAAATTTATTTGCAAATATAAATTCTTTCGAATACATTTCTTTATCCAAAAATAATATTTAATTTATGTATTTTAAATATGCGTGTAACGAACACGGCCATGGCATATACGTATTACGCGTATGTTGTGAGCGTGCGGAACGGATGCTCTGCAATTTTTCTATACGTAACCATAGCGCCTATATTGATTGTACCATAATATCAAAATAACATAAAAATTTGGTTATTTATCGAAATTGCAAGATACAGAAAAAGTATTTTTAGTGTTTGCATTATTAATTTACATTTTATTACCTGTCAATAATTATTTATTTTTGTTTATACGCGCGCGAGTTTTGTTTTTTCATTTCTATTTTGTATAAAAAATTTATTTCGCAACAGGAAATTTAATAATTTCATGAGTTCGGTAAAAATTTAAATGCAAAATAATAATAATAATAATAATAATATGCTTTTTAACTATAAATTTAGTGGTCACGTTAATTTACATTCAAACATTTCCATTTTGGCATTAGTTTGCCAAGTGACGTTGTTTATTTGTTTTGAAAAACCAAATTAAATTCACTGGAACTGCTATTATTTGTATGTAACCCTGTCAGCTAAGATTAAATCGTTACTTAGGTGAGGAACTCGTTCACCACATAGCCAATTGGAAAAGTATCCCATAGCGCCTCGTTCACTGATTCAATGGTAGCCCGGATGTCAGAAAATATCTCGATGTTCTTGGAAACATATAAACTGTATTAAATAATTGCAAAATTTGGTACAATATTCAAAGGCGTTCCTACAGATAATGTGCTTAAGTTGAATTATACGGTTTTAAGGTGGTGTTTGGAAGTAATATTTCTGCAGTTACTTTATATACTTCTTGAAGTTCTGGAACTAATATATAAGTGGATCTGTATTTACGATCAAAATATAATTTTAATAATTAATTAATTTTAATTAAGTTGAAATGTATTGTAATTTCTTCATTTATATAGGTCAATTTGAACACTGCGCAGCTTAGGAGGAAAACTGATACCCAAAAATAGTTTTCCCGTATAAATTATAAAAATTTTGGAACTTTGAACTTTTCTTATTCTGTTTTTGGTCAAATTTTGTCGTCGTCGTACACGTATAATTTGATTTTATAAATATAGTTACCACACAGAAATTCTAAGAAATTAGTAATCGGGATAGATGTAACGAACCAGTTTTGCACCCAACAAATTCTTATCCTGTTTTTGTGATCAACATCATTGGGATTATGTGTGATGAAATTATTATATATATAGCCTCGGTTAGTAGTGACTGAAAAATGAATGATATATCTGCCTGTATCTGTATTTTTAATTTTTCTCATATATGCAATTAGTCCAACCTATCGAAAATCAATCCAAAAGATTGTTAAATTCGAAAAGATCACAATCCTGGAGATTAAAGTATTTACACTCATATTACACACATTGTATTCGACCCGAACTATCCCGTTTTCCTGTCAAAATGTATATAGCACGCTTATTGGTCAGGTCAGGCAAATGGCAAGTTGAACCACTCTCGTATTCTAAGGTGTATGGAAATAAATTTCTAATTTCACTAGATGACTGTAAGCGTTGAAAAGAAAACAAGGGGAACGGACAACGATGGGCACAACTTTGAATTTAGAATTTATGCAAAGATTGCGACTCGAAATAAGCTCTCCGATTGGTTTGGATAAGGGAACACACATGAGGATTGATGGAAATGAAAACGTTGAACAACCTAGCAAGAAAAAGGAGGGCGCAGTTAATTAATTTACTTCTACAAAAATGGCTTTATTTATTGGATTATCATTTAAATCCATACGATCATTTTTTAAAAACGTAAAAAACCAATCATAATCATTGTTGTTGCGGCATAGTACAATCCATTTTTCAATACTTTTTTTTTGGAAGTCTTCGCACATTTTCCATTTCCAATTTTAAACCAAAAAATTTAATATTTTAATTTCATTGACTATTTTTACGGAGCAACCATCAAAACCATTGACACTCAAATGCGTGTAACTTTTTAATCTGCCCATTGATTTGAATGTGGTTGGGTGCGTTTGATGGAGGCGAAGATGTATCTTTTTAATGATTCCCATTTTCAATAGTGGTATTATACTAATAATTTATTAAATTCAAAATACGCTTAATTAAAGGACACACTGTACACTTAAATGGAAAACTATGAGAAAATAAAATGGTAAACGTAAAAATTCACAATGCAGAAAAGATAGTCGCCCTTATTTTGGGATATTTCTCCGCACAAATACATAATTCCCACACACTTTTTACTACCATAATCTTCATATAATTCGCTTCTGAACATTTTTAGTATCATTATCTTAATATATATAGCACCATTCTCGTATTATAATATAGCTCATAAATTAGCATATGTTCTACATTCATACTATATATTATTGTTGTAGTAGTCTGCGTATTGTAATATTAATAAAATTATACATTTTCTATAAATAGTGAGTAAATACTATATTTATTTATTTAATAATTAAATTAGTATTATTAATTTTTTTATCTTTATTTAAGAAGATATAGTCGAATTTTAAATTCCTAATTATATATTCAATGTAAACATAGTAAATTTTCACTGTTTATATATGGCAGAGTAATATTGGTATTATACATACTTCTACACCTACACTTACCTACACCACACCAATACCTTAGCTATTTAATTATAACCTCTTCTTGATCAGCCTTTTATTATAGTTTTGGTTGTTAAGATGTTGTTCCGCTTTTTAGTCGAATGTGACACTTTGTTAAACATTTAATTAAGTCTGCATTAAAATTGCAAAGTGACTATGCCAATTTTAGTATTTATGAGGAAATGCATTAAACCAATTTTGTTGCATAGTACCAGCTACACGGCTACATTTTTGTGAACGGACCTACATATTTATCGCACCACCAAAATTCTTAATATTGCAAGTGTTCCGAAAAGGGTTAAATTATAAGACTAATAAAATATTGTATTATTTCAATTTCAATTTCAAGCAAATAAATATATTTTATTAAATCCGATGTACACACACACACAAATACTTATTATATTAATGACGTATTAATTTAACGATTTCAGCAATATAATATTAGTGTTCAAAGGGGATGAATAAAACAACCCTCCGCCAAACAATACGCACCACTTGCCACAATAATAATACCTTCAATATTATGTGCAAATTATTCAGTTTTATCTTCAATCGTCCCTCTCTCGCACAAAGTGTACCTATCTATTATTATAATATTCAACAGGATCATCAAAATATTTTATCTTTCAATTGCAAGCTTATAAATATATTATTAGAAATGACATTTTGTACAATGCCAATATATAGAGTAATAAAATCAAAAGTGATATGTATTAGTAAAAATTTTACAGAATAGGAATATCCAATCGTATCCAAATACCAATTGAGGAATAGCATTTACAAACAATGCAGAAGAAAATAGATCATCTGTATACAACAACCGGACAATACACTCACATTTAACTAGTCCGATTTGATTGTTATCTACTTAATATTAATACTGCAATAATACAGCCCTCGGAACATATATTTTAATTATACTCAGCCCGATAAAGTAATTGTATTGCATAGTTTATAATTACCGCTTTCTCCAATTCAAAGACCCCATATATAGTACACAATAGGCAGGGACGCAGACGCAGACTATGAATTCGTATTATAAATACCGATATGTTTTAATTTTATCGATACATTCTGTCCTTAAATGGATAAAATATTAAACTAATTTCTATAAAATGATTGTGACAAAATCCGAGATTATTAATTATTACAGTGAAGTAATTAATTTAAATGTTTATAGTCAAAATAAATAAAAATCAATATTTAATCCGGAAACAAAGACGTGGACGTAATAAATTCTTTTTCCTTTATTAGCGTGTGTCTCTCACCACCAGTGCTATAATAACGCACGGAGTAAATGCTCTAACTTTTCTTCGTTTTTGCTACAAACCGCAAATTTATTTAATAACAAAGTTGTTCACGCTAATAAATCACCCCAAAGGAAACACAATTTACTACGTCGTTCGTCTCTGAAGCTTCTTCTTACTATCTGCAGTGCCGCCAAACAATTAACCATCAAAAAGTGGTTTAAACGTTCTCTGTCCCATAATAATTAAATTTTCACAAAAACCATTTCGTTTGTTCAAAATAATCTCCATCAACTGAAATGCACATCGACGTTGTGCACGTTCAACAAGTGAATGGAATGGTGTTGACAACCGTATTAATCGTTGCCTTTTAAATATTTCCGACTGATGCAATACGTTTTCCTTTCATAACCAAATGAAATTTAGGCAATAGAAATTTAATCACAGTTAAATTCCTAATTATTTCTATTTATTTTGATGTAAATGTGTCCAATATAGTTGATCGGGTATATGCACCACAATTGCTGCTCCCACTCTACTCTCATGTTATTCTTTTATTTTCTTTATATATTTGATTGAGTATTATAAAGAAAGTGCGTACGAACGAACGAACATATTGGCTTATAGTATACGTATTAATGTGTAATACTTTATTAAGGGTAGGTATTGATAGATAGATTTATTTTATTGTGTATACCTTAATCATCTCATCAGATTACACACTATTTATACGAGTATTGTGTTGTGATGAAGGTAAATAAAAACGTATTTTGAATTGTCATCACATAACAAAAACTATAGAATATAATATTGATATTGTGCGTCTTCTGTTGTCTGATCTCATATCTATCAAGGATTTTGTATAATTAACTTCTGCTGCTGTACTTCATAGAAAATAAAATACGAAAAGAAAGTAAAAGCTACATTCCCCAACTTTTATTGTATGTGCATCCTTCCCTTCTTTACTCTACGTAAAGGTTCTGAACCATCTAATGGTGTAATTGCTGTCGAGATTACCGCTGATAGAAAGACACTTAGGTATGTCAACATCGGTTCTACGTGTTTGCCGCACTACATTCAAAAATTTCCTGACAAATTGTCGATCATTTTTTGCTTACGTTCTAAATGTGTCTGAGGAGATGTAGCTATCGCTTTGAAATTTCAAGTATTCTTATGTGGTCGCCACTCCTTGCAAGATGTATTCTCATATGATCAAAAGATGAGAAAATAAATTGTTAGAGTATCGATTATCAGCGGATAAATTTAGATTTAAACATTTAATGAAATTCTCCATGGATTTGTGGAAGAAGGCGACACTAACTAGATTCCATCCAGGTGCTGTCGCAGCCTTTGAACCTAATATTCCCAATAGAATAATTTAAGAGTATCATTTATTTGAAATTAAAGTTTTAATGAAAAGTTTGAAAGATTTATGAAAGTTTACGTGATCCAGTCCATCCGGGTATTAAGATAGTACCCACTCAAATATTTCCAATAGAATTGTTGTTATATCCTTGAAGATTTTCATTTAATGATAATTTCTAATATTTTTTGTGAAAGTAGGTTAAATTACCATTACACCTTTCGTGGTCTCTCCAATGAACCTGTAATATTGCCAAAATTAAAATGCTTGAATATGAAATTTATCCGTTTATCTTGAAATTTTGTAGTAATTGGAGCAATTAATGATATGTTTGAAAGATTTGTGAAAGTAGGATTGAGAATGTAGTGAAGTTTATATGGCATCTATCAAACATTCATTACAGTTGAGTTGGTAAATTACTCCGCATCGCATGATATACTCCACATAATAATTCAACAATTATTGTATTCCATAAACGAACAAATAGTTGTTATCATACAACCGCAAATAATCCCATTGGCATTGTTTACAGTAACTTAGTATTCAATTAACTATTCGATGAATTGTTGTATTCCTGTACCTTATGTGAATCGTTTATGTTATCGAGAAACTTATGCTTTTGGCATCCAATCAATGTAGGGTGACGTGATTTTAAATTGATTGTCCCGACGGATTCTATATATTATGAAGCTATTCTCATTATTTTTGGGTGCAGATGATGTAGAATTATTGCTGTGTCTTTTTATCGGATTTTTATGTATTTTCAAAAACATTTTCATATGAATAACCAATAAAATATGGTTGTAAAATTATTCGACATCCATTAATTCCTATTCCTATACCTCCGATTATTATGCTCTGAAGGCACATCCAAACATATATTTTAACCCATTAATTTTAAGAATTAGATTACGGACAAAATATAATTAAAATTTTATCGTTTCAGTTTGTCCAATAATCGGGACACACTTCATAGCACTTTATTCCAACACTGGACTTATTTTAAATTTACGAATACTGCTGATACATTTTACTTTAATATATATATTTAAAGTATCTATCTCAATTAATTTAAATCTTCCATATTTCACGTCATTATTTCAATGTAGGTAGGTTTTTGTATATTTTGTAGTTTGCATTTCATATAGACACTTGATAACAAAATTGAGTTGTCTCCTCCCAAAACATGATCAAGTCTCTATACAAATAATATAATGAAATCTATAAATGAAATATTATTTGGTACACAACATATTTTATTATTATTATAATCAAAAATTCTGTCAAACACAGAAACAGTCCGACAAAAAATTAAAAAGAAGAACATATTTCACAAAATTATAGTGATTTCCTTACATACAATTATTGAAATTTCAAATTTGCATAATAATATATGTTTTATCAAAGATAAAATACACAAAAATACGCATATTATAAACAAACATATATTTACATCCTATTTTCATATGCGATATCCGCAATTATATCCTCGACGACAATGACGTATTTTCTTATCCATAAATAATGTTGTACATATCATGTGAAGAAAAGGTATAATAATATGTTTAAAAATAGGAGCGTGTGTATAACATATTTATGTTTGCTATAGGTACAGTGTAGCTCAACGTAAAAGGATATGAATACAATGTGCAAGTTAGGTTACGTTAGGTAGTTATAGTTACAAAGCCATATTTAGACGATCAACAGTCTGTTGATATGCAGTTATCGTGCAGTAGCCATTGTTAATCCTTGAAAAGGATCCAACACATAAATCTAAACGAACCAATGCGAGGCCATCGGAAAAATGTCCGTATAAAACTAATACTATCACTCATACAATTTTTTGGAAATATAACCGCATGTCGTTTTCCTTATGAATACGCTAACAGCACTGACGCGTCGATGAGTAAATTTTACTTGGAACTAATTCATTCGATAATAATATGAAGAAATTCAATTTTCAAAAGAATTTCAAATTAAATATTGCAGTTCATATTTGTATATTTCAATTATAGGCGTTTGTTGAATATGTGGAGGACTAAGAGCTGTATTAAATTTAAAAATAACAATGTAGGCAACTATGCCGTGTGAAACTTTTGTCGATTTTTTGCAAACAATTGTGCAATATAAAGATCGTACGTGCGAAAATCAATGTACAAACGATCTGGTAATGTTCATTTTGTATCACTGTACGGAGTAAAATGGTGGCGCAATTGGTCAACCCACCTTTTCTTTTACGACCACATTCATTTCACTCCATTCTGATTGCCTGCGTTTTATCCACTACACTATACTCTTTAAAGTGTGACAGGAAATTGCAAATCAATCGGATAGCTTTTCGTTTGTCTACCGAGTAAACGGGTTGATTACGCAATATCTCCAATCTGTACCGCAGTGGCACTCGGATGTCTATCTAACATTATAGTAGTCAAGTTGTTAAATTACTTCGTATGTGTGTAGTTATAGATTAATTCACTATTAATTTAATTATTCGTGTGCCCGCATATATTAAAATTCTTCAGTAGGTAATGTTTAGGCAATATATATTGGTGCACCAATAGCTTAAGTTTAAAATTCCAAATAAAGCTGGCCGATTGATAATGAACTATTAATTCCATTTGGAAATATTTAGTTGCTATTGTATAAAAATAACTTTGTAATGATCATAAATTTATAATAAAGTTCATGGAAAGCGTCTCCACCTTTAATTTAATTAATTAATTTACTTACACTAACTTCTTTCTGCATGACATTAAAACCCAGATGCGGTTTTAGCCTGCTCCATCGGTTAACGTCATCCACAATCCCTAATTTGGATTAGGATCTTAATATCACTGCCTCGGGATATTTAGCCTTAACTCTTCCAACTCTCATTTTTCCGTCTGGAACACCACTTGAACCGTTTTTTTTTAAC
Organism: Bibio marci; assembly: GCA_910594885.2. Classification (NCBI taxonomy): domain Eukaryota; kingdom Metazoa; phylum Arthropoda; class Insecta; order Diptera; family Bibionidae; genus Bibio; species Bibio marci. The sequence goes on along the minus strand of OU343116.1, from coordinate 13,981,779 downwards.
ACTCGTTCCTCTTCAAGTACAAGTGTAAAATATAAATACCTTAGAGTGCTTATATTGCGAAGCATATATACCGAAAGATAAAAATTCGAAAATCATGTGTGTAATGTTATTTGCTAGGATTTTATCCCATCGAATTGTTACTAATATATAAAATGTCTTCCCTTCAAAATAATACATAGATAACATTATTATAAACGTTTGGAAGCATTAATGTGAACACATATATAACGAAAAATTTACGGTGGCCAAGTTACAATGCACATTTATTGGGACCAGCAAGGTGTTATTGAATTTAAGTTATACTGAAACCGAATGAAATCATTGCGCTGCATGGAATTGCTATACAAACAACAATTAAACAATTTAGAGTGAGCATTTTGACAGATAAACATCCAGCATAGGTTAAAAGCCACATGACATCACGACTATACGATGAACCGCACAGATGTTGCAATGTTCGTATTGACACGACGTTCAAAATTATTAGAAAATTTATTTATTTTAGAGCAACACGTATTTGCGGATATGCTTTGTAATGTGTGTGGGATGGTGTGCGGTGTGTGGAATCATCAAATATTTTTATTTTTCATTTCAAATTCAATTACTCTTTTTCTGTGGCTACTCTGTAAATTCTACTAGACATACGAGAGCTAATAAAAGAAGCAATACAAAATTTGTAATACAAATAATATACCATAAAATTTTGTATATTATAATTTAAAATATAGAAAACGTGATTTTGTATTCCATCGCACATCTATCATTTTCATCATAATGTGTATTATACAGATTCATATCTTCAATTTTAATATGGCCAAACCATAGACACGTAATTCTAAATATGCATAAAACACATAGTCAATCTCTCACCAAACCAAAAACACATATATTTTACAATTTGATTCTATGTTATTTTATGTTTTTCCTTGCTCGCATTCATTGAACTTGTTGGAAAAATGTAAACAATTCATGCATGTATAATTTTATAGATAGATACAAAACATGTATCCCATAAACTGCGTAGTCCTTATTTATCCAATTTTTAAATTAAATTTTAAATTTTCTTTTAGTTTTCCTTTCGACAGTACGCACGACGGCCTATAGTTTCTGTAGGATAAATTTCTGTTGCTGATTTCCCCCGCAATTGAGTAAATGACATCATTTTATGGCTATTGAATAATAATATACTTTTACATCATGTCTTAGAAATATTTACCGTCCTAATACACCAACGCGTGCGTTAATCCGGCAGCTACTTTTACAAATATGTAGTTTTTTTCTGTTTGGATTTGTGGCACGTAAATTATCAAATAAATATTATTTCGCTTAAATTCTGATAACTTTCTTGTTTCAAAAGATAGAATCATGTAACAAAAAGTATCGGCTATATCTATAACACCTTAAAAAAATAAATTCCAGAAAACAAGGTATCGATTTCCTAGAAATTCATATATGGAGTAATTTACCAAAGTATTAACAAATGTTAATACACCCTCTGTCTGACAGATAACCAGAATGAATGTAACGCTAGCTGTTGACTGATTTTAAAAAACTGGTAAGCCAACGAAACGAATACGACATGCAACGTAAATTATAGTTTTTACATGAATTTTTGGTACACGGTGTCGAAAACTAAGTTCCTACACTTGGTAACAGTTTACAAAATACGCAAGAAATTACTATTATACCAATAGATTCAATTATTTGGCTCAAGCATTAGCAGAAGTCTTTGAAAAAGATACAATAAAATATTTAAAAGGTATGCCTAGACCACTGCCAATATTTATTGCGGGTGTATTATATATAAATAATTGAACCCCTCATTCAAGAATTACAAAATAATAGTTCAACAAAACGGTAACTACGAATTATAGATCCTTAAAAATAATAAGATAAAATTACAGACCACATCTGATATGAACTAAAATAAAGAAAGATACTTTAGGGTTGATTGTACTACGTGTGGAATACACCCTTCAACAAACGGTAAGCTGAAGAATTAAAAGAGAAAAATATCCAAATGCACAATATGCCAACGGTATGCAATCGGCAACCCAGATGCGTCAAATGTGCAGGCGATCATCATACTATATTGATTACCGAAGAAAACCTAAAGACAAATGTGTTCTTTATTCTAATGATCATCCGCCGAATTATAGCGAATATAGAGCTATTACAAAGCAAAAGCAAAGAAAGAAATGTCCATTCTATACAACAATGCCCTTAAAATAGTTTTATGGAACATCAATGGCCTGTTGTTGATACGTTCTTAAATCAATTGCATCCGAAACGCACGTCACTATAATACAAGTTTCATCAAAATATATGGTTATACACTAGGCATCGGAATCTTTCCTCTACGTCCTATAATCATTAAAAATGTAATAACACACCATGAGATACAGAAAATTGAAAAAGATTTGGGTTTCCAATAGGTAAAAAAACATCAGAGTCATCGTAAGCGAAGAACCCTTAGGAAATTGATGGTGATTGTTAGGAGAAATTGTTTTTTCGGGTATATAATCTCAGATGGGTAGAAACCGTTTCGGAAAATAGTTGTAGACTGTGCTGTATTGACCTTCCAACAAATGCTGGAACAGATGACGACAGACGGTGCTGTGACGTGTTGGCTGGATTTTCAACACGACAACCAACCTGTAAAATTCATTCCCAAACTATATAACATTTAATATAATAATAATTGTTCATATCTAAAGGTTCAAACTTAAATTTATTGGTAAATTCTTTGTTCTCCAGCTTTCCATGGCATAGCGCGATGATAATAACAATAACAATATAATACAATATTACGACGTATATTTGAAAAATGAATTCATGATAATTTAATTTTAAAAATACATTTATATTTACTAAATTAAATTAGTATAATAATAATATAATACAAACATTTATTTAGTATACCTACGTCGCATAGAGAAAAGAATAATATATGGAGACCAAAATGAACAATTCTAATCGGTTTCGATATATGCAGAAGCCAAAATTACACTGAATTAATTATATGCCATTTTAGCGCATATTTTAAATTTCATTTAATTCAACGGTTCAACGGAATCGGTCAATGTTAACTTGTCTTCAGCAACTCATTGGACACAACTTTTATATTAATATTTAATTATTGTGCAGAATAGATTTGGTCTCTACATTATTCCTTTCCCTATGAGACCTATACCGACAATATATTATCGCATTTACGTACACAAATACAATTTACGCTACAAATATTATATTAACAATATGTTGCTGAACGAAAAAACCAACTGGGTGGGTAACAAAGTCAATGCGGTTTTTCTTTAATGAAAACAAAAGTCAACTATATCATAGAATTAATTAACTTTATTGTCCATTTTGTTTGCCATCTTCTTTTTTGGTTAATGTTCATGATTCCGCGAGAGAGAAACATGTGGTTCTTATCGTCAAAATATTGCACCAGCATTATCATCACTATTGAAATTGTTCGCATTCAAGAAGTTTTACAAAGTGATGGTGCATAGGAAACCGCGCTGTTCAAGGGATTCCTTTATATTTTATTTCGGTTCATTTTTATATGTCCTGGATTATTGTATTATCACCAGATGAATGGTTGAATTTAATAATAATTCATATTCACCACAATTTTCATCCGTAACTCTGAAATTAAAATTGATATCTGAATTTCTGCGAAACTGTGCAACATCAACGATGTACAATACCTATACGACCATAGCATTTGTCTTCTTTCTTCTATCATATCGTTGAACATACACAAATACATTTTAAAGGTTGTTCAATGTTGAAGTATCTTTTTAAATTTTAAACTAAAAGACGTAAAATGGTGTGCGAAATCTATTGGAAATTAAAGTATACATTGGTTTCGGTTAATTATGCAAAAAAAAGAATGTCGTTCAAGTGAGCTAATCCTCTGCTAGCTGTGTTAATCTTTTACCTAAATTTTGATTAACTTGATCATCGCATAATGATGAATGTTCAATTGTTTTCTTTGAGGAATATCCGCATAAACATTACTCTTCAATAGAAACCCCATAAGAAGAAATCCAATGGTGTTAAATCGCAATTCATGTCTTATTCTATTTAATTGGAACTTCTCTTTCAAAATATCGATTGTTTCCGTTGCTCTGTGGCACCATCCTGTTTAAATCACATCAATATCTTCCAATTGACTGCACAAAAAATTATTAATCTTCACTCGATATCAAGTTCCATTCACATAGTAAATGCATTGTCATTTTCAGTTTTCAAAAAAATATGAACCAATTACGTCACCACACTAAAATCCATAGAACGTCGAAGAGATGGAGAGAAAGTCGGCTTCTCAAAATTAATTTAATAAAAAAGAAAAACCAAGATAAAACTCAGGTCTAAAATGATTGATTAACAGTTGTGCAATATTTTCACTTGAACGAAATCACTACGATGATAAATCAATGATAAGTTTAATAGCACGAAATATTCTTCCAATTTCTGAATAACTTTAATTACCATTTATTTTAATAATTAAATTTCCAAAAAATAAATAAGACACTTTAACTTTGAACATCCTTTATTACATTAAATATAATATACCACTATTATGGCAAATATTAATATGAAAGAAGTTGCGATGCGGCCGGCGGTGGTGGTGGTGGTGGTGGTGGTGTTGTGGTGGTGATGTTATGCTGATGATGGTTTTGTTTTCTCGCACACATACGCATGATGGTTTGTTTTTTGTTTCTTTAGTCTGTAATGATTTACAGTTTCAACAAGAAAATACCGTATTTTGGTATAATAATTATGTACTCACTCTGTCGTCGTCGGCAATTATAAATGTTATTAAAATCTATCGATAAATTTATTTATAAATATTTTTTTTTTTTTACCAAACAACAAAAATACCTCCAAAAATTGTGTGTTTTTTGTCTCTTGCGTGCGTCTTCAGGGGGGGGAGGTGTGAGTGGTGAGGTGACGAGAACGAATACAATTTCAAAAATTAATATAAATTTGAACATTTTGTTTTTATTTATAATTAGTCAGTTACGGTTTGTTGTGATATTAAATATAAAATTGTGTACAAACACCAAGTAATTAAATAATTGTGTTTGAAACAAAAGTGGTTTTAAAATATTTTTAATTTAATTTAATTATTAGTTTTAATTTTTAATTGTACATAAATAATTCGGTCGTATGTTTATTATTTATTTTAGTATCTATAAACAATATTGTGGTTTAATTATTTATTGGTTGTATTAAATTTGAAACGGTGTTCACATTCTTAATATTGTTTTTATTTAACTTATAATAATTATAATAATATTTATAAAAATAAAATAAATATTATATTCCTCGGGCGGCAGGCGGGCGAGCAAAGCTCATTTTATTTACGTACAAAAAATGCGAATAATTTGTATACAATAAATTTTGTTTGATGTTAAAAATAAAATGTTGTTGGTTGGTTTTTTTTTGGGTGCGTGCGAGTGTGTTAGTGCCGCGCGTGAAATATATATTATTTATTAATTAATTTTTTTAACGATAATAATTAGTCTAAACATATAATGTTTTATTTATGCACGAATTGTTTACCAAAAATGTTACATAATTTTAATTACATAATATAATTTTAAATGCAGTTATGGTATGGAATTTTGGTAAGTTCTATCATAATCATAACTTCAATATATATATATTTAATATTACAACAGTGTGAACTCCGGAGTAATTCAGCAAATTAGTGGTGCACATCAATAAATTAAATGGTAATTTGTTTTAGCCAAATTACCACTTACTTTTCCTTTCCTCGATGATTCGCTATGCTCAGGCAATGATTTAAATTACCTCGACGCGATAATCAACAATAAAATGCGTCGTACAACCATCAATGGTGGAGAAAGAGGCTGATCGGTATTTGACTAGAACGAAAGTTACTGGAGGTTACTAATTTATTGATGCACCGCTAACTGCTAAACTTTGTCGAATGCTTTATCTAAACAAAATTGTGGAGCAATATGTTTCTTTGCTTCGCAAGGAGTTACATATTTCGATAACATCGGACGTTATTCTATTTCTTAAACATTTGATGTATTACTTGAGTATATGCTTATATTCATAAAGCCAAATTTGATAATCCGGTAATAATCATTTTGCACCCACATTTAATGGTTTTAAAATCTCTTTAAAAATTGGTTTTTATTTTTATCTAATATAAATTGGCTAAGATATAGACAAAAAAATTCAGATTTACAAAACAAGATTACTGTAACTCGGCCAATTTCCAAACTGTTGGTACATATCAGTCACCGTAAAAAGCGTTTGAAATAGGAAGCCGTTTTACTGTTGATAACCACGCGAAGGATTTGATATCAATCTACTTATATTTTCCCAAATAAATTTAAACCGCCTTTCCCATAGGCAGTAATAGAGTGATAATTTAGCTTTAGAACAAAAGTCGTTGCGGGTGACCGTACCCCTATCGATTTGAGCACTACCGCCTTTAATTTATTGATGCGCCGCTAAACTGTTCAAACATTTGAATCTAAAACAGGCATTCGTTGATGTTCATTATCGTTGGATTATATAGCTCCTGTGATAAAAATCATGTGCCTCATTGAGTTTATATTTTGATTAAATATTTTCATCTTCATTTTGTGTTTATGGGTGAACACCTTCATATAATGTTTCTAACTTGAGTATCGTGTGGTTGAGAAATATGCCTTCGAAAATCTTTTTACTTTTAGTTCTTTATTTCTTGCACATCTGCTGTAGTTTTTTCCTTATCGGAGGCATTTGTAACTATTGATGTTTTTAGTTATTTTATAGCTTTCCATAATAGAGACCACTTCAACAGTAATTAGTTAAATTTTGCAAGTATAGTTGGTACCATTTTGTATTATGACTGATATGCTCATTTATTTCCTTTATTAAACATTGATAGTTATGTTATCCGCAGGATAATTTTTATAATTTAAGGTTTGTGGCATCAGTTGAGAGCGATTTTTTTCAGTTTTATAATTTTCACCGGATCAGGTAGTTATTTCCTTTTATTCTATTCTTATTTTCCGCTATTTATTTATACATGCTGAGGTTTGTATGGTGTTGATGATGATTTTTCTACAGCTTAATCTTCCTGTTCTGAATTTCTTAGCGGTGTTACAATATATTTGTCACAAAGTTTAAAATTTTCCCGCAGTTTGTGTATTTTTATTGATTAATACTGGATCTTTTGGCAATATATGTTTTAATTACTGTAAGAATCAAACAAATTTCGTCCGCTGTGATTCACCACCACACAACCTGGTGAATCAAAGTGCAATCAAAACAGAATGTACCAAAGATGGAAAAAACCATTTATTGAGCAAGAAAAGTATTCTGCGGTTAGCAAGAGATATTTTATTGATTGGATTATCTTGAAAAAGGTCAAAACAATAACCGGTGAGAGTATTGTAATAATTGAATGCATATTTATTATTAGCCCAGTTTGCGAAAGAAAAACATCATTTTCCCAGAAGATGCAGTCGTGCAGCTAAGAATCCCTTGGTCGCTTTTTGCTATAACTAATAATTAGATTTAAATTACGAACTCTTGAATAATCTATAGCCACTTCACAAATTTTTTGTTAAATCAGTCGCTATGATGGTATTTTCATGATTTGTATAACTATTGATCCGGATTTAATCATGACAGTGTAATTCTTCTTAAAGGTCAATGTTTGTTTCTATAAATTGGATTGAATTTACTTGTATTTAATGTTTTTAACCATAATGTATTTCTTAAAATAATGTTGGTGTTACGGTAATGTAATTATTATCATTAGAAATACTTTTGACATTAATTTGTAAGATAATTATATTGTTTAAGAAAATCAATCCATTATTTCAAAGGACAGCATTTACACGATGCATTTGCCAGCAATCACTCATTATTATTAATACAATTTTGGATGTCATTAAATTTTATTATTGATTTCCTATCGATTATTTTATTTTGTATTATTATTATTATTATTATTATTATTAAATCATTTTTTTCCCATTTTCATTGGGTCTCTAGTATTTTGATTTGACTATAGATTAATGTAATTGTAATTAAAATTGCGTGAATAGAAATACCAAAAAATGTTTTCCATTTTTATCAATTACCTTTTAACCATCTTTTAGACAACGTATAATAATTCCGTATATGTAAAATATGTGCGATTCAACATCATTATTGGGAAATTCTTTCAATTCGTTTCAAAGTTTTGCAAAGAATGAAATAAATAGTAAATCGGATGGTGTATAGAGTCGCTGGACTATATATTGTGGAAGTCGCGTAATACATCAACATATATCAACAAAATACCAATTAGTTTACGGGGTCAAGACAGACCAGAGATGTGTGTGTGTGGTCTTGTATTGTCATGAGAAAAATTCTTTTTTAGATTTTAGCACATTAGCACATAAGAAACCCTTTTTTCTTCCTCCTGAGTAACTGCTAAACAGGTTTCCAAGTTCTTGTTGACAGTTGAGTTGAATTTTATTGTCAAGTAAAGCTTGAAATTCTTCATCTTTAAAGTGTTTTTTTTTCAAGAATCGGGTACGTGGGTTGTTTTGAAGGTTAAAATTCGTAAACCACTTTCTAAAAGTTGATGCACCAACAGAAATATCTACCGCAAATCGAATTTTTCATTTCCGTAGTTACTGCATCATTTATTTTTTCCCAGTTTAAAATATAATACCATTGACTCTTTTAAATTTTGCTATGAAACATTTATCTCCTAAAAAATACGATCCACCCATTGAATGAAATGACAGCTTGGTAATGTCTGAAACTTATGGCATATAAACAACAATGGTAGCTATATATACTTAAAATGGCGGATAAATTGGATACGCTTAAGTGTGTTTTTTTTTATTACAACCAATTTCAGTGTTATTTCCAGCTAGACACATTATAGATACCAATACAATAAATAAAGATACCATTTTAACACGAGATTTAGGTAAATCACTATAATCCACCTTACCGCCGCACCTCACAGTTCCAAAAATATGAAAAAATTTCTCTCATTAGCCTCCACCCTCCCCGTATTCGACTGATCCAACATCGTGTGAATATTTTGTGTTTCAAAAACTGAAAACTGCCATTAGAAAAACGTTTTATGATGATGTTCCAGCCATCCAAGCAACCGAAACGCAGTGTGATTAAGAACATTGTTATTACCGTCATTAATCTAACGACAACTAATATAAATGCATGACATTATTGTACGGAAATTCTGTGTAAACACAGAAAGAGCAGCTTATAGAAATGAACTAAGAATTACTGAAGCACCTATTTTCAAAAGTTTACAATGCCTTGGAAAAACAACCCGGTACCCCGTTTGCCATCTTTAGGATCGGAGGTATTTGTAGAAAATAATGGAAAATACTTTGATTAACTTGCATCTCTTTTCGTCCAAAAAAGCAGACATATTAAGTTATTATATTCGCAAATCTTCACACACCACATACATTTATTTTAATTACAAATAAATAAAACAAATTGGCTGTAACATATCGATTGGTTTTCATTCCTGATAGATGTATTGACCAGCAAAACAAGTTTTAATTAATTTTATGTAAACAAACATAAGCAAATATAGATAGAAATTACACCTCTAATTAATTCATCTCAATAATTTAATTTAATGTTACTCACATCTAAAATTTATGTCAGTGAAATACTAAAATAAATTGTGTATATTTTTAAACCAATTAGTAAAACTGAGAAAATGTACAGATTCTCATATAGCAGGCAAATAAGTAACGTGCAGAATGTGTACGTAACGCATATTGTTTACACTATAAATTAACATATTCGATGTCTATAGCTATTACGCACGCATACACACCGACCGGGCCGGGCATATACAGATAAATATAAAATACTTTAACAATAATAATTAAAATTGTAATTTTGGAAAATGATAATAATACAAAAATGTATGTATTAAAAATATAAATAAATTGTAAATACAGATGATATTTGATAAACATTATTATTTAAGAGAAACCGGTTCACGTGGTCGTCTGAATTATTAAATAATAAATTAAGTTTCCACAATATGGCTAGCATAAAAATAAACCATTAGTCGAATGTTCAAAGATTGTGTGCATTCATGTGTTTTCGATTGAAGCAAAAAATAGGAAAGGTTCAGCAACAAGCTATCGACCGCTAATACAATTACACATCACTCTGCCATATGTGGTGCTATGCTGCAAGCCAAATACTTGCAGAAGATGGTATAGTACCGTAAAATTGTATACGCAACGCTTATATAAAATCACATTTATAACGAACGAATTTATGATGCAGTCTGTTCCAATCACTCTTGCATAAGTTTGGATATTCACATAATCAGGGTCATACCAAATGTACACAGAAACAATTATTATAAATCGAATATGTATAACCATAAATGTAATTAGTGTAGATGATAATTTATCAAGCAATTATCCGTAAGAGAACCGCAACAACCAATCGTAATTTTATTTCTACAGTAATTAAAAGCAGTCACATTTATCTGGCCAAAAACAAAATCTATCTATCTAAATCCAAAATGACACTCCGCCAATATACCGATTGCCTAATTGCAACAGTTCAATTAATTATCAACGCCGCTACTAATTTGGAAAACAATGGCACACTTACCGTCAGACGAACTGACATATTTGTATTGCAAATTAATATTTACTTCCAGACTATAGATCCATAGCATATGATTGATTTTATGACTATGCCATTGTAATTACAGAGCTATAGCTTTACGAGGTGAACCTAAAGAGGTACCGAAAACTCTCGGACATTACATGTAAAAGATGGAACTGTCTTGCAAATTTTATATATAGTCCAGATACAACTACCAGCTAAAACTTACTATTCAAAGGCCTATTTTCGTTTAATATGGATAGAACTAAAATAAATCCCTGCTGATTTTCTTTCTATTGGTAAATAAGACCATGGTGGATTACAATATATGCGATAGTGCAACCCTTTTAGACTAAATGGTTGTATGGGTGAGAGCCGTATTTCGCAGATTCCTCTATCAAAACCATTGCAAAATCATCTATTTATTGAGATACGGAATGTTATAATCGCACACAAATGTACCCGCTATGAAAAATCTATTACCGTTGTATCGCAGTTCCCATAGTCAGTAACGACGATCTTTCGTCGAAACACATTGTGAATTTACCTTTTATTATAATTGTACACCATTGAACAATTTGTTTTAAGTGTATTCACAATGGTGCTTTAGTCAATTTACTACTAGTATCAAGAAAAGAGCCCAATGCCAATTCCTTAACATTAAGCTCAGCCAACTATCCGATTCACCAAATTATGTACAGCCGGCTTTTGATAATACAAGGCGGGCCCAAGCAGTCGTGCAATTTTTCTAATACATTAATTTCTATAAGTTTTTCGAGAATTTCTAGGACAACATTGCTTGAAATGTATAGGTCTTCGTATAAGTTTCTCGTTAAGGTTTCAAGATAATCTTTACACGTTGTCTCCACGATTTAGATATACAACGCAGAACAATACTAGCTCTGTAAAAACCTATTATTGGTGATAGAACAACAATAAACCATGCCTTCTCATTTGTAGGTTGACCGGAAAAATATAATATTCATATACGCAATGATTTATCTAGGGCAAATTAATTAATTGTTCATTTTGTATTATAATTTGTTTATCGATTCGTTTGTAATTTACCGCAGTCGAACAGGGACTATTCAATTTGGTTATATTACCATTCATAACTATACAATTTGAAAATTGAAACCTCAACAGTGATGCACATGGTCAAGTCGTATTGTTTGTATTGAGTGTTGGGTCAATGATGAATCTTGAATAAAACGAATTCACTTTAACAGTTTTGTTTATGAGATGAGCCTTTAACCACTCTGGCATAATTCTACTCTAATTTGTTTCCTTTTAGATTGCTGCGGTGGGAGAATATTTCAAATAAATAAAAATTATTTTTGAGAAAATAAATTAATTTTAATCCATTTCGGTTATTTTTCGGACACAGGCAATATGTAAGAAATAATTTTATAGGTCACACACGCATTACATCTTCTCCCTCGAAGAATATCACGCGCGGTTAATGCATATTTATAAATTTATATTTGCTATAAATAACGATTGGTTTTTTCCAGATCTCACATTAATTATTCATAATTAGTATTCCATATGCGTGTAAATTAAGTTATTTCATTTACGAATTTTATAAATTTTAGAATACAAAAAATACCAAATCCAATTTCATTTAATATTTAAAGTAAAAATAAATTTTTGTATAACCTTTCTGGGGAAATATAAAATATTCGTAGAATCTGTGTATCGTAAAATAAAATAAAAATAATACACAATTAATTAATTATTTGTATTAGAATTCAAATATTTATAGATTATTTATATATAAAACAGTAATTAATTTAAAAAAATTGTTTAAACAATAATCATCATCTAATGAGGTGGAGCCGACTGCCCGCCGTTTGAATGAAAACGATTTTGAACCATCGTTGAATTGAAATCGAACATCATTTTCGTGGTATTAGTACTGAATATACACTCTTTGTTTACGCCATTTCTTGACACCTCAAAAACTAATGAATTTAGTTTATCAAAAACTCCAATCATAGAATAGAAAATTGAAAGATTTTTTAAATATTATGTTCCTGTTCCTGTTCCTGTTCTAATAATAGACTACACAATTTTATGACTGTTTATACGCTACACACTAAAAAATATAGCTCAAATTAAAGACGAAATCTTTCTAGCAATATCGTATTTAATTAAAATTGAATTTAAGCTTCTGTGGTCTACGAGCCGGCTAAGTTATGAGATAAGTAAAATCAGCTGACTCGTGACTGCCATTAGCGGTGCGCCATTCAAAAAACAAAACTTATTATTTAAAGAATGGTATCGGATTGAAATATTGAATTTAAGCTTTTAAAGTGAATATCTCGAATTCGTTTTTCCAAAATTTTTCTAACCTCTCTAATACCAACCCTTCTCATGGCAACTGAACAGTTATCGGTTTGAAATATTGAATTTAAGCTTTTAAAGTCAATATCTAGAAGCGGTTTTCCAAAATTATTCTAACCCCTCTAATTCCCACCCTTCCCATGCGATATATTTCCTGTATATTTCCATTTGAATTACTAAAAAACCATTTTTTCTATTTATTTTAAATTTTAAACATAAACATAAACATTTAAAAATACAATTGTCTAAAGTTTAGCGGGAACAAGGAAACATTATCCAACTTCTTCTGGGTGTTCCTATGTTATCTGAATATTTCCAATGTGATTTATCTTATCCGATGTTTTTTGTAAATTAGAAAATTAAGCATTTAAGTTCTAATTTAGGATGGGTGTTCCTACTTAAAACAGTCCCAATGGAATTACACAAGAACCATTTATTCGATTCTTTAGAAAATTGAGAACTTAATAATCTTTCAGCAATAATTTCTAAGGTATGCTAGGAGACATTACCCCCACTGCTTCTGGGTGATTCTATTATTTATGAATATTCTCAATGCATTTTCCATTAAAACTATCCGGTTTTCTTTTTAAATTGAGAAATTAAGCATTTAATAATAAGTTTTTAATTATGGCGAAGGAATTCGTTCCCATTCTTCATTATTCACTTTTGTCGTAAATTGTGAACTTAAATCTTAATCATCAATTAGTAATAAGTTCTAAAAGATATATATGGTAAAAGTATGGGAGACAATGCCTTCACTCGTTCTAGGTTTTTCCATGCTATCTAAATATTCCCAATGCATTTCCCAAACAGAAATGTTTTCTTTTAAATTGAGAAATTTAGTAATAAGTTCTAAAGTTTGGTGGCACATGAAAATAGTTCTTGCTCACTCATTTTTTTTTCACAATAATTTTAATAATAATATAATTGTTACCGCTTTCAGAATAATTCAAACTCTACTGGTCGTCGCGGAGTCAACGAAACTGTGCCAACAGTCTCAATGAATTTAGAATTTCCGTATGATTCTTTGTTATTTCTGGGTCTATAATAACCACTGGAATAACTGTAGTCCTATATGATGACAAACCATTCGCAAAAATAATGTTAAAAATGTTTCGTAGGAAGTGAATTGTTTGCTAATGAGACAGACGTGTCATGTGGGGGATAATTTACCAAATTGACTGTAATGAATGTTTGTCTGATGAGCCATATGAAGCACTATATTTGAATAGATAGTAGCATGACTTGCGTATTTCATATAAGTTTTACGTTTCATGAAGTTGCGTATGGTGAAAGCCTATCATCCATGTCCATGTGTGTTTTTAGCTCTATCTGTATTCTGTATATTCAGTGATATTTGCATGTATTGTATTGGCACAATGATAAATTTGATAAAATACAAGAAATATAATATGAATTTTAATAATTTACATAATACGAAAACAAAAAAAAAATAAGAATCACATGACTTTGGAATATAACATTTAAATAAATATCGTAACATCTTATATATGTTAAATAATGTTTACCGAGAAGATGAATGAATAATTATTAGGCTCATTTTTTTTTATTTCTTATGTTATTTGAACATTTGATTCTGTAAATAGAAATATTTAAAAATAACTCGCACAAATAAAAAATGTATTAATTATTTATTATTAACTTATTATTTGTAAATTAAATTATTACTATAGCAAAAATTATTCATCACATTCATTTGTTAAAAATACGTTTAACATATATCGGCAATACGATGAGTAAACAAGTATAGGGAAATTGGGAACCCCGCGTAATTTGAAAATTTTATTTATAATATATTTATGCAGAAATAACATAAAAACATTATTCTTGATTCATTTTGTGGGCCTCTCTATTCACTCTAAAGTTTTACTCAAGCAATGTGCTAAACGATTATGCGAAACGAATGTCAGATTTCTTAGCAGCTGCCTGATGCAGTACCGTTGTTATCATCCAACTAATTATATGTTTACTTACTTGCCTACTGCATGGCATGTATGGTTTTAATCTTCTCCAACCAGATCTATCTGCAGCTAATGTCTTCCAATCTTGAATTTTAATGAGCTTAATATCACAGTTTACTGCATCTTGCCATTAAGCCTTAGATCTTCCGGGTCTTCTTCTTTTTTCTGTATTACCATTTAACAGTTTTTTTTTGGCACACGTTCCTCGTCCATACGTGATATGTGCCAAAGTCATTTTATTCAATGGATTTCGATTATTTTGACAACATTTGGTTCACCTTACTATGTGTCCAACTATTTTTTTCTTTGACGAGATCAAATATGCAACGGAGTATCCTTCGTTCAAAAATCCTAAATAATTGTTCCTATGGTTCTGTGTCAATATTGAACGTACTCATGTTTTATTCAGCTTGCACTTAAGATCTCTATAATGTTTTTGATTGGAATTGTTTCTTTAGCCCGTATAAGGGTCTGTTTTCAATTGCTACTTTGCCTCGAATTTTCTCTTCAATATCATTTTCCACATTTATCAACGATCCCATAGTATTTACGAAACTATTTACAATTTCAAAATTATATTCACCAATATCAGTCTAACTTCGAATTATAGATTAATTAGTTGCCACCATATACTTTGTTTCGTCTGCGTTAATTTTGGACCCAGAATCGATGCCTCCTTGCATCGTGATTAGAAAGTATCCCTGGCAGTCACCATATTTTGACCAATTACGCCTATATCATCAGCATAGGCTAATATTTGATTCGATTTTGTATAACTCGTTCCGTGTTTATCGATATTTAAGCCCCTTACTGGCTTCTACAGCGTAATATAAAAGAGTACTGTTGGTAATGGGTTGCCCTATCGTAATCCATCAACTGTGTCTCAAAATGATCAGAAAATTTCGTTCTTACATGTCATGTACAAATGCCGTTCATCAATTGGATTAAAGGCAATTACTGAATTTCTTGTAGTTTTCTTTAAATAAATATTTTTCAGGTCACCTATAATTTCCTAGATTGCTGTTATATCCTAAGGTTGACGTTTTTTTTTTAGTATATCAGTAAGTGTTCTGAAAGCTCCTTGCCACAACAATCTATTAATTTGTTTTAAGTGTATTTTTGTTGCATAGAAATAATCAACATTTCCAATTAAATAATAAAATGATCAACATTTTAGATAACTAAAGTTTATCGTTGCTTTCAATTCAACTCAATTCATGTATAATATTTTTTATAATTACTTTAATATTCCAATTTCCTACAATCAGATCAATTCTTTTGTATTTACGTAATTCATAAATATATTTTATAATAGAAAATACAATAGATTCAAAAATTAAATAAATAAATGTTTTCCCGATTGTTTATTTTACTTAAAATCCACATATATTCATTCAAAAAATATATAAATTTATACAATGTTCGCGTAACATTACATTTGCATATTGTGTGTGTTTATTGACATGTGTCAAAATCAGATAAATTTATATTATTATTTTATTTCATCTTTGAAAAACAAATCTGTACGTTTTTCAATCAATATTCGCAATTGGTCGCCATAACAGATAACTTACTATACATTCAATTTTCTACATTATATTATCATTATTCAAGTTTTATGACACTTGAACTACACGAAAATTGCTTTGAAACACATTTATTTAGCTATTCACTTACATATGAATATCAAAATGTACTAGGACCTTAAGTTGTTAGTTTAACTTACCATACTTAGCGGCAGTTGTAGAAGTCATTGATGGAAAAAACTATTTCCAACCGAGTTGCTTTTGGTTGCTAAGTAAGTCAAAATACATTTTTCTATTGCGTATTATAAGTGGCATTACAAAATGGTGTATTACAAAATGGCGGTTTTAACCATTAACCATTTTAATAACAACTGAAGAGATTTCTGATAGGAATAAACATTTTTATAATTCAACTGCATTTCGTCATTTACAAATTCGTAGTACAAATTCATGAAAATAATGGACGATGCACTGAACAAAGAAGATATCAGACATTTATAAATTATCTCATTATTCTAGAAAATTATCAATTCTCGCAGTAGCTAAAGAATACGATCGTTGTTGAATGTTGTTGCATTTTATTAGAGAATTATTTTTAGATAAAATTACGATTAATTTTTGTGGTTTTAAAAGTATTGCGACCTAAAAGATCTATTGTACACCACCTTCTTTCTATATATTGCTTGAATCGTGCGTTTCCCATCCTTAACATTCACACTCCAGTCTTGCTTCATCAATGAATTTTAGAATAAGGAGTGAGTTTAATGATGATAATTCATTGTCACCCAACAGTAATATAATATCACAGCAGGTTATTTCTTTCGGATAAGTTCTCCACTATTTTTGAGTATAGATTTTCTGGGATTTCTTGTGCAGATTAAAAAAATCTGCATTCATCATTCGTCTGTCGAAACCGATGTTCTATATACATGTTTCCTTAGTCTGCAGTGAAACGGCGTAAGTATTGCTGTTAGATATCTAGCCCTTTGCTTTAGTCAAATCAATTGATCTTTTCGGATTGAATAAGTATTTTTGATTGTCTTAAGTCAGGAGATGTTTTTGTTCCACAGATTGGCTCAGAGTTTGAGACTTCAGAGTTTCCTGTTTAGTTCATTTTCCTATTAACTAAAAATTCCAATGATCCTATAAAGAAAGTTTTGTGATCACCTTCTTTCTAGGTTGTGTATCTCTTCATTTTCCACTATACCAGCGTGACCCAAGTATAATGTTACTTTGTTGTTCTTGCCAAGTTCATTTAGCCTATTCACACAGATTTATTGGGAACATGATTGTCTTAAATGGTTCAGGATATATTTTTGATTCATCAATTTTTAGTCCTGTTTAATTCCATTTTACAAGTGAAATCGAATGCTAATATTTGAGCATTATCCTTATATGTGGATTTTGAAATGTCCTTAATTATTCTAAACGTTAGTTCTCCACAATTTATTGTTTAATTGTTTTTATAAACTTTGGTGAATTACGACATGCCTATTTTGGGAGAATTTTCCATAATTGCATTATTTTTATATGGCTAATTAGTTCAGTTAATACAGTTGGAAAAATGTCTGTATTAAAATACAGAAAAATTTCCCATGCTTTAAATTGGGGTAATTGAACCGTTTATATAATATTTCACGATTTATTAACATTAACGCTATACACCACTGCCCTGCTACATGAGTGTGTTTTCCATAGCATATGCAGCATATTCTTATTTTTTAAGAATTATTCTTTGAATGTTCTGAAAATGTCCTTGATTCTTTTATCGTTATTTTCATTAAATTCCATTACACAGCAGATACGACATATTTATTTTCGCGAGAAATATACATGTCCTGAAAATATCCTTTTGATCCTTTAACTTATTGTCCTGTTTAGTTGCCTATTAAATTTTAGTTTCATAAAAAATGACGCAGTATATTTTGGTTTTAAAATTATCCATGGAAGATTTTGTAATTGACTTGTGTTTTAGAATTATTTTTAGAAAGTTCTGGGTATTTATTTGAAAGTTGTCTGACTGGCTTAAACAACTGTCCGAAATCTCTTCAAATATTAAAGTGCTCACGAAATACAGATTTTATATTAATACCTCGCTATTTTTAAATTGCTTTGAAAATATAATATTATTTAAAAAGGAAATAATGTGAAAATTTAGGCATCGCATCCTCATTAAAACGCTATGAGCATTGATTTTTACTACATTTATTATTGCAGTGCAGTAAAATTATATGTTTAATATCATTCTTTAGTATATGGTATTCCCTACAGCCAAGATAGAGATTTGCCTGTAAAATATAAAACTTTCATATGTTTTTTATATTAAATTTTCATTCCTGTTTATTTCTTTTATATTAAATTCACAAATACAAATAAACTTAATTTGCCAATGGAAAAAATTTGAATAGCTTGATTTTTGAATAGATTAAATTTTATGTATAAAAAATATGTTTCAAAGTGAATTTTAGTTGTACCTATTATACAAGGAACATCATTTAAAATGTATAATTAGATTATGATATATTTTTTTTACGTAGCTATAGACCAGCCAAATTATAATGCCAGTATAATTTTTTGTTAATTTAATAATTTCTAAAAAAATTCTGTAATTTTATTCAGATAAATTTTCCATTTAAAAGAAGTTCATGAATGCGAGAGAAGAAAAAGTTATTTCATATTATTTTGAATTATTAATTTTAAATTATATTTCTTTTCAAGTTTAAATTTGTGTACGTACTAAAAGTTATATAACCTTTAATTTAT
Source organism: Bibio marci (assembly GCA_910594885.2). Classification (NCBI taxonomy): domain Eukaryota; kingdom Metazoa; phylum Arthropoda; class Insecta; order Diptera; family Bibionidae; genus Bibio; species Bibio marci. Next base: position 13,962,503 of record OU343116.1, on the reverse strand, counting down.
TGCTTTTACGTTTTTAATTAAATAATATAAATGTTCTTGAATAAATAAGATGAATTTATAAAAATATACAGAGTTCAACACCGTCTTAGGTATTGCATTGCATCGCACGCAACGTTGTTACTGTCTTTTCAATTTTCATATATACACCCGATGTCACAGAATAAACCGGAAAGGTTATATCATAGGTAAACCATAAAATACGTAGAGCCCCGTCTTAGTTTTTTCTGATTATGTTCTGTGAACATTGCTCAATGAACTGACAAAATTTCATGACATTACATTCAGTAGAAACGAAAATACAACACATAAATTTACGGCTGTTTTTGTCGAACCCACATTAAATTTTTTTTTAAAATTGATAAAAATGTTACTCACAAACGTATGATTTGTTGAAAATTCCGTATGGTGTTAAAAGCACAAGTTTATAAATGGCATAAATGATTTTCTGAAGGCAGAGAAGCAACAAAAGTGATGATGAAATTCCAAGTCGACCTTATCTGAAGCAATTTACTAAAGAAAACATTGAAAAAGTGTGTGATTTCGTAAAAATTTTCTAGGAAATCATCAGCAAGATTCATCGAAATGGAACTGGGAATACCGAAAACAATTTTTAACTGGTCTAGTGGATAGGTGAATTCAAAGTTTGGTTCCACATCAATTAACAAATGATCAAAAATTACACCGAATTCAACTAATAATTAAATTTTTTTGCTTAATAATTCACTGTATTCACTTAATTTAACTCCATGCTGGACTAATTACTATTCCCTAAATTTCATTTCATGGCTATGAAAGGAAACCATTTTTGCATTAATTGATGGAATTCAAAAGGCGACGACCACCGTTGTCAACAGCATTCCTATCACAGAATGGATTATTATGGGACGGAGACTGTTTTTTTGGCAAATTCTGCTAGCCCATTGTCAACACCATTTTATTATTAATGAGATAATCTGTTGGAATGATAATTGGCGAATATGTTCCGAATAAATATATATGAGAAACCAATTTAATTACTAGAAAAAATTCTCAAATAATAGGACATTCCAATATTTCATCTAATTTTGATCAATATTCGTACAAATTTGTAATCCTTTGAACCATCCAAATCTGTCGTATTATTGGCAACATCGTCATCAGCGAATTTTCCACTGTTTCGGCATTGTTTTAATTGCATCATATTCAATTGCGATATCATTTCATGCATTGCATGTGTTGGAGCCTTATATATTATATAAAAACAGAGAAAAAATAAATAAATAATATTATTAATTAATGCAATAAAATTCTAAATTTATGCAATTGTGTTACAAAAAGTGACAGCTGCATTATAGAATTTTTACATTTTGTCTAATATTATTGTATAATATTTATTACAATTGAATGGATAATATTTCTAAAATTCTATAAATCAATAATTTTAAATGCGTGTACATTGGACGGTACACGTGGGTACGGGGGTTGTTCAAATAGTCCTGTACCGAACTATATGTAATCTATAATTTACATTTCACCTGTGAAGTTTTACTGCGATGTGTCACATAATTCATTTAAAAATAAATGCTAAAATTTGGGAAATCTGGTGATTGAAATTCTTTATAAGTTTACAGGCAATGGATGTTGATATTCAGTCGGAGATCGTTTGTAATTGGACATTTCAATTTAAATGTTGTCGTGACAGTATCATATATATGAACAACAACAACAGCGATTGAAAGTGCGCCTGAGTTTTGTGGTAAAAGTTCAATGCGGTGACAATGCCCTTATAATCTCACCAAACTGATCTAACAACATAATCTTCCTCTGATGAATATCAGCTGTAGATGTGATTTGCACTAGTTCATTTTGCTTGCTCCACACGATCTTTTTCGATTCGCATTATTGTATTCAACCCATTATTCTTTAAAAATTTCAAAACTGGATCATTTTTGTAACGTTTTATATGCAAATGGCTGATGTTAATGAGTGAATTTTTTAAGTTTAAGCGTGAAATTAATATATCAAGTATTTTTTCGTATTCTAATTATTTGAAACGTTTTTCAATGCATGTATGTGATCCATTGAGCTTGTCTGCAATCATACGTGTTGTGCTATGACGATCCACATCGATTATTGCTTTGATTTGGTCATTATCAATTGTTGTTCACTACTTTGAGACTTCACCAAAACGAAATTTTGCAAACCATGACGAAGCAGTCAACAGTAAAAGATTATTATAGATTTGTTCCTTTTTCCATTTGCCCTCTAATCTTAAATATATTTATAATAACAAATGAAGACATGCTAAAGTGTTTTGCAGACCTTCCGGTAAATCCAATACGAAAGAGGGCACTTTATCAAACTAATGTGTGTAATTGTTACTGGAGTTTATTGAAAAATAAAACTGATTTTCATTTTCGTTTCGGCAAAATTTTTGAACAGCCCACGTATTATCTATACATTTATTATTTGTATGTGTATCATATCAGCCGGCAGTCAGTCAGCCAGTCATTGTCAGAGTCAGTGCTGTGTTGATTTAATAAATATGTTAATATAAAATGTATAAATTTTAATAAATCAAAAAGTATGTAAATTCACAGCTCATCACATCACTCACACAAATTTGTTTGAAATGTTATAGATATGTTTTCCTTTGTATATGAACTAAATTTTAAATCAAATTAAATTAAACAAACTTTTTGATATGCGTTTTATAATATATTTTCATACATTTATGCAAATTCGTTAAAACAATAAATAAATAAATAAATACGAAAAATGTGCGATGAGGCGTGAAAAAATAAAATAAGTTTCCTAATATTTCTTTCTTCTATAAAATATTACAATAATTTCGATTTTTCAACTTTAAATGGACTATAATTTTTTAATTGAAACACTGACTGTGTCTTAAGAACGATTTAAATAATTTATTCTACCAAAATGAGACGCTTATAATCATTTCTGAATTTTTATTAATTTATTCCGAAAAATGCAGAAGACAAATTATAAATCACAGAACTGGAAAAAGTAATTGATTCTACGCAGTCAAATTTTATTGTGTTGTACACAAGCAAAATGTATTTTAATGTGGATGGCTTTTTTGAATCTTATCACTGCGGCCACTATCGTTTTTCATATTACAATAAATAATAAATAAAATGTAATTAATAATATTATATTTCAAATGAATTATTATGATAACACAAATATAATTATAAACATGCTGCTGTTTTATTTTGTATATTAAATGTTCCTATAAGCAAAATCTGGCACCTCAATTTATAACTGCCATCGAAAATTGTTGCGGTAAATGTAATTTTATCTAGAATAATATGAAAATTCATCTGTTTACAATATTCAGTATTTTATTATGACAAAACATTTCATTTTAGTTGCAATTAGTTTATTTTTTGGTCTATACACAGACGCGTCTTCGATTTCAATGTAGTTTTTTGTCCGGGTTGTTTATAGGAATTTGTATTTTACCGGCGTAAAAGCACACATTTTACAATAAAAGAATCTCAAAATATAATGAGCTGGACACCACCGATTGGGTTTCCTTTTTAGGAGCAAACTATACTGGTTGGTTGTCATGATAAAAATTAAGCAAACACGTCATGGAACCGTATCTCGTAATTTTCAGCATCTGCTTGATTAACAGAAACGCAACCGCTGGCTTCAGTCAACAAGTATAAGATTCCCATTCGTTTCAGATGATACCCTAAACCCTCATTTTCCGTAATAATGACAGAATATGGTTCTGAACCATTGAAAATTAAGAGCTACTTCCCCCTGGACAACGTTGTCCGCCTTTTTATTTTCGTTGATCCCCATGTGTCCTGCTACCCAAAACAATAAAGTGAGCTCATTTCCGAGTCGGTTTAGTCTTTGGACACATTCAAAATCCAAAGATGTCCTTGTCCATTCCATGCTTATAATTACCTCCTGGTTATCCAGTGAAATTAGAATTTTATTTCCTTGCAATCGACCCACCACCCAAATTCTCCAAAGCATGTATATTGAGACCAACATCTCAGTTTAATATATTGAGGTATATTTCACCAGGTTTATAGGACAGGACAGGTCTGTCCTCCATGTGTATTAGAAAATTAAAAATATAAATTGTTTCGAATCTATTTTTTTTTGCATATGCTAATTGGGATGTGTCCAAAAAATCAGCATTCAACTTCAATTCAGGTGAATTCGGTGTGATCATTCCAAAATAGATATTTCTTTATGTCAATTATATATAAATTTTCAATATATTCACCCTATGTGGCTGGGAATCCCATCTAACACGCAAAGATATACCCACCAGAATATTCTTGTTCAATAGCCTACGGCACGAAAATCTTTTTAATCATCAACAAATACTGTGTTGCTGTTCATTGTATCTTTAGAGAAAATAGGGTAGCCGTAGTACTGTATGTCCGATGAGTGATACCTATAATGTGTTTCGATAATACAGGTAGGATCTAACATGAAAATTTCGAAGTAGATCCAACAAAGTGCGGCAACATGATTTTTTCTTTCACATGAAGAAAATCTTTATTTAGAATAAAATAGTTTAAATTCAAAATTAATTTAATATAATGAAATGGAAATTAAGAAATAAACAAAATTACGTTTAGCGGTTTGCTGTAAATTTATTTATAGCGTCCCAGAAAATGTCCAATTTATATCGTATTTTTGTGATCATCTAAAGGTGCGACTTCTTTCTTAGTCACCTGCTCCACTTAAAAGATTTTTCTACAATTTTTCTATGCAGTTTTTCTTCTTTATCAATTTATTCGCCGGTCAACTAATTTCATTTTAATTGGAAATGGAATGGAATGGGACAGTATTTTATTGTATTTGGCACCATGTAATCCAAGCCTATAATAATTATAGAATTCGTTGTAGCACTAATTTAAATACATAATTAATGGTATCAATTTCTAAGCGGTTGGCTTCAGTTGACACACAATAAAATATATGTTTATAAATTAAAAAGACAGATAAAATAAGTAAAATTAGATGCCATAAAAATTCTTAAATTAATTTCCTATTACTGATTAGTAATCTATTTATAATAAATAATGGCATTTCACCATGTACGTACATGTTTATAACGGTATTAAAATGTAAACCTCATATTTATTACTAATATCAATTATCTTCAACATAATGTTTCTGGGAAATTATTTTTATGTATTATATTTGGCATATTAAGGCATTTTGGATTATTGTATGATAACATAAATAATTAATTAATTAATTTAATATATGATTAAAATTAGTAGTACACAGGGTATAGCCAAGAGTACAGTGTGATATTTTAAGAATATATGGTTCTGAGTCGAAAATACTAGGAATCATTGAAAGGTTTATGACCGAAACCGGTGCTATGAGATTGATTTTTTCCCGCAGGCGTTATCTTTAAAGTTAAGTATCTATAACACTATAGAAACTACGTTACAACATGACAAACGATTTAGATTAACCGATTTTGTGTCCAATGTAGCACCACCATCATTTTTGTAGTTCCAAATAATTAAAATTTTTTAAATAAGTTTTGGTTGCAAATTGTATCAGCAGAAATGATAAATTGAGTAAAAAAAATATAATTTTAAGAAAATAATATTTTAAGGTTCAAGTTTTCTAAAAATATATACTCTTAACAATATCTATGTGGACAAAGTGAGTTACAAAATTTCAATACACCAATAGCCAGTGATACAATTATTTCTCAAAAATTCCAGAACTTTCAGCAAATTTCAAAATAAACCAGAATCGATCATCAATTGTTATCTATTTTTCAGTCAATAACCGGCGTTTTAACACTCAACCATTCGCTATATTCGCCTCATTTGGCTGACTGGAAACAAATTTATATTTAAAAAATTTCATTTGGCCATGTAAGAAAAACATTTTGCTTTCCATTATAAATTCAATTGAAATAATTTGCACCGATGCCACCAATTGACTGGAATGGTTTTTTGTGCAATAACTTTGCTTTTAAACACTGGAATATCGCAATGCATATTAATTGACCATTGAAAATACGTGGTTCGTTGCGAGTGACCAATGGTTTTATAAATGTACGGATCAAACAGCCAACATTTTTATTTGAAAGCGATAGTTTTTCCACTATATGGCTATATGGAAAACATCTAATATATAGAGTTAGCAACTCGGTGGATTTATTTTGTAATAGAATTATCAAAAACTATCAATATTTACTAGTCGTTTGTTAATAAATCAGACAGGCTTTGATTTTAGCAGAAGAGTTAAATTTAAGTAAATTAAATTGGATTTTTAATTATAATTTATAGAAGATATTATATGGTCCGATTACAGCAGTTATACCTCATGATTGCGTGCTATAGTTTTTAAATATGAAATGGAGTATGGAATATTATCACCAGCGAAACAACGAATATGGGATTAGTAGTTTTTGGCTATTAAATAGTTGATAAAAATTGAGAAAAGTATTTATAGGTGAAAGTATACTAAACCCTCGGTGAATGAGAAAATAATTTGAGTTGATTCCTTCTAGAATAATATGTCTATGAATGAGGAAAAAATTGTTATCTAATCCAAAATCGTGCACCTTACATTTACTTAGACTTTTACGCTAAACCCTATCAAAAAAACCTTTTAAACCATATATCTTTTTGTAACAATTTTACCACATCATATTATCGAAAAGGTAATTTATTAGATCGTTTGTAGTTCAAGTTCATAAATTATTTTTGACTTATAATTTTATTAGAAACTATATAATTCTAATTTGTTAGGTAGGATCACTTAGATTTATTATCGCTTTTGGATTGGAGTAACTTTAGCAATTTTCTGTTAAAAATATTTCAGTTGATTATAATTTATGGAGTAAATTTTTAAGTGGATCCTTAAACAGGATGCGGGCATTTGTTTTTTAATTTTTATACCCAAATAACGATCAAATTGAAGTTGCTATGTACAGCCCAATCAGTATGCTTTGTTCAATTGTGTATCACAATATTCATGATGAAATTGTATAATGGCACTAATAATAAATGTCACCAAGTATTTGGATGATGTGAGTCCCGATTTTAAAAACACTCTATTTCTGTTTTTAAAGCCGCAGCCCAACATCCTAAAGAAAGGCAGATTAAAAATTAATGATTTTCTCTTTAATTTAATTCAAATGCAAACGATTGTCATCTTGTCAACATTTTTCTGGTGAAAGCATATAATCGCCTATATAGAAATACATTATTTTTCCAATCACAAATTAACAAACCAGTCTGACAATCAATTGAAAATATATATATATACCAGGTATAGGAGTATGAAATGAGCCTTTTTTAAAGGAAGAAAAACACATTATTTAGAATAGAAAAATCAAAAATATTTTATTCAAAATAACTTCCATCGCCTTCTACACATTTTAACCACCTTTCAGGCAATTTTCGTATACCACGTCGAAAAAATGGTGTTGCTTTGGACGAAAACCATTTAGATAGTCAATTTTCAACTTCTTCAGATGTTTTGAAGTGCTGTTCTTTCAAACCATGTCCCATCGATGAAAACAAATGGTAGTCCGAAGGAGCCAAGTCTGGTGAATAAGGCGGGTGTGGTAACAGTTCCCATCCAAGCGACTTTATCGTATCCTGAACTGGTTTTGCTTTGTGTGCTGGTGCATTACCATGTTGCAAAATTACCTTAACAGGTTTTTTCTTTCTTTCTGTCCATTCTGGTCGGTTATCTAATAATTCATGGTTCAAATCGATTATTTGTTGGTGGTAGCGAACCGTATTAACAGTTTCACCAGGTTTCAGAAGTTCATGATACACCACACCTTCCTGATCCCACCAAACACAAAGCATTCTCTTCTTATCGAATCGTTTTGGTTTTGCAGTCGATGTTGCTGCTTTACCGGGTGTAATCCATGATTTTTTGCGTTTAGAATTCTTAAAATATATCCACTTTTCATCACCAGTCACGATTCGATGCAAAAAAGACTTCCTTTTGTATTGTTGAAGGTGCAATTCACAAATGGTTTTTCGATTTTCTTGTTGCCTTTCAGTCAATTCATGTGGAACCCATTTTCCACACTTTTGAATCTTTCCCATTGCTTTTAAACGATTAGAAATTGTTTTTTGATCTACATTTAAGGCTTCTGCAAGTTGTTTTTGAGTTTGTGTATCATCTTCGTCCAACAATGCTTGCAATTCACTGTCTTCAAACTTTTTTGGTGGTCTTCCACGTTCTTCATTTCTCAAATCAAAATCTTTGTTTCTAAATTGTTGAAACCATCTTTTGCATATTGCTAATGATAGAGCATGATCACCAAAAGCTTCTACAAGCATTCGTTGCTGCGTTTTTCTTTAAATGATAACAAAAAACTAATGATACCCGCAAATCGTTTGTTGAAGGCACAAAATTAGACATTTTTAACACGATAACATTTTATGTTGTTGTATTACAAATGGAATTTACCACACTGAATGTTGTTGACAGATATCAAAACAATAAGAAAAACATCGCATTAAGGCTCTTTCACAATTACTAATATAAGTGCAGCCATTTATTCATAATCCTACACCTGATAGCAGACTGCGATCACAATTTTGCTAAATTATACGACGATTTGGGTTCACTGGATTCATAGGTACACCTCTATTATTATTATTATTATTATTATTATAATAGAATGCGATAGAATATTGTGTAGAAATTTCTATTCGGTTAGATAATATTTTTTTGGTCAAATAAAGTACTATTAAATTTTAGATTTGCGATTGTTATTCAATCAATCAAATAAATTTATTGTTACATTTGTATTGCGTAATGGAGTGAGGACCGAATAACACTTTAAAGAAAGATTTTCGCACCAAACCCGTCCGTCCGTCGCATAACACAAAACATATTTCTATTATTTATTAATAGTTCATTGAATTGGATTCATTCAGTTTTTTTTACTCGCACATTACAAAGACTGTATTTACTTAACCCTTCAAAAAAAAAAGAACATAATATTTTTCATTTTTATATGTTTTTCACAAGAAAATCTTGTAATAAATTTTATGCAATATTAAAAAATAAAATATTGATTCATATCTTTCGTTTTATTTTTTTTAATAACATCAGCATATTGAATCACTGTAAATGTTACAGTCAAAGTCAATATACTTTTCAATATTATACAATAAATGTAATAAAAATAGTAAATAAATAATAAAAATAAAAAAACCATATAGAGATAGGAATAATGTATAGAGACAGCAGACACAATGTTTAGCACTTGTGCGTTGCCTATTTTTTGAACATGAAGTGTTTGCCGTTAATTGTAAGAAGAATTGCAAATTGTAATTAATTTAAAACAATTTTTATATTCAATTCTAATACTAATTTCAATAAATTTGATGGCCATGTTAAAATAAAATTGATGTGTCTGGCCCTGCATTTCGATTTTGAATCGATTTTTAAATAAAAAATCATAAAAATTAAATTTAACACAATCCTCTACATAAATGGACACCATTTGGTAGATTGTTTCTGGTCTATATGTTGTTATTCCTTTCGCTATAACTGACACCTTGTTATATCTTCCTGTCAATCTATTTGTACAAGCTCTGTCCCATTTTAATCCGGAAACCATTTTATTTATTCAAAATAATTTCCATCAACTGAACTACGCATCGAATTGCGCACGTTCAAGCTCTGGCAAAGTCAGAGAAATAGCCTTTCTGTTTTTAATACCACAATATTTTTCTTATAATCTCGATGAGATTAGAGGAAATTATGAAAAAAAATTTGGGTGTTCACCGAATTAAATTTTCCGGATAAAATTGGTTTTTAAAAGTTATCAGCCTTTTTATTTACTGACCACAGTTTTAATGGATTTCAATATTTGTATACAGAATTTCAGAATTATAATCAATTTCCAATCGTTCATAACAGATAGATTTTTAAAATCGATTAACACATTAAAAAACATTTGACCGATTTTCAAACCGATGCCAGAGAAAATTCAAACAAATTTGTGGTACTGTATAAAGGAAACACCCACGCGGAACAAAAATTTATTATTTCATACAAAATTACACTGACATAAAACGGAAAATCGTTCATATCTTTTGAGAATGCGTGAATCGATTTTAAATATCTCTTTTATAGAAGATTGGAAATTTGATTATAATTCTGTACACAAAAATCCGTAATCCGTTAGAACAATGGTCCGTAATTAAAAAAGATGATAGTTCTTAAATGTCGATTTTCCTGGAAAATATTGTAAGTGGGTATTCCAATTTTTGTAATCTGAAAATATTTTTTCATGCTTCGTCCATTGAAATTTTGAATTCACCGTCTAGCGTTGACCACTTAAAAGTCGATGAATTATTATTTTCGTTATTTCAAATTCAATTTCGATAAATCTCGTTGATGATTTTGTTAGAAATTTTCACGGAATCACTTACTTTTTCAATGTTTTCTTCAGTAAACGGTTTCAGATAAAGTTTGGAATTTGGAATTTCGTCATCACTTTTGTAGCTTCTCTGCCTTCTGTAAATAATTTATGCCATTTAAAAACTTGTGCTTTTAACACCATACGTGATTTTAAACAAATCATACGTTTGCGAGTAGAATTTTTACCAATTTTTAATGTTGGTTCTTAGTGTTTTGTTATTAAATTGTCGATCGACGCTCAAAAAAATGGCTGTAACTTTATATGTTTTGTTACTACACTGAATTTTATAATGTCATGGAATTTTTTTCCGGTTTGTTGAGGAACGTTCACAGAACATAAACACAATTGAAAAACTAAGAGGTGGCTCTACGTGTTCTATGATTTACATAGCCATTCCGATTTATTATGGGACAGTGGGTGCAAATACATAAAAATATGTGAGAGATGTTATGCCAATGCACAATCGATAGCGTTTTGCACACATTTTTTAATAGATAACGAAATGGAAAAACTTTATAAATAAATCTCTAAATGGATATATTTTAAAATAAATACTTGTACGGTGTTTTATAGTCTTTGCGTTCACATATTGCATTCAATCTAAAATTAGAAATTTATTTATTTAATCATAGCTTATCATAATCTATATCGTTAAGCATTTCTATTTGTGTATACGTTACGTAGATAACATTTTTTTTAATTTATATATAATCTTAATCTGATAAAAAATGTTGAATTACTTAAAAGTATACCCTTCTCATCACATGTGAGCCATACTTCATATCACAAATACTCGATCACATTGAACCGAATGAGTGCAGCCCCGTACCATTTATTGTATTTTTTTATTTTCTGTTTAATTCTAATCTATTAAAATGTACGACACAAATAAAGTCCAACGGGCTTCGATTTTGGAAATTTTATGTCTTGTTAAACCAAAAGTGGACAGGTAAAATTACAGATCTTTATATTAGTTTATATGTTCGGAAGTTAGCAGCATTTAAAAGAGAGGAATCTGTTTGAAAATTTGAAATCTAAATCTTTTTGGTAGAAACTATAACATTTAACATGCGTCTAATAATTCTCAGCCATCCGATATCTCATGAATATTCACCCTTTATTATTGAATAATTTTAAAAAATCATTCATTTACAATTTTGAACTGAAACATTTTACTACTAAATTTATTAAATATTTAACACCAAATTTTTCTGGTAATTGCTCTGCACACCATATCCTTATTTTGCCATAATCAATAGGTATGAATTATTCCGTACAAAGCATTGACAAAATTAAGAAAATTGGCAAATTTCCTATAATTTCCACTTTTTAAGAATATATTTACCCATGCTTTTTAGGCTTTTGGTAGATCAGAGCCCGACACTTTGTTACATAAGGTGTATCATGGTGTCGTCAATATGGACAGCATTGTTTACTGCAGGTTTACTTATCTATGTGTAATGTTTCGGCTTCCGGGTAATGTAAGCTCATAGTATTCTTAGATCCATTCTGCTTAGCCGTACTGCCTCTTTCACTCTGGTGGTGTTTATGGTTGAGTAAGGAATTTTTTTTTGGAGTAGTTTAGTATCTTTTATTTTTCCCATTGCAATTTCGTGAAATCGTTTGCCCACATATTTCGATTGAATTCTTAATATATCTATTTTTGCATCAATTTAGATGGCCCCGATCGCACAAATGGTGCGTGCCCCGCTATTTGCCATCAGCTCCTTCATTGTAATGCGTGACCCTTATAAATTTTACCTTATTTGTATGTGCCCATTGGTTTATAGCATTATGGTATTCAAGGGTTGATTTTAATTTATAATTGTAGCTGTCAAATTTTGAATTTATTCTTCATAGACCAATTTTTGCAATTAAAATATCATTTTGCTAACTTTTTACGAAATCAAGTACTTTTTGTATATTTTCTTACGTAATTTGTTTGTTGATCGGTCGGTCTGTACGTTCATCATCATTCACATCGTCTCCGCTGTCTTTAAAATCATCAAACGCCTGTGTTTTAGATAAACCATTAGCTATTTTACGCATTTTAATCGTTTCGATCGCATTTCTATATTCAGCAGCAGCGATGGATTTACTATATTCGCACATATATTAAAAATTCGCATTCCGCATTCGTTTTCGGACAGAGGGTCTATGAATATATATGTATCAATAATTATGTGTATGTGTGAGTGTGACTTAATTTAACTCTAAATATATAATTTTATCACTCAATTTGTTTTTAATCATAAGAATAAGTAACAACAAAAAATAAAGCTAAGGATTTTTATATTACAAAAATTCACATTGATTTAAAAAAATATTTCTATATTTATGGGAACTTGACCTATTTATTATTAGTATATATCCATCTGTCGACGATCTCCGAATCTAATCAACCCAATATGGAGGTGTGCATCATCTCTCATTTCTATACCACATGTATATTCTGCAATAGAACCGAGATTTGGAAAGTTCAACCAATTCTATAACATTGAGAAAAAATGTTCTATTCCAATCGATGTCCATATACGCACAGGTCAAAAGCGTACTGGGCTATAGCTCGACACAGTGTGTCGTTTAAATGGCGTCCACAAGTTAAAAATGGGACCTACCTTTCGTATTGGCTTGATCCAGCACCGTGTGACTATTTTCTGTTACCAAAACTGAAAACTGTTATGAAAGGAACGTTTTATTATGATGTTCCAACCACCAGACACCGATGATGCTGAACTTTCTGGACTTTCAAATGAGGCTGTTAATCCTGAAAACATCGAAAAAATCCGGAAAATAATTGCAAAGTGAAGTTACAAGAAATAGCTGACACCCGCTGAAGTTATCAAAAGGCAGTAAATTTAAGTATTAAACTCAAACATTTGGGTATGAAAAAGTTGTTATCACACAATAGAACAACAAAACAACAACGCATTGTGGATTTAGAACGCTGTTCGGACATGTTTAAAAGCGAAATCAGCCTGAGTTTTTTCGTCGCTCCATCTAAATTGATGAAACATGAAACCACTATTTCACTCCATAATTCCCTCGCCAGAAACCGATGAAAACCATCCAAAGCTACCAAAAAACGCAACAATCAAGACAATGACATGGTGTCACTGAAAACGAATGCAAATATTCCAGGATTTGGATTTTGAATTGATTCCGCACCCTTTGTATATAGTCAAGATCTGGCTAGGTCCAGCGATTACCACCTCTCTACTGAACTCGAAACATCACTCCGTGGCAACACACGTTGACGCCGAAGCGATAATATGCGGCTACATCTAACAGATCACTATTTATATGGTTAATTTGTACGTCAATTTCACCTACGTTTTTGTTTCGCCTAATCTTTAATGCAATCATTTTATTGTTATCATCTTTTTAGATTACAATTTCTATTTTAACATCAAACTATATGCTGTCAAAGAAAATACATCGACATAATAATGAGAGCGAGTTAAGAACTGCAAAATAAAAATACCAATAAATATAATTATGACTTGCTAAAATTAAAAATTGAAAAAGATTTTTTATATATTTTATAAAAATAAATATTTATTAAAATTTTGGATAAATCAATGATTAAATTTTTAAGCCAAAACCACAACAATCTAACCCATTAAATATTCTAATATTAAAATTTAAAATTAATATCCAAATTTTTCTAATTTATAATTTAGAAAAAAATGTGTTTTGGATTAAATTCTAATAATTTTTCTCTTTTTATGTATATTTTTAGAACTTTTTATCAACAACAAAATAAAAAGAAGATGTTGTACTGTTCCGCATTAATCCATCAACGTCACAATTAGACAAAACGTCGTTCACAATCACCAGCACCGCAATTAAATTAGCCGTAAATAATTAAATACCAAAGAATATTCAATAGAAATAGAATAGAAAAAGTGTAAATAAAAGTACTAAATGATAATTAGTGAATTGATAATAATTGGGAATAATGAACGAAAAATGATGAAGCAACGTAATAGTGAATATTTTGATAAACATCATAAACGTTTTCGACGCAACTGTTCCCAAATTATGAATTTTAATACTAAATCCCATTCAAATACTAGTTCTAATTGTAAAAGAAATAATAATTTTAATAATTTTAATAATTTTAATTCTATTTATAATAATTTTAAATTAATTAATGAGATATTTGTGATATTAATAGTGTTAATTTCTAGTCATTTATTTGTACCAATTAATTGTGGATGCAGAGTACAAGAACGAAATGATTGTGAACGTGTTTGTGTTCGAAATGTTACGGGGCATTTGGAATGTAAATTACGTGCAATTGTTATTATGCCAAATGTGACAACAGTTGAAGCATCATTACCTAGAGTAAGTTTATAAATAATTATATTATTTTAGTAAATTTAGAATTTGATGATTGTCATTGTTGTGGATCGGAATTTGTTTCAAATATCTTTCCCGCCAGCTACGGTTACAGATGCGCATTTTCCATTTCCGATAAAGGGAAAAAATCTTTTGGTGTCAAATCTGGAAAATGCGTTGGATGTGTAAAAGAATTCATTATACGTAATTCGTGTAATATTGCTGATTTGTAAGGTGGTGATGAATCGTGATGAAAAAACACTTCCTTCGTTTGTTATTTTGTTATCTTTTTTCTTCACAAAATCACCTTTAATTTATGTTCCTCCGCGAAAGAGCATCAATTGAAAAAGTGCTATCTTATTTTATTTTAAATATGAAAGAATTGTTTACTCTGCGCTTCTGTCTGGTCAATTATAGTTTTGCACGATATATTGTATATCATTTAGTCAACCCACCTTCATTTTACCCTGTGGATTCCATTACAGCGATTGCCTTGTGATACTAATCACACACTTCCTATCCGTGCCCTATTCAACCACATTTTCGTCATTTCATTTAAATTAATTTATTATTGTTTGTTTGTAATTCATTCCAAGCACGTCATCCACAAATTGTTTCATGCTATAGCGATCACAAAGGATTCTTAGAAGACAATCTTATTTTTGGCATCGGACTATTTTTCCTAAAATTTTCATATATAAATGATGGTATATATTTTACTGGCCTAAAGATAAAACGAGAATTCTCGTTTCCTGGATGGTCATATTTTTTCTAAATGAGAAATTTCCGATACGACGTGTGTTAAATTTCGTGTATTGTTCTTTCCACACCACACCATCAGTCGTTCGATTCCATACTACCGCAAGGTAGAGCAGAATTCATTGACTTAAATTGCGCACCGCCTATAATCTGTTTCCCAACTATAGAAAATTAGTTTTAAAATACGTTAATCGCAAAAGTTTTGCATGTCACTTGTTGTATGTGTGTCAGCAAGAAAATATATCAATTGCTTTCATAAAAACAATCACCCATAAAATTCAGTTTCATCAATTCGATTGAATTGCTTCCTAGCTATTTACCACACAGATCTTATAATAGAATTGACAACGATATGGTGAATAATAGTGGTAAAAAGGATAAAATACACACCAAGTTTACCGCGATGCAATATCCTACAAAGCCCATATTTTGTTACAAATTTCCATAGACAAGCTTCCTGTTTAGATTGTCAACAGAGCATTTGAAGTACACGAACAAATGGTGATTGTAACATTCCACTGATTTTTCCATTATAATTTGTTTATTTTATTAAATACCTTTAAAATTTCCCATGTAAAATAGCGGGAATTGAACCAGATAGGAATGTCACGATTGATTACCATGAACGATACACAACTGCAGGCTACTGAATGACCATTTGATGTGGTGTTGTGGGTAATTGTGGATTTGCCCTCAGATAACCATTTTGTTTCCCATGGATCATGTGAAGATAGTTTAAAACGATAATAATATAGTTTCTTAGAGAAAGTTTTTCAAATTATAAATTTTGGTTCGAGAAAATACTGTGCTCGGGCGTGTGTCCCGGGATCGCAATGACAGAGAACAATTTTTTTTAATAATTGAATAGTTTTTTAATTTTTTTTGCTTAAATATTTAACATTTCATTAATTATATTTTTTTTCTATTTTGTTATATTTTGGTTACAAAAACAAAAAAAGGTATTACCCGTTTTGACAATAGCCGAAGCTAAAGTACGTGAACTAAAAATTATACCTGATAATTTATTAATAGACTGGATAGCATATGATGATAAATGTGATCCATCATATGCTTCAATTAGTGCAATGGATGGTTATGGTTTGGATTGTGCCCACGTTCTATTTGGACCAACATGTGATTATGCATTGGGTATGTATTTTTTTTATCAAATTTCCTAAATTAATTATGTACAAACATAAAATAAAATTAGGACACTGGTGTGGTCGAAGGGATTTCGGAAGTTAGTTTGAAATGAATGCATAAAAATAGATTTTCCAAGAACCACTATAATTGAAATACTTAAAGAAACATTTATCAGTCACTCCAGATGCTCACCCATTATGGGATACAAATATTCCCATAATAAGTAATTGCTCCAATATCATTTATCGGATTATTTTGAATTTTTGCACTGAATTCCCTAATGCATCGAAATTGTGGAAGGTATCGATATATTTGAATAAGATTTTGCTAAAGTTTCGATCATGTTTCTGACCGCACCCACCCAATTCCACTTTCTGACACCACATATATTAAGACAAATAAAAAATAATAAACAATTATTGGGGACTATTGAATTGAATTAATAATTCATTTAACAACTCATTAAATTAGCTTTTTACACTTACATTAAAATCGATTTCCATATAATTACGGACGATAAATTATAAATGCAAACATTAAAAGAGACAATTACAAAAGTTATACAAAACAAAATTATAAATTATTAAGTAAAAAGTCCGTACTCTTTTTTTTTTTTTGGTAAAATGTCAATTAGTACAAAATTTATTGTTACATTTTTGGGCACATTAACATTTACATTTTCATGCGTGTGCATAATAAATGTGATGATTATTTGGTAATTAAAGAACAAACAATTTGATAATAAGCAGGTGTTGACAACGGGTAAGAATAAGAAAAATATCTGTGCTAAAATGTTTTGATTTAAATTTAATCGTTATGTGGACGCGATTACGTACAATTGTAATGTCGGACCAGTGAAATGTTGGAAGGTGTTTGATGGTAGACATTTCTTTAGTCGCCCTAAACATATCATCTATCTCTTTTGTTTCAAAATCATTGGCCCTTAAACATTTAGTGGTCAACGTCTTTTTTTTTCTTTACAGAGTGTGGACAGGCATAAATCTAAACGGTCTAAGTAGATTTGTACAAGGATTCATGCCTTTTAATGAATCAAAAGATAAGGTGGTGAAACTCTGCGATAATATCCATAAGAAAGTCGCTTTGAAGACAATTCCATAAGGTCTTAAAAACTTGTACGGATGTATGGCTAAAATATTTCCAATTACAAAAGGACAGGAAATCAAGCAATCTATGTTTAGGTATAAATTTAACACTTATGTGGAAACTTCATCCAATTGTGATGTACTATATTTAACTGACCAGTGAATATTACGTGTTTTTTATCAACTAAAACCCACCACCCGACATCACCTATTACACTCTTTCCAACCGGGATTACCGTTTTGTAATTCTTCTAAAGGCGAATCCGTTTTATAGTTGCCCACTAGTTGTATTTTTTGCCTCTTGTCTAAATTTTATCATAATAAATTTTTTTGTAGCAACACAAACTGCATTTCTACACGTCCAGCGATTTTAGAATTCTCGTCACCGTGATTTCTTTTGTAGCTCTAAACATATCCTCTTTCACGTTTCAAAACCATTGGCATTTTAAAATTAAACGTGTTCAACATCTTTTCTTCACAAACCTGATGGAGCGAAGAATCGTCATGGCCGAATCCGGTGTATAGGTAATTACGGTAGCAGACGTGTCTCATCGAAAATTGTGTCAGATGATAGTTTACCGCTTCATTATCTCTTTTACTCCAAGCCACTACATTGGGCATTGCACTTTGTAGCCAATGGCTTTTGTGAAATGATGTTTTTCTTCGTCTATACGACTATGTAACATACCAGCAATAATCCATCCAGACTCATACGACACTAATTCTGAATATGCCGATAACTCTAAGATTTATCAGCCTGTGTTTGTACACTCTTTGCCTTCTACGCTTTCTAATCTTTCAGGTGGACTGCTTAGGAAGCATTGGAGGAATTTTTGCGAGAAGGTTAAGTGTCTGTTCTGGTGGATTTAGCTTTCCATCGTGTCAATACACTACTAATAAAAATTATTGCATTATGCATTTGCCCTGCAGTCATTTCCCGCGATGTAATATAGTGCATAGTGGTGTGTAGATGGAATATTAAATAAACCAAAATTAAACAATGATTTCTCTCCTGACTAAGGAAAACAGCAGTGGAATTGATAAAATGGATGGTATTTTGCCTGGTAATTAACAGATGGGCTAAAACAGGTCGTTCGATTCCAATTGAGTGATGTCTACAGAGCAAGTTTGTGGTATGTCAAGGGTATATTAATAATTTATAGGGTTTTTATTAATCATATAACATATTTTGTACTTAATTTCGAAGATAATTCACATTTAAGATTTAATATCATTATAATATTACACATTTGCACACAAAATTATACAAGAGAAATGATATATTTCCTAAGTTTTTCAGAATAACAACACAAAAAACAAAACACACAAACAAACACACACATAAAAGAAATATATATATATTTGATAAACATTCACTTTATATTTTCCCACAATAAATATGAAGGATTCTCTAAATATCCTTCTATAATTTTTAATAGTAGTAATTTATGACCCATTACGGTCTGCAAAAATTGCCGTAGCGCACGGTATTTCACGTACACATGGCGGGGTATTGGTTGAAGTTTTCAACTAGCAATAATCGCACCTCGGTTTTACCTCACTGGTTACGATATCGCCACTGCGCAAAGCTAATTCTACAATGGTTTCATAAAATGTCTATGTACAACAGTATATTTTGGTGCATTTGCGAAGTATAAACAATGTTTGTTAAAAATTAGAAGTTTTTCTTATTATTTATTATTATCCTTTATTTCCTATAAAAAATCAAAACAAATTCAAAATATGCTATTTATAAATATATACATTAAATATATCGTACAGGTAGGCCATGGATTATACGATACATTTGTGTACAGACAGGTCTGACATAAAACCAAAATCGTATAATTCATTAGAAAATTAAAGGAGACTATTTCTTTTACATTTCTTAAAATCCAACTATAAATTTATAAGACTTTATAATTTTTATCGAATTCAGTTGAGAACAATTTTCTGGAAGCCGATTACGATTGGGATGGGCTGAGTATTGATATTCGAGTAAAATGATTTGATATTTTCGTAGAATTGTCCTTATATTTTCTACAAAACATTTTTCTTTAAAATATTTTCTTGTTTATAGTGGATTTTTACTTATATTAAGTGAAATAAAATTATTTTTACCAAGCCTTACTTTACTATCGCAGATTTCAAGGCACACCTGTGCAAACACACACACACATGCACACATACTTTATTTCTTATATAAAGAAATTTTAACGTTTTTATTTTTGAGCTTCAAACTTTTTGGTTTGTGTCATTGCTAAAAATTCTATGTAAAAATAATCAAATAAAAATGGAATGCGATGATTTATATCAATTGAAATGATAAATAAATATTGTGTTGATAGAAATATTTCCTAAATAAATAAAATTATGCATATGCACTCATGAAACAACATACACACGACGTTGATATCAATGCTGAACACATGTGCAACATAAATATTTTTATAATTTTCAACATAAATATGATTTTTCTGTTATCAATGTAACCTATAATATAATTTCAACTTTTATTTACAGCTCCAGTTGGTCGTGTTGTTAAATATTTTCGTATGGATGGTACTCCGTTAATTACTGGCGGTGGATACAGTGCCGATTTTGTTACAAATAAAACTACATGTGATCAAGAATATCATATGTTAACAAGAACCGGAGTATTAAGTTTTCAAGCAATTAGTGATTTTTTCCTTGCCCTAATGAATAAGTAAGTGAAATTTTTAAATTATTTAATTAATATCATATCTGGAATTTATTTATATTTGTATGTGTTTGTGTGTGTGTACCATAAATAATAAATTAATAATAATGCCACACATAATTGAAAATGAAATGCAAAATATTATAAATTCAAATTCATTAAAATGTAAATAATAGATAAATTAAGCGATAGACGTTATAATTTGGTATAATTAAATAATTTATATGTTCGTTATAATATTTATAATTTTTAATGGTATTTTAATACAATTTTTTATTCAAATTTAATGTTGCAATAAAAATAATAAATTTTGGTATTGAAATTAAATTATGAATTATTAATATTTATATAATTGTATTTAAATATTATTATTTGGTTGGAATGAATGGATAATTATTTTGAAAAATAAATTACATTCAATTTCCGATGCATGATTTTTTTGTGCTATAAATAACTAACTTCCAAAAATTATAAAAAAAATTCAATTACGCATACATGCACGCAAATATAACAATTACATTCATTCAATTTATAATACAAGCAATCAATTAAAATTTAATTAAAAATAATATCGCAGGCACTTGAATCGCTGTATTTTTTTGTTGTGAGAATGAATGTTTTATTTAAACATTAGCATTGTCATTGAAAGTATTGTCCATCGCGTTAACGACTACTTTCTTCAATCTCTCTGGCAGCATATACGAACGATAGAATGTCTACGGAACAATTCATCTCTTTTGAGGTTACCCATAAATCGAACCATTTTTTTTAGCATTTTCATAAGAATTGAATTGGTGCAGCTCAGCTAGACGATTATTCATCGATCGATGCTTTTCCCTCAATTTTCAATTGTAGACGATAGTGAACTCCGGTAGTGATGGTTTCGTTGAATAGAATAAACTCATAATACACTACACACAGCTGATACATAATAACACAGATCATGAGTATGGAAGAATAGATATTCAGCTTGGCCGTAAATGTTGATGCATATAGCATGATTTTCATATATTTACTATATCATCATCAGTCACGAAACGATGGCAAAAAACCTATGCTTTTCTGTTGTTAGAGGAGCTGTTTATAAGTGAGAAAACAAACCACTGCTCCAATTGGTACGGCACCAAATTTCTTTGCTATTGAATCATTCCTGCTAATGCTTTTCAGTGCATTTGGCAACTGTTGTGAGATCAACTCCTAATAAATTTGAAAGATCTGGCATGGGTATCTTCATCAAATAATGCTTCCAATTCTTTTTCTTCAAAATTTTTCGGTGCTACAAACCGTTCTTTTCACTTCAACATTAAAATCATTATTTTTAAAGCATTTAAACCAATCTCTGTTATTTCTATAACAAAGTCATGGTCGCCTCGTCGTATATACAAAATATTTCTGGTGATATCACCGAATCAGACCACCAATGGGTTCTCAACCTTTGGTACTCCTATACCGAGCAAACTATACTGGTTGGTTGTCAGCACCCAAGCCGTTAACACCGTTTCTCTTCATTTCCAAATATCTGTTTGAAGTTCAAGCGAAACATATCTACTTCTTTGAGCACATGACATTCAAATAATCTTCAATCTTCTACTTGTCAAATAGGCAGGCATAATGATATATGACAGTGGACGCAGTCTCCTTCTCTTTCATGCACAGTCTACAAGTATATAATTCTCAGCCGTTTCAGATGATACCCGAAACCACCATGCCCCATAACAATTGCCACAAATTTTCTAAAGTTTCCTCGCTCCATGCTTAGAACCACCCTGATGCTATTTTCTGTAGAAAACCTAAGAGCTGAATTAGATTACCTACATTATTTACTCATGCTGTTCCAACGTGTCCGATGTTCTTCCATGATCCATTCTATTGATTTCATCCATTGGCATATTCACTTCTGTAATTGATTTGATTAGTTTCAATATCGTTCTATGCCCATAGATTGTTGCAGTTCGATGCCATGTAAGTTTACGAATACCAATCTAGGCGCAGTGGTTACCGAAGTGTTATTCTGATGCGAAATACACCAGTAATTGTCACAAATGCCAGCCTTTGTAATCTTTCCAGATTTATCCCAACAAACTTCTGTGCCGCCTTATGCCGCCACACAACAGAGTCATATGTTATTATGGCTCTTACCATTATTGTGTAGATCCAATGCGTTTTCGGTGAAAATTCCGAAAAAAAATCGGTATACCCTATGACACTGATGTATTGCAATCTTTGCCTTACCAATTTTTTCCTCATAATACTAGATGCATTCCAGGTTAATCTCGTATTATCTAGGTATTATTGATATATTTGGAAACGCCTAAATTAGATCAATAAATCTTCAAAGGCTTAGACTTTATATCTGTAGTCTTTTAAGAGAAAATAGTGTTTGTCTTACAGCATTTATGGAAAGGTTTAGTTCTTAATACCATCGTTCCGTCCACACGGAGTGAAATACTCATAGCATCATCAACAATACTGATGAACCTTACCCTTACCATAATCGAACTATGTCATCTGCATATACCCAATCGAATTCACATTTATTTCTTCAAGGCGTGTGAGTAAAGAGTCTACGATAATGTTTCACAGAAGAAGAGATAATAATACTAACATAAACTAACAATCTGAATATAGTTATTGATCTGGTTTTCAGCACAGTGTCCATCCATCTCACTATCATTGGGGGTTGATGCCACGCGCCTTGAGAGATCTTTTCAGTTTTCCGCACCGAATTTTATCGAAAGCAATTTTGCAGATTTCGATAGTAATCTGCAATCAACTCTGGCAGTGTATGTCCCAAACCACAACTCAATTTGATGCCGAACAATTAAATAAATGTATTGTGCCATATTTCTATAATCTAAGTCTGAAAATATTAGTTTCAGATTTGAAACCAGAAACCTTATTTTATAAATGATCTATTCATTGTGGAAGTTTATGTAATGTATTCCTCAAAACCTCTATGTCTGCACCTCACATACGCCGCCGGTCTTGCACCAAAAAAGTGCTATACCGATTCTACGGACAAGAACCATTAAGTAACTCTTCATTTATCCAGGCAGTAATACCTTATCCAATTCCTTGAAACGAGTAGGTCGTTCAATATATGGAAATGATAATGTTAATTTTTGAAATGAATAAATTTAAGCTGACTCAGTCAATTCTTCGGAGAAGCCACCACCAAATAAATAATTATTTATTTATTAATTATATTAAAATTTTTTTTTCAGATACAAATGGTCTCAAGCAGTATTATTTTTTGATCGTTCAGCGCATTATCGCGTTGCCGGTAAACATACGTGTCATCTGTTTATGCAAGCAATGGCCGGTATGTTTCGTGATAATAATTTAACATTTACATCTTATGCAACAGCGGCAACAACAAATAACATGAATATGACAGAAAATCTGAAAAAAGAAGTTGGATTAGATAAGTCAAGTGAGTTTTTATATTTATTTTATTAATATTTAATTATATTATTTGTACAACTTAATTATTTTGTGGTTACTTTCAATTGTAAACTGCCAAACTTATTGTCAAAACGAATCTTTTGGCCAATTGGTTTGCTTTGCATTTGCAAAATAAATCTTTTCAGTCCACATGATCTAAAAAAAATACGTAAATCAATAGATAATTGCAAATTACTGAGTTGCTGTGAATTGCATTTAAATCATATGAGGCTTTCACCCTAGTAACTTGATAAAACTCAGAGAAACTAAATAAACTACTTGGTCATATTAACCCACTTGGTCTTATTATCCCACTCGTTACCGAACAAACTGGCTAACATTTTTATTATTTATACGTAATTCTTGAATCTTATAATTTGTTTCAGGTTTTTTGGTAAATTCTACAATGAAACTGTAATACCAAATTGTAAAAATTGTATAATCAGTTCATTCCATATTTTTCCATCGGCAAATATTGTTATTCCTCTTGCTCTCACCATTTGATGACCATACCACGAATGTGTAAGGACATTTGCGGTTAAACGAAAATGTTTTATAAAATGTTTAATGTTGAGGAACAGCAATTATTTTTTGTGGACACATGGACTGATTAAATACCATTTGGTTTGGTATTACGATTTCATTATAGTATAGGCATTATGTACAATAATACCCTGCGTAATGCACACATTAACCCTTCGCATATAAGGGAAGAAATAAAAATAGATAAACAAAATAATGAGAATAAAACTAAAAACTTTTTTCCTTTTTCCTTTATTTTTTTTCTGTTTTTGTTAAAGACGGTAATTTGGAAAACACAAAATGATCAAAGCAATTGGAATTTAATGAAATGAAATTTTTATAATACAATTTTATTTCAAATCACTTCAGTTAACCAATTTTGTTATTTACAATAGACAATATGCAATAGAGATAGAGAAGAGCATTGAAATTAAATCGATAATGTGGATTACCATTCAAATACGAGTGTTAGTAGTAGTTTTTGGGTAGATTTTCCTTTATTGTTTGAAATCAGTAGTATTATTAGATTTTCCTTATTATCATCGTACAATATTATATTATTTTGTAGGCGTATAATGTAGGCGGCTGTACCGGGTGGTTCATTCCAAACGAATATTCTCAAATTTATACTTTGAAAACAATGAAAGATATACTGCAAACAACTTTGTAATTTCGTATGTAACAAGTAAAAATGCGTCATCTGGTTAGATTTTGTGCCAAAGTCTTGATATCTGTCCAGGTTTTACCCTGGGCAACCACAGTTTCACGCCATGTACGATTTGGACGGTCCACCTTTCTGCACAACCTTGTGGATTTCACTCTAAGGATTCTTTTGTATGTTTTCCATACCATACTTTTTAACGTAACACCGATCTATCCCCATTTACGTGTCCTAATCTGAATTTCAATCACTATTTGATTGTATTTCGTTCAAAGTTCCTAATTACCAATTGTTGCCCGATAACGATAACGATAATGAATAATCGTTGAGGTAAAGAAAACCTATAAAAATAATGAATAATAGTAGTGTAATGAAACAACAACTGTTTTTCATCAGCGATTACCGTATGGTTTTCAAGTTTTCCCCGACTCGACGAGGCTCCGGCGTGTAGCTAACGTAAGTTATAGTACATTCACAATTTTACGCCGCGATTATTACCAAAATTTACGATACACCCTGCAAACAAAAAAAACCCAGTTTGTTCAAAGGCGAGTTTAAATTAAATATATGGGGAAATTACGTAAATAAACCCGGAAGATAGATTTGTGTAAATCCATATATTAAGATTTAAATTTAAATGAGATATTCTTGAAATTGATATAACATTAGAGATTTCATCATTATACGCGAGTATGAGAAAACCCATCTTACCAAAATTGAATATCTATATCATTTTAATACGTTAGTAGTGGAGGACTTCATTTGGCTATATCTGTATCTGGAATTGTATGTATGGAATTATAAAGTAAGCATTCGTGCAAAGGAAGACTGGAACGAAAAATTTTAATTGGTTGAGAAATGACGCTCATAATTGGTATGCCGATGGGTCGACGATGGACAATAGAGTGGCTGCAAATTACAAAAATATTTCATACAAGAGCATTTTTGCGATTCATTAAGGAAATTCATATATATTAATTATAATTCAAGCGCATAAGACACATGAACCTATCCTTATCTCAGTGCTTGTAGCTCTGACTACACCACCTTTCATATCGCATCGTACTCAAAATTAAAAAAACCCTTCAAAATAATTATTAATCTTATTCTCTACAAAATCGGTTAAATTTAATTTGATTGTTGAATTCCTTGTCTGAAGAATTTCTCGTATTTTGAAGCGACGATCCATTCATCGAATCAATTTCTGATACTTTTTCATAAGAATCGTATGTCTTGATGGGCTACCTGTATCAACTGGAATAAGTGGTGTAGTCGGAAAGAACTATGTCAGGTGAATACAACGGATGGGATAGAACTTTTCAGATCTGTCATTGTAAATGTATAATTTTTAACGACATTTGCAGTATGAGGTTTTGCATTAACATGTTGAAAAATTAATTTGTTCTGTCCATTCACCCATTCTGCGATCGTTTTTTCATCATTGCTTCGTTCAAACGCATTAGTTGTCGTCGCCGTAGACATCTTCAGTTTTCGTTTCAGAAGGTTTCCACAAATCATTGTATACACAACACCTTTTTGATCCCAACAAGTGCAATTGGTGTAACCTTATCAGCTTAAATATTACGTTTTGGCTGTGATCGATACCAGTTTCACCAGACTGTAGCCATGCTTTTTACGCTTATGATTCTCATTGTATAAATCCTTTTTTTATCTCGAATCACAATTTCAGCAGCGGTTATTTTTGTTACTTTAACCAAATGTCATGATTGATGATTTTATAAAAAAAGGGGGAATTGATTCCGGCACTTAGACCAAGGAATTTGTGCTCTTCCTGTGAACTAATCCTTGAAGCGTCTGGTTTTAGAACTATCTATCTATTATATTGAAACGGATATTTTCTGGAATGAAACATAACTTATTTATTCAATGGATAAATCTTTATTTAATTTTAAATTCCATTCTTTTTATTTTATCTCAATTTATATAAATTTTAGTCTTATTCAAGAATTTGTCGCAAATATAAAAATTGTATATACCAAAATTGGGTTGTCACGTTGTCACTTTATCAGTAAGTAAATAACAATTAAAAATTGTATAAATTTAATTAATTAAATACACACGAAATACCTGGCGTCCTAAATTGAAAACATAAAGAATTTAAATGCCTAAGGGTGAAAAAGGACATTTCAATTCATAACTTAATTTATTTCTTTTAAGTCTTTTAATATTTAATTGATAATATTATTATGGGTCGTAAATTGCAAAAGTATACGTACAGATACAGCCTAAACTCTAAATAGCGACATATGAACGTGCCAGCGAAAAGGACCACGAATAAATAGTCACTTGTGCAATTTATTATAGCAAAATTTATGGTTTTACTACGTGTAAACACTCTGCTGTCCATTAAAACAACGATAATTAAATAATTGGGCAATTAATATTTCAATGAAAATTTTCATTAGTACTATAAGAAATTACAAAGGGTGTCCCAAGAATTCACACAAGAATTGGTTTTGCTATAGAAAACATAGGTTTTAAATTTACAATTGTAATTTCATTATTGAATCATAAAGTATACTAGCCTATCGGGTAAATGACGTCTTTACTTTGAAATGTTCCATTACCATTTTGCATAAATGTGATTGAATTTCATTTATACAGCGTTCAATTTCCTCCTTCACGGCGAACGGAAAGGCAGGTATAATCCTTAAACTTCACCAAACCTCCAAACCAGCTACTAAATAATTTATGTAGTGTGAACCGACATTAACAAACTGACAGAATTTCTTAACATTTCCTGAACCATAAGCCAAACTACAATTTGCATTAAGTGACAATGGTGTTTGCAATTCCTCTATCTGGTGATCAGCCATATTCAACCATTTGACGCTTAGTTTCTGGTTTTGTATTGAAAACACCATGTTACAATCATTTTTATGAAGTTTCCGTAACAGTTTCGAACAGGTTCAATAATGTCCTTACAATTTTGATGCCATTCTTGATCATCATTTAATTTATGTGTGGAAAAAGATTGAAGTTGAAGATAGATAAATTTGTTGTTTCCAGTATTCCAAGCTCCATTTGCATGCAAATCTCACTAAAGATTCCTTAGAAATTTTCATCAAATCATATATTTTTTCAATGTTTTCTTCAGTAAATATATGCTTCGGATATGGACGTCTTGGACGTTCTTCATCAATTTTATAGCTCCTGTGCCTTTTGTGAATCCTTTATGTCATCTAAAAACTAGTGGTTTTGATGTTCTTAGACTCTCTCTCTCTCTTTTGTGTTAAAGCACGGCCACCGATTGTGTCTAAGATTACTAATTTATCCAGTCTGCCTGAATTTTTTACTTAATTCCAATTGTCGAATTTAAATCGATTATATATTTTGTAAGAAAAATTGGAAACAGTAGCCACCACTCTTTTATTATTTTTACAGTATTGCTTAACGATGAAAACGCGTGGTTCTTTCATGTGTAGCCTCTTCATTTTTAATAACACTGAACTGCCAGCAGCTGTTAAAATGTCTTATTCTGTTCGTTGGCAACACATCGCACAAATGGCATAGAAATTCAAATCTTTATGTGAATTTTGGGACACCTTTACATATAACATAAATACAATATATATAAATGTCAAAGCTTTGGGCCAAACCCTTTTTGTGTTCAACTGTTCCTGTTCTCTAAATACGTTCTTTGCTATTTATGTGTTGAAATGTTTACAAAAATATTTTTCAATAAAATGTAAAAATTTGTATTATTATCAATCAAAATATCAAAACAAAAGATTTATGTAAATTTATTGGATTTGTTGGCGGATACACACACCCTTAAGGCATTTTCTTGTGCTCGTATATTTTTATATCACTTTTATATTTGTTCTTTTCAAAATTTAAATTGTAAATGAAATTTTTATGTTTGTGTACTTTTTTTTAGCATTTCTTTTCGCATAACAAATAAATTTTTGAACTCTATAATTTATTTAAACTGGGCAATCTGCTTTCATGACAATAATAATATCTGTTTTTTTTTTATTGATTGGATTATAACCAACCAGGAGAATTTAGATTATGGCTCACACACTCTTTTCCTAAGTGTTTGGTAATTTATGAAATTTCTCCCTTTTGATGCTAGAATTGATCCAAGAATTGAGTCATATAGAATCGATGGCTTCATATGATTGTGTAAAGCACATTCAGTGCAGTGTATATATGCACCATAGATCTGAATAAGTGGTAAACTGATGGAGTAACATCTGGTGGTGTAAGAATACATTCCTAATCAAATGCTTCTAACGCGTTTATGTTTAGTGGTGGCACTTTATCGTAATTTTTTAAATATTCTAATAATTTTTCTTATAAATTACTTCTCTGTAAATTACTATTTATTGGCACAACATTTTCCGCACAATCCAGGAATTATAAAAATGTGGCAGGTCAAACTACAATACAAAGAAAATTTCGGTTCTTTTTTTTTGCGACCACTTTTTTAACCAATGCCGGACAAAAAAACCACTCTGTAACTTAATGCGTTGGACGATCGCTTATATACTGTGGAAAGTATCAATAACACTTTGACGGTTTGTTAAGTGGTTGATTCCAAATAAATTTCGTGACCACATCCATTCACCAGGTGTATGCATATGAAACTGTAAGTTTTAACATAAAAATATAACGTTTATTTAAAAAGGATCACTGCGATAATATTTTATTCAAAATAATTGCCATCGCTAGCTATACACATCTTTGTCATCTGTCTGACAATTATGCGACTGTTCCTCTTTTCTTGAAAACTATTCAGCCGAAATCCAATTTTACAGTTCTTCAGATATTTTAAAGTGTCTTGCTGTTGATCTGTATGTGTGAGTTGTCCATCGATGAAAACAAAGGGTAAACTCGGAAGGAGCCAGGACTGGTGAATGGGACTAATACCAACCAAGCGATTTGATCGCCTTTGCTTGCATTTATTGACGGTAGCGATCACTTTATTGTAGTTTCACCAGATTTTAATAGTTTATAATATACTATAACTTTCTGATCCCATCAAATACATTGAGCTTTATCTTCTTTTCGAATCGATAGTTCGGTTTTGCATTCAATGTTTCTCGTTGACCTGGTGTAACGTTGTGTTTTTTTTTCGTTTAGAATTCTCAAAATAAATCCACATTCATTCCAGTCACAATTCGATGTAAAAAAAAGTCTTCCTTTCATATGCCTTCGTTGATACAAAATTTCGCTGATCCTTTTTCGGGTTTCCATTTCCTTTTTTTTCATTCAGTTCATGTGGCACGCACACTTTTTTTATTTTTCTCATAAATTTTAAACGCCGAGAATTCGTTGCTTGTTCAACATTCAAAGCTAGTGGTTCCATAGCGTAGTGGTAAAAGCGCACATGTCATTTAGCCAAGCCGGAGAATGCGCGCGTTCGATTCCCAGTATTTTTACATGGAAACAATATTTCAGTTTCATTATAAAAATTATTCAACTAAATTATCATTTGTCCAGTTCATGAAATCAAAAAGTACATAAGCTAATGGACCCAATCCTTGCCATGTTTTGGAATCTTTTACTTTGGACAATGGCATTTCAATTTAATTGTTTTCAATGTGACAGTATTTTGGAAAATAAAAATGACCAACGGCAGATTGCATCGTTGCAAATTCATTCATAATAATCCAGCGGGAAAAAGTTTAAATCCAAAAAAATTAAATATTCAGAGAGCTTAACAAATGTTTCCATAAAATGCAACGGGGTTTATATTCACTCATAAGAATAATTGAATTAATATAAAGTATCTGTTGAAACATAAATGCAGACCAATTGCAATGAATTGTTATATTTACTCACATACGGCAAAATTTATCAACTTGACTGCAATGTTATGCGATAAAGCGAGGGAGAACTGCTAGGGAGCGATGACTTGGCGTATGTCTGAGTAATCAACTCAGAAGAAATATTAATAGATTCTAACATTCAAATCTCCTGCCATTTGTTTTCGAGTGTTCGCGAGTAATCTGCATCCATAGCAATGCTTGCAATTCGGTGTCTTCAAATCTTTTTTACGATGCTTTTCCACATTCTTGTTGAATTGTTGGAATCACTCATCCGGACATTGTCATCAGCTACATTTTTCTTTAGAAAAAAACATCAAAAACGTAGTCATTTATGTGCAAATTACAATTTATCGCTGGAAAAAATCATTAGAAATTCATATTCCGGTTATTTATCGGACGGAGGAGTTTGGTTTGGTATATCATAAATATAATTCTAATTAAAATTCAAATCCATGTGCGATGCGAGATAATAAAAATATAAATTTACTTTTATAATATTTATTATCTGAACCCCCTACGTCTCGTTGTTGTTGTTGTTATTATTAGAACCATATCAATAAGAATTCAATTTACCTAACGATTGTAGATTAAAAATAGAAATTAGTTGATGATGATTTGTTGGTTATAAGCGGGCTCTTTTGCGTGCTTAACCAAATTTATTTCCAATAATTGTGTGTGTGACATATCATAAATTCATTTTTTTATTTTATTATACAATTTATGAATACAATATTTCATGTTTTTCCATCCCATTTCTTATGCTTGGAAAATGTTTGTTAATACGTTTTTTCTTGTCATTATTTACAACATCACAACATTACGTGCCGCCGCCGTCGTCGTCGTTCAACAGCTGGATAATGTAACTTTTATGTTTTTCCATTCACATTATACTTTGCTTTTTTTTTTCTCATCCCTTTTTTGTCTAATATAATTTAAGAAGTGAGAAAAGAAAATGATAAGTAACTTTCAATAGATTCCATTTTTTAAGTAATTTAATTTAGGAGTTCATTGATTTTGTATTCTGTGTGTGTGTGTGTGTGTGTGTGCGCGACTATAAATAAAAGTTGACAAAAAAAATTGTAATATTGTACGTGTAATAATATAAAAATCATAAACACCTTATTTTTAGTACGTATATTAAAGTATAAATAACAGGACAATTGAAAAGTCCCCGGTCTACCATAGTAAAACAAATTTCTTTGGCAAAATTTGATTTTATTATTCAACATAGTTGCCTTCGAGGGCGATACAGCAATTATAGCGAGTTTCCAACTTTTCTATACCATTTTTGTAGTACGATTTGTCTTTTGCTTCAAAATAGGCCTTCATCGTGTGCAGCTGACTGTCGATTGGACTCCGGAGTGAAATGATGGACCCATGTTTCATCCATTGTCACATATCGACGCATAAATTCAGGTTTATTGCACTTGAACAACTTCAAACACTGCTCAAAATCATTAACACGTTGTTGCTTTTGATCGATTGTGAGCTCGCGCGGCATCCATTTTGCACAGCTTTCTCATGTACAAATATTCGCGAATGATATGATAAACAAGTTCAGATAATATATTCACAATGTCTGCTATTTCGATCAACTTCTCTTTACGGTCATTCAAACAGCCTCTTTTGGGCGTCCACTGCGTTCGCCGTCTTCGGTGCTCTTTTCACCACGTTTAAACTTAACATTCCAATCAATGATGGTTGATTTTCCTGGTGCAGACGCCGGAAACTCTTCATCAAGCCAAGATTTTACTTCAACTGTATTTTTTCCCTTCAAAAAGCAATATTTTATCACCACACGAAATTCTTTTTTTTCCCATCTTTTTTCAAATAACAAAAGTAGCTACACACTCACAACGCAATATCTCACAAACTAATGGTCGGACTGCTGTTAAATTTTGACACGTATCGTTTGAAGATTGGTACTAACTAAAAATATAATATTGATTTAATACTAGCACTACCATCTGTATGTCAGACCGGGGACTTTTCAATTGGCCTGTTAGTCAATGTACGTACTTAACCTAACTTATAGTATTATTATTATTATTATTATATCCGATTTGGTGTACAAAGAACAAATTCTTAATATGTAAATAATTTTTTATTCTATTATTATTATTATTATATGCAACGCGTGAAGTATTATTATAGTCTCAATGTATGCGTGTCGGTGGTAGGGATGGCTTGTGTAAAAGGAAAAAAAAATTGAGTTTATATGTTTTTCATACAGTCAACAATTAGAAGTTTGCATGTATTTTCGTCCTTTTTTTTGTAAGTTCAGAAATAACTTGCAAATAAGTTAGAAATTAGTGAATTAGCTGTTTCCGCATGGCGTTTCATGATATGCGAAAGATTTATAAAGATGAGGAAATGGTTATCCCATGAATTGACTCGAAATTGCAACGACAAACCGATACAACATCACACTTTCTTTGTTTGCCAAGCATAAAAAGAAGAGTTTTCTGTGGCGTATCGTGACTGGTGATGAAAAGTGGATCAACTACGACAAGCTCAACCATCCACATCGACAGCAATACGTAACATTCATCGTCTGAAGGTAATGCTATACATTTGGTGTGACCAACATGGTGTAATATATAGTATAGCTCTAACAACTAAATTAATGCAAACTTTTATAAGCGTCAATTGAATAAATTGCATGGAATCATTAGAAAAACAAAACCAACAATAGCGAGTAACAACAAAGCAAGCATGTTTGCAAAAGCCGTATTGAAGATCGGATATGAAGTACTCCCATCGTATACTCATCAGACGCAGCTCCTTCTGATTATCACTTATTCAGATCGATGCAGCACGACCTGGTACGGGGTTCGTATTTACAAAATGTTGAAGAAGTGCTAAAATCGATAGACGTTTTGGATTCAATCATATTTCCAGGTAGATGGGAAAAACTTGTCGATATGATGAGATGAATGATGGAAAATATTTTAAATAAGATAACTTGTAATAATAACTCCTTTATTTATTTTATAAATAATGGACGGAAATATTTTCAAACACCTAATATTTTAATATAAAAGGGAGTGTTTAACTTATTTAATTTTGAAGGATTTTTTGTAATAAAAAAATACTTTTTATTTATGGAAAATGGAAGATTTTATTTCAATTAATATATTTTCGATCGCTTGCTATTACTTTTAACTCATGTTGCTGGTAATATGTGAATTTCGTGGTCGGAAAACGATTTTGGTTTCAAAGCAATCCATCTATCGAGCCATTTTTTAAATTTTATCATATATTTTGTGTAGTGATGGTGTTGACGATCACAGTGCACAGTTCAGTGAATAGGGTAGCATGCGGTAGAATTTTCCATTTAAATTCTTCCAACATATTTTTTACTTAATTCATGTTAAAGCAGTAATAGTTTCATTTGATTTTAGTAACTCCACCGTTCTTCTTTCTGACACCACCACAAATGCGCAACATAACCACTTACACTTTCATGAATGTTACGTTTTGGAGTCGATGTTGATGGCCGACCAGGATCAATTCACGATTTTGTTTTGTGTAGTAGATCCACTTTTCATTACCAGTTACTCTTCAATGCCTTGTATAAGCAATGAATTATAAACCATTCAACGATTTTCACAGTCAGTTCATGTGGCATCTATTAAGTTTACATAGATTGCCGATTGAAGCATCTTTTGCATTGATTCCAGTGTAAAACAAGTTCCCACGGATTTTAAATAAGACTGCAAAAAGCCACTATAAGGCGTAAGGTGTAAGAAAAAACCTTATCAATGGTAAAACTTGGTAGGTCAGCATAAAGTAACAGTGGACAGACAGATTTCAGAATAATCTTCCTATGTGTATTGAGAAAGTCACCTCATTCCATTCAAGAAGGATTACTGTCTCGAAGAAGAACCTTTTTGATGTATTTTGTTTGCTTTTGTGAAATATTGAACCGTGAACCGTTGAACCGTTGTAATATTTGTTAATAAAATCGTAGAATTAGAATTGAAAGAGTATCTTTATGGAAACCCACAGTCGCTATAATATACAAAAACATGATTCTATTAGCCTTAGTTTTATTATTTAGTAATTACATGAGTAATAAAAAGATGATAAATCAAAAAGTTTTTAGTTAACACTCACTCCAATTGAAACTAAAATAATAAAAATCTTTTCCAATTTCCATTAGTTTGTTTTTGCCCTTGAAATGGAAATATTTCAATTTCATTTCCCGATGGTTAATTTCAAGTCTATTATTAATTATAATATACGCATCACCACCACCACCACCACTCCCTCCACCATCACCACCACCTACAGATGATGATACAAAACAATTGAAAATATTCCAAATTAACATTTTCTGTTGTAACATTTTAAAATAAATTTCGTTCTAATACAATTATATTTTCAATTTACAAAACTCATTATAATAAGAAAAAGTTTAGAGATGAAAATGGGTGGGATGGGTGGTTGATTGGGGTTAACTATACAATGTATAGACTGTGTCTAACCCACGTGTATAACATTATGCTGTTGATTTATTCTATAGCCTCACACCAACACCATAGCATTCTTTGATCAAAACCTCAGAACAAAAATTTGTTGTAGACGACTATTTATAGAAAGAGATTCTATAATCATGAACAAAAAAATAATATAATTGGGTATAAATAATGGTGGGAAGACAACATCTGGTTCATCCATGAATGTGGATGTAAATGAGTTGAATGGTTTCTTTTTAAAAAATAATGTGTGCACAGCAAGTTGAGTGACAGCTGTGACAGCCTTATAGCAATCGCATTCTGTTGCAGCATTTGAAATTTCCTTTAGTAATATTCTCAATGATCGCTATTTCTACTAATTAAGTCATATTCTGTTGATCCTGAATGCATTTATAAAATTACTTACTTACTCCATAGCATTAAAACTCAGGTACGGTTTTAACCTTCTCCAATCTGGCCAATCTGCAGCTAACGTTTTCCAATCCCGAATTTTAAGGATCTTAAAATTGTTGTCCTTTTTTCGCCTTGCTTGAGTCGTTGCCATTTATCTTGTCCGATCCGAGACCGTGTTGCAGAGTTCATAACTGGTTGTTTTTCCGTAAATGGTAGTTAACCATACGTCTAACTTGTACTTAATCATTCTGTAAAATCGTAGGACGTTTACAGCAGGAGTATATTTCACCTCTTCCGAAGGCAGTTAACTAACTAGCCATGATTGATTGAATCACTGAATCATTAACTATAAGTTTTAATCGGATACTCCTTACCTCATTGTATTTTTAATACGCACAACTGCCAGCTGATTGTCCGCGGCTACTTATTTATAATTCATAGCTAACGAATTACAGACCACGTTCCACTATCCGTAACCTGTGGACGCATTCGGTTGCAACTGGCTTTGTAAAAGTATGCTATAACCAATATGCCATCCGATTTTATAAAATTACTTTAGGAAATTTATCGTTTTGGAAGGTTGTGCCGAATATTTGATCCAATATCTAAATCGTATTCGCCGACGATTCCTTCTGTTTACCGTCCAATTAGTATACTGCCAATATAGTCCTTCAAAGAGACTGGAAATTATTCGAAAGGGTCAAATATGCAAATTTATAAATGGCAACAAAATTTTAAATACATATCAATTTGATTTTCATGGACGTCCAGTACAACGCTATGACGGTATTACTAAAGGTGGGACACTGGTATTGATAGCGGTGGCCAGTAAAACCACTTTCCGACTTTTCCAAAACCATTGACGGTGTTGAACCATGACATTTTATGTTCTAAACTATATGTAATTTCCGTTTTTCTGCTGTTGCGATGGAACACATGGAACTAATCGAAGTCAACTTGTGGATAATGAGTGTAGAACAATACAAAAATAAATCGGAATATATTTGGAAAAAGAAGAATCTTGATATTACGGTCAATTTTGAAGTGGGGTACTCTTAGAGTTAAATAATTTCTTGTAAACATCGCTACGATAATGATCGACAAAAGTATAATTCAATGCATATGGGGGAATGACGCAGAGAATAGTCGATAATTTCTTCGAAAATGTTCAGCAACGATTGACTTCTACAAACAGGATAGAATTTTAAAATAGACGCTTTTCTTTTAAAACCACCGGGTGCGGCAATGGGTTTAATTCATTCATTTTGTTATAAATAAAATTAAAATATCGTACATTGAAAAGGAAAAGTATAAAATGAATTGCAACTTTTTTTATGACATGAAAATTTGACATAATCATAAAAAAAATAAATTCACTTTTTTCTTTATCCCTTTTCCTTATCATGTTGTTAAGATTTTATTATTATACATGTGCACACTGTGTCTCATAAATAATGAGAATGTCTTTATAATATTATAATAGAATCCATCGGTAGCAATCTGTTACAGCTACAAATTGTTTTATGTAGTGTGCACCGACCGTAACAACCTGACATTTCGTTCAATGGAATCCAAGGTGGATCGCATTACGTGACATATAGCTTACCCTGAAGGTATAATGTCCTGCAAATTTAATAGTATGTTAAGATAGATTGACACTATACATAAATCTATTAGTAGCTAACAATATGGCGCTACGGGTTCTATTATATATTATAAAGCCATTATTTCTGAGACAGAGGGTTTATATAGTTTTTTTTTACATAGAGACAGATATCATACACAACACACACACACACACACACACACACACATGGGCATATACTCCCAAATAAATAATGTTTTATTAACAAGCATAAATAAACAAAGAATAACATAAATTATTTGAATGGAAAATGTCTGCGTGCGTGACATTTTCAAAACAAACTTTTAAGTTTTAGTTAAAAGTTAATGAAATACTTTTGTAAATTATATAAATTATATGAGACATTGTGCCGGTGTATGTGGATGTAATGTAATTAATGACGTATCTATTTAATTATATAAACATCTTATTATAGATAATTATATTAGATTAACTAACACTAAAACACCAGCAATTCTCCATACAATATACAATAAAGGATACAGGATGTTGTCACATGTTACCGAACGTGATGTTACGCATTTAATTCTATAGAAGATAATTTATAATTTTATAAATTCTTCTAGAATGCGATATGCTGGCCTTAATTACTGGAAATATTTAATCATGTTATGAAAAAGGATGTTCCTCTCCTTTAAGGTTGAAATATGTATTAGAGAACAAATCAATCTGAAAAAAAACATCATATTGCTGGCCTTTTTATTTATATTCATTTCTTTGTAGTTTGTGCTGTCATAGAGTTACACTTGACACGCACACACACACACACCGATCGTTGTAGTTTTTCCACATGCTCCCTAACTACTACCTTCAGTGTGATGTGTCATCACACAACATAGTCATATATGTTATTATGGGTCTTACCATCATAGTTTAAATCGATCCAGTGCATTGATCTGTATTTCTCCAATCTTTTTGCAGTAAAGATAATAGAGTTCGTTTTTCCAGCATTTATAGAACGGCCGTTTTCTTTGCATTGTATCACTCACGATATGTCGTGGCTTACCGAATCGTATGTACATTTATTTGCTCAAATCGGTTAAGTAAAGAGTCTACAGTGTGATGTGGAGATAATACTCCACACTAGGGACACATAAAATGCCGATCTGAATTTTTATTGCTCTGTTTTACCACATTTTAATCAATCCATTTCACACCAAGACTTGGTTGATACTATGTCTCATGGAAGCCACTATGCGACGAGCCGCTACAACTAATACAATACCGTCTTTGGTAATATCTCAGCCTGATATATACTTGATGATATATTGTATATTTAGAGGAACTGTCCTTACCAAATAATCTGCCACTATTCATTCCAATGTTTTTTAATAAAAAAAAATGAACCAATTAGACTAATTGGTTTGAATGCTTTTGTTTCTGTGCAGTCCTCCCTTTCTCGATTAGGAAGGAAAACCACTTTTATTTCTCTCTAAACTCGTGGTATAAACTTTGGCTTAAGACAATTCAATTATTAACCGAAGTTTTGGTGTCACCTTTACCCATTTTAATTACTGGATCCTTAGCAACCATCTTCTGAAGTCTACTGACCCCAAAGATGTATTTACATCTCTGACCAGAAGTTTAATTCTATTGTTATAATACTATTATGTAATTGGGAATATTTGGAAGAGTACCCGGCAAGAGTAGAGAGGTGGTTTTAGTACCACCTATTTCCACAAGTCATTTGACACTTATGATTAAATACTTCTGTTCATGACAATCGCATCAAAGACACCCAAACAACCGTCCATTATCCACAATATGTTCAATATTTTGTCGTTTTGAGAGCGCATCAAAGTACTGAGAAAATTGTCAACAACTGTCACAAATCGCTAAAATTTAACATCATTATGAAAAGGATTAAGTCCAACAAACAATTTAAGATAATCTGTTAAATGGATAGTTACTCCTACACACACCTCATTTGGAGTGGTTTGGTTTCGAAAGGGGCATAACGAGACTAAGTTGCAGTAGAATCAGCTACCCTTCCACCACATCACATTTTATCATTTAGCATTTGCACACATTCAAAAATAATGGAAACTCCATAAAATTATACTGGCCCAATTCTATTGGGAATATTTGTGTCCTTGTGGAAGCACTCTGAAGACGATTTGATTGTGTCCAACCGACTTCCACACATCTTTTGGAACTTATTATTAAAATTGTAAATACGAAATTTTAAGAAAACTATTTATATACTCGATCAATTTTATAAGGATTAATTGGAAATAGTAGCGTCCTGCTGAAAAAAATTGTGTGGGTATTGTCACCAATTTTCATAAATATTGTGTACAGAATGTGGAAGTAGCGTCATATTGTATAAGCTTTACATTACATTCATAAAAGCTCGTAGTTTGCTCTTATTCGGTTTTAATCGATTCCATAGAATCACAAAAATTGAATTTCAAATCCTTTAGGATTTCAAGAGAAACGTGCGTGTAATATTTGAAACTTTAATTTGCCTTCGGTGACATTAAATAACACCCCATAACATTATATATTATACATAAATGTAACACGCACCCGTACCACTACACACCGTATCCCACCTGCTGTAAATCTATCCTGTTCTCAAAATTTACGTGTTGAAAGGAAAATAACAAAAAGGATCTATATATTTAAATATAAAATTTATTAATATTATTATTATACTAATCTCTTTTGGTAAGTCGATATCCCTATAACATTAAATTTTCAATAGCACAATATAATTACTATGGCATAGAATAAAGACAAAATTTGATTAGAGAATTTTTCCTTTGTGAAAATGATATTTTACATAATTGGTTTTTTTTTTAATCTATACAATATTTTAAATTGCGAATGAATGTGAACCTACGCAACATTAAATAAATTTGACAATGATATTAATTTGATTTAAAATTACAATAAAGACCCACATTAGACATTTTGAAGGTGATGGGTGTAGTAGAGCTATAGCTGATGTTAACGAGAAATCCAATATATCTTTTAAGTAAAAATGACAGTCCGTGGTACATAAGAAAATAAAGAAAGTTATCCTCTTTAAAAGTCATGTAATACTAGAACTTATTTATTCCACATTATTCACCCTCTGTCCCATTATAAACCAGAATGGATTCGAAAAATACAAAAATAATAATATTATCAATCGATTTCAAGAAGTTTTTATCAACTTGAGTGAGTTCAATACGCGATGTTTTTTGCAATGCATAGTTCGGCGCAATTTTTGATCATCTCATCTTCGAATTCAGCTTACATGGACAGAATTTTTTTTCAGTCAAATACCGATGAATTGTTGTTTTAGGAATACACCTGGTTCAATTTCCAAGAATCTGGTTGAAGATTTCTTGCAAACTCTTACGAAAACACTTACATTTTGATTGGTTTCTTCAGTAATCAATTCACACATAGTCCATCTGAATGTTCATCATCATTAACACCTTCTCTATAGACCATCTTTGAATATTCGACGTTGTTCTTCTTTCAATGCCCATGGTTTCCACACAGCAGTCTCCATACAAGAATGTATAGGTAATCATTCAGCAGTGCACCGGTTAGCGTATAGCAGATCATGCCATAGAATATCACTCTCTTCATTACCTACAATATCTTTGTGAGTATACGTATTCCACAAAACTATGACATCGTTACACAGTGATGATTTACTAATTACTATACAGAATTGACCTCAATCTCTTTATGAGCAGCTTCTCGAACACTTTTGACGACACTATTGATTTCGATTTGGATTAATATATGATTCTACCGCATTTGGATCTTTGTCAACTTTTGGAATTAATATTATTTACTGGTCCACCGTGTCAATTGGGTTATATATATTTTTATTAAAAATTAAATTAAAATATTATTTCAATATTAATTTTTGTATTCTATTTCGTTTCAGGTAAGTGGAATTAAAATATTAATTTTATAAATTACAATCAATTTATTGTTAAAAGGTAAGATTGTTCTTAATTTATATAATTTCATTGCGATTAACAGCATCAAATATTCCCAAAATCTATAATTTAACTGAATTTATCCTCTATTTATTGCTGGAATTATCAGGAATTAAATATAAAAAGTTATTATTATAGAAATTTTTAAATATTTTGATCCTTGAACTTGCTATACAATGCAATTTCTTGTTTTCCGTAGAGGGCTCTTTTAAATGGTAAAAATATGATAACAAAATAAATGCATAAATTTAAAAAATTATTCTGAAAAAATTCCAAATTCTTACAACATCATCAGTTCTACTCAAATTATTGTTAAATTCTTAATGCTTTTTAC
Source organism: Bibio marci (assembly GCA_910594885.2). Taxonomy (NCBI): domain Eukaryota; kingdom Metazoa; phylum Arthropoda; class Insecta; order Diptera; family Bibionidae; genus Bibio; species Bibio marci. Next base: position 13,920,817 of record OU343116.1, on the reverse strand, counting down.
CTGATTTCTTGTTTAATATATACTCTTTCCAGGTGTTAGATTTCTAATTTTAATCTAATTAAAAAGTTCCCTCGATTCCAAAAAACTCTTAAGTTCAACACAATTTCTGTTTTTAATTCATAACATTTTATGAAAGTATCAAAAATTGGATTGACGAAACGACGATCGCGCTTCAAAAGAATATAAGACTTCTTTACACGCAGAAAATCCGTTAATTGTCTGAAAGATGGTCGATGAAGATTGTGGCTTTTGATGGAACATATACAAATTGTGTAGCACTTTTGCAAATACTTGTAAAATAAACATGTAATTTTATGGTAAAACTTACTTTTGCATATATCCAAAACAAAGTCTATATGATAATACGCTCAACAACAATATACGGTGGTGCTGTGGCTACGTTGTTGCGGTTGCTCACGAAAAATTGGATTAATTATTGACGTGCTTACGGCGGGCATTGTACACTAAATTATCATGCGTTTGGTGACAAATTTCGTTTGTACTTAATGTATCTTTGGTGAAACCAGACCATTTTGCGTAACCTGACGCTTCGTGGATTAATTCGTAGAGATCAATACTTAGACCATGTCATGTGTTGAAAATATTTCCAATTTTATAAAATCGTTGACAACACTGAGTTGTGTTGCACATTAGTACTTATTAATGCGGGTTTTAATATAATACATCTGAAATTATTATAATAATAAATATTGGTTTTATAACACATAGGTCAAAAAGTCCCGGACCTAAGTAATAAAACAACATTTTTATTCATCAATATATAGTCTCCTTTGGCGGCAATACAATCATTGTAATGCTTTTCTAATCTTGCGATGCTGATCTTTGTTGAACGATTTCGACGATGACTTCCTAACGTCTGAGCCAAATCTGTTGCCACGGTACATCATTTTAAGTTCGGCGGAGAGGTGGTAATCGCTGAAAGCCAGATCTGAACTATGCGGCATCAATTCAAAGCCCAATTCGTGCATTTTTGTCATAGTTTTCACTCGCTTTGCGACGCGATGCCATTCGCATGGTGCAACAAAATTTTCTTCACCAAATATAACCTCTTTTTGGTAATTTCAGCTTTCAAATGTTCCCAAATAACTCATTAAGTTGCTGTTCATTCTTTTTCCACGTTCAAAGTATAGTTAATAAAAATTATACCTTGTGCATCCAAAAATACGAAAGTCATAACCTTGCCGGTCGTTTGTTGTGTTTTTAGATCACTTTGGACGGCTTTAATCGGCTGCATGCCACTCAGCTGACTGTCGACTGGATTTTGGAGTGAAATGATGCGGATCTAATTTTAATTCATTGTAATGGAGCGACACAAAAATTCAGACTTAATTCACTCTTAAACATGTCCAAACAGCGTTTGTTTTGTTGTTCTGTTGTGAGCAAACGTTGATAACAACTTTTTCATACCCAAATGTTTGTGTGTATAACACTGAAAACATTGTCTTTTGATAACTTCAACGGGTGGTGTCAGTTAGACAATTGTAACTTCACTTTGCAATTACGCCGTAATGATTTTCAGGATTTTCAGGATAAACAGCCTCATTTGGGCGGCCACAACGTTATAAGCAACATCGGTGCAAACGTGTTTAAAATCATCGAACCAACGGTGTTTGATGGTTGTTGTTGATGAAACAGCAGAGTCCTGATAACACTTTTGAAGCCATTCCTCTGCTTGAACGAATTTTTCGTCTCATTAACAAATCAATGATAAATCAACACACGAGAAACTGCTTTGAATTCATTTTTCGGAATATAACAAACAAAGTGTTCACTGTATCCTCTGAACTAATGGTCGGATATTATGAAAATTTGACAGTTGCACTATTGAAATATCATACGAGTATCATTCGTTAGAGACATCATCGGCTGGTTAGGCCCGGGACTTTTTGACCCATGTATTATGCGTTGCATTGCATTGCACTTTTACCAAACAAGTAGCAATATATTGTGTTATTGTAATTTATATTTGTAATTACAAATTACCATTTCTTCTTCAGCATATTATTATTTATTTGTACATTAAACTCGCAATAACTGTACATATTTTTAAAGACATGAAGTGCATAAGATGGCGAGTGAGTGCATTTGATTGATGATTGCGACGTTCTTTTATTTAATAATACAACAACAAAAATAATAAATATAATTTCAGAATATTCAATGGTAATTATTAACAAAAAAAAAATACAAATATTATAAATTTCGGGATCAGTGAATCTTTTAAATGGTTTTATTTTTAAACTTACACACACAGACATATTTTCAACAATATTTTAATATTTATAAATTTACAAAGATGTTGATGACTCATACCATCTTAAAATAAACAATTATTCGCATTTTAACACACAAAAAAAACCGGTTTAGATTTTTTTTATTTATAAAATACATTTTTGTAAGAATTTATAAATAAAAATTTCTTCCTTAAATGTTAAAAAATTTAAATTCAATAAAATATTTGCATAAACGAATTAATTTATCGTTTATTTTATTCATATGTGCACCAGCGCGCTCCAACGTTCATCTCTCATATGATGCTATTCCTATTACACATTGGTGCAGACATGGATGATAATAATAATAATAATAATAATAATAATAATAATAATATATTAAATGCATTTTTTTGAGAAATGATTGAAACAGAATTCAATTTTGTGTTGTGCTCTCTTGATGTTTTATAGAACGAAAAAATTATAAATATAATGCGTTTTTTACTAAATTTAAAGATCAAAGATGCACCACTTAAAGATGTTTTGTCTGGTTTGGTTTATAATTGATGCGATAATTTTGTTAACTCGTAGGGGTTGTTGAACGCAATCGGCGTCTTTTATATTCTAATTTGTTTATTTATATTTCGCTTGTGATATCAGATTGCATCAATCTTCTAATTATGCGATCTATTGGTTTAATTTAATGGAATCTGCGCCTGTACCATATTACAAAGTTGCAGAAATTTAATTTTATCGTTGATGATGTTGTTTTAAGACTGGAAAAGGCGAAAATAAATGAATGTCTATTACTTAGACCAGAGAAGAAAACCATTGTGCATATACCCACGTCACGGTCCTCGATCGAAGCTTCGATTATCTGATATGATAGACATATTTTTTATAAACAATTCTTTCGTCGACAAGAAATGATTTAGCTCAAATGAAGTTTGTAGTTTGAACAGTAATGTAAAAACAACCACCGCATCTGGACAATACCCTAACGACAGTCCTCACGTAATCTCCATTTGCCGCAAAACTCGTCATTTATCAACAGCCGTCCATTTACACAATTTCGAAAACTCTATTTAGAAGTAGTGGAATGATATGCGTGAAAGTTTATTTAATCCTATTTTTATAACTGTACCGAGAGTCTATATTTCATTGCAACTTTGTGTGTAGACTAACAAAAGTGCACCAAGATAATTAATGGAGTGGTTGCTCTTGAAAATTTTTTTTTCATCTTGTTCCTTCAAATGCCTTTTTCTTGTTTCGCAAACATTTTGTAGAAGAAGTGGAGCTGTCGTTATGAAATGTTGGAATTAAGCTTTTGTGGGGAAAGTTGTGGACACTTCTCTTATGGTATTGATGTGAATATTTACTTAACCAATTTTGGTTGCTGTTACTCTTTTTTCGAGAATGGTTTCGATCCATTTTGTGTTTAGTGCACTCACAATTAATTCATTGAGTTCATTAAATTTATAATAATGAAATGTTTCTTCTTCTAAACCCCCAGAATGCTATATAATATTATACAACTTTCCGGACACAGTTCTATTGGTAAAATCTCTATTATGCCATCGTTTCTTTACGTTTCTATAAAAATTATAGCACAATACATTGCCATTCAAACATAAACATAAATACTACAATAATATTACATATATTAACAAAGGTCCCAAGCCCTCGTAAGTAATAGCATATACAGAGATGATAATAATGGAAGCCTTTTATTGATGTGTTATTGAACTATATATACACAACAACAAAAAATTGTATTATAATAGGAAACCGAAACTCACATTTCATATATAGAAATATAAAAAAAGGAAACATTTTCAATTTATAAAATAATTTTACATTTAAATTTAAAGGACACCACATCCCCATCAAAAACATACGAGTCAGTCAGTAAATGATTCAGTTCAGTAAATATATTTGATATAATCAATTATATATTGATGATTGCATGCGTGTACCATATGCCTTGCACGCATAGCAAACGGTAGAATGTCTGAATGGCTTTCGGCCCCGCACGACATCAGATGACTTTAGAAACTGTATAAAAACCATTTAATTTTGTTGGAAAAATGTACCGAATCCTTTCCAAAACAAAAATATATAAAATCCTTACAGATTTCCTTACGGCGAAAGCAATTCAGAAACTATACCACAAATCATTCAACTATTCTGGTACATGAAATGCGGTCGATTAGACGGTGTCGACTAGTTTAAATGCTTGAAATAGCTGTCGTAGGTGGCTGGATCTCAAAAGAATGAGTTGTAAAATATTTTGTATGAAAAAGGTTTTCACATCAAAATAGAAGAAGAATTTGTCAGACATTCATCTTATTTTATATTTGTATTTATAAATAAATACAGAAATCTTTATATTTAGATTTAGAATGTATTTAAAATTTGCATATTATTTAAAAATGGGCAAAAATCAATAAATGTTAATATTACAAATTGAAAATTTTCTCACAATATAATAAGTGAAAACACATTTAAGGTTTAAGTCTATAACTTGTAATTTATCTATACAAATATTGTCATTAGTATGTGGTAAATGTATGGCAATGTAATGTATTAAAGTTGAACTGTATAATGTAATGTGGATGAAGGTTTACAGTCAGGCAGGTGGTGGCGAGAGTGGTTATGCTTTTATATTCCATTGCTGCTAATTTAAGAACACCAACAGAGTCCATTTTGCCGATATTATTTATATCATCGTCGTCGATTTTAATATGAGATCGATTATGAGTCGAGCTATTTACGCATAGACCATAGGCATTTTGCAGAAACTTGTGATTTCAATGGGAACCTTATTTACAGAAAATTCTTAAGTGTAACAATATATTTTGCTATACCAAGACCATTGTAATATCATTTGCATAGACCTGAGTATAGAAACCAGTAAGCGGTGATGCGACACACTCCTGTGGACAATCTCTTACGATTGCTACGCAGATCGCGACCTCAGCAGTTATGATCCTTAGTCGAAGCACATTGGGAGTCTACATCAGATTTCACATCAGAGAGATTCTCATATGTCCGATTGCTCTAAAAGTATACTTAGAATTGCATCAAACATATATAAGAGTAAAGCCTATATCGGCCTGTCGCTTTTGATGTCGTTATATCTGATTTGTAATACACCCAAAACGAAGAGTGAAATCGATAACTTTACGACTTATATTTGTAACAAAAGTTGGTGCATTACCTCAATTAAGGATTTCAAGCGTTAACAAATCCTGAATTTCCACGCTCTTTTGTTTATATTTGAATTTTGAATGTAATTGGAAATAAATTTTACTCAATTTAATATACTAAGACTTGAAGCCTGCAATTATAAGCCATCAACCTTCACATTCTTAATTTAATTGAATGATGATAACGAACTTAATCATTATTTCCATCCCCTTCTATATTTTTTTCTCTGCTGTGGTATAGAAGATTTTTCCCAACAGTAGATGATTTTTTCCAAGGCAGTAGATGAGTTTGCTTACCCAAAAGTAGATCTGATATTGCAAATATTTTGTCATCTGAATTTGATACATATATCTATAATGAATATTTGATTAGTATTTGATTAGCGATGCCTTGGACGTATAATATGTTAATTATAACAGTCACTAATAATTGATTAAATTCCATTTTAACAGCGTGAAAGTGGTGGAATTCGCAGGAGGAAGCTGCGAAGTGGGTTCATCAATATGTAAATGGTACTGGCTGAACACGGTAATTGAAGAGTGGTAGAAAGATATGCGACACATATTGAGAAATGAAAAACATTACTTCACTTTTGAAATTAATTTAAATTGGGGTTATATTTGTGCCCGCACTACGAATAATTAACAGAATTATTTTGAAACAATTAATTAAAATCAATACATTTGTATATTGCTTAAACAACTACCACGGCACGTTCTTTCCGATAAAGCACGTACGTATTGACCATGTAAGTACCATTATAACAGCTTTCGGTAGAGGTGAAGAGTTCCTCTTTAAATGCCCTCCGTATTTACAAAATTATTGAGTAAGTTTGACGTATGGTTAACTACCAATTTCGGAAAAACAACATTTCTACAACACGGCCTCAGATCGGACAGCATAAACGACAACGGAAAAAGGACAACGATTTTAAGATCCTTAAAATTCTATATATCGGAAGACGATAGCTTAGCGTGTTGGAGAAGGCTAAAAGCGTATCTGGGTTTTAATGCCATGCAGTGAGCATTGACCACTATTGAACCTCACAAGAATTCTATGACTTCTGCAACACAGTTTTCCGTAATAGAAACATAAAAAGTAATACTTTTTGATAGCGCTATTTTTTCGGCTCTAAAAGTGGCACTTTCAAATAACAGAAAAACATGTGGTTAGCAAAATCTATTAAGGTGTGCGGTGTAGTCATACAGTTACGCACCTATTATTATTATATTATGCGGAAATTCTTACATGACACGTAGGTCTTACTTATAAATGAATTATTTTTATTGATTGTTTTATACACAATACATTCATCCAAAATTATATTAAAAAGCATCTTTATTAGGTTGATAATATATTGTAAAAGAAGAGATAAATAGTTTTAGCGCCTGCTATGCTAACAATATTTAATCATACATTTAATACCATTAATTATAACGTAGTGATGGTGTTGCGTTGACAACTTCATCGAAAATGTAAGCAAAAAATATAGTTATATCATTTATAATCGCGTATCTAATGGGAAATATATTATATTATATAAAATGAAAATGAACACGCCAGTCGCCGACCAACGCAAAAACCATTTATATCCGATTAGGGTAACACTAACACCATATTGGACCAAAATAACTTTTTATTCCTTACTTGGTTTTTGGATTATATGATCGAACAAACATTAAGCAGACTCCTCTTGATGTTGTTTTTTATTGAGCCAAAGGAATGGCAAATTTTGTTAAAACAAAAATTAATTACATCGCAGCCTAGTGCTTCCCACGTTTCTTCGACCTTACGCAAAACCATAAGGACGAGAATTTTGCATTGTATTGTAAAAAAACCACCACTATCGTGCGTCTGACACATTCTGGTTGAATTTAATCACTGTAAATTGACAGTTTGGTTCGGTTTCGAACAGACATAATACACAAACTTTCTTCTGATCCCATCAAATACTTTGATATCCGCAATTCACTACGTTTGAATAGTTCAACGCAATGCGTAATGGGTTGTTTTTATTTTTAAAGAATTCGATAACTTTCAGTACCAGTTTTTGTCGAATGAAACGATAAAAACAAGCCTACACGAAAATCACGTTTTTCTGAATAATAAAGATCCTAAGCATTGTAGACGACTACAGCACCAAATCCGTGAACGGTCCTTTGTTAACGGTATCCTTTATTTATTATTTATTTGATTTTTTCAATTTTTTTCTTGGAATTAACCACTTGTTTTTGTACACATTTTATACAAATCTAAATAAAAACTGGAACATTTCTGCCCAAGTTGCCCTATATTTATCCATAAGTTTACCCTAAAATAATATAAAATCTATATAGGTGAGGTGTGATTATGTACAATCTAAAACTTCTGTTATGTTCCACCGAATTTTATATTACTACGTAGTACCGATGATGAACGTTAAGTTCGACGCCATCTCATATCTGAAACAATTACTGAAGAAAATATTGAAAAAGTGTGTGATTTAAAGGAAAATTCTTGCAAAAAATTTTGAAAATTCATGGAAATGGAAACCTTGGAATACGGAAAACAACAATTCATATAGAATTTTAACTATAAAAATATTGGTCGCTACAATAAAGGTGAATTTAAACGAAGGCCGCACAGCCAGACTGATACGTCAACGGACACGTTCACACAGTTCTCACATCTATATTTTGTGCCGGAGACAATTAAGCTATACACGCGCATACACTTAATAGTATAGAATAGATTCCCTTATGATTGTTTTGCTGAATATACGCACGCTGGATCAATTGAACGGCAAATAATGTCACCACCAAATTATATGTATTTGGTAAAGATAAATAATCAATTTAAAGTTTGCGTGCCATTGGATGAATAGAATTTCGTGTCACAATGCCATATAAATTTCCCATATAATAATATTAGAATGCGTATAACATATAATAAAAAGGTTTATTGCATTATAAGCTACTACAAAATGTATTTATTATATACTGACTATAGATCTAGACTATCACCACCATTTCCACCACCATCTCCACCACCACCACCACCATCCACTATATTTTTCACCATACATGAAATCATATAATACTACCTTTCAATGTGACACACACTCACTCAATTGAAAAATAGATGTGTTTTCCTTAATTACCTGTATCATTTTTCATAGATTTCATAAAAATTGTTTGTCCCCCTATTCTAAGCTCTAGAATCCTATGTGCTGCTTTGGTTTTACATTTAACTATAAAAATTATTGTGACACTTTGGGTTCAAATGTTATTAATTTTTTATAAATGTTGTTATGAATGCTGGAAATTTGATTGTGCAATTATAATTTTATGAAAAAAATACATTAACTAAACCCCCAGCAAAAAAAAAAATGTTGACAACAACATCCATCGACTTTAGCCACTATTTAGTTTTATAATCTCCGTATACAGCTATGGCTATAATATTTGTCCCGTTGACTTTTGATATGACACGATTGACTTAATGCGCAAATAAAATATATTTTCTTGTATTATATTTTCAAGAATTTATAGGAATATTAATATAAAATACAATGTTGATACATTTCCATTTTTTCGGTGCCTGCGATACTTGATTTATATACCAACAATCGCAATCTATATATATTTCTTCTTCGTCTGTTGATTACAAAGATATAATTGTATATAGGAAGTATTATATAATATTTATGTGCCTTCACACAATACACATACACACACACACACAATAATATATGGAAAGTGCTACAAATAATATAAATTTTATATAAGTCTCTTGTATTTTATTATATTCGAAATGCATAACGTAGAACAGAAATAATAATAGTATAAATACGCACAGTGATAGGGTAGACCTGGAAGCTGTGCTGCATTCTTAATATTTTATATCCTATTTCACAGCTATATATATATAAAATCCATTACCTTTGTCACACACACACAACCTATGCGGTTAATTGTTGGAGCTCCGCCGGGTTTGTCAAGATATTAATTCAAGCGTTTCGCAGCGATGGTCTGTTTGTTTCAATTTAACCGAAAAAATATCGCGATTACGTTAGCCATCTAACTTCATTGATATTAGTCGCTCCTTTATAATTATTAATTGTTTTTATGTAGTTGCAGGAAATTTTATTTTAAAATATGCCTATCTGAGGCGCTAACGTGTTTGCCTGCCGGTGTGGTATTCCTATTTGCAATCCACTATATGTTTCTCTGCAAAACCCACAAATTCTTGACCTATATTTATTTATTTTTAATCAAAAATGTGATGGAATATTTTTCAATTGTATTTTTCATGTGAATTCAATTGCAAGTTCTTGTATCCTAAGCTAATTGTGCAGTGGCATTATATTGCTATTATAGAAATCGCATTAATTTTGACGTAGCGCAGGTAGCAATTTATTTAATATAATTTGTTGGAATTTCATAGCGAACTATTGCCGGTCTAAGTGACGTTCATACATTATTGTAGTGGTTTATAACTTAAAACTGAATGCATCGCAGTCATCGAATACAAATGTTATTTATGCAAATCACGATAATGTTCCTCGTCCATTTTATAACTAATATAATTCTATTGGCTTGTGTTCAATACTGTTCGCGTAGCTTGGGTGTTATTTATAAAACAAACTCATAACTTGGAATGACTATCTGCTAGTTTATTTCCGTTACGGGTTTATGCTGTGGCGGATTGCTGACATTACTTCTAATCTTAATGCAGAAGGAAAATTATAATTTCCTTGATTTTATGCCTACAAAATGATTTATTGTTCAAAACAGTGGTGGAAGTCTTCTTCTATGCGAGCTCCTTCATGACGGCTTTTCCACTTGTTCTTTCACGCAGCTAAAATCATATTACTTTTAATGAATATTTGCCCTTATGGGAAACAGATAACAATCACATGGTTTCGGGACAGGAGAATAAGGCAAATATGCGCTAACACTGGAATGCTATACTTGGCCACAAACATCTTGACAGACAATACAGTGTGAACCTACGCATTGTCATTATCAAAAACCCAGGACTTTTTGTTACTTTTTCTAATTTTTCCACGGCATTGAACAAGAGTCTCAAGGTTGTTGATTAATAGTTTGATCGTCAGTGAAGGTACACGCATCGTTTGATGAATTTTGATTTGCTCATTCAGGCTCGATGAAGTTGGGGTCTTCCAATGCACGCATTGACGTATTTAGTTTCTGAATCATAACTGGATATAATCAAGATTCATCATATGTTATCACAATCTTTCCAAAAAGTTTCAGGTCATTTTCAATGGCAATCAAAGTGTCAGTACAAATAATTTCATGAACTTCTTTTTGTATGTTGCAAAATTATTATGTTAAATCTGAATTACTCAATATTTGGTCAAATCCTTTAACCAAAACGGTTAGATCGTATCAGATTATCGATTTTTTTATTCATTTTTGACTTCGAAAGCTGCTCAGCCGGGTGTTTAATATGAAATTCCATGACAATTCGTTGCTATCTATTAACATTTATCATTTCTTATTTTTTGTTTTTGCCAATACAGATCGTATTTTAAAACAAAGACTACACAACCAGACTAATTATGACAACGGAAATGGTTTGAGGCGACAGTCGAAACAATAGACTTCACTCTATTACACAGCTGTTGGAAAAACTTTGGTGCTCTTTTCTATAGAACACAACAAAAACTCGATATTTTATAGTAACCACAACTCTCGTACTTATTACCAAAACTTTTATACTTTGAAATTTAAAATGTTATTGATGTCAACTCCGGTAATACAGATAAAAAGATAAATTGTCTTCACTTTAGCATTTGTTGACACAAAAACGCAAATTTCTGTGTCATATTCTTGTTGTATTTTCGTTTGCATTCTTAACTGACAAATTTTCCTGTGATTTTTGAATGGATATCTTAATTTTCTTACTAAATAATGGGATAGAAAACTTCTAAAAATAAATAAATTCGCATATGTACAGCAGGGCAAAGTCCATGATACTCGGCGTCAGGCATATGTCGGGTGTACCCTTTCCACATACACTATAAAAATATACAATAAAAATTTTAGTAAGAAAATTCATTCACGCACAAAAATTTAAATGTATATAAATTTTTCAAAAGCTTATGCTGTCGACATTGTATCCATATGTCATTTACATGTAATATATATATATATTCCATATATGGAGTACGACATAACATAAATAACTGTTAAAAGTGAACCTAACATGGAGATTTCCACACACAAATATAATTTCCCAAGGATCAAATATATATTTTATGTTCTAATATATCCCCTAGCAAATCAATATTTGAATCGGTCCATGCGCATAACTTTTACATTTTTGAATATTGCTGATTATTGTCAAAAATGGTATTTGATTTAAGTGTGCGACACCTAAACCCACATGAGATAAATTATAATTACATAATTAGAATAATAATTTGTTGTAAATGTAAATTAAGTTTTCGCTTTTATTGATTCCAATATATATGAAACTTAAATATTTGCAAGTATTTCAATGGAATTTTCCAAATTTTCCAAATCGAAAACATTACTTTGATCAGCGGCTGTCCTAATATCATTTTATATTTTCACATTATATATCAGTGCATTTTGCAATAGGCACATATGTGAGATGACACAATGTTGTTAATGTATGCGGATTAAAATAATATGGTAAATAAATCTAAATAATACATCAATTTGAATGAGTTTTTTTTTTAGGCATTCCCCCTAAACCTAACACAGTTCGAGTACACGTCTATAGTATAACAAATATATTACATACACACGCGATTACAATTTATATGTCAATCGTTTGTCTTTAAAAATTTAACTTTTGCCTTATACCATTCAATTTTGTATTTTATAAACAAACATATTTTTTCTATGTTATTTTTAAGTTGCTTAAGACGCTTCGAATATTCTGTGTGTCCCCATATAAAATAAACCAGAATGGCTATGCAAACGATAGAACACGTAGCATCATCTTCTTTTGTGATTATGTCCTGTGAATGTTCGTCAACAAACAGTTAAAATTTAAGGACATTACATTCTGTGGAAAGGAAAATTACAATGCATAAAGTTACAGCTGTTTTTGAGCGTCGCGGTCGAAAAATGTCGAAAGAACAAATTTTAAATAATAAATTTTAGTTATAAGAATTGGTTAAAACAGGTACGAAAACACTTTAAATGCTTAAAATCGGTTATGGGCGCGATAATTTTCCAATCCAAAACAAAAGTATTTGAGGTGTTTCGAATATTCAAAAAATTCATTCAGCTCGACACAGTGATTACTGAAGAAAACATTGAAAAAGTGCGTGATTACGTAAAATTTTGCAGGCAATCTTCAACCAAATTCATGAAAATTGAAGTAGGTGTATTCGTAAAACAACAATTCATCAAATTTTAAGTAAAAAAATTCTGTCTATAGAAGCTGAATTCGAAGTTTGTTCCACCACATCGATTAACAGATGAAATGATCAAAATTTCCACCGTATTTTTAGCATTGCAAAGACATCGCTTTGAACTCTTTTTTGGAAATCGATTGTTACTGTGGTGATGAGACATTTGGTGCTTTCAATATGAGCCAGAAACGAAACGTCAAGTCAAAGTACTGAATGGCGGTCACCAGAGTCGAAGGAAATCCAAAAAAAAAATCTAGTTTAATGATGTCAAAAAATCAATCTTTTACAATTGCCAAGGAATTATTCACATAAAGAGTTTCTTCCAACTGTGGTTCAACGGTTAATGCTAAGTATTATTTTGGTTTGAATTGAAGCGCTTACTAAGTCGTATTCGGCCTGAATAACAAAAACTAGGCAGATGGAGGTTACTATACAATATACATGATAATAATGCACCAGCACATCGTTCAACCGTAATCACTAATTTATTCGCCAGAATTAGCTCCATGTGACTATTTCCAACCCATTATAATTTCGATCTGGCCATTTTGCTGTCCTCATCGAAATGCAAATTTTTGTGAAAATATATTTAAATCTATTCAAATGACATTACGTTCACGACAAGGGTACACCAAAAAAATAATGAGTTCGATTCAATGCCATTAAAATTATTATGCCAATAAAATTAGAAATGTAAGTGTCCCAAGGTTTTGATTTCGTTTCTATGAAGTACCGTTTCGTTTCAGTCGCCATCATCATGTGGAGCAATTTTGAAGAATGCTTTATTAATTTCAAAGTAATTCGTACAAAATATTATCACAAATGCAGTTAAATTTCCAATTTTATAATTTCATATGCGGATATTTGATTTATTTGGAAAGTTCTGAGGTCGGAACAAGATGCAATCCGTTTAAAAACCACGAAATCTCATAAAGTATCAATATTTCTTAACTTTTATAAATTGAATTCAATTAATATAATTAGAACTATCATTTAGGTTCTGATGTCCCGGAAATATGTTTGCGACATTGACTTGCACATATTTTTTATCAATATCAATATTTATAAATTTCATAAGATTTTCTAGAAAGTCTAAGACCTAAGTTTACCACAATTATGGGCTAACTACAATGATCCGTTCCGTGCGTTGAGTTCGTTTGCTTGCGCTGCTCCGACAAAATAGATAAATGTATGAAAATATAAATAAGTCCTATTTTAAGAGCTGTGGTTTGATTTCATACATTTGTATTATTTCGGAGCAACGTACGCAACGCACACACATTATGTTTTAAATTTAATTTACATTTTTATACATATGAATTTTGATTTTGACATAAATGAAATTATTAAATTTACACACAAATAATAAATAAAATATAAAACCCTTATCATTCGCATTAATTAATAAACATTTATAATTTTCCACATAATAATATAATATTTATATGTAAAAATAATAAATGTCTGCACACCACCACCACTCTGAAGTTGAATTGTTGTTGATGATGGGTTTATTTTAAATTGAAATGAATAATTCCGAATTGTACATAAATAATTATGTGTTGTAAAATGAATATTTTTCCGTACAATCAACAATTTATATTTTCATATTTATTACATCATCTTTTGATAATTCATAAATTTATTTAATCTTCGCATAATAATAATAATAATAATAATAATAATTTTACACTTTATTATACGCTCGCTTTAATAATCATACAAAAATTTGTATAATAACAACACTCCTTTCAAACAGAAAATACAAAGGCGAAAAATATTTCTCGAATTTGAATATTAATGTTTCATTTATGCAGCACATGTTAATGAACCTATGTTAATCTAAGGAATTTTTCCCAAATTACATAATTTAAGTGTATAAAAACATTACAACGTTTGCTGAGCCCAAACGAATTAAAAAATTGTTTGCATTGTTTGGTTTTACTACTCTAACTATCGGATTCGTTCCGTATGGGCCGGTACACGTACACACAACGACCAGTCATCACTAGGAAAATAATTCGTTAGTGTGTTGTGTAGGAACACAACACTTTTTACTTAAAATTTATGTTTTATACGAAGTAAAAACTGTTCAAACATGTAAACATGAGCTGCATAACTGAAACATAACCATCCGCGTGTAGACTAATTTCTGTTATTTGCATTTCTTCAAACATAACATATTATTTTTGTCTACACCCTCGGTCCGAATAATAACTTTTATGAAATGAATTTAAATAGGGAAAAGATTTATTCGAAATATTTTCGAATGTGAAGTGTAGGGAACAGAGCATAGTCGCACACATCGATTGAATAAGGCAAATGTTGAAGCATATTTGATTTTACAGTACAAATATACGCCTTAATACACCACCAAGTTAGTCAAAGTCACATGCACTACGACAAAAAAATATAGTTATATCAGTGTGCCACCTTAAACCATTAAACCTAGAAATCGTTCAGTTCCTTGAAGAACAATAATTCCACCTTACAAAAATGTATTTACTTTGAAGACTGGGTTTGGATCAGAATCGAACATCTGGCGATTAAGTGCTCCATGATATAATCCCATTTTAAGGAGATGTTATTGCCATGTAAAATCTTCATTTAATGTTGCACATAGGATTCTTAGAATCATTCTGCTGATTCGTATATCCTCTTCCATTCCATGTATTGTCATGCCGGGCCAAGGAATTTTTGCAATGCTTTATTTCCCTTGATTTTTCCCATTGCATTTTTAGATATAACCGCTTTACAATATCTTAATAACATTTTTAATATCTTCTTTATATTAAAGTTATGTTGTCAGCACCTTCGTTCGCCTTAGCCGACCGCCGGCCCTGGCACCTCAATAAAGTTCTGTTTTGATTGTGCCTGCCAGTTGGATATAGACATTATGGCATATTGCATGGGATCGCTTTTAATTTATAGTTGTAGTTGTCTCTGGTGACAGACTTTCCTTTTCAAAATCATTATATAGTAATATACTTCGGGACAAAATGTAAAGTAATGGTTCCAGCAAAGGAAGACCGGTAAAGAAAACTGTAATTTGTGGTATATCGATGGGTGAAAAGTGGGGTGGGTTAGTTATAGTGGGACCAGAATATGCCCAACATTTATGGTAATATAGTTTCCATATACAGAGTGACAAATTGATCACTGCGATTAGGATCATATCTTTTATATTTTTTACCTTGTTTAAAATTTCTACTAGGTGTCGCTTTTGGTAGCCCCCCTTTTAAATGTATATCGTCTAGTTAGGACTATATCGCCTGTTTTGTCGCCTCTAATTGTATTGCACTATTTAGTGGTTTTAAAATCGTTGGTTTCTATTCGGTTTTTTGTCCATCAAATACATTTGGTCATATTGAAGTTTAATTCCAATGATCCGCCCAGTAGTAATAGGGTTTTTGTGGATCTTTTGGTCACTAAATTTATAGGTGTTTCCCATCTTTTTTCGATCATGGCTTTTTTTCCCATTTTGTTATTCTTTTGTGATTTCCTATTCTGTTTAGTCCACACTCAAAATTGGTTCATAACTATAGCATTGTTGAAAGCTACTGTTATGTCCATAACCAGCAGATTGGTTGGTCTAGAAATTCATTTCCTTCTTCTAATACTTACTTCTGCTCCATTTTTCTGAAATGTTGCAAGGCATTATTTCAATCCTTTAAAAATTTTCACCAACTAGGTTTTTAATCTTCTCCTATTCTATCTCTGGAGAAAATACCTGGGAATTATGGCATCAGATGCTTAGTTCAAAGTATAAACCGCTTTGCCACGCTTGAAATAGTAAAATCAAATTAGCATTTGCATTGATTTTTGACATCAACAAAACGGAGTTTTTGGGATTTCCTTCATCAGCAGTGAGTGACCACCGTAATTTCGGTTATTTTTCGGACAGATGTGGTAATAATACACACATATTAGACACTTTGCATATGTGTATAAAATGCGTTAATTATTTCAAGTATGTTATTATTACATTAAGTTAGACATTTACAGGGATATATATTTTATGATTTAATTTCTAATTACTGCTTTTGTTGTTGCTGCTCCTCGTTTGGAAAAAATAAAATGACAAGTTAATTATTATACTGTTTCAAATTTATCAAAGAGAATCCAGTGAAGTGAAGTTTATATTATTTTATATAATGAATGTGTCTTGCAAGAGATTTTCACTATAAATAAATGTTGTGGAAATAAATGAGGGCGGTGTTGTGCATGTGCGTTGTATGAGACCTTATAAATACAAGAATATACTTACGCGTACTATACGGAAATAGAATATTTAGGTCTGGAAATGAAAGAATACAATTAATAATAACAAATGTTAATCTGTTACACTTTTTTTTAAATTTATTACTACCAATCATCATAAATGGTAAATTTGGCACTATCTTTGAGTAATTGTACTGCGGCATTTTCTAATTTGTATTAATTCTGTATTTATAAGTATTTTAACATTGCCCTCGGGAACATTAAAATTGAATTAGCAATAATCGGTTTGAAAGGAATCACTCCTGCAGAACAGCCTATCCGGCCGCCGGTAATTCGCATACTATAAAAAGTGAGATGGGTTGAAAGTTAGCTGTTTCTAGACTAATTATTGGTCATAAAAAACGAAACTACACTTCCATGGAACACGTAGTTGGTACAAATATATAAATGTTTTCTTTTTCAAATCATAGTTCAATTAGAAAAGAGAAATGAATTTTTATTAAAATTTTTTGTGCGTGAAAAACCATCACAGAAACTGAACCAGATGGAGCAGTGCTTCATATAAATGGTATCATGTCCGTCAAATAACATGACTCATAAGCTGATTTATATTTGTAAAAATACCAGAAACAATACCATCATCAAGTTATCCAATTGAGGTCACCGCACTGAATGATCAACAAAATCCCTTACATCATATTATAAACGATCACGGATTGAAATAGCTTCAGATCGCTGAATTAATAGACCCCTAACATTTGCAAATGAAAAAGTTATAGCACAAGCTCACCGTCTATCAAAAATCCGCTAGTTGTTGCAGTGCACCGATGGCGATAAAATTAACCTGGTATAAGGCAACAATTTTTCGCGTTGCATTGGAGTAAAATTAATTGTCTATTTAGAAAAATGTAAAATCAATAACCGGCGCGTGTATTTTTCGCTGTTATTATTAGACTGCGTGTGAAAAAAAATCCTAAACAAAAGCGACGACATTTGGCAAAGAATGAAATTTTATTTCATATGAGCAATTGTTAATTGAAAATTTCATGTTCGTGTTGCATTATAATAATCGACTGATGCTGCTCATACACAAAAACAATTGGTATTAAATTTATGTTTCATTAAATGTTTCAAAGATGTACGTTACAAATTAATTATAGCAAAACGTGTGCAGGAGAGCTTGTGTGGCGATTCAGGACAAACACAAATACTTGAATCTTCAGTATAACTTTTTCTGTCTAACCAAACCAAACCCAAATACCAACTAACAAATAATTTGTACTTTTTCAATAAGTGTCCTTTTTATACATTAATAATTTAATGTGGATAATAATAAAATAAAAATTATATCCTTACGATAAAATCAGAATAATTGAAAATAATCTGAAAAATTGTAAGGAAAAAAAAACAAAATAATATATTTAAAAAAAAAAGAAAAAAAAAACATTAAAAAAAAATACGTTGAGCAAAAAGAAGCAAAAAAATTATGATAAATTTAATTTTTTTATAGCAAAAAATATTCATTTGTTTTTTAGTTTTTTTTTTTATGGGTAAATTGAAATGGTTAAAATGCGCATAGTCATATTTTAGTTTTATTTTTGATGCGTCGCAATTGCAATAATTCGTATGTTAATAATATTATTATATTGATGACTACGTTTATGAGCTCATGTAGTGTCTTGCTATCGTGAAACTCTATATTCCTGTATAGTCAGTGCATACCCCAGTAACACCGTTCGTAGTTTGTCCGCACAGTATCCGCATTATATGTAGCAGTCCGTAGGTTCAATCTGAGGAAATATTTATGGATAAGATGAGTGCAATCCTATCCATGGATTGTTATAAAAAATGTCCTTGGATTATCCTTATATTTCGGATGATAATTTCTACAGATTCTACTTAGAATTATTTCTCGTAGCTATTATTCCACAGAATATCCATAGAATTTATATTCATATATTTTGTGAGCAGATCCATGGGTTTTGAGAAAAATATCTTTATCTATGTTGACCACTTATGGTCCATGTATTTTGACATGTAATACTCGTGAATTGTCCGTATTAGAAGAATAAATTTTCTTATGACGATGATGTTTGATTCAGTTTTTTACCGATAGACTAGAAATTCTATAAGCACGGAATGAAGATTCTGAACGATGGCATTAATTCATCGATTGTGTATTTTTTTTTTGTTATAAACAAGAACAAAAAACCGCAGATAAAATCCATGAAAAATGTTACAAAATTTATCGGAAATATATTAATTTGAGAAGCTGGTTGGTTTAAAAATTATAAAAATAAATTAAAAAGAGTGAGGATTATATCTATAGATAAGCGAAATATCGAAAATTTGAAACACTGCCTTGGATAATTGGTGAATTAAATTATGAATACAATACCGCGCGGTTATATGTTGGACATATTACCCTGACAATCCAAAGATTTCGATTGATCTAAATAAAATACTATTATATTAAGTGGAAATTCTATGGACATTCCATTGGACAAATCCCAATATATCTTTTCTATGGAAAATATGTGGATTTTTTCCACGGAAATTTTCCTCATTTTTCAAAGTAAGGTCAAATTGTTACTAGCGTAATAACAAAAAAAAACCTCAAACATAGCTCGAGCCACTAACCATTAACCGCAAGTCTATGTTGAACACTTATCTATTTTATGCGTGAATTTATTACTACGATCCAGTAAAAAAATAGCTTGAGCTACGTACACGCATAAACGTAGCCAATTTTGTATACAATGAATGAATACATAAATATAAATAATTATTATTAACAAAGAATGGTTTTTTTGTTGTAATTATGTATTTGGCATTAACAGTGTCATATCTTTTTTTTTTTTTTTGGTCAGTGGTATTTCTTTCGTTCATCATCGTCGTTCGTTTCGTTGTGGTGTTGCGCCTTGCACATTAAATTCAATTGTTGTCTTTTTGTGGAATTCTTTAATTAATTACGTTTTATTTCTATGTACACAATTGTTAGTGTTAATAATATTAAATATTCCCTTTGTGTTAGATTTACAGTTATTTTTGTTAAAAAAAAAAAAAACCAATGAATATGAAGAAAATAAAACCACTTTTTTTTTGGTATAAGTTAAAAAATAAAAGAGCTAACATAATCATTTTGACTGTTACTGTTTGTGTTTAGAAAATTATATGTAATATTTTTAAAAAAATTATTTTCATTTAATTTAATTCTTTATTTTCACATAATGTGTCGCGTATCGCGGGGTCAGTGATTGTGTCGGTTCGGTATCGGTATTCACGTAGTTGTGATCTTCCTTCATCTGAATTACTGAATTGGTGAGTTTGTATACACATTTTATATTTTCATATTAATATTTTTATTTTTTTTTTGTACAATGGTAGAAAATTATATTCTTACACACATTTTTAGCATTAAGTATTTTTATTTTACACAAAAAAAATAGCATTTTTTTTGTTTTTTTAAATAATAATTCAATTTTATGTTTTACAATTACAAACCGGGTGTAATACCAAATTGAAAAAACCTTTTATCAGTGAATTTCATAATTTTCCATACCAAATAATGTTATCGTTCTTTGTCCATTCCATTTTACCATTCCATTGACAATACCACGAAAGTTTGTAAGTGTATGTGTGTTAAACGATAGAATTGTTTTATTAATTTTTGGAGAACGATAGCAATTATTTTCTATTAAGGAAAAATATAAAATGCTGGTTTATGTTACCAAAAAAAGATGTACGAAAAACTACGGTTTAATATGTTAATGTTACCAAAAATTTCTGTACCAAATCAAATCGATGTAATACCAAAGTGGGTTAATGTGTTTATGTTACCAAAAATGCAGTACCAAATCGATTTGGTTCATAAATGTTTAAGAGTGATGGCAATTATTTTCTATATGGAAATTTATAAAATGATAATTTATTTGTACAACGTGGTACAATACTATTTGGTTTTACTGTTTCATTATTTTAATATAGAATTATAAAGCATTACGAGCTGCTTTATGTTACCAAAAAAACCAAACCGGTTTAGTACATCATTTTTTGATAACATAAATCGCAGCTCATAATTCTATTATAATAAAACAGTAATATCATAAAGTATTGTACCACGTTGTGCAAACAAATTATCATTACATTATTTATGTTTCCCTATAGAAAATAATTGCTATTACTCCGAAACATTTATGAACCAAAACGATTTGGTATTGCATTTTTTGGTAACATGAATACGTTAACGCAGACTTTTGGTACTACATCGATTTGATTTGGTATAAAAATTTGTTAACATTAACCATTGTTTGGTACATCTTTTTTTTTTGGTAACATAAACCAATATAATTTATAAACAAAAAAAACACCCTGTTTATAACATTTATTTAAGTTCTTTTCATAATTAACGTACACATGTTGAACAACACCATATGAGTCTAATGATAAGAAAGATATCTAACGTTACATTATTATATGTGAAACGCAATTAAATATTTTCCAATCTTAATTAGTTTGAGAATTAAATTAATTACGTTGTCGCATTTGTAACCTGTAAATTTGTAACTAAAAATTTTCTACTATAGTAGAATTAAGACATATGTGTTTTTGTTGTTATTTGCAATAAATTGTATTTAAAGCTGATATTGTTTGACTTTAAGATATTATAATATTATTTGTACGATATTATATATTAAAGTAATAATATTTAAAACATATAAATAAATAAGTTATATTTATCCACAATCTTACACTTCTATTTTGTGTATGAATTTATTCGATGTATATTAATAATAATGTTTTTGATGTATCGACATTTGATATAATAAATATTAAAATCGATGAATGAAATATTATTTACAAAATACAATATATTATTCATAGAAAATATATCGTAACTCATATGTTAAAGTTTACATTTTATATTAAATTCTATATAAATGCAGGTGTAGGTAATACAATCAAATTCATCATATAAGAACTTTTATTATTATATAAATAAATCAAAAAACCAATATGATAATAATATTAAAGAATATGTATTAATATATGCGATTGATGAATCCATTACATGTTATGTGGGGGTGATAATACGTCGCATTTTCACATAACAATTCCCATCGAGTTCTATGATTAAGTTCGCATATGGATTAGTCTATTATTATCAACACTGAGCACTACGACGCATTCATTTCAGTGTTTACATATCACTGATTGTGTCTTACTGTACAAGAAACCTTAATCTCTTGTAAAACATAGTCTTCATAATGTTTATGCTTACTTACTCCATGGCGTTATAACCCAGGTGCGGTTTTACCCTTCTCCAACATGCTTTTCCAACCTGACCTATCCGCAGTTAATTTCTTCCAATACCGAATTTTAAGGAGTATTATATCACATTTTATTACTGCATCTAGCCATCTCACCTTAGGTTTTTCGTCTCTCCTTCTACCTTCTGGTTTACCATTTAACAGTTTTTCGACACACGCTCCTGCTCCATGCGCATGCTACGTGTCCAAGCCATCTCAATCTATTGATTTTGATTGTTTTGACAATATTTGGTTGACCGTACAACTTGTCTTATTCAAAATTATATCTTCACCTCCAACAATATTCTGCGCTTTGACTGGACCAAATATGCCACGGAGTACCTTTCGTTCAAAAATCCGAAATAATTGTTTCTGGTTCTGTGTCATGCACCAAGCTGGTCCGACCCATACGTTAATATTGGACGTATTAATGTTGTATATAGCTTGCACTTAAGATCTCGTTATAATGTTTTCGATCGGAATTGTTTTTTTTAACCCGTAATAACATCTGTTTCCAGTTGCTACCCTGCGGCGAATTTCCTCTTCAATATCATTTTCTACATTTATCATCGACCCTAAGTATACAAAACTATTGACTATTTCAAAATTGTGGTCTCCAATATTAACAGTTTGATCTCGAATTCGTGATGTATTTGTTGCCTCCAAATATTTTGTTTTTTCTGCATTAACTTTGAGACCCAGACCCGATGCCTCCTTTTGTAACGCGATTCGAAAGCATCCTTGACAGTTATCATGTTTATGGTGAGGTCAAACGTAATGTTAGGAAAAAAAAAACGATTTCTTTATGGACCATCTATTTCACATGTAGTACTTTGTTCTGAAATGTTACAAATTATCTGCATATTTGATTTCTTAGTACAGTTGCTCCATAGAGTTGAATGTCCTAGATTCACACAGGTTTTAATAATTCCATATATACTTATTTTCTATTATCAGCTCAGATTTATGTTCCATATCTCAGCGATAGAATAATTTTCAATAAATATGGGAAGCATAGCATTCTCTTTATGTGCATGTAAAATTATTTATGCAATGCTAATATTATCAATACTCACACTCATGCGAATAACATTTATCTAATAATTTGACTAAATATCTTGAAAAATATAAAATACAATACGACAAGGACATTCACTCCTTTTTTTTATATTTTGTTACATATCAGACCTAAAAAAAAACTTTAGTGTTAAAAATGTCTGTTTAAAATTGAAACGCTATAGTTATTATCCCATTGGGGAATGTGCGTATATTATATTGATTGCTTTTATAATTTTTATATTATGTCATGAAAAGTAATATTGCGAGAGAGAATAGGGATGTGTTGATGAAAATATTAATCCACTACATCAAAATACACATTTATATGGTGATGAGAGATAACGCAAGAAATAAATGTAGCGTGTGTAGAAGATTAACACTGGGATTTATTATCGCACATTTAATTTTTTAATAGAAATTTTTTATTAACATGTTATCAAAAATATCTGTTTTGCAATTGTCTTTCCTTTGTATAGACAGTGAGAAATTACACAATATTTATATGGAAATGATCATCATATATTAATATCATTTATTTACGTATAACATGGATTAGACATGTTGTGGAAACACAGCAATCAAGCAAATGTCATAAAAATATGTGCCAATAAATAGACTTTTCATGATATTATTGAAAAAGTTCTTATTTTCAGTAGCAGTAGCAGAATATTAAATACGACTGCAATCTAAAACTTTAATGTTCAATTCTATTAGCAGACGTACAATTTAAATCTTGTAAATGCGGTGTAAGTACACGATTCATATCAATTGTGCGTTATAATATTTATTATATGGAAAATATTAATATAATTTTGAAAATCTGATCAATTTATTGATTAACAATTTTAAATGAAAATTTAATTAAAACGTATAATTATGATGTTTTGTTATGTTCCATGTCATGTATATTTGGAATAAAGGGGTAATTTTGTACTGTTCTATATAAACCCTCTGTTCCAACAGTAATGAGAATGGATAAAATTATTGTAATGTTGATGAGTGCATGGCGGTCGTTGCCTTTTGAATGTCGCTTCAACTGATGCAAAATTTTCAAAGCTAAATAAGTTGTCGCAGGGAGTTAAACAATTTGATTATTAGTTGAATTCGGTGAAAATTTTGATCATCGTTTAATTGATGTGGAATAAACTTTGAATTCACCTATCATGGACCAGTTAAATTTCGATGAATTATTTTTTTTCGGCCTTACAAGCTTCATTTTCATAAATCTCGCTGAAGATTACTTAGCAATTTTCACGAAATTACGCACTTCTTTAATGTTTTCTTCAGTAATTACTTTAGATGGTCATCGACCCAGACGTTCATCATCACTTATAGCTTCTCTAATGTCAGTGAATTGTTCATGCCATCTAAAAACTTGTACTTTTCACACCAATCACCATACGTGATTTTAAACTAATCATAAGTTTGAATTGTTACCACTTTTAAAACAATTTTTTTTTATTGATTCCTTATGACTTTTTTGTTATGAAACTTTGCCAGTTTGTTCAGATTGGTTCACACTACATAAATCAATTAGATGGTTAACAGATGGCGGATTTTGAGACACAGGGTATTTATGTTCCTAATTCTGCATACGTAGGTGTACAGTAGATATATCTATTTTAATTAATCTCTCTATTATAAATAGGCACATATTGTTTATATTATATTAATTATTATATTTATAAAGCGACTACTACTTGCACTCTCTGTCCTAAAAATAACCATAATGAATTAAAAAAAATGCATTTCGGTTAATTTTCAGAACGGATTTCTTCTCGATGCCAGTCAAAAGACTTGTAATTTGGATGAAGGGTGTTGCTGCGATCTTTTTCTTGCTAGACTGTCTGCTACTTCAATTTTTCATTTCCCGGATTATATCAGCGTGATCACCAATTTGTATATTTCCAATGGTTGCTTCACTATCAGTCATAATTGCTATGTGGTGTTATTTTTATAATTTCTGTCGATATTCAATTGAGCAAATCTTTCGATGTACACCTCTGCATGAAGCCACTTGTGCGGGTGTATTTGTATTCTATTATATCGTTTTATAATTTTAATGTATTATATTTTATATTTGAATATAAAATGATAAATTATTATTGGTGTTTTTGACTAACTTATTCAATTATATGGCTATCAAAACCTTATTAAAAATTTACGGTACGTTTATATTATAATTTAAATTCTATCTATGGTATATTATTAAATTGTTTGATATACGCTATAGGGGGGTATTTAGAAATAGCTAAATATAAATAAATTTCCCAAAGGCATCTTTATTAAATTTAAAGTAAGAGCAGCGTAAGAAAAAAAAAATAAAAAAGGTATATTTGCGTATGTATTTGAATTTATAAGTACATCCGAATATGTGTATTTCATATCGTTAAACATTACCAGACATTACAATTTATACACAATTTGTAGTATATTTTATGAAGAAAGAATATTATATTGTATGTTAGATATTGTGTGCATACAAAAATATGTAAATTAATATAAATATACGTGTACAAACATGTATCGTTTGCAAATACATATTTATAACATAAGTAATAATATACAATAAAAGGAAGGTTCATGTTTATTGTTTTGAAAGAAGATATGACAAGAAACAAAATTTATTATCTTTGCTCTTGAAAATAATATTAGGTTGTCAAATATCTCCCTTCCGCCTTTTTGTCTTTTTAATTTCGCGGCTATGTACAAAGCGCTACAGAGCTCGTATCTGGCAACACTGTACATAATTTGAAAGCTCTTGACATAACAAACAAAACGACGCTATGTATGATTAGTTTGGATATTGCGTTCAACAGTTATAGACGTGTAAACATGGAGTTCACTAACGCCGAAATTCGCGCTATTTTAAAGTTTTCCTTCGTTAAAGGCAAATCCGCTAGAGAAACGTTCCGTGAGATTAATGGTGTTTTGGGGGATGGTACTCTATCACTTCGAACCGCGGAGGAATGGTTTCGACGATTCAGAGCCGGTGAAAACGACACCATGGATAAGTCAGCCGGCGGAAGACCTGTGACGACAAATACCGATCAAATCATGGAATACATCGAGTTAGACCGGCATGTGGCATCTCGTGACATCGCCCAGGAGATGGGAGTTAGTCACCAAACCATTTTAAACCATCTGCAGAAGGCTGGATACAAAAAAAAGCTTGATGTTTGGGTGCCACATGAATTAACAGTGAAAAATCTAATGGACCGAATTTCCATTTGCGAAATGCTGCTGAAACGGAACGAACTCGACCCATTCTTGAAGCGGATGGTGACTGGCGACGAAAAATGGATCACATACGACAATATCAAGCGAAAACGGTCGTGGTCGCAGGCCGGTGAATCGTCCCAAACAGTGGCCAAGCCGGGATTGACGGCCAGGAAGGTTTTGCTGTGTGTTTGGTGGGATTGGAAGGGAATCATCCACTATGAGCTGCTCCCATATGGCCAGACGCTTAATTCTACCATCTACTGCGAACAACTGGACCGCTTGAAGCAGGCGATCGACCAGAAGCGTCCAGAATTGGCCAAAAGGAAGGGTGTAGTGTTCCACCAGGACAACGCCAGACCACACACTTCGTTGATGACTCGTCAGAAGCTACGGGAGCTCGGATGGGAGGTTTTATCGCATCCACCATATAGCCCGGACATAGCGCCAAGTGATTACCACCTGTTCCTGTCCATGGCGAACGCCCTTGGTGGTGTAAAGTTGATCTCAAAAGAGGCTTGTGAAAAGTGGCTGTCCGAGTTCTTCGCAAATAAGGAGGGGGGCTTCTACGAGGGAGGTATTATGAAGTTGCAGTCTAGATGGAAACAGATTATCGAACAAAACGGCGCATATTTGAACTAAATCCGATTACTGTAACACTTTTTATAAAGCATTGAATAAAGAGCAAAAAGGCGGAAGGGAGATAGTTGACAACCTTATATTATTTCATACAAACATTTATAAATTATTAATAAATTGTATACCGTACGACGGTGGTGAATCGATTAAATTTTCAACTGAATCTCAACCAAAATGTGTGTTTAGTAATGAATGTCACTTCAGTCCTAGTAATTTCCGTATCGGTTTTACAAAATCTATGATTCTTCTATATGTACTTACTTTCGTACTGTGTCTCTTTAGCCTGTAGCCAAACGAAGCCAGCTGCAGCTAACGTCTGTCAAATCCCGAAAAAAGAGATTCTTATATCACCGTTTTTACTGCATCTATCCATCTAACTTTGCGTCTTCCGACTCTCCTTCTTCTTACTTCTGGAACACCATTAAACAGTTTTGATTTTGGCACACTTTCATCCTCCAATCGAATTTCATTTGCATTTTCCACATCTACAAATGATCCCAAATATATATGAAATTATTAATAATTTCAAAAATTATATTCTCCAATAACAGTTTGATCGCAAATCCTTGATTTTATTCTGTCTGCATTTCTTTTGAGCACTAGAAGCGATGCAGATTTTTTTAAAAATCGTACTAATATCAACATTTATGACTCTTACTGCCTTCACTAGCGAAATATTACAAAATAATGTCGATAATGGGTCGCCCTGTCTAAGTCCATCAACAACAACACATTACAAAATGTTCCGGTAATCTATCCCGTCCGATAAATCTTTCAGTTTTTTTTTTTTTGAATACCAAATTTTACG
This sequence comes from Bibio marci, assembly GCA_910594885.2. NCBI lineage: Eukaryota > Metazoa > Arthropoda > Insecta > Diptera > Bibionidae > Bibio > Bibio marci. The sequence goes on along the minus strand of OU343116.1, from coordinate 13,892,722 downwards.
TAACTTTGTTCTATTAACGCTAACAGATCCTGCTCCCTAAAATCAGCAAACAAATGGTATGTTTATCAACCTGGAACTCTTTACACTTTTCCAAAATCTGCCTTATGCTAAATATTTGATCAGATCTAGATCGATCTACGTACAGAATTCCTACTGGTATTCGGTGATAATTGCGATGTTTAAACCAAATTTGTTACAATCCAATTTGTTACGCTTTTTGTACAACGATCAGATAATACCATCCTTCCACTCATCTGGCACCTGTTTATTATTCAAAATCGTTACGATTAACGTGTGCACTTGATACCATAATACATTTCTTCCATATTTAAAGACTTCACCTATGATGATAAGTTATCTGATCCAAGTGATTTATTATTCTTGAGCTTTTGAATTGTTATTCTTTGCTTCGCGTATTGATGATTTGCACCTATAAATGGCTGAGCAGTTTAAAATTCCTTATCTGCCATAGTTTTTACTGTTGTGTTTACATTGAATAGATAGTTGAAGTATTGGGAATGTACTATTGAGCTCCTGTACAATCTTTTGTTATTATTATTGAATCTATTTCCTTTTGTTCCAGTTCTAATTTTTTTTTTTGACGCATCAATTTACAATTGAATTTTCTCTCATAGCTCTTGTAGCTCGCTTTGGTGGATAAATTTTTTGGATCTACCATTTCTGCACTAATCATCGTATGACTCCGATGAATTTAACATAAAGCGCATATACTATTGAAATTGTTGTCCTGTAGGAAATCGTTCAAATCTGCAACAATAAGGTGTTGTTATATTTCAATTGTGTTACCGTCGTCTATTCAAGTCTTTCGACTTACCATTTCGGTCTTATGTGTTGTGTGTTATTAATGGCTGGAATTTTGACTCTTAACATTACCACTATTATATTGAAGCACCGTGAATTTTCTCGTTTTTTAATACTCTAAAAATTTTCAAAAATCATCTGCCATTTATTTTATTAATTGAAAGTGATTATATTTTCGTCGAATTACCTCTCACACGATCATCATATAAAATGTCTTTCTTATTAATCGAACTAATCTTTACGATACCATTTAATGGTTTGGTAAACTAAATCTTACAAAGTTATTACAATGCTTTAAAAATACTTCTTTGGGGACTATATTTCATTTTTCACTAAAACTTAAGTTTGGTGATACAATTTGTCGCAAATACTTAGATAGCAAATAGTGAATAGTAATAAATTTTGAACATGCTTATAAACTTGTGGTTGATAAATTGGATGTGAACCAATAATATATATTCCTTTTATGTGTTCATTTCATATGGTGAAGAATGTATACAGATGAAAGTAGAAGACAATATGGGGGGTTGGCCTTTTAATTAAATTTAAATTTGTATCCGTCACAACAAAATAATGGTAATAATTTCTTTTTATAACAAATTTTTGTGATTTGTTTTGTTAAGCAACCCGCAATGGTTGTGTGTGGTAACATTATACCATTACGTGTATCCAAAAAATGTGATATATAAAATAATAATGACACTAATAATAATAATAATAAAATTTTAACGTTTGTCTCTATACTAAAATTATTCGTTTGATGTATTTGTTTGGGTAGTATGTGTACTCTGAATATATAGGTATAGATTGGAGTACTGTACGTATAGGTTCTAGTTTATATAAAACAATGTATATACCCAGAGGCATCTTTAAATTAAAATTATTTCAAATTTGAATTATTTATATGTGAAACGCGCTGCGTTGAACAAAATATTTTAATATTATCGAAATTTTAAAATATATACAATATATTGTATAGGTTTATGGAAAATTTGGATGAAATGTATTTATGTATTTGTGTATTTAATTTATGATTAAATAATAATGCCATCATATCATAATTGTGGTTTAGACCCATGTTGCGTATAAATAACATTTATTCATTACAACCATATAATTTTATTCATAGAAATTGCAGTTCCAAACTACAAAGTCATTTATATTATTTACACATTCACAGATATGAACAAAATGATGTTCAGAGGATTCTGAATTCTTCTTATTCGAATATTTTTCCATTCCTTTCATTTTCAGTATAGTATTTTATTCCGTATATAAATCGATATTCTGTCTAACTCGAGTTCTGCGTCTTATTCGATATTATATCCATTTTTTATATGAAAAAATCGTCATTGTTTTTATTTTAAATAATTATTCATTTTCCAAGAAATTTACATGTAATTTTTGGTGCACACCACACGTGTCTAATATCATTATGTGAACAATTTTCACGAAAATCGTAGAAAATGATAGCCGCAGGGTCTCGATTTTTTTATCAGACACAAGAAATATCATATGCGAAACGGTTATTTTTACGCATACTACGAAAGTCATTTGTGTACGTAAAAATGATCATTTCACATTCGAATTTTCTTGCATCTTATTCAAAAATCGCACTCTAGCTAAAAGGTGGCCAGCGTAAATTCCAGGAACCTAGCAATTTTGGGAATTTTTGGATGAAATTTGGTGTGTAGGTTTTTTAATAGAATTATAATTAATAATTATTATGAAATTACTAGTAAAATTAAGATCAGATCAGGCTTCCTGATAAAGATTCACAAACCTGGCCACAATTTTGATGACATTTCGTATGTAGATTCCTACGTCTACATGGAAATGAACGAAAATGATACATTTGTGAAACGTTTGATAAGTGTCGATGAAAAATGGATTGTATATATGATAAAGTAAATTCGGAAGATTACAGAGCAAAGAAGATTAAACATTGCAAAGGAGTTTTTTATTTTGAAAATTTTACCATACGTGAGCAAACGATCAAAAACTGAAAAAATTTAGTGTGCATCAAGAAAAGTGCAATTTGGAATTGACAAATCCAAAAAAATGTTTTGTTTATCACATTACATACATAGGTCACTGGCTGCAATTATTATTGTGGAGCTTGAGAGATGTGTAAAAAATTGTTTGCATAATCCTATGGTATCCCTAAATATCAATTTTTATCTCTAAAAATCGGCCAAGAAATGATCAAAATTGTCACATACCTGGAATCTATTCTACGCGTACCTGACCTGATTACAATATACTAAGAAATTTCATAAAAATTATATTCACTTATAATCTCATTATTACCAGAACCTACGCTTACCAAATTCGGTTAAGATATGATAAAAATATTCGAGTTTTAATGATTTTGAATTAAAAAATTTATGTAATTTGATATTTTGTATTATGCGGCACTACCTTGAAATTGTAAGCTATGCTGAAAATTCACTGTAGTTTTCCATTGAGATAAGTTGAACAAAATTTTATATTATTGAACGTTGTCGTTTATGCCCCTTATGCCGAGTATCACATAAGTAGAGGAAAAATTAAGGTTCTGGGTAATTAGACCACTTGGATATAGTATTTTAATTTGGGGGAATTACGCCAATTGCATGAGGTTTTATTGGGTAATTAGTTCAGATCGACGAGCTTTAATCTTTTACGATTTCCACATCCATATATTAGTATAGGATGATAATATAATTATTTTTATTAAGGATATTTTTAACAAGGATGCTGCAATTGACAAGGACATTTTTAACAGGGATGTTTTTTTTTAAGAGAGTTGTGTTGTTAACAGGGTAGTTTTTTAACAGGGGTGCTTTTCATCCGCCTAGACAAATTATGTAAAAGAACCTCGTCCACCTGGACTAATTATCCAAAAAAAAATCTCGTCCAACTGGCCTCATCCACGTGAACTACACTCCCAAATTTGAGCAACTACTGTTTTTATGAGAATTAAAAAGAAATGAAATGTTAACAAAATCAACATTAACATTAACAAACAAGTTAAAATCAGCAAATATGGTAATCTGACCATAATTAATTAATGATTATAACAATAAAAATTGCAAACGGAGTTGTTGGGTATAACATATGTGTGAGGCAACAGTCAAACATAACCATATTAGCTTGTGGACTACTAATACGCATTTTTTGTGTTTACGAATAAGAATGATTCTTTCTTATGACTCGACATATTCGAAACAAAATTGAATGCAAAATCTTTGCTCAACAAAATCGGACGTTATACATAAATTGTCGACCGCTGATCCCCAATATTTCGCTCGGTCCAATCCAATTCCCGCAGTATCTCTCTCTGCATCGGTATATACATTTCATTTACAGACATTATATCTCATAATAAAATTAAAAATATATGTAATAATTCTAATAGGATTTTGTTAGTTGTTGTTTGCAAATACATGAGTTTATGTATAATTTTGATGTATGTGTTCTAATATAATACTAATATATTTTTGACTAAACTCGCATATATAAGAAGATAATAAACTTTTTGTTGTAAACTTTTCTAAACATCTGCCGGTTGATATATAAATATTCTAAAGTTGATAAAATTCCATCAAAACAATGTTTATAATATAATATATATTTTATATACAATTTTAAATTAAATTTTAAGTATATGGTACTTAAAATGAAGGAAAAAATAACATTATCTTATCTTGGTATTTATTTATACGCATATAAATAATGTGAAATCTTCATCAAAAGAACAATTACTGTTTAACGGAAGTTAATTTATTTGATTTGAAGAACAAACAATAATTTATTATACGTTGTACGAAAATTTTCTGTAAGTAACTACTAAATCCAGACTTACCTGTACCAATATATGATTTATTTTATATTGCTTTACTAATAAGTTTTCATTACGTTTATTTAGCAACTGCCTAAACTAAACAAAGGCATTTAAACTTAAACTTAAAGGTTTTTCATTTTTTAATTGGGTTGAGTTGGAGGATTATTCGTACATTCCTTATGCAGAAACATGTGTGGATTTTTAAAAACGTAATAACGTATGCTAAAGATATGGTACTGTGTTTATTGGCTAAAACTCCATTATTTCCAGTGTTAGGCCATATGGTAATTGCCCATCTATCATGGCACCTAATCGCATTGTCTAAAAATGAAATCCTATAAATAACTATGATCAGAATATTCGCCAATGTAACAATATCATATTATATAGATGTCAACATATCATACATATGGACCACAATGGGGACATTTTACATGAATGATGATGATTATAAATTTCACAGGCGAATATACTCGTGTTGAACAGAATCATGAGATTTTTATGAAGACCAATGAAGAGGTGGAAGGATTGCGTAAAGGACGACATAAATAGGGTAGGATTGGAACTTGTGGAGTTATCTTATTTAAAAATCGGCTTTCTTGTTAAACTTGATGAGTGAGTAAATAAGTCTTCAATATATCACTGAAGATCGTTTATATTACACATTTTATGAAGGGATTTTCCTATAATCAGTATCGTCTTCTGCATTTGCATATATTTATGTCTATTTGAATTCTTCCATACCTTGGTTAGGCTGAGCTATATGGATTTTGTCGTGGATAAAGTTTCACAGAAGGTGCGTTATCACTTTTTTTTATATATAATATTAGTATCGTTTAAAACTTTGTTAAGAATTATGAATTGGATGAAAAGAATATATTAACACTTTTGCAGCAGTGCTAAATAATATTTCCCCACTCGTGTTTTTATGACAATTGAAAAATATCATCGGTTAAATCGAAATCCGTATGGCGTTTGAATGGTCCCCAACATAAACACCTGTTTACATTTTTTTTCAATAAATATAAGGAAATATCATATTTTGTTATAATTTTCCAAAGAATATATTGATCTCATGCTTGTAGTCAAAGAATATTACATAGAGCTATACGAAACTCTCCGGTGGTTTGATTAATTTCAAAATTATTTGGTGGAAAAGGACGTTTTAGCACCAGCAATTTATTGATAGTATTCAGCCGAGATATATAAACAGTGTTCATATGGATAACTATGGCGTGAGGCAACATCAGACTGAAACTTATTTGTTGTCTTAACATTTAATGCTGATTTAAGAAATCCAGAAACGAAATATCTATAAAAATAATAGAAATATTTATTTAAAACCAATAATTCTAAAGTACGTCCTCAAATTAGTTGCGGCAGGAAATATATATGGAGGTTTTCTATCCTTTATCGGTTTTCAAAAAAATATGTTTGCGTCAACTGAATATATAGAAATAAACTTCTTTCAATAAATTGGTGCATCATACAAAAATCATCCTTTGTTCATAGTCTGTATTATTAAATAGAGTCTATATGTGCGTCCTCCTATATACAAGCTAAAACTCTATTGTTATTGTACCACAATAACAGAATAGTAATATAAACTACAATAAAATAAAATCTTGAATTCAATAAAACTTTATTTGATAACTATCAAAACGAAATACTTTAAAAAACTTTGAAAAACTTTAACTTTAAATGGGAATATTTTTTAAATTTATATACGAAATTATTTATTATATTTTTTTATGTGGAAAAAATAAAGTAAATACAGTAAACGTTCCTGCTGCTTGATATAATTGAGCGTCAGTCTGGCAATTTGATACCACCTGTTGTCTGACAGACAGCCAATTATTCTATTCCTCTCCAGTAAGCCTTCCGAATAGAATAAATTTGATTCGCCCAAAAATTGACAGTGGCAGTGTATATCTGCTGACAATTCAAAATCCACGAACGTTTTTTCCGGATTCGATCGAAGCACCGGATTGCAAGTACACCAAATGGTAGACGTCAAAATCTGTTCAGCGTTCATATGAAATTATACCATGATACTCATAACCAGGATAGCACAGCACGACACCACAACATGAATATTCATAGGAAATCCGTAATTATAATGGTAAAATTATTTCGATAGATGGCAAACATTCGTTTCCAAACACAAATGGCATAATAACAAAATCCACTCAACCTGAAGAAATTTCAAAAATTGGCACAACCACATTATCATAAAATTTAAATGGAAAACCAATTCTATATTTACATTGTCATTGTCAACAAAAAATCGGGCACAAGAATTATAAGTCGTTAACAAAACCGGCAATGAATTAAAATGAATAATAATTAGTGACTGTTGTTATGGTTACCCAATTGAATTGAAACAATTCGAAAGAACGAAGACGTCTAATATTTAATTTAAATTATAATCTTTTAATATCACACAGGACAATATTATATTTCTACAATTTCTGCAAATCAAATGTTTTTCCAAGAATAGACATATTCATGTAATGTACAGGTCTATATGGTTATATAACTAGGCAATCTTAATGGGTCAGTCCAAGATAGTAGATAGCAGTCGCTTAATATTGAAAATATTGAATTTCGTGTGCTAGTGAATTCTTTGTTTTGGATGGTTTGACACCAACTGAAATATATCAATAAAATTGTTAAAAGTTTGTAACATTGTAAAAATATGGACTGCTGTTATGAAATCAGGTGGTACAAGCCTTGTAGTGGGATCTACGCGAAATTTGTCCAAAAATTGATATCTATATAAAACCATAAATTTCAACAAGTCTATGACATGGTATTAGATGATGGACGAGTGAAAGTGTTTGAAATTGGTATAGTAATAGGCATGTCAAAAGAAGTTGATAATATTTTGCATGTTGAATTACACAATGTTTGTGCAAATAGTGTACCACTTTTTTTTAACCGTTGACCAAAAATTCATGCGAATACGTATTTTTCTAGCATTTTAAGATGCATTTCATACGTGTATTCATAACTACTGATCAAGTATGGATCTATACACCAGGACCAGATTGAAAATAATAACATCATATTAATTTTAATAATGGATTGAAGTCGTTGAAAGTGCACGAAAGAAGACAAAGACGGTTCAATCAACAAGACTTTTTATGTGTATTGCAGTTTCAGGAGACTTTTATTGATAAAATTATATTTCACATTCATAAAATTTATCTTTCCGCATTATTGGCCCGAGAATTTTTCAGACAAAATGTATCGATTGGTGCCGTTTTGCCAGATAAAGATATTGTATTTTGGTTTTATAATGCTTGCAAATGTTGATCTTAAGCTGGTTCGATTTTGTTGAAATATTAAACACACATAAGTTTTTCCAATGGACCGAATTTCTACCATGGTCTGTTTACTTATATTGATGTGGTATCGTTATATTCTCGTGGCTGTCCAATTACAAGATATGTACGCAAATTGTAAACAATGTTAAAGTGCTTTTATAATTTATTTATTACTTTATATTCCTTTATTATTTCGCATATGACTACTGTTTTATGTAGACAACTGTATTAATTAAAATTGTCATAACTTTTATATGGTTTGATACATGGAATACATAAAAATGTAAATTCTTACTTATATGTGCGTTTATGTGTTGCGGATGTTAATTTATTTCGTCTATTGCATAAATATTCCATAAATTCTCTTATCACAATTATTGAATAAATTGAATTGGTTAATATTATTTTCGTACACTTTAAGCAATTAATAATAATATAATGAAAATTACAATAAATCAGTTTTTTTTTAATTAGGTTTTGCGAAAGAGCTATAGTCTATAGGAAGTCTATATATTATTATAGTATTATAAATACTACAACGGATTGAACAGCATAAAGTATTTCAGGTGGCTCACCGGTTAGAACACATAGCATTTACGGAGTAAATTCCTGCTCAGGGCGCTTCCCATTCTCAATATAAAAGTGTCAAAAGGTACTTGTAACTTGTAATTGAAACACATGTCTCTTTCGCAGACTACTAAATGCCACACGGAAAAGTTACGTATATTAAATACTGTTTCCGTAAAAACCATAGACTCATATAGTTTTCAAGAATATCTACTCGAACTCTATGCTATGCTATGCTCGTAAAGTGGTGAATTACGTATAGGTCTGATAAATAGTTCCTATACTGGTTGAAGAATTGTGCTTCCCCTAAATATTCATCAAAAGCGACAATATGAAAATATTTATAAAGACAAAATTAAATAATGTAATTTTCCCATCATTTTTTGGCTATTAAATAACAACTTTCAATAAAACGGATGAAAATACAAAATAGAAATGTTGAATCATTCTTATTTTTTTTCTCATTCATTATATATTTATGGAAAATGCGAAGCATATCAGCCAGCATGTAATTAAATTTCCATTTGTATATAATCTCACGTATTCGTATGTAGTAAATAATCATAAGTAAATCTTAAATAACAATAAAATGTTACAATTTTACATTTTACATTATAAATTTTGTACGGAATGTATTTTGTAAATGAAAAATCAATAATATTAAAATTTCATTTTCCTTATCATTTTGTTTTGTCGTCAAAAGAAATCTCATCATAATATTTTCTTATTTTAATTTAATCAACATTGTTACACTACCCCTCCCTCGGAGGCTACACAGCCCGATAATAGAGTATTTACTATCAACTAGTGACCACAAAAATTGAAAATTCACAACAATTTTTTTTCCAGTTGATATGGGGACTATTTTTAGGTTTTGCCAAATATGTGTCGCATATTAATGGCTGTAACTTCTATAATTGTAAACATACAAAATCGCACTTTATCGATCCGTAATTGAATGGTGAACATTTCTTTCATGGATCAAAGTGGTCCAGGTTGCCCAGAAATGGGTCAAAAATGATAAAATAGTGAAAGAAAAAACTGGTTGTAACTTCTAAACGAGGTTTCTAAAGTCAATTAAGCAAAATTTGATCTCCGCTACACCCAAATGATGAAGTATTCACTATCCACTAGTGACCACAAAAATTGAAAATTCACAACTTTGATATAATAGAAACGTGACATACTAAATATTTGATTATTAATTAGTTATTTTATTATAAAAACTGTTTCATTAATAAATTATATTTTCTGCTCACTTTTTGATTCAAAATGTATAGAATGATAGCGGTTTTCCTTTAAAGTAGTGGTTTTCTAAGTCATCTCTGCTAATAGTGCTAATATATATTTGTCATTCAAATTATTTTGCAGAAATCACAATTGATGATAGTCTGAAGAAAAGAGATTTGAAGAATATGGTGCAAAATGACCCATTTCACTTTTTTTTGTAATAGAATACTTTGTGTCATCCAAACCGACCAAACAGACAGTACACCATCATTATATGCAAGACAACGTTGGCAATTGATTTTGCAACGCTTCGCTTAATTCTTATCATTATTTTCGTTAAACATTGTTGTTCACAATCCATTTTCCATTCAAGAAAGGCTTATTATTATTAATCAGTCTAAGAAGAGAAGTGCATCGTTTTGCATTACATATTTAACAAGTACTCAATTGTTGAAAAATGGGTATCGTTTCGAAGCCAAATGAAGTTTTAGGGGATAGAAATTATTCGCAGGGATCTACATCAGGTGAATGTGGTTTACTGTCGAGCATGTTTAATAATGTCTTTAGATAATGTTCAATTCGTAGCAATTTTCGATCATCATTTAATTGATGTGAACAATTTTTCAAATTACCTTTCGTACTGGACCAATTTTTTTCAGTTATATTGCTTTACAAGCTTCATTTCCATAAATCTCACTGAAGATTATAAATTCATCATGATATCACGCACTTTTTTTTTTTTAATATTTTCTTCAGTAATTGCTTAAGATGGTCAACCTAAACGTTCATCATTACTTTTACTTTTTCTCTGCCTTCTGTAAATCGTTTATGCCAGCTATTAAAAACTTGTGCTTTTAACATACAATTTTATCACCAGCAAGCGATTTTAAACAACACGTTGTTGATTTTGGATCCATTAGGACGAAATGTTATGAAACAATTTGTCAAGGTCACTATACACTACACAAACCAATTAGTAGCTAATGGATGGTGCTACGGTTGCTATATATTATGAATAAAGCCATTATCATTATTGTTGTGCGACAAAGGATGAATCTAATTTCTTGTTTGCAACATACCATAACAAAAATCAGAACAGTGGAGTGAAGTTTCTGTCATCTATAAAAATCGAATATGAATTCATTCAATATGCATAAAATGTTATAACTTCATAGGATTCAGCACGCATAATTACGAAGATAACCCGTTTAGTATATTCATCTATTAAATGACCAATTATACTGACGATCTTTTATCGATTTCTCCTGTGACACACCATGAGATATACTTTCCTATATTGTTAGTGTAAAAATAAAATAGTCTCTATTGTCTTTTTTTATAATAGCCAATTGGCGAATTAGTGTGCGGTGTATTATTACAAAATTAAATGTGACAACTTATGAATACATTATTATTTCAATTTCAGTTATTTATAAATTTATGATACCATAAAAGTGGGTATGTGTCAATTACTGAAAATATTAATTGAAAATGCTTTACTTTTACGTAGTAGCACACGCACGTATATTCTGTTGTACTACGTTGTACAAATCTTTATAAATGTACCAATAAATTTAATGAAATGAAACACAAAACCTAATATTAAATTCAAAACGTGAATTATTTTTTTATTATTCTATTCCTATAAAATAGCTATATTTTATATTATTATTATTATTATTATTATTACAATTATAATAAGTATCAATTGGAAGATCATGATGTATTTGTATTTATACAGAAGATAATCATATTATATAAAAATGTATACTTGCGATGCATACGTAGCTTTTAAATTGATATTCGTGACAGACTTTTTGTGTTGGATCATCATTTGCCTTCTTTTTTTTGACTCTTTATTTTTAGAATATTATAATTTTACTGGATTATATTTTTTGGTTTTTCTTATCATATATAAATATAAAAGTATTACTTATAAAATCAAATAAAAAGGAATGTACCAGCAACCGCACAGTTAGAGTTTATATATAAATAAAACGTTTGTGATATATACGGATTTGAACTATATACAAAACATAGAAATATTTTTTTATATACGAATATTATAATACATCCTCTGTCCCATAATAAACTGGGATGGCTATGTATCCATCTCTTAGTTTCTTTGCGAATATGTTCGGTGAACGTTGCTCAAGTCAAAATTCCATGAAATTATATGTAGAAACGAAAACAGAACACCTAAAGTTACAGATGTTTTTTTGAGCGTTGGTCGAAAATTGAATATAAAAACAAAGAACAAACATTAAATTTTCTTTTAAAATTGGTAAAAATGCTCTACTCAAACGTATGATTTGTTTAAAATTGGGTATGATGATAATTGTTTGTTAAAAGCACATAGATTCATGCAGAATACAGAGAAGTTATAAGTGATGATGAAAGTCCACTCATCGATTATCTGAAACAATTTACTAAAGCAAACATTTTAAAAGTGTGTGATTTTGTGAAAATTTTGAAGAAATCTTTAGCGAGATTCATGGAAATGAAACTTGGAATACCGAAAACAATTATTCATTGAATTAGTGGTGAACTCGAAGTTTATTTCACATCAATTAAATGCGATGCATTAAATTTTTGTTTTTATTTAAACAAAAGTGATGCAAAGTCGCATCGAATGCTTGTCATTTAGCTCTATCAGAAGCAACATGCAAAAGATGGTTTCAACGGTTGGGAGATAATGACTTTGATGTGAGAAATAATGCATGTGGAAGACCACCAAAAAAGTTTGAAGACGCCGATTTGCAAGCAATATTGGATGAAGATTACACACTTTGAATCAAATGACAAATGGCAGAAATGTTAAATGTTGCACAACAAGTCAATTTCTAACCGTTTGAAGTAGCTATGGGAAAGATTCAAAAGTGTGGAAAATGGGTGCTACATGAATTGAATGAAAGATAGATGGAAAACCGAAAAAACACCTGTGAAATTTTATTTGGCAGACACGAAAGAAATTCATGTTTTACATCGAATTGTTACTGGCGATGAAAAATGGATTTATTTTAATAATCCTAAACGCAAATAAGTAATGGGTTAATCCAGGACAACCATTAACACCGATTGCAAAACCAAATCGTTTCCGCAAGAAGACAATGCTGTGTGTGTGGTGTACCACGAGCTCCTAAAATCTAGTGAAACTATTAATGCTGATCGCTACCGACAACAAACAAATCAATTTGAACCATGCATTGACCGAAAAACAACTAGAATGGGCCAGACGACACGGCAAGATAATTTTGCTCCATTACAATGCACCAGCACACAAAACAAAACCGCTTCAGGATACAATCAAAACACTTGACTGGGAGCTGCTACCCCACCCGCCATATTTACCAGACTTGGCTCCTTCCGACTACCATTTGTTTTCATCGATGGAATACATATTGGCTGAGCAGTACTTTGATTCCTACGAAGAATTCGAATATTGAGTGTCTGATTGGTTTGCTTCAAAAGACGAACAATTCTATTTGGCGTGGTATCGACAAATTGCCAGAAGAAAGGTGGTCAAAATGTGTAGAAAGCTATGGCCAATATTAATAAAATAAAATGATTTTTACTTTCCCATTTAAAATTATTGTTTTATTTTCACAAAACAACGGATTTTGTATGGGACTGAAGTTGAATTATTATCCATTAATCTTATAATATTTTATATATATGATTTTTTTAACATTTATTTTTTCCCAGATATTTTATTACAATTCAAGATGTTAACATAAAAACATGTGTGCGCTCTATATATAGATAGTTTTCTTGGTATATTTTCCATAAAGTGCATAATTTATTAATATTAATAAAATGAAAATATTCCTAAAATACAAATGGCAAATGGCAAAGTTTTGATTTTTTTTTTTCATGATGTCATACGTGAATGACGAATAGACGAAAATTTATTTGATGGGAAATCAGAAATGAGAAACAAACAACCTCTTTTTAATGAAATGAAAGTGAAACGGTTGTCGCCGTCATACGTGTGAAACGAGTGCTTCTGTGTAAATAATTTGTTTGTCTTTTATAAGTTTTGTAAAAGTGTTGGCGCTCGCCTCATTTTATTGGCTTTGTAAAATTTTGTTATTATTATATATATTTAGAAAACATTCGTCTATAAACGTATATCTCGTCTATGATATAACAACGCAGCTGATAAAAGAACGTATCCATAGATAGACGCGAGATATGAAAATCAAATATTCTCATTATAATTCTGTCTCCACATAATGTCTATATATTTATCCGGATATGTTTCAGAATGTATTGTATATTTATTATATTGTATGTAAACTGTTTCAAGGCTCAACTTAAATATTATATATACTATTATTGAAATCCTTTCTATGTCATTTTCACATAAATTTTTGTATAGAGTATTTGTTCTGTATATATTTATTATTTAAAGAAAATATATTATGATAAAAAGGAAGTTTTGTGTTACACATTCTTATATAATACAATATATATATATGTGTGTGTGATTATACACATACACATTCAAACGAAACGTGGCCTGATTGACAAGTCAGTGAAAAATAAAATAAATAATGTTATTGTTTGTAGATTATTTTTTAAAACATAATCTCTTTTTTAGCTGAATGCACACAACACTTAGGTATTATACACCAACGTTTCTCAAGTGTACCAATATTTATTTAAGAGATGTTCTGCTAAACTCAACTATAGAAAGAAATCGATTTTTGTGTTTTTTTTATGTTTTTTTCTCTATATCCTGTCAAAATCTAATTGAAAGATTTTAGGAACGAAAAGATTTACAATTGTCAACCAAAAAAAAACAAGTCAGGCCATGATAATTGGATCATTTTTTAATTTTTTTTTTTTTTAAAAAACACCAATTCCAAAGAAAAAAATATATTAATTTGATGGAATATGTCATGCGATTCTTTAATATGCCTGTTTTCGTTTGAGATACATTCCGATCAGCTTAAGAAGACAGACAAACACTGGGCACAGGTCGTGGCTTCGTGCATATCACTATTTTGTTAGAAACTCCTCCTGAAGCGTCTCAAATCACTCATGAATTTCAGTTTGCATTCAGCAGTATAGACGAAGTCCCATTGACTTCATTTATAAGATGAGAAAATTGTTGCCGTAAAGCTATGGTTAACTTTTTGAGTCCTATACCTGGATATTTGGAGTCTCTGCCAGGATATTTAGAGTGGCACATGTTTGCTCAGATTTATACCCAATTGCAGTAGTGGTGCGTACCACAGGAAAGCGTCGTATGACCTTTTCTATGGTGTTGCTGTGTACACAACGAATGTGCCAAAAACGGGGACTTATTCATTTGGGCAGTATATTGATTATATATAAATAATGGCAACTTTTAAAAACCAAATGGTGGCCAATTATAAATTTCAGGAATCACTTAACAAAATCACAGGATAAACATCTGAATGGAAACTGAATCTCAACGAATCAAGATCCAGTCATGTTACCAACGACAATATGAATCAGCATCTAATCATCTCGAAGGCGCAATATCTGTTTATTAATTTGGTGTACACCTAGCTAACTTTAAGCACCATGTAAAACAGAAGGCTGAACAAACTTAGATAAAACTCAGACAAATGTACTGATCAAATGGTTGTGTTACCCTCAACTAAACTTGTATTCTAAAATATTGATATACCGCATTGTACCAATCTATTATCAAACCGATATGGGTGCACAGAATCTCAACTCTGGGACTGTGCCAACACAAATCAATCGAGGCGTCATCTGTTGTATAGTCAAAATAAATTTCAGTGCTTGATAACTAATACTTATCGCGAAATGTGTTAGACCGAGAAATTCACAACGATCTATATATAGACATGCAGTGGTTTAATGATTGTGTCATTGTTTTTATGTTGCCAGTAGGATAAGTGAACGTGCAGCCATAATTATAGGTGTTCTTAATGTACCGACAAAAATCTGAAAATGCTATATAGATTCTTTGGGAAATTTTGAAACAATGGTTCCATGGGATTTGTGACCGATTCGAAATCATTAGGATGTTTCGCGAAAATACACGATTTTTTAATCAAATCATATTTTTTGACACTATTCCGAGACCAATATCTCAAAATCAAAAATGTTGTTGATATACAATTAGCATGCAAACACCTTTAATTTGACGTTATGCTAAAATAATTCCGATTTGTCCTTATCCACATACTTATTGAAATGTTGACAAATCGTTAAATACAATTTTTCGTTTTGAAAATTTTGTTCAATGATATGTCGAAAAATCATTTTGAAAACTTTATCTCGTTATAAGTTTTAAAACACACATTCATTAGCTTTCATTTAAGCTAAAATATTAGTTTATGGGTCTCAAGTGGTTTCAAAGATATTCACAAATAACCACTATACGTGACATAAAATTTATTTTTGATTTGGATAAATTGTATCTGTTGTTTGCTTTACCCAGAACCAACCAATGACTTGACCGATAGCTGGTTGTAATGTTGTAAACCCACAGACGCATCAACACAAATCACCGCTCACAGTATACTTATGTAATGCTACAGAATTCAGCTATATTCGAGATTATGAAAATCCCTCACTCAGTTTACCATTTGAAAAATTAAATAAAATGAAACAAATCTGTAAAAATTAGTTTTTCTAAATTTTCCTATTAACACACACTAGTTCCTACCACGGCTTTGTAACCTAACTTTTCTCATTTGAATATAGTTAATTAAATGATCATTTCTGCGATTTTATTCAAAAAGGTTAATTGTTTACTGCGACTGATAACTTCCAAAGATTTGTGGTTGACTAGAAATTTGTGCACATTCGCATATCTGCATGTGTATAAGTGTTGATGTTGCCTTATTATAGGTATTATATGTTAATATTAATCCTTCAATGTGATGTGATGATATTTTTTATCTAGATATAATTATTTGACCGCCCATAAAATATATCATCAATATTGTAGATTAGATACCATAGCGCCTACTACTACTACTACTACGCAGCTACTTTATGTTTTATAAATATCAAATTATCAAATTTTTTATATTATTAAATTAGATTTATAGGGTATTTTTTTTTAAATTAAAAATATTTATATAAAATTTAAAGACAAACCAAAAAATTAATTAGGCCATAACAATTAATTATTCCGGCAAAAAATAAAGTATTTCGCATATTGTTAAAATATAAGGGTACGCGCGTACACATCCTTGACTTTAAACTTCATTCATAATAGATAAATATTTATAAATGCGTGTAATGTGCGTAGGTATTTATAATAACGATGTTTTAAATCTGTAAAAGAACGGATCTATATTGCAAGTAAAATTAGAACAAGAATATATTTTTATATAAACAATATTTTAATCTCTTTTTGGAGTAGAATAAGATTCGTTAAAATCTGCAAAATAGGTGTTTGTTGCGTCAATGTTACTATGGAATATGATTGAAATACTATTTCCATAGTTAGATATTTTTTCATGTTCGAAAAATAGAAAGTAGTCGCTGTGTGCCAAATCTGGAGAATATTTGTAGATATGGAAATAATTCGTGTAATTTGGCAATGGTAATTGCTACGATGTGTGATAGATACTGCAATATCGTGCGATGATAAAAAGCAGTCGATAAAAATTACTCTATGTGATTTCTAAAAAATGGTTGCCATAATCTTATTGAAGCTGAGCAGAATTGTTTTGGCCATTGTTGTTTGTGCGCTTCCACCAGGCTCAATCGACGGCTTTGACTGTTGCTAGAAAAATAATATCGCTTTGGTGAAACAACAAACTCCGTCATATCTCTTCGATGTACCTTCAATATAGATCGACACTCGTATATTTATTTCCATGCAATGGACAGATTATTATTATAACAAAAATATTTTTGCAAGTAGGAAATAATTTTTTATTTAAAGGGTAAAAGATTTTTTCTCATTTTTAATCCATTCTTTTATTTTCTCAATATATATGTTATGCGTATAAAATTACAAAAGAATTTTTTAATCTGGAAATTATTAATTCTCGATGAAAAAACATGAAATAACGTTCATCATTCTTAAATAAAAAAATAAAAAAATAAAAAAGGGTTTACCTTTCCTTTTTGGGTTTTTTTTTTTAATTTTATTTTTTTTCCAAGCATTTTCTCTTATTTCTTGCTAATGTAACTAATTAATTATTTTTGTAAGACACAATATAAAATCAAATACGATATAAGCAGGTAAATTCAGTAAACAATGTGTTTCATGGTAACATTTACATATACCGCATCGAGTACACGGCAATCCAATGAATTCTGCAGATCTTTCTATAGTCAGTTTCCAATGGTCATTCTCATACCAATGAGTTACACATTACAATAAGTTGATGCTCTGTTTGAGTTCTCCTGGAATATACACGTTGACAATAACATTCAAAACACATCGTATTTCAAAGTTGAACTGCATAGAAGGTAATGCAGTCTGTATGATGGATGACCAGCTTTCAATGAGGTTAACATATATTAGACAAATACTTAAAGATAATATACCAATTAATATATATGTGTGTGTTTGTGTGTGTATGTGGCGTTCGGTTACACAAATTTGCAGAAGAATACATTTGGTGTACGTCTTGAAAGTATATACTAGGACTGATCTATTTTGAAATTTCCAATATGGATCCATATAAATACAGCAGAAATTACTGTGGTTAAGCGGAAAAAAATCAATAACAACAGACGAGTTCCATTTCTCGCAAAATTGATGTGGGTTATGGTGGCATCTTTGATGTACATGCGATGAAATCAAGAGAGTTTAGCCATTGGAATTTGATAGGTATTGCAAAATACTAAAGGTGGATCGAAATATATCACATTCTTATCATGAATGAATCCTTAATATATCAGATGGCGGGATCAAATGAATGCTGGCATTTTTTCTGAAAAATTGAACCTCCCTTATCATATACGCCTGCGGAGAAGTAAATGTCATTATATTGTACAAAATAGAGACAGTAGACTCTGCTGGATGTAGAGCGATATCAATTGTGGGGTAGTCAAACTTTTATTGTATACTATCCAACTGTATTAGCATGAAACTATAACGTATCCCTAACATATTACAATGTTATGAAAGACTTAACGGCGGAAAGTGGAAAATAGTAGTAGAATTATTGTACTAATTGTAATAACTATTGTTGGGATACACCCTGTGACTGCTCGTTATAAGTATTCAAATATTTAAGTGTTAAAAGAAAATCTATTTTACTTAATATCTTGCTACTACTACGAGTACATACTTAAAAGTAGACATAATTCGCTATTAGTAACATAAATAAATATAATTAGATATTCACTTTGTTATATTATAATTATTATTATTATTCGCA
This sequence comes from Bibio marci, assembly GCA_910594885.2. Classification (NCBI taxonomy): domain Eukaryota; kingdom Metazoa; phylum Arthropoda; class Insecta; order Diptera; family Bibionidae; genus Bibio; species Bibio marci. Next base: position 13,873,592 of record OU343116.1, on the reverse strand, counting down.
TTAAATTAAATTGGTAAACTAAACTCACTCGCATTAGCATTGAATAAAATAACAAATAATAATATATTAGAATAAAATATACAGTCGATTCTTGATATAAGCAGTTAATAAGAAAGTACAGGACAATCGAATCCCATGTCGTTTATAATAATCGATTTTGCAGGAATATGATAATTTCTCAACCGATTTTGTTGAAATTTATAATGTAGGGTGCAATTAGGAGATGATCAGTTCCTAAAAAAATCGATTCCCATAGTTCAGTTACCATTATCGATTTACCAGAGCTATCGTAATTTTGGTAATTTATCATTCTAATATATTTTTCATTAAATTTTCTGTGTTGGGTAATAGACTGGGTTAGAAATATTCCTTCGAAAATTCTGAAAAATCAATGTCCATTTCAGTTATTCTGAATTATACATCAAGGAACTATATGACAATTTGATCATTTCTCAATCGATTTAGATTGTGTATTCATAAATACAAATTGGAATTATATGAATAGTTTCTCCGAAAATTTTGGGAAATTCAATACCCAGCTCTTGCTTCCAGGAACCGCTCGATAATTTTTGACTGCTTTTGATAAAATTTTGTATTGTATATTGGCTAAAACAATTCATAAGAAAATGAAAAGAAATGTATATACCCAATGTCAGATGTACTAATCGAATACCAGAAACTTGGTAATTATAGGTCATTTTTCAAACGATTTTGATAAAATTATACAGTTTCTACGAAAATGTTACAATATCTATTCACAAGTCAGTTATTCCCGTCGATTGCCTGTAACTTGATAATTGTTTCTCGTAACTCATTATGATGAAATTTTGTATGTTGACTAAAATTCAGACTATATGAAACTGGTTCATAAGAAAATTTTAGGAAATGTTAATTTATCCCAATCGAATGCCAGAAACTTGGTAATTTGTTCATTTTTCCACAGATTTTGATAAAATTTTGTGTGTAGCTTTAGAGTTGAGTTATTGGAACAATTTAAAACGATATTTTAATTAATTTTGCTTGTAGTATATTAGTGCAGTTTTGAAATTTGAATGTAGCATTACTCACTTTATATTATAGTTTATTTCCGCATATACACAAACTTGCTTGCACCATCGGACCATTCCACTGTACTATTATATTTTAATTTAAAAATACTAAAATAGTTTTTGTTTAATTTTTTATTGGTTTTTAATTAAACTTTTATTATTTATAGCAATATGTTATTTTTGTAATATCAATTAATTCTAATATATTATTTTGTTTATTTGCGTGAATGTCCTAGTTTTTGTTGTATGCAAATAATTATAATTTCCGTATAAATAATTTAAATTTGATGAATTTGGTGTTATCGATATTGTTCTAAATTTAAAATGATTTGCATTTACATTTTTTTTTATATATGTCACTATTTTGGACAATCTGAAGGTTAGATGTATTTTATCGTAACAAATAAATATATCTTTGTAAATCGCTCTACTTCGTTCTGCTTCAGCCTACATTCACTTATGGAAATTCTGACTGATGCTATAACATCAAAAATGGTTTACCTATGACTTTGTTATAATAATAATTTATGAAATACAAACTTCGTTCTGCTTCAGCCAGCATTCACTTATGGAAATTCTGACTGATGCTATAACATCAAAAATTGTTTGCCTATTACTTTGTTATAATAATAATTTATGAAGTACAAACTATTCAATGAAATTTAAGAAAATAAATACTATAACAATTTCAACCCAAAATGTATAAAAATAAACTATAGAAATAAAATGATCTTGTTTTTTCTGGTCCATGTATCAATTTTTTTTAAAATTTATATTTTCTTATTTTATTAAATTTACATTTAAATATTATTTAATAATTATCATTTTTGTATTCTATTTCTTTTCAGGTAAGTGGAATTACTATATTAATTTTATATAAATTACAATCAATTTCAATTATAAATATCAATAACAATTATATGTAGTTAAGGTAAGATTGTTCTTAATTTATATTTCATTGTGATAATGTATACGTAAAATAAAAATCGGTATAAAAATTGCCCAAATACAATTTAATTTTCTCTATTTATTGCTGGGTATTATCAGGAATTATTTAAAATTATAATTATTCCTTTATTTTGTAATTTAAAAAATGTTTTTGATGTATATTCATATAAAAAGTTGCTTCTACTGAACAGGAGTCTGGTGATGATAACTATAACATTGTTAGGATTTATTATTATTCCTATATATTCCATAAAATATCGTTGAGCCTTGAATGTTTCCTTTATTGACAGAGGTGCCGTGCGCATATATAAATTATTTTGTAAATGTACTTGATTCTTAAAAAATCAATGCTACTCAAATTATAATAAAATTCTTTTTAAAATGAGATACATCGCATGCGCTCTAATTAAAAAAAATATCCTTGTAATGTCCTTGTAACATTTCTTGTTCTTTGAAACATGTTTTTTTTACTCCATTTCTTGTTATACGCTTTCCATATAGTTATGGTGTTATATTCCTAATTTTATAAATTATTTGTGTAAAGTTCTTAAAACGTTTCATCATATCCTAATAAAATATCAGTAGTATACAATTTCATTTTGGTAGCTCTCCGTTTGCATGAAGTTTCGCTTATCCTAATTCGCTTTGTAATGTCTTAGAAATTTCCCTGTACCTATAACTTATAATTTTCAAAAAATATCCTTTTCTTGTAATATTGAAAAACACCAATTCCAATCAGTTTTGTTATTCTTTATTAATATATTGCATATTTGGAAAATATCTATTGGTCAATTTGAATGAAATTAAATGTGGCACTTAAAAACGTATATCTCCTAATAAATTCCTTTAAAATTGATGTAGCTGATTACATAACCGGATGATATTCAGTTCTATTTTATTGATATTTCGTGTTGAAGCTTTAGAATTGGATTATATTTGCTTAGTTGTAAAGTTGTTTCCTTCTCAATTAAATTTACTAACATGACCATCTGCAGAATAGAACTGTATAATCGAATTGATCCCATTTCACATTTCCAATTTTTTTGTGTGGTAAAATTGGTAAGAATTCGTTAGTTAGTAATTTGTTTTTCAGAACTGCTTATATGGAATTATTAATTTTATGAAGGAATAATATTTTGTATCTTAAATTTTGCAGAATTGATACCCATTTCTCAGTTCTTCAGATTAGATTATTTATTTGGTTGAACATAATTTCTTATGTACATTTGAATAAAATCGATTCAGGAAGATTTTCTAAATGTTTAGTGTGCTCAACGATTCTTCGAAATGTATTATAAATATCCTTTGGAATCAATTTCAAAACGTTATTTACTTCTTTTGAAATTATTTCGATAATATTTGGGAAATATTTCATAAATATACGTAGGCTTTTCTCCAAAAATACAAATGTTTAACTATAGATTTTTCATAATGCATGTCTAACTGGAATTTATCCTATTTAAAATTATATACCACTTCTACTTTGGAATAAATTCCGAGCATGTTTAAAAACTACTAAATACTACTATAAAAAATATGTACTGTTTTATTTTTGGATACACGTATTGTGAAATCCTTTTAAATGGATTGTGGTTGTGAATGGTAAAGACCAAATATTAACAATTATTGAAACAACGAATGTTTGGTTTCGATTCAATGTTATAAACGAATAATTCATTTCTGATCGTTTGTAATTAATGGGACAACATTTTAAAGGAAGAAGATTAATGGGTATCATATTCACCACAACTTCGCCAGACATTTTTACATCAGATTACTATTAGTTCAGATAGATACTTTATACAACGAATTATTTGCTATTTACTTCCATTTAATATGCTATGTTTTGACTTACACTGATGGATATCCCATAAAACAGTTGACAGTTTGTTAAAGATCGGTTCACAATATATAAATAATTCAGCAGTCAATAGATAGCATTTCTAGAGATCCATGAATGCCACTTGTACCAATTGTTCTCTCGTTAACACAGAGACGGTGCAAGATTGTTCAATATGTGCACACATTTTGTTTTGTAATGAATTTAAATTTCTCAAAGAAAATAAATAATATTTAAAGTAATTTTTCAATGCAAATTTTAATACAAATGATGAAATAAAAATCGAAAAAAAATGTTTATAAAATGTTGAATGAATGTTTGGGCTATATCTTATTGTATTTGGGCTTATTGTATTATACACATACTTACAAAATTAAAATCAATTTATTATCGTAATGGTTTCAAATACACATCTATTTATTTACAAACTACAATAAATCCATAAAAGTTTTATCATAAAACTTATTTTTATTTCCTTGAAACATTTTTTCTTTTATTTTCATTTTAACAATCTTTTATCAATTCATCTTTTGCAAAAGTTTTTAGCTTTTTATTGATGTGTTCTGTTATTATAATAAATTTTTACTTTTGGTCTAAATGTTCCGTAAACTTTTTCAACGCGTCCATTCATAATGATTTCACAATCCGGCTGCACCATTTCCAAAGTTTTATTGAGTACGCAATCATAGTTAAAGAGCCATATCAATAAATTGCGAGAGGTGGCGATACTAAAAATGTGTCAATTGTTATCACCTCACGGTTACACTCGCCCATAAACGAATGATTTAAATTAATAGTATCAATTAAAAACGTAATGTTTATTGTGGATACGTTAAAAAAATGGGTAACATCATATGTAAGGGGTGAGGATGAGACTTGGTCTATAGCTATGGACATTGTATGCACAGTGGCGATATTGTGGTATTGTTGAATTGACTGACTTATGTCTGCGCAATCAAATCATGTATAGTTCACTCGACCACGGATGCTAGACATACCATTACAGCAGAATGCAAGAAGGTTTTTACAATGGAATTTATATTGATCTTCCAGTACTTTAAAAACCACCATATAGCTTTAATCTATTCTAAATATTGACTGAAGGAACCAGAATCAGAATAATAAATGACATAATAATATCATATGCACTTAATTTAAATTATCAGCAAGCTATGTGGAGTATATTATAGCTATGGTTCACGCATTAACCATAGTACGTCATGTGTTTAATTTATAATAAAGTTTTATTAACGAATTTTCTGTGTAAATGAAAAGAAACTTTTAAAATTTAATAAATTACAAATTGTTTATTTTAGAATCGCTTTCACCCCACTTTGCTTGGCATTGCATTAATAACCAAATGCTTCGCTATCAATATAAACCTGCGTGATCCATCGTGAAACAGAAATTATTCCCAATGCTTGCGGCGGAGTGTTCTCCTATACAACATTATATTGATTATCTGTCATAAATATATACGTATTATTATACTAATAATAAATGAAGTTCAAATTTGGTATTATGATATCACATAATTAATTGTATAATGCTTAAAATCCAATCTAAATTGCCTTATAAAACTTATAAATAGTTTGAATGAATTTTTTCTGTTCATTATTTTATTGCTTTGTTATTATTTAGTAGTTAGTTATTCCAATAATATTTATCATTTCTAATGTTTGCACTCCGAATAATCGATAAAATATTCATTTAATCTATACAATAATCACTTCAGTGGCGAAGCTATACAGTGCACCGGACTCAGAACGGTTCACTAGTTTTTTTGTGTCACAATCTGATAATTTATTTCCATTAGATCTAAATTTCTAAAAATCCATTTAGCTACAAAATTATATTACATTCAATCTCTAAGTCTAAGTGGTATCTATTGTTTTTTTTTAAATTGTATAATAACTGGTAATTTTCATTTTTAAGTACGAGTAAAATTATTGAGCCAGAACATTTTTGCTTCAAAAATCAATTTTTAATTAACCTATTTTTCATATTAACACACGTTGTGCATCGGCGGGCCTCCCATCCCATTCCAATACGGATACTTCTTTATATGCAACACATCCACCCCAATTAATTAGTGTGTTAAAAGCGTTAACTATCTAAATTGTTACAAACGACAAATTTAGATCTTATCTATATTTGGGCGAAAGAAGAAGCAATTAAAATTAAAGTTAAATGGACAATTAATTCAACTTTTTCATGAAAAAAAAGGGTGATTAGTCCTTAAAATTTCACTATTATTTCTTTAATACGATAAATATTAATTCCTAATGTTTTATGGAAGTTGGGTGACGCCACCATTATTCGTGTGCCGAGGTAACCCATATATATCCAATTATTCCCAGATTGCTAGAGTATCGTTTATTCGATAATCTGAAAAATTTTGAACATAATTATTTAATGATCATTTGTGAATGTACAAGTATCACTACCTCCTCACCTCTATCCGTGTGCTCGTATTTAGCAACCCATAGAACATGTGCTGCATACCAAATATCTAATGTGCTCATATGATTATAATTTTATAATAAATCAATACGGGAATACGGTTTAGCAATGATCGTGTGACACCTCTATTATAATCAGTCCCTTCACTCAATTCTGATGAAAATCTATATATGGGACTTTTGCCTACAAATTTTTAATTTGAAAAAGCTGTTGCTCTCGTCGTAGTTTTAACTAGCAGCCCATTTTCTTGTCGGTTTATACCATTAATTAATAATTAACATGAATATAATTACCATCATTAAGTACAACCTTTCTTCAATTTTATGGCTATTTATGAATACCATCTAAATAAAATTTCTCCTATTTTAATGCAATTCAAGAATTGAAAATGATGGATCAACATCTGGTGTATAAGTCGGGTATGGTAACACATCTCATCCAAGTGTTTCCACCGTTTCTATGACCGGTTTTGCTACATGACGGCGAGAATTGCATTGTTGTAAACTCACTTTATCATGACTTTGGAAAATTTTGGTTACGTTTCTTGTAATAATCGCTTTAAATTGTTGACAGTTTGGTACAGTTTCCATCGGAATAATTCAATACTCCTTTCTGATCTTACCAGAATTACTGTTATATCCAACAGCTAAAGATATAAAGTGAATACGTTCACCAAAAAATTTCCAGCCGAAAATCCGTGAACGATCGTTTCATATTTCTATACCTATCATGTTATTTTTTATTTGTTTTGGGTCAATAAAAGTTTGTATTAACATGTGAAACAATAATAAGGTAACCTTTTTGAAAAAAAAATTAAATTGATAATATTATTACTTACTCGTACGTATATGAATATATTCGTTATATGTATTTAATTGTATCTGATACCGTATCGTAATAATTATTATAATTATTATTATTATTATTATTATTTTACGATAATGATGTATCGCTTTTTGAATACACACGTATGAATACGTCATATATGCTCTTCGTATTTCATATCAATGCCTCAATGTACATAATATACTTATTAATTATACTAATTATATGTACTCGTATAGGAAGACTAATTCATAAAATACATACTAATACAAATAACTTATTGGAATATACTTTCATTTTACTATGAAAAAATTAGCAAAATCAAAATTTATGGTAAATGACGGCTCTAAAGTTGCATTTCATTAACTTACAATTAGAAGAAAAGGAATATTTCACAGTTCGTATATCGCTATTTAGAATATACATATTAATTAATCGGTTAGCTCGTAATAAATTCCCTTAGAATTAATATTTGCAGGAGTTGTATAGATCATTTTGTATTATTACGCGGATCCTCCATCCTTTTGGGATGAAAACATGTATGTGTTCTATTTTAGTGAAATTTTAGTGTAGTATATCGGATTATTGAATATGTTTGTACCAGGATGCTCTAACTTCAATTTTATCTTTTGCATCCTTACATGTGTAACATAAATCTGCAATTTTTCATACTTTATTTTATAGAAACCACACGATATATAAAACATGAACCCAAAAGTGAATGAAAGGTTGAAACATTTAAGCATTGTTCAATAATTTAGTATTTCTTGTGTCATGGTAAACAAATTTTATATGTAATGTTGAAAATGATATTATAAATACAATTATCCATGAAATTCTTCGGATTCGTCCAATTTTAATCCCACATTATATATATGTAGTTTAACTTAGTGTTGAGGGTTGATATTTGGCTGTAGTTTCGGTTCTATTTATTTCCGAAACGTATTTTACTATGTATTACTTCGACATGAAGAAATCAGTTCACAATCGAAACATTTGTGATACGTATGATGTGTCGCTGCTCCATCAATCAAAACATGTGAACAAAAACTGATTTAGAAGATTTAAAAAATAATGATTTTTTAATGTTGAAGACAAAGAACAATATTATAGATGAAAATTCTGCTCGTCAGACAAATTAAAAGAACTTGCAAAAGCATTAAATGTCACTCGCAAACTGATTTAACTAAACGTTTACATGGAAAGATTGAAAAAGAAAGAAAATTGGTGCCACCCATTGAAAGTCGTTGAATGGTTTGCAATTCATTGGTTACTATAGGCCACTAAAGATGCGGCTTTTTTTGCATTAAATACTATAACTGGTGATGAAATGTGGATGTGCTGCGAAAAAAATGGTGACTTATCCTTGTCGGCCATCAACCATCGACTCTAAAACGAAACATACATAGGGGAATTTTATTTCAATCATAATATTTTCCAACGCTTCCAACTATACTTTTGACCATCTTTCTGGCAATTTGTAAATTTCGATGTAATTGGCAATTTGTATAATACAAAACAATTCATTTTACATTTGACAAAAAAAAAAATTCTGCAGTGTCTGGTGAATATGGAGTAGAATTTCCCATTTAAGTTATTCCAAAGTATTTTTCACTTCCCTAGTACTACTGTCCGTAATTTGTCCGTAAAATGTCCGTATTATATTTAGAAGTCCGTAATTTCAATCCGAAGATTTCTTACGGATGTCCGCTGGAATTTTAATATGATGCGTGCAACCCTGTCCATGGATTTTTATAAAAAAATGTCCTTTCTGATTATCCGTATATTTCCAATGATAATTTCTACCGATTCTCCTTGGAAGTATTTCTCGTTGCTATTTGTCCACAGAATATCCATAGAATTTATATTCATATTTTTTGTGCGCAAATCCACGGATTTTGACAAAAACACCTTTGGATTGTCTATGTATTTTGGCAAATAATACCCGTGAATTGTCCGTATTAGAAGAATAAATTGTCTCATGACGATTGATTCCGTTTTTTACCGATAGACCAGAAGTTCTATGAGCACTCAGCACAGAATGAAGATGCTGCCCGAACGATGTCAAAAATTCTTCGATTGTGCATTTTTTTTTTAATAAACCATAACAAAAAACCGGGGATAAAATTCATGAAAAGTCTTATAAAATTCCTAGGAAAATATATCAATTTCGAGTTGTTGAATTGCTTTAAAAACTATGAAAATAAATTAAAAAGAGTTAGGATTATATTTAGATAAGCTAAAAAATATACAAAATTTGAACCACTATCTTGGATAATTGGTGAAATAAATTATGAATACAATACCGCGCCGATATATGTTGGAAATATTAGTCTGACAATTCAAAGATTTCAATTGACCTAAATAAAATACCATTATATTAAATGAAAAATCGATGGACATTCCATTGGACCAATTCCAATATATCTTTTCAATGGTAAATATGTGAATTTTTTCCACGGACATTTTCCTCAGTTTTTCAACTTACGGGCAAATTGTTACTAGGGTTTTATGTTATGTTATTTTGTGCATTTGTGGTGGAATTAACAAAGGAGCGCTGTGTACTATTTGAGCTTCTAAAATCAAATGAAACTATTAAACTGCTGTACGTTATACCATCAACAATTGATCGATTTGAATGATTCACTGAATAAAAATCATCGAATATACCAGCCAACAACCAAAGTAAAATGAAAAAATACATTGGCCGAACTTAAATGGAAAATGTTATAGCATTCTTCTTTATTCACTAAACAGGATTGGATTACCACCTACAACATCCCTCAAAATTAAGTTATACACCCATATAATATAAACATTCAAAATATACAAAATAGTGGATTCAACCAACCATTCAGTTCTGGTTGTTGTCCTGCGATTATCCATGAATAGGTTCAAACTTAAACATACCATAAGACTGGATGGTATTGATGATAAAATTTGCAATTTCATATGCATACACCTGGTACATATAAATATATATAAATTTAAATGAGTATATTATTATCATCTCGATTGATAACTATATGTACGTAACATACGAGTGAGTACGGTATTAATATTAATTATATAGATTTATTATAAAGCACAAACAAACATTTTAACCAATTCTTCGTACACAAAATTATAATATAACACAAAAAAACGAGTATATTAGAACTAACTAAAATTTGATAATATGCGAAATATATTTATTTATTTATTTTTGTGGAAGAGACGCATGAATATTATCATCAAAATTATTGTAGATTTGTTGTGTGTGGTGGTTGTGTGTGGTGGATGTGGATGGGAGAAATGAAACAACGCGATATTTATTTTTGTAATATTAAATGTTTGTAGACGTTCTTATTATATTAACAACGCAACGAATTTGTTAGTAGGAATAGTCAAATACATGTATGACGAGAACAAGTTTTTCGAAGTATAGAAAGACCAACTTCCCATATATACCATAACCATACCATACCATACCATACAATATAATAGTATCAAAAGATAGGTGGTGGTATATATTCCACACAATTGTTATGAGTATTATTTTATTTATTTTCCTCTATACAATACAAATACTAAAATGAAAAATGTTGTGTGTACTGAATGTTTTTTTGTATCTGGATATCATGTTGCTCTCTGTTGTAAATTGTAGTAGATTGTCGATGTAGTATAAATTTGTACGTCGTTCCGTTCGGTTGTTAGTTGATTTGAAATATTTTAATATATTAAATATTTTTTTCGAATTTATAAATAATTTAATTATTTATTATTATTATTTTTTTTTTTTGCTTATTTATTTATTTAATAACAAACAATTTGTTTAACAATTTTTTTCTAACACATAGAAATTGTTGTTGAGATGAAAAAGTAATAATAAATAAATAAATGTAATCGCTAAATTATTTATTTAGTTTTTTTTCTGCAATTAATAATAATAATAATAATTTTTTAATTAATTTTTAATATATTTTAATGCAAATTAATTAATATTGTGTTTTTTTGCCAAAGAAAATATAAATATTAAATTGTCATTGTGTGTGTGTGTGTTTTTTTTTTTTAGTTAATAAATAATTTTATAAATTAAACAAGTGATTAAAAGATTTTGTTGAGCAATATTTTCGTAAAACATGTGCGAAATTGTTAAATGAATTATTATTATAAACTAAATTATAATTAAATTATATTTCGTGTACGTGTTCATGTGTTTGTGTGTGTGTCTATAATTAAAAAAAATAATAATTATTATTTTTAATTTTTAAAAATATCTATTTATTATAAATATAGTGGACCTCTCCACACCCACGCACAACAAAATTTTCTATATATTTATTATTAATTATATTGAAAGTGTGAAAAAAAGTGAAAAAATGAAATTATAAATAATAATATTTAAAATTGTTGTTTAAACAAAATAATAAAAAACGAAATTCTTCGATAATTATTTGTTTGTTTGGATTATACAATATATTTAATAAATTTAAATAATTCTTCAAAAATATAATATGGTATTAATTATTATAATAAAGAAGTTATTTTTAGAATTTCATATTATATTTATATCTATACAGTGCGGTGTAAAAATTACGTGCAGAAATTGGTTTTTCTTGAAAAAAAATAATAATAGTAATCACAGCACAGAGTTTTCAATTTTTGTTGTAGCCAAAAAATCGCTCATCCCCTCCTAAGATGGAGGAGCGATTAAAATTTGTTTGAGGAAATATAAATGGATTGCTAATAAAACCCTTTTCTCGGTGACTCGCTACGCTCGAGCAATGGATTAAATTCCCACCGGATGATAATCAACAGTAAAATGCAGCTTAGCACATTTCTATATCAAACACTTTTCTCGATTATTCGCTACGCTCGAGCAATGGATTAAATTCCCCCGGGGTAATAATCAACAGTAAAATGCAGCTTAGCACATTTCTATATCAAACACATTTCTCGATAACTCGCTACGCGCGACCAATGGATTAAATTCCCCCGGGGTAATAATCAACAGTAAAATGCAGCTAGCACCTTTCTATATCAAACACATTTCTCGATGACTCTTTACTCTTGGGCGATGGATTAAATCCCACGATTGATAATCACAAGTAAAATGCAGTTAAAACCTTTTCGTAGGAAACGCTTTTCTCGGTGATTAGCTACGCACAGACAATGAATTAAATCTCCTCTTGTGATAATCAACAGTAAAATGCAGCTTAGCACATTTCTATATCAAACACTATTCTCGATGACTAACTACGCTCAGACAATGAGTTAAATGCCCCGGTTGATAATCAACAGTAAAATTCAGCCAAAACCTTTTTGTACGAAACGATTTTCTCGGTGATTCGTCATGCTTGGGTGATGGATTAAATCCTCCGGTTGATAATCAACAGAAAAATGAAGCTAATACCTGTCTAAATCAAACTCTTTTCTCGGTAACTATTGCTACGCTCGGACAATGAATTAAATGCACCGGTTGATAATCAACAATAAAATGCAACCAAAAACCTTTTCGTATCAAACGTTTTTCTCGGTGATTCGTTACGCTTGGACGATGGATTATATCCCGTGATTAATAATCAACAGTAAAATGCAGCTAACATCTTTTCGTATCAAACACTTTTCTCGATGAGTATAGCTACGCTCGAGCAATGGATTAATATGGATATCCTCCGGATGATAATTAACAGTATAAAATGCAGCTAACACTTTATCGTATCAAACGCTTTTCTCGGTGAGTATAGCTATGCTCGGACCCCGGTTGATAATAATCAACAGTAAAATGAATCATGCAATCACCCATGGGCAAGGGCACTAAAAACTTTAACTCCGTCCCTTATCCTTAGCGGGTTAGTGGTAATTTGACTAGAAAAAAACGAAATTTTTTTTAGTCTCTTTAATAATAATTTGCGAAAGTAAATTTTCAAATACACACACATAATTTGTAAAAATTTAATTTGCGATTTACGCTTTCAAAAAATATGACCAATTCTTTTTGTTCATAATTTGGCGACTGCAAAAGAAAAAAATTAATAGCGTTTTTTCACTAAACGCCACTCTGTGAGTAAAATCCATGAATTCCTGATTAATCATTATGAATTTCTGTTGCTACTGCACGCCAGAAATATAGCAATATAAAAGAACTCTCATAATTTTAACATTTCGAATGGGGTTCCTTACCATTTTCCTGCATTTTAAATCATAAAATTGCAAAGCGAACGGAAATGGTTACGAATATTATTTTCATATAAAGTTTCATCAAATCCGAACGCACGAACAGAATAACTTAATTTTTTGCAATTAACGCACAATATTTTGTTAAAAAAAACAATGAATGGCAACTAACTTAACAGAAACATTTTTAGCAAATATTTACATTTAAAACAAACATAAACAATTATGTTTATTTTTCTCTTCAAATTTTTAAAAACATTTTATTCTGACCAATTCTGATAATATTCGTTTGAGTAAAATGTGTTTTGTAAATTTGAAGAGAAAATTAGTAATTGTTTGTGTTTTTTTTTTCTAAAATGTAAATATTTGCTAAAAATGCTTCTGTTAATAATTGCCATTCATTATTTTTTTATTTAACAAAACATTGTGAGTTAATTGCAAACGTTCGGTTTTGATAAGGCCAATATCTATATATTGTAATTCAAAATTCTGACCCACTTTCGTATTTAATTTTTGGTTTTCTATGTACAGATTGTGGTACGCCCATTTTGGATATCAATTCTTTTGATAAATATTCATTATAAATAAACGATTTTTATTTTTAATTAATTTATACAGAAGACGACCACAATTTGTTATCAAAATTCAATTGAAATGAGATAATGTATTTAAATTGTAAACTATAGACGGGGGTGTGTTGGTACCAAAATATGCAGACATTACAGAGAGGCGTACTACTGTTTAGGTATGAGCATTCTTAGATGTTTGTTGGTTTAGGATGGGGCGTGTGTCGTTAAACTGTGATTACTTTTTCTTCAAGAATAATTATTTGTTCAGAAACTTTTTCACAACACTGTATTTATTTACTTATTTTAATTAATACAGGTATAATAATATTGAAATATATTGTATGTTATACGACGCCGTACGTACGTACGTATTTTAAATTCTAAATTGATATTTTTAAATTTCGTTTAATATTACACAATATTATATTAAAATAAATATAAGAAAACATTAAGATTAAATATTGATTTTAATTTTAAGACTGCAATGCAATTTTATTTATTTAAAATTAATTATTGTGGCTTTTGCTATGATTCTGATTATAATACTCTGTTGCGATAATATATATTGTAGGTACACTGTGAAAGATGCCCTCTATATAATCATCGGATGATAAAATTTTATATTACATTTTTATCTTGTCTTTTATCATTTCTATTAAATTCAATTGAATCAAATTGAATTCATATTAATTTTTGTTTTTATTATTATTTTATATATATTGAAAAAAAAAATAGAAGAGAAAACTGCAATATCACACGCAAACACGTCATGCTGTTTTCCTATAAACTATTACAAAATTCGATACTTATTACACTATATGCTGATACTGACATACTCGCAGAGTCGGAAATTATGTATATGTTAATTTGTGCGGTGCTTCAACGACACGACCGCTCAATAACATTTAAACAAAACATTATTTATTTATTTAAAAAACCATAAAATACTAATTTTCCAAAAGAAAAATTAAACCCATTTCGGCACACAATAACAAAGCGCATAAATTGTGCCATAATATTAACCCGATATGCCTTTCGAAAGCTTCTCAGAGTGCAAATCTATAAGAAATCGTTTTAGAACTGATAGCCTCAATATTGTTTAAAATAAAATCAAAATGATAAGAAATGACACAATTTCACCTTTTTACGTGTAAAACCTTTGCCAATTGATAAATGATTAAAATGATTAAAATGAAAATGATGTAACTGTGTAACACGCCCACGGCCCACAGGAACGATTACTTTTAAATATCTTATATGATTCTATGCATGTAACAAAAGTGATTTGAATAATATTCCGTGAAATAACTTACAAAATGCCTTGCTAAAACTGAGATTCACCATTGAATTTCTCAAAGCAATATGAAACAAAATCAAGTGAATAAGTTCTTGTCGATTTACCACAATTAAAAACCATGTCGTTCACAGGACATGTAATGAACTAACATTAACACTCACAACAGCATAGTCGTAGTCCACCGCATCATTAGTAATTATATGAAAGTCAACCTATTGGATAAAAATTTTTTATATCATTTTTAGTTCATTTCATAAATAAAATAGAATAACGAATTTTTTTTTTCCATAATTTCGGAAATTATCCATATTGACCAAGGACTTGTTAAATAATATTGCCAGTCAAAACATTAACTCATTTCTTATAATGACAATAGATCCAGTATAATTTATGAGCCACATACAAATAGTAGTCGAAGGACTATATTAAATAGGAAATTAAGCGGTCAATCATTAATGCCAACGTTTTTTTTCTAATGATTTAATACCATAATTTAAGGGTGATTCCGAAAGGTCTGCTGATAAATCTCTGATGTTGATGCAAATTTCGGAAAATGAAGCCAACGGTACTACTTTATGAGTGTTATCTACCGTGTGTGACTATTTGCCCTAGCTGCGACCTCGAAATTTTTCGTGCACACCATCGGACCACCTCATTTATATTAATCGAGTTCCATCCGCCTCTGCACACACTTATTCATTTATGGTTTTTTTTTCCCATTAAAATGAATAACCGATACACAACATATACGAGACGTGTATTTGTATTATATTAATATCTTGTAATAAACAATTTTTGGGCGATAATTTTATTTACAATATAAAAATTGTTGATAACAATGTTATTTATATAAAACCACAGGGTGGTCCGATATCCGATAGATTGTCACCCAATAAAACACAGGTGATAAGGAACCGTGAAATGTTAAAACTAATTGTAATTTAAATACTCTTGGCAAAACCTCCTATTGGAAAATCTTAGTGTATGTATCCGCAAGTAGGTTGGGCCCCAACCATTGAGAGACATGTCGGCACTGCTTAAATATCGATAACAGATATATAAGTCGACATCAGTATAACAACAGTTTCCCGAAGGCGGTAGTGTTTTTAATTTATATCAATCACTACCTTCAAATTATACATGTGTCCAATGTAATTGTGCTCTATGGCTATCACTTTTTAGATACGTCATAAAAACTGCTAATATTGTGAACAGTACTAATGAGAAAAGTTGCCTATCTAAATTCTTACAAAAATTATCTGGTTATCCGTTGCTCCAGATATTGTATGAATGCGTCTTTGTCTATACGTAATCCGCAATGCTTTTTTTTTTAGACTATTATAAGTTCTCTATGGATTTTAGTTTGAAAGGTCTTCTGTCGCATAAAATTATGGTCTATTGCAAAGTTTAAAATTGTTTAACTACTCTAAAATTATGCATTTCTATTATTATTATAAATAAATTATAAATTAAAATTGAAAGTTATGTAGGGTAGACCGGTATATTATTGTAATTGTTGAATTCAGTTTAAAGTAATGTCCCTTTGACTACAATTTTTAAGTATTATCGAATTAATTTATTGTGTCCTTAAGATATAAATTCGATGTTAAAAAGGGGCCACTACAATTTCGTAAGTTTAGATGCGGATGAATGCTTTAATTTCAAAATAATTTCTCTAAGACATCACATGATTAAATAAAATACCGATAAAGTTTCAGTTTATATTTTCATATGGATATTTGTTTCATTCGGGAAATTTTGAGGTCGCAAAATGATACAGTTCGTTTGTAGATTCAACGTAACCTCATAAAATATTGATTATTAATTCTTAACTTTTATATTTTAATGAAATGCAGTGAATATAATTGGAATATATATAGGAAATAACGGAATATACACTTAAAATTCTGGTGAATCGATGTTAAATGGTACCATCTCAAATAAATTATAGTTTTTAATCTATTATTTTATTTTAAATCAATAATAAAAATACAATTCGTTACAATATTCCATTTGCAACATTACCTCGCGTCCTACCCTACGCATATTATCAAACACTTCTACAAATCCCTTTATTGAGTGAACGAACAGTCTGCTTCTTTAAATCTGATTATCTTTAAATGTGAAAATATTCAATGGAATATAAATTGAATTTTTTAATCAATGCAACTGACTCTATAAGCCGGTTCTAAAATTTATTTATTCTTCTACAATATATTATTTTGTGTGTACAATATTAAAATGAATTCGTTCTTATAATCTTATATAATCAACACACATAAGATGATGATAAGAGTAAAAAGTGTATGGTTTTTTTGTAAAAAAAATCAAATAAAAATTATCTGAATCAATAAATAATTGTGAATTGCAATTTTATAGTCTATAGCTGAAAACAATTTTTTTTTATTTTCTATGTGTTGTTGTAAAATATAGAGTCGATTGAAAAATTAGATGAACTAACTAAATATTTACATGAATTTTTAAAATTTCAACATTTTATATAGTTTTATTTACTCGGCTGCTTGTGTATACAACAAAAAAAAAAGCAGTTTGCCAAACAATTTGTAAACAATAAATTTAAAAAAATATATGTATTTTTTTTTATTACGGCTGGTAAATTCTGTAGTTTGCTATATTTTATTGCAACCACGTGTACATAAACACAAAATACACACACACACACACAAACATGTACAATATAGATTCACACATTTATAATTAATTAAATTAACTCTTTAACGATAACATTCAAAAATTATTGATTTTTTTTCAATTCTATAAAATGTGTAAAATAACATTATTTAGTTCATTTCTTTCGTTTATATTCTAAAAATTCGCCCAAGATGAACAGTCGTAAAATATACCATTCTTCTGTGTCATTTATATCCATTGCATTGTCGTTAATTCTTTTAAATCTGCAAGAATGTTACAGAACAGTATAATACACCACCCCCTCACACACACACACATCCATTTTTGTGTTATTCACCCTTCCAGCAGAAGATGACTTATTACTTCAATTGAACATTCTATTGTGTTCCAACGTTGAATTTACTGTATTATATCAACTATATAAAAAGATAAAAAGTGAGCCTACTTTAACACTTCTAAACACTAAAAGTGATGCGTTTACAACCATTAACATCACTGCCAAAAAGTAACATCCACTGGGTAACAATGTAATGTGCTGTAAAATTAGTTCAATCAATTAGAAACCCAATGAAACAGTTATCGCCTATTAATGTTTATACCAACGTCAATTGAATAAATATGTAACTCTATAAGAATTGTTGCGAAAGCAATAGCGAGTAACAAGCGTACGCAATAATCTTGCATGGCAAACGCTGAGACAATCTAGCAAAGAGTGCAGAAGTTGCAGTGTCTTCTGATTATCATTTGTTAAAATCGAAGCAGCCCGGCCTGGTTGGTGTTCGTTTCCAAAACGTTGTATAAGTGTGAGCCGAATGATTATGTTATGGAATAGCCTCGAAGGCGATATAGTTTTATCGCCACCTTTGTTACCATATTGCCAAACAGATTGAGAAAGGAAATTTGATTAAAATTATCTGTACCAATTTTTCATAATAATTATATCTTTACAATATTTCAAGTAATTGAAAGGGAAACTTTATGAGGTGTCTGCAATTTTTGGTACTCATCAAAATTGAAAATTTGAATACAAAATTTGAAGGTGGTAAAACCAGCCATCTGCAGAAGTGATCTACGTATCATATTTCCACTATTTCGAATTCTTTAATCGTTAAAATGCCATCATATTCAGATTGTACTTTAAAAAATAAATGTAAAATATAATTGGTGCATTTTTTTTTCTCATCTCATTCTCTCACTCACCTACAACCTATAATTTTTGGTTATTTTGCGTTTGTTAATTAGCAACTATCAAATTTTTGTATTTTTCCAGAATTATATTAAGACTTAAATGGTTAATTATCACATTCTTCACATTTCTATATTTGCTTATAATTTAATTAGTGGCTTTACTTTATTTCTGGACAAATGGTGCCGCAGCTGCTATTATTTTTAAAGACTTGAATTTTTTACATCACCAACCTGCTCTATATGACTGGGCCTACCCGTTAACTAAAATTTTTTTTATTATTTTAAAATATCTGAACGAAGAGGTTTTAATATATTTTTTACGTAATATTCATTTTTTATTAAGTTATTGGCGACAAACATTGCCCAGTAGCAGTTGGACTACTTTTCTTTCCCCCGCAATTTGGACAAAATATATTATCAACTCAATTTCACTTTATTGTATGTGCATATTCGAACATTAATTTGATACCCTAATTCATTTCCAAAAACACAAACAAATGCCCAATGTTGCCCGACATTGTACATAAGAATGTTTGGTATTTTTAAATTAGATCTAATCAATATTTTTTCTATACACTTTTATAATCTTTTGTTTAGCGATTTTTAGTAATTCTAATTTTTTGACTAAAATATTAAAGATTAAATTAAAGAACGTACGAATTTTGTGTTTATACAGACACAACCACACAAACGTTGGTGGTCCATCAATGGGTTAATAAACAAATGTATTCCGTAAGATAAAAATGGTTTTTAGTTTTTTGTTTGATAATGAATATTTTATAAACTGATATTTTGGTGGAAAAAAAAAATGTTTATATGCATTTGAATGTATTCAATATTCATATTTACAGGGTGTCACAGTATGGTGCATAAACGTTTTCAAGCAAAACGTGAAAATGTGCATACATTTCTTTCACTTTGTGTCACATAACAATTCTGTCTGGTTTAACACTGCAGTTAATCCTTCCTTCTTCTATTACTAATTTCGGTGGTTTATTTTTGCTCATCGGTACACTGGATGATTTTCTATTTCCGAATTTGGACCTAATCGATGTTCTGTTTTGCTTTCATATTCATTAATCTCAATTCAATTGGACTTGGATGGCATTATAGCCTTAGATTTATCAAATTTATATCCTTACCGTTATTCTTCCCCACAATTTATACTTTTTACTTTGTTTTAACATCATCTGCGTATTTCCTTCTGAATGGAAATGAGCTAAAATTTTGCCAATCACCTAATGTTTATCTGTTTCCGATACTGATGATCTCCGCCCTGTAACCAATATTTTATCCACTTGTTCAAAGGCATTGTAATATGTAATGAAAGAATCAATCGTTTCATTCGTAAAGGGGTGTCCACTTCAAAAAATTACTAACGAAATACGTTCTGCTATGGATACGATTTTTATTTCGATATTATTGATTCTGTTTAATTTTATTATTGTGTAAAAAGCTGATGGATATTTCGCTGTCCGATCGTTATAAAATTAATCAATAGTGCGGTGAATAATAATCTATGTCTTGTCCTGTTTCTTTATTTTCTGATGTGCATAAGAGTTTAATTCTTAGTTTTTTTCTGTTTTGTCTGTTCATCAATGATTTATCTTCTTTTTTGTCCTCGTTTAAAATTCACATGTTCACTGGTGATTTACATTGTTTTCATCATTGTTATCTTTCCGGGATTGATCTGCGCGTATTTCGACGGTAAATGATGAATTTCGATTTAGTTAATCGTAAAAGATTAAAACTTAATGAATCAAAATTCTAGTCTATGCTGATTTATAAAAGTGCAATTTATATTGATTCTTATGTCCTTTTCTATTTCTTAATTCAATGACTATATTGCATATACTCTACCACGATAAAAAAATCTTGCTGGAGTGATCATATTGTTTAAATAGAAATATCTGGTAGAGTATGTGGCCAGTTTCTGCCGACAATGGAATTTTACTGAAATCATTTCCGCGTGAAAATCAATTATTTGTGATGAAATGGACTCAGCTAAACCTTCTATATATATGCACATGCGTTTGAACTGAACTTACTGAGACACCATGTAACATATGGTGTATATAAATAGCATCATATTAAAGGTGTGATTTGGACTGATCATTTTTGGTTGAAACAACAACATGAAAAATATTACAGGTTTTTTTTCTTTTGTATATTATTAAATATCAATTGGTTTTTATTAATTTTTACGATACTTTTGCAATATTTATAGAAAATTTGTTTGCTATTAATAATCTAATTTAAATTTGCGTATTGATATGCATATTTTAAGTTATATTGTAAATAATTATAATAGATAAACTTCCTCGTGTGTGTGTGTGTGTGTGTGTGTGTGTTATAATGAATTTACGTGGATATGTGTCTATAAAAGTTTATTATAAGTTATAAATCATTGCTAAAAGTGTTAGGTGTAGGAATTTATTATTAATTTTCCTTCAATATTTGATTTATATATAGTTTTAATAATGTTTGTAGGTAGTCTCATATATCGTTAATTTAATTATAAATATTCACCAGAATTTTTTTTATTTTAAATATGTACCAGGAATGAATCTATTACTTACTTACTTACTCAATGGCGTTACAACCCGGGTGCGGTTTTAGCCTTCTCCAACACGCTTTTCCAACCTGACCTATCCGCAGTTAATGTCTTCCAATCCCGAATTTTTAGGATCTTTATATCACAGTTTACTGCATCTAGCCATCTCGCCTTAGGTCTTCCGGCTCTCCTTCTACCCTCTGGTTTACTATTTAACAGTTTTTTCGGTACATGCGTTCTACGTGTCCAAGCCATCTCAATCTATTGATCTTGATTGTTTTGACAATATTTGGTTGACCGTACAACTTGTCTAATTCAAAATTGTATCTTCGCCTCCAACCATTCTGTTCTTTGACGGGAACAAATATGCCACGGAGTACCTTTCGTTCGAAAATCCGAAGTAGTTGTTTCTGGTTCTGTTAGTTTTAGTTTATTCCGGTTTTGTGGAAATTAAAATTTAGTGCGCTGTGTATTAGTAAAAAAAAGAGTATCCCGCTATTTTTTGGCCATACAATAAAAATTGACAAATTTATGGTTAGATTAGATTAACAACGTCTTCTCAAGTGCACTTACATTTACGCTTATCGAATACCTACCGATTAAATCCACACATACTATAATCGCTTCATATGAAATATATTACCATATCACCATGTATTCGTACAGAAGGTAAATATTATATAAAGTTTCGATGCATTTTTGTTTCTGAAATAAAAATTCATTTAAAAATCATTTTTATGGAAATTATTTTAATGTTTTTTTTATGTAAATTATACAAAAATTGAAGAAAACAAATAATATTAATCAAGTGACGTCAGTTTATTATTGTTCAAACCACTAATGCGTATAAAAATTGAATTCCATTTGACTTCAACCCATTGAATCAAACTGGTTGATATCCTTTGTAGCAGTGGCGAGCCAATAAATGTTCGATTACATTTAACTCGGTGGAATTTCGCCAACAAATGTTAACCAAAAGTTTTTTTGCATTACTGATGTGTGAAATCTTTGAAAAAATTTAATTAATTTCGGGTTTCTTGAAAATTTTTGAACTTAAGAGTGCCATAATAATAATTACAATATAATTTCTAAGAGTTTTTTTGAAGTAGGTGACAAAACCCCTTCACTTCAGTGATCTTCTATAGGAACTAAAAATACCCAACACTTTTAGAATTACTTTTTATCATTTATTCAATTAAGTTACAATTTAATGTTACTTAAGCATTTTATTGTAAATTCTATAAATTTAATGAACATATGTTATGTCACTAAAAAGGGCATACTTGGGATTGTTAAATTTTTTATTTTAGAGTTGTTCCGGATATTTCGTCGAAATTAATAAGTCAGTTCTATGCGGAACACTGAAAATTATTTGTGGTAAGGATTGTAAATAAGTTTTCCGAAGAAATAAAAATTGGTTGAATGATGGCTTGTTTCGTTATGATCCTAAAAAACTTATCGGTACTATATAAAATAGTTCATCTTATGGCATGCCGGGTGCTGGTTAATTAAATGTATAGGTGATTGTTAGGAATTAACCGTCGCTGAAAGAAACTATATTCTAAATTATACTATGCATTACGAAAAAGCATTGTGTTCGTAATGTTCGTGGATTACGAATTTCTCACAAGTTAGTTTATGATCACAAATTTGTAATCTATATGCGGATCATCAGCCACTTGAACAGATTCTTAAAGTTTTCCATTATTTAATGAACAATCGGTCATGGAAACTAGAGTCGATTCGCTGTATCTATAATATTATTAATAAAATTAAAGTTATCACTCATTTGGGTACATGAAATTTGTCCAAGTTAACATAATACTTTAATATTTTCCACCACCAAAATAAAGTAATGATGCCGACTATAATTTAATAAGTCTATATAATTTATAATACATATACCAAATAATACAATAATAATAATATTAAATATTTTTTGATATATAGAAACGGATGACATATTTAATATAAATATCAATAATCTTCTTATCTTGCTGTGATATCAAAGAATTGGTTTATTGATATCGCAGAGATAACAAAAAAAAAATTAATAAATTGTATTTGAAATCTATTTAAAGGTTTATCAAAAATACACATGTACGCACCGAATATAATTAATAATAATATAGAGATAGAGTATATTTGATTGAGTATGGAATATATGTAAATGCGTGGGCGGTTTGATAGGCAACCAGAAATAAATTCCAATCTTTTTTATTGCCTTCGGAATAATAGTATTTTTGGTTGAGCTCGCTGCTTAAAATATGCGTCGATGACTTCGGAATTTGATAAGAATATTTTATTCGGAAAGTTGAAAAAATCGCTTGTTATCATATCGGTTTGGAATGAAGAAGTAATATTAAATCATATAATCATTTCAAAAAATAGTTGCCATAAACTTACCAGCTGAATAGAATAGTTTTTGTCTTCTTTTGACGTTAACAGATGTTTACCATACGATCGTACAACACCGCAGTGATTATGTAGATCTTTTTTTTCAGCAGCCAAGTCTTTCCGAACGATTTGGTGTCGTTCGAAATCCAGTATATGTAGCTTGAAAATTCACTTGTAAGGATAAAATCCCGCACACCTATAATTACTTAACATTGTTAAATGTTGATTTATTCATAGTGTTTGTATTCACCAACTTAAATTTAAATTTAACAATACTGTTAATTAGGAAGTTGTACGATCTCTCCCACAAGAAAGACACCTGGTGTGACGACTTATGGAAGTCAAATCCGATGGTCAATTTATCAATATATTGAGATGTTTAGTTAATCTGTCATGGTATCGCTTTGCTTGTGGTTAGACGACCTCTTCCTCATACCGAACATATTTGTTTAAATAATTAAATATGGACAAATTTCGTATGTACCACTTTCGTATTATATTGTCCAGTTTCCGATTTGTTTATTACCGCATATATTAATTAGTGATACCCCAGCAAATGTGTGGGTGATGCGGTGGTGTTCGGTAAATGCACCGATTTACTTTTGTTTACCAAAATGCGTCATGTTTTCAACACCACGCTTCTATATGTTACACGCCGAGTTGTAATCGCGTTGATGGTTTGATGCCATTGCTGGGTGTGATATGCTTTTTGATATATGAGTACAGGGTATCATCGGCGAGAACTATAATGCAATTGTTTTCTTGTGATGGTGGTATATTAGTCTAAGAAAAACAGCTGAATTAAAAGTTTGTTCTACATCAAATGACCGAAAATTTCACTGAATTGATAATTCCTAAGAAATCATAAAAAACGATGATTTCTTAAAAACTCTTCTAACTGATGATGAAACCAGGGGTGTGTGCTGAATTGCGGTGGTCAGCGAGGCACCAAAAAAATTTCGTTTGATTAAATCAATAATTGTTTCTATATGATTCCAAAAAAGCGTGTAATCCCAATAGAGTATTATCTAAATGCGCATTTTCCAAGTGTTTTATATTAATCTTTGGTTTATTAGAGCGTGTTTACTAAAACTATATTCGTCGTCATTTATTTTCCTGAATGACACTCAAAGCGTACTTCGTTTCGGCTTGTATATCCACGATCGAGTCAAAACTGTATTCGCGGAGCGGTCTTTTAAGATTGTTGTATAGCCAGAAGTGACATGGTGCTACGTCAGTCGAATATGATGTATTGTGATACGATATATAGGTTGAAATGATCAAATTAGAATGCAGTGCATGCAATAGCGCTTTTATTGTAGTGCAATATTCCATCTTTGCAACAAAACAAAACTTTGCATGCAGTCACTTAATAATATCTCTATGGACACAATAGTATTTCTATGGCTATTTGTTGTTTCTATTTATTATATTTTAAAATTACATTGTCCGATGTAATTAATTACAAAGAATAAAAAAATAAATAAATCATTTTTGTTATAAAAAATTATTATAAAATAAATAATAAATATGTTTCTGTGCGGCTGATAATAATAATAATACAGGAAAACCTTAATTTGTTAATGGGGAACGTGGTCATCATTTGTGAATGTTTTTCTGTCACAAACTTTAGTAGTTATAGTTTCTTAATGATTTATTTAATTAATTACTACGCAATATATATTATTTACACGTAACAAAAAGTGTTTATAACCGTGGACCTAATGCCAAACGCAAATCATATGTATCGCTGTAATATAAAATTTGCAGGCTTTATTGTACAATATTTTAGAGAAACAAGTTCATAAAATATACGTTTGTACTAATAATACGTAATAAATATTAATTCAATGTTAAATTGGAATTTGTGAATGGTTTTATTTATGTTGATGTGAATGTTAAAACGAATAATAATTAAAACAACTAAATTATAAAACGCACATTTTTCATTTATTTAATGTTTTATTTTTTATTCCATTGTAATAATAATTGTGTTTACCTATTTCGTTTTGTTGTTGGTTGTAATTTAATATGTTAATTTGTCTTTCATTCATGTTTCATTTTTAAATTAATATAAAACATAAATATACGAGAGTGCGAGTCAGTTGTTATTGTAATTAAACCACAAACATTGAATATATGTGTAGAAAATAAAGTGTGTCACAGAATTTTTAAGACTGGATGTGCGAAATGAAATTGAAATTATGCTTCAATACATCTATGCAACAGCTATTTAATAATGATTTCAGTACCTGTTCATTTTGTTGAATTGCTTTCAATAGACGTCACGAAATTGTGCAAAGCGAAACATCATCAAAATACCACCGTTTCAACATCGTTTTAAGCGGAAATTTTCACAATAATAAACTACGGATATTATTATATCAAACATTGAAATTCCCGCTCATCTTAAATGGTGTGCCAAAATAGGTCTTTTCGTTTAAAAATTCACCTTCTTTCACCGCCCAAAATAATGTTTGTAATTATTAATTTCTTGAAATTCCTTCTGTAAATATTTTCAGTATTTGAAATATGTGTATATTGGCTATAATTACTTACTTACTCCGTGGCATTATAACGCAGGTGCGGTTTTAGCTCTTCTCCAACATGACCCATCCGTAGGCAGTCAATGTCTTACAATCCCGAATTTTAAGGATCTTTATATTACAGTTTACTGCAGCTACACATCTTACCTTTCTAACATTCCACGATGCAAGTTTTAAATCATTGTCCGTAAATTTTTGTTGCTTGAGACGTTTCCGTTTAACCTGTCCGATCCGAGACCGTGTTGTAAAATTCATAACTGGTTCTTTTTCCGAAATTGGTATAGTTAACCATACGTTCAACATACTTAATCATTCTGTAAATTAGTAGGGCATTTACAGGGGTATATATCACCTCTTCTGAAAGCAGTTAATGGTGCCGCTGATTCGCCATTACTGTGTAATCACTGAATCATTAAGTAAGTTTTAAGCGCGGATGTTGCTTTCACACAACACCCCCATAGTAGTTCTCATACACAGCTGCCAGATTGTGCGCAGCCATTTATTCTTTATTCGTAGCTAACCCATTATATTATAAGTCGGTCCATTATCCACAACTGGCTTTGCAAGTATGCTATACCCAACACACCATCCGAAATATGTTGGCTATACTTGAAGTAAAACCGTATACCACCTGATTCCCGCGGATGGCAGTGTTTTATTTAAATCGGTCCAATCGTCCACACTCCACAAATTGTATATGAATCTTTAATTTTCAAATTAAAAATAATACAAAAGTGTATCGAAATCTACCCGATATTTTAATGGAATACAATTAAAATTTAGCAAAAATATTTCAGGAAATAAGGTCAAATAAATAAAAGTAGCCATCGTCGAAGTCAATAAATTTGGCATACATAACTCCGCATGGGATGAGAATATTTACCAATAAACCAATTCGCCTACAATCGAATGTCGAACGATACAGATGCTTATAATTTTTTAACAATTTCAAAATTTATTTAAATTATGTTTAAAATTGTACAAATACAAGCACATTGCCGTGAAATATACGAGTTTATTCTCGGTTTTTTATTCCTAAACACGGTGATAGATAATATAATTTAATAATCGAGATTTATCGGAACAAAATATTGCTTCATTCCAGCTTCATTTGAGCAAAATTTCTCGTCATTTATTTATTTTTACTCAGTCAATTCAAAATCGCATATGTTAATATATATAAACAAACAATTTTTCTATTGTTGATAAGAAATTCCAAATAAACTTTGAAATTTGATTAATTTCTTTGGTCATATCTGATGCGTATTTCGATTTGATCATTATAAATTATAAATTTAATGATTTGATTTAAATCGATGTCACACATGTAACGCTATATCGAATCGAATCGAATTGAATGTCATAATAAAGTATTTTCAATGCTATTGTGTTAATTAAAATATATTAGTTGAAAACATAATCGCTTTTGCATTGGATTCGACGAAATGCATACACAATTTTTTTCACTGTTGGTAATTCTATTTAAAAAAAAATGTCAAATCTAGATGATGTTTTCATAGATTTACAGAAATTAGGCTATACTCCAGGATATATAGACGATTTTTAATGAGTTTCTGTAAAATTGATACAAAGAGTAATTCTGTTGATCTTATTGCAGAACTGTGGATGATCTGTTAACAAATTTGGATGGAATGCGGTACAAGAGTTTTTAGTCATTACCACTTTTTATTATATTTCTTATATAAGAAATGTAACACGACTTGCCATTGAACACAAGTGTGAAAGTGAAAATTATCTTTATAAAGTACTTGAAATCTTTGGATAATTTTTATAAGAGGAAAATATTTTCGCCACTTCAGGTGGTACATTGTGAAAAACTGGAATTTGAATTGAATTGTCACAAAATATCATAGATATATTTTTAAAACAAAAATATATTATTTGATTTTTACATTATCTTTTAAATTAAATATTGTTAAAATTGTTTACGAAATTAAATTATGTAAATCGCACCGATTCTTATTGCCATTGTTTTGTGGTGATAACAATACTAATACCATCCTATCCCATATGCACTAATACATCCAACATAATTGTATAATATCTGGTAATTTTTTTTTATTATTGTAAAGAAATCTTTTGTGTTTCCACAGTCACAAGAAAAACAAAAAATTATTCTTATTTAATAAAATTATCTAAAATTCATACAACCTTGAATCTAATATAATTATGTTAATACATATTTTAGTAAAACATATTTCTTATCAGTTTTTGTTCATATAATTTATATTTTTTATATTATTTATTTATATTAAGTATAGGCATAGCACATTTACTTAACAGCATTTCTATATTAACTTTAATAATATCATAAATATTAATACTTATTACATACTAGCGCGACTTATACACACATACAAATGTAAATTTCCAATCTCACCACTTACTGCATAGCATTTTTGCAATCATATAAATATAATTAATTTAATAATATAATATTTATATAGGGTGTAGTAAATGGTACCGGCCAACAATAATCAGTGCTTAGATTATTAATATAAGGTGAAATTATCATTTTGATTTCACCTTACGAATTAAGGACTTGGATTGTTCTTGGTAGAACTATTAAGTTGAGACAGTATCTCTCTCATGTAAAGGTCTACTTAAACACAAAATTGTTATACATACACAGTTCGTTCGAAAAATAATGAGAATGAATAAAGGAAAATTACAAATTATTAATTAATTTTGACATAAATCATTATTCGAAATATTCTTCTTCAACTGAAATATCCGTAAAGAATGGTAAGTTCAACAAGTGCATCGAATGACTTTTTTATGTTGATTATTGTAATGTTGTTGAGTATTGTGCCTTGAATGTCTTCAACTGATGTGGCAAACGAATTATTTTCATAGCCAAATGAAGTTTAGGGAATAGAAATTAGTCTCAGGGAACTAAATCCGGTGAATTATGAGTATGCAAAAAAATTTGGGTTTTAGTTAAAAAATCAGTGATAATTGTTTGTACGAGGTTCATTATCATTCAGTAATCTCCAACTGCCTGGTTCTCAATATTCTGGACGCGAACACAACGAATACAACTTACCAAATGCTCCAATACACTAAAGTAATACGTTACCATTAACCGTTGACCAGCACTAGGAAGATATTCTTTGTGAATAATTCCTTTGGAATCGTAAAAAGAAATGAACATTTGATTTTTGACTTTATTAAAAGAGATTTTTTCGAATTTCCTTTATCTGGTGATTAGCCATTCAGCACTTTGACACTTAATATATTTTTGGTTCATATTGAAAACATCATGTTTCGTCATCACCACGTTACAATAGTTTTAAGGAAGTCAATTTGGTGTAATTTTTAATTATCATTCAATTGATGTTGAACAAACTTTGAATTCAACTTTCGTAGTGACCAATTTAGTTTAGTTATTAGTCGATGAATTGTTGTTTTCGTCATTCGATGCTCCATATCCCATGAAAATTAATAAGAAATTTTCACAAAATTATACACTTTTCTGTATGAGTCTGTATTGTAATAATTTGAACTTATGAAGAAACAGTAATGGTACACTTGGTTGGTGTCTTACAATACATTTCGTTATTTATACGCCAGTGCATATAATATTTATTATTCATAAATTTACAAGGTTCTAACACACAGTCAAATAAATATTCAGATATTTATACATTGGTTTTACACTATTTGGATGAAATTTACTGGTATTGTGTTTACACTTACCGGAAACAAATTGTCGTATTTTATAAATAGATGCAATTTATTTCTGTTATGTAAAAAGTGTTAAATTATACTCACACAGACAAAATATCAACGATGGTTACCGGTTCTAACGATCAGGTGCTAATTTATATATTCGTGTTACCTTCATTTCCAAATACTTATTATAAATAATCATAAACAAATCTAATTAATTGTGTAATTTGGGTAACTGAATGGATTTTCAATTTATGTTCCCACAGTATGGCGCTTGGTATTGATGGAATCAGGCATTTCCCTCTTTTAAACAATCGTCTATATCATCAATTAGCTCGTCCTATTTTTAATTTACATATTCTTTTCTCAGATGCCGCTATAAATACTGGTGCTATTTGTCTTGTAATAAAAATTTAGACTATACATTTTAAATGAATATCTTATCACTTTATTATTTTAAAAATATACAAATTTAAAAAAGGAGTAACCAAAATAAACAAATATTTTAAGTAGATGTATTAAAATAATAAAGATAGTATACAAGTTAACCAAAAATAGAAAAATAGCCTAATTAATTAATCATAATAAAGAAATTAAATATCTTAGTATATTGACTTATCTGTGATTGTGGAGTTGTGTTGTGTTTCGTGTTTTTATTAAATAAAATTATATATAAAAACCATGATTTGAATTCAACATTTGACGGATAATACAATTAATTGTTAATGTTTCACTGTATTTTTCATATAGTGCAGATAAATATAATAATAATAATAGTACTTATAAGATTCATTACACTGTGGGTTCAAAATTCCGTTTTTAAACAATTAAATTTAGTACACAACAAATGTTAAAACTATTTGATTAAAATTCAATTAATCATTTTGATATCATATGGTGAATCGTTGATAGTTGTTATTATTGTTAAGTATTGAAAAAATTGTTTACAGAACGCAATAAGGTGAGGCGTAGATAGTTAGTTTTGTGTTGCGGTAGGACATTGTACAATATACTTTGTTTTTATGTATATCATGGCGTTGTAAGTTGTTGATAGTAATAGGTCTACCAATATGTGTGTGCCGTTTTTTTAAAAATAAAACACATTAATTCCGGTAATAACAGTAAAAAATTTTTATTGAATATAATTACCATCGTTAAGTATAACCTTTTTCCAATTTTTTGGCAATTTATGAATACCATCAAAATAAAACTTCTCCTCTTTTGATGCGATCCAAGAATCGATCCAATTTTGGACGTCTTCATAATTGTGGAAGCGTTGTGCACAGAGTCCATGTGCCATCGATCTGAACAAGTGGTAATCTGATGGAGCAACATCTGGTGAATAGGGCGGGTGTGGTAACACATCCCATCCGAGTGTTTCCAATGTTTCTTTTACCGGTTTTGCGACATGTGGACGAGCATTGTCGTGTAAAAGAATCACTCTTTCATGTCTGTTGGCCCGTTCTGGTCGTTTTTCTTTCAATGATTGATTCAATTTATTCAATTGTCCTTTGTATACCTCACCAGTAATAGTTTGACCAGGTTTCAATAACTCATAATACAGCACGCCCTTTTGGTCCCACCAAATACACAATAAAACCTTCTTTCCATGAATATTGCGTTTTGGCGTCAATTTGACTGGTTGACCTGGATCAGTCCAATGCTTAGTCCGTTTAGGATTGTCAAAATAAATCCATTTTTCATCACCAGTGACTAATCGATGCAAAAACGACTTTCGTTGCTGTCTTTGAAACAATATTTCGCACGTGGTTTTTCGCTTTTCCATGCTTCTTTCTGTCAATTCATATGGAACCCATTTTCCTTCCTTTTGGATCTTACCCATATTGTTTAAACGATTAGAAATGGTTTGTTGACATACATTTAAGGAATCAGCTAGTTGTTGTTGCGATTGCGCATCGTCTGCATCCAACAATGCTTGCAATTCTGTATCTTCAAATTTTTTTGGTGGTTTTCCACGTTCTTTGTCATTCAGATCAAAATCACCACTTTTGAATCGTTGAAACCACTTTCTGCACATTCTTTCTTGTAAAGCATGTTCACCATAAGCTTCAACAAGAATTCGATGACTTTCAGCAGCAGTTTTCTTCCAATGAAACAATAACAAGAAACCTCCCCGCAAATCAGTTTTTTCTAGTACAAAACACGACATTTTCAACAAAGGAAAAAAATATGTCGTTTACACTTTTAACTCGTAACACAAACTGAATGATAAAGATATAAAGTGAATACGTTCACAAAGAAATTTTCAGCCGAAACCACCATCGTTTCAGTCAGCTACAGCGATTAATCCGTGAGCGGCACACACATATTGGTAGACCTATTAACTCGAAGTTACACAAATTTACAATAGAATTCGTTAGGCAGTTCTAGCTTTTATGCATTATCGAAGGGGTTTCGCTATATCTAGAGGTTTAACTTCTATAGAGCTATATATTAGTTTTACACGTAAGTCATAAGGCCAATGATATGATATGTTTTCGTAGTTCTATAGTGTCGTGACCCAGCAGAAGCTTTACTACGACAAAATATACATTGTGCGTACCAAAACCTTGTTGCAACAGGATGTTCTTCTGAATATTATTCCGCATTAAACTTATTTGTCAAGCATTATTCTGTGGCGAATATTTTATATCCCGGAATCATTCTTAATAATTATAAAGGAAGAACGGCTGCTTATCGGGATCATTAAGGGGTATCGCGGTGTTAGTTTGGGAAAGTTTGTAAGGATATTCACAAATCTTTGTAACCTATTATTAATTGTTTAACTTTAACAATACAAATTAATCGTATATAAATGTTAGCAATTCTATTGAGAATTGAATAAATATTAATTTATAGAAATTCTATTTGGAATATTTGTGTTTTATGAGAGCGTCATTTAGTTTTACAAATCATTAGACATTTAACATTATACACTTTTGTTTAAATAGTAAAAAAGGATAAACGAATAAATGGCTCTTTAATTAATCAAATCTTAATGTTTTTTTTTTAATTAGGAATGGTTATATAGACTTAGGGGGGGTGTATGAGAGAATTTTCAAAGTACCGCTTTTAAATATTTTTCTAATTCACATTAAAACAGGACAAGTTAAGTTATCGATGAATTTACTTATCTTCGTAATTAGTCGAATCCTGTTCCGTACATAGGCTTAATTTCATAACTGCAGAGCTCAACTTTCACAACAACACAATCTTTGACGGACAGGGAGTGGCACACAATTTTGAGAAAAAATGTTTTATCGCTTTCGTCATAGAAGTCACATATAAACTGAGTGAAATTCGCACATGGCATGCATTATTTACACTTACCAAACAGAAAAAAGTTTAATTACTTATTGACTTATTGAGTGACCGCAAAGTGTAATAAAAATAAAGATCACATTGCTTAAGAGACTCTGCTTCTTTATTTATAAATTATACCTTTACTTACTTTTATTGGCGCCTTGTGTCGAGAGCCTTGTCAAGATTAATAATAGTTTTACAAGATAAATTCGATCGCTCAGCACGAATATTTTGCCGTATAATTGCAAACACAAACACAATACGTAAAATTCTGTCGCACATATTAATACTTTCGCATCGTCCTTTTAAGCATAAAAATATTACTTTAGTAAAAAGTAATTATATTAAAATTGTTGAAGTTGAAATATACGCGTACAATAATATTTGGCTACGAATACATATTTTAAATTACATTTGCATATAATACAAAGTTAATATAAACACAAATTATTTTGTAATATGCTAAAAATTTGTCCATCTGTTGTTTTGTAATAAGGAAATTTCAAGTGTATGTCCTTTATTTTATTTCATTTTATTATATATTCGCTTAAAATTGGTATTGCCACAAATAATACTCGTTTAGAATAAAATAAAATCAAAAAAATTTTCATAAAAAGGAAAAGAAAATAAAGGATTTTTTTTTTTTTTTTTTCTGTAAAAGCAATAACAAAACCAATTTCAATTATTGTTTATTATCGCAAGGATCTTCTTTCGGCAATACATTTGTAGTAAATATTGTATATAAACATGTAATAGTCATATTTGACGTATAAATATTTGTAAAGGCGCATGGATTTTCCATTTGTAATATAGTCCATTAGATTTGTTTTATTTATATAATAAAATAAGCATAAAATATGTTAACACACTGCCACTGTACGAAAAATAACCGGATAGCCTTTCTAATATTTGGATCTGATAATCTATCATCTGTTGATTGATTTATGTATTGTGAATCGCCACCTTAATAAACCGTCAAACATTCATAGCATTTTCTTCAGCGTAAGCAAAAATACAACGCATTAAGTGTTTGTGGATGTTTATAAAAGTCACAGCTACAAAATCATCACAAACAAATTAAGATTGTTTATGGGTGTGCTTACAATAAATCATTGCACACAGAACTATTATCTACACAGATTACAATTGTCGACAGAATCGGTATGGCACTATTTATTTGAATGGGCGACTTATAGTAGGTGCGTAGAAATAGGATGTTTGGCGAATACATGCTAAATCCTTCCAATGTAAATTCAACATTTTTAAGGAATACGTTTGATTTCATATCTGAGAGCAGAGGAGAGCTTCAAGAATTAACTCATGGTACGTACCGGGAAAATCATTTAATGAAATGTTTTTATCTCCTTTAACCAATATCATTATCACAACAATAATTACCATACTTTGCGTATTATCTTTCGGCATTGGATAAGCTGCTGTTCGTCCATTGAGGGAGAATATAAATAAAATAATTCTTGTAAATATAAATTAATTGTTTACTTTTTATTTAATCCATGCCGGTTATTTTTCGAACACATTGTTATATGTAAAATGTACAGTGAAATATCAAAATAGAAATTATATGAATTTGTAAATTAAAATGAAGGGTTTATCATCACAATTTGAAACTATTAAATATGCTATTTGAACAATAGAATGTGTTGGAAACAATTGAGAAATAAGTACGCCTCAATTCAAGATTATAATGCAAATGTTGTATAGAATTACTTTTACAAAAATTACATTTTAAATAATGGATAAATGAGAAAACGGTGTCAGTTTGTGTAGGTTAAAAATGTAATAAAGAAGTAATTTAAAAGTATCAGAAGCAATCGAACATTGAGAAAATGTAGCACAGATACGTTTATTATGCCACAAATTCTTAAGTTAACTCTCCGCCTTAAAAATATTTTAGTATCTTGTGTCACTCACCACCACCACTGAAACTCACCAAACTCATGGACTTAAAATGTAAATCCATTCAAGTATAGACGTATTTTAAACAAATAAATTGACAGATGAAACAAAACTGTAAAGCGTTAGCAATACTGATTTTTAAACAATGTCTAATAATGCTATATTGATTATATTCGACAAAAACACTGAAAGGATTAAATATTAAGTATATTTACGTTATTCTATAATGGAAATATTTAAATGATTCCTTATAAATTTAATACTAACTTAATAAGTATTTATACATCAAATACGTACAGTGGACAATGTGTATTCATTTTTAAATGATTTTGAGAGTAGAAGAATTACGATATAGGTCATGTGCTACCACTTTCAGATGATAAACATGATTATGACATAGTGTAGGATAATGTTTTAAGCATTCTTTTTAGAAAATTAAAATGAATAATTCTCAGGATTAAAATGTTTTCAATGTTGTAATCTGAGAAATGGTAATGTGGTCCAGTTAATTAATTTAAATTATATAAATCCCATATCAGAATGCTAAAAGGCGAATAATGAAACTATTTCCATTTCACTAGTAAAATATTTATGGGTATTTAGCACGACTTATAGCCGTGAACACTAATGATGTGTTTCTGAATTCTATAATTCTAATTTAAATTTGTAGCCACCGAACTAATGTGTTTTGGACGGGCGACTCATTTAAACGAAAATCTACTGTAAAAATAATATAAAATTCGCTTATAAAATATAATAAACAAATAATATTAGTTAGAAAAACATTAAATTTATAACAACAAGAGACATATTTTCGGATATTGTAATAATTTATTTTCACATTATTTCGTCGTATATATATATTTTGATTAATTGTTTCATATAATAATAAAAGACGTACTTAACTATATATACCTTAATTTATATATATATATATTGTATTATGATAAGAGATAAAAGTAAGGAACAAGACAAATATTACGTATATAAATGTGTCTTATCGCATGTGTGTTACAAATGATGAATCAGTGTTGGAAACTTGTATTTGTATTTTGTTTTTTTTCATATTGAACATTGGATCTAATAATATTTGAAATTTGATTTAGTTGTTATGAATTACTTGATAGATCAGAACTAAACGATTTAGCAACGATACAAGTTATTTTATAGGACTACCAGTAAAATTGGTTGTGAAACTATTAGCAGGAATACAATTTTTTTTGACTTTCTGGATAGTTATTATGTGAAAGTTATAATTTTGGAGGTGTTACGAATGATGAATGGTATTTGTGAAACGACGACAATACATTTTGGAAAGGAATATGCGTGTAATATAATACGCCACCGTCGAATAAAATACTTAAGTCCACACAAAAGTTCTAGTAAAGCGGCTATAAACAACTTTGTAGCTATGCAATTGTACCCCACCTGTCTATATATATATAAGTTCAACTATTAAAATAAACTACAGGCTACGTAAGTAAACTTATAATTTTTGAAAGTTTTATAAATTCCATATGAAATACTTGAGACATCAGAATTAAATTTAGTGTGTCTCATAAAATTCTGATGAAATTTTCATGTAAATCGGCTATACAATTCTAGACTTATTCTTAAGTATTGCCACTCTATAAATAGCTGTCAAAGTATTATACAACAACTACACACTATAGCGCCGATATCTCAACACTTGTTGATTTTCTGAAATTTTGAAAAAATTCTGTTTTCAATCCTGGTTAATATACCTTCAGGTATTTATTTCCATTGTACCTTTAAGCCCAAATTATTAAAATGAAATACTGCGTATATAATAAATGTTATTTGTATTAATAGCATGTAATAAGTAAAGGGTTTTCCATTAACAGCGCTTGAACTTTGAATTGAAATATAGTTGAATAGAATTTGAATGGTTTTTATACAATTCAAAGTATTCGCTTGATAATATACTATTAAATTATGAAATATAAGATCATTCAAATGATCGTTACCTCTCCGTTTCATTGCATACATTCTTTGGACCCAATTTTCGCTATCTCCTGTAAATCAGGCTATTTTGTGGCCAATTGACTGCAATTCATTCTTCGAAATAATGGATACACCAAATTCCATCAGCAAATTGATTACTCCATTAGTTGCATGTAAAGTGGCACCATTTTGTTGAAACCACATGTTGTCGGTATCGATATTGTCAATCTGTATAATGAATGCCATTGAACTGTAACGCTTACATTATTTTTTAAGAAAAATACAACCAATTATATGCCATCATAGAACATAAACCACACCAAATAGTCAATTTTTATGCCATTTTGCAGAAATGTGTTTCGGCACTTAATGGTCCCTAATTTTTTTTTGGTCAACAGGAAGATCAATTTTAAGTTACTCTAAAAAACTACGTTGTTCAATTGGGTGTGCATCTATTCATATAATGAAATATGGTATTATGGCACTGAAAATAAATATCATGCAAACATTTTTTGTGTTTTTCCACAACCAAATCGATCTAGCGTTCCTATTGGAATACACTTTTATTTTAAATTATAATACTATGAGATCTACACGGAAGGTGTTTTGTATTGAATGCCATTATAATCGGTTTTTTTTTTTAATCTATATAAATACAACAATTTCACTATAGAAATTCACAATAATAATTTTCCAGCATAGCCCAACGTTCTGATTAGTGTCCTATCATCTTCTATTTAACATTTAATATTATTATAATACAAACAACAACTTTCTTATGGCTATATTTTTTTGTTCAACACAATAATTGTTTGTTACACACATGAATTTCATTTTTGAAATTTTTTATTTATGACACACATGAAAACAAAAACAAAAAAACATATCAACAAAAAATGAACGTGAAAGATGAAACGCACACAACGTTTTATTCAATGTGACGAAGGAAGAGTCAGAATTTCATTTATATTTTTTGCCCTACAAATGTATCTCGCTACTAATGTAATTTATTTGATATATTATTAAATTTTCTTCCTCATCCACTATAGAATTTGTACAAATATAATAGAAATCATAAAGCAATCTACTAAATTACGTATACGTAGTTTTGTGCATTGCAGTATTATTGTGTGAAGAAATGTTGTACAAAATAGTAATATATAATAGAAATATATTAAGTTGCTAAGAATTTATTATTTTGATGAAAATCAATAAAAAATGAATTTATAAAATATATATATTTATATAAGAGATAACCCATAGATAAAGTCAATCTTATAACCTTTTTTTAACTGTATACAAATATTTATAACGCATCTAATATCTTTTACATCAATCATATATTGAATGTTAAGAAAAATAATGGTGTTATATATTATTCGTTATTTAGTGTTCGTTGTTTGTGTGCGTGGTGTGTGTGTGTGTGTGTGTGGAAAATAATACAATCAAATCGATATATTATATAATACATATATTGTTTATTTTTCTATTCATATTCCGTAAAGATAGAGTAGGTATTATATGCGTGGGTGCTGTTTGAAAAAGAACATAAAAATCAAAAAGAATGCTAGTATAGTACGTCAAACTACTGTAGAAACTAAAAGCTACGTAGGGAAATAGGTAAAAATTGCAAGAAAAACGTGGCCTGCAGTTGTAAGAATGAAAAATGAGTTTGCCTAATATGTCTCTTATTACAACCAACCCAACTTTAAAACTTATTACTAAATGTTTATTTTCTAAATTTCAAAAAAATCCGATAAATTGTTTTGGAAGAATGCCATTGGGAAGGTTCAGGAAGCATAGAAGCATCCAGAAGAAGAGGGTGTAATGCCTCTATTTTCCGTTAAACTTTAGAATTCAATCTTAAATGTTTGTTTTCAAAATTTCAAAAAAATCCGATAAATAGTTTTGGAGGAATCCCATTGGGAATATTCACGTAGCAGCATCCAGAAGAAGTGGGTGCAATGTCTCTATCTTCCGTTGAACTTTAGAACTTACTCTTAAATGTTTGTTTTCAAAATTTCAAAAAAATCCGATAAATAGTTTTGGAGGAATCCCAATGGGAATATTCAGATAGCATATGAGCATGCAGAAGGAATGAAGACAATATCTTTTACTTTAGCTAAACTATAGAATTTATTTTTAAATGTTTATGTTCAAAATTTAAAAAAAAATCGGAAACAATTTTTTTGTTGAGTAATTCGCTATTGGGAATAATCAGATTCTATGGGAGGTTAGGAAATTAAAGGAGTTAGAAAAATTCTGAGAAAACCATTTCGAGATATTCACTTCAAAAGATTAAGTTTAAATTTTCAATCCTATAGGTATAAAATTTCTCCATTTATTTTCCAATATTATTTATTTTTTATTAAATGAAACACTTTGCGTTCGCCTGAAATTTCTATATATTTATTTCAGTTTTTTTTTCCAGTAAATCAATTCCGACCAGAAGCTTTTTTAGTTATGGATGTTTGAGCATTTCCGAAATTTAATTCGTTGTATTTTAATATCGTAAAAAAAACGATTGTGATTTTTCTCTTCCGCAAAGGATTTTGCTCTTTTCACTAATTATGGCATCAAACAGATTTAAAAATTGTCATAATATTCAGAGTTAATTGTTTTACCTGTGTGTGAAGACAATCGATCTACAAACTCAACAAACACAGCCGTTGGAACCGTCTTTTTGGGCGTCCTTTGTGCACTTCTACAATGGATGAATTTATTTGAATCGAATATTCTTATGCAATAGTGAAGAAACAATTTATAACGTAATTCATGTAATTTGATCAAGACTGATTTGTGAGATGGTGAATTATCTTCATTTCTTCGTTCAAACGGTGATGCTGACGCTGACGGAATAATATGATTTGGATTGAATATCATTGTGTTAAGAAGTGGCCACACAAATATGTTTTAAATGGAATGTGAACATATGCGTCACCCAATATGGACTAATAACTTTTTCATATATAAATACTTACTCGATATGATGACGACGTTCTTTTGAGATGTTTTCCGCGTCGACTATCTCATGCACTTTCAATTTTCGATCATTCTAAATCTTTCATGGATATTTCTTGATCATTTCATCAGTATAGTCACACCTCCTACGGACGACCTGTGGTATTATTTTTGTTCTTATAGTCGACCACAACGAAATTCAGTAAACAAACAGATGAAACATTTTACCTGCCGGATAATAGAGTCCGCCGGATATCATTTATCAAGCTTCGCATTTGTTTGTGTGATGGTCTTTTGATCACCATGTACCACCTTACTTTAACAAATATGCAGTTACCAAAACAAAGCTAACTGTCACATCTGTCTGAAATTTCGCATGTAAGTTGGGATTAAATTATTCCGGATGGGTTAATTTTTGATAACACTATCAGCTGTTAGATTTTCTACTTTTCTTATCAAACCGCCTCCATATATACAATATATTATGAAAAACACTATTAAAATCTATCAATTTCCTGAGTTATATACAAACAAATATTATCATTACATCATATTTAGTGGAAATATTTTTGTGTACGATTGAAAACGAACAATTTTGAAAATAGAAAATTAATAATATATTATTAGAAAATTTGTGTGTTATAACTTTTGTTGATGGATGCGTAATTTTCTTTTGGTATACAACGACACGAGTATTATATAGCCAAAAACATAACGAAATCGTTTTAAATTAAATATTCAAACAGTTGGCATAGATCAAATTAATGTGCGATCATAAACAGAACTTTGATTTAAGTTGCAAAGATAAAGAAAAATTAAAAAGCGATTTATATTTAGAGGATTACCACACACTCGTATGCATATGCAATTTATTTTAATGGGTAATTGTGAACCTCGCGTCCCGTCCTACACTCTAAATCACAATGAGTATTTTCATTCAAATTTATAAATAAAATAATTCTGTACTGGCAATCGGCGATCACAACATACAACTGTTGAGTATTGAGTTGAGTATAAATTTTGCAGAGGCTTTTTAAGAACTACCTGCGTATAACCCCGTGTTTCTAGTTCATAATCACTACATATTATAGTACATTTCATCAAATTAGAGGTGAAGATAATTTAGATATGCAGAATGAGTAAATGAATATAAAAATTGTGAAAGAACTGACGTCTGTCCATAATACCAAATTTCTTTAGAATTGATGAATTTCTTTTCTAGAAACTTTGTACATCTACAATTTTTGACCCAAAAAAAAGACTATAAAAGATAATAAATAATTTAGTTCTCGCCCAACTGATGGAAAAGATTAAGATTATATTTTGTGGTTTTGAAAGTACTAAAGACCTAAAAGATCTATTCTGTAACCCGCACTTTCTACACTCCTCGAACAGTGCGTTTGCCATCCTCAGAGTTCCCATTACAGCTTTCTTAACGAATTTCAAAACGATACATGCCTAAATTATCTTTTCTTTTGCGGATAAGTGCACCACAATTTTTGAGTAGATGTTCTGAGGTTTCTTCTGCAGATTTGCAAAATCTATATTCATCATGCGTTTCTAAACTGCTATATTTTAGAGATGTTTCTATAGTCTGCAGTGAACCCTAAATATTCATATTTCAGAATCGTAAGTCCGCATTTCACAATCTAAAAACTGCAATTGCTTTACGAATCAATTTAACATATTTTGCAATTTAAAAGGATATATTTGAAACACTGCTACTGGCCAAAAATCAGACTATTTTTTGGAATTCGTATTTAAAACAATCTATAATGATATAATAATTTTCTGATTGTGTGTGGCTCTGCATTCATTCTCATGATGGATGAACACAATAGCTTTATACGAATTATCAATTCTGTTCGCTTTTCTCTTGAACTTCATTATTCAGTTTGCGGTTATAAGTTGTTCAATGTACACATCTGCATTTATCCCATTCATTACTTGGTAAAACTTCTATATAGAATATTTTTGTTTCCATCATATCCCATCAAATTGCGATAACATAACCGCTTCTTTTGGTGAAAATTTTGGATGTTGTGTTTGCACTATTTCAATTTTCTTGCTCCAAGATCTTCTTCTTCGATTTACATTATTGTTTACCAAATCATTTGTCATCGGCACTTATGAGAATATCTTTTCAAAATTTGATCATTTTTGTTATGGTTTCATAACCAAATCGCAGTCTCTATGCGTGTGTCTATGTGATACATGGAACCTCTTTGCAATCTCAAGTGTTATTCTAGTTCAAGTGCAAATAAAAATAACGATATTATTCTGTATTTATTCGAAGTAATAGTAACTACAAGTAATTCCAAAAATTTGAGATGAATTCCTTATGGAAGAATTTCAGTAAGTATATTGCAAAAAAAAGAGCGAATATCTGAATGTATTTCGAGTAACTACTTCATTAGCATGACTTCGGAGGAAGGCTTGCTTGGACAACCGTCGGTTATATA
This sequence comes from Bibio marci, assembly GCA_910594885.2. Taxonomy (NCBI): domain Eukaryota; kingdom Metazoa; phylum Arthropoda; class Insecta; order Diptera; family Bibionidae; genus Bibio; species Bibio marci. Next base: position 13,830,804 of record OU343116.1, on the reverse strand, counting down.
CTTTTTCCATAATAAATGTATCTCTTATTTTAATAATCTTTATAATCAAATATGTGAGATAAAATAATAAATATGAGAGATAAAATTTCAGAAATGCCATGCGAGGTTCGACGTCCGATTCACAGACAAACATCACTTTAAATTCATAAACATGACTGTTATACAAATACAATTTATATGTAAAGTAACAGAGTATACAGTGACAGACTGCATGGATTTAATTATAGTGTAATAATATATTAAAAATAGTTATACGACATTTATTTTCATGTAAATGTTTGAAAATTAATTTTATCATTTATAATTTATCACGTTTTGTAAATTTACTTTATATTTATTTAATATTTAATCTAAATATTTTAACTATTGGAAAATTGTCTGTCGCATATGGGAAAACGGAAGAAAACTTACTTTACGCATAACAGAGTATAAAATAAATAGAAATATATATATACAGTGGCCCAAAATGGTATTCATACACTAACTACAATTTATTAGTTTATTATTTAACAACAATTACACATTGATTCACCAGAAATGAATGAGACGAAAAACTTCTTATAATTTATGACTCCCTCAATATATACAATATATTCCACATTTGTGACTCAAAGCTATGAAAATCCCAAATCTAAATGGAAAATTTTTGTCAACACGCGAGATATGCAAACGCTCACATTTACACATGGACTCTATATTTCGAATAGATCTTCTTCATATGTCTATAATTATTACAATATCCGTGTTTTATATAGCCCGAAAATTATAATCAAATCATTCATAACTATAGTTGTTTTTGCAACACGTTGGCAGTTAATCATACGTACGACCCATTTTGTAAATTCGTAGGGTATTTTCAGGGATAAACTTTACCTATACCCGAAACAGTTGAAGTTGGCGCTACAGGTGAGTCTGTATGACGTTGAATAATCATTAAATCATTAACTAATTTTTAAGTTGTCACTGACTTATGACAATTGACCATAGTAATTATGTTACATAGTTACTAGATTGTCCACTAGTTATTTGTAGTCATTATAGCCATTCCATTATCTGCAACCTGTAGACGTGTTCAGTAGTAGCCAGCATTACGTGATATGTTATACCCAATCATATCGTATCATTTGCAACATATTCCTTATAGTTATTGCAGGACGTATTATAGCGAAACATTTATTGGGTATATGCCATAGGAATATCATCAATGAATACTGCGTGCGATATTCTTCCGATTTTGGTGAGATATTTGTATGTTGTGTGTGCGAGATATACCGTGTACACACTGTTGATTATATCTGGAATATTTCAAATGATGGTCATATGAGACGTATAACAAAACATTCGAATCCTCGGATGTACGAATACCATTTCATATCACCGTACACATAATACAATTAATTATGCATAATACATTTGATAGTATATTCACAAAATAATGTGGTAATTTTTCAGTTTCAGTTGATGCGATAGACAAAACCGATTTTAATTTAAGGATTAATTTTTAGCAGTTAATTTTATATATAAATATATTTTCCATATAAATATTCTCGTACTATATTATTATGTATTTAATTTATGTAATATGTATTAGATATATGTAATGTATTATTTAGCAGCATAAATTTTACTAATTTACTTTATATTTGTATTATAAACTTATTGTATTACATATACACGTATACAAACAAAGGGATTGGTATATATAAATTGGATTAGATTAGCGGCGTTATATTAGAGATATTGGATAATATGTATTTGGTATATTTGGATGACAACAATAAAATATAGTAAAATGGATAATAGAAATATATTTAAATAGACAAAAAAATACATTGACATAACAAATTTTCTTATTCATTATCTCTGGTTTTTGTTTTTTGTACAGTGTGTTAATAAAGGATTCGCATTTGGAATTGGTGCTGCAAGGATTAATTACATTTCAAAATTTAACGAATTGCTGAAATAACTATCGTACACCGTATAGGTTTTTCTCCCGCTCACTGTTATCTGTTTTCAAGTGTGAAAAAATTCCTTGCGGGAATACATTTTATAGCACATGGCCTAAGCTATGTGGCAGCCTTGTATGGATATCTTGCAATCCATCCGGAATCATACTTTAGTGAAGTTGTTGAATTGAAGTTTCAAGATTGGATATCATATGATTATGAAGGATATATGGTGCCTGCGATATCCAAATTAAACGACATTCTATGGATATCACTGGGTTGTCTTTATCGCCTCCGTTTTTTTTTTTACTTCACACACATATCATCCTAAAAAATTTCAAAGATATCTTGCGATGGAAGGTCGATCAGACATCTCACACACAACATAAATATACGAAGTATCTTACTAACGCGAGTAACGACCGTAGAATATTTTATACAGATTATAACATCGCTGCGAAATCCCAATAATTTTCTACGACTTTCTTATCGCGAATATCTATGGGATATCTTTATGACTATCTCATGGACATTATCTGGAATGTCACACAAAATTAAAGCGTGCCACGAACGTCTGTTATATATAATTATATAGGTTATTCCTGGCATTTAAAAAAAAATTGTTTCGAAACGTCTTAAAATATATACGAGCAATATGTTGCAGAGATTTCATAAGTAAGATATCGTTTGTATATTTTAAGTTTTTGTTTATGGTATATGTCGCTTTAACATCCGCCTCCCCCGAATATCATCATATTTTAACAGGCTATTCCTTTGAAAGTTACATTTTTTTTGTTTAATTTTTATTCCTAACAATGTTAAGAAAAACTACCCCAAAAACTCTATGTGCGCTCGCATTGGATGCGTTATAAACTAACGTACTGTATTGCTTATTAGAGGTTTCAAAGGAGATCGTTTTTGTAAATTGTGTCGTCTATGTACTAAGGTGGCGGCTACAATTATATAGTGGCATGAAATTACAACAGCCCAATCTATGCCATACCTTTAGATTATTCGTATACAATGTTCAAATAAAATCCGCGCGCAATATCCCTATGATATCTATACGTGATATGCTTAGGGACATCACCTAGATTGCCCAACTGATGCGCACAATAGACTGATGGATTAAGTATGTAAAAATGTTTAGTTGGGCAAACATGCAATAAATAAGTATAAGATTACCGAAGAAATGGTTGGAGTATTTCGATATCATAGAAAAGAATGGATAGTATGCCTTTTTTTTTGGTTATAGTAATTTTTGAGACGTTCATAAGGTATGACAAAATGTTGGGAGTTCCACGTCAACAAAAATTATCTTTCATTGTGTTCGAGGTCGAGAAATGTACGATCAGTAACATTTTAAATTCGATCATCACTTAATTGGGCTGATGCAATCATACAAAAAAACAAATGTGTACAACTTGACAGGGTTTACTGAGTGTGTGTGTGTAATAGTCGCACATAACATTTTATTAAAAAGTTTCAAAAAAACTTTAAATTAACTCAAATATTTTATTTATATAATATTATGCTCGAAAGGACATTTTATTCCTTTTCTATTTTAATATATTTGATAGGCGTATATTGTAATTATATAAATATATATATATTTTAAATTAAGTTAATTATGAAACTCGTTGATAGACGTACAATATTTATCTACAATAGACACGGTATCTACTCTTTTTTTTCATTTTTGTTAACCCTTTCGGTAACGTGACATCCATTGCGACACATGCATGAACGTAAAATTGAACCGTCGCAATGGAAAATTTATATTATAATATTTGTTGTATTATGTTTTAACACAAATCGCACTCGAAATTTGTCTAACTTCAATATTGGAATAGAATTGAATACAAAAAGGTTTATTTGCATTCAATTCGATATAATCCACGACACATTCAATTAATATGAAAAATTAAATACTAAATATCAACGTTTTGAGTTAAACTTTCATATCTTGGAAATATTCTATTCAATGGAAATCTATTTCAGTCACACCATCACTTTGGACTACACACACAAACATTCACTGTATTTATACAATACATTTATTAATATTATTTTATGGTGTAACCAAAACACATGTAACACAAACAACAAACAAATCCTAATAAGTAATAATAATATAAAATGACACAACTTTTTCACAATAAATCATGTCATGATGAAAAATACAAATCGAAATTCAATTTAGGCATGGCGCCATCAAATGCGAGCCACAAATAAATAATAAATAAAAAAATATTTGTATACAAATAATTATATCTGAAAATGAAAATAAAAAAAGTTGTAAAAGTTTTATAATTGATTTTATTTGATATTACTGAAAAGTTTATAAGAAATATTATTCTTAATTATTAATATTAATATTTATAATAGAAAATACAATATGTAACAGTAAGTGCTGATGAAGTGCACGATATCATCAAATGAATGATTTGATACATTAAAACCAAATCAATAGGAATGCTCTGCGTCTATGTACTGGAATTTTCAGTAAAAGTCAAGATTCTCTATACGCTTTAGTTCCGCTTTATCATGATGTAAATTCTATATAACTCCACCTTAACAATTTTATGCCAATTGCTGGAACTGAAATTATGTGTTTTTTTTTATAACTTATGAGTTGCTATATACAGTTTAATGTTTGTGATTGATCTTAATTGAATCTTTTATTGGCTACCACCCAAATTAATCTTGTTTTATATATAGTTTATCAAAATAAATATCAGTCTATAACATATACTCCCATGTTATTGGTGTTACTTTTTCAACATACATATATTGGCGGAATTGTGGGATTTCCGTTTACCTTCCCATTATGTTCAAATTCACTTTTTTTTCCGTTTGGGCTATTAATAAATCGTATTAAAATATCGTTGTAAAATTAATTCAATTTTTAATTTCACAATTTCTTATTTAATTACAAATAAACAGGCCAATCGATGGCGAAACCTGAGAAATAGCATACAGTTTTCAATATCACTATATTTTTCTTATATAACCGATTTAAATTAGACTAAATTATGGAAATTAAAATTTGGGTGTTAAACTAAATTTTCCAGGAAAATCGACTTAAATGTCTTAAAATAATACGGGACAAATATTTTTAACGGATTTCCATTTTTATACACAGAATTGAAAATTATATATAATCAAATTCCCAATGTTTAATAGTAAGAAAAAATTGTTAAAATCGATTCACACTTTTTCCAAAGAGATATGAGAAAAAAAATTATAGAAATTGGTGAAATAATATAAAGTTGACAATCAAATGGTCCAAAAATAAAATTCCACTGACATCAAACGGAAAGTTTAGAGCGTACGCTGAATCGATTTGAAAAAAATTCTTCTATATAAAATATTGCAAAAATTGATTTTAATTTTGTAATTCTCTGCGTATACACAAAACTGGAGATCCGTTAAAACTATGGCGCACACAATTCAATCAAAAAGGTGATAATTCTTAAAAGTCGATTTTCCCTAAAAAATTTTGTAAGTTAATATTCCGATTTTAGTTTTTCCATAATTGTAGTGTTGTTACAATCTACCGGCTACCTACAGAAAAATATTGTAATATTCCAATTTGAAAATATTTTTTCACTGTATTCATTGAATATCATTAAAATTAGAAACCGTCTGAATTGTTCAAATTGAATTTTAGCTCTGCACTTGGAAAAATAAAGGGTTTCCACTTTTTACTTACGTTTACTTACCACATTCATTTTCTGGTAAACTTTTTGCGATTATCTTTGTGAAGTTGTGCGTATAAGATTTAGTTTTTTCGCAATTTTCTGTCATTTAATTTAATTGGATTACTGGGATTTTAATTTTTATTATCTATAGACGAATTTTCTGAAGGGATAATTTCACATCTGCCATACATTCTGATTATTATTGTGGCCCTGTAGATTATTGTGGTGATGCAAGGACAATAAAATGTACGATTTTTGGCATAAGTCTTGTATTTCTAGATGATTTCCAACTTTTTCCATATAATAATCTGCCTATTTCATGAAATTATATCAATTAATCCAGAAGATATAATTATTTTTTTTACAATATTACAATTAAATAAACTAAATTCCTTATATTAGCAAATCATATTACTCCAAGTAGAACTTATGGTATCTACTAAACATTCTTTATAGCCATGCTGGTAAATTCCTCCGCCGCACATAGGAGTATATAACAATTCACCAATTGTACTGCTTTTAACGAAAAATAGATGTTTTCATAATTCTATAATTTTTACATATATCGATTTTAAAAACCGACAATTGTTTTACCTTTGCCAATATTGCTTCTTTCTCATTCAATGTATCAAACACAAATATTTAGTTATCGCTATTTATAATAATAACTACACGTTGTTATCACCACAAATTCCAGTATACTTAAGTTACACACGTGTATACTTATATTCGTGAACCCAAGGCTTAAGTAACCATATATTAATCAAAAGTCGATTGACATTGACATGCGAATGCTGTTGTTTTATTGGCACCAAACTCGAATATTTCAGAGAAAATATTTGTTTATGGTACACTCTTAAAATGAATCGAAATATATATACAAATATTTCTATATTATAAATAATCTATAAAAGTCTAAAACCGTATTTCTTTGTTGAATATTGTTTTAACACTGCACACATGTTTTGCTATATTATAAACAAATTATGGAATTTAAATAAATGTCGGTATATTTCTAGTAAAAAGTGTATAAATTATGGTATTCTATGCAAGGAACCATATATGAGTTTAATAAATGCGGTGGTGGTGGTGGTGGTGGTGTATATACGTTCAGTTCATCCCATGCATGAGCTATAAAAATTGTTAGATTTTAATCTATACGGAAAAACCATTTTAAATTACCATAATATTTATTATTAAATGCGTATAGCTCTCACATATTTATTTATTTATTTATTTATTTATTTATTTATTTATTTATTTATTTATCATATTTATATAATTGCAAGATGATATTTTTATATTACAAAAGCTTATAACATTTATTAAATAAAACATAAAATTATGTATAAGAAGAAAAAAGGTAATAAATATTTATAAAAAATTCTGTTTTTCTTCCAAAATAATAATATTCATATAAAAAGAAAATTACAAAGGGTGGTTTTTTATGTATTGAGGAATAAACTTTGAAGTTGGATAAAACACGCAGAAAAAATAATGAAATGTTACCACGGATTATATTTTATTGTTGTATTCACAATTTTTGTTCATAAATTTTGTCTATACACACTCTATTCCATAACAAACACCGGAATGGCTATAACCTCTTATTTTTTTTTTAGTGATTATGTTCTGTGAACGTTCCTCAACAAACTGTGAAAATTTCATGAAATTACGTTCAGTAAAAACGAAAATACACAACACCAAAAGTTACAGCTAATTTTTTGAGAGTCGATCGAAAAATTAATAATTAAATTTTGTTTTAAAATTGGTAAAAATGCGCTACACGCAAACGTATGATTTGTTTAAAATCGCAGTGATGGTGATAATTGGTGTATTAAAAGTACAAGGTTTTAAATGACACAAAAATGATTCACGCAGAACACAGAGAAGTTATTTGTGATGATGAACGTCCAGGTCGACCATCTGAAGCAATTTCCACTGAAGAAAACATTGAAAAAATGCGAGATTTCGTGAAAATCTTTAAAAAATCTTCAACGAGATTCATCGGAATGGAGCTTGGAATACCGAAAACATTAATTCATCGAATTTTAACTCGCCTACACGATATATGAATTAAAAATTTGTTCCACATCAATTAAATGATGATTAAAAATTGCACCGAATAGAAGTATTTATCAAATTTTTTTGTGCATAATCACTTAATTTATCTCTCTGCGACTAATTCCTATTCCCTAAGCTTAATTTGTGACTATGAGAAGAACCCGTTTTGCATCAGTTGAATGGACGACGACCACCATACTCAAGCGCATTCCAATCACAGACATAAAAAAGTCATTTGATTCACTTGTTGAACGTTTCAAGTTCAACAGTTGATGGAGATTATTTTGAATCAATAAAATGGTTTCCAGATTATTATGGGACAAAGGCTGCATATTTATCGACTTGGACCAATGAAAATAATCTTAAATGTATCAATTTACAGTACCATTTTTCTCGATGGGTTTTATAATCATTGAATTTGATTTCCAACAAACCGATTCAATGCAGTTGATGACTAAACTTTGTTCTATATAACAATTACCATAACACCAGACCCTTCATTTTATCGAAATAAATACGGGCGACGATGATAACTCTATGCGGAGAATAATTCGGAGTCACATTAATTGTATGCCGATTATTTTCACTCCATGTATTCGATGGAAATTTTGTTCATTAAACCCGGTGGTTTAAATGCGAATAACATATTTTTGATTTTTATTAATTTTGGCGAACTGAACGATAGTTTTTTTTAAATAAAATTCCACAATTTAAAAAAGTATTAATGAATTTATAATTTTCGTCAAAGGTTACTGAAAGGAAATAAGAAAATTATCAGTTTTTCGTCAGGAAGCACACCCTATACCGCACACAATTACATGTAACACATTAAGTATCGCGTCTTCGTCATACATTTTATTTATTTTGACACAAAAAGGTTTTACATTTATTATTGTTTAATAAAATTATATGTAATAAAAAAGGTTTTTTGATTCTTACATAAAATGCCTATACATAAATTAAAAACATAAAGGGTAACCTTTTTTTTTTAACATTTTGCAAAAATTAAATAATTTCAAATTAAAATTATGTCAAACTTTTGAGCTATGAGCTACGTTATTACTAATCTGTAACTGTAACTATATAAATTACTAAAATAGAATATAAATAAATATGTACGGAATATTAAATATGTTTAGATTTTCTTCCCCAATTGTATGTTATATGATCTTTATCCATACCTTCAAGGTAAGGTAGTGATGGGCGACATAATTCTAAATCGAAATTACTATAAATTAACTTATTTCATTTAGAGAGCTATGTTTTCGATATACGGCCTTAAGAATTTATTATCTTTAAAAAGTATTTAGCACTTCGAAACTATATAAGATAATTACAAAAAATGTGTGTTTCTCGACTTTATATAGGGAAATTAATTAAAACTAATACGTTTCTCTAGATAATTATGTATTGGATATGTGTAAAAGTTAGTTCCGTTACTTGTTTATTGATTGCAATTGAAGCCGCACAACCTTCGCCCATCTTTTAGGTGAATTCCCTGTCTTAAGAAGTGATAACCTTTTTTAGAAGCAATCCATTCAAGTCAAGTCATTGTTTGATAAGATGTATCATAAGATGTGAATTGTGTGTGTCTTGACGAGATGACTGCATCGACCATCGGAATAAATAATAATCGGAATAGGCAATGACTGGCGAATATAGTTTTTAACGACATTTATTGCATTATTTTAGGTTTGATATTGTCAAATTGAAAAATTTATTATTGTTCTGTCTATTTACCTCCCAATTCTGATTGTTTTTTCATCACTGCTTGCTTCATTCACGCATTAGTTGGCTTGTAGCGGTAGACATCCCAAGTAATAGTTTCACAAAAATTTTCACTAATCCATAGTGCATAACATCATTTTTGATCTCATCAAATGAACCTTATCAGCATTGACTGTAATTTTGCATCTCCGCAGGCCCACAATTTCAGTAGCGGATTTTTTTTTAAATGAAAACTAAATGTAAATCCTTCCCGAAATTGTCGTTTATTTGGCACAACGCATTTTCCATTTTCATGCGAATAAAAAAAAATATGTTGTTTACACTTTAATCAAATGGGCCATGTATTAGAAAATCGGAACTTACTTTTGCATATATCTAGTTTTATGGTATTTAGTTTGGACTTACAGTTTTTAAAGTTATATAAATGTTTGAAAAGATGGTGAAATATGCAAATAATTAAATGGAAAAGTGAAAACTTAATTTTTATTATGAAATAAAGTATAGAAGGGAAAGATACGAGAGGGTAGCAGCGAAAGTAAGCTCTCTAGCTACTTTTATGTTTCACTTGTGGCTAATTTATAGATTTTTTATCACTATCATCTTCCTTTATAAGACTTTGACGTGTTTTTTTTTTATTAAAATTGAAACAATGCTGTCGTTCAATGACCATATTTGCAATGTTAAGAAGCCACTGTAGAATAGTAAATTTTTCCATTCAAATTTATATTCTTACTTACTCTTAATTACATTGATTCTTGCAGGACGCGTTATAAACATTAGAGGGTTATATATTAACAAAATTTCTTTGCATTAAGTTTTCCAAAATTGTCTGGAGAGGTATAATAGCTAGACATATAATAAGATTTTCATAAATAACTTAGAAGATTATTTATATTTAAACTTTATTATTAAATAAATATAAAAACAAATCTCATATTTTTCTTTAGTTTTAGTTTTATTTTTATTATTTTATTTTTGGAGAATTACTTTACATAAAAACTTTATTTATTTATTTATTTATGCTAACTGATGATATACTCAAATTATCAAATATGTTTAAGAATATCTATGTGTCTATGTCTTTTAAAATATAATCTTATCAATAAATAATATTATATTCTATGTCATATTTCAATGTACATATCAGAAAATGTGTTTTATATTATATACTATTGAAATGCAGAGCCATTATTCTTCAGTGACTAGTGCATATGCTCAAAGTTATGTAATTTTTTCTCATTAAACTTTATTTATACACTAATAAAAATGTATAATACATCAACTTTTGTGTACAATAAAACGTATAAGTACAAAAATTATGTATAAATAATCTCCCAATGGAATAAAAGAAATACGTATATAAATATACAGCGTAACCTCTATCCCATACACATAACATACGTAATCTGTAGGGAATGCGTATGCGATAGAGGGTTTTCTAAAGTATACTATATAATTTATTGATAAATTTGTAACTAAATGTGTTGATGTCTTTTATAAAAATCAATGTTCACAAGATGATGTAATGCATATAGATTTTCACTAGATATCCTTTTTAAATCCTTGTTCAGACCAATTAATATAATGGCCATTTGTATTACAAAATACGAAATTTATACTGAGTAAATATAGAATTGAAAAGATTTAGCATTTAGGGTCAAATAGAATAGATGTTTGTTAGGTCTCAAGAACACACCCATTAAGACCTTCCATATAGGATAATTCTCAAAAATAAGTCATCAACAGTGTCATACATCGCATGTGTAAGGGATTGTAACATAACGAATTGAATGGAACTGACGTGATGGCAGAGTCAAAGGAATTGCCGCCAGGACTTGAAAAAGATAATCTTCGATTTCCATGTCGTACATTTAATGTGATGAAAAGGAATATATTTATAACACCGAACTGGATGGAATTGCCGATGGAAGGATCATGGAGATTGCCATGACTTGCAAAGGATAATTCTCAAACATAAGGAATTGCCAGAACTTTTTAAGGATAATTCTTCAAAAGAGACGTGCTTTCTTATCAAAGGCAATTATATGTCTCTCATGTGAAAACTATTTAAATGGGAAATTGAATTGAACTTACGCTTATAATGAATCAATGACATTTCAAGGAACATTCAAAATATAATTCTTAAAAATTAAATAGAACTAAAATTTTCTAAGTAATAATTTGCGAAAAATATGTACGTCGCAAATGGCATATGAATGGAAATATAATACCGAACTGAATCAAACTGACTGATAGAAGGCCAGGACTTGCAAAGGATAATGCTCAAACATACGGCAATTGCAGAACCCTAATCTAGAGATAATTTTTCAAGTAAAACATGTGGCACATCTCTTATGAAAAGAAACAGCGAATTAAAAATAACTAGAAAAATTGAAGTATCAAATCATTTCCAGAGCACTTGCCATGGATAATTGTCGAAAATATGGTAAGCGCGCTATATCTCATGTGAAAGGTAATATAGTAACAGGAAATCGAATGGTACTGCGGATAGGAAGATCATTTCTAGAACACCTCCGATTTATAATTCTCGAAAATAAGCGTGTCATATCTCAGGTGAAAGGTAATAAATTAGGAATTTGAATGAACCGGTCGACTGAGAGGCCATTTCCATAACTTTCAAAATATGATTCTTAAAAATTTGCATACAGCGGTGACACATCTTATGGTTGAAGCAAATTAAACAATAAAGTAAATAGAACAAAATTTTCAAAGATTAAGAACATTTACAGGACTACTAAATAATTAATCTTTTAAAATAATCATTTCGTATTTCTTGTGCAAGGGACATTATCCTACAATTAAATGGGATTGTATGAATACGGAAATGTCAAGAATAATTCTCAAAAATATGCATAGCATATTATTTTGTGAATTAAATACAAGTGATATTTGTAAGGTCATTCCCGCAGCACATTATAAGGATAATTCATGAAAATGAGCATAGATTTTAGATAGGCAATTATCCTAACAAGATATTTTGGAGAAATTCTATAAGGACCAGATGACCAGATAAAGTGACACAGCAGAAAATAATCACTTCAATAACACGGATACAATAGAAGTGACCCACAAGTATAGATCTGAAACTATTCGTTAATTATATTTTGTGCTAAATACGGTTTTTCAACACAAACCGGGGACGTTGCAATTATATTTTTCATAAGAAATTTGCATATGATTTGTAGTTGTGGTCAATGAAATTTTGTGAAATTAATGCATAGGATAATATTCCACAATATATTCCATTAACCGTATAAGCAAATTTGATTATTTCTGCACGATATTTGGATGTTTTCATATGAACGAATTTCTTTGAAGTTCCCCGAAAAATGTTACACAGGATCAGCTGCGCAAATATAAGGTTTCAGGAAACTAATATATTTGGTGATTTTTAAATCGATTTTATTGAAATTTTTTAAAATTTATTCAATTTGAACGAATTTAGACAAGATTTGAATAAGATCTGATATATATATATAGTTTTCCTGAATTGCTCTGGTATCGATATATCAGAATTTTCATAGGAACTATTCATAATTCATTTATAATTATTCATATAAAAATTCATTTGTAAAGTAAGTAATTGAGAAACTCAAATTCAGTGAAGACCGTCATCGTAATTTATCTGCAGCTGGTGTCACCACTAATCTTACTAAAACAAATGCTTTTACTTTTGTGAATAAAATAATACGTTTTACATGTGATAGAGATTTCGTTGTATGATAAACGTTGTACGTTCGCCAAGGGTTTCGCTGTATATGATAAATTTATTTATATAACAAATCAACAAATTTCAAGGGTAAATATTATATAATTTATGAGAGATCTCGTGTGTGTACGTTACGTTCAGTTCATATGTTATGATGGAAATCAAATAACAACAGAAAATCAATAGACTTTAAGAATTCTTATTTTTCTTTCCCATATAAATACCAATAGAAATGTTATAATCTGCAATGCAAATATTATCGGTTATCAGTATCTGATGTGTATGTGTAAAATAAAGATAAAGATAAAGAATTTGTATTTTAGGGATGATAATTTTAATAATACAATATTTTATATATTTTACATTCAATTTTTAAAGCTATAAATAATAATAAAAAATAAGCTGTACTCAGAAATTAAGAATTTCTATTGACCATAAGATTATAGATAAAGCCTTTCGGAAAATTATTCTTAACATTTTCTTATAAGACGTTTGGTCCTTGATTTCGTCTACGAAGCATCACTAACATTATGCCAAAGAATATATCATAAATATTTAATTTAGAATATCTAAAAAATCTCGTTTTATATTCCTAAAATTTTAAACTTCCTGTGACTGCGTCAAATTTCCATATCGGTTCCTTACTGGACAGCTCCCATACATACTGTAAATATTCCCAATAGGATTGCTAGAATAAAATTTGTCCAATTTTATGTGAACGCGTATTCTCTTTATATTTTTATCTTATTCAGTATGTGTTACGAGCAGTAAAAGTAAAAAATTATATATTTTTTTTGCTTATTGCAAATGTCTTGCTTTGTAGGAGAAAAACAAGATTTGAGGGCTGGTTTGTTTTTTTTATTATTGTTTAATTTAAAGAAAATTGGTACTGAAAATCGCATCGAATAATTGCCGAAATTTGTGCGGGTGTTTATGCTTTAGTTTCAAGTAGTTCCAGAAAGTGGTTTTAAACGATTCACAAAAGTGGCGATTTTGATGCGTGAATGACAAAGACCAAATTGCAAGCACATGGTCTTTGCGTTAAATGTAAGTTAAACATCCAATTCGATTCGTTTGCAGACAATGGGACAGATACAAAAGGAAGGAATGATGAATTCTTATTTATGCATTGAGTGAATGAAGCTAAAAAAAAATGCGAAAAATCACGTGTATGGGAAATTTTGATTGCAGGGAACCAGGTAAACCTCAGTAAAATCATCGCCCACACTAAATATCCATGAGAAACGAGCCTTTTTACTGTGTGTATATTTGGTGGGACCAGAAAAGAGCGTGGTATATTATGAATTGTTGAAACCTGGGTTAAAATATTACTGGTGTGTTCTGTTACAAATAACAAGTGATAAAATTAAACGATTAATTTGAAAGCAAACCGATCAGAATGGGCCAACCGATGCATGAAAAATTTGGATTCTTTTGTATACGACACTGCTGATATTTCTCCATCAGATTACCACTCATTCAGATCGATGGCATATGGATTCTGTTCTGTGCGCTTTCACTATTAAGAAAACGTCCAAAATTGGCTGGATTTTTAAATCGCTTCATAAACAGAAGAAATTTTATGTGGATGGTCACAAATAAATTGCTAGAAAAATTGGAAATGCACTTGACACTATATTCAATAAAAAATTATTTCTATACTCTATTTATATAAAAAAAAATCAACGACAGTTTCATACTAATATACCTATTATACCCTTATAATATATGCGGGAACAGATGTATGAAAACACGAACACGAGCGTACAGATTTTATTGTATTGTATAGTTTTTAAAATTTGTATTTCAATGTATGTTATTTATTTTATTTTTGTAGCCGTCAACATAACGCACAATAGAGAAATTGACTTTGTTTGTTTTATACGTGTATTTACCATTACGCACTTCTCAGCACGCGTAGACAATATACTCGGTATGTAATATGATGCGTATGTGCATATAACATATAATTTGCTACGTGCCTATAAACATACATGAAATACATCCGTCCGTAAATAAATAGATATACGCTTTGCTTCTTATCTAAATAATGCGGTAGTAAAAAATGCTAAAATGATGGAAAAGCAAGAAAATTTATATTTGGTTTTCATATCCTTTTTGTACTTTCATCAGAATATAAAATATTTATTATTATTATTATTATTAGTGTTGGTATTGTATTCTGTGGTGGTGCGGTTAAAGACATATTACCATCATTATTATTTTTTTAAACTATATTGTGTATAATAAAATATATCTTCAACGATTACGGAATTATTTGAAATTATTATAAGCATTTTTATCTTAACTGTGTAACCAAATAAGTACATAACAGAGCGCTATCAGGTTCATGATCGTATTGATGGCCACTCGCACCAATTATCGATCCGTCAATTTAAACGACACAATCCCTCGCGATTTCATGCGGCACATCTTTCTTCCCACCTCTTTTTCCAGCCACATTACAAATTGGCGCTCGATTTCCCGGCGATATAATATTAATATGCGCCAAGATTTCATTTTCCGAATTCACATTTATTCTTTGATGTTATCTTCAAACAACAACTCAATCGGATTAAGCGCATTTTTTTTTGTTTTTGTTATAAGCCGACAATTTCTTTCTGTTGAATTTATTCGATACGATCTACTGTTAATTTTTCCATAATCCCATTTCTTTCCATTTTTCAAAAAATATCACCTGTTCACCAACAATCCACCAACGTCCTGTCATTGTAAAATTTTTACCTTTCCTTTTTATTTTCAATTTTCAATACCTGACATCTGATCAATAACCCAGACAATAAATAAGGCAGCCAGTAAGTGTCTCAATCAAAAATTTTGATGTCTTCCGAATAAGCCTTGCTGCGTTACCGCAGCTACCCAGAATATGTATCGATTAGGGACACGAAGACATGCCCCACATATTCGTATAAGTAAATCGAAACCCTATGTAACGGAAATTTCAGCGATACTCTTCTTAAATCAATGGCTCTTTGAATGTTACAGTTGAATTCTTCACAAACCGTGAACCCGCTCCAAACCGTTTCCCTGATTCGATCTGTCATGTGCGGCAAAAAATAATGCATGTGCCCATGTTAATAGAGATAATTGAACATATTCTATTTCGGCAGAACGGATTGAAAGTAAGCAATGGATTTCTTAAACTACATGGATTATTATTGAAATAAGAAGGCAAGTGAAAGTACAAATTGATGCTTCGCATAATAACCGGGCGTATTTATCAAGTCAATATTACATTGCTAGATACATTAAAAGATTATAGTGTATTTGCACAAATGGGATTGGCATCGCGCTTCCCTGAACACAATTAATAAATTCTAAAAATTCATATTTTAAATCTAAATAATTGTAAAATGGATCGAACCGTTAAATGGAACTGTGTGTGTGTGTGGATTTGTAACATGACGCTGCTTTTGGCACAGTCTAACTAAACAGAAATTTTATAGGAAGTGTTTTAACGAAATATTTGTTTCTGCGGGTAAAGTATTATTTCCATATATCAACTAGACGTTAAAATCTGAGTACGATATTGCATTGCAGTAAACTTGGAACATCATTCGATGTGTAATGTAATGAAGTAAATCAGGCACAACATTTATTCATTATCGTTGTCGCTTGTTCAATATACAATGTGGTCTATCAATACAACTTCTCGTGGTATTAGCTGGCGACCATTCGGTCGACTTGAGGACCTTAGTTTAGCTTGCTCTGTGGCACATACGAGACGATAGCAAGTTGTTATCAATTTATATAATATAGTCCGACTTAAGAAGTGATTTTCATTTTCAAAATAAATCCATATTATACAATATAAAATACCGAATAACACCCACAAAATATGCATTAGACTAAACCTATGTCTTAATAATAGCTAGCGAATGTGTTTGGCATATGTTTTGAATTTATCTTCATTTTTTTTTTATACTTCCCATTTAGTCTTGATTTAACAAAACTTCCTTTATATGTGTTGTGTGAACTATTATATTTGTGTGACATGTAGTTATCAGTGGAATATCAAATAAGTATATATAAATAAATGGGATGCATTGTATTTTAAGGGTATAAGGCATTGATATTATTATTGAAAAGTTTTTTGCTATAAATTTTTTTTTTCTAATCAATATACAACAAAAACCGAAAACCTTAATGTGTGTACAACAAGGGTACACGGGTGTATATAGAGAGATAGACGGATGAAAGAATATTTAAGTATATACTTACTCTAAATATATACAAAGTGTCCCGATTCCTCCGATATCACACGCGTAATTCATCATTCCATCTAACCAAATCCAATAATACACACTCACACGAATATTATTTCGATGTAGAGCATCAATCATTGTACTTTCAATTGCCCTCCTTATCCCAATAATAACCCAAATGGTTTGAGAAATACATTCGTCTTGCTTTCAATCCGTTGACAAAATTGCCCTAAAACTTATGGCAATGTTAGTTTATAAATTTGGAAGTACTGTGGTTGTTCAATTTCGTTGAGTGAACACTTATTTATATTGATAAAAATCATCGTATTATTCAATTTACTCTCTGATTCGCTTATACAAGTTTTTAAAAATATCCTAAAACGTCTGTAAAATACTTGTTCACACAATGTCTATCGCTTATTCATTTGATGAAAAACTTTTATCACTAAGAAATTTTTCAAGATGGAACTCGGCCGACATCAAGTCCGGTTAATGGTTAGCAAACCGGAATTTTTCTAGCGATTATTTTCATCTCATGGAAAATGAACGGCTTTTCCCTTCTTTTCATTCTACCACTTTCTTTCCATAGTTTTGCAACTATTCCTTTCATTCTGATGATTTTAATGGTTATAAATTGACGGACGAATTTGGTTAGATTCTACATAAAATGTTTCAGCCAATGTCCAGATTGTTTTGATTGGGAATTGCCATTTAATCATTTGATGGTAAATATATGTCATCACCGATATATTTTTCTAAACCAAGTGTTCAGTTAAAATTTCTTCAGCTACGGTACAGTATTGAGATGCCTAGCATTGGAACACTCTGTGTATATTTATATAAACATGCCTAACCTCTATTGATCTATACTTATATTTATATCGACATGATGCGTTGTTAATTCATGTATGTGTACATAGAATTTGCATATATAGATACATCAAATATGTAAGGTATGTAGGGAAGAGTGGCTCAAATTGAACCTTCTTTTTTCCGTTTTTCTACTGTAAAATACGATTTCTCAACTTCTTTTTGAACCTTTGATGTATCTCTTATTGTTAATTTAAAAAAAAATCTGCTTAAGTGATTCCAAATTACAGTGGAAAAAAAAGTTATTGGAAGTGCGTCCCGCTTCAAATTTTCAAATTTCTTTTGCATTTTTATTTAATATTCCATATATCACCCACTGTCTCCTGCATTGTATTTACAAAAATCGAACTTGATGACAGTCTTATTAGGAAGATTGTGTTCGTGTTTCATGGTATCTTTATTATTTTTTTCATTCTTCTTTTATTGAAGCAACATTTAATTTTTTTTTTTCTTTCGCCTTTTACATAATTTGAACATAAGATTTATGATGACGAAAAAACTTAATTGAATATACACCTTTTGTCCCAAAAATAATGAGATGAGCGGTATTATAAATATAACCCGTAGCAACACATATTAGCAAACTAATTGATTTATGTAGTGTAAACCGACCGTAACAAACTGGTCAGGTTTCATGACATTACATTCAGTGGAAACGAAAATACCAACGCATAAAGTTTCAGCCGGTTTTTGTGCGTCAATCGAAAAATGAATATAAAAACAAAGGAATCAATATTAAATTTTGTTTTCGAATTGGGAAACATTATGTTTTTCTTTTAACCATTCTCAATATTTGTGGGACAAACTGTGTATGGCTAAAGTTTAATGTTTTATTTTGTTTTTATGCTTTTCGCCAATTTATATTTCCATCAACGTGATTGAATTTGTTAAAGAAATTTTAGATTTCGATCACAAGACAATAAAATATTATTATTAATTATTTTCAAGAGAAAAAATTCTCATTAATATTGTTATAACGCAGCATTATTCTATACCGACGGATACTATAACGCGATATGATATATTATTTAAGTAATTCTTATAAGGGATGTAAGGGGAAGAAAAAATGGAGTAAAGTTCAAATTGTTCTGGTCATGACCGCATTTATATGGTGTCTACGAAGAAATGTTAAGAATAATAATACGGATGCGTTTACAAATAGTTTTTAAAAATTTTAATAATTTTTATTTATTATGATTTGTACAAAATATGGATATCAATCACGTAAACTAATGGATGCGACCTTTCAATGAAATTTTATTCTATTTAAAAATGTTTTCATTTCCCTGTTCTGGTCTTGCATAAATAAATATAGGGAAGATCCGGTAGCGCTGCGGCAGCTTAGCAAATATCTTAAGTAAATTATAGATCGTCAAAAATTCACTTTATTTCATGTGTTACATTGCTGATAATGTGTGCGTTATTAAGCTATTTTGAATGACTAACTTCCAAATTTCACGAAATTCTAAAAATTATCCATATGTGCCACAGTGACGGATTTCGCGTAGATGGAAGTTCTACCTTTTGTTTATAAATTGTATAACTAATTTACTATTAATAGAAAAATGTACCTACTAATATTTTTTTAGAAATGATCAAAATACTAATGAAGTAATATTTTAATTTATAATGTAATATTTATTTATTTTATGTTATGTAAAAATGTGATATATCGTAAATTAAGCATGTCGCTATAATATGGGTAAACCTAACGCAGAAACGTACACAATTGGAAGGTCCACACTATTTGTTGATAATTTAAATTTTGAATCGATGTTCCCTAAATAGTATATATTTGGAAATTGTTGTGCATTACTCTTTCAATATTAATTACTTCTTACAAGTCACCAGCGAATGTTTGGTTTCCGATCGAAACGTTTCCAAAAAAAACTATTTACACGCTATGCTATTAATTGTTTATGTTGTGCGCGAAGTTAATAATAATAAATATGCGAGTACTTGTAATATTAAAATAGAAAATTAAACATTTAATGCTGCATAGTTAATTA
Organism: Bibio marci; assembly: GCA_910594885.2. Taxonomy (NCBI): domain Eukaryota; kingdom Metazoa; phylum Arthropoda; class Insecta; order Diptera; family Bibionidae; genus Bibio; species Bibio marci. The sequence continues at coordinate 13,810,527 of OU343116.1, read as the reverse complement.
ATTATTTATTTAATATTCTATTTTAGTCACTGTTTATTTTATGAATTATGTGTGCGGACCGTACCGTAACTATACCAACAATGCAATATGCGATTTATCATTACATATTTTCATTATCAACACATTTAAAATGTAAATTTTTCGCTTATATAGTTTTTTTTTTAAATGTTATGCCTCGCACGATAAAAAATTGTAATAATTTAATATATATTTTAATTAATATTTATTTATTAGCATTAGATTAAAATAATATAACAAAAGTGTTTTTCCCATATCTTGTAGTTGTTATATTTGGTGCCATTGCCCATACATAAATATAATAATAATAAGCCTCGAGTTGCATCTATTCGACCTGTTCGAATTGGGTCGCTAAAGATTTTGCATTTCCTTGAACCTGAAATATATCTATAATTGCACAATTACATCAAATGATATTTTCATGTCGCTAATTGGAATATTGTTGACTATGGCCACCATAGTCGTTGAAGTTTTGTTAAATTAGATGAATAAGACAAAAACGTTGTAGTGTATAAATTTAATTTTTAGTAAAAAAATTCAGTGGTAATTGTCGCATGAAGAGAAGTGTTGCCTGTCTGCCGATATTTTTGATTTCATTCATTTGATTGCCGACATTCAACACTTATACTTTCTGGTTTGTATTAGTAAGACAATAGTTTTTAAGAAATTATTGTTACTTTCTGCTCGTATAATGATCTTTTTGGAATGATCAATTCGGTGCAAATTTTGGATATCCACATCAGTGGAACAAAAAATGACTTCAATTTTATTATTTGCTAAACTTTCACGGAGTCACACACTTTTTGTATGTTTTCTTCTTCGGTAAAATATTGTTGATATTGGTTGCGGTTGCTTGAACGAACATCATCATTCATTCACATCTTTTCACTGTCGTCTGTGTATCGTAGCTGCCACTCAAAGCACCATTGAGTCTCTTTATATACATTTTTTTGACCGACGCACACGAAAGACTGTTATACTTCTAATGCGTTTTATCGTTATTCACCATAACACATTTTTTAAACAATCTGCGACAAATGCTGCTGCGAATTAATTTCGGACAAATTCTCAGAATGATTATAAAGACATTCCAAAAAAAAATTCAGAAAGTAACATAACGAAGTTTTTTTCCATCGAGAACAATTTTTAATAATTAATTAGAGATACTATTCCATCCCGTCGAGAAGAAGATTTTGTGTAGATACAACACTTAGTTGTGAAGTTTAAAAAATAGTATTCAGATTGCAATATTAGATAACAATAAAAATTCAGTTGACATTAACAGATTCGTCTGTTTTGGTGGTACCGATCTACAGAGTGGTATTGTGTGCAGCAAAAATTGTGGAATGCTGGTCTGATCAGTCGTAATGCTGAGTCTATTTTGTCTACCGCGTTTGTATAGTAATTGTATTAAACTGGGTGCATTGCTGATTGGATAAATGAAGAGTTTTTGTACAATATTACAAAGTTTATGGAAACTTTGAGGGAACAGTCAACAGCCCAACAAGATAGAGGTAGAATCTGTGTTGTTGTGGTTGCTCAGTAAACAAATAGAATTGATTGTTGGATTGCTTACGCGAAATTACATTGTAGTTTGGTTGAAATAGCATGGCACTTGTAATGTATGAATGCCCGACATAAACAAAATTTAAACACATGGTATTTGGAATTTATATAGGATCAACCCATTTCGTTCTTTTACAAATCATATTATCATCGCAGTTTTTTGTGTTTCACCGCCACCACATACATTTATGTTCGCAAATATATTTGGGTATTATTGATAGCTTACAATGTTAAAGTATTTTTTGGAATTCACTTTATTATTTTATATTTTTCTCTATCCACATAATTAACTAACTAACCGCATTACAAAACTATTTAATTTCATCTCGTCCCAAACTTCGTATATAGATATATATATTTAAACTATCTATACGTAATTATAGGATTGTTTCATCAGATAAATATAAAGGTCGACAAAACCTCTTAATTTATGGTCAAACAATGATAATATCTATAACACAAAAATCTATGTCGTATATAGACAATTTGTTTTTTTAGTCGGCTTACACATACAATTACATAGGGATCAAGTAGGATATTTATTGGTATATATAATTTACGTATATAACAAGAATATAGTAGGCCATTCTCAGTGTACAGTTGTAGGGTGTTCCAATATGTAATTAAATCGTGAGGAAAAATTACAATTCAAAATTAACAACACTCCCACCCCATAATCGAATACTTTTCCCAACGGAAGTTTTCATAAACTGTGCTTAAGTTTGATATCGAAAAGGATACCAAAAAAAAATTATCATTATATTTAGTGAATTTAAAATTTAAATAATGAATTATTGAAATTTATGGGAGAGGTATTTATGGGACACCGACCGCTTAAGAATTTTTCTTGTGCTCGAATTTAATCGAATCTTTATCGGAATAATTCATTTAACAAAAGCTTTATTACTTTAAAAAAGTAAAACATGTAAAGTACAAGAATTACGGGCTGTGAAATGGTTAATTTAAAAATTTCATGATTTTCGGTTCCTATCAGAATGCTTCAGAACATATCATTAAATATTTCAGTTGAAAATTTCAAGATGATCGGATAAATAATTTTCGAAAAATTCTATTGGGAAATTTGAGATCTATTGCAGCGCCTATAAAAGCAATGTAGGTAGAAACACATTTAAAAATCTTTAGAACTTAACATAAAACACTTCAGTTGAAAATTTCAAGATGATCGGATAAATAATATTTGAGAAATTCTATTGGTAATATTTGAGATCTATTCCAGCGCCTATAGAAGCAATGGAGGTAGAAACACATTTAAAATCTTTAGAACTTAACATGAAACACTTCAGTTGAAAATTTCAAGATGATCGGATAAATAATACTCGAGAAATTCTATTGGTAATATTTGAGATCTATTCCAGCGCCTATAGAAGCAATTGAGGTAGAAACACATTTAAAAATTTTTAGAACTTAATATGAAACACTCCAGTTGAAAATTTCAAAATGATCGGATAAATAATACTCGAGAAATTCTATTGGGAGTATTTGAGATTTATAGGCGCACCCAGAATCAGTGTAGGTAATGCCAACTACTTCCAAATATATTTAGAACTTATCATGCAACACTTCAGTTAAAAATTTCAAGATAATCGGATAAATGTTTCTTTAATTATTCCAATGGAAATATTCAAGTGGCAAAGGCTGGGAATTATTGACGTTATAGGAATATATATATTCATTTCAAAGACTTAACTTCAAGTCTATATTGTTTTAAAACTACTCGACTTATTCAAATAATCATTTTTTTTATAGATGAGCACTTCTCATAGGTGGGGTCAATATATATTGTAGTAATTGTACTCATTTAAAAGTGTTCCATTATTATCTTAAGATTTTCTAAAATAATTCTAGTTTTAAATATGCGTATAACAAATATTTGTTTGATAGAGGTCTTTTTATATAACAAAATTACAGAGCACCGACCATTTTTACGTATGAAAAACGTTTTTCGTGTGATTGAGGTTGCGCTGTATTTAGCCCAGATTTGAATAGTTACGAAGTAATTCTTAACTTAATAATTACACAAAATTTATAATTAAAATAATGATTTATAATTTTCATTCACACACACACACACAGCCATAGATATTCAATTAATTATTATATAAATTTGTATAGATTTTCATAATAAAAATTTAAATTGGGTGTTTACATTGAAAATTAGCTCTTTTGTGTTTTTCTTTTTCTTTGTTTATGTTAAATATCGAATTTAATTTATTGAAAGTATATTACATTGTTTGCCTTACAATTTTTATCCATCTTTCGGGTATAATTAACGAATTCTCAGTACTGATTTCCTTTTAAGCAATTCCAAAAACCGAGTTTTCTTCTTAGACTTCGTCAACCATGTAGAAAAGCTCTGTGTTCTAAGTATCTGTGATGTGTCCATCGGATGAAAGTGGTAACAAAAAGAAGCTAATTTTCAATGTAAATGACTCCAATAAGTGTATTTATTCTATAAACTAATCTATAAAGTTATTAAAGTTATATTAGTAAAGTAAAGTTTTATTGTAAATGTTTATTTATAGCTACAGTAAAAATATAAGATAAAGTATTAGATAATTTCCTGATTTGATTACATTATTTATATGTTAATAAATTCAATGCAGTCAGATGTAGTCAGTATTTCAGCATACAATTGTAATATTATTGATAATAATAATATTGTATGGCTCAAATGTGATTGTTGATATTTATTTTAGTGTGTACTGTGTGTGTGTGTGTGTGTGTACAACAAAACAAATGTAAATATGCTATAATTATAATAACTTATTGGCAATATTATATTCGTAAAATAATAATGTTAAATTATATTTGCTGGGCAGGATTCTAATCATTTTTTCAAACCTAATACGCACACACTGGATGATTTTTGAATTACATTGATTTCAGACGCATTTATTACTACAACGTCAATGTTGCCACGTATATTCATTTTAAATGAAAATGCGGAATTGAAAATTATTACATTTTCATAGTATATAGTGAAAAGGATCTCAGTCCTGTGTCCTATTTCGTCCTCATACCTTGTATATTGTTCAGACATATGTCAAATCATGCTACCGCGTAATGTTGTGTGCAGAAACATTGGCCGCAACATCATATTTTCACAGACATTCGATTTTTGATTTCATAATCTAAGCCAAATGCTTAGGGAATAATTTTTAGTATATGAAAAATACTGAAATTGTTTTCTTATGTCAACAATGGAATTGAATCACATGAGCTTTAACCACTGCACAACGTTTCATCACATTCAGTAATATCTTGCTAAGAATTAGACATTTTTCACTTCATACGTTAACAGGCACTCCGCATTAAGACCCAAATATTCTCAATATATAGAATTGCTCGAACTCGTATTTTTATTCGATTTTCTTATTTTTGTTGAACTTAAAAGTATTTAATGATACGTTCTAAAGTTTTGAAAATTAGGTGAAATGACAGATCATCCTATTACTTCCGTGGTGTTCCTATTACTTCCGTGGTGTTCCTATATATGGTATATATATAGTCCTGTAGGAGTCAAATATTGCCAAAAGAATGTCGCACGAGTACCATTTATTATCCGTCGATTTTATTTGAAATTATGTAGAGAAGAATTTAATGATAAGCTTTGCCTACCAATTAGTAGGCGACCAATTATTATCAATTTATTTAAATTTTATTCGAACATTTAGACTAAAATATTTCAGAATACTGGCCCATCCGTATCCAATCAACGTTAAAATATTGTTTATTATTATATAAACAAGATATTGATGAATCAATATTGACATAATTTCAGCCGTATATATTCTTAAGTCAACTATAATTTAGTTGTGTTATTACATGTAAATTACATTCCAAATAAATTGTAATTAGCAAAAAATAGTGTATTATATATTTTAATATTGACATAATTCATAGATAAATACAAATATTAGTTATTAGGCTTTCTTTACTCTGCCAATGTATTGAGAGATGACAATGTAAATGTTAATTGGATTATTTTTCACAACAAATAAGTTATTTTTGTACTATAAATTGTTGATATAAAAGCTCTCGATATACGTAAAACATTAAGTGGTCCATATATATTCTATGAAATCCAAAATTATAACGCTATAACTTTGAAAATTTCTCACAGTTCCAAGGCATGGTATTTGCGGGTGCTACAGTAAAAGATTGTAAATTGTTAAAAATACAATATTTTGAGTACGATAGAGAACGAATGGTTCTTGGTTTGTGTTTGGTACCATTTATTTACCCACAGATGTAATGCCTTAACTGAAGATCAAAAACTCTGGAAAGTTAACAACTAATCCTTTTATGAACGTATTACGAAAATTTCGTAATTTCGTGATTGAAAAATGGTAAAATTCATTAGGTTCCAGGAAAGTGAACGGGAGAATGATCTGGGTAATTTATTTCCCTGAATTTCTTTATTCTTAGAATCCTATACTATAAATCTGTATACAAAATTTTATTAAAATTGTTTGAGAAATGAAATGGTTATATTTATTATAGAAACTGTTAATAGAATCCCAATTTTAAACTATGTTCATTCATCAAAAATTGGTGAAAGAAATGATCAAATTAACAACTTTGGGGAAGAATATCAAGACCTATGGGTATCGTCGACTCTAAAGTCAAATTATATATAATTACAATCATAGCAAAGACATAGCAATTTTAAATTTAATTAAAATTTAATTTTAAAATTAGATGGAATAAAAATAATAATAAAAATTCATATTTCCCCCGCATTGCGATATGATTTAAAAATTTACATTAACAAAATTAATGTGTTAATTGTTTTGTGATAATAAACATGGAAAAAAAATGATTTATTTTAAAAAATATTTATTTGTGCGCGGGCTATAGCAATTCTTGTCCAACGAAGACTCTCAACGAAATTCATATTTAATTCAATAAAAGTTATAATCAACAATTTATGATAAAATAAATTAAAATGAAATACATAATTTTTGTGATAATTTTATGGAGCTCAAGTGATTTTGGAGTTAGTAAATTTAACATAAATAATTTGCATTCAAATAGTAGACATTTTTATCATCATAATAATAATATTAGTCGATTTAAACGTACCATAAATTATAATAATAATAATAATAATAATAATAATACAATTTATAATAATAATAATAATATTGATAATGATATTAGATTAAATTCAATTACTAGTGCAATAGAATTATTAAATTCATCAATAATTAATTTGGAATTTAATAAAGTTAAACGAAAAGAATTATTTTTTGGTGTTTTATTACCATCAAAAGATTCACATTATGCATCCGAATTACCGATTGCATTGTCGGCCATTGAAATGGCAATTCGTAAAGTTACCAGAAAACATAATAGTTTGTTACATGGTTTCAATATAACAATGGATTTTCGTGATACAAAAGGTTCATCAACATATGGACCATTAGCTGCATTCGAAATATATGCTAAAAGAAAACCAGGTTTTTAAATGATATGCATTCCTAAAATATTACATGCACCGCACGCATATGAGGTACGGTAAAGTGATAAGTAACGTGTGTTTATCTATCGAGAGAAGATATCGATCAAATTCTAATCGATCTGTGATGATAAAATTCCTGTTATGAAACCCTTTTAGATGTTGCGTTTATACGGATAACCTAAAACACTACGCCATGGTTGACTAAATCATTAGAGATTTGTTTAATAAATTGAAATTTATATATGATTTCTTACGACAAACACACGTCCATTTTGAGGTGTAGAAATAAATGACAAATTTTAATTCACCCGATTCAAAATTTCAACTAAATCATAGCACGCGTTATTAGAAAATATAATATTGGATCGGTTCTTATGTGGCGTCAAATAATGGAAGAATTTTTTTATGCTAAATGCATGATAAAAACATTGATGCTGCCTCACTCAATTCGGATCTGCATATAATAGTGACAGTATATTTGCTGCAATCTCAACAATTGGAACGGAAAAACCTTTACGATCAAGAAATTAATATATAAATAAACCTTTACGTAAAAATATAATTATGTAAATAGTTGGGGCGATATCAAATCTGGCCACTATTTAGGTTCCTTTTCGTCCACCTATCGAAACGTAAAAGTGAACTGTGCTGTATGATTTTCATGATGAAAAGGAACATATCCCAAATAAGGATTCATCAACATATGCTGAGAACCCTCTATTGTTTTTGTCTATAAAAAACCTAATAAAAAAATTATAGATTGTCTACGTCTTTTCATGTTTTCATGCCCAATTATTCAATTCTCTAACCACCAATGGTGGAATATAGTTCCGGACCACTCATGGTCAGAGTGAGTTCTTTCCGAGTCGCACACAATCCCAGTTGGACACTTTCTAAAGTCAAAGTGCTCATATTTGTCTATTTCATATATGCTTCAAATCACAGTAAGAATTTTATTTCTCTACCATCGATGAAAATATGTAATAAATACAGCATCTTGTTTTGATATACTATGGTTCCTCGGAGTAAATTTCAGCAACTACTCTGTCCCACATTAATTCTACTACCACTGGATAAGTTTACTATAAATACGGTAGTGGTAACCGCTGCACTCAAGATGTAATTGTGTAAATGCTGCATCAAACTGGAACAATCTATGGGCAAAGAAGAAGGTTGTAAAATCTATTACAGAGCTGGATATACCAACGTGGATCAAGAGAGGGGCTGTACGAGAAAGGGCATCGAAGACGATTACAATCCTTACGGATAGATCCTTGATGAAGGACATAGTATATTCAAATTACAAATAGAGATAAAGTTAAAAAATAAAGAAATTATGAAAAATTGTTCGATTGTATAATACTCACCCACAACACGTGCTCGATACTTATCACTCTACCCATTTTGTATGTGTGGGTAACTAAAAATGAAAATTATTAAACATTATTTTTCTATTTCTTTTTTTACATTGTATATTTTTCATCGCATCAATTATGCGAAACTATGTTGTTGGTATAAAAATGCCAAAAAATTACAAATACAAAATATAGATGCATTCCTTGGACCAATTAGTGATTATGTTATAGCACCAATATCACGTTATTGTGGTGTATGGGAAATACCAATTTTAACAACTGGTGGCATTGCACCAAATTTTAATTTAAAAACAAATTATCCAACATTAACACGAATGTTGGGCAGTTACACCCAAGTCGGTTTGGCATTTCAAAGTATGTTAAAGGAGTTCCATTGGAATTTATTTGCATTATTATATCATAATCATTCACCGGCGGCCGGCAAAGGAAATTCAGAATGTTATTTTACATTAAGTATTATTTGTACAAATCTAAAATGTAGTACTGTACAAAATTTTGATCAATTACAAGCAAATCATACAGATTTTTTAAATATGTTAAAAATTATAAAAGCAGGAGCCAGAAGTGAGCAATAAAATATTATAATATTATTAATTTTTAGAATATTTTATAAATTATGTTGTGTACTATCCGCGCCGATGAATATAATAGAGAAAATCAAGTGTGAGTGTCTTTGTATATTTGTTTTCAACCCTATAATTGTAGTCAATTGAGTCGTCGGAGGATATTTGTAAGATGGAATATTAAATTTTGAAATACTATTGTTAACCATCAACATCATCAAGTTTGTTAAATTGTTAAATTGGCGGCGATATGACTAAAAATATACATTTCTTGTTACCTGTCTCGGTATAATTTTCTAGAAACTTCATAAAAATTGCTCGTATATATAATCCCATTCTTAAGCTACACATACCAAATTTGATGATGCGGTTAACCAAATTGTCTATAGTTTTTCATACTATGTGCCTGAAACTGGTTCTGTTGCATATCATTTCCTAGGATGTTCATAAAAATGGTACTAATATGGCATCCCATTTTGAATCTGATTAGAATTGGTTGACGAATGATCAAATTGATCGCAGATTTCTGTATCTATACCTGAAACCTGACCTGGGTATGTTTTTTTTTTTCTAGGAAATTCATGAAAATTGCTGTTACAATATCCATTCTACACTTAAATACAAAATTTGATAAAAATTGGATAATAAAAATAATCAAAATAGATCAAGTTTCTATAATATATTCTTGCAGCAGAATTCCATTTGAAGCCTATAAATACAAAATCTGTTGTCAAAATTGTATGATAAATACCCAAATTTCTGGGTAATTCATGAAATTACTCCAATTCTATTAATCTCACTCTAATTTATATAATATTAAATACGAAATTTGATGAAAATTGAAGGATAAAATAATCAATTGGAACAGATTTTTATAATATAATTCTTGCAACCTAAGATGCTGGATATTATTTTCTAAGAATTGTATAAATTTTATGTTTATATAATCGCAAATATAAAAAAACCTGCACACGAAACTATGACGAGAAGTTTCTGTGTATAAAGTGTTAATGAAAACTGCCCTAGGAATTATTATTGTTTTGGTAACTTAATGAACACTGTTCTCAACCAATTCATAAAATTTGATTCAAATTGTGGACAAAAGGAATGATCAATTTGTCTTGATTTTCATAATATATTATGTATTCAGGAAGCCATGGTATGGGTATTATTTTGTAGGAATTTCATAAAAACTATGCTAATAATCCCATTTTATTATTTTCTTGGATTTCATGACTTTTGATCATTTGCAACGGCATTTCAAGGTTGTTTCAAAGATATTTTTTAAATTGCACATTCGATACTAGATGTGCAACAAAATGAACCTAGGATTCGAAGAAAATCGATGATTCAAGGATTAAGGAAATTTCAAGAACTTTACAAATTATAATGTTCATGTTCTTTCCATAATATAATAATTAAAATTTACCTGATGGGTATTATTGTTTATAGGAATTTTATGAAACCAGTTAATATAATCCCATTGTATACCTAAATTTCTAAATCTGACCAAAAATATACCAAGTTTTTATACATTTTTTTTCTGAAACCTGAATTGGTTAATGCATTCAAATCAAATTTGAATGAGAAATGTACAAATTGCTTAGGTTTCCATAATATACATATATTGTATTATGAAACCAGCTCTATGACTGCCAATTTCTTAGAAGTTAACTATGTCCCATCGGCATTTAAATATATTATAATATGAAGATAAGGAATGGCATAGTTCTGAAATTTCCAGAAAGTTGTTTCCAGGAAAGGCTGCTTTTGACAAATAATTATCTTTCTTGTTAATTCATATTGCAAAGCTATTTTCCTATATTTGAAATTAGTAATGCACCGCAAATCTAAAATATTTCAATTGTGGAATACGAATGCCTTTATTTCTAATAATATGCGCGAGAACATTAGTACACTTGATATTTTTTGGTAGTTCAAGTAATTAATACTACTTACAAATGAAAATACATCCAAAATTAATGGTTTTTTATTTTTTATTTAATTTTTCTTTATAGTAGTCGTAATGTGTGCCAATCCAACAACAATTAGAGAAATTATGTTAGCTGCCGAAGAATTAAATATGGTCGATAGCGGAGAATATGTTTTCTTTAACATCGAATTATTCGATAGGTAAGTTATTTGTACCACTACTTTTTTAATCAAATACAAGATAAGTTCTTAAATTAAAAACAACGGTCAGGTGGTTTGTGCCACCATGATCTATTGGACTATAATCACTGAATAGCGTGTTACTCAAGTCATGCTGGAGCAACAATGAAATAAATATTGTATAATATATTACAATATGCAATGGTAAAGTATTGCTAGAACTCTAGATGGTAAACTGCGGACTATATTCTGTTAAATGTGAGAAAGATATGGTGGTTACATGTCATACAAATTCTTAAGAACCAAACATTACCACGAAGAAGTTTAAGGATATCTTTATGGAACCGAAGCAAAGGTTGACAAATTTGGTACAACTATGCATCAAGTGATTAATCGATACAGAGAAAAATCCAAAAGGTATTAGAAGATCAAAATTTCTGACAATAGTTGCGGTAACCTCTATATACCTACGTTATAACTCCTTGAAGCTTCTACCATCCTGCATAAGATTAGAATCTCTTAAATACCAGAATGCGTTAGTGTGATAGACTATAATATACAGAAACCAACTTGAAATGTGGAAACACAGCTATAAAACTTATATAGACAACTATGTTGAACGTCTCCTCTCTAACTCTAGTGACAGCAAACCTCTTGGTGGTGTGACAAATTGGGAAAACTAAATACGAATAAATGTGGATGCTTTGAGAAACATCTACCACATGCAATGAAATTTAAGTACAATGACAAAATACAAGAAATTACAACTATACAAAAAAGGCGGTAGTGTAGAAAATTCTGCTGAGCTGGAAAAGGATTGACAAAATTACGGATCACATAAGATCCTGACAGAAATGCATTTACTCGAATAGAAATTTCGAATCCGTTGTGATCGGGTCATATAACACCACATAGAAATTGTAGGATATCGATAGAAGCGACACTTAATAAAACGGTTACCAACTGGTAGATGACCTATTTCATAGGGTTGTGAGATCACGATGTGCTGAAATACAGAACTATAAATATTAGGTGACTATAAACCAAAGTTAATGACATTATCGATGAACTAATTATAATATCAGGAATTTCAATTTACCAACGAGTTATACATAATTAGTTCTGTGATATAGCAGAACTTAAGTGTTGTGTTTGGTGTTTTATAGTATTTTTTTTCATGTCCTTTCAGTTTAACAGCAACAACAACACAACCGTGGTACAATGAAACCGATACCGAAGAAAATAATTTACGTGCCAGAAAAGCGTATACGGCTTTATTGACGGTGATTGCAAAACAACCGGATGCAAGTAATGAGTATTCAACATTTTCGGAAGAAGTTAAAGATTTAGCGGCCGCAAAATATAATTATACATTTTCTGAAAATGAACCTGTTTCACCGTTTGTAACTGCATTTTATGACGCCGTAATATTATATGCATATGCATTAAATAAAAGTATTACAGAAGATCCAGATGTTTTGTTACAACCAATGAATGGCACCAAAATGATTGAACTGATGTGGAATACACATTTTCGTGGTATTACCGGAAATGTAACAATCGATTCAAATGGTGATCGTATATCAGATTATTCACTGTTAGATATGAATCCAGATACTGGTTATTTTGAAGTTGTTGCAAATTATTTCAATAAAACTGGTTTACAATATGTGAATGAGAAAACAATACATTGGGCCGGTGGTAAAGTGGAACCGCCGTTGGATAAACCCGTATGTGGTTTTGATAATTCATTATGTCCAGACACATGTAATTATATAATAATATACAATTTTGTTTATGTTAACTTACACCTATATTTCAGTGGAAATGATGAATTTGTAAACTATAAAATCAAATTTATTTTTTTCCGGTTCATTCTAAAGCACTTCCAGGTTATGCAATATTATCATTAATATTAGGATTTGCTGTGATTGTATTGATTATCATATCAATTTTGGGTTATCGACATTATCGTCTTGAAGCCGAAATTAATTCAATGGTATGGCGAATTAATTTTAATGATGTGCTACCATGTAATCCGACAAGTCGACATCGCGGAAGTTTATATTCGTTTACGAATCGAAGAGGAAGTCATTTGGTAAATTAACTAAAATTAAATAAATATACAATATATTGTAAATAATATAATATTAAAGTATGGCATTAATAATTGTTAATTGTTATGCATGCGCAGACAATAGCATCGGATGAATCCGGTTCAGTTGCTGGTGATAAACAATTATATATTCCAATTGGATTCTATAAAGGTTGTAAAGTTGCAATTAAAACAATTGAAGAAACAAATATAAATTTAAATCGTTCACAAATGTTAGAATTAAAAAGGGTAAGTAAAACATTAATTGTATTAATTTTTTTAAAATTTTTATGGCCAATTATTAAAGTATTTATTTATTCATAAGTAGCGATATTAAAGTTTAAAATTAGGACCTTATTAACTTATATATCGATGGCAGTAATTGTAGAAATCCGGTATTCTATGTATTTTAACTATACACACGCAATGAAAATTTGAGACAGCTCGGTGTTTGCCAAATGTTTACATGCCAATGATCTAAAAAGAAGGAAAATGGTTACCACATGAATTGACAAAAAATACTATTACAAACCGGGTGCAATATCGAATTCTTTTTACTTGATGAAAATGGAACGCCTTAAAGCCGAGAGGATCGCCGGATGCATCAGACTATCAGATTAGTATTTAATTAGTGTTAGCAATCTTTACCTTTTGTATGGAATACGTGCGGCATGCTAACGGATTGATGTAAATATATTTCGAGTAATAATGGAACGACACTTGTCCACATTAATACCAGAATAATCCCTATAGATAGAATATGATTGAATAAGAACAAAAAATCAAATCACACATTTTTAACGTATTTCACTATAAATTTTTATTTACAAAATGATGTTGCAATGCTGATTTGTGTACACCAATCGCATAAGTTAACAGAATCGAATATTCATTCGATAAATTCGACATGATTCTTAATTATATTATTAATTACATAATCTTATATTTAATGTTCCGTATACTGTTCTGTCAACATCTATTTACGTGAATTTTACACGAGCGGGTCGTGTCATTTTTACATGACAATGTATATTTTGCCATAAAACATGTATTTTACGACGACGTCCGTAATGATAAATAAAGTTAATCCTATCATAGCTGAAATTCTCATATCGAGGCTATAATATAAAAAAATGGTAAACACCTTGGATTGAGCGTGAAGATGATTACAATCACGTAATACAAATGCTGCGTCTGTTAAATAACTACAAAAACTTACTTTTATTTAGTTATACAAGAATTGCATATTTTCTTATCATTTAATTTAGATGAAAGACATGCAACATGATCATTTGGTTAGATTTTATGGAGCCTGTGTTGATGCACCAAATTGTTGTATATTAACAGAATATTGTCCGAAGGGTTCACTACAAGATATCTTAGAAAATGATCAAATAAAATTGGATTGGATGTTCAAATTATCATTAATGCATGATATTGTTCGGGTAAATTAAATTAATAATAAATTTTCAATCAAATTTTTTTAAATCAATTTAATTTAATAATTTTCCATTGTATACGCAAATTATATAGGGAATGCATTTTTTACATTCAACCGATATTCGATCTCATGGAAATTTAAAATCATCAAATTGTGTCGTTGATTCACGTTTTGTATTAAAAATTACAGATTTTGGTTTACATCAAATGCGAAAAGCACACACCGAAGATGATTTAGAAAATTCAGATAGTTTTGCTTATTGGCGAAGTACACACGATTTAATTATATAATTTAATTTAATTTAATACAACTGAAACTTATATTATTAACGACAAGAAATATTTATTTATAGAATACCTATGGACAGCACCTGAATTATTACGTTTACAAGAACCGCCTGCATATGGTACACAAAAAGGAGATATTTATTCATTTGGTATAATTGTACATGAAATATCAACACGTCAAGGACCATTTTATTTAGGAAATGATGATAAGTCTCCAAAAGGTATTGGCGATATTCTTAAGCGAAAATAATATTTTATATTTAATTTATTTTTATTTATATTTTGGGTAAAATATTTTTGCCTTTTTTTGAAAACCATATATTATTTACTATAAATGGACAACAGCAAATATCTGTAATATCACCATCGTCATCATCGTCATCATCATCATCGTCATTATTATCGGTTTGAAAATGATTATTTTTTCCCCAATATCTATTCAATTTTCTTTCATTATTAATACCTTCTTTTTCAATTTTTAATAACCAATTAATACTCGATTGATTTTCATTTCTGTGCAATAACTTTATTGTTTTATTACCAAATATTATTTCATAATCAGTTGGTTTAATTCTTCGTTTTATTCGTTTTGTATCTGTAAAATATGAATAGAGAAAAATTATTATCTAATCAAATTTGTGGTAAATAAAAATTGGGCAAATTAACTCTGGAACTAGTGGAAGGAATCGGATATATTTTGATTGTACTGACGTAAATACAGCAATGTTATTTTTCATTCTGCAAGAACACATTTTATTATTATGGTTTCTATTAGATATTTCGTCTAATATGAAGCAAACCACGGGACCGACACCGGGTCGGGGTGACTATAATTTAACATAAACTATTTTCTAACTTTTATCAAACTATTAATTTTAAGCATAGACAATCAGTAAACAAAAATTCCCAACTTCTTCTATTCTCAGCCAAAATGTTCATCTCTAGCGAGGTTTTGTTCTGCGGTTTCTGCATCGGCTATTACAGTCCTACTTTAAGGATTCCCTTGTAATATCCACAACATTCCTTCTCCTCAATGTTCAATGCTTCATCAGTTTTGTCATTTGATTTAAATATCATTTCTTATTTGTTGGCTGTTCGCCCGAATCTATTCTTTATCAAATATTTCAGGCCATCGAAGACGAACTTATGGGTGAGATATATAATCAGAGACGTGAACTTTCAAGTTTCGTATAATAAGACATTTTAACGTTTTAACAATTTATGGTGTTAAGAATTACTTTGGACAAACCTCAGATGTTATTTAGTTTGTGTTATATGCAACATAATGGGATTTTTATATTCTATTTCGTATATCCTTTTCCGTTCCACCATCAGTTGTTATCATACTGCCAAGATTACCAGAATTCCTCGATCTCCTCAATTCGACTATCATCGTATTTGAATGGAATAGCGACTAATTTGCTTTTCAATATAATTTTCAACACCGGTCTTGCAATTCAAAATTTGATGAAACCATCTGTACTGTATTCTGCACGTCACGGCTAGTATGTGACAATAAACAACTCTATGATCGGTTTACATTTCGATTGATTAGTCCCGTCAGCTATTACCACAAGAAATTGTATTAACGGATCTTATTATACAATCGACAACGATGGTGAATAATAGTAGTGAAATCATAGTGTCTGTGATACAATTCATAGAACGTCTATGTAGGGGGAATTCAAACCAGGAAAAATTAAATGATGTCTTAAAATTAGTAGATACAAAACCAGAACACTTAGAGCAACGCTTTCGTGTGCAGATTAAAGTAACACATTAAAAAATAACTCGAACTGGCGGTGAATGATGCAGATTCTATAGTTCTTCAGTAGTGGAGAACCAAAGGGAAATTTTCAAAAATTGTGGAATTAATTAATTCATAAAAGAAGTGCCAGCATGGGGTCATACTCTAATTCAATAATTTTATATATTTTATATATTATTAGATAGTACAAAGGGTTTTGGCTAAAAAAATATCTTTGTATTGTTAATATCAACTCACATTGTTATTGTTATGTAACAAATAAATTTACTAATTATTATAAATTTATCAAACCAACAAAAGCAGACGTCTGTTTGTTTTTCAAAGTATTATTTTGTAGCTTTGTATATGTGTGTGTGTGTGCGTGTGCATATCTATAGGTCTGTGGTTTTTAGTTTATATCTGATTGTTATAATAATATTATTTTATTTTGTAATTATAAAAGTACAATAGATCCAATCTTTATTTATTTTTCATTTCAATATGTCGACCTTAAATTTTTTAGGTCATTATCAAGATAATTAATTAACGTTAATTATACCCTTTACCCATATTGTTTGATTGATTTCAAAATGGGAAAAAATAGATTTACATCACTTACACCTACCTACCTTAAACCACAGACGATCTATATTGTATACGTTAACTATGAGTTAGCCATAGAATAGTCTGTTCTCACAAATGTAACCTGAACACATTTCCAAAAAAATGTGCCATATTCAATGTGGAACAGGATAACAATACAACAAAGATCTTATAAGTGTCACGACTCGACAAATTTCACATCGGATAAGTATCACAAATTACATTCTCTGATCTCGGATTTTAAGTGTTTTGCATATATTCTAACAAATATATATTATTTATATAGGAATTATCTTGACGATTAAAGGATTAATGACCGGCAAAGAACCTTACAAGGATATTTCACCAAAATTACATATACTATATCTCATATGAAAAAGAATTAAACGAGGATTCGAATAGAATTGGTGTTTTAAGGATTATAAGGACATATGAAAAACCATACAAGAATCATTTTTGAAATTATGCATTCAACACCTCATGCGAAAGAGAATTTAACAAGAATAGTAGAAAGAACAAGAACATTTAAAGGAAGAAAGATAATTTTTCAAATTATGCATGAGATGCTATTATAAAAAATTAACATTGTCCTGTTCCTTAATAGTTGAAACACCAATTCCATACGAATCCTTGTTTATTTTTCTTTCAAATGAGCGTGATAAACGCATGCATTATTTGCAATAATATCATTGAAAGGTACTTAATCCTTGAGTCGCAGCAGTTCTACTTCTTTGTTTAAAATAATATTACATCTCAGTGCCGTATATTTCGTACAAAATTTGATCCAAATTGATTTAAAAGTTAATATTCTGGCTTTTGGATAAGTGTCACAAAATTCGTTGATTACATTGATTCTGTTGAGGAGTTATTTACTCATCATATCTTCACTGTATATTTAATCATAACAACAGAGAAGCTGCTTCCTTCTTGCGGCAACAATCAAACGGTGACTACAATCGAAATAAAGTTGGAGACCTGCATACAAAATCTTCATTAATCTAATAAATAATGGTCGTAGTTTTTCCCAAATACTGTGGTAACAGGGAAACTA
This sequence comes from Bibio marci, assembly GCA_910594885.2. Taxonomy (NCBI): domain Eukaryota; kingdom Metazoa; phylum Arthropoda; class Insecta; order Diptera; family Bibionidae; genus Bibio; species Bibio marci. The sequence goes on along the minus strand of OU343116.1, from coordinate 13,792,183 downwards.
TACTTTTATACCATCACGGCTCCATTCCGGCATTGTTATCTGGTATCAGCGTATACATTGCAGATTGGGTGGGTGTACTATACGGTTTTACCAATTCAAAGAAGCGACAATAACAGACGGTGCGAGTCTAATTATTGAATCGGGCTGTTTGCGGGTCGTAATCAATCCAAGAGTATACGGTTATATTGATGGTAAATTTAATAAGATAACAATCAAATGAATATATTCAATGATTGTTTTCACTTCATATACGACAATTTTGGTTGTTTACATAACCATTTATATAGCAATGAGCTAAAGTATTGATTTCAAACTTAATTTTCACGTGTTCCAATCCGTATATATAATCAATCATCTGTTTTACGATTACCCTTTTGTATCCCAATAACTGTTACTATATATTGTATTGGAATCGGGCTATAAATAATTATATGATACAATCTATGCTGTCTGTATATACATAATTTGAAATGGGTGTAGGTAAAACCTCTCTGAAACATCATATTTCGTTAATTTTTTGACTACATTATAAGCAAAACGAATAGCAATCAAAATCCCTGATAATAATACGTACCGCTTTTCCATAGATATATTACAAACACGTGCATAATGTAAATACGGGAAACCGATAATACAAATTCATATTATCTCATTTACATTTACATCCTTTGTCCGCAGAATAATCGAAATATACTTCGTCGTCAACTGAAATATATTTGTATGCCATTGATTGAAATGTTGGTGAGTATGCGGTTGTGCCGTTAATTGATTGCAATGTCTTCAATGGAGAAGGTTGAAGAAGACTAAAAACATTACAACTGGGTTTTATGGCCATTCAGTAGGTAATTAAGTTTTTGATGTTTCTGGGCGACATATCGTAAAATCGACACTGAAGAAAATAACATGATGGCATTACCATGAAGTCATTCCGGTGAATTTTCGAACAGAGGGTGTGACTCTAAAGTTGTATTTTAAACTAAATTAATTTTCCCAATTTAATTAACTATATAATAATATTTACCATTTTTTATCGAACCCATATTTGATGATGTTATTGTTGTTGTTGTTGTTTTGGTTATTCGTCTTGTGGTTACGAATAACGAATTAGGATTTTCTATTCGAGACAAATTACTAACAATATTTGCAATCATTTTTTTTCGTTGATGGTTGCTGTCATTATCATTTTTGTTGTTGATATATGATGCTGATGATGATGATGATGATGATATAAATCGTTGTTGTTGATTATGATGAATTTTAATAAGTTCATTAAAATTAAAATTGGAATCCTTTTGATAAACAGAATAATTATTATTGTTATTATAAAAATAAGATGACAATGGTGTATCATTTTCAAAACTGTACGATGGTAAATTATTAATAATAGCAATTTTATTTGAGGCATTATTATTGTTGTTGTTGTTGGTGGTGGTGGTGGTGGTGTTGGTTTGGGTCGTGGTGGTTTGGGTGGTTGTTTTGGTGGTTCGGGTGTTTGTGACACTGCTATTAATAAATTTTCCATTGAAATTATATATTTGAATTTCATTTTTATGTTGATTTATTTTGTTATTGTATTTTAATTTTAGATAATTTTCTAATAATGTTTTTTTTCTATTGCGATTAAAGAACAGCGGATGTTGTTGCTGTTGTAGTTGTTGCAATTCTTTAAGAAATGAAAAACATTTTTTATTATCCGATAATTTATCATTTGATTTTTTTTCACTTATTATATAATTTCTATTCATAACTTATTTATTTTGTTACATAAATATTAGTTTACTAACGTTTTTCCACATTTTTTTTTTAAATTAATTAATTACAATTATATCCCGATCAAAATTTATCTGTCCACAGTGAAAAGTAAATGAACAATGTGTAAATATTTGGACGACAATTAATTTTGAATTTTAATTTGTTGTTGTGCCGCTTTAAGGATAGTTCAGAAATAACACTAAAAATAATAATAATAATATTAATTGTTTATTTTATTTTAGTATAATTTGATTAAAGTTAGTTGTCAATAATATTTCAATATTATCATTGATTTAAACTCTGTTACTATGTAATATTATTTGAAAATATTTATAAATTTAATGCGTACACCTAACGCATATGAAATGTCGATTTTATCGCCTAAAAACTCATTTATTTGAATAGCAAAATGAATGTTTGTGTGTGTGTGTGTGTGTATTTTATAATCAAATTATTATAATGGCCATCGTGAGCTATGACTTTTTACCATCAATTTTGATGAGAACTGTTCGTTATTTGAGACCAACCATTTATCGCGATTTAATTGTTGACTATATTTCGATGGAATTGAAGTATTGTTAACAAATTTCGTGCTGTATCGAGTGAAGTGCGGTGTAGTAATAAAGGAGTGAGGCCTGATGCGGGGTACAAAAAATCCTAATCAATTGTTTGGAAATATTTTTGAACTCATTATGTAACATGTAGCGGTTGAACATTGTCATGGAGAAAAATCACTGGTTTACAATTACGATTATTTTTCCTTTTCGGTTCAATTTTATCACTTGTTTTTGGTGTTGATCACCGCACACTCACGACCAGTTACCGTTTCATTAAGTTTATATACAACACCACTAGCAAACATTCATTACAGCCAAGTCGGTAAATTACTGCGCCACACGAGAGCATATATAACAATTCACCAATTGTACTGCAATGAAGGGAATTTATAGATGTTTCCTTTTGGTATTAAAAACTAGACATATTCATTTTATTGACATAAACCATTTGTAATAGTAGCCAGGCATAAGCATCATAAGCTGATAACTCGGTGCATTCTGAAATGTTAAACACTTAAGAGGATATTCAAATATATAAATTTGCAGCTCTGGCCAATGATAGGTTAATAATTGTTAGCGCATGAACACACTATATCCGGAACATGGTAATGCCCTAAGCTAAATGAGAACATAAGCATAGCCAATGACAGCATTAATTGATACTTGAACAACTAAATTAAATCAGGCTATACCCAGCTGAAAGGATCGATATAGTCCTTTCGTACTAACTAAAATATATAATGATTAATATTTCTTTGTATTTACAGAAATTATACAATTAGTCAAAAATGGACCAAAAACATTAAATTGCCTACCGTTCCGTCCTAAAATTGAAGATACTACAGTTGATGATATTAATAATATAATGATAAAATGTTGGAATGAAGAACCAAATGAACGGCCTGATTTTGGTGTTTTAAAAACTACAATTAGAAAAATTAATAAGTATAAAATATTAATTAATAACTGAACATAAAATTTATAATTTATTGTTAATTTTTTTATTCCTTTTATTAACTTTTGCATGCGGGGTTTTGTCATCTCCACCAATGAAACTAATACAACAATAGAGAAAATGAAACAGGAAATATTGTTGATAATTTATTACAACGAATGGAACAATATGCAAATAATTTAGAAGGACTAGTCGAAGAACGTACACAAGATTATTTAGAAGAAAAAAAGAAATGTGAAGAATTGTTGTATCAATTATTACCGAAATCTGTGGCGGCCCAATTAATATTTGGTAAACCGGTGATAGCTGAAGTTTTTGAACAAGTTACAATTTATTTTAGTGATATTGTTGGTTTTACGGCAATATCAGCGGCCAGTACGCCAATGCAAGTTGTGGATCTATTAAATGATTTGTACACGTGCTTTGATTCAATTGTTGAAAATTTTGATGTATATAAAGTTGAAACAATTGGTGATGCGTACATGGTTGTATCCGGTTTACCGGTACGAAATGGATATTCACATGCACGTGAAATAGCTCGTTTAGCCATTGCATTATTAAATAATGTTTATAAATTTAAAATACGACATCGACCAAATGAACAATTAAAATTACGTATTGGTTTACATTCAGGTAATTTCAATGGAATGTCTGATTTTTTTAAGTTTTTTGATTCTATGTATATTTTATCAAGTTATGATGAAATCAGAAATGAAACCATAGATGTTTCTTATATATGATCCGTTCATTGTGGAAGAGTCCATTGCGTATTTTCCAAATATCCTATGCCGGACATTCACATTAGTAGTAGACATTCACAAATGCCGATTCCTCCGGCAAGGAACATTTAGCCCAAAGTGCTAACCAAACGTATTTTGTGAAAGTGATAGTTTAGCGTGTAATGTTCTGTGAGCAACCCAACAACCAATCTTAATTTTCTCCTGGGTAAACACAGTAATGTAGCAACCGCTCTCCCATTTGAACAACAACCCATCTTCTTTGCCTGTCGACAGTTGCCACATTGACTCCATATACGAGCAAATCTCGCATCCTTCCAGTGAGTAATAGAAACCTGAACTCATCATCTACCGGTAAAAGGTGTGCATGGCTCAGGACCCATGAAGGCGTATCGTGTACCAGACCGAGTCAGCCTCATCCATTACCCACAATACCACTGTGAGCCGGTACCCACAAGAGTGACATCCTTATTGTACACTGATATTTTATTTAGTATGTCAATACATTCGTTCCCGATCTTATTGTTGTTCCGTTGAGTGCTATCAGCACAGACTTGCTGTCGTAACATATTAAGATATGCTCGCCAGAAGCCCGCGAACCAATAATTTCAAGGAATACGATTATGACGATTGGTTTAACTAAAACAACAGAGATACAGGTTGATCCAAACAAAGAGTCAATAGAATCATCTTGCAGCAGTATCTTTTATTATACCCGATTTTTCTCATATTTTAAAAACATTTGCATTTAATGATAAATTCTAATGTTTTGACATTGAATAAAATATAAATCAACGGTGATTCGGTGTCGTCGAGTCGTCCTTGAGAAATTCTTCCTCCAATGCCCCAAATTAATTATAAAGAAAAAATTTTAAAACATAATTTTCTTTTAAGGTTCATGTGTTGCTGGTGTGGTTGGCTTAAAAATGCCAAGATATTGTTTATTCGGAGACACCGTTAATACTGCCTCACGTATGGAATCAAATGGTGCAGCATTAAAAATTCATGTTAGTGAAACAACTAAAATAATTTTAGATAAATATGAAACATTTGTGTTGGAAGAAAGAGGATTGGTAGAAATGAAAGGTAAAGGTAAAATGTTAACATATTGGTTGATTGGCGAAAACGATAATAAAGTGCGGCAAGAAATTGTGCCACCACCATTATTAGCTGATGATCAACAAACATTATTACATCAACCGCAGCAGCAGCAGCAGCAGCAGCATCAACAAAATTCACAGTCACAACAATTGCAGTCGCCCGCACATTGTCACCAACAACAATTACAAAATAATCAACAAATGGCACTAATGAACAATAACAATAATAATATTAATAATACTTCGAATGGTGATACAGATGCGGCGGCTGGTATATTATTAACAGGCATAAAGGCAAATGGTACAACTACATCAAATTTTGTTAATAACAATAAACAACCATCATCGAATGACAACAAAAAACCAACAATTATACATTTTAATAGTTTTGTGAAAGCAAATAATCTTAAAAATCAGTACAAGAAAAAATTTAGTGTAGGAGAGGATAATATCAGAAATGTAACGCAACCGCTATTAGGACGAATTAATTCATAGCCTATGTGTAAAACTAAAAAGTTTAATTGAATTAAAAAAATTGTACGCCTACTAGCAAAGGCTGTGGCAAAGAAAAGGAACAAATTTTTCAAATTTTTATAAAATTCTCCTTATTTCCATTCTTGTTTTCCTTTAGTTTTTGTTTTTGTTTTGTACTTAATTTTAGTAGTTCATTTATTTTTACACCTTTCTTCATCGCATATGACAATTTTTACATCTTTATTCTTTATTGTTTTATTATTTTAATTATATTATGTTGTTTTGTTTTACACAAATTGAACCAAGGACAAAAAAGTATTCAGATTTTATTTATTTATATATATTTTATGTATGGATGGAATGTAATTTACAAATAAAGAAAATAAGAAAAAAATTAAATACTTACCGTTTTAACAAATTACAATAAAAAAAAAACCATTTGTTTTCGTTTAATTTAGTTGTAGCATCTTGGTCCAGTATCTGTCTACATTGTACAATAGCCAAATACGAAGTAAAAGTAGTACAGAAATTACTTTTTTGAACAGAAACTAAATCGATATTCAACATAATATCGCATTCCGACAGAAATTCAGGAACTCCTACTGCCTGTACTGTAGATTATGATCGTCTGCAACAAATTCTTGAAAATGGTCACAATTTATTGTTGATATTATTACTATTATTTATGTTTTTTAATAAAATTAATTACAATATTTTCTGTGATTTAATATTTGATATTTAGTATAAAACAAATTATATTTATAGTCAAATGCAGTCCAACAATCAGATTCAATTGTAATTGTATGGTCTCATTTTACGTCTATGTGCAACACTACCAATAATGGTTACACAACTATAACAAGAATCCACCAGCACCAATCATTATCACAACAGAGTATTATCGCCACCACAACAAACTCCAATGAAATTGATGACAATTTGAATATTAGTTCACACCGATTGTGTCGCCAAATAAAATGGTAATTACATTTTTTTCATTCAGTAAAACAACCACAAAAATTGTACGTTTTATTTATAATAATTATATATAAATTCTATTTATAGACAAATGCAGTTCAACAACCAGATTAAATTTTAATTGTATGGTCTCATTTTACACCTATATGCTACACACTGTCAATAATGGATACACCACTATAACAAGAATCCGTCAGCTCCAATCATTATCACAACATCAACCAATGGAATTATGAAATCGTAATTAATCTACAATATCAACAAAAACAACATAATAAGTATTTATCTTATGCAATATAACAACACAGAGTATTATCACCACAACAACAAACTATTATGAAATAATATATTAATAATATAATAACATTTTGGTATTATTTCCACCGGCGGCTATATCTCCATTAAACTGCTAATCATATAAATTCAATGATTTTACAACGACAATCAATTGGATATTTAAATATTATTGAATTAAAAAGATAATGTAATCATTATCTCAAATGCAATCAATGGAAAATAATTGTATAATTTCATTAACAGCAAATAAAGCACTTGTACGTGCACCAATAATTTTCAGTTAGAAGCTGATAATCAATAGCGGACATTAACAATGCTACCAATAACTATAGTGTTCTGAGTTATGTGGCAATATTTATTCAAACATAAAATCAACGAAATAAAACCGAAAATTATTACAGCAGTAGAGATATGTAATTCGAAGGATTTACTAATTTTAGATTTTATAACAATTAATGCATATGGTGGATAAATATAACTAGTAGAGGTAAGTTCCAGAATTTTATTGTATTTCATCCGTATAGAATATTAATTAATTATTATTATTTATATTTCAGTTATGGAGTTCATAAATTATTATCATATAAAACTATTGGGAAGCTTTGAAAAATATAAGAATATGAGAAGCGCTTTAAATGGACTCAAGAAAATTGGATATGACGAAGATTATAATATCATCAATTCATGTTACATCAAGTGGATTACATCTATATTTTTTTTTTTTATATGTGAAACCAAAATAAACAAAACCAATCCAAATGGATTGATAGCACTTTATCCATCCACAAGGGAAACGACGATGAAGTCTTTGAAGATTAATATTAAATGGAATGATATAATAATATTGACTATAAAATAATATAAATATAATTGTGATCTTTATTTTAATGTAATAATAACTAATAAACATAGTAATTAAATGTAATTAATTTAATGTAAAAAAAACAAAAATATTTGTCTAATTATTTTATTAAGTTCATCAATAGCACTTCAACCTTTAATCATCACCACAAAATTTGATAAATGACGATGAAGCATTTTGATACCTTTGAACAATAATATGAAATGAATTTATATAAATAACAACAAATGTATTAAATGTAACTTTATTTTAATTAAAAAAAAATGTAACATATTTATCACATTCATATTATGAATACAAAATTAAATTATATTAAATTATTATTAAACACATAATTAATTTAATTAAAAAAAAAAAAATTCGTTGGTCTCATTATTTGATTAAGTTCATCAATCCAATCTGTGCCTGCCGTCCATTGAAATATGAAAAGAGAAAAAAAAAATTAACTTGTCCCATCAATTTTGATAACATCACCTTTGAGAAAAGAAAAGGAAAAAATTAATAAAAAAGGGCGACTCCACAACACCCAAAAAAAAAAGGATCAACTTTAATGTAGCGCCTATTCCGAATAAATTCAAAATTTGTGTTCCTTATATATCGCAACCGACATCTAAAATTTATTATGTTTGGTGGTGTATGGGGTAGAGGTGTAGTGAATATTCATATCTGATATGAAGACGGCGGGTTCGATTTCTTACCGAAACCGAAAAAAAAAATTTCTTAAAAAAAACAAAAAAATAAGTTTTCACATATACGAAAAAAAAAATTCTTATACTTGGTGGTCTCAGTTGTGTATTTACAATTTGATGAAAGAAAAAAAATATTACAAAAAAAAAAAACAACTATTTTTATTTTTTTTTTGGAAATTCCCGGTACTTTATGAACAAAACAACCCAATATTAAAACACGATTTTGACCGACTTAGAGGCGGAATTTTCGAGTTATCTCAACGGATTCGTGTTCGGACGATGATCCCGCGTCTTTTAAGCCTATTTCCAGCCCTATTTTTTTGGACTTTTTTGACCCCCAAAAGTGTGGGTTATAACCTCATGCCGAAAAAGTTTTTTTGCCCGTAGGACCTTCAGATTTTCAGGGATTGTAGAGCTCGGAAAAAAAACACGATCTGTCGACCTCTTTGCCGGATTTCCCTTGGGGGGCGGAGCTATGGACCTTCGAAAGTACCAAATGGGTCACTTTTGGACCCCTATAACTCCGGAAATACTCACTATTTCGCGACGAGCTTCCCACAAGTGATAGTGCTCCTCAAGGGCTACAAATTATATTATGGGGGTGACTTCCTATCTAGAAGGGTTTTCCAACTAGGGGTGCCCAAAGTTTGGAAAATCGATTGCAGACCAATATTCCGAGTACTATAAAGTCGGGAAATACTGGATTTTCCAAAAATCTAATGATACAGAAATGTAGAGGAAGGTCCAAAGTTTATCATCAGATTTTTTTTGGAATTTTCCAATGGAAAATGTGGATTTTCCAGGAACAACGAAAAACATCGATTTTTTCATGTTTTCAAATAGGAATTTTCCGACTTTCCCAATGGAATTTCCCGATGCCCTATTTATCACAGATACTAGACTATGTGCCACGTCATTTAAGCCCCACCCCAACTCTTTAAGTTTAACCGTTTTCCCACAATAGCCGCCCAAAGTTAGGCTTACACGAAAATTTTAAAATTTTAAATCGGTCATAAGTCGACCAATAGATTTTTCACGGAAAAAGTCCAGAAGCTTTGTTGTGCGCCCTAGGATCCTCTACAAGTTGGCTGTAACAAAAATTGGCTAACACATAAATTTTTTTCGAAACCATCCAAAACCTGGTTTTCAGAAATTCCGGGAAATTTCTCCAGCCCAAAGTTGATGACTTACAGATTTCTTATAGCCATAAATGGATTTAGATGGTAAATGTACTGAGGGAGTGGTATTGAAAATGTTTTCTAACTATTACAGTTTTCCCGAAATTTCCCGATCAAAATTAAAATTTTCCGGATTTTCCCGAAAATTTCCAGATGTCTTCGATAGAATATTAGAAATATTTTTTACCACTAGAGGACCCGAATCTATTTACGGGTTTTCCCGGAATTTTCATATAACGGTTTCATATGCATGGTGAAAAACCCATGTTTTTCTTTTACAAAACGTTAGGTAGTTCAATTACCTATCATTTAAAACCAATCCCATATTCCTGTCACTTCAAACGGCTGAGCTAGGATTTTTAACGTTTACCAAATATACCATCATTTTTCCACCTTGAAATTTATTTGATTTTCCTGAAATTTCCCAATTAAATTAATTATAACATTAGAAACATTTTTTACCACTAGAAGACACCGAAATTTTCATGGGTTTTCTCAGAATTTTCATTTTAAAATGTTCATATGTCTTAAGAAAATTAATTATTCTATATGAAATTTCAATGGTAGAAATTCTCGTCGCAGGAAAAGCAATTCTTAAAATAATTGTGTGTGTGTGTGTGTGAGTGGGTTTGTTTGCATAGGAAAATACTTAATAATAAAATAATTATTATCTACTACTTTTGAAAATTAATGCTTTTTTGAATTTTTGAATTATATATGGTAATATCATTATTAATAATATTAATTTAGGATTACAAAAAATAGTAAAATTTTTATATTAATTATATTAATTAGCATTAATTTTCATTTAACATGAATTATATCATTGAATTATACTTTACCATGCCATTTTCCGCAGATAAGTAATTCTTATTAAAAATTTATATTTTGCTTAACACACAAAACAACAAATACAAGTAATTTCTTTTTATTTCCATCAGAAATGAGAAAACGAAAAGTAAAAAATAACAATGTATTTCCCCTCTTGCCAGAAATTCTATTACGATTTATTACCATTATTAAATTCACCATTGCTCAACTCTCCTTAATTTACTCATACTGTTTTTCATACAGAAATAATAAATTTTTCATTACAGTGTACTACAAAATTCATACAAAAAATTCTCATTATTTTTCTGATTTTGGATTCCCATTCGTTTTCATTCATTAGTTTTAGTTGCTGATTAGTTGGAATGCACTGACTATGGCGGGGTTCAATGGCTTCAATTGATGCACACCAATACACATTAATGAATTTTAGTGAATAGAAAATAATCACATGGTGATAAATCGAGTGAGAATAAGGCGAATGTTGAAGAAAATAAATTGATTCTTTAGTAAAGAAAAATCAGTGTTACACACGATATTTATTTATATTATTTTAAATATAAATTACTAATTTATTTATTCGCAGAACAATTAACATTATGGAACAACATGATCAATTAATCAATAAAAATTATTATTTTCTTCAACAGCTACAAATATAAATGATTCAAATGATGAAATTTTATATAAAATAATAATGTACTGATACCATAAATTATTGAAAATTGTGGATTTTTGTGTATAGTTTTAAATGTACACTAATTTCATTCACCACATATTTTCACACGAGATTTAATTTTTAAAAGTTTTGAGCGTTTCAAAAGCAATCAATTTATAACACACATTTACAAATTACTTACAAATTATATTCATCAATCCATTAAAGGTAAATAAAGCAAATAAAGTCAAGAAATTGGTAAATCAAACATATATTTAATTAATTAATATGGCACGGAAAAATATAAGTCTTATAAATTTATTGCATTTCTAACATTCAATGTGACAGAAACTTTTTCAATAAATAATATTTAATTATTGTTATCGCCGTTTACTTGCATAAAAACGGGCGGTATAAAAATTTATGGAAATAGTCGAAATTTAAATCCGTATAATTGCTGTTGTAAGGTTATGAAAATCAACTCATCATACTTCATTTTTATATTGTAAATATTTTGATTTTTAAAATTTGTTGTCATTTCGTAGTAAATTGTTGGATTGTTAGCACGCAAGAATTTTATTTTTTTTTTTTACAATAAATTTTTATATTTTTCATTTTGTTTTCATCGCTCGTTCGAGTAAGTCGTTTTTTTTTTTGTTTTCTTGTGAATGATTTGTGGGATATAGATTTTGCTAAAGCATTTGAAGAATTTTTTTTTTGTTGTAAAATTAAAAATAATACCAATTATAATTATAAGCGTTACCAATTACGAAATATTTTTAACAGGTAAATGTAATTTCTTAGTGAGTGTTAAATTATTTGTATATTTGTGAAAATATTTGTTATTTACGGTTTTCTTTATTTCATTTTGGTAATTAGTGCCAAATAATTAAAAAAAATTAAAAAACCTATAAATAATTCATAGAAAAGCTGAATTTATACTTTCATATTAATTATTATTTTTATCAGTAAAACATGATGGAATTGTGAGAAATAGCAGTCATTCATTTTCTTAAAAAATATGAGGTTATGAAAATCCAAATGCTACAAGTTGTTTTTTAATTTTTGTTCATAGCAAATTTTTTGTTTTTTTTTCGTTTTTTGTTTTTGTTTTTGTTTTCATGTTTTAAATTTAGATGTTTTTGAGTTGGAGTGTATCTTGTAATTTCATTGTTCTGGAGCGCAGCGAATTTTAGTTTTTTCTATTTAATTTTAAATAGAATTTGAAGAAATATTTTTTGTAGTGTTAAAAATTAAGAATATATTTCGGAATATTGTTAATATTTTATTAATTATTCGTTGAAGTTCGTATCATGATTCTATCTAATTCTTTACACCTACATTGGGTTGTTTAGAGAGATAGCGTTGCTGATGAAAAGTCGCTAAATATTCATCTTAATTCTAATTAGAAAGCATCCATTTAAATGCATAGTGTTTTCTTTTTTTTTTACTTAAATTTATACTAATAATTATTATTATTATATTGTAAATGTAAATTAATAATTTATTTATTTGCAGAACAATTAACATTAGCAGCAGCAGCAAATAATCTGTAAAACTCAATTACAAATTATCAATCAAAATTGAAAGAAGGTAGACAAATAAAAATAAATAAATTGGTAAATAAAATATTTATTTAATTATAATAAATACTAAAATATATAAAAATTGATGATAACTTTAAAAATTAAATAAGAAATTTAATTGTAATGGATTTTCATAACCTCACAATAATTATTATCATTTTATATAGCAATTGATGTTTTTTTTTATTGTTTGGAAGAAGAGTTTTCTATAAAGATTTCACAGAAAATGCTATTTTTTAGAATCTTTACTTTTATAATTAATATTTTGTAGTAAAACACAAAGCATTATTTATATTTGACATTTGTTGTCTAAAGTAGCTCCCATTTTTCTTTTTTCTTATAAAAATAAAAATGTGAAGTATTTTTAATTAAAAAATATTAGAATGTAATTCGATACGTCAAAGTTTATTTCATTTTTCTACCTATATTTACATTGGTTTTTATTAAAATTGTATCTTTTACGTCAGATCTAATTAGAAATTATGGATTTTTACTCTCTAAACAAGAATTATTATTATATTATTTTAAAAGTAAATTAATTATTTATTTATTTGCAGAATAATTAACATTATGCAACAGTTCTTGCGGCGGTTTAACATCATCAATAAATCAATAAAAATAATTATGTTCTTCAACAGCAACAAATTTAAATGATGATGTGCAATAAATATAAAATATTAATAATATAATAATTCGGCTGATAATATGAATTATTGAAAATTATGAATATTTATGTGTGGCTGAAAACGTACACTAATTTCATTCACCACATATTTTGCAAATAATTCCTTTACGCTGTATTTTTAGAGTATGGAATGTTTCAAAAACAATCATTTTATATCACATTTACAAATTATATACAACAATCCATTAAGGGTAAATAAAGCAAATAAAGTCAATAAATTAGTAAGTTAAACATATATTTAATTAATTAATGTGATACGAAAATATAAGCCTAAAAAATTAAATAAGCATTCAATGTGACGGCAACTCTTTCAATAAGTAATATTTAATTATTGTTATCGCCGTTTACTTGCATAAATACGGGCGGTGTAAAATTTTATGGAAAATAGTCATAATTTAAATCCGTAAAATTGCTGTTGTAAGGTTATGAAAATCAACTCATACTCATCATACTTCATTTTTATATTGTAAATATTTTGATTTTTAAAATTTGTTATCATTTCATTGAAAGTTGTCGGTGTGTTAGCACGCAAGAATTATTAATTTTTTTTTTTTATCTTCAATAAATTATATTTTTCATTTTGTTTTCATCGCTCGTTCGAGTAAGTCGTTTTTTTTTTTTGTTTTCTTGTGAATGATTTTGCTATAGAATTTGAAGAATTTTTTTTTTTGTTGTAAAATTAAAAATAATACCAATTATTATTATAAGCGTTACCAATTACGAAATATTTTTAACAGGTAAATGTAATTTCTTAGTGAGTGTTAAATTATTTGTATATTTGTGAAATGAATTGTTATTTATGGGTTTTTTTTATTTCTTTTTTTGACAATTAGTGCCAAATAATTGTTACTTTACCTTAGCAATTTTTTTTTTTTTTGTTAAAAATTCTATAAATAATTCATAGAAAAGGCTTGCAAAAACTCTACTTTAATAATTATTATTTTTATCACTAAAACATGAGGGAATTGTGTAAAATGGCAACCATTCGTTTTATTAATAAAAAATATGAGGTTATGAAAATCCAAATGCCACAAGTTTTTTTTTACTTTATAATTTTGTTTTTTTAATTTTTGTTCATAGTAAATTTTTTTGTTTTTTGTTTTTTTTTTCATTTAATATTTTTGCGTTTTGTTTTTCAAATTTTAAATTTAATGTTATTGAGTTGGGGTGTAGGTCTTGTAATTTTATTCGTTCTTCTGGAGCGCAGCGAATTTTAGTTTTTTCTATTTAATTTTAAATAGAATTTGAAGAAATATTTTTTGTAGTGTTAAAAAAATAAAGAATATATTTTGAAATGTTAATATTTTATTAATAATTCGCTGAAATTCGTATCATGATTCTACCTAATTTTTTACACCTACACTGGGTTGTTTAGAGAAATAGCGTTGCTGATGCAAAGTCGTTAAGTTAAATATTCATCTAAAATATAATTAGAAAGATTCCAAATAAATGTATAGTATTTTCTTTTTTTTTTACTGTATATAATAACACAATAACTAAATAATTATTACTATTAAATTGTAAATGTAAATTAAAAATTTATTTATTTGCAGAACAATAAACATTAAGCAGCAGCAACAAACAATCTTTAGAACGCAATTACAAGGTAACAATCAAAATTGAAAAGAAAATATAAAAATAAATAAATTGGTAACTAAAATATTTATTTAATTATAATAAATACTAAATTATATATAAATTTAAATGATAATTCTAAAAATTAAATAAGAAATTTAATTTGTATTGGATTTTCATAACCTCACAATAATTATCATTTTATATAGCAATTGATGTTTTTTGTTGTTGTTTGGAAGAAGAGTTTTTCTATAAATATTTCATAGAAAATGCTATTTTTTATAATCTTTGTAATTAATAGTTTGTTAACAGTAAAACAAAAAGCATTATTTAAATTTGACATTTGTGGTGTTATTTTAAATGTAAATTAATTATTTATTTATTTGCAGAACAATCAATATTATGCAACAGCTTTTGCTGCGGTTGGATTGTGGTTGTTGGAGCTGCAGCAAAATTTTCATTATCAATAAATCATTAAAACTAATTATGTTCTTCAACAACAACAAATTTAAATTATTCAAATGATGTATATTAAGACGTTTAATATAAAATAATACTAATGTAATAATTCGACTGATACTATGAATTATTGAAAATTGTGAATATTTATGTATGGTTTTGAAAACGTACACTAGTTTCATTTAACACATGCATTTATTTTGCAAATAATTCATGTGCACGAGGTTGTATTTTAAAAAGCTTGGAACGTTTTAAAATCAATTAATTTATAACATACAATTACAAAATATCCACATCTATTCATTAGAAGTGAAAAGCAAATAATTGAATAATTGGGTGAGTAAAATATTTATTTAATTAATAATAAAGTAAGTTAGTTAGTAATCAAGAAAAATATATAAGTATAAAACATAATTCTAAAAAAACATAAATAAGGAAAGATTCCGAATTTTAAGGATCGTTGAATAATTAATATTTTAGCAATTTATTAGTTTTTTTTTTTTTTTTATATTAAAAACTTTTATAAATAATTCATAGAAAATGCTAATTTTTAGAATCTTTACTTTTTTATAATTAATATTTTGTTATCAGTAAAACACATAGCATTATTTTAATTTGACATTTGTAGTGTAAAAAAGTGAAGTGTTGTTAATTGAAAAATATTAGAATGTAATTCGATACGTCAAAGTTTATTTCATTATTCTACCTAATATCTTTTATCTACATTAGTTTTTATTAAAATGTATCTTTTTCCTGAAATCTAAGTAGAAATTATGGATTTTTACTGTCTATACAAGAATTATTATTATTATTATTATTTTATTTTAAAATATAAATTAATAATTTATTTATTTGCAGAACAATTAACATAATGCAACGACTTTTGCGGCGGTTGGGTTGTGGTTGTTGGAGTTGCAGCAAGATTAACATCATACATAAATCAATAAAAATAAATATGTTCTTCAACAGCAACAAATTTAAATGATGATTTGCAATAAATATAAAATAATAAATAATTCAGTGGATACTATGAATTATTGAAAATTATGGATATTTATGTGTGGCTTTAAACATACACTAATTTCATTTACTACATATTTTGCAAATAATTCCTGTACACGAAGCTGTATTTTTTAAAGTATGGAACGTTTCAAAAGCAATCAATTTATAACACACAATTACAAATTATACACATCAATCCATTGAAGATAAATAAATTGGTAAGTCGAAACATTTAATTAATTTTTATGATGCAGAATATAGTATAAAATATAATTCTAAAATATTAATTAAGAAATTTAATGGCATTGTTAACATTCAATGTGAGAAACGTTTTCGCCTCCAACAATGCAGTTCTTTGACGGGACCAAATATACCACGGAGTACCTTTCTTTCAAAAATCCGAAGTAATTGTTCCTGGTTCTGTGTCATGCACCAAGCCTCCGACCCATACGTTAATGTTGGACGTTATAGCTTGCACCTAAGATCGCGTTGTGATGTTTTCGATTGGAATTGTTTTTTTTAGCCCGTAATAACATCTGCTTCCAGTTGTTACCCTGCGGCGAATTTCCTCTTCAATATAATTTTCTACATTTATCAACGATCCTAAGTATACAAAACTATTGACTATTTCAAAATTGTGTTCTCCAATATTAACAGTTTGATCTCGAATTCCTGATTGTATTCGTTGCCACCAAATATTTTGTTTTGTCTGCATTCACTTTGAGACCCAGATCCGATGCCTCCCTTTGTAACGATTCGAAAGCATCCTTGACTGTTATTATATTCCTACCCATTATGTCTATATCATCAGCATACGCTAATAATTGACCCGATGTGTAAAAATCGTGCCTTGTTTATCAATATTTACACTCTCACTGTCTTTTCCAGTGTATAATTAAATAGTAGTGTTGATAATGGGACGCCTTGTCGTAGTCCATCAACCGTCTCAAAATGATCAGATAATTTACCTCGGAGGATTCGTACTTGTTCACATTTTCCAACGTCATAGCCACCAAATTTATCAGTTTTTTTGGAATACCAAACCCTTCCATAATTTTCAATAACTTTGACCTATTAACTCTACAATATACCGCTTTGAAATCAATAAACAAATGGTGTGTATCAACATTGAATTCCGTACACCTTTCCAAGATATGCCGTATACTAAATATTTGATCAGATGTAGATCGATCTGCGCAGAAACCACACTGGTGGTATTCTCCGATAATTTCATTGGCGCATGGAATAAGTCTATGGTACAATATATTAGCAAATACCTTATAGGTAATGTTTAATAAAGTTATTCCTCTATAGTTGTGGTAATCCAATTTGCCATCCTTTTTGTACAATGGACAGATAATACCATCCTTCCATTCATCTGGTACCTGTTCATTTTTCCAAATCTTTACAATTATCTCGTGCAGTTGATACCATAATGCATTTCCAACCTATTTATAGAGTTCACCTGGTAAGCTATCAGATCCAGGTGATTTATTATTCTTAAGCTTTTGAATAATATTAAGTATTGATGATTCAGCTATAAATGGCTGAGCAGTTTGAAATTGCACTCCACAGCATTCACTGGCGTGTTTACATTTAATAGGTTTTTAAAGTACTCGGTCCATCTTTCGAGGCACCTTTCCTCTTGCACCATAACCTGACCTGTTGTCTGTTTTTGCACATAATTGGTTGTTGATTGTATCCGTTGCGAATACGATTGACATTCCTGTACAATCTTCTATTAACGTTGTTTCTGTTGAACTTTTACATTTCAACGTAAACTCTTCGTTCTAGTTTTCGTTTTTTCTTACGAATCAATTTACGCTCGAAATCCCTTCTCGCGCGATAGTCTTCAACAGTGGTTCGTGTAGCCCGCGTTAGCATTTTCAGCCTGAATGCATTTTTTGCATCCCGAGCATTTCCACATTCATCATCAAACCACTTATTTTTGACTATCATCCCCTTTCCAATAACATCTGTTGCGACACCTTCAACGCATGATTTTAATCTCTTCCACATACTATTTATATTACTTTTCTGCCGGTAATCCTCCAAATCTGTAATAATTCGTCGTTCCATTGCATCCATGTACAATTGTTTTACCGCCGAATGTTCAAGTCTTTCGACTGCCCATTTCAACCCTACGGGTACATGATCAATTATCAAACTTGTTCTATCATCTGGAGACCCCTACGTCATCTTATGCATTTCTTTATGTGGGAAGTATGTACCACTAATGAGCATGTTTTTAGACATGGCAAAATCAATCAATCTTAGCCCGTTTTGATTCGTTGTTTTATGAAGACTGTGTTTACCTATAGTTGGTTGATATATTGTTTCCTGTCCCACCTTGGCATTAAAATCGCCTAGGACAATTTTAATGGCGTGACCGGGTGCAGCTCTATATGTTGCTATCAGTTTTTCATAAAACTCATCCTTAACCTCATCAGTTTTCTCTTCGGTGGGCGCACGTACATTGATGAAGGTCAAATTGAAAAATGTCGATCTTACACGTAGTGTACAAATGCGTTCATCAATCGGATTAAAAGCAATTACTGGATTTCTTGCTTTACCAAAAACTACGAAACCGGTTTCGAACTCTCTTCTTTTACTACAATCGTTGCCGCTGTAATAAAATTTGTATCCTTTACCTTTCAATAATTTTTTTTCCGGGCCACCTAGTTTCTTGGATAGCTGAAATATCCAATTTGGCTTTTCTTAGTGCTTCAGTAAGTGCTCTTAAAGCAACTTGTCGTAACAAAGTTCTAACATTCCACGATGAAAGTTTTAAATCATTGTTCTTAAATTTTCGTTGTTTGAGTCGTTGCCGTTTATCCTGTCCGATCCGAGGCCGTGTTGTTTTTCCGAAGTTGGTAGTTAACCATACGTCCAACTTACTAAATCATTCTGTAAATTCGTTGGTCATTTACAGGGGTATATCACCTCTGCCGAAAGCAGTTATATTGGCGCCGCTGATTCGCCTTTACTGTGCAATCACTGAATCATTAACCGAGTTTTAATCGGATGCTACTTTCACACAACACCCCAAAGTAATTCTCATACACAGTAGCCAGATTGTCCGCGGCTACTTATTCTTTATTCGTAGCTAACCTATAAGTATCATAGGCCGTTCCACTATCCGATACCTATGGACGCTTTCGGTCGCAACTGACATTGCAAGTATGCTATACCCTACATACCATTCCGAATTTTTTTTTTTTTAACCTACGTTACTAAAATACAATCACTTCAATGCTAATGGTGCTCACACACTATACAGTTTTCTTCGTGCACCTGTCTAATTTCGGATTGTAAAGACCATAAATTGCCATAAGCTCCGCAGAGAGAATTCTGTAGTGTATGTGCACTATAAGTGTTATAGAGCCATCAGCCTAACAACAATTTTGTTAGAAAAAAAAACTCTGGAGAGACTATAATAAGTGTTTTGAGAACGTTTTGGAAACAACAAATGATCCGGGGGATAAATTGAAATAAAAAATGAGAATGATTATATTCACGAGAATATACAAGATATAATACCAATTTATGTGGACAGTTAGGATGGTTTAATGGTACTTGGATGTATTCGTCAACATAGGGTCATACTCTGATGCATTCCACTCATTGCGACGTGACTGGCAATAAAAAGTCATATATACTTGACGCAATAATGGATATACAATTAATTTGCGGTCAAGAATTCTATAGAGGAAATCTCAACACAGGAGTTCCACGAAAAATGATAGCAAATAGATTGTTGTGCCTTGTGCCATATCTTGTCAACTGAACTGTGAGAAAGTAAGCTGCACTACGATAATATGGCCATAAGATTGGGCATCCCTTCGTTCGATTTCTGTAGGAACTTGTGTAACTGTTCGCTGCTCTGATGACTTAACAGCAGGCATTTTCTTTGAAAATTGTTAACGAAATGTGGATTCCCGGTAAAATTATTATTATTAATTTTGATAAAAAATCATGAAATGCATCTTATGCAGTAGAAATAGTTTGTGGAAGACCATCTGTTGTAAAAAGTTGTGGAGTTGCTTAAAAAATTCAAAAATGTGTAATAGTTTACATTCTATTCTAAACAGTAGACTTAATGGTAGTATCGGTAAATGCTATAATACCTCATTTTCCTACAACGATTGTGCCGCTTTTTATTGTAAAATTTACATATTTTTCATCGCGCGTTTCAATTTCATTAAGAAATGGATCGTTTTCTTTGTTTGGCTGCTATGCTAATCATATTCATTGATTTATATCAACCTTAAAAGAATGTCTTTAGTTACAAGATTTTAGATAACTATAAATAAAATAGTATAATGATGATCTAATCACTTACATAAAAGTGCGATTAAGAAGCCATTAATCTCTCGATAATTGCAGACCAATGTTTGGCGAATGTTTGGCATAATCTTTAATTTGGTCTCTGCTTAACATATTAAAAACAAAAATTTAATAATCAAATGTAATTTATTTTTGCTTTATTTTTTATTTATTTAGAATTTAGAATGAATTTAGAATATTAGGTCGTATTACATTTTACAATTAGAAGAAGTTTAAAATTACAAAAATTCGTCAAAATTTGTAATATCAAAATAACAAAAACAACACAATTTGCTGCTATAAAGAAATTAATATTTTAAGTGTAGTTTAAGATTTTAATTTAAAAGTTATTTATTTATATGTAAGTTATAGTTTAAGTTTAGCTATATTAATTAAATTGGATGAATTAAGCTAATTATTTAATTAATTTCCATTTAATTATTAATTAGTTTAATTCATTAATTTAAAAGACACAATTTAGATTTTAAGAAACTAAAATATCTGAGATAGATAACGTTTTTTTAAAGTAGAAATTAAAGTATCAATTACTAATTTTATTTATTTGTAATTGATATAATGGTTATAAATCGGTCGGTTTTTAATTGTTTACTTACTTAATATTGGTGTAATCTCTCAGGCATGTGCAATGAACTGGTCACTCACATCCTGGAAATTGTTTTGCATTGCGTTGTGGAAGAATATCTATTATCTCTAACCATTTAGACTTCTATTGTATATTTTGTGTCTAATTATTTGTAAATATTTTGTAAGTTACTATATTCTATAAGTTTTAAATTATAATTTAGATTAAGAATTGTATTGGTTAATAATTTAAGATTCAATCAAACCAGACGCTTGTGTTTTATTGTCGACATCTATTAATAATATTTAATATTTGTTTTTAATAAACTTATGGAAAAATTTGAAAATCAATTTTCAAATAATAATAAAACACAAGCACTCTGGTTATTATTTATATTTTATCAATAATTTTGTTGGTCTCTCTCTCTACACGAGGCATAATAGTCAATATTTGTGTAGTTAGACAAACCAATAAAATATTGAGATTATAATATAATTCATGATCGCGTATTTATAATTTATTCGTGAATTTGAATTCAATTTAGTTTTATTTTTTAATTTGTATATGAGTTTTTTTTCTAATGACATTATCAAAATGTTATTTTTTTCTCATATTTGATTTTGTATATTTAAACTTCGGGAATCACTTTGGCATATTCTTTTAATATGTTACGCATAGGGATTGTCTCCTCCCAACAAAGTGATTACGCGTTCGGGCTCACATGCAAAGGAATATCCGAGGTTTCCGATAAAACCGTTCTAAGCTGTAGTAACGAGTTTCTACAAAAAAAAAAAATTTTATTTTATCGCCTGTGCATATTAATTTTAAAATCTAATTCCCACGTAGCATAATAATGATTGAACTATAATTTTTAATTTTTCAAATATAAGTGTTCGGGCTCACATTCAAAGGATTCTGAGCTGTGAATGATCACGTTTTTATTTTGTTAGATTCAAGCCCGTGTATGGCTTTTAATACCCTTCAAACACCGTCGCGGAATGTTACAAATAGTAATTTTCAGGCTGCCATTGAATTTCAACAGAAGTGTAATCATTGGGAGCTACATTATCTAACTATTTTTTTCCATCGTGAATAGGTTTTCCATGTTATGGCCGGGGACGTGGCACTTATCAATTAGCGTTAATTGAGGCCTGGCACGCGCACGTCCCTTGTTCTGGTTGCCAAACGATTATTCATGTGTTTGTAGACATTCATGTTCACAGGAAGGAAAATTTGCCCTAGCTAAATAGGTAAAAAACACAAATTTTAACCTTTGTGAATATTGGTCTACTCTCGCATGTGCAGTAATTTTGTACTCATAACCGGCGAATTATATTACATGGAAAATTATATGTTACGTTGTAGTCCCATGTGAGGACCACGTCTGAATGAAGTTCGTGCAGAATGCCTATTTTAATATATATATAAATCAATCAGTTTTTTTGGTCGTCATGACCATAACAATCTAATTCTCTACTTTGGGTTTTGTTGAAAATATCTAATCTAAAAATTTGGAATTCAATTTTACTGTATAAAATTTCCACAAAATATCTTATTTTTTCATTTTGGTTAATTTTGTGAAATTACGAAAATAAATCCTTCATGAAAAACAGTATGGAGAAATTAGTAGGGACATCAAATAGAATTTAGACGTATTATATCGTATAATATATTTATTGCTTTGTTGACATCTGCTGGCTAGTAGGTTATCAATATGTGACGGCTGGTGCAAATTGTGAATATAAGGTTTAGATATGAGATAAATGGGGTGTTTGACATTATCTTTAAAGTTACTTGTCTCCTAGAATAATTTTTTATTGACATTTGTAATGTTTTTAAATAAATAAAAAAATATACATTTTCACTAGGATTTAATTCTGCTAGTCTTGTATATCTTCTCAAAAAATCGTATATTTTGTGAATTTTTAACGTATTTAGTAATGTGTACTGTAACTATGGGTATGTATACGTAATTCTTTTCATTTCTTTTAAAGGAAATATTTGCATCATTGACCAATTTCGATCAAATTTGGTACATAGGTTCAGAATAAGATTTTACAGGTATTTATTGACTAGTTATTTGAAAATTGATATATTTTATAACATCCATTTAGTTTTATATTGATTGAATATTACTTTATTACATTATTAAAATTTAATATAAAATTAACTTAAGTCCTAAAAAATAAAACAATATTTAAGACAATTTGTACTAATGTTTTGTTTATTTTTATTTAAATATGTATTAATATAACAATGTAATTAATAAAAGAAAAATTTCATTTAAATAAAATAAAATTCATCTTTTTAATTAGAAGAAAATCCGATTGGAATCTGAAAAGAGAAAAAAAATTAAATTTCTCGTGATCTCCCTGTGATTTTAACCATTTTTGTTTTGCCATTTTGACCGACTTAGAGGTGGAATTTTCGAGGAATTCCAACGGATTCTTGTTGGGACGATGACCCCGCATCGTTTAAGCCATAGTTTATTTTTGACCTGTTTTTCACATGTTTTTTGTTTTGCCAATTAGACCGACTTAGAGGCGGAATTTTGGAGAAATTCCACCGGATTCTTGTTCAGACGATGACCCCGCGTCTTTTAAGCCTATTTCCGGCCCTATTTTTTTGGACTTTTTTGACCCCCAAAAGTGTGGGTTATAACCTAATGCCGAAAAAGTTTTTTTGCCCGTAGGACCTTCAGATTTTCAGGGATTGTAGAGCTCGGAAAAAAAACAGGATCTGTCGACCCCTTTGCCGGATTTCCCTCGGGGGGCGGAGCTATGGACCTTCGAAAGTACCAAATGGGTCACATTTGGACCCCTATAACTCCGGAAATACTCAATATTTCGCGACGAGCTTCTCACCAGAGATAGTCCTCCTCATGGGCTACAAATTATATTATGGGCGTAACTTCCTATCTAGAAGGGTTTTCCAACTAGGGGTCCCCAAAGTTTGGAAAATCGATTGCAGACCAATATTCAGAGTACTGGAAAGTCAGGAAATATTGGACTTTCCAAAAATCTAATGATGCAGAAATGTAGAGGAAAGTCCAAAGTTTATCGTTAGATTTTTTTTGGAATTTTCCAGTGGAAAATACGGATTTTCCTGGAACAACGAAAAACATCGATTTTTTCATGTTTTCAAATGGGAATTTTCCGGCTTTCCCAATGGAATTTCCCGGTGCCCTATTTATCACAGATAGTAGACTATATGCCACGTCTTTTAAGCCCCACCTCAACTCTTTAAGTCTAACGGTTTTCCCACAATGGCCGCCCAAAGTTAGGCTTACACGAAAATTTCAAAATCTTAAATCGGTCATAAGTCGACCAATAGATTTTTCACGGAAAAAATCCAGAAGCTTTGTTGTGTGCCCTAAGATCCTCTACAAGATGGCTGTAACAAAAACTGACTAACACATAAATTTTTTTCGAAACCATCCAAAACCTGGTTTTCAGAAAGTCCGGGAAATTTCTCCAGCCCAAAGTTGATGACTTACAGATTTCTTATAGCCATAAATGGATTTAGATGGTAAATGTACTGAGGGAGTGGTACTGAAAATGTTTCTTAACTATTACAGTTTTCCCGGAATTTCCCGATCAAAATTAAAATTTTCCGGATTTTCCCGAAAATTTCCAGATGTCTTCGTTAGAATATTAGAAACATTTTTTACCACTAGAGGACCCGAATCTATTTACGGATTTTCCCGGAATTTTTATATAACGGTTTCATATGCATTGTGAAAAATCCCGTTTTTTTTTTTACAAAAAGATAGGTCATTCAATTACCTATCATTTAAAACCAATCCCATATTCCTGCCACTTCAAACGGCTGAGCTAGGATTTTTAACGTTTACCAAATATACCATCATTTTTCCACCTAGAAATTAATTTGATTTTCCTGAAATTTCCCAATTAAATTAATTATAACATTATAAACATTTTTTACCACTAGAAGACACCGAAATTTTCATGGGTTTTCTCAGAATTTTCATTTTAAAATGTTCATATGTCTTAAGAAAATTAATTATTCTATATGAAATTTCAATGGTAGAAATTCTCGTCACAGGATAAACAATTCTTAAAATAATCGTGTGTGTGTGTGTGTGTGTGTGTGGGTGTGTGAGTGTGTTTGTTTGCATAGGAAAATACTTAATAATAAAATATTTTTTTATACTACTTTTGAAAATTAATGCTTTTTTGAATTTTTGAATTATATATGGTAATATCATTATTAATATTAATTTAGGATTACAAAAAATAGTAAAATTTTTATATTAATTATATTAATTAGCATTAATTTCCATTTAAAAGAAATTATATCATTGAATTATACTTTACCATGCCATTTTCGCAGATAAGTAATTCCTATTAAAAATGTATATTTTGCTTAACGCACAAAACAACAAATACAAGTCATTTCTATTTATTTCCATCTGAAATGAGAAAACGAAAAGTAAAAAATAACAATGTATTTCCCCTCTTGCCATGTATTCTATTACGGTTCCTTACCTTTATTAAATTCACCATTGCTCAACTCTCTCATTAATTTACTCATACTGTTTTTCATACAGAAATAAATAATTTATTGAATAGTACTAAAAAAAATGTATACAAAAAATTCTTCTTGATTTCTTCTAGTTCTTTTTCATTTATTTTTATTTTTAAAGCTAATTACACCTACTTAGAGACCATAATCACCGGATTCTGACCATTTCAGACCATTTTCAAGACATTCTATCAGCAGAGTATAATATCCAGGCAGTATTTCTTTATGTATTTCATTCTGTTGTATAATAGAATCGAAAAATCATAATTTCGGACCATTCAAGAAGAATAGGCACAATATCACCACAACAAATTAATAAATCGGGAATACCTCAATATGGTGTGCATTAGATACACTCTATATATACACAGCTGGTCTATCAAATGCAACAAACACCACAATAGCAACAATTGTAACTGATTCGGCGATTCTATTATCATATTTCAATTCAAACTTATTTTAATAAGACCCGTGTGCAGTGCCAACTGCACAAGTTTAATTTTATGTACTGCAGAACTTATTGACACTGACAAAAAAAAAGTATACCATAAATATAAAATAGAAATTTTCTGGTAGACTATTAATAACCAATGAAACAATCTATATTAGTATAAAAAATTATTGATTTTATTAATCCCAAAATACATCATTCAAAACACTATCACTAATATTTGTTATTGATTCATCATCACTAGCTGAAATTAATTCAATTATAGGAATGTCGCTATTTCTTTTAATTTCTTTAACAATAACATTTTGTTGTTGTGATTTCTACAAAGTTAATAAAAAAAATAGATCAATAAAAACATTTTTATTATTAATTTTTCAATTAAAATCTTCGGAATTAACAGGATCACTTCTTCATAAATATTCATTATACTACTGCACTATGAAATATATCTAACTATACTGATTGACATAATGAATACTGCACAATATGCTTATTTAATTGCATTACCGTATGTAATAAACCAACATCATAACAAAAGAAATAAATATCAAATGAAACCACCACTGTGTCAAATAAATTTGATCAAAAAGCTGTCGAAAATAGCCGAATTTGGTTCATTTATAGAAATGCAAATAAATGTGTGCAACGATCGAAATTGTATTCTAAACATTTTAAGTTCACGCAATATACTACAAAGTGGAACTTTTGTAATCCTTGAAAGAGTTGAGCTATCGTAATTAAATTTTTTAATTCTCCAAAGGGAAGTACAACATTTAATACAATTATTATTTTGAATAACTCGTGTAGAAAATTTGTATTGAAGCTTGAAATGTATACCTAACCATAACATTCCCATTGGATTTAAAAAAAAACCATTTATTCGATTATTTATCTGAAAATATTAACAGAAGTATTTAATGATAAATTTGAACGATTTGTGAAATGTTTTCACAGAACTTAAATATTCCCAAAAAATTGCCCGAGTACCATTTCAAACTATAAATCATTCAATGATAAGTTACGTGAAAGTAAGTGACATCAGTAGCAATTCTTTTGGGTGCTCCCATAGGACACAGATATTCCCCATAGGTTTATTTATACGATGCGTGGCTATAAATAACGAAATTTATGCTTCTACAGAAAAATAATGCATGCGCAAAGTCGTATGACCGACACCTGTGCAGCGGGAAGCCTTCTTTTATGATTGCCAACCATCTCGTATCTGTAGATATATTATTCGGGGTCTGCCTTCCGTTTCTATAAGATCTGTTTTTTGTGTTGCGGAAAAAATAATAAGTGTTTTAACAGAGCAACGAATTGTCGTGAAACTTTGTATGAAATTTGGAAAAACTGCTACTTATGGTAATAAATGTTTATCACGTGAGCGATTTGAGTGGTGTGTTTCCAAGATGATCGAAGAGAATGAGTGTAAGGACGTAGAAGATGATGGACGTCCGGGTCGTCATTCCACGTCAAAAACGGATAATCTGATCCGATTTTACATAACAACTTTAACATACAGCGGCACGAGTTATGAAAAAGCTCACAGAAGAAAACTTCCAGCAGTGTTGTGAACAATGAAAAATTCGCATAGAGCATTGTAAGGATAGAGGAGAGGTATATATTGAGGGGGATAATTACTAAATATGTATAAATTTGAAATAAAATGATTTACAGCATTAGTATCGTTGTATTATAGCAACACCTCCTCGTCTGTCTTTAATATAAAATTGTCAGAATTAGATTATAGAAATGTGGCATAACATAAAACACTTAAATTTTGGTTTATAACAATTTGAGACCCTTCACAGAACAAGAAATTTTCATACAGAAGCGTGTAATTCTCATAATAGTTTGACCTACTATACTAATAGCCTTTTTGAACAGTGTTTTAACCTATTTTAGATGAACACAATTTTTTAAATACATAACTACGGCTGAGACTTGATTGGGCCCAGTCATCAGAAACAAAATATTTGTCGAAACAATGAACCAAGTGTTGTTGTCCTGTACAATAGAATGTAATGAATTATTTCCATTTACTGGTAAAGTCGTATCGGTATCACTTCAACTATAATTTCAAAAATTCAACGTTTGAATTTAATAATAATATGGAAAAAGCATTAATTATATAATATTAAAATAACTTACACATTGTTTTGATTCCATTAATTCTTCAACATCACCACCATTTTGAATATCAACTGCACAAACATAATTATCAATATCATTTATTAAATTTAATTTAGGAATATTTTGGTATGTTAGAAGACTTTTTAATTGTCCCGATGGTGAAATATTAACATTACAATCTGTATTTGTGTATTTATCTGATGGTTGAACATGCTGATGAGTTGGCGTTTCAACATTATCATTTACTATATCGTTTTGCAATAATACATCACAATTAGGTGAAATTGGCGTTTTTGGAACATAATTATTATTTACAGTTTTTGTATTTGTACAGGTATTTGTATTATATGAAAGTTGACGACGTTGTAAATTTGAATTATATTTTAAATTTTCATCATCAGAAGATGGTGATGCTAATGATGATTGATTAAAATTAAATTTTCGACCAGTTGTTAAATTAAATTGTGGCTTTCGTTTTGATTGCTTTGCCATTGTGTTTAACAATTTTATTGGATCGATAATATTTTTTAATAATTTGTTGCAACTGTTATTCGGATTAGTCAATGAATTCTCTTTGGATTGTTGATATTGTTTTTTTGTAGATGGTTGTTGTTGATGCAAAAATAATTTCATATTATTAAATGGTTCATCTAATAATGGTAAGCATAGCGGTATTTTTTTAATATTTAAATTATTTAATTTAATCGGTGGTGTAAACACTAATTTCTCTTCAAAATTCAGATTTCCGGTTAATAGCGGTAGTTGTTGTTGGCCATGACCCGATACGGATGCTGATGATAATAATGATTCAGTATTAGTCATATTACTTATTGATATCTTCAATTGACTTAAAGTTTTTTCCAATTGCATACATTTTGTTTCAATTTTTGTTGATTTTTTTAACATATCATCAATACATTTGCCTTCATAAATTAATGCATCATAATCACGATATTTAAAATTAGTAATTATATCGCCAATGTGCGGTAATATTAATTCAATTACATCAAATAAATTATTAATATTAATTTGATTTGAATTAACATCAATAATATTTGCTATTGTTGATTCATGTTCTGGAAATAATTCTTTTAAATATTCGATAGATGTTTTATATTGATCTTTATCATATTTTATAAATTGTTTATGTTCGAAAATTTTTGTAATTTGTGTGCACAGTAATTTTGTTTGTTTATTAATTTCTTTAATTTTATTTAACGGCGGTATAATTTCATTATGAATAGTTTGTTGTATGTGTCGGTGCCAATCATTTAAAAATGTTTCATTTAAAATGTTAGCAACACAAATTGAAGAACCAACAAATATATTTTCAATAGATGATATTATTTGTTGATTTGCTAATTGTATTTCCACTGTTGATTTATCTAGTTTTCTTAAAATAAAAGAAAATAGAAAAAAGAAGATATAATAAACTTTATATAACTGGAGAAATTTGGAGCAGTTTTGGACACTCTTCGTCATAGAATTTGTTAAGCTGTATTAGTAATTTAAGAAATCTGACTTGTATAATTGACCCAGGATATCACAATTATGAATAATATCATCATACACTTTGCCCAAAATTTACTTTTGAAAACTACACAAACAGTTTGATTCAAAATTAGAAAATGTTGGAATCGATAAAATCCTGGCCTGGTTGGTAAAAAAACAAATATAATATATTAAAATTGGTGTTTTTTAAAAGTATACTGCGATCCAAAAGAACTATTTGAATAAATTGTACATATTTCTGGAATGTATTTCCAGAAATCTGTTGTAGGCATCAGGACATGGTCCTTGGCTGTTGCATAGGCGTAAAATTATATTTCAATTTGAATTAAATACTTAGCAAAAAGGTAAAAAAAAACCTAAAAAACTTACTTTTGCTGAATATTAATTTCGCTGGCAAATTTCCGATAATTATTTTCTATTGTATCCAATTTCGCTTTTGTAATTATTCTGAAAACATATGAAATTTATAAGTAAAAATTTGATTATGATTTTAATTCATATAATTATAAAATATAGTAATTTACACAGTTAGTGATATATAAGATGACTAATACGAAATTCCAATGTATGTTCTAGGGCAGTATTGTTATGTTAAAATGTCGCACTAAATTTCGGTTTTGCGTTGGTCGTCGAGTTTTATTTTGTATATGGAACAGAAATTACAAATAACAACATTTTTGGTTGTGTATTTGTCAAATGATGTAATCATTCTGTCCCTTCACATCATAAAGGAATTAAGTTCAAATGTTTAAGTAAATCAACTGAATTGTTTCACTATTATTCTTCTATTGGAATTATTAAGAATATATAAATTAAAAGGTTAAGCTTAACAAAATTCTTTAAACGGTAATATTAACTATTTTATAAATACCGAATAAAGATTCCGGTAATATGAGTAGATTGTTTAGGAAGATTTTGGAAAAGCCTTATCTACGAGCATATGTAAAAAAGCGTAAATTCAAGCCGATGTTTTTACAGCTATTGAATGTATTCAAATAATTATTTTTAAGTGGGGCAATTGCATGGGTCGAAGCGGTCGAAAGAGTGGAGAGGTTTTAATCATTATTGAACTATTGTTAGTAATAAATTGGCAAATCTTGGATGATTCCATCAAAGTTGGAAGTGGTACGTATTTAAAGGCTGCTATGTATGTCCCATGATGTTAGATGTTATAATTTCACTGTATTATCACCACATAAAATGCTTGAAGTCTACTTGCTCCTGTTTTTTTATATAGTACTGCATTATTTTAGGACTGATATTTTTATCTAGTTCGATGTTATATAAGTAATAACATTTTTATTTGAAGAATTCAATTATCATTTTCCCTGGGCCTCTTGAAATGTTTATAAAATTGATTTTAGTTGTAAGTTTCGTTTGGAATGAATTTTGTGCTAGAAAAGAAATAAATGCACACACACGCTTATGTTTGGATGGATAAATTGGCTTATCGTTTTGATGGTGGATGATATGTTGAACGGTTTTAATGAGTCTACCTTATGATTTACAACCGATTGATAAAAAGACGATATAGGGAATACAATTATATGGGATGTGAGTGACTATAAAGAGGATGTGCATATATTAGGTTGTCAAATATCTCCCTTCCGCCTTTTTGTCTTTTTAATTTCGCGGCTATGTACAAAGCGCTACAGAGCTCGTATCTGGCAACACTGTACATAATTTGAAAGCTCTTGACATAACAAACAAAACGACGCTATGTATGATTAGTTTGGATATTGCGTTCAACAGTTATAGACGTGTAAACATGGAGTTCACTAACGCCGAAATTCGCGCTATTTTAAAGTTTTCCTTCGTTAAAGGCAAATCCGCTAGAGAAACGTTCCGTGAGATTAATGGTGTTTTGGGGGATGGTACTCTATCACTTCGAACCGCGGAGGAATGGTTTCGACGATTCAGAGCCGGTGAAAACGACACCATGGATAAGCCAGCCGGCGGAAGACCTGTGACGACAAATACCGATCGAATCATGGAATACATCGAGTTAGACCGGCATGTGGCATCTCGTGACATCGCCCAGGAGATGGGAGTTAGTCACCAAACCATTTTAAACCATCTGCAGAAGGCTGGATACAAAAAAAAGCTTGATGTTTGGGTGCCACATGAATTAACAGTGAAAAATCTAATGGACCGAATTTCCATTTGCGAAATGCTGCTGAAACGGAACGAACTCGACCCATTCTTGAAGCGGATGGTGACTGGCGACGAAAAATGGATCACATACGACAATATCAAGCGTGTAGTGTTCCACCAGGACAACGCCAGACCACACACTTCGTTGATGACTCGTCAGAAGCTACGGGAGCTCGGATGGGAGGTTTTATCGCATCCACCATATAGCCCGGACATAGCGCCAAGTGATTACCACCTGTTCCTGTCCATGGCGAACGCCCTTGGTGGTGTAAAGTTGATCTCAAAAGAGGCTTGTGAAAAGTGGCTGTCCGAGTTCTTCGCAAATAAGGAGGGGGGCTTCTACGAGGGAGGTATTATGAAGTTGCAGTCTAGATGGAAACAGATTATCGAACAAAACGGCGCATATTTGAACTAAATCCGATTACTGTAACACTTTTTATAAAGCATTGAATAAAGAGCAAAAAGGCGGAAGGGAGATAGTTGACAACCTTATATATATATACATATATGTGGTGACTGAAAAGAGTCTCGACATAATCAGATCGCGTGTATGCACAATCAAAAATTGATTGATTATTTCATTTGTTTTATTGTAATTCAGATAAAATTCAATCAATCATTCTATTATTTGAAAGAAATAAAATATAGATTGGAAATGTGTTGCAGAAAATGTTTCCAGCTAAAACTTGAATATATTGAAAATTAATGTGTTTTCTATACACTTATAAGTGCACTTATATCCTCAATCATACCTAATAATACAAATATGTTGCTGACAAAGGACTAGTCGACCTTGTTTTAATTCTTATGTCAAAATATTACTTACTCGTTTTCTGGTGTTTTCTTATATTTTTTAATTTGTTCTCGCATTACTAATCTGGTTATTTCCAATAAAATTTTCATAAATTTTGTGCCACCCGGTAAAACAACAATATGAGTTTTTAAATTTGCCAATCCCAGATTATATTTACTATTTAAGTAATTTAAATACGTTATTGTTGATGTCCTGGAAAAAAAAAAACATAATTAATAAAACATAGTTTTGTACATATTTATAATATATTTAGAATAATTATTTTGTTGACGTTAGAATTTAAATATGTACTTCAGTCAATTTTTACGGTTTAAATAAACTGATGAGAACATTGTTACTGAACGACAACGAAATACATATGAAATACTGCAATTCCAGTAGATACGTTTAAAATTGTTTCAACTTGTTGCATTACTCACACAGGCAATATAACATAAGCGGTAAAATATTCATTAGCTGTGAATTAAAATTAAAATTGAAAATAGATGAATATACTGAAGTTATGAAACAATTAAAAAAAAATTGTTTCAAAGTAAAATCAATTGATGAGAATTGAGAGAAAATGCACTATTACAACACATGGCTGCGGAACGTGTTTCCAGTATTAATGAAAAAGTAGTGAATTCATTAGCAAGATAGAATAACTAACATATGTCTTCATTCCTGGATTTATATAGTATAAATCGGGGGTACAAGAAGAATTTTGTACGTTTGACATCCGTGATGTATATATATTGAGTCATTGTTGAAACCCCAAGTTTAGTTAGATACAACCCGTTTCCGTACAAATCATATCATGTACATAGGAATATTTGCATGTTACAATACCACTATAAGGATTTATTATTATAGATAATAAGTAATTTCATACAGGTCTATATTAAATTTTTACTTACCTAAAATTCGATTCTGAATTTTTATCAGAAATTGGCCAATAAAATCGTTTTTTAAATTCTTGTGGATCCAATAAATTAAATAAAAAATGCATTACATATGGAAATGCTTTAACATTTGATTTAATAAACATATCCTAAATATTATTATATAGTTTAATAAATTAAATTAGTAAATTAATAATTGCAAAAAGATATTGATTTTGTTACCTGTGCTAAAATATTTTTAAAATCATCTGTTGGTTTTGATATATATCCTAAAATATATAAATTTTTATAAATTGTGTCGCTTAATAATTTTACTTCAGCTTTATATTCATCTTGAAATGCTGTTGTACAATTTAATTTTGATAAAGTTTTTTCCATGTTTATTTCCTTTTTTTTTTAAATTTAATGTTGTTATGAATATTTTTAGAATATTTAAAAAAAACAAACAACAAAGCGTTGAGCAGTAAATAGATTGTAGATTGTTCTTTTAATTTTTAGTATAGTAGATATTTATTTAATGTTCCACAATTAGCTTCACAGAACACGCTTAAAACCACGTAAAAGTAAAACAAAAACACTCCCGTTTTCAGTAAAATAGTTAAAAAGTTGGGAAGAATTTTTAAATACAAAAATTATAAACAGTTCAGAATTTTCAGAGATATTAAAACTTTTTCTATACTTCAAAAAACATTGCTTCTTAAAAATTCAAAATGGTTTCAAACAATATATTTACGACTACAATTTTTTGACATACTTGTTGAAGTCCTTCACAGTCAATAATTGTGTATCACCTTTGGCGAAGCGGAATGTTAACACGTTATTATATTAAAACAATAATTAGATTTTTTTTGGCAAATATTCATATTTTACGATTTTATTATTTTGTCCACAAATACTACTTTTAACTCATAAAAGAATATAAGAAAGACAACAACAATAAGAACAATGACATTTAACACAAATTTTATTTACTTTAATGAATTTTAATGAATATGAGATTTTTATACACTTGCATTACATATTGCCTGTAGGGTCAATACATTTTAGTGTCAAATTGTACTCTTTTGACATCATATAAAATTTAAAAAAAAAAAAGAATTTTGTTGTGTTTTATTACTTAAATATTTGTTTTTATTTATGCAAATATATTAAAAATTAAATATTTTAATTTTATTAATCGTATCGCAGAAGAATTTAATATTTGGCACTGTTTCTTCAAACCGCCAAACATTTTTCAAGATCAATTTCACATAATATTCACATCTGTGACCTGTGGCTGCGATGTGAATATAAAATCCAATAATATTTGTGTTTGATTTATCATTAAAACATGAAAAACGAAAGTTTAGATTTAGAGCATCATAAACAATCCGAATATTGTGGAACAAGATTACAATATAGAGCTGGTAAACAATTAACAGCCGTAAAGGTATAAAATTTAAATTTATTTTCTTTAAATTAATATTTTTAAATTTTATTTCCCCTTACATAGGTATATACAATTGCAAATGAATCCAAACATTTATTAATATTTGGTGTTCCACGTATAAATTTAATTGCGGAAACAAAACGTGAATTACAAAAATATGGTCCTATTAAATCAATTGAAATTATTACCGATAAACTAGCAACGGAAACGAATGGTTAGTATTATTTTATGTCAGTATAATTTCAATTTAATTTTTATCATTTATTGAACTCGTTTTTGTTTAGTTACTATCGAGCAATTTACAGATTGTTATCATTGTGTATTTGAGAAATTACAACATGCAAGACGTGCCAAAAAATTTACTGATAGAAAAAATTTTTATGGCGGTGAGTGTAATTACTGATTAAAAGAATTTGATAAATTGTATAATAATGCCAATTATAATAAAAATTTATCCAATTAAAAAAAAGGTCATTTGGAGTTGCATATACTAAAATGGTAGATAATGTTAATTTTAATTGAAATAATACTGCAATAAAAGTGAAACAATAGCGCCATTGGTTACTAATGTCCTTCATTCCGGCGCTTTATGAGTTCAATGCCGGTACTGCCATAAAATAAAATCTTCAGTATTTTTCATAATGAAAATTATTCAATCAGAAAGAGTTTGTTTATAATCGTAAATACGAATATCGTTTTAAAAAATATGGTATTTGACGCTATTAATCAGGGAATAACAATGTATCCACACAACGCTACGCGTGGTAATTCACTTCAAAGAATAAATGAATTAATAAAGCATCTATTGAAACCTAATAATAGGAAACAAATTCTTAAACGATTATATACCAACTTGACATCAATATTAGATAGTTATGCCGTATAAAGGAGTCTAATTCAATATCTCCCAAAATATTAAAATAATAAAATAATTTAAATAATAATCAAATATTTCTAACTTAACTTAGGAATCTTACATGTGTCCTATGCTACGGAATATGAAACTGTTGATGAAATACGACAAAAAATGAATCAACGTCGTTCGGAAGTAAAATATAGAATTAGAGTTGCTAAAAAAAATAGAATCAATATGTTAAATATACATGATCAGGATGATGACGACGACAACGACGTGTGTGATAACACTGTTACTGATGATATTAGTAAATTTAAAGCAAAACCAACATTTAAACATGCAAAGCGTAAAAAATATGAAATACTAAACTAAAGTAGTAACTAATTAATTTCAATTTAATTGAATAAAATATGTATATAAATAAATTAGTAAGGATAGAAATAAAATAAATAAAGTAATAATTATTAAAAAAAAACAAATATTAATGTGAGAGCTGATTTGTCAATACTTTTACTAATAATCTAATTAATACTATTTGATGCATTGCATGCTAAAACAGTATTGAATAAATACAACCGACACTGTCAAAATAATATAGAGAATCATTGATAATCGTCTTCGCATCAGAGATGCGATATGACATTCCCATTTATTGATATTGATGGGTTCGCTATTCTAATCTCTACTTACTGTTTTACGCATCCTTTGTATTGGCAATCGGCCTTGAATTTTTCGAATTTTACTTTGATTATAATATAATAAGGTTGTTGTCGTTGTTGATGTTGATGTATTTGGTGAACTTTTGCCACTATCATCTTTTATAGGTGTTCGCCTTCGTTTAACCGATTGAATTGAGATATCTTCCTCAACTTCTGGTTTTTTATTTAGAAATCCTAGAAATTTTGAGAGAATCAAAAAAAAAAATAAATAAATGTTATTCAGTAAAATTACGAAGACAATTCTAATTCAAATTCAACATACCACCAAAAGTTGAACATCGTTTTAATAATGAATAATTTTTAGTTTGTCGGTTGTCGGCATGTAAATCTATTGAAGTAATAGTATTGCTACCAAACGTTGCAAAACGTTTCATCGATGATATAATAGTTGACCAAATTTTATAATTTTGCTGTGCATTCGATTTGGTTGAATAATGTTTATAGTCTTCATTTAACACATTTGCATAATCTTGAAGATTTTCTTTTTTATCGTTAACATAGTCTTGTTCCTATATGTAAATAGAAAGTCTTAATGAAATAAAACGATATTAATTTATAGAGTCTTAGTGGTCCATCTAATGGGATCAAATTTTTATTACTTTATCGTACGATACCAGTTTATTGTTTTTATTTCAATTCTTCTTAGTTTTTAAGTAAACTTATTTATAATTAATAAAGGTTTTATACTTTTATCAATTTTATATTGTGAAAATACTCCAATTAAATGGCATCAAATTGTGTGTGTGGGTGTGACATATTATGGGTATCAATCCAATAATACCGACAATATTTATTTACCAAAAGAGTAAATAATGTATAAAGATAAAATTTCAAAATTAAAGTAATAGTACCGGGAAGATATAAATGCTAATGTTTGAAACTTTTGTGTACGATATTTTCAGAAAAATAACGATTTTTATCTCTCCTAATTTGTAAACCAATAACAAAATACTTTATGTCATGGATAGAAACAACCGTTTTTATATTATATATAGTTGTCAGTGTTTTGCATAATTTTGCAGGGCATCCGATGTACACCTTTCACACTCGGAGGATTCATGAACATACATAATTATAAATAAAATAAGCCATTACCTTAAATTCTATATATTTAAAATGATTTGCTGGTGATGCGGCTGGAGTGGACCAGATATCTTCTGTCATTGATGATTTATCTAAATTATCTTCTTCATTATTTTCAACATTTCGATCAGCAAATGAAGAAGTTTTTTTTAATGTACCAGTTGTTTTTGGTGTTTCAAAAACACCATCTGAACTTTTATCATTATTGTTATTATTATTATTATTATTATTATTACTATTATTTTTGTTAGTATTATTATTATTACTATTATTATTATTATTACTATTATTATTAATATTATTATTATTATTATTATTATTATTATTATTATTGTTAATATTATTATTATTATTATTATTATTATTGTTAATATTATTATTATTATTATTATTATTATTATTATTATTATTATTATTATAATTATTAGAAACAATATTATTATCAATATTACTAACAATATTATTTTCAGCTTCTTCGAACTCTTCTTTACTACATTCGCTGCGACCACTATCATCACTATCGCTCAATAAGTTTTCATCAACATTGTTACATGTTTCATAAATAGTTTCAGTTATTTTAGTTGATGAATTAAAAATACGTTGTGAATATCGTCGGCCAATGGACGTTGCTCTTAAACTTGTTTGTAATTTACGATTTATATTAATATTTTTTTTATATATTGTTAAATTATTATTTTTTGCACGTCGTATGACTGGACTTGTACGTAAATCTAATGGTGACGTTGAATCTTATTGTATGCATAGAAAGATATTTATAAATGTAATAATAAATATGCGGAAATAAAAAATAATTAAAGAGTTTTCCATTCGATGATAGTGAAAATTCAAAAAAGTGAACACACTCAAAATGATACAAAAATTAATATAGCATCATTATTTTATATGCAATATTTCACACGTATACATCAAAATGAAAATCGATGATAAGAAGCGATTTGAAAAATTTGCTCTCTGCATGAAAGGTTGGAAATTGATTAAATAATTTGTAAATGTGTAAAGAATAATGAACATTGGTGTAATATAGAAAATATGATAATTCATAGAAATCGATATTCGGGAAAAGTTAATAGTTGCGGACATCCAATTTTTTTTCATAAT
This sequence comes from Bibio marci, assembly GCA_910594885.2. Taxonomy (NCBI): domain Eukaryota; kingdom Metazoa; phylum Arthropoda; class Insecta; order Diptera; family Bibionidae; genus Bibio; species Bibio marci. The sequence goes on along the minus strand of OU343116.1, from coordinate 13,753,206 downwards.
GTATATATAGTCAATTTTACTATCAGAAAATTATGGTCATATATTGTAATCTGAAAACTTTTTTCACTATACTGCTATGTTTTAAACATGCACAATAGAATATAAATAGAAAAACTTTCTAGAAGCTATGAAATTAACTATCGGTCACATATTACAAGACCGATCCCCAAAACCCACATGGAAACGCTGAAATGAAATGTTTTACACCAGTAACAAAATTCACAAGATATATCCCATCATCGGGTTACTATGTGTTCCGATCCATGGAACACCAACTGCGGCTATGTAGCTTTTGCATTCTTACGAAGGTACGAACAATTTGATTGATTAGTTGATAGCATCAAAAGATTAGTTGTTCTTTCATCGCGGAATTCGTATGTGTTGCCAGAAAGTTGGAAAAAAATGGTGGCTAACGTTGGACGATACTTTGAAAAATAATAATATACACAATTTTTCATAATAAAGTCTGCGGATTTAAAAAAAATAAAACCTTAAAAAAAACAGTGTATACTTGCGACAAATTCGTGCAACGTGTGGTCGAACGCTAGCATGCAATATGCCATAACTGTATGTTTGTTACTTGCTATAGTTGATCTTTTTCTCAACTTTTCTTACGTTTAATAGACACTGGTAGACAGAGATTCGCAATAACAGATTCTCAGCAAATGCCAAGCATTACCTTTTGTATGACTCCCTTTTCTTTTTTTTGCATGGTCCGCATAGACAATTATTTTGTTTGCGTACCTATTTCGCCAATTCGTGTGGTCGTGATCAACTTGATTACCATAATGTTCTTCAAACAGTCTTCTGAGCTTTTGCTATACACTTTTTATAAATTTAAAGTATGTATATAGTGGACAAAAGAACAATAACAAAAATACATTTCGTTTCGATCGATTTTTCATAGAACAAAAATGTTTACACAACTGATAGCATCTTCAAATTATGAGCAGTAGGGCGTTTAGATTCTAATATATCTATGGAAAATCGTGCTAATATTACCAATTTGAAATAATATTGGAAATTATAGATCATATCGTCGTCCGCTAAGAAACAATATATCAACAGCAATTTCATCATAATTTGGGAATTTTAAAATAAAACATTGATGTCAATAGATGGTTGTACCAGATCCATATTTGGAATAGTAATTTTGGTTGTTTTTCGGACCGAGATACTGCTGGATACTTCTTTCTACCCGTTTATAGTTTTACTATTATTTTAAAAAGTTTTCATACGTACCAAATTTTAATGAATTTAATAATTCATTATTATGTTGATCATTATGTATAGGTAAACCATGTTGAACAATTGCACGTTGTATACTTTTAGACAGAACTTGTCGTAATGGAGTTGCTGCTATTGACATTTTACTACGTAATTTTGAATAAGATTTGGATTTTATAATAGACTTTGGCGATGCCGATATTGATGGACTAAATTTAAATATATTACTAAAATATAAATATCATATACTACCAATATATATATAGCAATAATATAATTATAAATTATATTTAAATTAATTAAATATAATTAAATGCTTACTCTTGTTGATGGAGTTGTTGTTGCATTAACGGTGGACTAATATCAGATTCACTACTTGAATTATTAATACTAGACATTTGGCACGATGATGTTATGGAATCAAAACTTGTGTGCGGTATCGGTAACATACATTGCATTGGCGTTGATGTTTGTCTAACTAATTTTTGTTGTAATAGTTTTTGTTGTTCTAGATCTGTTGGTGGGGTAGCCGTTTTATGCAATGAACTACTACAACCATCATTTGGCAATGATGAAATACTATCTAAAATAATGTTAATATTATTATTGATTTATTATTACGAATAATCATTTAATTTTATTAATTAATACCTTCTAAATATCTCGCTTTTTGTTGACAACGTAAATTCCATTTTGTTAATGGTTGTAGGTCAACATTGTTAATATAATTATTATTAGTATTATTAATGTTATTATTAAAATTAACAGTTGTTTCTTTCAATTCAATTGCATTAAATTTAGTAACACAATTAATAGTGCAATTATTATTATTATCATTATTATTATTATCATTATTATTCTTTATATTACCATGACATTCAAGCACTTCGATAATAAAATTATTCTGTTTCGCTTTGGTAATGTTTTGTGTTAGTTTACACATATCCATGCAATTAGACATCATTTTTAGATCAGATTTATTAGAAAATATCTTTTAATATTAAAAATTAAATTTAATAAAAAATAATTAATTTGTTGACAATATTTATTATAAAATTTATTTCAAATGTTTTTTTCATATAATATATTATTTTTAATTATTCGATATGGAAATTATAAGAGTTAACCATTTTTTAATATAGATATGTAAAGCGAAGATATTCGATAACCGAATGCTCTGGGTCAATTAATAATTGATTCATAAGTGGGGTTTACCGATGAATTTCTTTGTGATAGTACGAAAAAGTAATACATACCATCACCAGGTCGTCCAAAAGAGACGTAACAATACCAGAAATGATAAAAACACAAAATCCATGACGATCGTAGATTGAAAATAAGTATAAGATAACTCTGTGACACCGGGAAAGGCCTCATATATGAACCGCGTGTATATATAACATGTTACACGCGAATATTTGCAAAAGCAATAAGCTATCAGCGATATTGTTGCTGCAATTTGCTCATAATCCATCAAAAAACGCATTCATGTGATCGATCAATTCTCAACGTTTCGTTTCGATCTATTTGCACGTAATCGGAAACGTTGCAATTCATCACTGTCGATGCGATACATGTGAATTTATCCCTACACACCAGAAACAAAACAAGAGTGGCGTAAAAAAAACCTCAGCTCACCAAAGAAGGGAAAACAATTGTATCATCTGGTAAGATGTCATTTTCGTCGAACTATTTTGAAAAATTTAAAAGAATACCGCGGCGTATATTATTCTTCATTATTAGAACGATTTAAAGGAAAAAATTAAGATCGCATTTAGCAAAGAAAAAATTGTTATTCTTTAGATTTTAACACTCAGCAACTATTTTCTGTGTCCGAATATGATGAAACAATTCGCTAACTGGAAAGAGATTTGCATATTATATTCCAAAGTAATCGAAGCAACCAAAGCATATATAGTTAAATGAATCGCTAATTATTATTCCGAACGGATTAAAAGATTGTAGACCAATAAATTGATGTTTAAACATAAATTAATTTTATTGCGTTATAATTTTGACGGTAGTGATTTTGTGAGTACTCCGGGGGCAAAGAATACAAAAAAAACCGGGGATTGGAAAACATTTGCTGCAGATATGTCCGGTTGGAGAAGGCTAAAACCGCACCGGGTTTGCACTTGCACATGAGATATGTAAGTGTTTACTATGAACTGCTGAATGCCGTCGTCTAGAACTATCATTGTCCATCGGTGTTGTTTAATTTATCCATTTAAATGGTGTTTTGAAGGAAAAATGATTATTCCAAAAAATGTTATAAAATGATTTTATTGCATGACAATATAATAATACTTAAGCACGAATGTTTCCAAAATAGACTGGCAAACGTTAAAGTCACCTTCAGACTCGTTTTCACCGAAACAGCACAACTTTAAGAAACACAACGCACTTAAATTCTTTTGAAAAAACTGAAAAATTCACTTCAAAATAATAACAACCCATATTTCTCACCAGATAATTGATCATCTGCTGATGATCGATATAGCAATGGTTAAAGGTATTGTGTGCCTCTGCCTACAGACAATAATATATAATTTGAATAAAATATAATGTACCGTTATATTTTTAATAAACATGCAATCGTTTTACTTTTAATATAACAATAAATAATATTGATAGAAATAATTATGTTAATTATTAATTAAATTAAATACAAAATTACCTGTTCACACGTTTCACAACGTAATGGTAAATGATTTTTATGCAAATGATTAATTAAATTCTCGTTATATTTATTAAATTTATTTAATGATAATTTTAATCCTTGACAAATTTCACATATTATATATTCTTCACTTTGATGATCAGTAATCGCATGGACTTGTAATTCATGTCTTTGACGACATTTAATGCAACAAAATAATTTAAAACATATTTTACATTCAATCTTCAATGTAAGTGTATTCAAATCGTAAACAAAATAATTTTATAATTAAAAAATTATAATTAAAATTCCCACATAAATTATTTTTATTATTAATACTTACATCAAATGGTATTTTCATTTTATAATTTAAATATTTGTGATGATGAAATGTATATTGAAATTACGTTCTTTTTACCGTTACAGCTAAAATATACTATATTTGATAAACGTAACTGATCACAATGCACATTGTCCACTTAATAATTAATTGTTATAAATGTACTTTGTAAAATATCCATGTAATCGAAAACGAATTTATCGTATGGCAAGGAAATTGGATGTGTATATATGCGAGGGCTGGTCAAGAAGTATATGTGGAATTGTGTGTATAAAGTAAGTGATTGTGATGTTGTATTTTCGAAAGGCAAAGAACAAGGATTTCAGAAGTAATGGAAACAATTACAGTTCGAGATGTTTGATATTTTTGAAAGAAAATATATTTAAAGTTAGTCTGTTCCATATGAAGAAGAGAACATATGTAATATTAAGCTATAACTATTTCAATCGCAATTGAAAATGTATACTGAACTACTGAATTGCTATAGGAACCTTAATTTATCAGAAATGAAATTCTTAAAATACTATTGTCAGCAGTCTGTTTTGCTCACCTCTGATACAAACTCTTGAAATACTGATTTACTATAAATTCGTTAATCTACCAGAAAATCATGAAAATCTTTACTGTGCGCTGCTCCCCATATGAGTTAGTATTAGAAGCGTCTGGTCACTTCTTGCCGTTAATGCAGCAAAGGCTGTGTTGCTTGGTTAGGATGTGTTGCCCCACATCCATCATCTTATCTTTTACAATCGTATTACCATTTACTTCAAAGTTTGTAAAACTTCTTGAATCCTATATATAGGAATTAATGATTAATGTTGATTATGTAAGAACACACTTATGAACTAATTCAAGATGAATATAGTAACATATAGTTAGGAATTGCCCACGCAGTAGAAGGCGATAGATTCAATGAAATAACAATTGGTGACATACATAAAAATTAGTTATTGTTGGTGAAATAAACGAAGCTAATAACATTATACAAATAACCGCGAAACAACACCAAGTAAGGCGAGAGAGAGCCGGCCAATATATATTTAACAGAAATTTTCAACATTGTCTGCCTGTATCAGGGAGTGTAAAGAAGTTTGCAAAGCAAAAGCAAACAATTCTTAATAGCAGATTTTTAAAACCTAAACTGCTAATGAATCTGACACATCAAGCTCCGAATTTGAAATAAAACCAATGAAACGTTCACAACCAAATCAAGTCATAAGTACATATAGTGACGAGGATGAATAAACCTTATGGTTTCTATGTTTGTCGTTTAATTTAATTATTTGAATTTCTCTAATCTTTGGTTGTAGTTGGTGATTTTCATATCTCCTATACAACGCTATTTCTTACAACGCACTGTCGTTTCTAGAAACATTACTACCGCATTGTACGCAATTTATTACCAGTAATTGATTTCACATATTGACACCTATAATTGCATACACATTTAATCGTAATATTAATGTATAAGTGATTATTATTATATTCCAAATAAAATATCATTTTCAATATTTTCTCAACAAACATATTATTATTATTATTATTATTATTATTATTATTATTAGTATTTCCATTATTAATATAATATAATAACATTTAACATATTCATTATAGTATTTTTTGAAACAAGATTACTAATATTTGGTATGTGTGTGGTGTGAGTTTTGGGTGACACACACTCAATTGAATTAGAATAAAAATAAAAATAATAATAATAATAATAATAATAATAATAAAAAATATAAATAAATAGTATTAAAATTAAATCTCCAAATATATGTAAATTAACCCTAAAAAAAATATCGGGATGCATTATGCCACAAATACATAATATAATTTCATTGGAAAAAAAAAACTCATGTTAACAGTTTGTTTGGTGCTAACAGCGATTTTAAAACACGTGTATAGTCACGTGTTTCTTTGCCTTTAGCCCTATATATTTTTATTTTAAATCAACATCATCTACGATGCATTCAGTTTTACATATTTTCGTACTGTATGAAATTATAATAACACACAAGTAAGTCCTGTGTCCAAATATATCATCATAGGAAGAACTTATGCTATTGACATTGGCTAATTTAAGAGTAGAAATGCATGTGTACTGTAAAATTCTATATAATTTCTATATAATTTAATTTTCAGATAATATTTATATACACACGAGTACAGCCAGGCGCGGCTGATGAGAAAGAAGTTAAAAGATGTATTTAAATTTATACGTAAACAATAATTAAATATTCTTTATTTTTCATTTGAAATTTAAGATACAGTCGGATCTGAATATAATGTAAAGTGTAATTATATCCTATGCTAAATGTAAATTATATGTTGCGGAATTAATAGCACATTTTTTTTGGATATGCCCAAGTATCAATTTGTCCGTACTTTGAAAAATGAGGAAAGTTTCCGTGGAAAAAATCCACATATTTTTCATGCATAAAGTATATTGGAAGTTGTCCAAAGAATATCCATAGATTTTCCACTTAATATAATATTATTATATTTAGGTCAATTGAAATCTTTGGATTGTCAGGGTAATATGTCCAACAAATATCCGCGGTATTGTATTCATAATTTATTTCACCAATTATCCAAACAGTGGTTCTAATTTTGTATATTTCCCTTATCTAGATATAATACTCACTCTTTTTAACTTATTTTCATAATTTTTAAACCAACCAGCAACTCAAATCTATATATTTCCGAGGAGTTTTTGTAAGACTTTTCTTCCACGATTTTTTATTCTTGTTTATTGCAACAAAAAAATGCACAATCGATGAATTTTTACCATCGTTCCGCATCTTCGTTCAGTGCTCATAGAACTTCCGGTCCTTCGGTAAAAAACTGAATCAAACCGCGACTTGGTATCATCATCATAAGAAAATTTATTCTGCTAATAAGGACAACTCACGGGTATTACTTGCCAAAATACATGGACGATCCAAAAATATATTTATGCACTGATATTTGTGTGGATCTGCTCATAAATCTATAGACAGGGTTGCAATAATCATATAAAATTCCAGTGGACATCTGTAGGAATTCCATAGATACTTCCTCGGATTGAAACTACGGACTACTACATACCATACAATGCGGAAATTTTGCGGACAAATTACGGACAGTGTTACTAGGGTGTTGACAATTTTCTTGCAATAAAAATCAAGAGAAAATGGTAAGTATCTCACTAAAAGTAACTATTCTTTTTCGTACAGACCGGTGTATTTTCAAACCCATACTAATTTCAGGAAATACAGGTAATATATCCTTTTAATTATACGATAGTTACTTATGCAGCACTAATCGAAAACCGCATTTAATGCGAAGGAAAATTTAAAAAGACTTTTGTTTATCTATATTTGTTAAATATCTATCGAACCAAATCAGCTAGAAATATGAAATAATATTATTTCATATTTTAAGATAATTATTTTTTTCAAATAATTTATATCTTTGAAGTTCTGGAAGCAAGAGTGGATCAATGTATAGCGTCGCAACTTATAGTAAAAATTATATGATAAAATCGATATAGATTAATTTGACTTCAATATTACATTGACATGCAAATTCGGCGCTACATACGTAAACAATTATAAAGTTTATTATCTCAACAATTCATTTGCAACCCGATTTTCCACGGCCCAGCTCCTTGAAATCTTAAAACTTGACCAATTCTTATTCATATAATTTTGATCAAATTTTGTTGTATGGTAATATATTATATTTGAACTTTTGAAAGCTTTGTTTCTTTATAGTTGAAACACCGATAACAAATTCCAGAAAATTCTTGACATCTTAGATGTTCTGGAACCCTATAAGTGAAGTAATATACAGGCAACATATATATAGTAAAAATTAAATTAGGACTCAGCTTTAGAATATGATAATTTTAACTGGATATAAAGGAAAATGTGAGGAAAAATACACTACTTAATAATATACTTTTTCTGGAGAAGTTCTGAAAACATCAATAAGCTTGGCCAATTCTTATCTTATATTTGTAGTCTTTCAAGATGTACAACAACTTACACCCACACCACAAAAGTATATGTTATTATATGGGCCAAAACGGAATTGTGCAGATCCAATGGCTGAAAGTACCCACTTAAGTTCACATACTGTATGACACTGATGTATTACAATACTCACATAACATCAGCAACAGTACTCATGAACCTTCTCCTTATCATACTCACTATGTCATCTGCATCCCAACAATTAAGTGTAAATTTATATCAAGGCAGTTGAGTAAATGGTAATTTCATAATGTTAATTCATTACATTTCTATATAAAAAAAATATATTATATGTTCGTGAAAAATTACTGTGTGAATGCTGGACAAGGTAAAATCATGTAACCGTTTTCTAGTGGAACGACGACCACGGCGCACGTATATTTGATGTGATGTGTATATAAAATGATTACAATGATATGTAAATAGATTAAAATCTCATGAATTATTTATAATAACATAAAAAATACTATCCTATAAACAAACTTAATAGAAAGAACTGCAATTGCTTACAGAGAATACTATCTATATTTCAATGCTATAAAAAGTATATGCGAAAACATAAATAACATATTTAACGCATCATTCAAAAATCAAATAATGCCTGTGTAACGTCAATAAATAAATAATATACGAGTGGCAAGGGAATGTATATATAAATACCACTTAAAATTAATAGTTTTGTCGTATTTAAAACCAAATAATACACGTGGTTAAATATTATAAACATAAAATACACTTCAATTGAATATTTTACATATGCCAAATGTAGCCAGATTCATGTGTGTGCTGTTTCATTCATATGATGATATAGTTTTCTTTGGTATAAACATGTATAGGGAACAAAAAAAAGAAGGCACGTGCCAGAACATACGTCTTCTTTAGTTGTATTTTTTCTGCAATTGTAAATTGCGGGTTATGGTATTGTTTTGTTGAACAATATACTTTAGAGCGCTATATTTATACAAAGAAATGTTCGGAGATAGAAACTATGTCTATGTGTATAACAGAGGGGATGTAAAGGACGGGAAGTAACTATGGGCGTACGGAAATAAGTAGTGTGGAAAATTAAATATTGATTAATTGGCCATATTTATGAAATATGCAAAACCATACATACATTTACAATTGCGTATACCGTCATTAATTGTGTGAGAAATTCAAAATAGAATGTAAAATTATATAAAATAAAATAAAAATCGTATAGTAAAAAATTTTACAAAAATTATTGTTCTTAAAAAATCACCTGCACTTTTTATCTCTATAAAATATAATAATACGATAAAATAGTACAGAAAATTCAATTGTTGTTTTAATTGAAATTTGATATTACATATAATTATGGCCAGATCATCTGCGTTTATAGTACACGAGTTATATATACACATCTTATATACACGACCAACATGTCACAATATTATGTGAACAAGGGCAACCGCTAAAGTAAGCTCCCTTGCAACCTCTGTATATACAACCTCTATCCCATAATAATCCGGAATAATAATATTAAATTTTCACCAAAAACCATTAAATTTATTCAACTGAAATACGCATGGATTTGCATGTTCAAGAAGTGAAACAAATAATTGTTTTATGTCTGTCCGATTGAAATGCTGTTGTGAAATTTGAGAACGGTGGTCGGCTTCAAATGTTTCCTTTCATGGCCAAATGAATTTTAGAGAATAGAAATTAATCGCGCAGGGAGTTAAATTAAGTAAAAAAATTTGATTATTAATTCAATTCAGTGCAATTTTTGATCAACATTTCATTGACGTTGAACAAACTTTGAATTTACTTATCATAAACCGCAGTTCAAATTCAATGAATTTTTATTCTCGGTATTCCAAGCTCCATTTCCATTAATCTCGCTGAAAATTGTCACGGAATCACACTCTTTTTCAACGTTTTCTTCAGTAAATTGCTTCAGATAATCGACGTGTGGCGGTTCATTTTCACTTATAGCTTCACTGCCTTCTGTAAATCATTTATGCCAGTTAAAAACTTGTGATTTTCCTCATCACCACGATTTTAAACAAATCATACATTTGTGAGTAGCATTTTACCTAATTTTAAAACAAAATTTAATGTTGGATCTTTGTTCTTATAACTATATTTCGACTGAGATTCACTAAAACAGCTGTAACTTTATATGTTGTATTTTCGGTTCTACTAAATATAACGCCATGAAATTCTGTCCGTTTGTTTTGTGGAATGTCCACAGAAAAAATTTACTTAAGAAAAAAGAGGATACATATTTTATTACAACCGTAACGATTGTATAGTATAAGAAGAAAGTTTGGAACCGGTGTTGTAGTTTTTGGTATGAAAGAATTTTTTCAATTCGACCTTCATCAATGACCACTGGAGGAGAAAAACTGATGAGATAGACGATAAAAAACAGATATCTTAAGCGACTTTAATGTCAAGATGGGACAGGAACAAATATATCAACCAACTATAGGTAAACACAGTCGTCAATCAACGAATGAAAATGTACTGTGATTGATTGATTAATCCATGTCTAAAATCGGTAAAGGTTATTAGTGGTACATATACTTCCCACATAAAGATATTCATAAAATAATATGTAGATCTCCAAAGGGTAGATCAAATAATCAAATTGATCATATAATATTAATTTATGGACGTCACAGCTGTTCTAATATAATGGATATTCGAAATTGTCGTGGTTTTAAATATTAACTCAGAATTTCAATCATTAAAATATACAAAAATTAAGGACGAAATGGATAGTCGAAAAACTTGAACAGACGACGGTAAGGTTGGAGGTGCCGCAACAGAGGTAATTTGAAGTGTGTGATAGTTAGAAATTAGAAGAATTTCGAACGTAAATTGATTCGTAGAAAAAGATGAGAACTGGAACAAAGGTTTTACGCCTAAATGAAAAAATTCAATAGAAACAATTATATAACAGAAGATTGTACCGGGAAACGTAACAGATGTAATCACCAATTTTTGTGCAAAAACATGGACGCATGCTTGTCGCGCAAGAGGAAAGGTGCCTCGAAATATGAACCGAGTGTTTTAAAAATCTATTAAATGTAAACACGCCATTAAATACAACGCTTGCAAGAGGTTTTATAAATGCCAAAGATGTTCGAACTATTAGATAATAATTAGAGAATAATTTCAAACCTATTTTATGAATAATATTAATGTTTTTATAAGGGTGTGCAGATAATTTTGTGTTATAGTGTATATTTAATATCTATTATTATATAATTTCAAGTATGTAACGAAGTGAATGACTAAAATATGCTGCTGCATTTAATGTTCTGTCATTTACAGAAATTGATATTTATATAAGGGTTAGGTTTGGGGTTGAACACATCGATGGTTGAACAGTTTTTAATGTTAATAATAAAAGTATAAATATTCTTTTTATTGAATATCATTATCTCTCTCTGCGTTTGCACATTCATATTTATTCACAGTTTATTAACATATTTCAAATAAATAATAAATACCCAATTTCTGGATCTTGGAAACATTAATATTGTTTAATTATTATTTTGTTATAAAAAAATATCATAAACATCTTAATTTTCGGCTTAAATTATATTCCAATTTAATTTCTCATTAAACTATTCTAATCTACTTTCCATTTTTCCCCCAATATTAATTGTTTCCTTATTGTTGTCAATGAAGTGTTGTTTCTTATTTGTGCCACTATATGGATTTTCTTTTATTAATGGCTCATAAGAGTTTTTGGTACATTAATGGGTGATTCCTTATATATTCTTTACATTTTATATCATTTTTAAATCCAGTATAAATATGGTATTCCGAATGTCATCAATCGTTGTAATTTTAAATCTATGCGTGCACTAAAATAGGTGAAATCAACAATAATTACGCAAATACCGATATTATTGTGTAATAAATATTACTGAAAAATGGCCAAATGATTCAGTAAATGGAAGATATACATAAGGCTTTCTGGCTTCTAAAGTTTTAGATATGATAGCCCAAATCGTGGTGGTGTGGTGGTATTGTAATTTATGTATTAAATCTGGTTTTTGTGTCAGAGTGAGCATTAAACGTCGCCGTCCATTTTGTGATTGTATGTTCTTATTTGAGATGAGCGGTACAAATTTTGAGTATTGGTTTATTGTATATCTGAATTCATCTATAATATTGCGAATACTTAATGTATTTACAGTACCATTCAGATATAAGGATATTTTATATAGTGACTGCGACTGCGGTGACTTTAATATAAATATACTTTTGGTCGCATCTATGATTTTACACTAGAATGTTGATGATCAAATTAATTCACTTTCTATGAAAATATACAAATTTTGCGTGACAATAATGTTCCTCTAACAGAACACAAATTGAATTGGAGGAGTTCATATATAGTACACCACAACTTTTTGATCCCACCAGCAGAAGCACATTTTGCATCAACTAAATTTTATATATGGATACAATGACCAATCTTTATACATAATTTCCCGCACATTATTGTTGCCTTAATTTCAATTTATTGAGCACGGTGTAGAATTGAAGTTAATGGATTGTTGAGAACAATTTATAGGACAGTAAGCAATGTGGCGCAGACTTGTGATTATCTGCTACAGAGACACTTTCTTCAAAGTCTTTTATACTAATAAGGCAACAAATAGTTAGTTTTGATGGCACATTATTTCTATACCTAAATTTTCACGTAATTTTCTACTCGTCACAATAATTGATTTTGATGAAATGTTTTTTTCCAATCCCACACACCTTCTTTTATCGAGTATTTTTTCATTATAAATTTTCCACGTCTATATACTTCAGGACTGCCAAATATAAACCGTCAAAATTCATGTTTACCAAAATGGTGATCAAACAAAGTACAATTTTAAACCTATCCCCGGAAAACGCCACGTACTTCACAATACTTTTAAACGATTTGTTTTGTTTCTATTGGTAAAATAATAGATAATTTATGTCCGTTTTGCGATTTGTTAGTCTAAAATATTAGTATTATTGTAAAATATCGATTAACAAATATTATAATACATAATGTGTTGTGATGCTGCGGTGTATTGCTTTTCCTTACACCATTTTAACTTGCTTTCATTTATGTATTGTATATTATATTTATATTATATTAATGTTGATCCTGACAGATATTTGAACCACGCCCTCCCCATTTCAAGAATTTTCCTGTGTATTCATTGGTTTATATTATTCTACATATAACAGTGAACGCGGCAGGACATAATGCATTGCAAAAGGATGTATACATATATTCGTATATTATAAATAGATTCTCATATAGTTTTCCAAACCCCATTTAGAATTTATTAAATACAATCAAATGTACGACTATATGACTCCAAATGTAAGTAAATATGAATTAGTTTAGTTGTCAATTGCATTCCACATTGAACTAATGGAACACAACGTAACACTCCTTATATTTATTACAAATTGATGTTGTGTAGAATATTTGTAATAACTATATTTTGTGCAGTGATTATTTATAAAATATAAATAGTAATAATAATTAAAAAAAATAATTAGTGATTTAATATTAATAATTAAATAATAAATAAATAAATAAATAAACAATGGATAAAGTTTGTAGAAATCAGTTGCCAGACTCTTCTTCATCGCCACCATTAACGTAATTAATTTTTACTAATTTTATATTTATATGTTATTTAATTGAGATTTTGAAAAACTGTATTTCATATTAATTATTATAAATTATAAATTCAAGTGTTTCAATACAAAATATAACTATTTTGAAAATTGTGTTGAATTTGTATGCGTATAATAAAAATAGATTTTATTGTAAACCAGATGAAATTTTAAAATAAATATAAAGCGTTAATGTAAAAAGAATGACAACTGGCTTTCCTTTGAGTTACGGTTGTCGTACATGCATCAAAATTATCTTAACGTATCTTGTGACCCAGTCTGGTCGTTTTTAGATCAAAACATGGTTCAATAAATTAATCAAGTGTTGTCCGTAGCGATTAGTATTAACAGTTTCAAAAGACTTTAGTAGTTCGTATAATATAGCGCATACCTTTCTGATCACACCAAACATATATTGAGCATTCTATTCTTTCCAAATCCAAATTTGGTTTTACACAGTCGATGTTGCTGGTTGGCCTATTGTAACCGCCATATGATTTTTTGCGCTTAGGATTCTTAAAATAAATCCAATTTTTATAATCAGCAAAAAAAGACGTCATGCCTTACTTAACGTAGGATAATTTTAATTTCGACCTTCGAAAGACTAACATCATTTCATTTAACCTGTCCCGTTTATATATTATGAATTACCTCATTGGTATAATGCGGTAAGTTGTTATGGGAGTCTGTGAGTTCTAATGTTTGAAGCTACCGAAATTCTAACATAATTATTTTCCGTATGTTCATGGAATTGCAGTGCTCTTAATTATAAATTTCACACTTGTTATACATCTGTTGAGGGGCATCCATTCTGATTGGTGTTATGATATTTATATTAATTTCATTTTTGTGTTACGCTGAAAAAACTAATAGTTTTTGTGTTTGTTGTCTCTTGAAGCATATTTCAGTTTTAGTCATTTTGTTTCGTATCCAGTTTCTTAACCAGTTGAATCCACAGATTAACGTATCATGCCAGGGTCTGACAATATATAACCAACACATTATCGTATAGTAGCACTTCTCACTATCATGGCGTTACGAAAGATTGACACCTTTAAATTCCGCTCATCCCATGATATTTATTTATATTAAGTCTCTTTGAATCTAAATATAAACCTTATGAACCATTTTTCCACAATAATTATGTTGTGCAGTCATTCCCTCGACCATGTTACATTGGAAATTATATTTAATTGTATACAAAAACGTTTAAAAGCATGAGTTGTAATTTATTCGTAGGATATAATTGGTGAGGAATATTTTCAGGCTTATTTGCATTGGGAATATATAGCTCACTGTCATACTCTAGATCAATATTTAAGATATTAATTTATAATATTAACATTTTTTTAAATCTTAAAACGTTATTGAATGTACATTTTATTTTATTTTCACAGATCAATAAATTTTCATCCATTTGATGATGATTTAGTTTCGGATTTACCATCATGTGTTTATGCTGCCAGTCAACATATAAACAATTCAAATGCAAATTTATGTATTAATTCCAATTTAAGACAAATACAGCAACAATATTTACATCATTCAGGTAATTAATAGAAATCCCATAATAAATTTAATATAATTAAAAATTCAGTTGTGCTAATTAATAATTAAAAAAAAAACAATTATTAATTTTTACCTACACAAAACTAATTAATTGTTACTATGAAATAGCACATCTTGGGTGCGGATTCTCCACATTTATGACATCGTATCTCTTATAGGAGTTTTTCTATGGAACATCGATTTATATTTAAGTGAAGTGAAGTCACAAATATAATTGAATTTACCAATTGTTCTTTTATTATGAGTTTTGAATCATATAAAAAAGAATATTGTGTTGTGTTGAGTGAGGAGGCTCGCACATACCAATTTGGGTTTTGTTTCGAAAATTAGCATTTACTTAGATTCGTGCGAAGTTAGTTTTTAGTAGAAGTACATTTTCCCCATCACTCTCGAGACCTCTTAATGTTTTTATTTTATTAGATTTTAATTATCCGGACATTATTAATCAAATCATGTTGTGTACAAACTTGAGTTTTGTCCGTCGGCATTGTAAAACAAATTCAAGAGGAAATTGTAGTTGAATATCTATAAATTTTGCTAGCAGTTTAGAGAAATATTCCTCAAATTATGTTATCTGATCGATGATTTTCTATAAATGTGGTAGAGTTGTTTGAATTTTTTTCGCAGAATAGATCATCAAAAATTGTTAAAAGTGTATAAATGATCGAGGCATTCACATCCTTAATATTCCACTATGAAAAAATCGGTTTAATATTGCTAAAGTATTTTGTTGATCGATTGTAAACCAATTGTAAACCAATTAACTCTGAATACTATTCTAGCCTTTTGGATCAGTTGGATGTAACATAATTATGGGAGAAAAAACACTTGCTTTAAAGCAGCTACAAATAATTGATCTTCAAGACAATGCATGTGTTTCTCACTAGTACTGTGACGACGGCAAAATTAAACGTATGAAAATACAAAGCACTCGAACTTCCAGTGTATATCATCACTACATTTAGCTACCACTTATTAATAAATTGCGATATGATTTCAGGATGTGATGCATACAGTTTGTTGTGATGTTGCGGTGATCTGTCACCGCGTTGTACAGTATAAGCAGATGAATTTAACACAAATTAGAGACTGTAAATTGGGTAATATAAAATCACCATTGGTGAAGATTCGGATAAAACAACACCGTCAAAAGAATATTTATGTTCAATTTCAGAAATTACAAGTTTATCTGATCGCTTGATTACCGGAAATTAACTTGACTTGATTCGGTGTGTTGACTGCGATACATGTGTGAATACCTTTAAACTTCAATAATTGATGATTTATGTGGAGTGGAAGATTTTGAATGTACAATATATAGTTGTGAACCGACAGTGTAACGAAAACCTTCAGCTAATTAATGTTTCAAATACGGGTCCATAGCACATCGTCTAACCATCTTCTAACCATCTTCTACACAATAATGGCTTGAATGGGGTCTGCGTAAGCACCATTAGTATCTCCAAAAGGTAGAACTCAGTCGTTACCTTCACTGACCCCGTCTGCAGTTACAATATTTTTATGAGTTCGATATTAATAAATTTCAGTTTCAATATAAAAACAAAAGTATAAATATTCAAATACAAAAATATTTGAAATAAAAATAAGTGTTTCTCTTTCGACACAACACTTCCAAAATTTAGTACCGGGTAAAATACCACCATTTTTATATTGACAACTACTGCGTGCCAGCCCCGCAGATCAGGTGCTGACCAGGTAAAGCAAAATCATTCGTCAAAATAGGTCTCCTTGTCTGTTACAAACCAAGTTATTATCAGTTATTTAATTTCAGTTGGAACCGGGTACTATAAAATACAAAAATCTATTTAGGATGAGGTACCATATTGGACCACTTCTTTTACAACGTCTACTAAGTTTGTACTTTTGCTTACCTTGTACTTGCGATCACCAACAATCATTGTAAATGTTATAATAAATATTACACCGGGACCTTATAATTTCACGTAGTGTGTTTATAATATTATGTTTGACTCGGACTAGAACTATGAATATTAAATAAAAGTTAAAAAATATTACTTTACTACACCTCTGATTTTTTAATTATTTTCAATTAACAATTTCTATTGTATTATAATTATTAATAATTCATTGAACTTTATATTTTACTGTTATTCTTATTTTATATGAATTTTATTTTTATTGAAATTGAATGGACTACAACAAAAAAAACTTATAATACTTTTTATTAAATTTCGTTCGTAAAACAATTACAATTTTTATCCTTGTCGCCAAAATAATGTAAGGTGAAAATGCATTATGATAATAAAAATAAATATCTAAAACTTAACTCACCTAGCACTTTATTATAACGCTGTGTCGTTTGATGTCTGGAACTGAAGGTGAATGTTTCCAATATTTCTTGGACACTATAATATTATATAAAAAAAACACTTCTATGTAGAGAAAAAACATACACGAAGGTTACTTGTTTTTTCAGTGTGTATAGCACAAAAACCAAATTAATAAAAATATTACAACACCAGCGTGAGACTGGATGTCTCACACACTTATTTAATAAAGGACACTCATTTGGTTATATTATATTATTATTTTTATATTTTGTGACATGCGAAACGTATTTCTATATAACATTTTAATACACGAACTCAATATTGACTGACTTTATTTATTAATTATCTGATGGTGTGTATATTTGTTGTAATGTTTGACAGTTATTATATACAGTCACACACCTTAATATTAATACATAACACATCATAGATAGTATATAAGTTCAAATATCATTTGATTATTGTTTGGAATAGCCTATCTATAATTTTATAGTATATTTTACCTAATTTTGTAATCTTTATTGTATTTTTACTTTTATTTATCAATTTAGATTGTTTAGATTCGTCATCTTCAACATCTGGTAATTTAACAACTAATAATAATACACCTCCATATGGCGGTTCACCATATCGTATACAACGACAACAAGCTAATAGCCGTGAAAGAAAACGCATGCTGAGGTCTGCACCGAATGGGTATCACAATTTTCCTATTTTGTATATATAATTTAATGTTTATATTATAGTTTATTGTTTGTTGATAAGTATAATTAAGATTTGAATATATTTAATACGATGATATGTTGGTGGCTGATAGATTAATAAGATATATTTAGTTGAAAATCATAGAAGACTTCACTTTCTGACGAAATGTTGCTATATTTTAAACAGTATTGTTTTTAGTTATTCCCATTTTAACAGCGGCATCGTTTTTTTTCCTACGTTGTTAACATGTGGAACAAAATTATTATTTAAAATTCTAAACCCATTTGTAGCTGAAATATCGCGAGTGACTTACAAACCTCATCAACAATAGCGAATTTAATGGTACAATTCTAATCCAAATAATGTACGAATAATAAACCGGAATTACTTTCTAATAAATATAGATCGATTGTAATGCCATATATCAATCCGGATGTATTTATTATGAACCCACTTTAACAAACTATCAAAGTTTCATAACATTTCATTCAGTGTAAATGTAGAACTCACTAAATGGCAATAGTTTTTGTGCGACAGTGCGATGACCAATAAACCAATATTAAATTTTGTTTAAAAAATTTGTGAAAATGCTATCGAAATAAATCAGTTATAGAGATAATCCAAATTAAAAGTTTTTGAGTAACATCGTCGATGCATAGACGACAGCGAGAAGATGTGGATGATAATGATTTGCGCTGAGGCCAACTATCAACAACGATTACCAAATAGAAATCCGCCGCAAGAAGTGTGTGAAAGTTAGCAAGAAATCTTCAGTGAAATTCATAGATGGTCATAAATTCATCATGGTCATTAAATTGCATCCAATTTTTCGTTAAAAACACGGTGGATGTAACGAAAATTTCTTAAAAACTATTGTAATTGCTGAGGTTTTACATTTTCATGTTAAATTGTTGTGTCTATTCATCGATTCTGGTCGCCGTTTCATCATTGCATGCTGCAAATGCATTAGTTGTCATGGATAGACATCGCCAGTGATAGTTTCAGAACGTTTTCATGATACACAACACTTTTTTGATTCCACCAAATACAGAGCATAATCTTATCAGCATTAATATTTCACTTTGGCTGTGATGAACCAGTTTCACCAGGATGTATCCAAGCTGTTTTCTACTCTAGTCACAATTTCAGCAGCAAGTTGATTATAAAAAGACCATTTTAAATACATGTAATGCCGATTTACTTCGTAATACATACAGCGTGCGAGTCATCTACCATAAAACGGATATTTTTACTGCATCACACCTATAATATCGAGAAATTAATTTTATAATATTTATTTAAAATAAATTATGTGTCAATATATTTTTATAGAAAATACTAAATTTAAAAATTCTTTTAATTGTTATTTTCAGCAGTATAAATTCAGCATTTGATGCATTACGGGGTCATGTTCCAACATTTCCATATGAAAAACGTTTAAGTAAAATTGATACACTACGTTTGGCCATTGCATACATTGCATTATTGAGAGAGGTAAAATGAATTATATATTGCAATTAAAATTAAATCCCATCATCACAAAAATTACACTTCAATTCAATCAAATAACATTAAAATATAAAAATTAATTTATATTTATGTAAAATGTGTACAGGTTTTGGAAACAAATTATGATCCACTAACATATGTTGAAAAATGTTTACGCGGCGAAATTAAAGCAGATCGAGCTAATTGGAATACAAGTGGTAATAAGACATTGCTTTCTTTTAGTATTGAAATTTAAGCGTTCATTAATTAATATATTTGTACTTTTTAAATAAATGTCTCCCGTTAGATTTAACAGCACGGTTATCTTGGATAAATTGGGTAAATTTAGGTGTAGATCCTGGCCGAAGAACATTATTAACATCATTAGCATTAACGGCTGATCCAAATTTAAATATGAATTTAAATTAAATATTGCAATATAGTATGTATGTACGTCGTGTTGTATGTAGGCGTGTATTTAGTTTAAAAATCTTAAAATAGAACATGTACTGATTAAAGATCAATAAAACATAAAAATTAAAATGTAAATCTTTGGAATTCATAGAAAATAAATTTGTTTCACAGATTACATGATATGGTGCGGTTTCCTTTCCTATTATATTAGCGCTTAACACATGTGTCAGGCTAGTAGATTGTAGAGAGTGATGTCATCCACACATGACTATAGCAAATCATTCACAAATATCAATTACTGGCGGGTCATCGATTGGATGGACCTTCTATTGAGTCTATCTTATATTGATAATTATATCCGCCATATAGCCACGAATTTATGGAAATTTGTTTTGATTAGCTGCTACTAAATTAAATACAATGTGTGCGTTTAAATAACCACAATGTTTTTAAAATAAAACTTGATAGTAGTTTCGTGTTTTGATTCTGGATTCTGGAGTGAAACGGTTGATCCATTTTTCGCATTCATTGTGATTGCTTATTCCGCCACATAAAACATATCCCAAACAAATTTCTGAATCCGCAATTCGTTGTTGTTTTTGTACCTGGTGTGAAAATAACTATTTCATATACCCAAATGTTTGTGTATAATACTGAAAATACTGCTAAATTTTGATAACTTCAGCGGATGTCAGCTATCTTTTGTAACTTCATTTTGCCAATAACCATAATAATGTCCAGGGTTTATTTGATGTTTTCAGTATAATTTGGACGTTCTGAACGTTTTCAGCATCATCGGTGTGTCTGTACGGCCGTACGTTTAAAATCAAATGTTGTTTGATGGTTGTTGCTGTTGATGGAGCAGCAGAGTCCGTGAAACCATTGCTCAGCTTTAACGATATTTTTCGTACCATTAAAAAGCAATGATAAATCAAACTGCTTTGAATTCATTTTTCTGAAAATAACAAATAAAGTGTTAATTAATCCACTGTAACTTCTAAACGGGGCTGGTTATGAAATGTTTACATACATCTTTTGAACGTTGGCACGATATTGATTATACGGATGGTGATTAGGCCGGCAACGGCTTGAACTATGTGTTATTTCTTAATCTAAAACTGTAGCTATTTAAACAAACACACTAGTTGGCGAGTGTATGCTCCAAAAATTTTAATATTGCAATGAAAAAATTAAATTAAAAACAATATAATTGTAAAATTAACAATTATAAAATTTTGTTTACATACAATAAAATGAAATCGAATTAATTTTATTAGATTTTTGTATTTTTATTATTTATTTATATTTTATTTTTTATATTAATAATAATAATAATAATTAATTAATAAAATAATTTTGTAAATGTAATTCATAAATCACAATCACACACTGATATTAATTAATTATAATTAAATTGTATTATTATTACTATTATTATTATTATTATTATTATTATTATTATTATTATTATTATTAGTACATATATTATCATTAAAAACAATTAATAATAATTACACAATTAAAAATTAATAAATTGTTTACTTATAAAAGAGAAAAAAAAAATGTATTTTTTGCATATCAGAAATAAAAATTGTACTACTTAAAAATTAACATATAATTAAATATATATTATTAATTAATATATATATTGATTGATTAATTAATTATTTTTTATATCTATATTTATATTATTTATAATTATATAAATTATATTATTTAATTTATTATTTATTATTTATTTATTAATTATTATTTAGGTAGGAAAAAATGTATTTAATTTTTGAATTAAAAATGTCAATATTTTTTAAATACAATAACTGAAAAATCACAATTTATTTATAGTTTTTTTGTAAATTTATAATTATCGTAATTGTTGTTTAAGAAACCAATAAATATAATTGCAAATATATTTTTCAATAGTTATTCGATCAAATAAATGTTAAAATAAATAGATTTTTAAAAAGAAAATAATTAAATAGAAAAAAAAAATGTTATTTCCATTTAAAAGTTTTATTTTTATGGCAGTGGGTGAAAAAAAAAAAAGGATGTGAAAACGAATACCACCTTTTTTTTTTGTGTTTGTGTTTTTAGTTTTTTTTATAAAAAAAAATTAATTTTATGTTTTCGCATTAGTTTTTTTCCTACGTGTTTGTGTTTGTTTGTTTGTATTATCATTATCTAAAAAAAAATCAGTCTTAATTAGAGATGGTTTTTTTTTAAAACAAGATTAAGATTAATTAATTTTTTTTTCGTTTCTTTTATTTGGACATTATAAATTTTTTTTTTTTTTCGATTTAACTACAATTCGTAATTTCTTAATTTGTTTCGTTTCGATTTGTTTATATAAATTTTTGATAATTATTAAATAATTAGGAAATGCGGCGAAGAATATATTTTTATTTGTTGATTTTATTTTATAACTTAAAATTACAACTATTTTTTTCATTTCTATCTCATGTGAGATATTTACTGGTGGCAATAAAATATATTTTGTCAAAAGAATTATTGGCAAAAATTATGTACAAAAATTCACTCCACTTCCACAACAGGAAATATTATCAATTGTAAATTTGCTGAAACAATTTTTTTGGCCACCATAATTTAATGGGGCCGTGCGCCGCTAATCACCCATTTAAGGATAATAGTATTATGGAAGCATCTATATTTATCGTTAATTGCAGTACAATTGGTGAATTGTTATATACTCCCATATATGCGAAGTAATTTACCAACTTGGCTGTAATGAATGTTTGTGAAGCAAGTGCAAATTTAACATTATCATTAATTATTGAAGTTTTGACCATTCAAAATGTTTTGCAAAATTCGAATTAAATGGTAGCTATGTGACAACAACACTTCCCAACCAAATTCCAATAATTTTTGACGAGTGGTGTGTGTATGTGGTCGCTATTGCATTGTCATATGGTGTGGAACACAACACCTTTTCGATTTGCTAATTTTGATTGCTTTTCTTGAATTGCATTGTTCAATTTGGTTAGTTTTTCTATGTACACACATCTGAATTGATCGTTTGGTTGCGTGGTTAACACTTCAATATAGACAATATGCCTATGTGATCCCATCAAACTGATAAACATAGTCTTCTTTTGATGAATATCTGCTGTAGAAGTTTTTTGCTCCAGTTTATCTTTCTTGCTCCATTTTCTTTTTCGAATTACATTGTTGTTACATTGTTCATTTTTCATTGCCATCATTTGCAATTCAATTTCCTAAAATGGATCATTTTCGTTACGTTTCATAAACAAATCGCAGACGGATGTGAATTTCTTTAAATTGATGAGTAATCCATATATTTGGTTTTTTTTTGTTTCGAATCCAACTTGATTTAAACTCTTTTCAATGCATGTCGTTGATACATCGAACTGCTCTGCTATTTTACGTGGTTATTGCTTTGATATGCTCGTCATTCATCTCACCTGGTGGACCACCTACACGTTTCGAATCTTCGAGTGAGAAATTTCCAGAACGAAATTTTTAAGGCTTTGTCAACATACACAGGACATAGTATTTTTGTGAACTTGCCATCAGTTGTTTCCTTCGTGCAAGCAAAAAAAAACAAAATATGTGGAAAATGTTTTTTGATTTTACATTTATCAACAACAAAATAAACAAAAAATACACAACCGATCGATACAAAATTTTTTACAGAATGACAATTGAAGTGCCAATAAGTGGCAACCACCAAAAAAAAATTATTATTTCCAATTGTTTATGCTCTAACCCCCTTATTGTACGATACAGTAACCCTGTATCTTGTAAATTAACCGGTTCCAAAATATCCGGTATAAATAATTATTATCGTTCACAAATTATAAATTAATGGCATTGTATTAAATTTTGTAATAACAATCCTAATTCATGTAAGCATGACAAATATTTAAAAACAAATTACAATTCACGATAGGTGTGCAGATTGTAGGCAAAATTCCATTAAGATTTGCATGGTATATTTCTACATCAAGTAATTGTACGTTTCAGATTTCCACTACCTAAAAAGGGTCAATCATATTATCGAAAGAGGCGCAACGTTTTAATAACGAGGAATAAATATTAGAAACATTTCTTAACAAAAACAACTATCAAAAAACGATGAAGAAATAAATATAATTCTATTTGAATATGTGACCGAAAATCTACCCAAAAAAAAAATAGGCAATAACCGCTAGCTCATTTCGTTAGTATGTTTTAAAATTGGTAAATACATTGCTTCTATACAAATACATTTCGCTTCTTTCGACTGTATGTTTATTGCACTTATGACGGACGTCTCCCAAACGTTACTCTTGGCGGGGAACATTACCCATACGCCGACTGCGGTCTACTAAACCTCAGCCGCGATGGTTCGATTGCATCGCTGTGATTATACGGCACGTTGTTGACAAATCATAATTGTTTTATCCCCTTTAGTTATTCTATCTGTTTTCATTTATATTGCGATGGCCAATAAATCTGAAGCTATTTATACTCGCGCAAGTTATCCATAGACAATATCACAGCGCAGTTTTGCTTTTATTTTTCATTAATAAAGAGAAAAATTGCCAAAAACTTCCGCAGCAAAAGGGAAAAATAGTCAATTGACAATGAGTTCTTTATTTAAACGGTGTGAATTCTTGGTCAATGGCCAATAATTCTTTTGACAATATATTGCACTCTGCACCGATGATAAAAACTCATAAATTGAATTACTTTGTTTTTTGTTTCGTTTTTCATTTCGTAATAATAATTTTTTTTTTGCAAATAATTTGAATAAAAATTTTAATGAATGCATTTTCAAAAAATTATATTTCACCTATAAATACATATATTTAAATTTATATACAGTGAAAACTCGATACAAACAATCACATTTTATTACAGTGACAGTATACAATATGCCGATTTTTCTTAATCATATACATTTACATTTATAAATATTGGGCTGTGCACATATCCTGTAATTAACCAGTTAACTGTTTCGACTAGTTTGGAAAATGCCTATCTAAATTACGTCTTGCAAATTGTCACTAAATATTATTTCATGACGAGTATACTCGCGTCATAACACAAAATTTTGTACTATTTTCATGACGCGTATACTCGTCACAAAACAGTTCACTGGTTTATAATGTTATTACATTGCAAATTACAAAAACCTTTTCAATATGAAATTAATTCTTTTTATGTTAATATTTTTTAAAATGAAATATTATCATATAACAAAAAACAATTATACAGCGAAAATAGATATTATTCAAGCTCTTCCATGAATAAGAAACAAAAATTAATTACTTCTAAATTGATCGCGCGCGCGGTGGTTTCTCTAACAATTTTCTTTTCGAATTTTGAAACCACATTTGTAGGGAAATTCTGGAAAATCGATATCTAACCGACTGTAACTTCCAGACCAGATAAATTGTTATCACCTATAGTATTATAATATTTAAGCTAACTGTTTCATAACTGCCCGATAATAACCTCTTCTGGAAAGTATCATTTAAGAATTTTTCATTATTATGGATAAATGAATTTGTGTTGTGTAGTTTGCGGCAACGATCTGCTACAATACCAGAGTAACTAAATAAATATAAAATTAATGGTGTCAGGCAAAGATTTGTAACTATGATTTGTGAAGTGCTAGTCCACTGATCGACATGCAAATTGAAACTGCATGAGATACATGGCATATGGTAAACATTTTAAAAGAACATGTATATAAAGATCTTATACAAACAATTTTTCCATATAAAAAAGCTATCAACAAGAATTGTTATGAGAAAAGTTCAAAAATATATCCATTAAATGAAATATATTAATTACTTCGCCGTGTATAGTGTCGAATATGATAAGGGGAAAGGAATGAAGAATATATTTTCTGTTGTATTCGACTCATTTTACATCAACTTGCGATTGCTATTGAAAAAAGCACAATTTAAATCAATTTTTAAAACAAACAAGTGATATTTCAGTTGAGTAATTTTTAGTATGAAAAATACAGAAAAAACTTTTACTACCGGGCGGATCGAACTTACAATCTCTGGATTGAATGACATACTCTTTAACCACTTATCCACTAAACCATAGCATATATACTAAACAAAGGTTCGCGATTGAACGAAACTGTTGCGCGTAACAAATTGCAATGCAAGGTGAAGAGCACCGTACTCTATCCCAAATATATCTTAATACTATTGTTAACAATCTATCAATACTAAAATGCTAGCTGACATGTCCAAAATCCATGAAATCTACTCATATTCTTTCCGATTGTGATAATCCGTAAAATTTACGCATAGCACGACATCATATCGAATGACATAAAACTGTCTTAGCTAACGGATTGCGTAACAAATTGTTTTCTGGGCGAGTAATACCAGTGAAATTTGTGTTTGAAAAAACCAGTCAATATATATAATTACGAGTTCCTCAGAACCTGGTGAACGTGTATTCATTAAAATCTGTATTCAATATGCAATTAAATTATTGATTAAAATTATACTATATGGTTATTTCAGATAATTGTTGTACAGTATATATACAATATATAGTTAGTTACGCTGTTGTGTTAGCCATTAAAATTATGTACATTTTTTTATATATTTAAAAATGAGCATTATTAACATTATGAACACATTTAAAATTTAATTGATTAATATTAATAAAGTGGCAGTTAATCGTTACGTATAATGATAACGTTTATATGTATTTATGTTTTACAGAGGACGAGTGTTATTATTATTTATTTATTTATTTCTATATAATAGAAGCAATTTCCTAAAAACTATTTTTCTTATAAATTCTATATGTATTATTTACAATCAAACGTACGGAAACCGGTTCAGAAATTTGATTGATGTGGAACACATAAATGTCTTTAAACAAATTGTAATATCATCGTGCATGGTAATAGGGTGTGTAATGGTCGTACACATTGCTAGTATCAGAACAGAATATATTGAAATAGTGTGATATTGGGTTAATTATAGTAAATAGATTAACGTCCTGGAACTCAATGTACTGCCCACACTAACATAATTGTTTTCGCTAAGATCATGCGTTATTCAGAAATAATCGATGAACCGGTTTCTAATTATACAACCGATAGTTCTATGTATAGTAACTTCGGCATTAATCTAATAGAACAATTCTTTATTTTATATGAAGAAGAACAGAAAATAGTATAGTTTAAATGCATCTACAATAGTGGTGCATATGAGCCGCATCGACAAGATAACATTTAAATATATAATATCTTCAAATTCAAATTTGTAGTTCATTTTAATGAAATGCGATATTAAATAACCCTTTGGCAGTGTTTTGTAGTGTAAATTTTACTATTTATAAATTACCCTATCGATTTGCTACATTTGTACTATGGTACATCGAATTAACTAAAACGGTACCAAACCTAAGTAGAAATGTAGAAATTCAAAATTATTTAATATGGGTCACTTAATACGCATTCAATTCTAAAACTATTGACACTTGTATTGATTGGCTTTCGATTGTTTATATACGATATTGATGTGGATATTTAATTTTCCTTTATGTTGAATACGATATAATTTAGTTGAATTATGTATCAAATGAACGCACTAGATAAATTAGTGTATAATAAAAATATTTTCATATCATAGAAGAACAATGTCTAACTTTCTATGTCGCAAATTAAAATTATAGTTAAATATATATACAACTAAAATACAGCCTATGTCCGAAAAATAACCGTTATAACTTTGTAATACTAGTATCTGGTAACGCCTTCTATTGGCTGCTGATTGATTTATGTATTGTGGACCGACCTTTTCCAAACTTTCAATGTTTCATGACAATTTTTTCTTCAACGGTGAGCCAAATATACCACGCATTAAGTGATAGCATTATTGTAACCACCAAATCTGAAACCGTACTGATGATCCGGAGAGATTCCTATTGTCTTCTACTATTTTTAGCA
Organism: Bibio marci; assembly: GCA_910594885.2. Lineage (NCBI taxonomy): Eukaryota > Metazoa > Arthropoda > Insecta > Diptera > Bibionidae > Bibio > Bibio marci. Next base: position 13,724,864 of record OU343116.1, on the reverse strand, counting down.
GTCTAGCAAATATAATCCTTTCTAGTATCTTGCCAATTTTGTCCAGCAGACGCACCGCCACCTTTGGGTAGTAGCACCAGCAATTGTATTTTCCATTTTTCTGGTAAAAGTTACTTCTTTTAGGCATTTCCGCATCATCGTCCATAGTGTATTAAAATGCATTAAGAAAGTCGTTTGGTATTTCGTCAGGGAACCGGTGCCTTCTTGTAATACAAATCGTTTTGCATGCATCGAGCAGTTCGTCATTTGTAGCTACTTCAACCATTTCTTGTCATACCATATCACAGGTTGTGCGGCGTTTTCTAGAGACTAGCTTCATCAAAATTTTGTTTAATAACAGATGATCGATGATCGTCGACTTTCGTCCCGTGTTGACATTGTTTAGTACATCCATTTCTAGGCTCGCTAGAGGGCCACCACTAATGTTCGACCACCAAGCGTTTGTCAATTTATTGTCTCAATCCGTCGTCCATGCCTTAAATTCATCTCCCCAGCAATAATTATCGGCGATCTTTCTTGTGCGTCTATCAACACATCAGTCACCATTGCTTCGAACACTGTTAGCGACCAACTTGGTCGTGCATACTAGATCTGGCAAAGAACGTCTCTCCTATTTTAACCCTAACAATGCCTCCTTTTCAGTGTATGCCTCCTGCAGGGCTATCATGAAAAATGTCGATTATGTATCATAAATATTGCCGATTTCGGATATTACGTTATATAAATTTCAATATTTTCATAATGTCATTTATTTTTGTTGACATTTAATATTGTTACATTTTTATTTATAAACATTAAATTACAATAATAAACCCCAAATTGATGTGGAACCAATTATTTTATAATAAATAAATGTGTTTTAATAATAACAAATATTTACAATAATATTAATTTATTCGACATATAAATAGTTGTCGGATTTGATTGTTCACTATCGTATAAAAACGTCATTTTCACATGATACAAAATGTACGAAATCGATAGAAAAATACGATATCAGAAAATTTCATGATAGCCTTGCAGTACTATTCAATACGTTGTGTGTGTGTGTGTGTGTGTGTTTGTGTGGAAACATTGTTTACCTCTGACTAGCAAATTTTATTACTAAATATAATTGTTTCGCTTTTTTACTTTAATCCATTACAAATTATTTTTCGGACAAAGACAATGTATGTTACGAATAATTTAAAATGAATATGTATTAATGAAAAAGCATTGGGTGCCATAGGCATCGCAGTGTTCAGCTCCTAAACAGTCTCCAGCCCCCTTATAAGAAAATATACCACATACATCTAACAAATGTTTTTGATATTGTTTCTTATATGGGCGACTGTTTAGGGGCTGGGCACTTGTGTCTCTAACCTACAAACATTTTTTTCTTAAAAATTATTGTTAGTGTTTTAAACATTCAGCGCCAGCGATTTACGTTTTACACTTAGCTTAAATTTTATTACTTAATTATTTATTTAATTATTATTTATAACTTAATTATTTATTTAATTATTTATTTAGAATAATATTATTATTAATATTATTATTATTTTTATTATTATTATTATTATTATTATTATTTTTATTATTATTTTTATTATTATTATAATTATTATTATAATAATTATTAATTATAAAATATAATTATTATACACTTTTTTTTTAGCTTTTTTTTGTATCAACAGAAAATAAATAAAATTTTCTTATAATAACAAAATAAAAATATTAAGAGAATTATAAAAAAAAAAAAAAAAAGAATATTTATAATTAATTAAACAATAAATATATATAAAAAAAAAAAATTAAAATTCTATAATTAAATGAATAAAAAATTATAATTAATAATAATAATAAAAATATAATTATTATCAATAATATCAACATATAAAAAAAAAAGAATTAACTATAATTGTAACTTCGTTATGTTTTCTTTTGCCTATTTTGTAATTTAAAAATTATAAATTAAAATTATATTAATTAATTAAATTAATTATTTTTTACTTTACACTATTTTTTTTTTTTCTTTCCTATGAATTCCAACTACCCCAATTCTTACCTTTCGGGCGAAACACAGATTTATGATGATGTGATTGCTGTTGATGTTGATGTTGCTGCTGTTGTTGTTGTTGCTGTTGTTGTTGTTGTTGTTGTTGTGGTGGTTGTTGTTGTTGCTGTTGTTGTTGTTGATGATATAGTTGATTGTTGTTAAGTGCATTAATACTATTTCCATAATTGCCATTGTTATTACTATTATTATAATCATCATTATTATAATTATGATCATAAGTTCGGTCACGAAATTTTTTCTTATAATGTTTTTGTGATGATGATGAAGATGACGATGATGACGATGATGATGATGACGACGAAGACGATGATGACGATGATGATGATGATGAAGATGATGATGATGGTGTTGTTGCTGACAACGTCGATGCTGCTGATGATGAAGATGACAAACTTAAATTAGATGTATTATTATTATTTAATGATGTTTTTGATGAATGACGTTGAAATTTTAACGGCATTTTTATATTTGTACCATTTTCATTTTTATAATTGCTACGTGATTTTGGTGAAGATGAAGACGATGATGAAAATGATGGAAATGTAGAGTTGGCATTAGTAGTAGGCGCTGTGTTGGTGACCGACGTTAATTTATCATTTGTATTAATCGTATTTGTTGTACATGTTGTTGTTGTTGTTGTCGTCGTTGTTGTTGTTGTTGTTGTTGTTGGACTAACTGCCGATGTTACTATATTATTTGTTGAAATATCACCAGATACGGTACTGGTTGCCAACTGACACAACATTAAGGCTGTACTTGTTGATGGACTTGGTGTACGTGGTACATTATCTATATAATCTGATGATGGACTATCTTCTATTGAATCGGTAATTGATTTTAATAATTTTACATTATCATTATTTTTATTATTTATGTTATTATTCGAATTGTTGTTTCTTGACGATGATGATTCTTCGAAATTATTTAATTGTGATGTGGTTGAAGAAGATTGCGATGCAGTTGTTGTACTGGATGATAAATATTGTCGATAAACATTAGTGGTGCCACCAAAATTTGTACCCGAATCAGGACTTGTATTATTACGATGTAATGATGAATATTGTGTGGTTAACTTAATACCTTTAGTATTATTGTTGTTATTTATATGTGATGAATGTGTACCGCCGCCAATATACAATTGATCATTTCGAAGACTGCAGTCTTCAATTTCATTTGAATCAAGATAATTATTATTATTATTATTATTATTATTATTATTATTATTATTATTATTATTATTATTATTATTGTTATTGTTATTGTTATTGTTATTATTATTATTATTATTATTTTTATTGCTGGTGCCACCGCACAGATTACCATTAGTATTATTTTCACGACTTTTTATCTCTTCAAATGAACGACGTTTTTTGGTTACAGTTGATGCAAATTCAACTAACCGATCAAAACCAAAACTGACATGATTACGCCAATTTGTTTCGTCGTCAGCACCACAAATATCATCTGTTATAAGATTGGTAAAAATTTAAAGGATAAAGGTTAGGAATAATATTAAAATATTATCTTCTATAAATGCATATATACAATATTATATACGACGTCTTAGATGTTATATTTATTTTTATAATAATATAAATTTATATTATAATTATATTTATCTTTTCATTTTATTATAAATTAGGTTATGAATGCCCATTATTTTTTTAAAATTTTTTATTAATTAGATTTTTTCTTCTCGTACGTAAAATTAAGCGCAAATACTAAAAAGCAACTATAAAATAATAAAATATGATATTTTTTTCGTTTCTTTAAATTAAATACAAAAAATAATGCAATCTAAAAATAAATAATAATATTAAAAATGAAAAATAGGTACACACATTTTTAGACTCTACAAACACACAACTACAACAACTACAACAACAACAACAAAAACCACGTGTGTAACAAAGTGCAAACAATTATTGTGCGCATTGTTATAATTAAGATATAAAAAATATAATTATAATCGGAATTAAAAAGTAAAATTTAATTGAATGAAAATTTTGAAAATAATTAAATTAAAATAATAATTTTATACTTTGGTAAATTAACGGGCTATATGTTTCCAAAGTGGGTGTATATACCCAGTGTTGGAAACATATCCAAAAGTAGTAATAAATATAACATTTTATTTTTTAACATCTTTTCATTTCATTCATATTATTGACAATTAAATGATATTTTGAAAAACTGCTTGAAATGCTTTATCGCTGCTGTGTTCGTGTACGGAGAGAGTGTGTGGCAATTTTCGACAGGGAAAAAAATAATGGTGCTGATAAAGGGGCTGCTGTAGTTTGTTGTTTGGGTTATCCTTGACAAATAATATTAAGATTGGTTGTTATAACTTTCACATAATGCATTTGGTCACAAATTGCCTTTGTGGTAAATGTTCCTATATATGTGCTAGCAGAAGATTCGACATGGACTTATGTGAATGTGTGCGGCATATACAAAATGCAAGCACATATCATTTGAAAATAAACGATGGATTCTCCCACAATGAACGCGATTGATTTATAAGAATTTCATTTCTGAAACCAGACACTTAGACGACTAATTCATTATTTGGATAAAACAATCGATCTTATAAGGACTAAGGGTAGGAAATCTTTACACCTTATGAAAATCATAACAACATTGTAAATTAAATGTTAAAGGAGATTACTAATAGTTTTTCACACTAATTGGAGCACTACTATTTCTAAAATTTAAGCTAAGATCTTGGAAATAAATTAAACCCCATAGAAATTAGATGATGGGTCAATTGAGAAAAAAAAAAGTCACACACAAAAACATCACATTGAAGATAATGAAAAAATTAAAACACGATAGGTCCGGTTGGTGAAGGTAAAAATCTCACCTCGATTTTAATGTCATGCCGAAAGTAAGTAATAAAAATTGAAATCGGTTGGTTTGTTATTCAGATATTGGTCTCGACGAGTGTAGAACACAAATTTAAAAATTCGGTTATTTTCGCAACGAAGTTGAATCACCACAAAAAATGTTACATATTATTTTCGACTCGATCAGTGGCGAATGGCAAGTAAATTCTGTACACTAATGTGTATAAAAAAAATGTACTCTACTAACATATATATTACCAGCTGTACACACCACGTGATTGTCATCGTGTAAGAGCTTCGTGTAATGGTAATCTGTTGGGGTGGATAATAATTGGAGCAAGCTAAAAAGCTCCTGATAGGGATACCCCAGTCTAGAAGGCCAACAGTGAATGATGTATTACTCAGAATATCCACATAATATGCTATATGCGATATGTGCATAAATGCGACAAGAGTTCATCCGATGCGCTGGAGAATTCAAAGGATACCGGTGGACGTACCACATCGAATGCTATACAATAGGTTAACCAATGTAAAGGAGGATGGTCCAAGGAGATGACAAAAAAAAAGATAATACACCAACAAGCCGGCATCAGTAAAGAAGTAAAAATTTATTGGGGAGCCAGAGCGACTGAACACTGCAGTTGTTCAGGAACCTAGAGGATTAAATTATATATATTTCTTTTTAGAGGAATAAAATATAAGAGATTGATTGAAAGTGTTCTATTTCATTGCAGTATAATAGTGACGGAAGAAATGTGGGGCATGCATCTGTGGTGCCCATTTGTGGTGATATGAGTAGAAACGACAGACAGAAATTACTTGGTGGTCTCTGCGTATCTACCGATGTGTTACTTTGGAGTCTCCATCTAGGCCGTAGAAGATAGAAGCTCTAGTTTGAAAGTGAAGGTTTAATATATAGGTCAGGTTAGTATGGATCTGATGTGAATAATATACACTGTATAATACACATTATACAAGAATTTGTGGTTAGAAATACAGTGTCAACCTTCGCGATGGGAAAAGGTGTAGGGTATAGATTATTCATAGCAATTCCATGTAATGGGAAGATGATGGAACGACAATCAAATTTGAAGATAATATGGATTAAATAAAACTGTATTTCGAACGTACAGTTTGAAACTTCTTAAACAATAAGAAATTAAAAGAAATAGAATGACCTCAAGATAAAGTTGGCTAAATACCAGTAAGTGTTATGTGAAAATATAACCATAACAGGATGGCAACACGTATGAATCGTAGGCAGTCAGAGGGGATAGTAAGGGGCTATACAAATCTATTCTGAATAAAGATGTTTAAACCTTTCCAATCACTGCAGGAGCTGAAATAGTTTCAGTCCTAATAATATTTGGAACCAGTATGTATATCAGGTTGTAAAATCGAATAACACATGGTGGCATTGCATCATTTGGTGAAAAACTGACTCTTCTGTGGAACAGCCCATACTTAAACGGCTTGAAAAAATTAATGCACACCTGTTTGGATACGCAGCGGACGTATACAGCGATATTGTTGAAATTGTATGGAAATAATTTGTAACACTTATCCGATCGTTACTACTATAAATCTATATGCAATACCCACTGTTTCAATATTTCAAAGTTACTGTGACACTATTGAAACCTTAAATCTTATTGAATCTATCTTGACTTATAAATTATAATAACAGGAAAGAAAAGATCAGCTGTTATTATTATGAAACGGCGACATTAACTTGCTGAATATAATATTTCCATATTAAAAATGAGCAATTATGGTTTTGTTAAATACAAAACAATATTAAAAAATAAAACTACAAAATAATAAAAATGTCGGAAAACACATAAAACGTAAGAAAACCAAAAAAAAAATAAATAAATAAATAAATTAAAAATTATATATCAAAAAACACCACCATAGGAAAATTACTAAATCTTACATAGAAAATCATCAGCACACGAAAATTTAATTCATTTCAAAGCAAATTTATTCAAATACAAACTACAAAACTACAAATTATTAAATGAAAAAAAATCTAACGAATAAGATGTTATCAAAACCACAAATTTACCAAAGCATTAATAAATTAAATTAAAATAAAATAATTTTTTCTGATTAAGTGAATTTATAAAATTTACAAAAAAAAAAAAAATAAATATTGATTGATTAATTGTTCAAAAAATAAAAAAAAATTTAAAACGAATTTATTTCTATTTATAATAAAACTTTTCAGTAATTTAATTTTAAGTACTCTCAATTTATTTAATTTAATGATTATATTTCCTTTGGATGAAGGATTTATGTCAATGTCAATGCTACATACATAGAAATCGTCATGTCATAATATCACACAGTTAAGTAAATTGTTATTATTTTATATAAAGTCCTGAAAAAATTTGGCTTACTATTTTCTTGTCACGCAGGAGGCCGTGCAGCATCCACAAAAGAAATGATGTGTTTTTTTATTTTGAAATATGAAAATAGTAAACAAACATCACAAATAAGGTGTAATCACAAAAGCGATGAGCCTCAAATTTTCCGATGTTTACAGTAATTCCTAACAATATATAAAATAACGTGGATTATACAAAATTTCTACTGTGTAACGATACCATCCAATCAAAGATAAACAATACACAAGTAATTACACTATTATTGTTATAGTTCCGACAAGTAAATACAATATATTGTAATAAAAAATGATTGACAACGTGCACTAAATCTAAACTATCGCAGCAATACAGCGTGTCCCAATTTACGACAACAATACGAAAATACAATAGGTTCTCTGGGTAATTCTTAGTCAAAAATTTAATATAACCAATTCGACTTCGGTACGAAGTTTAATAGAAAATACCCATCCTGCATATAAATATCTCCTTAAATTCGAACGGGTGGTTATCGAGATACTTATGCAGTCGAATGTTGAATGTTGAAAACGCGTTAAATACAATTTTTCTTTTTTGGAAAATTGGTTCAAACATAGATCGAAAAACCAATTTGAAAATGTTATGGTCGGTATAAGTGTAAAAACTTAACACATTCATAAGTTTTTATTGGAGGTATAACAAGTTTGGATCTCAATTGTGGATTTCTCAAATTCTCAAATAACCATAATTCATCATCATTAGTTGTTTCATTTGTTTCTAAAAGTTTACTTACATTGACTAAAAAGGAGGAAAATGCCATGCGAACTGCGAAACAACATCGCCGTTTCCTTGCTTGCCAAGCAAAAAATGAAAAGTTTCTGGTGATGAAAAGACTATTTACATGGACAATCCCAGTAGATTCATATCAACATCACCGACAAAACAGAACATTTACGATCACTCACACGGTAATGTTTAGCATTTAGTGGTGTCGCCAAGGAGTTGTGTAAATTTCTTAAAACCTAATAAAAACTGTTACTGTTAATGTCTATATGGCACGTCAATTGAACAAAGAATTGTTTCGAAATAGATCAGCCATATAACGAGTAACAATCATAATGTCTTACTCTTGCATGCCAAAGCCAAGGATACACTGTTGCTGCTAGTTAGTTAGAAGTTTTCGCACACCCAGTGTACTCACTCAGACATAGTCGCATAACATATAGTACAAGGCAACAAAGGAAATATAATGTATGTGCATTGAAATCAAATAAATTGGAAGTACCCAAATTGTTAAAGTTAAAGTTTCATTACCCATAGTAAGTAAGTAATTCGTTTACATTCTATTTTAGTTTATATATTATTATTATGATGAAATGGTACAGTATTAAGTTATGTTAAATTGCTATGTGTGATGTTATATATGTGTGTTTATTTGGTCGTGGTACCTGCCATAACTCACCTCAGTCATATATTTTGCCTAAATTGCTGTGTATATTTTATCATATCATAATTATATGTTTTAATTAAAACATTAATAAATCGTCCAAAAAATTATAAAATGAATACATAAAGGAAAAAAAAAAAAAAAAAACCAACTAAAATTTACTACCGCCTTTGTGTGAATTACCATGGGCATTAGCAGCATATCCAAATATTGGTAATTTCTTATAAGGTCGGTCATTATTATTATTATTTTTTGTACCACCTACTGCAACAGCAGCAGCAGTTGATACTGTGCCATGTAGTATAGATTTAATATATGTTGTTGAACAGGTACCGCGGCCTGGGACCACCAAAATATAATCAATTAAATAAAACAAATAATAATAGTAATAATAATAATAACAATAATAATAATAATAATAATAATAATAATAATAATAATAATAATAATAATAATAATAGTAATAATGACTAAAATAAAAAAAAACTATAGAATTGTTTTTCTACTGTTCAGAGATAAATTTTTATAATTATGTAATAAAAAAAAATTACACTAAAACAAAACAACAACAACAATAAAAAAAAAACTATTAAATTCTACTATTTTTTTTCATCTTTTCTTAAGTCAATGTGAGAAAATAGTGTGCGACTACATTTAAAGAAAATAAATGAGTAAAATTTAAATTCACATGCAAAAATTTTAGAGTACGATATTATTATAATTATTTATATTTATTTTTATAAACTATTTAAAAACGAACGCTAATTGCATAGGAAAAGTTATGAGTTCAATTAATATGTTACAATAATAAGGAATCTTGTGACACGGTGTCAATCCATCAATTATAGTACAATTCCGAATTCAATAAAAATTTTGTTGTATCAAAAAAAAACAAATAATTTTGATTCCTCAAATTGGATATGAAATTTTTTCTTAATTTTAGGTTCTGTCTTTAAACTACCTAATAACTGTGTCTTTATATTTACTACTTTTCAACAGAGAAGATTAAAATTTGTTTGTTTGTGGCGTCGTACTGTGTATTTGATCTATATCTATATTTATAGCCGAAAATTCTCATGGCTAAATGCGTGCAGTAAAATGTTCTATTAAGATTCTTAAAATACTGTACAATTCCGTATTGACAGATAATAGCTGCAGATAGATCTGATTGGAAAATTGTATTGGAGAAAGATTAAAACCACACCGGCGGATTTTAAGGCCATGCAGTAAGACAAAAAATCAAGAACAAAACGTGAAAAGATGGAGATACGTTGTGCCCAAAATCGAAGCAGATGGCACGTTTTTTTTGACGCTCCGTGTTACCGCGTGGCGGAGAAACAAAAATTAATGATCATCAGCACATCAATTTCAAATTGAACCACCACTTTTTGTATTTGTTCTAAAATAAAAAAATAAATAAAATAAATAATTCGATGTAATTAAATCACGTCTCACAATCGGGTTAAATTATAGCAAGTCATATTACTCCAAATGGACATGGTATGGCATCTACTAAGCATTCATTGCAGCTAAGTTGATAAATTACTCGGCATTGTAATTGTTGAATAAAAATAATGGAATTAAAGAAACAGGTATATTTTAATAATTGAGCAGTTGAATTGCTATCGATAGTCCGATGCCGCGTAATTTATTTAACTTGAATTGTGCTTGGAAGTAATATGGATTGATGATGATACTGTGCGCCACAATCTACTGATAGCATCTATTTTCCCAGGACATCAGTTTTATTTTTTGTATTTCCCACCTACACACGGTGTCAATGGCTGTGTTCACTCAAAAGAATCGTTTTTCTTCCGATGGTGACAACAAAAATTCCAATATGGCATTAATTAGCATGAAAACATAATACGGTTTAGTGAACGAAAATAGTTTATGGTTTTATTCAGTCAAATGTGACAAATGTGTGTGTTTGTGAGACCCATTTCTTACACATCTTATGATAAAACTCAAGTCTGCTATCTATCTGTAGATTAATTAAATCTGTAATTAAATGTATTATTAATAATTTAATTAATTATTGTGGAACAAATGTTATAGGAAAAATATGTGAATAATAATTCAGTTCTCCAGTATTTGCTTTCATATTCATAGGAATTATTCCAAGAAAATTTTGTCAGTCGATAAAACTTATGACGTTATCGTTGACACAAAATGGCATCAAAATATGTTTGGGTCAACGAATAATTACCCATAAATATCAGAATTTTACGAATATTTCGAAAAAATTGAACACACCCCCACTGTAAACTCAAATGGTCGTAATGGACAAATTTATTTAGCGACTGCGGACAATGGAACGGATGAAAACTGCTATAGCATAGGTTGCAGTTACATCCAAAAAGTAGGTAGCTGTGGGCTAATAATCAACTGTGGACGAATTAATTATTCACTTTTGCAGGCCCCACATATAAAGATAGAGATAACGACTATCACCATCACTCAAACGCTCAGAGGTTGTCATAAAAAAAAATTATGAAGCAATACTTTTAGGTGATCTAAATGGAGGGTTTTCAATTGTGGTTGATAAAATATGACTTAAGATTGTTAATCATTAAAAATAGAACAAATAACGTTATAAGTAACAGAATTAACATACTTAAACTGCGTGAAACAATATTTAAGGTTAGCATCAGTGTCGCAGAGTGACGATAACCTTGAATGGCAAAACACTTGCTAAATTAATAAGGAGATTTCTATAAACTTAACATAGTTCTAGATCAGACTAAAAGAAAGTAAAATAGATTTCTCAAACCACTTGGGGGCAGAGGGTATTATTGGGGCGAGTAGACAATTAAAATTTAGGCTTGCACGATTAAGGCACTAACTAATTTCAGCAATTAAACACAGTACTTTACACGATCGATCAACACCGAACGCTACCACCTCGCACTACAAACATAATCTTATCTCTGTGATTTTATTTAAAACCAAATCTTGTATTTGTATGTATTTCTCTCAAACGATTTGTTATCATCAAATTATTATTGGAATTGAAAAGAACATAGCGCGTCAACCGCATGTTTTATTTCTATTCCACAAAACAAAGGAATCATATTAATTAAAAAAAAAAAAAAATAGTGAAAAATAATTAAAAATTATAAAGAAAAAGAAAGATTAAAAAAAAGCTTCATAAATAAAGAAACAATGAAATAATAAATTTCATAATAAAAAAGAAGGATTAAGGATACTATAATTAATTATAAAGAATAAATAATCAAAGATATTTCTTTAAAATTAATATACTCTTTTTTGAGAATGCACAACTTTTATGTGTCATTATTTTTAAACGTATGTTAATATCGACCGTAAAAAGTAATACCGGCGAAACACATAAACAAAACTAATAAACAAACATTTACAACAAATTACTTACCGTCATCATTTCTGTGCCTTATACTATTGTGATTACGATCATCCGATGTTAATGAATTAATTTCAGGATTCATCAATTCCATTGATGTTGAATGCTGTCGATCAATTGTTGAGGATGAATGATGATGATGATGATGACGATTTTGATGATAATGATCGGTTGCATCTAAACTATTATGTTCATCAATGTCATAATGTGCAAGTTTTGATGCACGTGGACATGAATCTAATGGTGATGTACGTTTCATTCCATGATCTAATATAGATGAATTCAAATTACATTAATTCCAAAGATTTATTAACATTTTAATTGTTGTAATTTTCGAAAAAGTATTAATAAATATTTATGTAAAATCAAATTATTTTTTTAATTGTTACCATCAGATTTTAAAGATTTTATTGGTGGAATAATTGGTGCATTAACTTTTGTTTTGGCAAAACAACGTTGTTTTTCTTCTTCATTTATTTGAAACGATGCAATTACACGATCTTGCAGTGACGCTGCTAAACCTATATGAAAAATATTAATTGCATTTTGTTATTAAATGTGTAAATTGTATAATCTATTTATTTAACTATATACGTATATTTCAAATCATCATATTGTTGTGAACAACACATAAATGGCTAACCTATTTATTGGTACAGCGTATAAATATTTTAAAAAAATTGGTATAACTTTTGTTATATTTACTTGATTTTTATAATTTGAACAGAATAAAAAAATCTTCAAAATCAAATCAAAATATTCATAGAAAATATATATGTATGGTACGAATTTCTTCATAATTCAGCGTTTCATACTATGTACAAAATATGTAGTTCAATATACGCACTCTGCATTCGTTGTCTTATAAATATTGAAACAAAAAAAAACTAAATTTGAACTTGGAATTATTTTATGAAAGTTATTTTACAATATTTTAATATAAATAATAATGAAAATTATTTGAATCGTAATTTCCAACTAATACAATATCTAATTGATTAATTTAAAAATTATATAGAGCGGCTAAACATTTAGTATAATACGTCATGTTTTTGTGCTCCGATCGAAAAATGTATTTCCTTCATATGAAGGCGATCGCTATTCAGTACTTTGACGCTGAATTTCTAGCACGTATTGAAAACACCATATTTCGTCACCGCAGTTACAACAAACTTTAAATGCACATTTCGTATACAAATTTTTTCAGACAAAATTCAATGAATTGTTGTTTTTCGGTATTCCAAAGTTTCATTTCCATTTCTCAGACACTTTCACGTATTCACGCATTTTTCAATGTTTTCTTCAATAATTGTTTCAGACGATCGACTAGAATGCTCATCATCATTTATTGTTACTCGCTGTCTTCTGTGAATCGTATATGCCATCTATAAACTTGTGTTTTTGATATACAATTATCACACCATATGGTATTTTAAGCAAATCATACGTTTGAGTAACATTTCAATGAAACAAAATGTAATGTTTATTCTTTGTCCTTTATATATATTGATCAGTGGCGTGCGGTGACAATTTAGGCTAGGTGTGCAGAATAATTATATTCTTGTGCAAGTGTATATGCAATATTATAGAAAATGCGCATATTTTGATTCCTTGAATTTTAACATGGACAACAATTAGGAAACGTTTCTATAGTGTTTCTTTTATCGCTTTTTCTATTCTAGTATTACCAAATGTTTTAATATCGACACTATTACGAATATGCATTTGAGTTTTCTCATGTTTTTCTGCAGCTGCATGCAGATGTGATAAATCATTGTAGCCAGTTTTTGTCCATACTACATTATCTTTTAAGGATGCAAATATTAAACATGGGAAACAAAATAGTTTTTTTGTATAACAACATCCTGATAGCCAACGGAATTTTTCATAGGTACTTTTTTTGAAATACAGTTGATAATATTGTCCTTTTACTTTCGTGGTTTGAGTAAATTCAATTTCAGGTGTGGGACGCTCAAATTTAACAATTTCATTTTTTTCAGAAATATTTCTCCTAGAGAAAGAATTTCTAATTAAATCGCAAATTTTGCAATCACATGTAGAGGTAGACATTATTTTGTAACTCAAGAATAAAGAAATTATAATTATATTCAAATACCACAATCTACTTTTTTTATTGCTTTAATTTAAAATTAATTAATGTACAGTTACAAGCTGTAACTAAATCGACTATTATGAATTCACGTTCGAGTAGATTAATGGATCGTAAAGTAATGGACAAAAAAAAATGTAATCAAAATTGAAATAAATAACAAATGCAATACAATAATTATACGTTTAAATTTTAAAATGTTAATTGATATGTTGTTTAGATCGAATAAAATATAAATATAAGCAACATAACTATACAAAATGTAACCAAAAAGTGACCAAAAAAAAGCAACTAGCAAATTTTGAATATGAAATCGGTTTGAAATAGCAAAAATAATGTTTGCGCGATCAGATAATTTCTATTTTGTTATTTATGCAAGTATGAATGCTATGTATCACATTGATATAATAAATATAGTAGTATATTATATTATTATAATGTTAAAACTTTCATATATGCATATCGCAAAACATTTATTTTGCTAAATTTATAATAGAATAGAGTTGTTCTCATACAATTTTTTTTTTTACTCAAACTATTCTACAATACAAAGCGCAAAAATGAATTTTAACTACTTAGTATTTCTCCTACTGCTACACTCAATGACTTTCTCATAAAATATAGAAATACAAACATATGCATTAGCAAATAAAAAAGCAGCACAACAGAAATGAATTTCTCTTACGTACAATACAGTACAGCAGAAATGAATTTTTATACATACCAATACATACTAGAAATATAAATACAATGCAAGGTGGAAAAATTCATTTTTGCTAATGCTGTAGTAGCATTTTTGGAATAAAAAAAAAAAAAATAGGGAGAAAAACTCTATTATAAATTTAGCAAAAAAATGTTTTGCTCACGGAGATATTTTTATATTTTAAAGTGAATCATATGAATTGGTTTATATATCGGCTATGCTTAGCTTAGTTGTATCGTCGTGTATAGTATATTTACAATATTCTTTACCATATAGGGTGTGTATTTAAAATAATGCCAGTATTTTTTCATTATTTATAATTTTGTAATAATGAAATAATTATTATTATCTTAAATTACCCAGATAATTAATTGTTTAATTTTTTATAAAGAAAAGACGATTTGTTACAGTGAAATTTTACAAAAATCCAAGGTGTGCTCTGCGCATTCTGCGCATTAGACCGCACGCCACTGATATTGATATACATATATAAAAACAATACAATAAATAATATACTTACCCTCAAGAGGTGGTGGAGCAGGTACATTTATTGTATTCTTTTTAGTTCTATCATGAGCGGTTATCATTGTTGTATGTTGTTGTGATGAAATTTTTGTGTCATCAATGAAATATGATTCTAAATATGGTTTCATATCAGCACGAGGTAGTGGCATATAATTTGAATGTTGTTGATGTGAATGATGCTTTGAACTACTTCCAATAAATGGTGATTGATTTTGACTTTTTGATAAACGATGATGACTTGCTGCAGTAGATGAATTATAACCACAAGTTGATTGTTGAGAAGATGAAGATGAATATTGTGGTTGTGATGATAAACGTGGTGATATAGTTAATGAATTGCGTGAATTATTATTAGATGATGGCAATGTTGGTAATGATTGACTTAACTGTTTATGGGTATAAGCTGCATGTGCTAATGTATCTAAATTATTTTGACCATGTAATAATAATGGTGATTTTGTTGCTTCACGTGTATGTTGTTGTGGTCGTGATAATACATAATTACTGTTATTATTGTTAGTATTACTGCTATTGCTATTATTATTATTTTTATTACTCAAATGATGTTGTTGTTGCTGCTGCTGATGATAATTTGATGTTGGAAGTATTTCATCGAATAAACGTACATTAACTCTTTCGGGACGCTCAGCATTTGTGTTAATTACGGCACCATTAGCTGCCAAGTGAATTGATGATTGTGGTAATATACCTGCGCTCATATTTACAGCAGCATTTATTATTGATTGTTTTGAAATTTCTAATGTTCGTTCAATTTCACCATTTACTAAATCTCCAATTGTTTTCGTTGCTACAATTGTACCAGATGGTAATTGCTGCGCTAATTTTTCTTGTGATAAATGACGACGTAATGCCAGTTTAGCTGGCGAAACTTGTGTATAATCCGGTAGATGAGTGGATGATGAGGATCCCAAAGTTAATGGTGCTACTGAAGATGATGAAAGTTGCATATTGGAATGAAGATTATTATTTTGAAAATTATGATGAAGGTGATGTGACGAAGAACGACTATTTGAATAATAACTATCAGAATGATTACGAAGTGTTTGAGTAGGTTGTTCGTCAATTTGTTGTTGATGATGTCGATCATATTTTAAATTTTCAGGTGATTTAAATTCATTATCATTATCATTATTTTTAGATGATCCAGCTATAGAACCATCACGTTGATACATTAATATATTTGGTGTTACGGTACGCATATTTTGTTGATTAGGATTTGAATTGGTAACATTTGGTGAAATTGTTACACTGAGACTCTTTGGATATGGCGTTATTAATGCTGTTGATGTTGGTAATGGTATTGACTGAGTTGATGCATCTGTTGAATATTTTAATGTTGCCGCACTTATATTTTTATTATTATTATTATTAATATTATTATTATTATTATTATTATTATTATTATTATTATTATTATTATTATTATTATTATTATTATTAATATTATTATTATTATTATTATTATTATTATTATTATTATTATTATTGTTATTATTAATATTGTTATTTACAATTTGATGTGAAATTGAATTTGAATAATTTTGTGATAGCTGCATATGTTGAGATGACCCGAATTGGCTATTAACTGGGGATATTGTAGTTGATGGATTTAGTTGTTGTGTCATTGTAACAGCTGTTGTTAAATTATTTAAATTTGTTGATTTTGCCGATTTAGTTGATTTATTCGATTGTGAATTTGATGATGATTGAGCTGAAGTTGTCTTTTTCTTTGACGACGAAGCGGCAGCGGTGGAGATTGTGGCAGTCGAAGTTGTTCCTGTCATACTGGATGTAGAGGTACCAATTCTGATAGGTGGAGGTTTAGGTTTTATTCTATCAAACATTTTTTTAACATCAGCTTGTCGTTGCTGTACATTTTCATTAAGTGCAGATTCTATTAAACTTTTTAGTCTATCTTCAAAATTTACTACCTGAACTAATTTGGCATTACTAGATTTAGTTTTAATATTTGGTGCAGCAGCATTGGAAGCTGATGTAAATGTCGTTGTATTACGCTGTTGAGTTTTTGTAATCGTTGAAGGAGCTGGCATTAATGCAGCATCACCACCATTGTCAGTAGTACTTATTTGTTTCTTTTCAGATGATGAATCCTTTTTATTACAATTAGTATTATTACTATTATTAATGTTATTGTAGTAATTATTATTATTATCGCTGTTATTACTACTATTAAAATTATTAGTATTATTATTATTATTATTATTATTATTATTATTATTATTATAATCATTATTACCATTACTATTATTATTATTATTATTATTATTATTATTATTATTATTGTTATTGTTATTATTATCATTATTATTATTATCATTATTATTATTATTATTATTATTATTATTATCATTATTATTATTATTATTATTATTATTATTATTATTATTATTATTATTATTATTATTATTATTATTATTATTATTATTATTATTATTATTATTATTATTATTATTATTATTACTATTACTATTATTATTATTATTATCATCATCATTATCATTATTATTATTATTATTATTATTATTATCATTATTATTATTTTTATTATTATTATTATTATTATTATTATTATTATTATTGTTATTATTATTATTATTATTATTATTATTATTATTATTATTATTGTTATTATTATTGTTATTATTGTTGTTACTATTATTATTATTATTATTATTAGCATCATTATTATTATTATTATTATTATTATTATTATTATTATTATTATTATTATTATTATTATTATTATTATTATTATTATTATTATTATTATTATTGTCATTATTATTACTATTATTGTTATTATTATCATTA
The DNA here is from genome assembly GCA_910594885.2 of Bibio marci. Lineage (NCBI taxonomy): Eukaryota > Metazoa > Arthropoda > Insecta > Diptera > Bibionidae > Bibio > Bibio marci. The sequence continues at coordinate 13,706,570 of OU343116.1, read as the reverse complement.
TTATTATTATTATTATTATTATTATTATTATTATTATTATTATTATTATTATTATTATTATTATTATTATTATTATCATTATTATTATTATTATTATTATTATTATTATTATTATTATTATTATTATTATTATTATTATTATGATCATTATCATTATTACTACTGTTATTATTATTATTATTACTATTATTATTATTATTCAAATTAGGATTCATAAATGTGCCAGCTTCAATTTGACGTCCAGTTTCTAAAATTTTTTGTGCTAAAATTTCGGGATTCTTTTCTTCGATTTTACCAATGTCGGGTACATAAGGCCATGCTCGTGTTCGTAATAACAATTCACGTTTTTTTCTTCTTCGACTATTAGATTTTGCTTGTGGTGATGTCAGAACTGGTGACGGTAGCTGAGTAGGAGACGGCGATGTAGTTGTAGTTAATGGTGTCGCCATTTGCTGTTGTTGCGCCTCTATTTCAGAGTGATGTTGTATTTCATGTTGCTGTAACGATGCAACTGTAGTTTGTTGTGTTTGTAATGGTATATTTATTATTAGAGGTGTATTGATTTGCTGTTCATTAGTATTCTTTTCCATTAAATCTAATTCACTTTCAAGAGAATTCATTTCTGTCTGCAATTTTTTACGATATGCTAATGTATTAGCAATTTCTTTAAGTACTAATTCATGAGATGTTACTGCATTTATATCAACTAAATCACCATTGTATTGTCCTGATTTTTTTAATGTGTCAGTAACATCTTGTACACGTGCAATTATTAAATTCTTTTGTTCTAGCTCAATATCTGCTACATATTTTTGTAAATTATTCGATACTAATTGTAATTCTTTGTGTCGACCTACAATTTCTTTTGCTTTGGCTAATAAATCATTTTGGCTAGTTATACTTATACCTAATTCACTTATACGTGCTTTCAATAAGCCTACGCTATCATCGATCAATACTTTAATTTGTTTTTCCAATTGGCTAGCACGATTTATTAACGACTTATTACGTTCCTTTTCGGTTGCTATTTCTTTATTAACATTGCCCTTATATGAATTAGATTTCATTTCTTCTAATGCTGTTAAATATTGCGTACGAAACATATCTAATAAAAGTTGTAAAGCATATGGTGTGTCACCAGGTGCAGTTGGTAATTCTTCATGCAACATATCACCAGCCAACGATGTCAACTGCTGATCAACACAACCGGGGGCTGGTGGTAATTTTTTACCAATAACATCTGAGCTAGTACTTGACAATGTATGAGTATGTAATAAATCTAAACCGATAATTTTAATAGGACGTTTGCCTTTACCAACACCTTTACGTACACGAGAATTGTTTGGTGCTGTACCATTTGCACCACCACTAGTAACAACAGGCCGTTTTCTTTGTGTTGCCACTTGATGTAATAATTGTTGTTGTGTTGCTTTTGTTGCTGCTTTTCGTGTTAATTTTTTACGTTTCTTATGTGTACCCATTGACCGCGATTGTCTTGATGTACTCGTATTATTATTATCTTCATCATCACTTTGACTAGGTAGATCTTTATAACTGGTACACCAATCTGTCCATGCGCGTCTTGTTGTTGGACCATTTGTTATACATAAAACTTCGGTTTCCGAATCTGTAGTATAATCATCCATTTTATTTAAATTCGCACGTGCACGTACGGGTCGGTTATTATTTGACAAATTAACATTACCATTATTACTTTCATTATCCATGCCTTTATGATTTTTTAATTTTTGAAAATATCTTTCCAATTTTGTTCTATCAATAATGTGTAAATAATATGAAACTGGTTTTCCTGTCCATGATACTGAACCAAGTAATGGTGACATTTCACTAACATGCATAATTGTACCAATATCACTTAAATTTCTAAAATAAATTAAAAGATTTACATTAGAATTATGTTTTTTTTATATACAGTAAATATTTCGTCGTTATTATTGTCAGTTATTGGAAGCAGACAAGTTTCTCCGGAAAAATTGGATGGATCATTTAATGGCGCAGTGATTAGAGCATTAATTCCATAGGTTATGAGTTCAATTCCGGTACTGACATGAAAAACAATTGTTCAGTATTTCTCATATTGAAAATGGCTCCAATTGAATTACCATAAGTTTGTCTATGAAATCAAAAAGCGAATATCTTTGAAAATATGGTATTGGACGCTCTTCAGAGATTAACAATAAAAAGAGGACGAAAATGGACCAAAATAGTTGTCTGATTCGATATACCAGAAAATATTTAAACAATTAGATGGAACCTAGTGGAAATGCACTAAATAAGGGAAAACATTACCATCAACTTGTAATGTATTACAAATAATATTTATAAAAATAATTATTAAGATACACTTGGTGACAAAAAAAATGTAGAGAAAAGAACAACAAAAATCGGTCCGTATTGTTCATTTGGACATATAAATTGCGAATAATCGATCACATTTTGCAAAGAAAAAACATGAAGAAAATACCTCACACTTGTTATTTAAGAACCACTCCATCCTGTATAAATTAATTATGCGCAATAAAATCAATATATAAAATGACAGTCATGTTTATGTTATGATCTGAAGGGAGTGAAAGGTTCCAAGGAGTACCGATCTCATATATGTGTTAGTAAAGATATACAAAAAATTATAAATTGAGTTTAATTATTAATTAATTATTTTGGTTTTTTTTTTACCTATCAGTAATACGAAAATTTAATGGGCAAAAACTTTTTGATGATACAATTTTTGCGCCATCTTTTAAATCAGCAAAACGTTCTTTTAATTGATGATCAACCGTTGGTCCAAATGCAAAATTATTCACAAATACAACGGTAGCACTGTTAATTTTTTCAGTATGTTCATCAGCTAAAAAATCACCTTTTATCAATTCAAATTCACCATATTTTTTACCAAACCATCTCATCCATGAACGAAATATAATATCCATATCAAGAGCATATTTTGATGGCACTTCAGCACGTTCAATGCCCACGCATGCACGTAATGGTTTTGATGCAGCCATTTGTAATACAACTTGACCAACACCAGAACCCAAATCAATAAATATATCTTCATTAGTAATCTCAATTTGATCAATCATTTGACATACTAATTCATATGATGTTTCACCATATACTTCGGCAGAAAATGGTTCATATTGATTTAATTTTTCTGGATCAATAATAGCTGCATTATAAACTAATTGTAGGATGTGTCTTAAAAGACCACGTGATGCAAATTTATTTAAACGATTTTGTAACAATGATGTACCACGTTCCTATATTTATAAACGATTGGAGGAAAACAATAATATAGAAAAATTATAAAAAAAAACTAGAATATGAGAACATAATTTTAATTAGTATATGAAATTATTATTATACATCAAAATATTAATTTTTATAATCTTACCAATGACACAACACTATCAACAGCTTTATTATATTTTTCACACAATTCACTCATAACTTTATAATGTGTTGTGTCGATATCATTTACTTTTAATAAATCAATTGTCGATCGTATTTCAGGTACATCATCACATACCCATTTTATGGTATCAATAATTTCCAAACCACTATCATGTTTGTCGGCACCTGTTCCAATTTGTAATGGCCATGTATAAATCATTGGTTCGCTACCAACTGGTGAATTTAATTGTAATGCTTTAAATTGTATGGCAGCCATTTTAGTGATTTTTTCCCGTATAGTATATTTACTCTTGTATTTTTATTTATAATTTTTAACATGCATTTTTAAAAGCATGCATTTGTATTTAATTTAGTTTTTAGCATAATTCTGAAAATATTAAAATAAAATACAAATTAATATAAAGCTACAATAATAATTGATTTCAAATATTTAATTAATAATTAAACAAACATTTAATATTATAAGGTGAATAAATATTGTACCAAAGTAATATAATAATAAAAGAAAGATTAAGATAGAAGGGAATTGGGTGCTGTATGAGTTAAAAGAAATAGATATCAAAAGACGAAAAACCACTTAAAAGATTTTACCTCAACGACACAAAAGAAAGTTTTTAGAACTAGGATGATGAAATATTTACTTATTTTGACAGTCTTAAGCGGTGGACACGGCTGAGTCATCAACGTCACAAACAGTATGCAACATCCATCGAAAGTATTCTATGAACTACTGAAACCTGGTGAAACGGGTACTGGTGATCGCTACCAACAACAATTTAGGCAATATTGGCCTGTACAATGATTTTGCTACATAATAGTGCTCAAACGAATGTTTCAAAACCAGTGCAAACATGTTTGACTGGTAGATCTAAAATGACGAAGAGTTCTATCGATCATTTGCCAAAAAAATGGAAAAAGACCATAGATAACGATGGTTAACACTTTTCCTATCAAATTATTCATTTTGTTATTCCAATAAATACCTTATTCAAACAAAAAAAATTACTGAATAACTTCGTGTCCGATGCGAAAACTAAAATCAATAAGTTATATTTTTATAAAAACTATTTTAGGAATCAATTATTATATAATCTCCATCCTTTTCTATATTACATAATCGTAACTTTCTATACTAATTCATTGATGCCAGAGCTATAGAATATTGCAATTCAAACTATTCTGCAGTGATCGCAATAGATCATAGTCTAAAAGAGCAAGAGTGTATGGTGAATGATGAAAAATTTCACTAATCATCTAATTATGTTTTTGTAACGTTTTTGTGCCATCTGTGGTCTGACATTATCATGGTGGAAAAGGATACCTTTTCGGTTATGAACGATTTTTTTTCATTGCTTTATTCAATCCAATGAGATGTTCATGTTTTTTATCAGTTGTTACCATGCGATACAAGTATTTTTATGTCGTCTAATAAGCGTAACGGCAGTCGAATTGCTAATTTCTTACAACCAAAAATGTGGTACACATGCATCATAATCTATCAAAATCATGAGTGTCATTATCGAAGATCTTGCTTTCAGTTTATAATTTTTTTGTTTTACTTATGGTAGTTCACACAGAATAGCACTGACAAAATTTGAATTATTTGATGTCATTATGTTATCATATTACTTAACCATTCACCATCTGGATGCTTTTCAACCGTTGCTAATCGGCGGCATCCAACGTCATGGTACTTCATTTTCTGATATTATATATTCATTTTTATACATGACTTTATTGGTACAATTGAGCCAAAATTTTTGTTAGTAATTGTTCAATGTTACTGCGTATATCTGGCCGTATTTTACATTCAATATCGTGTTGGCATCTATAGTGTTGATATTTTTTTTCTTCTAGGTCACATGATGCATAAGATATTTTCTTATTTTTATTCTTTTAGTTTTAACATTAATTTCAACATAGTTTAAAAAAACTATTCCAATTATAAAATCCTAATGTAATATTACGTTGTTATCGCTACTATATAGAGATAGAAATATTAAAATATTAAGTTTTACAGTTGACAAAGACTTTAGTGTATGATTTGTTTAGTAATTAATTTGTATACTGCTCTTTGCATACTGTTTAAAAGTTCATTAAATAATGAAATACCCTTTTCTTTGTACGGGCAATTATCGTTGGAGTGGTTTAATTCGATACAATTGATTGCATTGAATTTTCTTAAATTTGCTGTTACTTGTTATTTTTGTACATTGGTACGTTGTTGATGCATATTTCATCGCACTTTATAGCAAGTATTTTTGTATTGATGTTTTTCTTACTATTTTTTAAATTCTTCGTACTGTTTAAATCTTTCAATATACGAAGTTCGTCAATATTCGATTCTTCGTACTTATACAGCATCATTTTATTGAAACTAAAATTGGAAAATAAACTATATGAAACAAATGATTTTTCATCATCGATATGACCTTTTTCGCATATGCAAAAAAAAACTCTAGATTTGTTTCAATTTATTAATATTTATTCTTAATTTAATGTATTATTTCGACACAACAAGGATTACCTGAAAATTTTGTAATGCAAAGTATATTAAGTATTTTATAATCAGTAACTTCTTTTATGAATTATATGGACAATTCCGTAGTAATTTTCTTAAATAAACATATTTTTGAGTCTCATGGACCAAAAACGTGAATAAACCGGCTGTGTAACAAAATATTTGCCATAGAGATGACATGATATTGGATATGGAATCTGAATTTACCACTTATTCTACTGCTCGTAAATGGTGTGCCCGTGGATTTATTAGTTCAAACAGACCAGATGTAACCGGAATTGGTAATTTGTTTTCTTTTGACATTGAAATTTGTAATCGTTCGATCGCTTTTATTGGTGGTAATAAAAAGCGGTTGTTTAAGATCTGTTAAAAAAATTTCTGTAGTTGTCTAATAAGTTTAATATTTTAACAACGCAAATAATAATAATAACATGATTAAATTAAATCTGTAATTTATGATCAACAACAATTTTTCCTATTTTATTTATTACAGACAAAATACAATTTTTTTTATAATCATACGTCATGCATATTATTTATACTTGTAATGTAAACGCGTATATTTATACATTCACCCACACATTTCAATTCAAATTTGACCTATTTATTTTCTATACGTTTGCTTACACTCTGTTTACGTGTTTAGTATTGTTATATTTAGCATAAAGAGATGAAATATATCATATATAAAATATGTATTACATTACATTTCATATTATATATTGTATTATATAATATTTATGCATTAATACAATTGTGTGTGTAGGTGACTGTGTGAGTGCTAAGCTCTAAACTAAATATAATATATCGTAAAACTGGAGGAATGCTGCGTTGTGTACGTTCTTACCGAAACATAGAAATGTTATGTTAATGTTGTTGAATGAATGAATCTATTCTAAGAGATTAGCTTATAAAAAAAAATAAACACACAAATATCTGCTTCAATTTAAGTGGTGGTCGGCCAAAGTGATGAGTATAACCTACTTCCACAACAGTTTAGAACGTATCACTAAATAATTTAGTTCAATATTGCAATACTATGATTGGATAAATGGTATTCTAATAATTATACATCAAAATATTTGGGTTCTATCGGAGCCCATAATACGTTTGAACAAATCGTGAAAAGTCCTGAACACAAGAACAACAAATAAAAGATACTATGAAGCAGTTCTATTTGGAAATATTTGAGTGGCGGTAGAGCAGCTGTAAAGCAGCGGGAGTATTGCCATCTATTTTCATAATTCATTAAAATTTATCTAATTGCTTAAATCCAAAAATACAAATTATTCAAATAATTGGTACACGAGCAAATCTACTTCGAAATAAAATTCAAAAGTACAAAATAATAGAATAAATGGTATAATTCGCACAATTCTATTAGGAATCTATGGGTTGTATGGATGTAACACTCGTTACGCCTTTCTCACAATAGCCTGCTTTACTCGATTTTTTTTGGATAAAATTCAGTACCTTACATTGCTCGATTAATTGAATAAAATTGCCCGGATCAAAAGTAAAAATGCCATCCGCAATGAGACTAATTACTTTTTTTGATTAATTATTAATTCGCTTAAAATTGTCCGGATCCCATTGCATATTTTAACTTAAATAATCCATCTCTGTATCATATAAGGGAGCTGTGCCAGTGCACCTGATAACATCCATGTGTGCGTCCCTATTTTTAAATCAAATAAATTTTGTATTTAATTTTAAATACTTTAATTAATAATTTAATTAATTTTATATTGAAATTGGGCTGCGGCGAGCAAATATACATTTCCTAAATCAATGGTTTCTTCTTATTATAAATTTAAATTTAATAATTTAATAAATATGACATAGAGGTGATTGTTATGAATATTTATTATTATATATTAATAAATTTTTATTGGAAATTTGTGGTTTACTTGTCTACGAGTAAAAGCAATAGAAAAATAAAATGTTAACAATAATATTTACGTTATAGGTGTTTTTAGGCAAGGTATAAAATTCAAGTAAATCTTTCAAAATTGATTAAATATATGCAAAGCAAAACTATTGAATAAATATTTGTTGGAAATACCTACAATTTTAACTTATTTTATTTAACTATTGTAATTATTGTAATATGATGAATGAATCAAAAAATTAAATAATAATATAATACGATTTTTTAATTTACTTACTAACATACAGTACACACACACACACACACACTCACACCTAACACAAAATCAGTAACAAAACGAAAACAAACAAAAAGAAAAAAAAATACATCTAACAACGGAACACAGAGGAGTCAAAAACCCCAACAACAACAACAAATCAATATTTTTTTCTTGTATTCTTTTATTCTACTATATATATTTCTTCACTTCATACATAGACAAATTTATATTATTTTTTAGTTTCTTTTTTAAGAAATATGGGGGATAGAAACGGGGCTTAGTTGTTATAGTAGATTAAATAAAAGGAATGTAACAATATTTCTGTCATATTTTTCACATCTAATGTGTTGTTCTGTCATCATTTCTAATTCTAGAAATACAGTTTTCGCATATTAGTGAAGCGTTTATACATTACTCCTTTCTTAATATTAATATTTGTAACCCAAAATTGTATTACCATTACACCAATTTCTATGAGTATTACAACAAATTCCATTTCATTTTTTATTATATAATTTTTTTTTTCATTTCGATATGTATTGTAAATGCAAGTCTGTCGTTTTATTTTTCAATGAAATATCATATTGTTGCATTTCAGCATTTTATCATTAGCTGTGGTGGTGCCTACAAAACAATACACCCTACACATACACAACACCATAAACACAGCAGCAGCAGTGAGGAATACTAATATCAGCTGAAGTTTTTAAAGAATTTTACATTTTTCTGTTTTAATTTCCCTGACATATTGCTGATATCAAAGTTTTACAAAAATAAATAATAAATATTAAATTCCGTACACGATATTTATATTTATAAATTATAAATTACTGGAAATATGGATTTAAAATAAAATAATTGTCTAATCAATATAAAGATAACATCATCAAACACACACACCATGCGTACCAAAGTTCTTGCATTCATTTTTGCATTTATAGAAAACTAGAAGACTAATGAAGTTTTAGAAACACTTGAAAAAAAACAATGCTTTCTAGGACATAACCTAATCAAGATGTCTGCTGTTTGAATGACGAGACGACAAAACATTTAAATATTAAAGGAAAACCACTTAAAACATTATTTTTCATGATACACACACTTTCTATATTAAGAAAATATTATGAAAATTACAATTTTATTTTTACCTTAATAATTATTTCATGAGAATACATATTTTTTTGTTCAGATGTTTTACCACATTCAAATTAAAGTTGAAAAAATGAAAAAATCGTGAGCACTGAGATTTGAGACACCTTTTGCTTTTTCGGTATAACAATAGATACTTATATTAATGAAAATTTATATATTAAATAAATATTTATTCAATTTGTTTGATTTTATTTAAATAAATTACTACGATATTAAATTTTATATATTTTTAATTCTTTTTATCATTTTTTAACAAAAATTTGGTACACCCAAACAAAAAAAAATACATGCACTGCACGTAACGTTACCAGAACTGCCACATAAAAAAAAATGAACACTGGCCTGGAATACTGAACAAGGCTGTTTCTCAATTCAAAATTTCATCTGAAAAGTAATAATATTGTATAAATTTTGAATTTTTGACAGTGGCGAATAGTGGCGAATTTGTTTATAGTGTATTGTATAAAAAAAAATTAATAAAATAAGGATTGAATTATTCCTCGTTGTATTTAAATTAAAAGTATTTTGTTGTTTTTTTTCACAGGCAGTATAAAAATTTTGACTGTGGTATACATGTAAATTTAAAAGCAATCCCCTCAACAATTCTAAAAGCATTGAGGACTAATACTAGACTAAGTATATTAACACTTTGAAGACGGTATGTGATGATTAGCATATACCCCCAATTCCCGCATATTTTGTTAAAATTATATAAATAAAAAATGATAATTAAATCGCATACATTATTAAAGATTTATTAACATATATAACGCTATGTTAATGTGTTTTCTTCGAAATTTAAAAAAAAACGTGAAAAAAACGTCACCCGTCTCCAACGGTTGGAAAAAAAACCTGAAAAAAACGTGAACCGTCTTCAATGTGTTAATAATAAATAAGTCAATAATGTCAGATACAAATCAAGATTCTTACGACAATTTTCGTCTAATTGAGTCCAGTCGAGTCGGAATATTATATATTATTATTATTATTTATAGTCGCAAATAATGAATAACATAAATACATTAAATAAAAATCTATGTAAATTTTTAAAAAATAATTATTGATTCACCAAAAATATTAAAAATAACTCGATGTTCTTTTGAAAGCAATTTGAGAAATTCGATTAAGATTCAAAAAAACTGGAAATCTATACCCAAAAATCTGTATTTCTCAAGTTAAACAAACACGAATATGGCAGATGGAACATAACACCAAAATGGACTACACCGATTCACATACGGAAGACATTTAGTACTTTTGTACAAGAAGGAGAAATGGGTGCATAATTTGAATATTTTACTGAAAACTTAAATAACCCTTCAAGCAAAATTTGCGTAAAACATATGGTAAACATTACATCTTTTAGTACTAATGTTAAAAATTTTGTCAAGCATGAACCTATTTTAAATATAAATATATATATAAATATAAATAATATTTAAATAATGATAACAGTACAATTGGTACATTGTTAAATACTTCGATGCGGAGTAGTATGTTGTATGTTGTTAGATACCCACTATACTGTTGAGTTTTTTCAGCAAATATAAATAATATTTAAATAATGAAACTTTTAAATCGAATTTAGCCTTCATATTTTTCACAGAAAATAATACTGTCCCTTTTTCTCACCATTAAAAACTGAAAATTTCGATATTTCTTGTTAAACTGGCTTATGATGGTTTCAACTGAATGAAATTAATGGAAATGAATTTGTGGAATTTAAAAATTGGGTTTATAATAGATTCTTTAGATTTTTCGATTTTATATAATATCGTAAAATGTGTGATACTAACGCTAATTATTATTTATATTTTCAAAATCATTTAATTATAATTAAATTATAATACAAAAAAATTTACTTAAATATTCTTCCTCCACTTTACACTTAATTTTTGCAGATCGTTAATTTATATTTTTCAAATAAAAACAAATTCTACAGTCTTACCACATATAATTGTCATTTTATTTCAACGAAAATATTAAGATAAACCATCTTTTGAAATTCAATGTAGCCATTTGAAATCATTGAAATCACAATAATTGCAAACTCACAAATTTTATGAATTATCTTTTCATTGAAGTGCAATGAAATTTCAGTTTTGTTTTCGATAATGTCGTAGAATTTTTAACTTTCGTACTGCCATCTAATTGTAATAATATACACTGAATCATTCCAGTTCAAGGTATTATTTTTAGAACATACCGGCAGTCACAGGTAATAAACGAAACTTGACGAACAACGCCAAAGAATTGAAAGATGGCTGGAATTTTTAATTGTCATCCAACCAATGGCAATGCGTGAAATGAAATTATGGAATGATTGATGATGAAAAAAAAATTTATATATTGTTCAACGTTCAACGAATACGGTTACGAAACGTACAACTCAATTCATAGACGCCATTTTAATGTCAGTTTTTGTGGTGAAAAGACGCGTCTGAAAATCACGTTTCATATAGTTTTTTTTTTAATTTAAATACTTAGTTTTCTTGTTAATAAAATATAATGGAAGTTAAGGTAGAAACACCTGCAACACCTTTGCCACAAAGAAATGCAGCAGCATCAGCAATAAATACCCAAAATCCACCGCCGAATATACAAGTAGCATCAACTCAGCAAAATGTGGCAGGAAGTGGACCGCCACCATTGTTAAGTTTTGATCAGAAGCCTCCTGCTAATTTTGCTGTTGGTCAAGGTGGAGGACAAGGAGTCGGCGGTGCAGGAGGCCAAGGTGGTGGCGGGGGTGGTCGTTTCGGTGGACGTGGCAATCGTAATGCTGGCGGTGGAGGTTTAGGTGGTGGTGGTGGTGGGCAAGGTGGCGGTGGAGGTAATCGTGGCAATCGAGGTGATGGTGGTCAAAGAAATTTCCAAAATCGCAATCGACAAAACCAAAATGATGTAAGCATTAAATTTTTTCTTATTTTTTTTTTTTTTCCAAAATGGCCGAATTTTTTTTTTCATATGGTACATTTTTTTTTTTTAAACGATCAAGGAAAATTAAAGCGTATTATTATGCGCCATTTGTATGTATTTATAACTATAGTATAAATTCAATTATTTTTTAATTTAAGATCGTATTTTTAAAATCGAGGATATGTAGATTTAAAAAAAAAAAACCGTGGTATTACATCGCGTCACCGTCACCGCGTGTTCAATTTTATTAATTTCATTGAATGCTATAACACAATAACCTATAAATTTAACAAAAAATTGAAAAAGGCACGATGATGCTATACTTTACATTTTTTTTTTTTTAATATAAAAACAAGAAAAGAAAATTGGAATACGATATATATTTTCACGAAAGAAAACGTGGAGAAAAATAGAAAAAGTTATGAGACTTCTACGCCATTTCTCATACATACGACAGTGTAATACAAGCCAAAATTGCAACAGTGTGATATAAAATATTGGTATAGTGAATATATAAAAATACATGTTTATGGTTTTGGTGTACTGTAAAAATGGCATGTTTTATTATTTTTTAACATTAAATCAATTTATATTCCGTTTGTTTGAGCGAAAACGAAATATGTGTTAGGAATTTATTGAGCTATAAACAAACTCTATTTTGAAAACGTCACAAAACAATTAATATTTCGTTTTTTCTCAAAGTATATATAAGTTAAATGAAAAATGGAAAAAAACAAAAATTGATCAAAATCGCGGTAAAGAATGCTAGTGTACAAACGAGAGTGTGCGAACATTTAATTTTTCATAAAAAATACGATAAATTTACTCACGATTTTTAACTTTTTACACCGCACATTACAAACAGTGTTGCATAAAGAAAATTACAATTGTGATTAAATCACATCCAAAAACTTGCAGAAATTGTGTAAATAAATTTTTAATTAAAAAATTATCTAATAACTATGCAGGAGTCAAATTTTTTTTTGTATTTATTATTTACTTTTGCAAAATAACTTGAAATTTTGGATTCAAGTTATTATTAGAAAACAAAACATAGAAATAACACAGTAAATGTTCATATATTATAAAATTAATCAAAAATCCAAATATTTAATAATATTTAAACCACATTTTTTATAAAAATATTTCGGGCTTGAATTGTATTTTGTTTAATTTAATAATATCAGTAAAATAATGTTTACATGCGCCTAATTGTGATTCCGTTTCATAACTATCGTTTATTGAAGGAAGAAAATAAAATTAAGAAAAGAAAACGTATGTGATATTACAAAGGCTCTATATATGCTAATGTAGAGCATAAACACTAAACATCGGTTTATTGTTTTCACAGATTTATTGAAAATTTAATTAAAATAATTTATTATTTTATTTAATAAAGATTAATTATAGTATTAATTTTATTTATTAATTAGCTCTTATGGTCCTCTCACTTTGGCATGAACTCACTTATTTAATAGTGATTAATGAATGTAGAGAGGTATATTATAAATAATGGAAATAAATCCTTCGGTGTTCACACATTTTACTGTCTGAATCCTATCCTCGATATTTCCAACAGTTACATTATAATTATAATTTTGTTTATTCTTTAATTTTAAAGTTATTAATTCATATTTATACATGTTTATATGTAGCAGGGAGGTGAAAATGGAATGAAACAAGAAAATGATTATGGTGGTGGTGGAGGAATAGGAGGTGGTGGGAATCGTATGAATGATAATTTAAATAATCGACGTGATAATCGTGGTGATATGCGTGGTGGTGGTAATATGCGCAAAGATGATTTTATGATTATGCAAAAATTAAAAAATTTACATGGACCAACACATGAATTACCACCTGTAGAACAAGAAGAAATTAAATTTTCCGGACGTAATCGGCTGTATATTGGTAATTTAACAAATGATGTGACTGAAGACGAATTAAAAGAATTATTCAAACCATATGGTGAAATTGGTGAAGCATTTATAAATGCTGAAAAAAATTTTGCATTTTTAAAAGTTGATTATTATGCCAATGCTGAAAAATCTAAACGAGAATTAGATGGATTTATACGTAAAAATCGTCCATTGCGTATACGTTTTGCACCTAATGCCACAACAGTACGTGTTAAAAATCTCACATCATTTGTTTCAAATGAATTATTATTTAAATCTTTCGAAATTTTTGGACCAGTAAGTGAACGTTTAATTTTTTGTTTTGTTTTTTTTTTTTTTTTTTTTCTTAATAAATTAATATAATTATCCATGACATTTTAAATTATAGATTGAAAAAGCCGTTATTATCGTTGATGATCGAGGAAAACCTTCTGGCGAAGGTATTGTAGAATTTACACGTAAATCGGGTGCAATGACAGCCTTACGCTATTGCACAGAAAAATGTTATTTCTTAACATCATCGTTACGGCCATGTGTTTGCGAAATTTTTGAACATAGTGATGATACCGATGGTTATCCAGAAAAATCTTTAAATCGTAAAAATCAAGATTTTTATCATGCACGTCAATCCGGACCACGTTTTGCTGAAGTGGGTTCATTTGAACATGAATACGGTACAAGATGGAAACAATTACATGAATTGTATAAACAAAAACGAGAAAATTTAAAAAATGAATTGGCTATGGAAGAAGAAAAATTAGAAGCACAAATGGAATTTGCAAGATATGAACATGAAACAGAAATGTTACGGGAACAATTACGATTGCGTGAACAAGATCGAGATTTTAGAAAAAGTGAATGGGAATTAAAAGAAAAACAAGCTGAGGAACAACGGACTAGATCAGAGGAACAAATGAGACGTACTCAAGATGAAATGTCCATTCGTATGAATCGACAAGAAGAAGAATTAAGACGGAGACAGCAAGAAAATACATTATTTAAACAAGTATGTATATTTAATTAATGTGCACCTTGTTTGGAATCATGTTTTTTTTTTTAATGATGAAAATATTTGGTCCGTGTTTATGAAATTAAATGATTTTAATTTTAACCATTTCTGATTAAATAATTATATGCCCATACAATGCGTTTTGAATTTAATATAAAAGTAAATAATAATTATTATTATTTGTTTCAAGGCACAACAGCTCAATTCATTACTGGATGCCCAAGAAATGAATCAAGCTGGTGTTGGAGGCACTGGTGGTGTTGGTATCGGTGGCGGGCGTAAAAATTTTGATGGACCAAATCGTAAATTTGATGCTGGCAACCAGGTAATTGACTTTAATGCTTTATTAATGATAAATTTTTTTTCAAGAAATTATTTTTACATCAAAAGTAGTCCCATTTTTAAAATTTTTAATTTTATAAATTTACATATTTCAATCAAGTTATTACATTTTTATTATTATTATTATGCATTTTATTTTCTTTGTGTTTGCAACAACAAATGTAACTATGCGAAAATATTATATGAATGGCTCAGTATTTTCATCAATAATAACAGATGATAGAAAGAAAGATAAAAAAATGGTATAATATTTTTTTTATTTTTCAACAATATCACTTATTAATTTTATACATCTGAAAATATATAAAACTATTTACTAAAATTCTCGTTCTTTGATTTAAATATAAATTCTACTGAATAATAAAGAAAGAAAGGCGAGTAGATAAATGCACATGATTTGATAAATCAATCAATGAAATGCATATGAGAATACAACTTTGTTGTTTTCATATCAATCGATTCCTCTGTCTGAATCCTATATAAATAAAAAAACATTAAATGAAAACATTTAGACTATAAAGAAAACAAATATTTATATAAAACATTTAAAAAAAAATTGTACTAAATATTTTGGTTACTAAGAAAATTACGATTCTTGCAACTATTAATTTTATTATAATACATTTTCAATTAGAAAAATGTTATATTGTTGTATTATGCAAACTGCTAATTTGATGCGATGATTTTGGTTGTTTATTTTATAATATATTTTCTATTTACTTCGAGAATATATTAGTTTCTTTATAGGAAAAAAACTGTTTGAGTATTATAAAAAAAAAATGTGAAAATTAAATAACATGTTTTGATTTTTCAAATTAATCCAATATTGACTTAAAGGATGCAAACATAAGCTAGATTTGTATGCATACGTATAAAAATTGTTCACCTATTAATAATTGTTATTTTACTATCTATGGCACTATGGATTTTTTTTAACAACAAAACACAAAATATTCAACTGAATGAAAAATCAATGATAATATAAAACTAACAAAAAAAAAAATTAATCAATATATAGAAAGAAATAGATTATTATTAATTAACTTTTATGGGTCCTCTCACTTTGGCATGAACTCACTCATTTAATAGTGATTAATGAATGTAGAGAGGTATATTATAAATGATGGAAATAAATCCTTCGGTGTTCACACAAATTACTGTCTGAATCCTATCCTCGATATTTCCAACACTTACATTATAATTATAATAATTTATTTTATTCGTTCTTTATGTTATTTTCGTACTATATTTGCTACATCATATATTGTTTTTAAAAATTATTGTTATTTCATCCTTATGGCTAGTATTAAACTTCATTGTTTTTTTTTCTCGGTTGTACAGAGCAGTATAATTGTTAATACATAACACAGAAATTTTTGCATTTTCAAAGAAAAAACAATTCAATTTTCAACGAACACATATAATTCTATTGTAACATATATAGATGATTTCTTGTTGATCACAATCATCTCATTTATACCTTTGGATTATATTAAAATTTGTATTTAATGTTCAATTTAAGATATAATAGTGTACTTTAAAAATCAAAAACCAATACAATTTTATAATTTTAATTGAATATTTTTAGATATTGAATAATAAGCAATGGATATTTTAAGTTATTGAATTTATTAGACTGATGTATGTCTGGGGCCACGTTTCTCAAATGAATATTAATAAAATAAAAAATTAAATAAATCATAAAAATGATAAAATATCTTTGACACACATCCACTATCAAAAGAATAATATATATTGATCGTATTTGTATATTATTACATTAATTTAGTTTTAAGCTGATTACATTATCACTGCAAATTGAACCATTCCATAAATAATTTGTTTCTTTTCACATAATACGTATTTGACTGTATTACTGTATTTAGCTATATATTTGATTTTGTAAAAACATGTGAATTTACATATATAATGTCAAATGTGTTGCGAATGATTATCAATTGTTCTTTGTACATTTTTGTAATTTATAATAATATTCAAATTTTGTTAACATTAAACATGATTTGAAATCAATACTTGTATAATACTAAAACAATTAAATTGATTTTATTATTAATCCAATTATAGAAAATAATTAGTATAAATAAAACCATGTGTTGTAAAAACACAAACTTATAATATTATTATTAATTGTTGCGAAAAATACTGAGCAAAAAAAAAATAGAAAAAGAAAGTTACATATCTGTTTGTTGCAAACATTATTAGAAGATTAAGGATAATATTTTAATTCAACTCAAATGTATATTGTTGTTTTGTTGTTTTCACAAATACATGTATGAGAATTTAATAGAATGAAAAATAGTTAATTTTATAATACTAATTAATTTGTTATTATTAGTAGTAGATAGGAAGGATATAAGAGAGAGATTACTTATGTACATAACAATTTTTTGTTTAAAGGATATTATTATTTATAATTTATATATTCCATGATGTTTATGATAATTATTTGTTTAATTTAGAATATCTATATGTTTTTTTTTTATCTAATTTGTCTTCCCATATATATAATTTTGCAATTATACAAAAATAATGTGTTAAATTATTATTAACTTAAATGATTTTACATTACGTAATATAGATTATTTACTACTATTTATAATTATATAAATGTGTATCAATTTCTTGTTCTCTATTATGTGCGGGGGTGGTTATTCAATCACAAGAATAAAATCTTTTTTTTTTTATTTTTACTACTTATATATTTTAGTATATATATTTCAGTTATTTAAAAATACTTAATTGTTTACATGAACATTTCAAAAGCATGTAAATATATTGCGTAACATTGATAAAATATAATATGTTTACTGGAAAATATATTCCTTGATCCGTCTTCTTCTTGTTGTTACTCTGCGATGATTTATTTTATATTAAACTGTTGAATTATTTTTACGTTTTATTAAAAATACACCAAATAGAATTCATAAATACAATTTCATAAATATAATATTTTTTATTTTTGTATTAAATGATTTTACTAAAATTTAAAATTATTGTTAAGAAAATATTACACATACGTTATTGTGGATGCTGTTGTTATTCAGAACAAAAAATCTTATTTTGTTTCATATATTAATATATATTATGTTTTACTTATATTATTTACAAAAATTCTTATGTTAGTAAGTTTATGAATGGGGGGGGGGGAGGCACGTACGCTCAGATTTATTTAGTTCATTGCAATTTTATACTAAAAAATAAATTTCCAATAAAAAGTAGCTGGCGGGGGGCGGCTAAGTGCAAAGTTGATAAAAATTTCCAAAATTATCCACTTTTATAACAAAGTTTATGCTGTTTATATTATATATGGTGGAAGATTAATAAGGAGTGGCGTTTGTTGAAATGGAACCCAAATTTATTTATATTTAACTCTAGAAACAACAAAAGAAAGCAAAGCGATCATTGTAAGAAGAAAAACGATCATAATATGTCAAAAACAAGATAAATTGGCGACAATTATCGAACACATGTTGAATAAACCGGTTAACGATACGTTAGAAGCATTCACCAGACATTGCTCTATCCGTTAACATTTGTTTTGGTCGATGCAGACAGTCCTGATCTAAATCACTTGGTTTTTTTTTTTGTATGTATAGGAAGATATATTGTTATGGGTTGTGTTATTGTCTATTTTGTATTAGGTTGTCAACTATCTCCCTTCCGCCTTTTTGCTCTTTATTCAATGCTTTATAAAAAGTGTTACAGTAATCGGATTTAGTGCAAATATGCGCCGTTTTGTTCGATAATCTGTTTCCATCTAGACTGCAACTTCATAATACCTCCCTCGTAGAAGCCCCCCTCCTTATTTGCGAAGAACTCGGACAGCCACTTTTCACAAGCCTCTTTTGAGATCAACTTTACACCACCAAGGGCGTTCGCCATGGACAGGAACAGGTGGTAATCACTTGGCGCTATGTCCGGGCTATATGGTGGATGCGATAAAACCTCCCATCCGAGCTCCCGTAGCTTCTGACGAGTCATCAACGAAGTGTGTGGTCTGGCGTTGTCCTGGTGGAACACTACACCCTTCCTTTTGGCCAATTCTGGACGCTTCTGGTCGATCGCCTGCTTCAAGCGGTCCAGTTGTTCGCAGTAGATGGTAGAATTAAGCGTCTGGCCATATGGGAGCAGCTCATAGTGGATGATTCCCTTCCAATCCCACCAAACACACAGCAAAACCTTCCTGGCCGTCAATCCCGGCTTGGCCACTGTTTGGGACGATTCACCGGCCTGCGACCACGACCGTTTTCGCTTGATATTGTCGTATGTGATCCATTTTTCGTCGCCAGTCACCATCCGCTTCAAGAATGGGTCGAGTTCGTTCCGTTTCAGCAGCATTTCGCAAATGGAAATTCGGTCCATTAGATTTTTCACTGTTAATTCATGTGGCACCCAAACATCAAGCTTTTTTTTGTATCCAGCCTTCTGCAGATGGTTTAAAATGGTTTGGTGACTAACTCCCATCTCCTGGGCGATGTCACGAGATGCCACATGCCGGTCTAACTCGATGTATTCCATGATTTGATCGGTATTTGTCGTCACAGGTCTTCCGCCGGCTGGCTTATCCATGGTGTCGTTTTCACCGGCTCTGAATCGTCGAAACCATTCCTCCGCGGTTCGAAGTGATAGAGTACCATCCCCCAAAACACCATTAATCTCACGGAACGTTTCTCTAGCGGATTTGCCTTTAACGAAGGAAAACTTTAAAATAGCGCGAATTTCGGCGTTAGTGAACTCCATGTTTACACGTCTATAACTGTTGAACGCAATATCCAAACTAATCATACATAGCGTCGTTTTGTTTGTTATGTCAAGAGCTTTCAAATTATGTACAGTGTTGCCAGATACGAGCTCTGTAGCGCTTTGTACATAGCCGCGAAATTAAAAAGACAAAAAGGCAACCTTATATATAGTTAATTTAATTTAATTAATTGAAAAAAATTCAGCTCCACTTGGAGTAACAATTTCATGTTCATAATGTACAGCCCATACCAAATAACCATTGCATGAACTCGACAAATGTGACAACATGAATTGGCAGCTGTTCGTCACATGTTTTTACTCACATTAAATCGATACACGAAAGAAATGACGATCATTTTTCAAACGTTGATCGGTTTGAAGCACATATTAGAATTTTGGTTTGAGTCAGCGGTAGGTGGTGGTGGTATACGAAATTTATATATATACTAATTGCAAATACTGAAAAAATCCGATCGTTGAAAGTTTGTATTTGATTTACACATTTAAATAATTAATGAAATTGCTAATCAAAAGAAATATATATTTCGTTGTTTGTTGTCGGTGGTACAACAATTTAAATCCATATATTTTATTTACCAATTTTCAATAAATATTTTTTGAAATTTGTAGAGTATTAATTTTAAATTAACCATGTGACATGTTGATCAAAATAATGCTAATAATAATTGTATCGAATCGTATTGTTGTCTGACAAATTAATATGAAATATATTTGAAATTGAAATCAAATCAAAATTTAATTATTTATTTATTTATTTATTTTTTTCCCCTAATTTGCAATTATAATTTTGGTTTTAATATATTTTCAATATATTGTATTTATGAATTCTATATAATTTAATTTACGTATGGTGGTTGTGTGGTGACCTGTTAAATATATTATCCATTCTCAAATGTTTTTTTTAACTGGTTTCATTTTAACTTATGAATAACTAAATGTTTAACGAAACACAATATAAAAAAAATTAGGGAATATACAAATACACTTTGTATTTTATAGGTGTAAATTAATTACTAATGTATAATAGTAAAAAATTTGTCGTAAATATAATGTAGGACAAAGTTTAATAATAAACATTAGAAGTGTATACTGCAATAATTACTGTTTTGATTGATTGCTACTGCGCTATACTTCCATAATGGTTTCCATTGAGGTTTTCACCACCGAGTATCTGTGGGACTGAATATTTTTTTTGAAAAAAAAATTGTTTTTGGAAAAGTTGAATCGTCTTTAAATAATATTTCTTTTCTCTAAACATCACTTTTTGTGTGTTTTTTTGCTCCTTTTAAATAATAAAAATAAAAAATACTTTACTTTGTTATATATAAATGCTTTTTGTAATTATAAATTATATGTATATTTTTATATCACAATCTAATCTATAATATATTAATACTATACAAATTTGTTTGAATTACACAACAAAAAAAACCCCCATCTTTTTTTATAGTATCATTTATTTATTTATATATGTTCGTCTACGTATATATATTAAACGACGTAGTGTACTCACATATGTTATTGTGTATATTTGCATATGTACTTTTTTTTAAATTATAATTATAATATTAGTAATGAAAAGAAAATTATATTTTGTCTATAAATTTATAAAAAACAAATACTCTACTCTCTGGTGGTACTCTGTACCAATAATAATATGTATCATATATTAATAAAACGTTCTAATTTAACAAATAATTATTTATAACTGAGAATTTTTTTTATAATAATATCTGAATATATTTATATATTTATATAAAAAAAACAACAACTTTGTGAGATTGTCAAATTGTATAATTTTGTACATACACACGAAATTCATTCCTCTACAAAACTTACTACTTGTATACAATATATTAATATAAAAATATATAGATATAGATATAAATTAGTGGCAAAGCCAGAGAAATAACCTACGGTTTGCAATATCACTATATATATTTTTCTTATAAACCATTGTGAGAAATTATAGACTAAATTGTGAAGAAAAAAATTTGGGTGTTTAATTCGTCTTTTTACACGAATTATCATATTTTTTTTTTTAATTAATGGCCATAGTTTTAAGGGATTTATATATATATTTTTTTTTTTTATTATAGAATTTCAAATTATAATCAATTTCCAATGTTTCCTATGAGACGAGATTTTTAAAATCGTTTTACGCCTTCAAAAGATATGATGTCAGATTTTTTAAAAAAATTTATAATAAACTGTATAAAGTAAACCCGGCACCCAATTGGTCCAATAAAAAGAATGTATACAGTATCATTATTTCATATAATACATTTCACTCATAAATCGATCTCTTGCAGTATTAGATTTTTTTTTAAAATTGCGGACACTTACAATTTGTAGAAAAAAAGTTTATGTACCTGAACGGATAAGTTTATGATTTTACGTTTCCAAAAAAACAATGATTGCTAGGATTTTATAAATGATAACCCAATACCAGGACGTCTGGAATTTAAAAATCATACTGATTTAGTTAAAATAGTCTGTGTAATCATTGTGTTCGATGGAAATTTCACTGTGAAAATATTGGCTGAGTACAAGTAAATATACGATTTTAATGTTGTGTTGGTAGAAATAAAATGTTTGTGCACATTTTGTGTTCCAACATGAATGGAATGAAAAAAAAAACGGATTTCTCTTATCAGCCAAGTTGCCTGTTCTATCACCGTGCTAATATTTTCTGATTTCAAAATTGATAACTGCGCAAGAAAGGTGCTGTTTTTTGTTGATGTTCCAGTCGCGCCATCCAAGCAGCCGTAATTAAGAACAATGCTATAACAAAAGCATATTGCCGCATTAAAACCGAACGAACAAACAGAATAACTTTACTTTTTTTTTGCAATTAACAATAAAAATTTTTGATTAGAAAAAAACAATGAATGGGAAATATTAAGAAGAATTTTTGTTTATTTCTCTTTTAAATTTTAAAACACATTTTATTCTCTGATCAATTCTGATTATGGTTCGTACGAGTAAAATTAATTTTTAAATTTTTGAAGAGAAATTAGTAATTGTTTGAGTTTGTGTTTATGTTTTTTTTTAAATGTAAATATTTGCTGAAATAGTTTCTGTTAATATTTTCATTCTTTTTTTTTTGACAAAATATTTTTAGTGCATTAATTGCTAAAAGTAAAATTATTCTGTTGGTTCGTTCGGCTTTGATGATGGCATATCTATAACATTAAAAATGTATTAGTTGATCGTGGTGGCGTGCCACAAAAGCTGTATTGAGTCCAATGGAATCTTTTTTTTTTTTTTATCAGAATAAAAATCATGTTTTAATTTAATTATTTTAATTTGTTTTCTATATTTTTTATGACCTAAAATTACGATTATTTAAACGAAACAAAACAATGGATGGTGTCTGGGCGTCGTAAATCTAAACAGTTGATAGTCGATGTTCCGAAAAGTGTCTGTTAAGTGAACATCCAAATTTTTTTTTCCTAATAGTCTCTAATACTATTTTTAACTCGGCGTCTACCAGAAAAATATTGATGTGATATTGTAGTTTGAAAACATTTTTTCACGCTATTGGCTACTAATGTATATTTATCTATATATATATATGTGTGTATGTGTGTGTGTGTATGTATTTATTAAGCGCACAATGAGTATGAGAATGAATTGACTTAAATTAATTAATTATTTAATAATATATTTTTTAATTTATTTAAAATAGAAAATTAAATTTATTTTTTTTTTTTACTTTACCTTTTTTTACATACAAAAAAAAAATAAAACAAAACCAAAAAAATAAAAAACAAACAAAAAAACTATCTTGTGGATTAAAATAACATAAAAAATGAATGTCGTCGTCGTCATCGTCACGTCACGTCACGTACACACATCAAAATTTATCAACAATATTTTTTAATAACCAAAAATTGTGTGTTATTAACTTTGTGTGTCATTATCATTAAATAAAATAAAATACATTTGTTCCACTTGATTTTGCAATAAATAATCTTCATAAATGTTATAAATAATAATAATAATAATAATATAGGATCCTGGTTTTATGGATTATGGTAATGGATCCAATAATGTTGGTGGTGGTGGAGCCGGAGGAGGCGGTGGTAGTGGTGGCTCACGATTTGATAATCAAGGTGGTGGCGGTCAACGTGGTAATTGGAATAATCAACGTGGTGGTGGTGGTGGTGGCGGCGGAGGTGGTGGAGGCGGTGGAGGTGGTGACGGCTTCCAAAATAAACGTAGACGATTTTAATGATTTAATAGCAAAAAAAAAAGCATATATAAATTCAATTTTTTTATTTAATTATTTTACTTTTTACTATACTACCTATTACTTCTAATTAATTACTTTAACTTGATTTATTATTTTATTTTTTTTTTTTTTTTTTTTTTTAATATTTTACCAAAAAATAAAAAGGAAAACAAACATTTTTGTATTATTGAAAATGGCAAATGAATATAATTTAAAAAGAAACATAAAAAATAGAAGAAAAAAAAAAAACAAAAACTTTATATATAATAAAAGTCTTTAAAGTAAATATTTTGTAACTTTTGTGTTAATAATCAGTGCTTAGCTTTACAAATTTTATATATATAATTAAAAAAAAAACTATATACCATAAAATAATTCACTGGAATGTATTCGGTATCCAAAATCACAACACACACACAAATTTAGTAGTAACAAACAATATATATTTCATTTGAAAATTATAATTATATTAATTATAAAAAATAAATATGTTTTTGTATTGTTTTTAAACTTTAATTTATTAAGAGTTTGATAATTTATATTATATTGTTTCTTATCGTTCTCTATATGTACAGCGTTCAGGGGCCGGGGGGTGATGGCGGACATATTTCTAAGTCGATATCACAAAATAACATTTTTCGATTTGGAGCTCAGTTTTCGAGATACGGGGCCCCTAAGAATTTTTCTTGGCAGTCTATCATTAAAATACCAATAACTTCAAAAGTAAGTTAAATAAATACAGAAAATTTATGGTAGACCAAATTTGTAGAGAATTAAATTCTGAATTAAATTGTGTTATACATTTTTTTTTTTATGACAATTTAATTCTCTACAAATTCGGTCTACCATAAATTTTCTGTATTTACCTTACTTTCGAAGTTATTGATACTTTAATGATGGACTGACGAGAAATATTCTTAGCGGCCCCAAATCGCAAAATGTTATTTTGAAATTTCGACTTAAAATTATGTCCGCCATCACCCCCCAATTGAAGGAATACGCACCGCTCGTGTTCACCCTGTATATAATATATATATATATTCTACACCAACCAAATAATATAATACGGGCTGAAGTTGTTCAACAATTGGGGATCTTCTTTCACCACACACACACACCGCCGCAAAATTCAAATTCAAAATTAAAAATAAAATACGATCCAATTTTGTGTGTCGAAGAGATCCCTTAGTGTTTTTTGTTACAGTTATTTTTATGGGTGCGTAATGATGATGAGAACGCTTAAATTTAAATATTTGCATTAAATAATGCAGCCGTTACCACAGCCGGAATTTAATATTTGTTAGCTGTGCTGTATTACACATTTTTAATAACTATTACAAAAATTCATTAAAATTTCATTACAATATATACATTACAATTATTATAGCAAACAATTTTTCGTTGATTAGCCACCTCTATTGCAATTGCAAATATAAGAGGGCTACGTTTGCCGTAATTATTATGATTCGGATTCGGTAATAAATGTGTGTACAAACAATTATATATTCTTTTAAAAATTTGTCTCGCTCATCGCAGGGGTCAGTCAGAATGAATAATAATAATAAATGATATGATGTTACCGAAAATGAAATGTTGTTAACACGTTGTATCGTCGATACACCACAAAATTGTTTATATACAATAATATTTGTTTCATTTTTAAATGATGTGTTCATTTATTCTATGTACCATCACCTTGTATTTTAGCTTGACTATATTTACTATTTTATTTAAAAATTATATGAAAACTAAAATAAATGTTGTAAAATAATTTTTTTATACTAAGCCGGCGGTATGCACGAAAAAATGCTTGTTTATACTGAAACTAAATTATTAAAAAAAACCATAACTAAAACAATGATATCATTTTTAAAACAAATTTAATAAACTTAACAAAGAAATGTGTTTGTTTGTATACTCATTTCTAGGTTCACAAATGTGTATATGGTGACTGTATTAAAATGGTGTGTAAACTTTTTAAATAATACAATTGTATTTTGATAATCTAATATTTTAAATATTAAAAAAAAAAACTGATTTTGTTAATAGAGTTGCTGAATTACATCCCCTACTGGGATATATTCGTGAGGCAATATTATTAGAAGACAAATAATATATCTTTACTAGGGTGTCGTAATGTGACTTTGTATAACACTAAAATAATTATTATTTATCACTAGTGGGACTGCGGTGTTCGTATTTCCATATGTGATTACACTGTGGTCCCCAATGGTATTCTTAATTTTTTTGTTTTGACTATTAAAAGAATTTATTGAAATATTCTCTTATTATACTTTTAATGGCTAAATTTAAAATTCTTATCATCAAATTAATTTTAATGTACTCGTTAATATTATGAATATTTATCATTATCACATTTTTTAGGATTTGAACATTTATTTGGATTCTGCACTGACACCAGAACCACTTTGCTAACGCGTGTCCTGAAAATTTGTATAATTCATTTTATTCAATATTTGTTTTATTACAGTCAAATTAATTATTGACAATCATATTTTTGCCTTCAATCTCTTTATATAACATATCATTTATGTCTATATAGAGATGAAGATGAAGATTTACATATACCCAATTTTTCTGTAAAGGACGAAAAAATTACATTTTACTAAAACTAGATTTTTACTTACACACAACCCTATAAATAATAAAACTTTGACAACTTAACAAAGAAATGTGTTTTGTGTAAACGTATTTCTCTAGGTTCACAAAAGTATATATGGTGGTGGTGGTGGTGGTGGTGACTTGTGTGTATTAAAAGGTTTTGTGTGGAAGCTTTGAATAATGCACACAATTCACTTTTATTTTATTAATATATTTTATACCGCTGATTATCTATTACTATATTTAAACCACGAATAAAAACTTATATTCATTATAATATTTTACTCACCGAATTTACTAAAACTATGTTTTACTGCGTTATTTTGTTATACACATTTACAGTGGCAATCATAAATGTTTTTATTTTGATATTGTTATTATTTATGTATGGTCTCGTGCAGCGTTAAGAAGTTATCAGTTTTAAATGTACTTTTTTAAAATCTCTTGCATTGCACCAAATGTATATACACTTTTAATTATTTTTGTCGTGCATACCGTCGCCAATAATTTTTATATCAATTATTTACAAATATTATTGTTTTATTTTAAATTTTGTAAGTTGTATTTTATGAAAAGGTAAATATCATCACCCATATAAAAATAATAGTAATTTGAAAACACCTACATAAATCGTTAATTGCAGTACAATTGATAAATTGTTATATACTCCGATGCGGAGTAATTTACCGTAACTTAGCTGTAATGAAAGGTTTATTAGATGACATAAAGCTCCACCACTTGGAGCAATATATGACTTAAGAAGAAATATATAATTTTAAATAATATACGCTATGTTTGAGTTAGTATAAATACACATTTCATGTGGTATTCGATGGTATTCAAAAAATGTGTATTTTAATCTATAAGATGACAGACACATCCCCGCCATCACTTTCTATCAATATAAATTGTTGTCATAATATATTGGGATTGTTGATAATGATTATTTTGCGTTCCTCGTTAACTATACATTTACGATTAAATAAATTGAATATCTCGTGTCCGTTTTCTATACACAACAGATCAATTTATTTAATCGACGAATATCATTTATTAGATCAATTATTGTAAATTTTCGAATATAAAGAAATTTATGCTATTATTTATACAATAAAAATAGATAAGAAAAGGGTATACAAAAATATATTGTCGCTGTACCAATTGAAATAGCAATTAAAGATGTAACATAGGGTAATATTCTGTTGACATTGATGATTATTTTGCTCACAATGATTTACATTCGAAGACAGATTGACGAATCTAAATTAAGCAAGGTAACGAACTCACTAAAAAAAACACGATATTATCTCGGATTATAATTTATTTCTTCTATATCTCTGAATTTGGTTTTTGTGGTTGACATTTGCGTTTAGTTTTTAACAACCAAATATAAACTATCATCAGCAACTAAAAGTTTAGTATAAAAGTAATACATCCAATTGTCCTTAACATACTTATTTTACTTTACTTTTATATAATACATACATTTTCTACAATATTTAGTAACTTGTTGTTGTTAAGCACTGATTTAATTCGTTTTTAGATCATTATTAAGTTTTTTTTTTTTTTTTTTTTATTATTAAACTATAAAAAAAAAAAAAACATTTGATAATAGAAAATAAATTAGTAATTTTATGCATCTTAATTTATATTGTAATAAGTTAGATATTAGTTGGAAACTTTAAACACATACAGACGTTTTTTTTTTTTTTTTTGCAATATTAACTAAATTTTCTAATGAGTTTAATGAAAATGAATAAAATTTAAGAAATTTTATTACTATTTTTAATTTAGTTCAAATGATAACAAACACACACACACACTCACACACAAACACACACACACACTTATGTCGTAATTTAGATAATTAACCATTTTTTTTAAGCTCATTAGTATCAAATTTATTTATATTTTTAAATTTTACTTTGACATTTATTTTTCAATGAATGTTGTTGTTTGATATGATTACTTTTAGTGCGAAATTTCTTTCTTAAATAATAGTAAAATATATGAATTTATCATTCATCTTATTATTATTATTATTTTCATTTTCATTATTATTCATAATATTATCATTATTATTATTATTATTATTATTATTATTATCATTACACTTAATATTATTTAATTCGGATAACTTCTATATAATATAAATAAATACAGATAGAGATAATCTTGATTTAATAATTATTAATTGTATTTTAAATCTTGTAACTTTGATATAATATTTATATTATTAACAAAATATATTTGAAAAATGAAAATCTCAATTAAATTATATTTATTTAATATTTAATTTTTTTTTTATTTCTTGTAATAATTTTTAATTTTGTAAGGATTTTAAAATTTCATCATACGATGAAATATATATCGTATATGAAGTAAAATTGTGTTTATATGCGAAGCTATGCAAAATATTGTTAAAACATGTAAATTTAACACGTTAATCGCCATGTCATTCATATGTGTCTGATGCTAAGAAGTTCTACATGAGCCATGTCAGACATATATGTCTGACGTACGCGATTTTGGTAGAAGACCACGTCAATCACAGATGTCCGACACAAACGATACAATTGCATTATGTTTCGAAAGCTGGCCTATCAGGAACAAAACCTGAAAATTTCTTGGCCTACTACAAACAATAAAATGAAATATGACAGCAAAAAAAAATTTTTTCTATGATACATTAAGTTTCCTTGATACATTTTTAACTAAATTATCTAATAAAGTTACCATGGTCCATGTGAAAATTTTTCTAATATTATTATGGTGGCGATTAACGTGTTAAATATGTCTTAACATGTATTTGATGTATTGATTGTTTAACACGTTTTATTTCTGGGAAATGGTAAATTTTATTTCATTCAAAATTCATTTTTATCGCTTGTTGCTGCCACATGTTTTGTGGCAATTTGTGGGTTTCGTGGTAGAATAACGATTTTGGTTTCGAACCACAATCCATTTATCGAGCCACATTTTTTGATATTCATCAAATGTTGTGAAATGCTGGTTTTGAAGAGCTCTTTGTATTCGGTGGAATAAGTGGTAATCGTATGGTGCACAGTCGGGTGAATAGAGAACATGCGATAGAATTTCTCATTTAACTACTTTTAACATATTTTTTTTACTGGTTTTGTAACATGTGATCACCCAAAATATCATTTTATCTTGCGTTTGTTGGGTGGTATTGATTCAAATCGATCAATTGTTGTTGGTAATATACTACAATAGTAATAGTTTTATTTGATTTTAATAACTCATAGTACACCACTTGTTTACGATCCCAGCAAATGCACAACATAATGTTACTTGCATGAATGTTTGGAGTCGATATTGATGGTCGGCCACGATTTTTTGCGTTTTAGTATATCGCAGTAGATTCATTTTTCATCATTTTAATGTAAAAAAAGGTTATCTTCAGTGTATTTTAAGCAATGAATTGCAAACCATACAATTGTTTTCAATGTTGGTGTTTCAGTCAATTCACGTGGTACCCAAAAAATATAATTATAATCGTTGGATTCTGTGTCCATCTGTACAACAGAAAATCGGTTATTAACAACAGAATTATATTTGTTATTGATTTAATGTTAATGTAATGTTTTCATTAATTGTTTACAAATTATTATGATGATTTCCCTTGTTCATCTATGAACAACAGATATGACACCATATAGTGTTATGGGGTGATGGTCACATGTCTACTAGTAGTTGAGGACCACTTGTATGGATATTTTAGACAATGCATTTCTTTCATTTCAAAAAAAAAATAAAAAAATAATGTCGACTTGTCTGAAGGTTAAATAGAATTCAACATTTTTATTATCATTAAAATTTGATTTAATATTTCTTCGTGTGTGAATACTTTTTGACTTTACATATTTGAAGTAAACAAAAATTAAAATATATAATAATTATTGTATTGCCAAAAATATATTTATGTAAATTATCCACAGACCTGTCAAATATTTAACTTGTTAAATGAACTAGGCTGAATTCCATTTTAAAATTTGGTTGGAAAGTAATTGATAATAGCTTTGCTTAATTCAAATGATGACTTCGGTATTTTTGGTAGATACATTTAAAAATTGCATTGTACATTATTTTGTATATTTTTTATGTAGTATACTAAATTCAAAGATAATAATAATAATTATACTAAATTTTTGACAGTGGCGAAAAGTATATTAGTAATTAGCATATACAAAAAGTTACTATTCCTACTATATTTTCATCTGACAATAGTCGGCAATTTCTTCACAGGTTAAAAATGTTTTTAAATTAAGAAGTTATTTATAAATTGTGGTCGGATTTTGAAATTGTTTATATCGATAGAATTTTTTCCAACCGTTAAGGCAAACCAATTTTAAAAAAAATATGTTTAAATAAACGGTGGATGTAGTAGAGAGACAAACATCATTAAATGAGTATACAAAAAATCTAGATTGTGACACACAATCTCGATTTTTTAATTAATTATTAATTTGAAAGCAACGCAGAGATTATAAATTATTGGTTAAAAGCATATTTTTTTTATATATTTTATTATTTCAGCCAAGTTATTTGTGTATCACAATTGAAATGTTACTATGTGAAAATTCAAACTATAGTTTGGAAATATTTATGATCAAAAATATTTTGTGTTGATAAATTTTATACATCCTGAACATTAAAAGAAGTAAATAATTGTGCTTAAAGAACAAAAGGAATATTAATAAATAAATAAATAAATAAATAAATAAATAAATAAATAAATAAATAAATAAATAAATAAATAAATAAATAAATAAATAAATAAATAAATAAATAAATAAATAAATAAATAAATAAATAAATAAATAAATAAATAAATAAATAAATAAATAAATAAATAAATAAATAAATAAATAAATAAATAAATAAATAAATAAATAAATAAATAAATAAATAAATAAATAAAATAAATTTAAAAAACAATAATAAAAATTATTAAAATTTTAGTTAAAAGTATTAACGATAAATTCAAATGAAATTATCCTATTATCAAATGATGAAAACTCATTTTTAATTTTCCAAAATGATCTCCTGTTATTAATTTTCCTGCGTCAAGATAGAGACGATTTAAATACACATTCCTTTCACTATAAATCGTTGTGGCCGTCTTTCGTATACATTCATATTGTATTCAAACAATAAAATTGACACAGAACTAAATTATCTTAAGAATATATGCAAACATTTGCAAATTTCTATGGTGTTGATAAATTTCATGTAAGACATTTTTGTCTTATACCATCTTTATGCAACAGTCAACCGAAACAATTACTTCAACTATAATATAATTTGATGCCACATTTGCTGATTTGTTTGACTTTTCGTATCTAATTAAATATGATAAATGTAGAAAATATAATTGTCATCATCAAAAAACCATTGTGAGAGAACACAAAATGCTGATAACTTTCCATATTTATTTGAAATTATTCATATAACGCTTAAGCTTTCAAATAACCTAATAATATAGAATGAATTTGAAGTACACATTTGAAATTTATCTATTTTTGAAAAAACCTAACCTAACAGTTTTTTTTATGAAATGAAATTGAAAACTGAAAGCATTTCCATTATGATGGACTAATCATTAATATATTAAAATAGTGAAATTAAGGAAATATATCCTTCAATAATTGGAATAACTATAATGATGATGATAAAAATTATGTTAATTTTTGTGTGTACTTGAAAATAAATATAATCTAAAGAAGAAACAAAAGCAACGATACAACAGGATAACATTTTATATATTAACTATACAGGAAATTTTTGGAACTGCAAACGTACTCATTAATTAATTGTTTAAAGTGTATATAGTTTTGGCCAGCAGTTGGGGTGTAACTTTTAATTTGTTTGTCCATGTTTTATGTAAATTAATTATTATATCTGAATTTTAAATCTCCATTAATCGACTTATATATTGTATTATCCTGTGTTGCTATTGTATGTTTTTCACACAGTGTTTCAACACTGAAACGATTGTAATCCTGTAAACATAATGTAAACTTTAACCCAACAATTTTATGTGAAAATTACATTACTCAATTTCATCCGTTGATGCATTTGCCTCATACTAAATATGCCGTATTAGTTGAAGCTGCTCACATTTATTCTGTTTCTTGCATAATGCCAAAGAAAAAATATACTACTGTTTTCGAACATTATGTGCAGCAAAAAATTTCATAATTGCTACCCGAATTTTTAACATACAATTAATATTGGTCGTAGCATATAAATAATTTTATATGTCAATTTATAGTTAGTTACACACTGCATATTATGGATCAGCGGATCTACAATATATTCCAATATATAGTTAATAAACCATCAAGCAAGCCC
The DNA here is from genome assembly GCA_910594885.2 of Bibio marci. Lineage (NCBI taxonomy): Eukaryota > Metazoa > Arthropoda > Insecta > Diptera > Bibionidae > Bibio > Bibio marci. Next base: position 13,673,128 of record OU343116.1, on the reverse strand, counting down.
CAGTTGTATTATGAATATGAAAATTGGGTTATAGATTGTGCGATTTTATATATAATTACTTATATACAAAATGTTTATAAAAAAATATAGTGTCTTATTATATTTATTTATTTGTTACGCATGAATTTTAAGTGCCATATATAACTTTTAATTCTTGTGTTCAAAATAGATGAAGTATCAATAAAATTGTTGTTGTTGTCCACACTGACATGTTAAATGGTAACTTAACATTATAATATTTACTATATTCAATAGATTTGTTTGATTTTTTCTAACACCACTTTTGTTAAATTCCCATACCGTTTATTGTGTAATTAACATATGATATTGTTGTAAATATTATATAATAAGAGTATTCACCACACACGAACGCTTGTTGTTGTTATTCGTGAATTTGGGTTATTATTATTTGGTTGTTCTATATTTGTATATATATAGGCAAAAGTAGGTTCCGTTTTTTCCCCAATAAGAGTTGATGTATTCTTTCTTATGGAATTTGTGTAAAATCTGGTAATCTGGACAACTCTTTATAAACAACAAAATGTAGATTGAAGTGTAAACAAAATATTTTGTTTTTTTCTTTTATTATTTTGTTTTCATTTAAAAAAAAAATACGCTACTAAAATTGAGTGGACTGCGTGGAGATGTAAAAAATTGTTTTCTATGAGAATCCTAAGCGTAATAACGCTGCCGACATTGCTTCTTTGGATTACAATTTTTTCATATCGCTGCTGTCTGCCCTTTAAGACATCCGAAATTCATATCTTATATGAAAGTATCAAAAATTTGCTGTATGAATGGATCACTTCAAAATACGACGACTTCTTTATACAGGGAATCTGTATATTGTGTGAAAGATTGAAGAAGGTTGTGGCTTCTGATGAAGAATATTTTAAATAATGTACCACTTTTATATACTTGCTAAATAAACAAGCAATTTTAACCAAAAATACGGAACTTACTTTTGTATATATATCCAATAGAAAACAACAACAAATAAAATTCATGATATTTAGCACAGATAAAGATGCTCGTGAATATCCTTATAATAAAGAATTACATTTTCCTAGTTGTAGTAAAAATGTTTGTGGTAATTTCACTTAATATTTTCATGAAATATTACGACTTTAGGCGAGTAATATTTATGGAAAAACTTGTGTTACAACGCAGTATGAAAAAGAAATGGTTGTTAGAAAAAATTTGACAATTCTATTGCAAATTATATTTGTACAGTTTATTTATAATATATTTTTTCTTTTAAAATACATTTATTAATAATATTTTGATAATTTATTTACAGCTTTAATATATTATATATATGTGAGAACCTAAACCATATGATAAGATAATATAAGAATTTGTAATATAATTCTTCATATCTAACATAGAATCTATAGATTGTTAATTTTTTATATATTGTATAAATACACACGAGACACGTACATGTTAAAATTCTACTGTAGTAGAGTCATATTTATAGGTAATTATACATCAATATATATTGTACGAATTTAAATGTTGGTTGGATTAACCTAGAAGTAATTCCAATTTAATGCTATCATAAATTATATAATTCTCAATGTAAGTTTGTAAAATTATACATTTTAATTGAAAGAAAGAATTGCTCACGATGTAGCCGTCTATCTTAATGATATGTGAACCTTTTTATATTCTTTATCTTTCCGCATGTGTTTTGTTGCGAGCTAAAAAGTATAAAAATAACATATTTGTTTTTTCATTTGATGAAAGTGTCATGTTTTGTACCAGAAAAACGTGATTTTGGCAGCACGGATTGTTGTTTTTATTGTTTCATTTGAAGAAAACTGGTGCTGAAGATCTTATTTGAAAAAAAATAATTGCGTACTATTAATTTCTATACCACTATTCAAAAGTAGTAGAGATATTCAATCTCAGTATATTTGGTGGGACCAAAATGAAGTTTGAATTATTATGTCTATTGAAACTGTTAATATTTAACTCTATTTGAGAAAAGATTGTACTTAACAATGATAATTAAAAACAAACATGGATTCTTTACTAATACTATATCCAACCAATTATATATAAATTATAAACAAATGTGTAACATGACCTCAAAAATCTATTGTATACTGTTTTACATGTAAACACGTTACTGTAAATGAGGTGAGGTGATGGATTATAATATGGTATATAATTGTATGCTGAAATGAATATGTGATAGGAAATTTATCGTGTATCCCGGGACCTATAGATTTTTTCACATTTGAATTTTTACTCTCGTCAATTTAACAGCAGGCATATTTTACGACGTTATAATTAACAATTGTTAATGTGTGAAGCACTTTAACATTTTATAGTTATCGACTGTATTTGTAATTGTAAAACCAATAAAGTAATGTTGATCTTTCGATATCGAAATCAATCACTATCGAATTTGGAACTAAATTCATGTGTGAATCAACATTATTCAGTGCATCCACCACTATTCACAGTTTTTTTATGTATTTGAACATCAAGTGGTCATCAAACATAGTCAACATCATGAAATTATAATAACTATACTATAAATTAGTTGTTATACTCTTGAAATATTTTCGATTTTAATAGAATGGCAAAACATATGCCAACGTTTTTTTTTTTTTTTTTTTTTAATGATTCCGGCGGCCCTAAGTAACTATTTCATATTGGTAAAATAGAGTCACATTTATAAGCATCGTTATACAAACTTTGCCAAAAGAAGATACATGGAAATGGAACTCAGATGATTGATGTATTTGTAAAATACAAATTAACGATGGATATTTATGAGTTTAATTGAAGCTGTATACATCAATTTCTGTATGTAATTCAACAACATTTCGGAAAACAATTAAATATGTGTCCCATTGATAAGATTAACAACAAGAATTATTTGTTTGGTTGACGTTTATCTATTTTATTTATTAATTTATTTATTTATTTATTTATTCTTATTGCTAGTGTGTGTATAGCTATAGAATATTTACGTTACTGCTACTACTACTTAACTTTCTTAAATATAAATCACAAATCATCGGGAATATTAGATGGAAATTTTACAAATTTTTATGTTATTCAAAATATAGTTCACAGGTAATACTTATACTTTGTATATTATTTAGGGTATATAGTATGGCGGCTAGGCCTTTGCTTTGTCGCAAGGTTTAGTAATGAATACAATATAATTTTTTAATTTATAATATGTGTGTGTGATGTGTGTGTTCAAAATTTTTAAGTTATGTAATACTATATGTTATCGTAAATTTACTCACTCTATTGCGAGTTATTTTTTAACAACGTTAACAAAAATAGTAGAAATTTATAATTTTATTTTTTTATATTATAATTTCAATTATTTATTTTTTATAATTTCATTTACAACAGCTAAGATTAGACTATTTGTAGAAACGTGAACATTTTGTAATTGTCAAATATTGTTTTTTTCTATATATGTGAATATTACAGTATTTGAACAATTGGTGAAATATTTGTATATCTTGTATTTGCAGGTCTTTTATGCACTTTAAAAATTTTAATAGTTTCAAATAAGACGATAAACACCGATAGAGAAACTATTAGATTTGTTTGTCATTTTTATTTGATGAAAATATAACAAATATTTAGCGTTTCTACCAAATAGTGTAATCTTAGCTATAATTTTGTTTTAGCCATCAACAACATTAAACACAAATATCAACTGCGATACTTCATTTATAAATTGGCCAGTCAATCAACATATTAAAAAATTAATATATAATAACAGACCATTTATTTGTTATCAATTTATGTTTTCAATGTCACATAATTTTCGACTCAAATTTGTGCCAGAATAATATTTTAAATGTCTATTAGAATCTAGAATATGTTTAACTTGTATTTGTTTATTATCATCCTATCGATTATTTAAAAATCAAAGCTATTGATAAATTTTGTAGCCTTAATTATTCTCTATTAACACCTCCTTTTGTTTTGAAATAGTTATTCAATGAATTTATTATTATCAATGTTGACTACTTTGTTTACACTTCAGTACTACACAAAGTATTATGACACATTTAAATACTAAAGATTTATTCAATCAAATTTTAAATATAAAAATTGTATGTAAAGAGTGTGTCATTTAATTTGTATCACAATATTTATTTTATTTCGTTTAGCATAATTTTCTGGACAATATATTATCGGCATAATTGTAATATTATATGTGCTGCAATAAACCATCATTAAAATAACAAATCAAAAAAGACAAATGATTAAAATGTTTACTTTTAACACAAGTGAAGATGCCCGTAAGTAATTATTGACCAATTATGTTGGCAGATTCTGTAAAGTATTAGCTATAGAATTTGGTTGTGTTGTGGAGACTGTCTGGTAACTGCCGACAGTCAAAACAGATGAGTTGTGGTCCCAATGGAGGAGGCTATGTTGCTGGATTTCCGGAGGAATAAACAAAGATTAGTTATTGCAATACTTACGGTGCACTGCAGGCTAAATTATTACTTTCATAAAATGTATTTGGTCACAAATTCCCTTTGTGCTAAGTGTTCATTGTCGGAAGAATCGGCATGGTACTATTTATGTGAAGATTAAGCCGTCGGGGAAATTACAATGGACCTTTATATGTATATGGTCGAAGTACCGCAAATAATTCCAACTTTAAAAATCATCATCAAATTAACTATATAATTATTTTCCAACGTAAAAGTATTCTCACAATGTAATCCCATTTTTTTTTCACATAAAATAACTCTTAATTTACACTAGCTTATTATTACTTAACAAAAATAATGTCGTTCTATCTCTAAACTATTACAAATACACTTGCAATTTATCTAAACAAAACTGATCGCTTGGTAAACATTTATTTATTTTATGTATTCTAGATTCTATTTTTTTATAATAATTTTTTATAAGATATGCATAAAAATATTCAATTTTTTGTGTAAACGTAGTTTTACTTTTTAATAGCTACACAATTTATTTTTGATTCAATTCATTTAATGTAAACTACTGCAAGTGCAAAGTATTGTGAAAATGATGGCCAGAATTTTACCCGCGTATTATTCACATCATCGCAAAGACATATAATTTTAAATTGTTATCACGATTATTTGAACTTAAAAAAGTTATTTTATTGGAACGGTCTAATTGCTAAACTTTCGCCGATATTTACGTAATATTCATAATAAACCAAATATTTATCATTTTGATCGATGACTGTTGTTTGTAAATTTGTTTGATAAAATCATAGTTCCATCATCGAACAAATTCTGGGGTTTACGAAATCAGAAATCGCGATAATCACACACCTTTGGATATACTAAGTGTGTAGCACAATGGTGTAGCAACCTAAATTTATAGATTAATAATACGTTTGGTTTTTTTGTTTCAGGTAATTCTACGCGGTGTAATTTGTGCTGCCATAAGGTGACTTTGCGGAAATGCAAATATATAAATAACATCATAATATATCTTAAGAGGAAAGATTTTTAGAGATTTAATTTTTCCAAATTTAATAAAATGTTAAATTTACTCCTTCAGATTGGAATATATTTAACATTTTAATAACTAATATTACTGATCAGCACGAAATCTATCCTCTTAATCTAAATATCTACAATACTATGATTTATATTTTAATTTTGTAGTTAAAGGCGGTGGAGAGAGAGAGTGCCTTTAAATAAATATAAATTACAATTAGAGGAATTATTATCAGTCTATATAGACAGCGGCATTATCCTTTTAAACATAATTTATATTATATTGCGATTCGATTCATGATATCAGATTCTATTATTATGGGTAGCACAAATTAAACGTTTTATATATATATTAATTATTTATTATATGCAATTTTAATCAATTATTTATTTCAAGTTATATATTGCTCCAAGTGGAGCCAATGGCATCTAATAAATATTCATTAAAGCCAAGTTTTGGTAAATTACTCTGTATGTATATAACATTTATCAAATGCATTGCAATTAACTAAAATAAAGATAGATGTTTTCATAATTCTATTATTTTTAAATGGGTGTGCAGACATTGTTAATCTTTGAGTAGCGTCCAACAAACAATTTATAAAAATATCCCAAAATAATTTTGCTGATCAATTTCTCTGGATGTGCTGGAATTGCCATTGGTTCATTAACCAATCACTATTATAGATGTAATGATGGGACCACGCATTTATTGGCATGATGTAATTGTAACGGAAGAAATAATGAAAGTTTTGGCCTTAAGTTTTAATGATAATTTATAGAAAACGTTTTGATGATCGTCGTATCCGTTGTTCTGTTGCTTATTCTTTTCCCATTTTGTTTTTTTTTTTTTACACGTAACAAATTTAGCTACGAATAATTTCAATCAACATTTTATTTTTGTCAAATTACTATTTATTGTCTAATCTATGGTAACATAAATTTACACGTCTTTAAATGATTGTAAATTACTTGTTTTGTGAATACTGAATATATAGTAAATAATGTGTAATTATGCCATTGAATCGATTATAAAACAGTCAAACAGTAACTTGTTTTTGGATTGAGTTTAACCAATTTTTCCATTCACTCTTTATTGTTTCTTTATTAACATGAAGAAAACACTGATATATGCGACTCGTCAACAGAGTATTGATAAGTTGATGGATGTATCCTACTTCATCAATACGAACTTGTTTCTGATAAAAATTCAACGATTTTGGAATGAGTTTTGCTAACGCATACAACATTACAAGTCCAAATCTTTCCTATTATAAGTCAATATGTTTAACAACAACTTTTAGTCGCTATTAAAACCTTTGTACAATGTGTTTTATTCAAAATATTAGTTAGTAAAAGGGTGTGGGACCACAACAAATCGATTGGCACAATGAAAAATTTTGTGTTTACAACCACAGCGATAAGAAAAAAAATGTTAAATTTTACATAAACAATTTTTTTAGTTTATTTTTATTTTAATCATATTTTAAAACAGATTATATTTTTCAATACTATATATTTTGAAATATTTTTGGATTAATAATAAATGTTGTCTATAGTTATAAAAAAAATGTATTGATTTATATACAAAACGCTAAAAGTCCAAAACAATATTAAGGCTGAAATATTAAATTGTGGAGCGCTAATTAATTATTTTTTACAAACAAACCTATTTATAAAAAGAACAAAAAAGAAAGGTAGGTTATGAAAAATTAATGGAAAATTTTTATTAATTATGAAAATAATTTTATCATTGATTTCTTGTAATTTTTTTGTTTTTGTTAATGAAATACTATTTTCACAATTCATCACACACAATTGAAATATTTTATAATGCCATAAATTGCATTGTTTAGTTTAGAAGACAAAAACACAAGTTTTACTTTTTTTATTTTTTTTTTTGTTTGGTTAGGGGTGTTCTATTGTTTATTTTATTTAATTACTTTGGATAAGAAAACTGAAAATTCAACACAATTAAAAATTTATATTACATTCACACAATAATGTGTTTGATTTGTTCTCGTTATTTTTTTTTCCTCCCCTCTAAATCTTTAATTCACAACACTTAAAAAATCCAAAATTAAATATCAATCAAATTTTCAATTTTATGGAAACAATATCCTTTTGTCTCTTGTATATATTATTATATTCGATATGAAAAAAATATTAAATTCGTTAATATATTAAATTTAAATTAAATTCAATCAACTTGTATTTTTTTCTGTGATAAGGAAAATTTGTAAAAAAATTTTCACTTCAATATTTGGAGAAGATTGATTACTAAAAATGATGTGGAAAATATTTCTAATTGGTTCGAAGAATTCAAAAAATAAAATAGGAAAACAAATAAATTTCGTTTCAACAGTTTTCATTAACAATATATTTATTAATTATATTAATGTCTTAAAAAAAATTAAAATTTTGAAACTTAATTTAAAAAAACAAAATAAAAAATTATTTAAAACTAATAGAAATCTTTTTCGATATTTTTCAGAACACTATAAATTTTAAAATTAGGTGTGTGTAAATATTAGCAATGGATTTCTTTGAAAAATTATGTGAAATGATGTGTGAAATAATATGGGGAATTCTGCATAACAATATTTATGGTTCCTGGACGACTTATTATACACGATGGATGAACAATTGACACATCAAATCAGATTATACACAGGTATGTATGTTAAATTAATTTATTAAATGTAACACTTAATGCTATCTTTTTTTTTTATGTACTCGTCGATACACGACAACCAGCACGCGCGCTGTATACATAAAATTTCATTTAGACGACGTAACAAGTGAATTTTTCGTCATTGATTAAATGTTTTCGCTCATCTAATATAGTTCAGACTATTTATAATAGAAAGTTTTTAAATTAGTTCCATCGAAAACAATGATTTCACACGGACTTTTTCAACTAATTCAACACGATTTTTCTGGACGTCATGGTCTTGGGCTATTACTTAAATCCTCACGACCATTTTTGAAACGTGAATCAATCATAAAACTTGTCGTTGAAACACGCACAATCATCAACATAGAGTTTTTTCAACAATATGTAACTCTCCGCACATTTTTTTTTCCCAATTTTAAAACAACATTTAATATTTGTTCTTCGATTCCTTACAGTTGTTTAAATGGCACATTGTGCCATGACGGGCTAACTGTATCAACCGGAAATAAATGGTACTCTGAAATTGTTATGTCTAATGAATAGGGCGGGTGGGATAGAACTTCCCTGTTTTATTCTTGTAAATGTAGTTTTTAACGACATTGCAGTATGAGATTTGGCATTGTCATGTTGAAAAATTAATTTGTTGTGTCTATTCATTATCACTGCTTGCTTCAAACGCATTAATTGTCGTTGGTAGAAATCACCAGTAATAGTTTCTGAAATTTTATTATTTCTTCATTTTTTCACATCATGATTTTTTCACATCGTAGAGATCGACGATATATTCGACTATGTACATGGCATATGATATTACAACAAGAACACAAAGAGGGATTGGATGACAAAAGGCCGTTTTCAGGCTGTTTTAGCCATTCATAGAAGACGACCTAGTATTTCGTTGAAATATTCCACCAGTTGCTAGGTATATTATTATTCAAATGCCCATTATCTATTACTGTTTTTATCCTTGTATTGTGTATGCGTAAATACATCACTAAATTAACGTGTTTGTTTCTTTTTCTATGGGTTGAACGTTATCGACATTAGTATAGTACTATATTTTTCAAATAACTAGTAATTATGTATTTTACTAAATTTTAAAATTATATTCTTTTTTCATTTTTAGTATGATAGCTGTATTGTAAAACAGTTCGTGTCACCTATGAAGCCATCCCCATAAGTGGTAATATTAAATTAGTCATGAACGACAACGTGTTAAAATAAAAATATGCCAATTGTATGTATTCTTTCAATTTTGGATTCTTATCGGAACGATATTAAGTGTATAATAAATATTATTATATTGAAAGTTCTATGCTAGATGAAAATTTACCGCATTTACCAGTTCAGATTCATTGATATGTGAAGGTAATATAAAACTTATTTAATTATCCAATGTTTTAATAAAGCTTTAATTTTCGTTTTCTTTTTTTAGGGATTCGAGTTTTTAACAAAAGTTGTGTGGCGATTTTATTTACTACATGATGTTAATTAATTAAATTGTCTAATTAAAAATTAAAACTCTACGGCTTCGTTTGAAATATAATATTTATAGTTAATATTACGTGAAAATTAAATGTTATAGAAATATAAAATTATAGATTTTGAATTTTATGTATATGATCGATGCATTGAGAGTAGTTATAATTTAAAATTTATACAGGGTTGGAACAAATTACTAACTCGTTCCGACCAATATTATATAATAGAAACTGTTATGTATTTAATATTGCATTATTTAGAGTTTAGACTAATTAGAGATATAATCATAGCAAATATTAAGTAAGTGTTAATATTGATAAATTGTTTTGTCAGATTATAAATCATAATCATAACAAGTCGTGTTTTATTTAGTGCTTGCACCTTATCATTGTTTCCAAAGTCACCAACAAATTTAATCCTATATTTAAAAAACAGTCACGAAACAAATGTCCGTCATTCAATTACGATCGATATAATGTGCTGGGACTATTTTGTATGTTCAAAATTATAGAAGTTAAAGCCAATAATATGCGAACAATACAGTCTCATAAAGAGATCCCCTATGTTGATATTTCGATCGCATTTGACCAATGACTTAAATGTCCGCCATTGATGAAGATATTACAATATAGTAGTTTTTACTTAATTCACTGTGTTTTGAAGGTACATTGTTGCGTTTTTTATTGATGCTGCCTGGATGAATAACAGAAATTTATGATGATTACAGACGGGCCAAACTGCTGCACTGAATTTCTCTCTGTAATCTATGCTATGCAATAAGTATGATGTCACAGTTGATCTACCAATGGGTTTTGCTCATTTGTTAATACCGATTTATGTGGACAGTCCAGCTCACACACTGCAACCATTCGTCAACATATTGTGTGTGGTTAAAAGGAACGAAATGGCAGATGAAATTTCTGGATTGGGTCTCAGAATGAATGTATAATTATTGACTGTATGAAATTTTCGGCTTCATTACACTCTGTCCAACTATGTATAGAGTAAATCACAAATCTCCGCATGTATAGCCAAAGCTGAACTGGCGAGACTTCGAAAAGAAGAAGTCTAATTTGTCACTCTACAGCTTACAAGAACAACGACCGCTCAACCTTATACTGGGCAGTAGATACTTGGGCGAGGCTCCAAAACCATTTAAAGTTTTTACAGGGTTATAAAAAGATATCTGGTTGGTAATAGAAACTGGTTATTAGGTACCATGAGTGTAGCAGGAGTTTCAGCCAGTAGATAACCCAATCAACCATAACCAATATTATTGTGATCTGCTGGAGATAAATATTAGCTGATATTATTGTGTTTATTATATAATCACTTTTATTAATTAATTACTTATTAATCGGTTCTATATTTATAATTAATATTTATTATATTTAGAAAATTATTTTTCTTTATAATGCTGACATGGTGTGGACATCGCCGCGTATTCATGTTTTACTGTAAAATTGAAAAATGCACACATTTTTAAAAAATTATTGATTATGGTGTGGAAATTGATTTTTATTATTCCTAAATAATTTTTTATTGAGGAAAATGTATTTATTTTCCAAAATAATTTAATTAATTTAATTAATCTACACATTTTCATGCACACGCATGTCAGTTATACGAATTTTGAATTAATTCGAAATCAAATTATACAGAAAATTTCTTCAATAAAATTGAATACCGTCCACACGAGTTAAAAAAATGTAGAAAAAGTGCAAAAAAAGTAGATTTTTGGTTGTAACGAAAACGATATCAAGTTTTGACAGTTTTGACAGCTTTGAGCATTAAATATTTTTTTATTTGTTTTGTTTTTTCCTCATTTGCATTTTACTTTCAATATGATTTTGTTTTTATTTGATATTTTTTATTTCTTATTTATATTATATTTTCAATTATTGTGTTTATGAACAAAGAAAACTGTTTTTATTTCATTCATACTGATAATAATAATAAATTTTAACTTAACTTCTTATCAGTATGTATTGAATGGAAAATATTAAATTTCCGTGGTATGTAAGTAGATAGAACTAAAGCAGTTTATTGACTTATCGTCTGTCGCTGGCTGGTCTACATCGTCCGTCAATATTTATTTTATTTATATCGTGCGCAATCTTTTCTGTTTCTGTTTTCGTAAGTGTAATTAATGATTTATTTATATATTGTCTAACTTTTTGAATAAATAAGAATTATATTTCATAATTTTATTATCTTTAGATTTTTCGATTTGCATAAATGGAACATATGAGACTATCACCGTCACAAATTTATAAAAAACCTTCCGACAATCATGCAAAACCATTTTGTAATTGTTACACACATGAAAATGATAGTCGACGGTTTTTCAGTCAAAAAGTGAAATGTAATTGTGGTGAAAATACATGTAAAATATTAGAATGGAATTGGGATCAAATGGCTAAGCTTCCTGAAACCATTATAAATGAAAATAATATATTATTTCATCCAATTTATAGTCAAGGTACATCGGTTATAAAAGGTAATACCAAATTAGAAATTAATGCTATACATTATTGGGAAATAAAAATATTAACTTGTTTATCAGGAACAGATTTGGTTAGTATATAAAATGAAATTACTTATAAACTATTATTTAAACAATTATATAAAATATGTTGCTAATAATTTCCAGATGATCGGTATTGGTACAGATCAAGTAAATCTATTATCGCATCAATATAGATTTGCTAGTTTTCTTGGTTTAGATAGTCAATCATGGGGCTATTCATTTCGTGGACTTGTACAAAATTGTGGAAGATTAAAATATTATGGTAAAAGATATATTCTAGGTTGTATTATTGGTGTATATTTAGATTTATTTAAAGGGCATCTTGAATTTTATGTTAATAGAAGGTTTATATATACTATATATATAGTAAAAGTTATATCTATATATTATTAAATTATAAGCATTGTTTGATTAATTAAAATATTTTATAGACCACAAGGAATAGCTTATAGAAATATTCCTCATGATGGCACGACAATTTTATACCCAATGGCATGTTCAACACCAGCAAAATCGTCAATAAAATTATTAAACGCAACATCATTTCAGGAATGTTTACAATTTCGTTGCATGAAAATAATATCAAAATATCCTAAATTAATTAAAGTAATAAATTAATTTTATTGTTTTCCTTAAATATAAAAAACGAAATTTAATTATGTTTTCATATTTTTTTGTTTTAATTTTCAGCAAGTAAATGAAATGCCTGGTTTAAAATATTTGTCAAATGATTTATGGTTTTTACAATGTCAAGAACAATATGAATATTGTGAATTTGAAAGAAATAATTTGTTACTTGAAGACGAGGCCATTATAAATGATATAAAAATGAAACAGCATAAACAATTTAAAGATGGTACGCATTAATATTCTATATTCATCAGTTTAATTATTGTTTTTACTATGTATCTTGGAAATTCAAAAATTGTATTGCAGATGACGACCCGAATGATTCTATAACATCTCTTGATGATATTTATTCAAATATGTATAACATAAAACATGCAAAGACTGATTTTTCTTCTAGTGATGATGATTTAGAAATGCCTTTATTGATATAATTTGTTTATTTATTTTTTTTTTAAATGAACAATTAATTTTAATTTTAATCACTAACAGTTAAACAAATTTAATGATTAATTTAATTTAATTAATCTAAAATGCTTTTAAGAGGTGTTCAATTAGAAAAAATATTATATATATTTGCGAATTCAAATTAATGCAATTTTTATAATTTTTAGAAAGTTATATTTTTTGCTGATTTAATACGCCAATACGAAACGTGTATGCATTCATGAAATATGTGTATAGTTTTTAAATAAGTTTATATTAAACATTTATTTTTCTATATATAAATAAATCAAATTATTGTAAAATATAATGTGTGGGATGATATACAATATAAACAAGACAAAAGCTTTGAAATGGTAATTCCTGTTCTTCGTAGATTTTAGATAATTTACTGTAAGAAAATCAATTTAAAAAAATTAATATGGTAAGATGCTTAATTGAGAAGAAATAATTCGAGAATTACCTTAGTTTAATATTATAAAATGTTGCTACATAAGAAAATATAATGTACACAAAATGCTATAAGTCAGAAGTTCCTATTGAACTAGGACAGAATTTACTGAATTCCTTGCTATTACATTTAAGATCTTAATAATCAGTATTTCCGACGATTTGCAATGCATTTAATCCTTACATTAATATTGAATGTATTTAAAATTTTATACAGCTTATATTTTTGATCTCGTAATGTTATTTATTGGAATGGTTTTTTTAGCCTCGTAGAAGCAAATTTCAAATTTTGATACGTTTCCATTATTTTTGAACACTCTACAAAAACATATTAAAAATTAATTATTTATGCATGAAAAACAGTATAACAAAATTAAGGAAACGTGATAATGGTGAAATTAGTGTTTTCATATCATGCCACAACTTGTTACGTATCGATAAGGTTTGTAATAGAATACATTTCTTTTCACCACAACTTTTGACATTTCAATAATTTTTGTTTCATTTTTTTGTTCTTTAATTAATTTTCTCTTTTTCTTTCGAGTCGCGTTTAACAAAAAAGAAAATACTTTAATTAATTTCATTAAAAAACATAAATTAATAAATAATAATAATAATAATAATAATAACAAAAATACAAATAATATTAATATATATTTAATTGTTATTGAACTATAATTTGTAGTGTTCAACAAGATATTCTTCAGAATGTGATGGTGGCTGCCGATAATGGTACATGCGGTACCAGCAAATGAATTAAAATATGTTATTGTCATCGCAAGTATTATATATTATTATAAAATAAATGATTTGTTTGTTTGTTTTTGTTATGTTTATTAAAATGTATAATAAATAATAAAGATATAGATTTTCCAACATCATTACGCAATCGTGCTATAAATTTCAATAGTATATCAACATAACCTGCAAATTGGACATTTTGATTTTTAGTTTCAATTGCAGAATACGATATTTTGTATTACTATGACCTCTCTCCAATTTATTTAATAAATCCACAAAATGTAACTAATATTATTGGTTAAGTTACAGCTCATTGGTAAGTTTTAATATTATTAAATTATTATTAATTAATTATATTTAAATAGTTTGTGTAAATTAAATTTATTTAAATTAAATTTTATTACAGATTTTTAGTTTCAATTGTTGAATACGATATCAAATACATAGATACACCACCACCAACATTATATCTCAATTATCAAAAACAATGATTTAAATTACATGATCGTAATTATTATAGAAGTTTTGCAACTTCAACAACAAAAGCAACAACAATTAATTACGATATGGATAATATTTGTATTATTTGGTAGTTTACCAGTTGTTTAGTCACAAATAAAATCACCTACAAATGAAATATTTGCCTCATCAACAATGAATTAGTATATTAATTCAATACGAATTCACAACCATAAATCAATTGTTATATTACCAAACACAAACATGATTGATGTTTTATCTATTTCATTTCTGTGCATTCACAGATGGCCGATTATCTCACATGTTTATAAAAATATTGATACTAATTTTCTGTGATTACAAATATTTTATGACTATATCATAATGGAAATATTAAATTTTAATTGAAGTATAGATTCTCTACTATTATCCATCGATATATATAATGAACTGTTTGAACATGATGTATGGTCACATTTTACAGCTATATGCTACACTACCAATAATGGCGATACTACCATAACAATCCACCAGCATCAATCAATATCACATCAGCAAACAATTGAATTATGAAATTGTAATTAATCTACAATATCAACATTATACACAATGACAACAATTAAATCAACAAAAATAACAATATAATAAGTATTTTGCATATGCAATATAACAACAGAGTATTATAGCCACAATAATAAACTATTTATTATGATATCGATATCATATGAATATTAGTTCCCCGGCTGTGTCGTCAATAAAATAGTAATTACATTTTTTTGCAATCAGTTTACAACCTCTAAAATTTTATGTTTTATTTACAATAATTATATTTAATATTATAAAATATATTCTATAGTCAAATGTAGTCCAACATCCAGATGTATCATTACATTTTATACCTATATGCTACACCACAAATAATGGATACACCACCATAACAATAATCCTCCAGCACCAATCATTATCACAACAGCAACCAATTGAATTATGACATCGTAATTAATCTACAATATCAACCACACAATGACAACAATTAAATCAACAGAAAATCAACAATAATTATTTATCATATGCAATATCAACATAGTATTATCGCCACAATAATAAAATATTTATAATATTGATGACATTTGAATATTACTTCACCGGCTGTGTCGGTAATAAAATAGTAATTACATTTTTTTCCAATCAGTTAACAACTTCTTAAATTGTTCGTTTTATTTGTAATAATTATATTTAATAAAAAATAAATTTTATTTATAGTCAAATACAGTCCAACAACAGATTCAATTCAATTCGTATGGTAAAATTATACACCTATATGCTACACTGCTAATGGATACATCACCATAACAAGAATCCGCCAGCTCCAATCATCATCACAACAGTAACCACTTGAATTATGAAATCGTGATTAATCTACAATATCATCATTACACACAATGACAACAATTAAATCACCAGGAAAAACAACAATCAGTATTTATCATATGCAATATAACAACAGAATATTATCGCCACAATAATAAACTATTTACTAATGATATTGTTGACATTTGAATTAGTTCATCACACCGGCTGTGTCGTTAATAAAATAGTAATTACATTTTTTTCCATTCAGTTTACAACCTCTAAAATTACGTACGTTTTATTTATAATAATTATATTTAATATAAAATAAATTCTAATTATAGTCAAATGCAGTCCAACAGCTAGATGTATGTTCACATTTTACACCTATATGCTACACGGCTACACCACCATAACAATAATCCACCACCACCAATCATTATCACAACAGCAACCAATTGTATTATGAAATCGTAATTAATCTACAATATCAACATTACACACAATGACAACAATTAAATCAACAGGAAAAGCAACATAATAAGTATTTTCCTTATGCAATATAACAACACAGAGTATTATCACCACAACAACAAACTATTATGAAATTGATGATATTTTGGTATTATTTCCATCGGCTATGTCTACAATAAATTGTTAATTACATAAATTCAATGATTTTACAACGACAATCAATTGGATATTTAAATATTATTGAATTACAAACATAATCATCATCTCAATTGCTATCAATGGAAAATAATTGTATAATTTCATCAACAACAAATAAAGCACTTGTACGTGCACCAATAATTTTCAGTTATAAGCTGATAGTCAATAGCCGACATTAACAATGCTACCAATAACTATAGTGTTCTGAGTTATGTGGCAATATTTATTCAACCATAAAATCAACGAAATAAAAGCGAAAGTTATTATAGTAGTAGCGATATGTAATTCGAAGGATTTACTAAATCTAGATTTAATAACAATTAATACATATGGTGGATAAATATAACTAGTAGAGGTAAGTTCCAGAATTTTATTGTATTTCATCCGTATATAATATTAATTAATTATTATTATTTATATTTCAGTTATGGAGTTCATAAATTATTATCATATAAAACTATTTGGAAACTTTGAAAAATATAAGAATATAAGAAGCGCTTTAAATGGACTCAAGAAAATTGTATATGATAAAGCTTATAATATCATCAAATCATGTTACATCAAGTGGATTACTTCTACATTACTTTTTTTATATGCGAAACCAACATAGACAAAATCAATCATATTTTGCAATGGATTGATAGCACTTTATCCATCCACAAGGAAAACGGCGATGAAGTCTTTGAAGATTAATATTAAATGGAATGATATAATAATATTGACTATAAAATAATATAAATATCACCACAAAAATTGATAAATGACGATGAAGCATTTTGATACCTTTGAACAATAATATGAAATGAAATTATATAAATAACAACAAATGTATTAAATGTAACTTTATTTTAATTAAAAAAAATGTAACATATTTATCACAAGTTCATCAATCCAAACTGTGCCTGCCGTCCATTGAAATATGAAAAGAGAAAAACAAAAATTAACTTGTCCCATCAATTTTGATAACATCACCTTTGAGAAAAGAAAAGAAAAAAATAAATAAAATGTTAAGTATAAAATACAATACATAATAATATAGAAAAAAAAATAAGTAAAAAAGAGCGACTCCACATGTGAACACCCAAAAAAAAGGATCAACTTTAACGTGGCACTCATTCCGAATAAATAAAATCAAAATTTTTGTACCTTATATATCGCAACCGACATACAAACTTCAATAAACTTGGTGGTGTATGAGGTAGAGGTGTAGTGTATATTCATATGAGATATGAACACGGTGGGTTCGATTTCGAAACCGAAAAAAAAAATTTCTTAAAAATAACAAAAAAATAAGTTTCACTTATATGAAAAAATAATATTCTTGTACTTAGTGGTCTCAGTTGTGTATTTACAATTTGATGAAAGAAAAAAAATATTACAAAAAAAAAAACAACTATTTTTATTTTTTTTTTGGAAATTCCCGGTACTTTATGAACAAAACAACCCAATATTAAAACACGATTTTGACCGACTTAGAGGCGGAATTTCCGAGTTATCTCAACGGATTCGTGTTCGGACGATGACCCCGCGTCTTTTAAGCCTATTTCCAGCCCTATTTTTTTGGACTTTTTTGACCCCCAAAAGTGTGGGTTATAACCCACTGCCGAAAAAATTTTTTTGCCCGTAGGACCTTCAGATTTTCAGGGATTGTAGAGCTCGGCAAAAAAACAGGATCTGTCGACCTCTTTGCCGGATTTCCCTCGGGGGGCGGAGCTATGGACCTTCGAAAGTACCAAATGGGTCACTTTTGGACCCCTACAACTCCGGAAATACTCAATATTTCGCGACGAGCTTCCCACAAGTGATAGTCCTTTTCAAGGGCTACAAATTATATTATAGGGGTAACTTCCTATCTAGAAGGGTTTTCCAACTAGGGGTGCCCAAAGTTCGCAAAATCGATTGCAGACCAATATTCCGAGTACTGGAAAATCGGGAAATACTGGACTTTCCAAAAATCTAATGATGCAGAAATGTAGAGGAAGGTCCAAAGTTTATCATCAGATTTTTTTTGGAATTTTCCAATGGAAAATGTGGATTTTCCAGGAACATCGAAAAACATCGATTTTTTCATGTTTTCAAATGGGAATTTCCCGGCTTTCCCAATGGAATTTCCCGGTGCCCTAATTATCACAGATAGTAGACTATATGCCACGTCTTTTAAGCCCCACCCCAACTCTTTAAGTCTAACCGTTTTCCCACAATAGCCGCCCAAAGTTAGGCTTACACGAAAATTTCAAAATTTTAAATCGGTCATAAGTCGACCAATAAATTTTTCACGAAAAAAGTCCAGAAGGTTTATTGTGCGCTCTAAGATCCTCTACAAGATGGCTGTAACAAAAATTGGCTAACACATAAATTTTTTTCGAAACCATCCAAAACCTGGTTTTCAGAAATTCCGGGAAATTTCTCCAGCCCAAAGTTGATGACTTACAAATGTCTTATAGCCATAAATGGATTTAGATGGCAAATGTACTGAGGGAGTGGTACTGAAAATGTTTTCTAACTATTACAGTTTTCCCGGAATTTCCCGATCAAAATTAAAATTTTCCGGATTTTCCCGAAAATTTCCGGATGTCTTAATTAGAATATAAGAAACATTTTTTACCACTAGAGGACCCGAATCTATTTACGCGTTTTCCCGGAATTTTCATATAACGGTTTCATATGCATGGTGAAAAATCCCGTTTTTTTTTTTACAAAAAGATAGGTCATTCAATTACCTATCATTTAAAACTAATCCCATATTCCTGCCACTTCAAACGGCTGAGCTAGGATTTTTACCGTTTACCAAATATACCATCATTTTTCCACTAATTTACCTTCAGAATTTTGTTTCAGTATTTACGATTTTACTTAAATTTTCCAATTATCATTTTTTTTCACCATATTTTCGGTGGTTTTCTCATAATTTTCATTGGAAATTTCATACGTATTAAGAAAATTAAAGTTACTATATGAAATTTTAATGGAATAAATACTCATCGCCTAAAAAAGTAATTGTGTGTGTGTGTGTGTGTTTGTTTGCATTGGAAAATTCTTAATAATAAAAAATTTTTTATATACTACTTTTGAAAATTAATGCTTTTTTGAATATATCATTAATATTAATTTATGATTACAAAAAATAGTAAAATTTTTATATGTATCGTTCAATAAATTAACATTAATTTTTAATTAAAAAAAATATATCATTTAATTTTACATTACCAGGCCATTTTCTTATCTGAGAAATTATTAAAATTTTATATTTTCCTTAACACACAAAACAACAAATACAAGTCATTTCTTTTTATTTACATCAGAAATATGACAACGAAAAGCAAAAAATAACAATGAATTTCCCCTCCATCCAGACATTCTATTACGATATAGATGGCAATATATACAACGAATATGAAACGTTTGGTGCCTCCACTTAATTATGTTGAATATAAATATATCTTTATTAAGTTCACTATTGCTCAACTCTCTTTAATTTCCTCATACTGTTTTTCATACACAAATAATAAATTTTTCATTACAGTGTACTACAAAATTCATACAAAAAATTCTCATTATTTTTCTGATTTTGGATTCCCATTCATTGGCATTCATTAGTTTTAGTAGCTGATTAGTTGGAATGCACTGAATATGGCGGTTCAATTATGCACACCAATAAACACTAATGAATGTTAGTGAATACAAAATAATCGCATGAAAATAAATCGCATGTTTTCCGATGGAATTTTTTCGGCTTTCTCGACCGAACTTAATAACTCCGCCATTTTGGATTTCCCAGAAGTGCTCCCAGGGGAAAAATGTGGTTCTTGTCCTCCTCTATTGGATTCCCAAAGGGAAAAGCGCTAGCTCTAAAACTCAGAAATTCAGAAATTTTGATGTTTTGAACCGATTTTCACTATCATCCCCACGAAAGTCTGGACGATTTTTCCACATTGTGTTTGAAACGCATGGAAATGTCCCAAAACTTATATAAAAAGTGTTTTTTTTAATGTTTTGGACATTTAGATGTACCATTAGTGGTAAAATTCGGACGTAACTTTTGCAGTGTCTTTTTTTAAATCTAAATAATGGTCCGATTTATCTGAAAAATTCCAATTATCTTAATTAAAATATTAGAAACACATTTTACAAGTAGTGAACATCGAAATTTTCACGGGTTTTCCCAGAATTTTCATTTTAAGTTATTCATTTGTATGACAAAAAATTATGTTTTTATATGGAATTTCATGGAAAGATATTGCTCGTCGAAGGAAAATTTTTTTTTCTAATTATTAATAATATTCGCTAAAAGAACATTAAATGATCCATTCGATATTCTCTTTTTTAATTAAAATACACAAAATTAAAAATAATAATAAATACCTTTTTGAACATGTCGTATTTTGTAACACAATTTAAAAACTTCATAATGTAAAGGTTTCTGATTTTAACGTGGCATCTACCAACCATCGCCCTTATATTATATTGAAGCCAAATGGCGATAACAATAATTGATTGATGAATATGGAAGGCACCAAAAGCTGAATAAAAAAAAATGTTTATACATTAGGATTAGGTGATGAAACTATACAATAGTTTTTGTTTAGTTTTTGATAAATTTATTAATTTTATACATCAACAAAACCTTCAGATGGAATTGTATTGCTTGTAAATGCATCTTTGTAAATTTAACTCGAAATACGAATGAGCTACAGACGAATATCTATCAGGGTGCATATTTTCTTCATTTCTAGTTGCGGTTAAACATATAGATACCATTGCAGCCAAACTAAACTAGGTAATTTGTATTATTATCACAAATTTTCTTATTTACATTACATTTAATATAATATTAAGGTTTTATTTATATATTATATATGCTTATTTACAATAATTTTAATTAACACAACCAAAACTAACAACAAATATTCCAAATCCAAAAAAAAAAAAAATAATTAATAAATAAAGTTATGTCAAACGTAAAATTTTTCAAGCGATCACATTTTTTATGTATATTCTTTATTAGCAATAGCATTGTGACTGTATTTCTCTCTCCCATGATATTATTATGGTAGAATATATGAAAATCACACTTTTAGAAACCATATGAATGTCTTTAATCATTAATAATTTTAGTTCCAGCAAAAACCTATTAATTTTATTCATGTTAATGCCAGTGGAACCTACAATGGTATCCATCAAACATTCATTACAATCACATTGGTAAAATATTCGTCAGTAGAAGTACTCCTCAAGGAGTATATAGCTATATTATCCTTTTATCTACAATTATCAATTAGACGGCTGCTTTGTTAATTCAATTATTTTTATATATACGAGTGATTGACTAATATATTTAAATAATAATAATAATATGACTATAACAGCCCATAATGCATTTTTATATATCAGTGGAAAATATAATTGTATATTTCATGAGTTCGTTATTATATTCAATGATTAAAAACATACATTGATTTCTCATTGAAAATATGAAAATATACCCCAGGTATTGAATTGTGTAGAAACACAAAAATTCACAATTTAAATACTAGCAGCCGTAAAATAATAGCATCGAAACAATTACTTGTATAACTAATTCATATCGTATCAATATTCCTTTTTATAATTTAATATTTAATGCGATGGAGTATGTATATTTTTATATTATTGTTTAATTTTTAGTGTTGGTTTAGTTGTTAGTGTTAGTTAGTTAGTTTAGTTTAAATTCCGAATAAATTATATATACACCACAAAACTTATTCAAAAAATACGAGCAGAAATTCCAACACAAATCTTATTTTAAATTTTTATTTATTTAAATATTTATTATAGGCGAGAGATAATACAATAACAAAATTATTCAAAATAAAATTAGACTTGCAATTTCTGCTCGCTTAATATATCACCTCAAAAAAATCGTATATTTTAGTTATATTTCGAATGTTTTTGGCCGATTTATGTAGATGTATTGATGTATGGGTGGATATGTGTATATGTAATACTATGCAGTTCTATTAAAGCGAGTATTTGCATAATTTCTTCACCAATTTCGATGAAATCTTGAATATAGGTTTGCAATAGTAACTAGTAAAAATACAAACAACTTATAAATAAAAGGAGAAGAAGAAAAAAATAACAAAATCCATTTGGAATCTGAAAAGAGGAAAGAAAATTATCTTATTAGTGTAATTAATTTGTATATAATTTAATTATCTATCTTTTAATACCTAACCCATCCTTCCACCACTTCAAACACCTGAGCTAGGAATTTTACAGTGTACCAACTACACCCTTATTTTTCCACTGATTTACCTTCAAATTTGGCTTTCAATACATTACAAAAAATCGTATAATTTGTGTATTTTATCGAATTTTTTGGCCTATTATGAAGTTGTGTGTATTGTATGTATCGATGGGTATATGTATACAGAATGTGACGTAATGCTATGCATTTCTGCATCATTTCTTGACCAATTTCGATATGAAATTTTGTATATAGGTTCTCGAAATAAGATTATACAGGTATTTATTAACAAGTTTCTTTAAAATTAATACCTAAGCCATCTTTATTAATTGTACGGGGTGTATCTTAGAGCATCTTTATGAATTTTACTGGGTGTATTATATATATAATTATACAATTTGCATATAATTTTCAATAGATCTGTTGTTAAATTGATGGTATATATCGAAAAATTACGTACGGAACAGTGTGATTAAACATTTTATTATAAAATTAAATACTTACCAAACATTTTATTGCATTTTCAGCATAAAATCGTACATCGGTACCATTTGCTAATTGTTCAATTACTTATACTTTTTATAGCCTCACATTTTCGGGCCAATAACAATTTATTTAATAAAGCTACTGGTGCATTCTACTGTAATAAATGTGATCCTACACTATCGAATGGTTGTACCAATTGTGCCAACTTTTTTTTTCAAATAAATTTTCTAAATCACGAATGCTTGCGTTTTAGCACGTTCATTTATTAAACAAACATATTTTTACGTAATGTTTTATCTAAAATATAAAATAACCTATAATTAGGAAATATATATAAATATTTATTAAACAAAATTTTATCGTAATTATATATTTACCGATAAAATAGCATCACCATTTTCACATTGAATTGCATCATCAAGTAATTCTTTTTCGTCCATTGATTTAAAACAGTTCAATGAATATGGTTTTTTCATTAACATTTGATTAATAATAATCGAGGAGGCTGTTGGTGCATGTACACGTTCTTTTAATTTACATCTTAATATTTTTATTTCATCTTCAATTGCTATATCTTTTTGTAATTGTGTCTCTTCCATTGATTGTTCTTCGAGTATTATTTGGACAAACAATAATTATTATATATTAATAACAGCGCCACTGAAATTGCAGGTCAGTCTAATTACTGAAAATGTACTCAAGAATTGGAGAATGATAAATATATAGTGATTATCTCAATGGAAGATAACAAACTACCAGGCCAAGCTAAGTAATACCGAGACATTAGCCAATACTTTTATACTTAAAATGTTGGAAAAACAGATGGAACATTTCAAAATGAATATTTTAAATAATCTTCCTCTTGGCAAATTGCAGTATGAATACTAAAAAGGCAAATCTATACTGTACCAACTGTACAATACTATTGTTAAATTGATGGTCTCACATTTTCGGGCCACTAACAAGCGATGCTGTGCACCATTGATTTTCAATAGAAAATGATTTAATAATAGCTACTGGTTATTTGTAAGAATGTTAGTAAAATAAAATTTAAAGAAAAAATAATATAAATAATTTACCGATTTAATGGTCCTATGCATAAACAGCACAAAAAATTAAACAAATGAATATGGGATGATCCAATAATTTTTTTATTTTTGATTTACTGCATCTATTTAAAAGATAAATAATATTTATTGTAATTATTAATATTGTTTAAAATCGAATACACACATTAATTACGTACGTATATTTGCTGCTTCATTTATATTGTCATTGAATTTTGTACTTGGTTTTGTAATCTGCTTCTGCAACAGCAACAGTAACAAAAAAATCAAATAAAAAACAAAAATTCAATAAAAAAAATAAAATCAAATAAAAAAAAAAAATCGAATAAAAAAAATAAAATAAAAATCAAATAAAAGAAATAAATTTAGTTCAAAAGTACTTTTTCATAAAACAAACAAAAAAACAAAAATAAAATTAGAAAAACCCAATTCAAATAAAAAAAAAAAACAAAAATCAAATAAAAAAAAACAAAATTCAAATAAAAGAAACAAAAATTAAATAACAAAAACAAACATTCAATAAAAATACTTAAAAATCAATTAAAAAAAATAATAAACCCAATAAAAAACAACCAAATATAAAAAAAAAGTTAATTAATAACTAAAATTATTAATTTACTCGAAAATGTAATAATAAATAAATAATAAATATTTATAGTTTTGTTAAAACTTATTTTAAAAACTAATAAGAAAATAAAATTTCACGTACACACAACGCACGAACTTCAACCATTTTGATTTTTTTTCTTTTTTTTTATTATTTTATTATTACTATTGTATGAGAAGAGTCGAGTGGGATTTATTGAGAGTTGACAATTGACAGTTGAGCTGGAACAAAACTACAAGAATTAATTATATTTGAACGCATTTTAAGCTATTTGTTCATGAGTTCATGAGCCGAAGCTAAAATCGTAAATAATGGTTCATTTTTTATTTACTCGCTGTCTAATAGTTTGACATTTTGACAATTGGCATATGCTGAGTAAATTGAGTACAATGAGCACATTAGTATTTAATTCATACAAATAAAATTAAAAAAAACAAAAGTGAGGTTTTTATTTAAAAATTCTCCTCATTTTATTCTAAGTTGTTGGATTGTTAGCACGCATTTTTTTTAATTCTTTCAATTTAAATTTATTTTTTATATTTTTCATTTTGTTTTTATCGTTCGTTCGAGTAAGTCGTTTTTTTTTGTTTTATGAATAATTTTGTTATAGAATTTGAAGTTTTTTGTTGTAAAATTAAAAATAATACCAATTATAATTATAAGCGTTACCAATTACGAAATATTTTAAACAGGTAAATGTAATTTCTTAGTGAATGTTAAATTATTTGTATATTTGTGAAATGATTTGTTATTTATGGGGTTTTTTTTATTTCTTTTTTGACAATTAGTGCCTAATAATTGTTATTTTACTTTAGCAATTGATTTTTTTTTTTTTTGTTAAAAAATCTATAAATAATTCATAGAAAAGGCTTGCAGAAATTCTACTTTTATAATTATTATTTTTATCAGTAAAACATGAAGGAATTGTGTAAAATGGCAGCCATTCGTTTTCTTAATAAAAAATATGAGGTTATGAAAATCCGAATGCCACAAGTTTTTTTTTACTTTATAATTTTTATTCATAGTAAGTTTTTTGTTTTTTGTTTTTTGTTGTTTTGTTTTTTTTCTAGTTTTTGTTTTTGTTTTTTTTTTTTTGGTTTATTTTTTTTCTTTGTTCTTTTGTTTTTGTTTTTTTTTTTCTCATTTAATATTTAGGCCTTTTGTTTTTCATATTTTAAATTTAAATGTTATTGAGTTGGGGTGTAGTTCTTGAAATTTCAATCAGCGAATTTTAGTTTTCTCTATTTAATTTTAAATAGAATTTAAGAAATATTTTTTGTAGTATTAAAAAAATTAAGAATATATTTCGAAATGTTGTTAATATTTTTTTAATAATTCGTTGAAGTTCGTATCATGACTCTACCTAGTTCTTTACACCTACATTGGGTTGTTTAGAGAGATAGCGTTGCTGATGAAAAGTCTCTAAATATTCATTTAAAATCTAATTAGAAAGCATCCATTTAAATGCATAGTATTTTCTTTTTTTTTTTACTTAAATTTATACTAATAATTATTATTATTATATTGTAAATGTAAATTAATAATTTATTTATTTGCAGAACAATTAACATTAGCAGCAGCAGTAAATAATCTGTAAAACGCAATTACAAATTATCAATCAAAATTGAAAGAAGGTAGACAAATAAAAATAAATAAATTGGTAACTAAAATATTTATTTAATTATAATAAATACTAAAATATATAAAAATTGATGATAACTTTAAAAATTAAATAAGAAATTTAATTGTATTGGATTTTCATAACTTCACAATAATTATTACCGATTGATGTATTTTTTTATTGTTTGGAAGAAGAGTTTTTCTATAAATATTTAATAGAAAATGCTATTTTTCAGAATCTTTAGCTTTATAATTAATATTTTGTGATCAGTAAAACACATAGCATTATTTATATTTAGTATTTGTGGTGTGTGATTAAAGTGTTTTTAATTGAAAACTATTAGAATGTAATTCGCATAGGTTTAATATTTTTAAATATACTTCAAAGTTTAATTCATTATTGTATCTAATTACTTCCATCTACATTGATTTTTTAGTGATAGCGTTGAGGAGATAAAAATTCGCTCCATAAGTCATTTAATCATTAGATTAAAAAGTAAAAAGTTTTTCCTGAAATATAATTAGAAATTATGAATTTTTACTGTATATAATATGCTGTCTATATAAGAATTATTATTATATTATTTTAAATGTAAATTAATAATTTATTTATTCGCAGAACAATTAACATTATGGAACAGATTTGTCCACGGCTGGATTGTGGTTGTGACAGCAGCAGCAGAAACAACATGATCAATTAATTAATAAAAATTATTATTTCCTTCAACAGCTACAAATTTAAATGATTCAAATGATGACATTTTATATAAAATAATAATCTACTGATACTATAAATTATTGAAAATTGTGGATATTTGTGTATAGTTTTAAATGTACACTAAAGTCAATAAATTGGTAAGTCAAATATATATTTAATTAATATGGCACAGAAAAATATGTCTTAGAAATTTATTGCATTGCTAACACTCAATGTGGCAGAAACTCAATAAATAATTTAATTATTGTTATCGTCATTTACTTGCATAAATACGGGCGGTATAAAAATTTATGGAAATAGTCGAAAATTAAATCTGTATAAGTGCTGTTGTAAGGTTATGAAAATCACTCACTTATCATACTTCATTTTTATATTGTAAATATTTTGATTTTTAAAATTTGTTGTCATTTCGTAGTAAATTGTTGGATTGTTAGCACGCAAGAATTTTTTATTTTTTTTTTTACAATAAATTTTTATATTTTTCATTTTGTATTCATCGCTCGTTCAAGTAAGTCGTTTTTTTTTTTTTTGTTTTCTTGTGAATGATTTTGCTATAGAATATGAAGAATTTTTTTTTTGTTGTAAAATTAAAAATAATACCAATTATAATTATAAGCGTTACCAATTACGGAATACTTTAAACAGGTAAATGCAATTTCTTAGTGAATGTAAAATTATTTGTATATTTGTGAAATGAATTGTTATTTATGGGTTTTTTTTATTTCTTTTTTTGACAATTATTGCCAAATAATTGTTACTTTAGCAATTGATTTTTTTTTGTTTTTTTTTGTGAGGTTATAAAAATCCAAATGCTACAAGTTTTTTTTTACTTTATAATTTTGTTTTTTAATTTTTGTTTTTTTGTTTTTTGTTTTTTGTTTTTTTTTTTCATTTAATATTTTTGCCTTTTATTTTTCATGTTTTAAATTTAAATGTTATTGAGTTGGGGTGTTAGACTTGTAATTTTATTCGTTCTTCTGGATCGCAGTGAATTTTAGTTTTTGCTATTTAATTTTAAATAGATTTTGAAGAAATATTTTTTGTAGTGTTAAAAAAATAAAGAATATATTTTGAAATGTTAATATATTATTAATAATTCGCTGAAATTCGTATCATGATTCTACCTAATTTTTTACACCTACACTGGGTTGTTTAGAGAAATAGCGTTGCTGATGAAAAGTGGCTAAATATTCATCTAAAATCTAATTAGAAAGATTCCTAATAAATGCATATTATTTTCTTTTTTTTTTTTTTTACTGTATATAATAATACAATAACAAAATAATTATTACTATGAAATTGTAAATGTAAATCAATAATTTATTTATTTGCAGAACAATTAACATTAAACAGCAGCAGCAAACAATCTTTAGAACGCAATTACAAATTATCAATCAAAATTGAAAAGAAAGTAGAGAAATAAAAATAAATAAATTGGTAACTAAAATATGTATTTAATTATAATAAATACTAAAATATATTAAAAATTTAAATGATAATTCTAAAAATTAAATAAGAAATTTAATTCTATTGGATTTTCATAACATCACAATAATTATTATCATTTTATATAGCTATTGATGTTTTTTGTTGTTGTTTGGAAGAAGAGTTTTTCTATAAATATTTAATAGAAAATACTATTTTTCAGAATCTTTAGCTTTATAATTAATATTTTGTGATCAGTAAAACACATAGCATTATTTATATTTGGCATTTGTGGTGTAAAGTAAATCTAATTAGAAATTATGGGTTTTTACTGTTGTCTAAATAAGAATTATTATTATTATGATTATTATGTTATTTTAAATGTAAATTAATTATTTATTTATTTGCAGAACAATCAATATTATGCAACAGCTTTTGCTGCGGTTGGATTGTGGTTGGAGCTGCAGCAAAATTTTCATTATCAATAAATCATTAAAACTAATTATGTTCTTCAACAACAACAAATTTAAATTATTCAAATGATGTACACATTAAGACGTTTAATATAAAATAATAATAATGTAATAATTCGACTGATACTATAAATTATTGAAAATTGTAAATATTTATGTATGGTTTTAAAAACGTACACTAGTTTCATTCAACACATGCATTTATTTTGCAAATAATTCATGTGCACGAGGTTGTATTTTAAAAAGGTTGTGGAACGTTTTAAAATCAATTAATTTATAACATACAATTACAAAATATCCACATCTATTCATTAGAAGTGAAAAGCAAATAATTGAATAATTGGGTGAGTAAAATATTTATTTAATTAATAATAAAGTAAGTTAGTTAGTAATCAAGAAAAATATATAAGTATAAAACATAATTCTAAAAAAACATAAATAAGGAAAGATTCCGAATTTTAAGGATCGTTGAATAATTAATATTTTAGCAATTTATTAGTTTTTTTTTTTATATTAATAACTTTTATAAATAATTCATAGAAAATGCTAATTTTTAGAATCTTTACTTTTTTATAATTAATATTTTGTTATCAGTAAAACACATAGCATTATTTTAAGTTGACATTTGTAGTGTAAAAAAGTGAAGTGTTGTTAATTGAAAAATATTAGAATGTAATTCGATACGTCAAAGTTTATTTCATTATTCTACCTAATATCTTTTATCTACATTAGTTTTTATTAAAATGTATCTTTTTCCTGAAATCTAAGTAGAAATTATGGATTTTTACTGTCTAAACAAGAATTATTATTATTATTATTATTTTATTTTAAATGTAAATTAATTATTTATTTATTTGCAGAACAATTAACATTATGCAACAGTTTTTGCGGCGGTTGGATGGATTGTGGTTGTTGGCGTTGCAGCAAGATTAACATCATACATAAATCAATAAAAATAAATATGTTCTTCAACAGCAACAAATTTAAATGATGATGTGCAATAAATATAAAATAATAATAATATAATAATTCAGTGGATACTATGAATTATTGAAAATTATGAATATTTATGTGTGGCTTTAAACATACACTAATTTCATTTACTACATATTTTGCAAATAATTCCTGTACACGAAACTGTATTTTTTAAAGTATGGAACGTTTCAAAAGCAATCAATTTATAACACACAATTACAAATTATACACATCAATCCATTGAAGATAAATAAAGCAAATAAATTGGTAAGTCGAAACATTTAATTAATTTTTATGATGCAGAAAAATATATAAGTATAAAATATAATTCTAAAATATTAACATTCAATGTCTTCCAATCCCGAATTTTAAGGATGTTTATATCACAGTTTACTGCATCTAGTCATTTGGCTTTAGGTCTTCCGGCTCTCCTGGCTTGGTTGACCGTACAACTTGTCTAATTGAAAATTGTATCTTCGCCTCCAACAATTCAGTTCTTTGATGGGACCAAATATACCACGGAGTACCTTTCTTTCAAAAATCCGAAGTAATTGTTCCTGGTTCTGTGTCATGCACCAAGCCTCCGACCCATACGTTAATGTTGGACGTTATATCTTGCACCTAAGATCGCGTTGTGATGTTTTCGATTGGAATTGTTTTTTTTAGCCCGTAATAACATCTGCTTCCAGTTGTTACCCTGCGGCGAATTTCCTCTTTAATATCATTTTCTACATTTATCAACGATCCTAAGTATACAAAACTTGACTATTTCAAAATTGTGTTCTCCAATATTAACAGTTTGATCTCGTATTCCTGATTGTATTCGTTGCCACCAAATATTTTGTTTTGTCTGCATTCACTTTGAGACCCAGATCCGATGCCTCCCTTTGTAACGATTCGAAAGCATCCTTGACAGTTATCATATTCCTACCCATTATGTCTATATCATCAGCATACGCTAATAATTGACCCGATGTGTAAAAATCGTGCCTTGTTTATCAATATTTACACTCTCACTGTCCTTTCCAGTGTATAATTAAATAATAGTGTTGATAATGGGACGCCTTGTCGTAGTCCATATACCGTCTCCAAGTGATCAGATAATTTACCAAGAATTTGTACTTGTGACTTCACATTTTCCAACGTCATGGCCACCAAATCTATCAGATTTTTGGAATACCAAATTCTTTCATAATTTTCCATAATTTTAACCTATTGACGCTATCATATGCCGCTTTGAAATCAACAAACAAATGGTGTGTATCAATATTGAATTCCCTACACTTTTCCAAGATCTTTTTTTTTTCTTTTTTTTTTTAAGTCATATTTTGCTCCGAGTGGAGCTTTTGTGTCATCTAATAAATCTTTCATTACAACCAAGTTGGTTACTCCGCATGTGAGTATATAACAATTTATCAATTGTGTACTGTACTGTACTGTAATTAACGAAAGATAGATGTTTTCAAAATACTATTATTTTTATATGGGTGATTAGCCCATAGTCATGTGTGTGCACACATTGTTAATCTTTGAATAGCGTCCAACACCATATTTTCAAAGATACCCGTTTTTCTTTTTATTCCATCAACGAACAAATGGTCACCCAGCAGAAAAATATCCTATGAAAAATAGCGAATTTGAACCCGCTATATTTCATGATTAATATATATAATATATATATCAGCGCTTATGCAACTGCGCTACCGAGTGTCTATCTACATTGATTTTTATTAAAACGTGTCTTTTTCCTGAGATCTAATTAGAAATTATGGATTTTTACTGTCTAAACAAGAATTACTCTTATTATTGTTATATTATTTTAAATGTAAATTAATTATATATTTATTTGCAGAACAATTAACATTATACAACAGTTTTTGCGGCGGTTGGATGGATTGTGGTTGTTGGCGTTGCAGCAAGATTAACATCATAAATAAATCAATAAAAATAAATATGTTCTTCAACAGCAACAAATTTAAATGATGATGTGCAATAAATATAAAATAATAATAATATAATAATTCGACTGATACTATGAATTATTGAAAATTATGAATATTTGTGTGGCATATAAACGTACACTAATTTCATTTACCTCATAATTTGCAAATAATACCTGTACACGAAGCTGTATTTTTTAAAGTATGGAACGTTTCAAAAGCAATCAATTTATAACACACAATTATAAATTATACACATCAATCCATTGAAGATAAATAAAGCAAATAAATTGGTAAGTCGAAACATTTAATTAATTTTTATGATACAGAAAAATATATAAGTAAAATATAATTCTAAAATATTAAATAAGAAATTTAATTGCATTGTTAACATTCAATGTGAGAAACTCTTTAAACAAATAATATTTAATTATTATTGTTATCGCCGTTTGCTTGCATAAATAATAAAAATTTATGGAAAATAGTCAAAATTTAAATCCGTATAATTGCTATTGTAAGATTATGAATATCCATTCATTCTCATCATACTTTATTTTTATATTATAAATATTTTGATTTTTAAAATTTGTTCTCAATAAATTTAAAATAAAAAAATCTTTCGGCACACGCTCCTCCTCCATGCGTGCTACGTGTCTAAGCCATCTCAATCTATTGATTTTGATTGTTTTGACAATATTTGGTTGACCGTACAACTTGTCTAATTTAAAATTGTATCTTCACCTCCAACCATATTCTGTTCTTTGACGGGACCCCAAATATGTAAGATCTCGTTGTAATGTTTTTGATTGGAATTGTTTTTTCGGCCGTAATAACATCTGTTTCCAGTTGCTACCCTGCGGCGAATTTCCTCTTCAATATCATTTTCTACATTTATGAACGATCTTAAGTATACAAAACTATTGACTATTTCAAGACTGTGTTCTGCAATATTAACAGTTTGATTCGAATTCCTGATGTATTCGTTGCCACCAAATATTTTGTTTTGTCTGCATTCATTTTGAGACCCAGACCCGATGCTTCCTTTTGTAACGATTCGAAAGCATCCTAGACAGTTATTATATTCCGACCCATTATGTCTATCATCAGCATACGCTAATAATTGACCCGAAAATCGTGCCTTATTTATCAATATTTACGCCCTTCACTGCGT
Organism: Bibio marci; assembly: GCA_910594885.2. Lineage (NCBI taxonomy): Eukaryota > Metazoa > Arthropoda > Insecta > Diptera > Bibionidae > Bibio > Bibio marci. The sequence continues at coordinate 13,639,508 of OU343116.1, read as the reverse complement.
TTTCCAGCGTAATATTAAATAGTAGTGTTGATAATGTGTCGCCTTGTCGTAGTTCATCAACCGTCTCAAAGTGATCAGGTAATTTACCTCGGATTGGTACTTGTGACATCATATTTTCCAACGTCATGGCCACCAAATCTATCAGTTTTTTTGGAATACCAAACTCTTGCATAATTTTCCATAACTTTGACCTATTGACGCTATCATATGCCGCTTTGAAATCAACAAACAAATGGTGTGTATCAATATTGAATTCCCTACACTTTTCCAAGCTCTGCCGTATACTAAATATTTGATCAGATGTAGATCGATCTGCGCAGAAATCACACTGATATTCTCCGAAAATTTCATTGGCATATATGGAATAAGTCTATGGTACAGTATATTAGCAAATACCTTATAGGTAATGTTTAATAAAGTTATTCCTCTGTAGTTGTTACAATCTAATTTGTCACCCTTTTTATACAATGGACAGCTGTTCATTATTCCAAATCTTTACAAATAACTTGTGCAGTTGATACAATAATGCATTTCCATCTTATTTAAAGAGTTCACCTGGTAAGCTATCAGATCCAGGTGATTTATTATTCTTGAGATTCTGAATAACATTCTTTACTTCGTGTATTGATGGTTCAGCTATAAATGGCTGGACGGTTTGAAATTGCACATATTCCACAGCATTCACTGGCGTGATTACATTTAGTAGATGTTTAAAGTACTCGGTTCATCTTTCGAGGCACCTTTCCTCTTGCAATATATCCTGTTTATTTTTGCACATAATTGGTTGTTGATTGTATTCGTTGCGAATACGATTGACATTCCGGTACAATCTTCTATTAACGTTGTTTCTGTTGAACTTTTACATTTCAACGTAAACTCTTCGTTCTAGTTTTCGTTTTTTCTTACGAATCAATTTACGCTCGAAAACCATTTTTCCCGCGATAGTCTTCAACAGTGGTTCGTGTAGCCCGCGTTAGCATTTTCAGCCTGAATGCATTTTTTGCATCCCGAGCATTTCCACATTCATCATCAAACCACTTATTTCTTACTATCATCCCCTTTCCAATAATCTCTGTTGCGACACCTTCAACGCATGCTTTTAATCTCTTCCACATACTATTTATATTACTTTCCTGCCGGTAATCCTCCAAATCTGTAATAATTCGTTGTACCATTGCTTCCATGTGCAATTGTTTTACAGTCGAATGTTCAAGTCTTTCGACTGCCCATTTCAACCCTACGGGTTGTATGTTATTAATGGCACAAATTCTGGCTCGTAGCACTATCCTAAGTAGATAATGATCAGAGTCAATATTTAAGCCACGACGAGTTCGAAAATCCACTCAACGTCCACACAGTGACGTCCATCAATTAGTACATGATCAATTTGATTACTTGTTCTAACATCTGAAGACCCCCACGTCATCTTATGAATTACTTTATGTGGGAAGTATGTACCACTAATGAGCATGTTTTTAGACATGGCGAAATCAATCAATCTTAGCCCGTTTTCATTCGTTGTTTTATGAAGACTGTGTTTACCTATAGTTGGTTGATATATTGTTTCCTGTCCCACCTTGGCGTTAAAATCGTCTAGGACGATCTTAATGTCGTGGTCAGGTGCAACTGTATATGTTGCTATCAGTTTTTCATAAAACTCATCCTTAACCTCATCAGTTTTCTCTTCAGTGGGTGCATTGATGAGGGTCAAATTGAAAAATTTCGTTCTTTTGACGTAGTGTACAAATGCGTTCATCAATCGGATTATAAGCAATTACTGAATTTCTTGCTTTAGCAAAAACTACAAAACCGGTTCCGCACTCTCTTCTTTTACTCCAATCGTTGCCGATATAATAAAATTTGTATCCTTTTCCTTTCAATTAATTTTTTTCCGGGCCACCTAGTTTCTTGGATAGCTGAAATATCCACTTTGGCTTTTCTTAGTGTATCAGTAAGTGCTCTTAAAGCAATTTGTCGTAACAAAGTTCTAACATTCCAAGATGAAAGTTTTAAATCATTGTCATTAAATTTTCGTTGGTTGAGTCGTTGCCGTTTATCCTGTCCGATCCGAGGCCGTGTTGTAGAGTTCATAACTGGTTGTTTTTCCGAAATTGGTAGTTAACCAAACGTCCAACCTACTAAATCATTCTGTAAATTCGTAAGTCATTTACAGGGGTATATCACCTCTTCCGAAAGCAGTTATATTGGCGCCGCTGATTCGCCTTTACTGTGTAATCACTGAATCATTAACCGAGTTTTAATCGGATGGTACTTTCACACAACACCCCAAATTAATTCTCATACACATCATACACTTATTCTTTATTCGTAGCTAACCTATAAGTATCATAGGTCGTTTCACTAACCGCAACCTGTGGACGCGTTCGGTCGCAACTGACATTGCAAGTATGCTATACCCTACATACCATTCCGAATTTTTTTGTTTAACCTACGTTTCTAAAATTCAATCACTTCAATGCTAATGGTGCTCACACACTATACAGTTTTCTCCGCGCACCTGTCTAATTTCGGATTGTAAAGACCATAAATTACCATAAGCTCCGCAGAGAAAATTCTGTAGTGTATGAGCACTATAAGTGTTATAGAGCCATCAGCCTAACAACAATTTTGTTAGAAAAAAAAAACTCTAGAGAGACTATAATAAGTGTTTTGAGACCGTTTTGGAAACAACAAATGATCCGGGGGATAAATTGAAATAAAAAATGAAAATGATTATATTCACGAGAATATACAAGATATAATACCAATTTATGTGGACAGTTAGGTTGTGTATGGGATGGTTTAATGGTACTTGGAGCTATTCGTCCACATAGGGTCATACTCTGATGCATTTCACTCATTGCGACGTGACTGGTAATAAAAAGTCATATATACTTTACGCAACAATGTATATACAATTAATTTGCGGTTAAGAATTCTATAGAGGAAATCTCAACACAGGTGTTCCACGAAAAATGGTAGCAAATAGATTGTTGTACCTTGTGCCATATCCTGTCAACTGAACTGTGAGAAAGTAAGCTGCACTACGATAATATGGCCATAAGATTGGGCATCCCTTCGTTCGATTTCTGTAGGAACTTGTGTAACTGTTCGCTGCTCTGATGACTTAACAGCAGGCATTTTCTTTGAAAATTTTTTAAATTATTATTATTAATTTTGATAAAAAATCATCTTATGTGAAGTTGCTTAAAAAATTCAAAAATGTGTAATAGTTTACATTCTATTCTAAACAGTAGACTTAATTTTTTCTTTGTTATATAATTCTGTATCGGTAAATGCTGTAATACCTCATTTTCGTACAACGATTGTGCCGCTTTTTATTGTAAAATCTATATATTTTCGCGCGTTTCAATTTCATTAAGAAATGGATCGTTTCCTTTGTTTGGATGCTATGCTAATCCTATTCATTGTTTTATATCAACCTTAAAAGAATGTCTTTAGTTACAAGATTTTAGATAACTATAAATAAAATAGTATAATGATGATCTAATCACTTACATAAACGTGCGATTAAGAAGCCATTAATCTCTCGATAATTGCAGACCAATGTTTGGCGAATGTTTGGCATAATCTTTACTTTGGTCTCTTTGCTTAACATATTAAAAACAAAAATTTAATAATCAAATGTAATTTATTTTTGCTTTATTTTTTATTTATTTAGAATTTAGAATGAATCTAGAATATTAGGTCGTATTACATTTTACAATTAGAAGAAGTTTAAAATTACAAAAATTCGTCAAAATTTGTAATATCAAAATAACAAAAACAACACAATTTACTGCTATAAAGAAATTAATATTTGAAGTGTAGTTTAAGATTTTAATTTATAAGTTATTTATTTATATTTAAGTTATAGTTTAAGTTTAGCTATAATAATTAAATTGGATGAATTAAGCTAATTATTTTATTAATTTCCATTTAATTATTAATTAGTTTAATTCATTAATTTAAAAGACACAATTTAGATTTTAAGAAACTAAAATATCTGAGATAGATAGGTATTCTACATAACGTTTTTTTAAAGTAGAACTTAAAGTATCAATTTCGCGCGGGAATTGTATTATGTAATCACTTTTATATTTTCCATCGCTGACAGTTTTTTGTGTTGTGGCCTGGGGTCGCGTCGTATGTTTATGTCTTCATTTAGAATTTAATGGCTGTAATACTCGTCGATCAGAGTATTATGGTTGCAGGACAATAAATGTAGGCATTGCATGCGATGTTCCCATCATGGGACCCCCATGGTTCTAGTTGGTTGGGCTTGTTGGCTACGCCTGATTGTGCCTATCAATATTACAGATTTAATTTTAATATATTCCAATCTAATTGTGAAAAGTTTTATACTAATTTTTTCACTTGAATGGAAAACAAGTGAAGAAATTAGAAAATTGTCGACATTATCCACTGTGCCACTTGTGTTGTGCGCAGTCATAGGGATCTATTCGCTCCTTTTTACGTTTATCCCAAAGTCATGCTGAACGATATTAGATATAGAAATAACGAAGGCATTATTTTGAATGCTTATAAACATGCTCCGAATACGAATACAATTCCAAATAAATACACATATTTTCAAATTTTTTTAATCGTCTTTTGACACAGTATAAATTACTTTTAAATTAATATGTACAAAATTGATTTCATTGGCATTCTATTTACATGTTGTATTATTCGGAGTTCTATACTCATTCGTATACGGATCATGTTTAACCCCCATATTAGTAGTGATTTCTTTGAAAGAATTTTGCGTGAAAACGCAAGTAAAGGTCAAATGTAAAATTTATTTACAATTTTAAATGAGAGCGTTTTGTTTGAATATGTAAGAAACATGTAACATTATTCAGGCAAACCACTCTCATTAATTTAATAATTTTTCGAAGTTATCAATACTTAATATGCAGTAGTTGGGTTTTTTTAAAAATCGTCAGCATAGTTTATATTGATTATAGTAGTTATGACTTACGCATTATGTGCGTTAAGCGCGCGTTTGATCCATTGATCGTACGTATAAAAAAATTAAGTAAATTAACTGTCTTTTGCTTGTCCATTATTTTAATAGCATCTAAGTAAAATTAGTTTTATATTGTTTTTTTCTCAATGCTATATCCTATCGCTATACAAAGAATTCCTATTGGGGTGTTATCGTCTCCGAGAAGTATTACTAACTAAAATTCTATGCATTCGTATTTGATTAAATTATTTTGTCACACGTCATAACTTTGTTAATATAAAATTACGGAGTGCAATTGGTGAATTGTTACAAACTCACATACGAGAGTAATTTACTAATTTGACTGTAATATTTATTGGATGTGCACAACAAGGAATGGCACTATTATGAAATGGTGGCTTAGCGTATGTCTTCGCACACGTCTCATATGGTACACTCCTAGGTTGAAAAATATTATAATGTTTTCTTTAAATCAATAAACACACACGCATCGTAACAATAACTCAAAATCAGTCGAATATTGTTTGATACACGGGTTGATTATTTGGTTGTTTATTCAATTACAAATTTTTTGACTCTTCGAACGCTGGTATTTGCTATGTACAACGAGTGGATGTGCGTGGATGTGCTTTTTTTAGAGAACATGTTATTTTATTGTTTCAACTTCAAAATGTTGGTGTAAGGGGAGTAGAAAGTCATCTAATTAAATTTGTATTAACACTTGTTGTGAATAGGGGATGCGTTCCTGAGGCTGATCTTAATAATTTATGATATGAACGAGCCGTAGGGTGTGTGTGTAAAATTGAACGAGTAATATCATTTGAACGAATTTCATTCTGGTAGTCTTAATAGTGGGTAGGATTTATTGGAAAAAGACGTACTAATTTTATTTATTTGTAATCGATATAATGGTTATAAATCGGTCGGTTGTTAATTGTTTACTTACTTAATATTGGTGTAATCTCTCAGGCATGTGCAACGATCTGGTCACTCACATCCTGGAAATTGTTTTGCGTGGAAAATTAATAACTTACATAAATTGGTGCGTTGTGAAAGAATATCTATTATCTCTAACCATTTAGACTTCTATTGTATATTTTGTGTCTAATTATTTGTAAATATTTTGTAAGTTACTATATTCTATAAGTTTTAAATTATAATTTAGATTAAGAATTGTATTGGTTAATAATTTAAGATTCAATCAAACCAGACGCTTGTGTTTTATTGTCAACATCTATTAATAATATTTAATATTTGTTTTTAATAAACTTATGGAAAAATTTGAAAATCAATTTTCAAATAATAATAAAACACTAGCACTCTGGTTATTATTTATATTTTATCAATAATTTTGTTGGTCTCTCTCTCTACACGAGGCATAATAGTCAATATTTGTGTAGTTAGACAAACCAATAAAATATTGAGATTATAATATAATTCATGATCGCGTATTTATAATTTATTCGTGAATTTGAATTCAATTTAGTTTTATTTTTTAATTTGTATATGAGTTTTTTTTCAAATGACATTATCAAAATGTTATTTTTTTCTCATATTATTTGATTTTGTATATTTAAACTTCGGGAATCACTTTGGCATATTCTTTTAATATGTTACGCACAGGGATTGTCTCCTCCCAACAAAGTGATTACGCGTTCGGGCTCACATGCAAAGGAATATCCGAGGTTTCCGATAAAACCGTTCTAAGCTGTAGTAACGAGTTTCTACAAAAAAAAAAAATTTTATTTTATCGCCTGTGCATATTAATTTTAAAATCTGTAATTCCCACGTAGCATAATAATGATTGAACTATAATTTTTAATTTTTCAAATATAAGTGTTCGGGCTCACATTCAAAGGATTCTGAGCTGTGAATGATCACGTTTTTATTTTGTTAGATTCAAGCCCGTGTATGGCTTTTAATACCCTTCAAACACCGTCGCGGAATGTTACAAATAGTAATTTTCAGGCTGACATTGAATTTCAACAGAAGTGTAATCATTGGGAGCTACATTATCTAACTATTTTTTTCCATCGTGAATAGGTTTTCCATGTTATGGCCGGGGACGTGGCACTTATCAATTAGCGTTAATTGAGGCCTGGCACGCGCACGTCCCTTGTTCTGGTTGCCAAACGATTATTCATGTGTTTGTAGACATTCATGTTCACAGGAAGGAAAATTTGCCCTATGTAAATAGGTAAAAAACACAAATTTTAACCTTTGTGAATATTGGTCTACTCTCGCATGTGCAGTAATTTTGTACTCATAACCGGCGAATTATATTACATGGAAAATTATATGTTACGTTGTAGTCCCATGTGAGGACCATGTCTGAATGAAGTTCGTGCAGAATGCCTATTTTAATATATATATATAAATCAATCAGTTTTTTTGGTCGTCATGACCATAACAATCTAATTCTCTACTTTGGGTTTTGTTGAAAATCTCTGTAATCTGTAAAAATTTGGAATTCAATTTTACTGTATAAAATTTCCACAAAATATCTTATTTTTTCATTTTGGTTAATTTTGTGAAATTACGAAAATAAATCCTTCATGAAAAACAGTATGGAGAAATTAGTAGGGAATCAAATAGAATTTAGACGTATTATATCGTATAATATATTTATTACTTTGTTGACATCTGTTGGCTAGTAGGTTATCAATATGTGACTGCTGGTGCAAATGGTGAATATTTATGAGGTTTAGATATGAGATAAATGGGGTGTTTGACATTATCTTTAAAGTTACTTGTGTCCTAGAATAATAATTTTTTATTGACATTTGTAATGTTTTTAAATAAATAAAAATATATACATTTTCACTAGGATTTAATTCTGCTCGTTTTGTATATCTTCTCATCGTATATTTTGTGAATTTTTTTGCGTATTTATTTAGTAATGTGTACTGTATCTGTGGGTATGTATACGTAATTCTTTTCATTTCTTTTAAAGGAAATATTTGCATCATTGACCAATTTCGATCAAATTTGGTACATAGGTTCAGAATAAGATTTTACAGGTATTTATGGACTAGTTATTTGAAAATTGATATATTTTATAACATCCATTTAGTTTTATATTGATTGAATATTACTTTATTACATTATTAAAATTTAATATAAAATTAACTTAAGTCCTAAAAAATAAAACAATATTTAAGACAATTTGTACTAATGTTTTGTTTATTTTTATTTAAATATGTATTAATATAACAATGTAATTAATAAAAGAAAAATTTCATTTAAATAAAATAAAATTCATCTTTTTAATTAGAAGAAAATCCGATTGGAATCTGAAAAGAGAAAAAAAATTAAATTTCTCCTGATCTCTGTGATTTTAACCATTTTTGTTTTGCCATTTTGACCGACTTAGAGGTGGAATTTTCGAGGAATTCCAACGGATTCTTGTTGGGACGATGACCCCGCATCGTTTAAGCTATAGTTTATTTTTGACCTGTTTTTCACATGTTTTTTGTTTTGCCAATTTGACCCACTTAGAGGCGGAATTTTGGAGAAACTCCACCGGATTCTTGTTCAGACGATGACCCCGCGTCTTTTAAGCCTATTTCCGGCCCTATTTTTTTGGACTTTTTTGACCCCCAAAAGTGTGGGTTATAACCTCATGCCGAAAAAATTTTTTTGCCCGTAGGACCTTCAGATTTTCAGGGATTGTAGAGCTCGGAAAAAAAACAGGATCTGTCGACCCCTTTGCCGGATTTCCCTCGGGGGGCGGAGCTATGGACCGTCGAAAGTACCAAATGGGTCACATTTGGACCCCTATAACTCCGGAAATACTCAATATTTCGCGACGAGCTTCTCACCAGAGATAGTCCTCCTCATGGGCTACAAATTATATTATGGGCGTAACTTCCTATCTAGAAGGGTTTTCCAACTAGGGGTCCCCAAAGTTTGGAAAATCGATTGCAGACCAATATTCAGAGTACTGGAAAGTCAGGAAATATTGGACTTTCCAAAAATCTAATGATGCAGAAATGTAGAGGAAAGTCCAAAGTTTATCGTTAGATTTTTTTTGGAATTTTCCAGTGGAAAATACGGATTTTCCTGGAACAACGAAAAACATCGATTTTTTCATGTTTTCAAATGGGAATTTTCCGGCTTTCCCAATGGAATTTCCCGGTGCCCTATTTATCACAGATAGTAGACTATATGCCACGTCTTGTAAGCCCCACCTCAACTCTTTAAGTCTAACCGTTTTCCCACAATGGCCGCCCAAAGTTAGGCTTACACGAAAATTTCAAAATCTTAAATCGGTCATAAGTCGACCAATAGATTTTTCACGGAAAAAGTCCAGAAGCTTTGTTGTGCGCCCTAAGATCCTCTACAAGATGGCTGTAACAAAAATTGGCTAACACATAAATTTTTTTCGAAACCATCCAAAACCTGGTTTTCAGAAATTCCGGGAAATTTCTCCAGCCCAAAGTTGATGACTTACAGATTTCTTATAGCCATAAATGGATTTAGATGGTAAATGTACTGAGGGAGTGGTACTGAAAATGTTTCTTAACTATTACAGTTTTCCCGGAATTTCCCGATCAAAATTAAAATTTTCCGGATTTTCCCGAAAATTTCCAGATGTCTTCGATAGAATATTAGAAACATTTTTTACCACTAGAGGACCCGAATCTATTTACGGGTTTTCCCGGAATTTTCATATAACGGTTTCATATGCATGGTGAAAAATCCCTGTTTTTATGATACCAAAAGTTAGGTAGTTCAATTACCTATCATTTAAAACCAATCCCATATTCCTGCCACTTCAAACGGCTGAGCTAGGATTTTTAACGTTTACCAAATATACCATCATTTTTCCACCTTGAAAATTATTTGATTTTCCTGAAATTTCCCAATTAAATTAATTATAACATTATAAACATTTTTTACCACTAGAAGACACCGAAATTTTCATGGGTTTTCTCAGAATTTTCATTTTAAAATGTTCATATGTCTTAAGAAAATTAATTATTCTAAATGAAATTTCAATGGTAGAAATTCTCGTCACAGGAAAAGCAATTCTTAAAATAATTGTGTGTGTGTGTGTGTGTGGGTGTGTGAGTGTGTTTGTTTGCATAGGAAAATACTTAATAATAAAATAATTTTTATATACTACTTTTGAAAATTAATGCTTTTTTGAATTTTTGAATTATATATGGGAATATCATTATTAATAATATTAATTTAGGATTACAAAAAATAGTAAAATTTTTATATTAATTATATTAATTAGCATTAATTTTCATTTAACATGAATTATATCATTGAATTATACTTTACCATGCCATTTTCCGCAGATAAGTAATTCTTATTAAAAATTTATATTTTGCTTAACACACAAAACAACAAATACAAGTCATTTTTTTTTATTTCCATCTGAAATGAGAAAACGAAAAGTAAAAAATAACAATGTATTTCCCCTCTTGCAATATATTCTATTACGGTCTCTTACCTTTATTAAATTCACCATTGCTCAACTCTCTCCTTAATTTACTCATACTGTTTTTCATTCAGAAATAAATAATTTCTCATTGAATAGTACAAAAAAAAAATGCATATAAAAAATTCTCATAATTTCTTCTGCTTTTTTGGGTTCCCATTAGTTTTCATTTATTAGTTTTAAAGCTAATTACACCTATTTAGAGACGGATTTCTTCATCTGATTATGATCATTTTCAGACATTGTATCAGAAGAGCATAATCTCCAGGCACTGGTCTTTTCCAAATTTGTTTCTGACATATTTATGAACTCCAATTTTCAAATTATTGTATCTTGCTTGCTTATTCCATAGCATTAAAGCCCAGATACGCATTTAACCTTCTACAACATGCTGCTGCAACCTGACTTATATGCAACTAACGTCTTCCAATCCCGAATTTTAAGGATCTTCAAATCATTGTCCGGTTTTCGTTGCTTGAATCGTTTATCCTGTCCGATCCGTGACCGTGTTGTACAGTTCATAGCTGGTTGTTTTTTCGGAGTTGGTAGTTAACCATACGTTATACTTAATTATTCTGTAAATTCGTAGGGAATTTACAGTGGTATACATCACCTCTACCGAAAGCAGTTATAATGGCGCTGCTGAGTCGCCGTAACGGTGTAATCACTGAATCATTAACTAAGTTTTAATCGGATACTGCTTTCACACAATATCCCTTAGTAATTCTAATACACAGTTGCCAGATTGTCCGCGGCTACTTATTTATTATTCGTAGCTAACCTATTACAGGCCGTTCCACTATCCGCAACCTGTGGACGCGTTCGGTAGCAACTGGCTTTGCAAGTATGCTATATTCAACATACCGTCCGAATGTCATTGTATCAAGTGAGTATAATCTGCTGGCAGTAGACCATGGTCTGAAATGCTAATCATTATGTTCTAAATTGGTTCAAAAATAAATTAAGAAAACCCTACTGCATGGAGATTAGGATGAGTAGAATTTGAAATTTTATAAATTCTTGTAATATGTTTTGGTATACACCAATAATTTAAATACCATGTAATTTATACTTAATAACTGTTAAATATATTTGATAATACAAATAATATATTATACATAAATAAATAATAGTAAAACAGACCTAATTTTTATTTTTATATAAATTAATAAATTAGCAATTAATAATAATAAAATAATCTCAATAATATTAAAAATTAATAATAAAAAAAAAATAAATAAATAAATAAAACAAAACAATTTGTTTTTCTTTTATTAAAAAATATAATGAAATTTGTTGTAGCTGCGCGCACGGCTCTCTGCATTAATAATATTATTATTGAATTTTAAAAAAATTATAATTTTATACTTGTTGAAAAGGGCTATTTTCATTTTAAGCTATACTAATATCATTTCCATTGTATCTATAGATTATTCTATTATTAATACCTATAAATTATTGTGTAATGTGAGTAAAGTAAAAAGCATATAAAATTACTTATAGATATTTAATTCCCAATAATAAAATTACTTATAGGTGTGTCGTACTAATTATTTTTTAATAGCTTACTATAATAATTATATATTATATAACTTATATTTTAAAAATAAATAGATTAGTTGGATTGACTAAATTTTATTTTAAAACTTATTTAATTATATAATATTTATTTTTATATTATTTTATTATATGATTAAGTTTTCATTTTAAACTTAATTGATTAAATTTATATTTATAAATTCTAAAATTTACTGTTAACTTTGTTCAATCATATCAATATTTGGATTTGATGAAGATGTTGACAAATGTTTATCCGAAGTTCTCAATGTATTAGTTGAAATTGTAGTTGTGTCATTTGTTGATGTTATTGTTGTTGTTGTTGTTGTTGTTGTTGTTGTTGTGGATAAACGATTATAGCTGCCCGAACGTATCGTTTTCAATTGTGTTGTACCATTATATCGAACATTTACGTCACCACAATTACTTAATGGATGATTTTGAATATCATTTGAATTATTCATACTTAAATCTTCTTCAATAATTTTTATTTGTGATATTTGATTATTAATTGATGGTGGACTAATTGGTGTTGCAATACCGCTATCATTATTATTATTATTGTTATTATAATTATTATTTTTAATATCATATGGATTTTTTACCATACGATCTAATGCTTTTTCAACGTGTTCCGGTAATTTTAAATTTGAATCAATTGTTGATAGCGTTAATTTTTTTGGATCAATTAATCGATTAGGTCGTTTATTTTGTTCACGTAATTTTTGATATGTATTTTCAAAAAATGGTGTTTTTAATTTGGTATCTGAACTGCCAATTGCCGCGGATTCATTATTTAATTCTTTTTCACATTCATTACATTCTTCCAGCACTTTTAATGGTAATCCTAATTGAGCATTTACCGACACCGATTTACCAATTTTACGTTCAATAAATATTGGTTTTTTACGATGTTGTTCAATAACACCAATATTTTCAATTATACGACGTACCGAACCCGGTACATTAATATCATGATTATGATCGATTAATTGTGTTATAAATTCACCTAACGTTTCAATTGTTATTTCTAAACTTTGTACTTGTGCCTGTAATTTATGGATATCATTTTGCTGTGTTGTACGTGTTTTTTCCAATTGTGCTATACTTGATTGGGCAAACTAAAAATGAATGAATTTTATTTATTATATTTATTTATTTATTTATTTATTAAATTTATTTATATATTTACTGTTAGTAAATTAAGTACTACCCTATTATTTATAAATTTATAGTTACAAATAATAATAATAATAATCGATTGTATACATCTGATCAAATATTTAGTATATACGGCAGATTGTGGAAAAGTGTAGCGATTAGTTGTTGTTGATTTTGTAGGCGACACATGATATATGCCGCCCGCAGATCTTATGGTAAATATTGTAGAGTATTCCGAAAAAGAAAAGCAATTAATACTTGTCGGCGCAGTTTCATCTTCTACTGATTGAAATGAAACATTCTACCAATTTCGCTGTTGTAAATTATACAAGAAGAGTCAAAAAGGTAGGCATTTTAATAATTACAGATGATCTAAATGCGAAATTAGAGTGTTTCAATAAAAACTGGGAATACATGATGCGTCGCCAATGAATTGGCAATATAAACCAAAATGTGGAATTATTTGCAGGCTTGTGTTTAAATAACGATCTGATTGTTGGTGGTATGATATACCCATTCAAACATTGTATGTATACAACTGATGATGGTGCAGAAATACATATACGAATATGCACCCAGTGTGACTAAATAACATGTCAATGGGCTCGTCCAAAATATAAATAAAATGTGTGTTACTATAGACATACTAAACTTGGTTACGTGTTTGGACACATCACAGGATTAGTGTGGTGTTTATTACAAGGGAATTTACGAGATAGAAGAAAGGTGAACTGACCACGATGTACACGGTGCATAAATGCAAATGCTAACGTACCACCAGTAAAACATGAGCAGAGTTGAAGACTTTTGCTCAAATTAGAACAATTAGAGTGGCGCTTAATGAACACAATTTACTTTATTGAATACACTTACTTGTAATTGTGTTACTAAATGATTATTTTGTTCTTTCTCACGATTTAATGAATCTAAATGATGATTTGATGTACTAATTTCTTCTTGTAAAACATTATATTCTACTTGATATTCGGACATTTGTTTTTTAATATCCATAGAAAATATCTAAAATTTCAGGGATGAGAAAAAATTAATTAAATTTTTATATTGTTTAAAGACGTCCATTTATTCCACAACCAGATTTGAAAACAATTTTACTTACTTTTTTCAATATTTTATCAAAAATATCTGCATCAATTTGTGTTACAGTATTTTTTAAATATCCCATAATTTCTTCACAATTTTCACATTTTAATAATTCATCTTTATGCACATCTAATAATGCTACAGCTACACGAAATATTACTTCAGACGATTCCAAAAATAAGAGATCTACAAAAAAGACAGATTGGAAATTAAGAAATTATTGTTAATTATAAATTTTCCATGAACATCAAACAATATTCTCAATAAATCCCAAAAACAATATTTACCAAATGTACGTGTAACAAAACCCAATGGGAATTGTGAACTAAATACTGTTAAAATCCAAGGTGCTGCATACAAAGTTGGTGACACTTCATTTTCATCTAACCAACTATATAAATCTGGTATTAAATCTTTAACCAATCTTGACAATTGATATAATTGTAATTGAAAATCTTTCATATCTGGTAAATAGTTTGTACGCATTTGACGACAAAACATTAAATGTTTTAATAAATTAAATGCTTCCTCTTCTTCACACTGTAATAGACAAATTTATTCGATTAGTTAATAACTACACTAATAACAATAAAATATGAATAATTACTTACATGTAACAACAAAACAGCACAAATAAAACCCAATCCTTGACAGTAACCAAGTTCCGGATCTAGAATCGAATATGCTTTTAGTATGTTAAATAGTGATAGTTGACCAACGCCCAATGAAGGTTTATAAAATTTATGATTTGGAAATGTTCGACCTAAATCAATGAATATGGCATGCTGATGTTCGGTTAAATTTTTTAACAATACATTATATGGTGTATTATAATTGGGATATTTTTTTGTATCAATTGGTGCCACATTCATTGAATATTGTTGTGACAAAAATATCCAAATTTCACCACGTTTTGTACGTGGCACGCCATTTTTAATTGCTTGTAATAAAGATTTTCGTTCTAATTTATTTGTTATACGCGTTGCTGTATCAATTAAATGTTCCCACCGTTCAACGCCCGCATGTTTATCACAATTAACAATTTCATCATAATCTAATTTTAATTTTTTTAATTCATTATCATTTTGACGTGCTTGTAATTTTGCATTTTCTTTTTCCATACGTGACAACAATATTATTTGACGTATGGCTGTTTTCCATAATTCACGTAATTCATTTGTTGATCGTTTCTTATAGTTAGTAATACTATCGAAATTTAAATGTTTTTTCGTACGTTCTGTATTTCTTCGTAACGGTGACATATAATTATCCATAGCATTCATGTCGCACAGGTTTTTGGATGGTGTTACAACACGATTTAATATTTCTTGACGCCATGAACCACCACCACCACCCGCTGATGATACATTTTTATTTTCTTTTGGACTATTTCCAACTTTCATGAATCTGAAAATACAAAAATTTGAACATATTAAAAATATTAAAATAAATTAATGAATTTTATTATTTTTTATTTATAATGTTAGGTCCCATTTGGAACTGAAATGAGGTATTTATTGTGTACAAATATGTACAAGCTCTTTTTCTACAATTTTCTACAATCTGAATGTGGCAATGTGATGAAACCGTCTGGATGAAACGACGTCTACTTAGAGGCTATACTTTCATCTATCCATTTTCGCACTGCTTCAATATTTAGAAATCGTTCACCAGGATTTTGGACACTCGTGGTACAACAATTCTTGCTGGTTCCACCAAGAGCAGAGTATTAAATTAATCCTCCCGAGAGCATTTATTATTGGTAGTGTGAAACCGTTACAAGATATGCGTTCACACGGTACGCGCATATATTGTAATCGCTTCACACTAGCGTAAAATAGCGTCGCCCCAGTACTCAATCTTCAATGCGTACGACGTACGCACGAAACGGCGCTTTACATAATGATACCAGCGTTATACCGCCTACTGTCGAAAATTTACAATTTATACCGTGCAATACGTTTAAGGAAGTATTGCTGGAATTGACATAGGTGATGCCTGAAAGCTCAGAAGTCTCAAAGCCGTTCACATAACATGGTTTCAGTCTATCTACTGAGATGTTATATTTATCTATAGCTGGAAAGAGATTTTTTTCAAACATCATAAATATCTATTATTCCGAAGGCCTTAAAAAGATTTGAATATCCTTTTAAAAACTATATTTAGCTAGAAAAAGACAATGATCAAAATTTAAGTAATTCATTGTTTCATTTTTACCTTCATTATCAAGCAGCCCGCGTCTCATTACAGATAATCTACAGACTACAAAAACTTACAATTTTATAAAGAAAAATTCTTACATTTCCATTTTAGGTGATTTTAATGGTTCTGCTTGTTGGCGATTTATTATAGCTGAACCAATTGAAGCTGCACGTGGTCTTTGTATTTCTCTTTTATCCCAATCATTTTTACGATTTTTATTATTATTATTATTATTATTATTACTAGTATTGTTTTCAATTATTACCGTTGGTATTACATTTTCCTAAGATTATTTGGAAAAAATACATTTTTAAATATGATAAAAATAAAACAAAAGCAAATTCAATATACGAACCCGAATTGAAACATCATCTTTAATATTTTTCCGATTTAATAAATGATCAAATGAATTTGTTAACGATCGTTTAGCTTTTGTAAATATTGTACCGCCACCGCCTAAATATTGATTTAAAAATTCAGAACGATTTTCAGCTGTGTCATGCACATGACGTTGTTGTTTTGATTCACAATGCGCACGTAATAGCATCATTAAAAATTGATTTTTTTCACCAATAGCATGATCCGCAATTTCTTCAGCACCATCATATTTTGCAATTAGAACATTTTGTTCGTCAAACGTTAGCGATTCGATGCGTCGGAATATTAACGAATGTGTTTTTTTATCACTTAAACCATCAATATCGGTACATAATTTATGATACCATAACATTGGACAATGTTCACATGAAAATATTTGATTACGTTCTTTCATTTGCTGTTGTTTATATTGTTCCGAACATGTTGAAAATGCTTGTGATATTGCCGTCACAATATCGTCGGCCACCGATCCCGATTGACATTTAAATACAAAACCCATATAACCATCGGTATTTGCCTCACGACATATTATACCAAAATGATCATTATTTTTATTTCCTTGTGCACAACTTGCAATATCCTTAAATTCTTTTTTCAATAATATTTTTTTACGATCCGGGCTAATTATACGTAAATCATTTTGTCCAATTAAAAATACCATTGTACGATTTTGTTCGATAATCGGTATTGATCCAATTGATGCCGACCGATCACGTAATTTTGGTATTCTAAAAGAAAAAAATCGATGCTATTAATAAAATTATTAAATTTAATGGTAATTATTATTAATATAATAAAATTGTGCAAATCAAAAATGTCAACTTTCTAATACTAATTTTTTTAAGGCATGCTAAAATTTAAACAAAATTGTGAGTGCTAGATACATTTTTTGTACAAATGTTATGTTCCAGAATATTTGATTTTATTGATTTAAAAAATGTGGTGTAATAGCAAGAAATGTATGTGCGGTGCGCTGACAAAGAAATGATTTCATTTAATGTTACTTCTTATTTCTTGATATGGATAATAGTAATTATGATAAATAAGTTGTGGAGGTGGGACTAACTAAAGAAATACATTTAATTCATACCTATATGTTCCACCATTTGCACATCAACAATAAGTATGGGTAGCGTTCGTTTCAATCGATCGATCGTGAAGTTCGGGTTCAATTCGACAAATTTATATGAGAAATTTTTCGGTCTCAATTTTAATACCTACGTTTTTCATCTGAAATCTTTGAAAATATAGTGCTGTACGCTACTCAAAAATTTGGCTGCGGTTGTTATAGAATAATAGACTCGGTTTTATTTTATTGTACCATATATGGGTACATCGTAATTAACGATGAAGGCTGACCAGGTTTTTCGTTGCGAGAAACTTGTTATGGGAAGCATCTTTTAACATGTATTCAACATAACGAGCTAATTTCAAATCATTTTATATATAAAAATTATGGTTTACTAGTTGTTTGAACGTGAAAATGTGAATAAATCCAGTTAAGTATATGGGAATTGTTGTGTGCAAACATGATTTTTTATAACTACCATATCAATTTAAAATTGATCATGAGATGCAGATGAATGATGAGTTAATTTTTCTAATATAAAGTAATGTATGAAAAATCTATATGTAATGCATTCATCTGTTCTGTATCCAAACTACATTACTTTACTTGGCCCAATTTAAATACACACATCTACCAATAAATTCTATTCTATTATTAAGTAATAATTTAAAACTATAAAAAAATAACATATGCGATAAGAAAAATATCAATAAAATGTAAAATGTAAAACAATAAATGCAATAACAAAAGTATAAAATGAAAATTTGTAAAAATTCAGTGGTGCTTCAAACAAAATGCTATTGATATAGGATGGTCTAAAAAGTTTCCGCCGATTAAAGATAGAATTATTTTGAAATTTTATTGAACCAAACACCAAAGATGATGTAATGCTGTGTGTTTGGTGATAAGATAAATCGTACATTATGAGTTGCAGTCGTCTGGCAACTATCTTTATACGATCCAGCAATCACATCAATCAAAAAATGGTATACGTTTGGTTTAATAAAATTTCATTGATAATATAATAATGAACGGAACGAAATATTAACATAAAAATCGGAATAAAACTTTTTACACCATCTCATATTATTTATATAAATAAATTAGAAAATTTCCATTCGCGCTATGTTCTCGGAATTATTGTAGACACTCACATTTCTGTAGTAGCTTCGTTATTATTATTGTTATTATTCGAAAGTATTGACACCGACGTATTATTATTATTATTGTTCATTGAATCAGAAGTAGAGTTAGATGACTTTTGTGGACTAACATAATATAAATAAATTATTATAACGATAAGATAAATTAATTATATACTTACCAGTAACACACCCGCATAAGTTCATACCGAAATTGAATTAGTGTTAATTTCTGCATTTTAAATGACATTATAAGTTAGATTTTTTCGATACACCATCTACAAATTTCTGTGAAATTCAGAAACACGTTACCAATTAACCGTGTTATTGGAGGGATACCATATAATATATTAATAAAATCTAAATTAGAATATCATTTAAAATTTACATTACCACCTACACATCAATTTCTGACAAACACAGTGCAGTTGGATGTGTTTACTGGTTAGTATTATAAAAACAAAGACTATAAATTTGTATACGATTTTCCAGCTACATATACTGTTGTACTAATTTATTTAAAACCAAATACACTGATCGCATTCGATAATCCTGAAAACAACTTCGACCTCAACTTTACAACATGAAAATGACATTTTATTGCCGCAGACACTTTAGAGTTAACATTTTATAGAATTGATGGTAAATTTGTTAATGGTTTGAGGTCGAAGTCGAGTCTTTTTAGCATAATACAGCTGCAGCTGGAAAATTATATAAATGTATATATTTATAGTCATTGATATAATTAAGTTATTGAAATACTCTGTTCGATTCTACTAAAATTTACACACGCAAATGAAAGAAAAAAAAAATACGCACGACCGTATTTGGAAACGTAAAATAGTAGAATCGACCAGAATACTAATTCAACGAAATTAACATCTTAAGATATACATATTTACTTACTCCGATTTACTAGGAAGTGTTATATTACTTATACCTCTCATTAATGTTTTATCACGTAATGCAGCTGTTGCTGTCACCGCCGAAGTTGATGGTAAATTATTTTCTTTATTTTCATCACATAATTTTGTATTTAATATCTTATCTTTAAATTGTTCATTATTATTATTATTATTATTATTATTATTATTAATATCATCGATTGTTGTTTCTACAATTTTTAATTCTTTGTCATCATTATTTCTATTAATACTATTATTATTATTATTATTATTACTATTATCACTTGTTTCAGCATCAGCAAAAGTAATACCGGCCATTTGTTGTTGTGTTATTGTTTCATTATTATTATTATTATTGGTAGAACTAGTAGTTAAATTTTCGGTTTCATTTTGTTCAATTGTATTTGGTAACTATAAAGTATACAAAAAAAATAAATAAATATCGGATACTTTATTATTTATAATTATTATAAAGAGTTTCAGAAATAAAATTATCGTCAACGTAAAGTGCTGACGATATTTTTAAATGATTTGCATATAATATAATTTTAAAAGAATTTACGATGACACTGGGCTAAGACTATAATGGTCAACCTTTTCATTCATTGGATTCAGAAATGTGTGACAAAATTCATCAGATATTCAGACATGACGACAGGTACATCGATTCACCGGTGTACTAAAAAACAATATTTGTCTATGATATTTAATGACTGGGATTCGGACAACAAAATTCCATTACAATAAAAATAATGGCAGAATCTTAGATCTAATTTTTACATCCAACGTATTGGAAGATCAGCATCATCCAACAATTATGTTTAAGCTCAATTACGACAACACCAACAACACTTCCTAGTGATGGTGTATCGTTTTGATTTACTTTAGATTTGAAGAAATTAAATATCAAATTGAATTTATTTGATTAGAAATATATTTGGAAAACTATACGCTTTTAAATCATTGTGAAAAAAAAATGGTATTGAAGTTATTTTAATTAAAGTATTTTCCTATACATTTTCTTCTTGCCCATCCGTCTGGCAATGTTATGATACCGTGCCAATAAAACCAGGTCGGCTTATCGCACTTCATCAACATTTCAAAAGTGTGAACCATTCAGGCTGCATCGATCTGAAAATAAAATAATCAGTAGGCGCTATGTCTGGTGAATAAGTTGGAAGTGAAAGAAATTCCCATTCGAGTTCCAACCAACTGTGTTACAACGTATGGCCGTGCAAGATGTTAACTTTTTGTTTGTTGCTACTGGTATTGCTGTGATTTTTTTCGTAACATTACATTGCTCAATTCGTTCGATTGCTGCTGATAGACATTAGCAGCTATAACAGTTTCACTTGCAGTTTAGAAACGCATGGTACATCACTCCTTGCTGCTGCCACTAAATGTATAGCATTATCTTGTGACCGTGGATGTTTCGTTTTGATAGTAATGTTGATGGGTTTCCAGGGTCTTGACCCATGACTTTTTGCGTTTATGATTGTCTAAGTAGATCCACTTTTCATCGCCGCCAGTTACTAAACGCCATACAGAGCAACGCGATCTTGTACCGGTTAACAATGGCATTTTCTGCAATATCTATGTTCCATCTTTTGGGGTTTTTCCAAGACATATACAGATTGAGAAAACAGCTACTTTTGTCACAAGTATCTCGCGTCGCCACGTTCTTTCAATCATTGTGCTGAATTTTATGCTTTAATGCTTACAATTCGCTGTCGTTGAAATTTTTCAATTGACCAAAGTCAATGGTTTGTCATTTTCATCAAAATCACCACTATTAAAGTTAAGATCCTTACACTATGAATATCATTTTATTTTTTGAATATTACTAAACTTTATGAAAAAAGAGAGAAAAAAAAAACGCATCATTTTAATTATAAAAACAATTAAAAATATTTACCTTTCGTTCAAAATTCATTTGTTCCTTAATTTTTTGTGCATCATATGCTTGAAATTTTGGTATGGCATCATCAATGAATGTATATGGAACACGTTTATGTGATACTTTAATTTTACCAACATATAATACTTCAAATAATTGTGAATTATTTGGTGATATATCACTTAAACCGATATTCGATGGTGTACTACCGCCAACCGATGTACAACTACTTATATTTACGGTCCCAACTGAATGCGATAAACCACTTGTGTAACTCTTCGACGATGACATTTTATTTGTAGAATATTTTGATGACGATGTTGTTAACGATGGGCTACCATCATGTTGTGCCAATCGAGCGGCTTCTGTTAATTTTAAATTTGATGCAGGCGTTGAGTGGATACCACCGTGTAATGCTTTTTGTAGTATTAATTCATGTTTACGTGAAACATTTGACAGTGACGATGACGATGATGAATTTGATGCAGATGTTGCTACAAAACTTGATGGTATACTACCAACAGATCCACCTAATGTATGTGATGGATCACGCATTTGATGCATTAATTCGGTCATCTACAATATATAAATTAGAAAATTGAAAAATTAATTGATTTAAAAAATGGTATTAAATTATTATTAATTAATTGCTATTATTATAATTGTATTTATATAAATTTAATTAAATAGAAATGGCTATTGTGCGTATGTGTGTACGGTGGTTGTGGTGGTGGACGAGCGTGTGCATTGTATAAATTAATATAATTTAATTAATATAAACAAAAAGATGTTATTAATTTATTTTTTTGCCAAATTGTATATATCTAAAATGCAAAGGTAATAAAATTATTTTTGTGGTATATATAGAAATTTCAATAAAACGAAATAAACAAAGTTATTTAATTACGCAACGATTACAATTTCACATTCATAAAATAAAATATCGCATTAAATTGATCCATTTATTATTTGTGTTATAATACAGTGAAAATTCGATAATTTCGGCGCATAAGTGTGACGAGCCTGCTCCTCGGATAAGTGAAACACATGAAACTATATATATATTGACTTCTAAGGCAGTTTTTACACAATGCGGTAGGGTTTTTTTTTGCATATTTTAACCCTTACAGATCGATATACTGGCCCTATACCAGTCATAAGGCCACTGATAAATGTTATGGCTCTATATACAGTCTTGTGCGGCCAAGGTTAAACTTAACTACGACACAAAATCGCTTAGAAAAAATTCAACGACTAATTTACAAGAACTACGGTGACATTGGAAGTTTTTTTCAATATTATTAGCTTGGACCTATCTGTGTCAAACTATCGACGGAGAATGTTACAAATCAATTACGACAGTCTGATCATCCGAATCTTTCTTCTTTTCGTTCAACACGATATCACACATGGATTTAGTTGATCATTTGTTTAGTATAGCCATCTATTTTGAGCTCGTACGACCGCTACGAAATTCAGTAAAACCATTTATGAATCATTTTAATTGACGGCAGAGCGGAGTCTATCTATTTGAAATTTTGTATGCAACATTTTAAGGACAAACAAATGGTATCGATTTGGTGATAAGAATTTCATCTCTTAGATTGTGGACCTACATCTATCGCTAGTCTTAAAAATTATGTCTTATCAAATTATGTAAGTGGCAAAATATAGTTTCATCGTTGGGTGGAGGATGACACATATCCAATTTTCACTGTATATGCGGTAATAATAATATCCTACGTTCACATAGAAACTTTATTATTATTATTTGTACAAATAAATTAATCAATAAATAAGTGATTGACCATTTGGTTCAGTAATTTTCTTCCGTTGCAATATGTTATTGGGTGATTAAAATTTATCTTCATTATTTAGGTTAATATTGATATAATATATTGTTGTTTATAGATTAATTCAATCAAAATTCAGTGTGTAATATATATGGACGTGATACGTCACCTGAAGAAGTAACGAGAAAAGTCGCAGATAGGACAACCAACCGCATCCGCATAAAAACAACCATAAAAAAGCGCAGGAGTGAAAGTATCATTCCATATGATAGACGGGTGAAAATACCGAAAACAATAACTTCAGTATGCTGGCAAAATATCTGGAGCAAAGAGTCAACACTAAGGAAAAATCTGTGTTACGAGAAAGCATCATAGAATGTTTAATTTAACAGAAATACACTTCAAACCTGGATATATCTTGGTAGATACACTTGGAATGACTTCGAGAAGTTAAATTCGAAATTGAAGGAACGGGGAAAGCAGAATTGGTAGAAGACATACCAAAGTCACATACATTAACTCTATAATTACCAAGAAATCGGAACAAAAAATGATCTTTTCAAGGACTGAAAAGTCCTTACGTGACGAAGGAAGTAACCAACTACTAAAAATAGGCAAATTCCCTTGAGGTGATAATGAAGTTGGGCACAAAACCATCACTTTGATCTTAAGACTATGAAATCAGGTAAAGGAGCCGCTGGAAGAACTAAACACACCGCAATTATTCGGCCCCATGCAATTCATTTGCACCGAGAATATTTGAGAATATATATTAAAGAATATTTGATAACTGCCGACAAACTAACCCAGTTTGAGTTCTTCATTCGAGATCTTGGCACAAATTCAGGTTAACGAGTAAAGATAATGGAAAATATTCGATGTTAACTTATGCTACAAATCTCCAATATCGCACAATATATCATATTCTAAGTTCAAATATATTGAAATGCATTAGAGATGATGTACACCAAATGGTGGGGTGGCACAACCAACAATTAAAGAGATGAGTACTTATTTTTCGAATAAAACCTTAACATTTGTGTATAAGAAATACATCTATAACTTTGACACCAAAAGTAGAAATGAAATATTAGAGCTTATGATAAGAAATATTATGGAATGAGTGTCGTTGACGAACCATCTCATTAAACTGGAAGAGCTGAACATATTTAACATATAGTAATAAACCATTAATATATAAAACGTCTACTTATACCTACATATACAGGACGCAATCGGCCACTCTTCCGTTTTTTTGTTAAATTGGAAATAAAGCACCATAAAAACAGAATTTTTTCCAAAACCCAAAATCTACGTTAACAAAATGTATATTGAGGTTTAATGGAAAAACCATTTGCTGACACTAAATATTATTGACACCATTAAATTAAAATAATTATAATAATTAATCAAAATTACAACACAAACAGTTACAGTTTAACTTAAAATTAGATAATTAAATAAAATTGAACATTTTTAATATGGAAAAAAATTCTTCATCTTGATAAGATTTGATAAAAAAATATGACATTACACAAAAACGCAACCACAAACACACATTAGACAATAGCTAAATTATAGAAATACACGCATGAGATAGGCAGGAACGGCGTCGTAAACACAAAACACTTAAATTATTAATCAAATTAATATTTATTTTTGATTTTAATCAATCACTAAACGTTTTACAATAAATTGTGTAGGTGACTATTTTTTTTGAAAAAGGTATAATTTTATTTAAAACTATTAAAATAAAATCAACAACAAACGCGACGCAACTAAATAACAAAACAATTATTATATTTTTATTATTATAATTCATTTATTGAAAGTACGAGTACGCGAGAGTATGAGTAAAAATGTGAATAAAAAACAAACAAAAATGCATACTTTGCAATCAAGATCGCGGACTTGTTTTAATGTTAACGATATTAAAAAAAAAAAACCATAATAATGGAAAAAATTAATAAAAACGATCATATGCAAAAAAAAAAACCTATAGACGGAGAACTACACCCAATACGAATGTAAATTCAAAGATTACTATCGCCATTCAAACACTAATTGGTTAATAAAAATACTACACACCATGTTCAAATTACGGAATATATATCTCATTAAAATCTCGCACGTTTAAGATAATGGAAAATTGTAATAGAAGTGTTTCGGTGTGAATGCTATGAAGAAAACAGTAGTATTATATAAATGGTTTGAACGCTTCCAAAGTGATCCTCATGCCGCAAAACCATTAACATCGAAAACCTACGAAAACATTACTGAAATAAGTAAAATTTGGATTGAAATAACAAAATTAACAATCTGAGAGATTGCTGAAGAGATCTGCATATTAACTGGATAAAACACATTGCATTATAAATGATAGTTTGGGTTTGAAACGTGTTACTTACAAGATTGGAATACCAAAAGAGATTATTTTTTTTGCAAAAATAAAAAAACGTATTAAAGAAGTTGCTGAAGAGATGCTTTCCAACGTTGAGACATATGGGTTTATGAATGTGACACACGAAAACGAAACATTAATCGAGTCAATGGGAAGAGTTTTCAGAAGAACCAAAACCGAAAAAAACCACATCTTATTCAATTAAAAAAGAAGTTCATACCCGCACTGTTTTCATCAATTACAACGATTGTATTGTGCATCACAAATGTCTCCCACAAGATCAAACCGTTAATAAAGAATCCTAATTATAGGCGTTGTGAAACATTTGCGTGACCCTAAAAAGATACCAGAGTTATGGAAATTCATGGATTTTGCATTATATGATAATGCACCATCGTACAATGAACGATTAGTGAATTTTTGACCAAAAACAGTCATTCAACGAGCTCCAAATTCTTTCTATTCGATAAAGTGAAAAAAAACCACTTTGAGGAACACTGACCGTCTTACAACAAAAATCACTGAAAGGTGTAAAGGTTATGCCATAGAGGGAGGACCGAAAGTGTTTCTTAGAGCTGCGAATCTATTGTTGGCACCGGTGTATAGCAGTTGATGGGGAGTACCACAAAGCAGACAACATAAATTTTTAATCTAGAATATTATATTTTCAATTTTATGAATAAATTTCGCATCAAATTTAAAAATGATATAATTTTTTAATTTCATATGTCTCATTTTAATACAAAAAATATTATATTAATAATTTTTGAAACATGGTTTTTATTCAATATAGGTTCCCTTTCGACTTATTTCACAGCGTTTGTGGTAAGCGAGATCAACTAATGTCCCATACATAGATTTTTTTTTATGTCAGTTATATCAATGGTCTTCATCACGACTGCGTCACGACTGCTTGGATGGCCGGATCATCATGATAAAACGCTCCTACCATGGTGACACGGTTTTCAGTTTTGAGCACAGACAAATAGTTAGACGCAGATAGATCAGGCGAATACGGAGGGTGGTTACTGAGGATGAGAGAAATCCGTTTTATTTATCGCGCCATTTGGGTGTCAATTTCAATAGACAAGATATAAGTAATAAATAAATTGCATATAAGTTAAGTGGTGGGTGTGTGTGTTAAAATCGGCAAGTGTGGCTGTATATTAATCACGTGAAAAAAAAATAAAAATTAATTGTCTAATTCCGTCATCAGTCGACTGACTGATAAATAATTTATAAGACCAAGGTGTTTGAAATTAATTGCTCATTAAATTAATATAAAATTATAAAAAATGTATATTGTTAATTAACAAATTGAATAATACAATGTTTTGTTGTGGTTTTGCTATTTTTATAAAGTCAATTTTTATACACATTTGGGGAAATTTGTATTTTAACAGAAAAAAACACTTAACGAAACAAGATTTTGAAAAGATAAAACAAAAAAAATGTCTTATGGTTATTATGGAATTTAAAAGAAAAAAGTAAATAAATAATTTGGAACAATAATATTATTATTATAACTCGCTTATTTTCACACATATCCTAACCTTATTTTGGGTTTCTATATTACTTTACAATTTTAGTTGGCTACTTTATATCGTATCGGATCAGCAGCTGTGGAATAATTTGAGATGAAACGTTAATATGGAAATGGGATAATAAATGATAATGATAAAATAATTGGTTATTCAATATACAAGGAAACCGGAATACCAAAATTGTATTGTACCAAATATTATTTAACCATAATCAGTTCATTTCATATTTTTCCTTCTCTTATTAAACATTTATAAAACATTCTCGTTTTTACAATTACATTTACATTTTCGTGGTATACTGTCGTAGAATGGTGCGAACCAGCAAATAACTGATCTGAGTATCGATTTACGCAGAATTTTCCTAGGAACTATAATTATAATCTTATACTATTCGTAAAACTTGATAGAGAAATGGTCAAATTCACTAGGTTCCAGAAAATTTGTCAGAATAACTAAACTGGGTATGGATTTCTTTAGGAAATTCTCTTATAATTTCACTATAAACTTATATACAAAATTAAGAAATGGCCATTAGGTTCCATATAGGAAAGTGGTCAGGATGACTGACCCAGGAATATCAATTTTCCTATTTATAAAATGCCAATTTTAATCTATATTCAATAATTTTTCTAAATCGGTTAAGAAATGATCGAATTATCAAGTTCAGTGAAATTATATCAAGATAACTGAGCTGTGCGGGTATCAATGTCTTAAAAATTTGTTAAAATTGTCGACTATATATAAATTTTGATACAACATTGTGGAACAAATCACTACAAAAAAAACGGCTTGACTCCTCAGTTTTCTTACAGAGATATTTATTTGCTATTTTCAATTCACTTTTTGAGATTCAATTTTTGTATTACTTTTACGAATCTTTAACGAATCCATTGAAATTGTAAGTGTAAGCTTTTGATATATTTTTATTACTTTTATTACTAATATGATTTGAATTCTTGGTACA
Source organism: Bibio marci (assembly GCA_910594885.2). Lineage (NCBI taxonomy): Eukaryota > Metazoa > Arthropoda > Insecta > Diptera > Bibionidae > Bibio > Bibio marci. The sequence goes on along the minus strand of OU343116.1, from coordinate 13,610,970 downwards.
CGTACATTTCAATTCACCAGATGATTGAAAAGCTTGTTTCTGACCAGAATTCAGAAATCAAAGCCGGTTCTTTGCAAAACTAAATCAACTGCCATAATCATAATACGAATCACAATATTTGATGGGAATATATTTTTATACTGAACATACGTCTGGATTTGTATTTTATACAATAATTATGAAGTCTCCATATAAATGAATGTAAATAGGTACAAGTAAAATACGTTCGTAGTAGTACCCATAAATATATGATTTCTATTTTATTTATACATTAGTAACGATACTAAATATTTAGTTTTATATTATTAATTATATGGAAAAACTAACTATAATTAATTTGATCTGTAGAGTTCACACTACATTACATGACAATAAAAAAATGTATACAACACTCCCGCCGTATACATAAAATTAATATTTTATAATAAATTATTATTTGTATGCATTTAAAATTAATTTTCAAATAATACAAATCGTAATTATCTCTTTTCAAAATAATTTTGTTCTTGTTCTATTAGAATCAGACAATAATTTTATTCTCTAAAATATACACACATATTTTATTAATTAACTATTATTATTATTATTATAAAACTATAAAAACTATTTAGAAAATTAAATTAAATATTCTTCACGTACTATGTAATTATTTAAATTAAAATAACATCAATTAAGTCAGATAATTCCGATATATACAAACTATAAATATTGGACGGGGAGTGGTACATTAACATAGGGTGCTTATTTTTATTATTGTGATAGAATCCTAAATTTAAATAAAACACAAAGTGCATTTAAAACGATACTGATGGCACACACGAGGTCAAAATTCAGTGAGGGGACAGACACATGAAAAAATGTAGAAAATTCCATTTTAATAATAAATTTAAATACGTTATTAATTCACACCTTTTGCATTAATAATTTCATTTAGTCTTTTTCAGGCATGCCTATTCATTAAGTTCCGAACATATTCTTAATTTTGAAATAGACCTTATTTCGTATAATCTTGATAGAAAAATTTTCATCAAAAATTAACCATTAAATTGACTACACCTTCACAAAATATGTTTTGTCACAAATTCACATTGTACTAAATGTTCCTTGTCGGAAGAATCGCCATGGCATTATTTATGTAAACGAATCATATATAAGAAACATCTCTGCGGTAACATTTCTGAAACCATACGTTTAGCGGATTAACTCGTAGGGACCGTATAATGGATCATCCTTGGTCTAAGCGCCGGAATTAATTCACCCTTATATAAAATCATCAATTAACCATAAATTTTCATTGAAAATGAAATAGGGATTTTGTGCAGACCATACCAATGACTTAATTTTCGAATCATTGAAAAATTGATTTGTTTTTTTGCTTTATATACTTTTTCGGATCATTGACTTCCTGGTAGATGTAATCCGAAACAATGTTTAATTTTTTAACTGAATAATGCAATAATAATTTCGATGCCGTCGATATAATTTAAAAAAATAGCCCCCATAAATCACCATCATGTTTTTCTATTGCAATATTAACTTTTCATTAATTTCTGCAAGTTTTGTAAGTCTTTCTTTCCAAATCGATAACGGATGAAGTGGTCAACAACAACAAGCTGCCGATGGGAAGCTACGTTTTATTCACACCGATTCAATTTTCTCTGCGGAAGCATATAGATTTTGAAATTTATCTATTACAAATAATTCGATGTGTGTCGAAATCGGATATATCATGTTAACGATGGTGGCACATCGCAACACCGATTTGCAATATTTACGTCGCAGATTGTCTAGCAAATAGGATGCAGTGGAACCGCATACTCAACATGCCCCGTAATTGATATAGATGCTATTTGTCTGTTGTTTTTTAATCGGATTTAAGCATAGCATTGGCCCTATAACAGTCGTGCGTACAACCAGTGTATCATATCCAGGTGATACATGCCTAAAAGATACCAAAGACCAGACATTGTATAAAAACTATATAGATTTGCTTTACGGGTTCTATTTACTAAGTGCAACTTCCAGTTGAGCTATAAGATAGCAAACAATTTTACAAAATCGTTATAGTCCTATATTTTGTTAAAATTTAATTGATCTTAACGAAGCCGGATTGGTCAACATCTATTAACGACACAAGGTTGTAATTTACGCATATAATTATTATACCGCAGAGTTGCTAGAAAGATTGCCAAAAAGTGACCAATACATTTCCATACAGTTTACATTCAACAAAAACTAACAACTCTCAAACATGTGGACGTGGATTTGATGCTATTTAGATTAGATTAAAAAAAAACACGGTTAACTGCAAAGATCTGTAGAAGTTAATTATTTCAATATAAAGTTTTATAACCTATTTACAACATTTACAATATTTAAAATTAAAAAAAGATTGGTAAACAAAAATTAAATTAAATTAAATTGTTAATAAATTAAAATGTAAATGTTGTGAAATAAATTAACCTACGTCACAATATACCACATACAAAAATATGCATTTATTGTGTCAATTGGAATATTAATAATACAATAATATTATTATTGATTGTGTTATATTGTATCAATAAATACTCGTTCTGCGTCCAGTGTCATTAAATAAATATATTTTTTTCAACAATATATTCAAAATAAATTAAAATGAAAACGAAAACATAGAGACAATAATAATATTATAGATCGGTTGTTGCTTTTAAGACCACCACATACAACTTTGAAGCCAAATATTATAAAACACAATTAATAAAATTCCCAAAATATTTAATCTAAAACCATTGACGCACATGACATATGACATTTATTAATGGGTGAAAAGAATATAGCAGTAGAGATTACATGTGCACCACCACCAGCTCTTGTGTGCTATTATACATTGTGCATTAGATTAGTTTAATTCGAAACACACTCCTCATAAACCCTAAAACTATTGTATTGAATACCATAAGATCGACACGAACCTGAAATTTTTTCCTAATGGCTTCTTATGTGGCAGACAACTAAAATTAATTTAACTTAACAATTTACTACTAAATATCAATGCCATATACAAAGATCGGTCGGACGTCTTTGTAATAGCGAAAGTGCTGGGCACAGAGTCTTTGTGGTATCGATCTGAAAAAGTGATAATCTGATGGAGAAATATCTGGTGAATAAGACAAGTTGTTTTTTTCCATGTTTCTTTGATCGGTTTTTTTGCGGACATAAACATGAGAATTGTATTGTTTTAAAAAACCAATTTTATTGTGATTTTGGTAAATGTTGGTTGATTTTCTTGTAATAATCGCTTGAAATTGGATATAGTTGTTGACAGTTCAGTATTGTCAGTTCGGTTACAATCGACATAATACACTACACCCTTTTCTTGTCCCATCATCAAATACTGTGATATATCCAATTCACTATACATTGGAATCGTTAAAATTACGATCTGTACTCTTTTTCACATAAACGTTTGACATATTTTTCTGGAACAAAACAAGACATTTTCAACTTAACAAACAAACAAAAAAAACGTGTTGTTTACACTTCTGGCTCATTAAAAAAAAATACTGATAAAGAGAATACGTTCACACATAATTTATTATTAATATAATTTTTTAATCGAAACTGCTATCATTATACACGACTATAACGATTATTGCGTGAGCGATCATTTTCACACTAAACATAGATATTATTTCGATTAGAATAATATCATAAAATTATTATGATTCGATTTCATTGAACATTTGAAGTAAAGATTTTGGTAGCGCAGAGGATGAGGACATAATGGCTACATTGTATGATGGTACACGGGGGAATGAGAATTTAGAGGCAAATAAGTTGAGCATATTTTGACAATTATAGGATAATAAGTAGTGATGGAGGATGAGAGAAGATGAGCGTGGATGAAGGTTGGTAAGGATTTAGCATTGATGAGGTCTGAAGAGTACGTATTGGACTCTTGGAACAATATTTAAATTTAAATAATAACGCAAAACTTTCGAAATAGGACACCACATTTATGGACAATTCATAACTAAATTAATTATTTATAATTAAAATTATTATCATATTGCTCCTACAGCTATACAGCGGAACGAAATAAAAAGCTTCTCAGCGATTGCAACGGTTCATAATCAACTAATGAAGCGATGAGGGATTGACGGTACGGATTGATATAAATATTAACATGAAAAATGAGTTAATCACTTGTACTATCTATGTGTTTTTTTTTTTAAATAGAGATCTATATTCGTCGCCTAATAAAAGTCCTATGGTATAATTTACTAAATAAAACTATCATCGATATTATTAAATAAATATGTATATCTATTATTAGTACAGCTGTGGTGTTCGTCAAGGTTACGTACTATACTCGTATGTGTGTTGTAGTGTAAAAATTGAGGCCAAAATAAAATCTATTACATTGATAACAAAATAAAATTAAATTTAAAATACATTATTATTTCAATGTAGGTATAAATAAATAAAATATATTACTCGTCGTAATTGAAATAAAAACAATGCACACTTGTTGGATTTTGTTATTAAATAAATATTGTAATACAAAGAATCACCATAAAAATCGAAAGAGAAAAAAATTAAATGTTTATTTTTTAATTGATAATGTCAACAGAATCGTTGAAAATGTTATAAACAATTACTTTAGTTCACTCACATCACATTCCATGAATGGACATGGACAATATATTGTATAAAAATATTTAATTAAAATTTCAATAGACCTTTTATTAAAAAAAATGGTTATTAAAATATTTACGGCATTGTCAATGTGCAGGAGGATGAGAAAGATTTTCACTTTACATTTGACACCTTCTGTCTTACAAATTGCCGTACATTGAGAAAATCTCATAAATCCGATGTGATATTTGTGCTTAGAAAGATACATCTTTTACTGATGTTGTGTCAAAATTTCATGATATTCGAATGCGGACAAGCAAAGTTATAGAGCTATTACTATCACAGCTACAACGGTCTAAAATCTTGTTACTCTAAATGCAGATTTTACCTTGAGAAGCAGATAAATATCACATGGTGTCAGGTTAAATGAATAAGGCGGATGATTTAACACTGCAATGTTATACTTGACAAGAAACATTGACTTAGCTTATGAGAGTTTTAGATACCATTTTTTACACACACTATTTTGCATGGTAAAATTGTTAGGTAAAATTTGCCTAACAATTTCTACAGTTTCAGCAATGTGACGAATAATAAACTGACGGTCAGATCGCATAAAATTAGCCGGGTGTGTATCATCTTCAACATCTTCCGGTCAATAATACCCGCACTCGTGATAAAAATTCATTAAAGTATACTTCTTTTGCCAGTCGAATTGTTACGAGAATTTATATGTAGATTAAAACTGGGATTATATATATGAGCAGATTTAAAAAATCAATACCTAAGCCAATTATGTTTACCAGTTTACTGTATAACATTAGAAATTTGGTCATGTGTTCAACCTATTTTGTTCGGTCATTTCTTATGCGATGGATTCAGTGAGTTTATATGAACAATTCCAAAGAAACTGATGGCTTTACGGAACCCAGTAAATTTGATTATTTTGAGCAACCATTCATGAACTTTACTATACATACGTTTATGGTGGATTTATATAAGAATAGTTTGATAATTTGGTAATTGATCAACGGTTGTAGTTGAAAACTGGAATATTTTGAATAGTTCATAAGTTATCCTCACCAGTTTGCTGACATTTGGTCGATTTTGATAAAATTTTATCTATTGATTTACAGTGGATTTGTAAGATTTCCATTCAGATAGCCTTACCAGCTTTCGTTAACTTCAATTAAGTTGACCATTTCTTAATCGATTTTTACGGAATTTATGATTGTACGTATATAGCAAGCGGGATTATAACACTTCGTATTGGAAAAATTCAACAAAATCAATACTGACGTTATAAATATTTCGAGGGGATATCAACTCAAACCACTATTTGGAGCCCTTTTCGTACCCCTAACCGAGTGGAGTATATGCGTGCGGATTACTCACGATATACGAAAAGTGATCACCCAATAATAGTTCCTCTCGATTTACTAAGCCATAACTGTATCTAACAATTCAGCAATTAGTCTACATTTTTGTTTCAACCGATACTTTATCAATTCAATTATTCTGATGAGTGAATCGCCGTTCGAATCGTATAAAGTAAATTTTTAATCTCTGAATAACGTCAAACACCATATATTTTCAAAGATATTCCCTTCATTCAGTATGAAAATAATTAAAAAATGTTGTTCAATACCTGAAATCAAATCCGCAATTTCCGGAACGAATGACTTGTGCCTTTAACAATGCGCCACTGAACCCCTGAGACCTGAAGTTTGCTGGTTTAAGTATTTGTTTATATATGATAAAGTCAATTTTTAAATTACTGTCAACGAAACCGGATGATAAATAAAAGAATGTTCTTATCAATTGTTATTTTAATCTTGCACAATAAACTGGCATAAAAAATGTCATCTAAAAAATTTAGATTAAAAAATGGTCTAATTGTGAATAAGTTCTATAGAAAACCGTTCGGATAAAATAACGTAAAATCTTTGGATATCAATCAATTTCTCAAAACTTTCATAGCATTCAACGAAATTTTATCAAAATCGGTAAATAGAAATGATTAAATTACGAATTGATGCCAAACGTTCAATCATTAAAGCATCGATCAAAATTTAAATAACAAATAAAATTTGTGGATCATCTTAAAATGATTTACGGCCACTGTTAAAATTTTTATGATGCCATTCCTATCGGTTGTGTTTTTCCAATAGATCATTTTATCAGCATAACCATTTTTCCACTAATTTAACGTGTTTCATATGATCATATGAAATTAAAATTAATATATGATAATACATTTGAAACAACAAAAAAATTCAAACATTTAATTGTCGCGTGTTAGTTTTTTATTTGGCAATATTTTTAAACTAATTAATCATTTCTTTAATTTATTAAAATACGAAATTAAGGCGGGGGTGTGTTGTGCTAAAGTCGGCACAAAAAAATTATAATTTTTAAAAACATAAAAATCATAAAAAAAATGAGAAGGTTTTTAGGTAAATTTAAAAAGAATACCCATCGCGATCTACACGATCTATAGCATTATTTTTAATTGGTAACATTTTCAGCGTATTCGAACTACACTTTTTCCAGATATTTATCAACAAAAGATTTCGAAAAAATAGTTTTGAAATGGACGTAAGGTTTGCAGTTAACCATGAAATTTGTCTATGCTCTTACATAGTGCCATTCTTTTACGTGGTGTTTTTTCCGATTTGATTCCATTTTTTCTGGGTTTATGTGTTTCTATAATATTATTTTCAAATAAATATCATCACATTTTTTTAGTTTATTGTTCGAAAATTACGATCACATTTTATTGCGATATCCTCAATCAATTGTAAATATTTATGTTATGCAACTTTTATTAAGTTTTTGCTTACATATTTGTACGATATGTTGTTGATGGGACAGTTTCGATACTTTGGCTATTAGTCCGTTAATCTATAGTGACGTAGATACCCCAAATCGTTGTTTGTTTACATAGATTCTAAAGACTTCTTAGTATATGAGAGCGACGAATAGCCAGATCATTTATAACTATTCGATATATAACGTAGAAAAATTATTTCTTGGAATTCTTCAATAAAATTTTGACACAATGAAAAACGAAAATCAATTATTTGTTTTTTGAATTTAGCACACAATACCTCGCCCCACCTTAAGTCTTTATTAAACAAATTTACAATAAAAATGTACACACGAGCATTGTGAATGATCACTTGCTTTTTTCTAAATTATTGTATCATTTGGTTTACGATAAACGAAATAGAATTCAATTGACTCATACCTTATTGTTAATAGAAGAACCATTTCTCTTAACCATTAACTAAAAGTATGAAAGGTGCGAGGCGCGAGTACACCAAACACAATTGCATTTGCATGCATGCAATTGAATTAACCACACTCACACACTCACACATTCATTAATTTTATTATTATAATTATAATAATAAGGAAATAAAATTATTATTATTATTATTATTATTATAATTATTAATAAATATTTATAATTTATATTTATAAATCGTGTTTTATTTTTTAATAATAGACTTTAACTTTCGTAAAACGAATTTTCTGTTTTTAGAAAATAAATAATTTTTGTTGATATTTTGCCAATATCTCAAATGTTGTCTCGAATAGAATTGTAATTCTTTGAAATGAACAAAAACACATCGCCGTACATTATGTGTTGGTGCAAAATAATACACGCGATATATTATTTAGAGAATATTATTAATAATATTAAAAATGTTGAAAAGAAGACGCTGTTTAGTCTATCTTCATACAGTTTATTTAAAAATTTTTAAAAAATGTTTGTGTGCGTTGACAAATCAATACGTTTTACACTTAATCATAAATTATTTTGTGAAAATAATATTTATAAATATTTGCTCACAGAAAATCCATTTCAATATAGAAAACATGAATTACCTAACTCGATATTCTCTATATACTATTAAGTGCAGTTCACTAAACTAAGCATTTGCCGCATTTAACAGTATACAATCGAAAATTTGTGATCTACAACTAAATGTAGACGGTCAAAAACGTAGCGTAATAATCGCAGACAATAATTATAGAAAATATCAAATGATTGTAATAAGTGATTATTATTTGTAGGCCAATATATTTAATATGTAAGACATAAGATCAATTTTGCTGGTACCTGGAATGTGGATTGTAGCTAAAAAAAAAATACATGAACAACATTTTATTTAAAATGTAAAACGATCACGATTTTACACATTATCCTCAAATTGAATTGATGAATTCCATACAATAGGAAGAGTCATAAAAACACGTTACAATCTTGTGTTGTTTCCCTTTTTATTTATGTGCATCAATTGAGATTTATAGCAACAACAAATATATTTTCTATAATTGAACTGATTTCGACAGATAACTCACAATGAACTCATTTGACCGCTTGAAGGAAATTCGACAAATTTAATTTGGTGGACGTATATCTTCAAAATAAAATTAAGTAAGTAAAATTTTATTGCGAAATTAGATCATGTCCTTGAAATTGGTATAATCGAATTTTATTAAAATTTGCGAAACGTTGCTTTAATATAAATGCTCCACAATAAACAGTGAACTGTGTGTTATCATAAAAACCACTCTAATGTGGAAAATTCGCTGCTGAGGATTGCATATAATCCGTACTCAATCGCATCAAGTATAGTCGCAAGTAATATATTGTGACCAATAATAGAACTAATAATAATATATCGATCGAATAACCTGCGGAATTACAATTTTCACTATCGAACCCGTCAAACTATAGACAGAAATTTTCTTTGGAGAATTTTAACGAAATATTTGCTAAGTTATTAAACATGATTAAAGAATTTTATATTACAGCGACTGCAGTTATAGGATATATTGCATGGTATGGTAAACTTGGAACACCACACCGTATGAGAACTGGAGCAAAAACAGGATTGTGTCCCTGTATCACTATTATTCATCTGCGTGGTCAATTGTATATATTATACAATAATAAGATTTGTTAATACAACTTCTCAGAGTATTAGTTGGGTACAGCATTCAATTGACTTGAGGACCACTTCGATTTTACCGATTATTGTTGTTTGCTGTCACATACGAGTAGTGATGCAGACATAAAGTACATTTTATAACAGTTTCCAAAACACGTGGATCTTATAATATTTGTGATCAAATCTCGCCTACCAATATTTGTGATCAAATTTCGCCTACCAGTAAATGCCTTCGAAGAGTGTACGATGGCCTGAAACAATTGATTTGGACAAAGTGTAAATCTAAACAAAAAAAGAATAGATATTCAAAGAAATACTTCGAAAATGAGGATAAATTGATTGTATCTTTGAGAAGAAGTGTAATTGATATTACAAGAAAATACTAGAGTTGTTGCAATTTTTTTCTCACATTATACCAATCAACGTAGCCCAACGTATTCTTTTGAATTCATTAAGTTTTACTAGGATTCTTTAGTATTTCTTATTTTTATAGGTATACAAATACTCCAACTATTCTATTGTAATTGTATAGTGACAATTTAATATCTATCAATTAATCAATCTGTAATAATTTATAAATTAACTGGTTTATAATTGATTCATCTCATTATATTATCGCATATATTACAGAAATATGTAGTTAATTAATTGCATAAAATTATAAATTATAAATTCATTTAAAAACAAATTAAATCAATAATCTATTCTATTCTTTTATATAAAAATCGAATAACGTCGTATGGATGAGATTATAAATTGTTGGACAGAATTCAAAGTATTTAATTAAACAAATGTATTGTATTTATAAACAAAATACGCAGTGATTCGGGGTGGGCACAATGGTTAAAACGCATGTGTCATTCAATCCGGAAGTTGCCAGTTCGATTAATATAAATTTATCAATATTGTCCAAATACTATGAATTACCATACATTTTTTTCATGAAATCACCCATATAAGAATATTTGGAATTATTAGAATCCATATTTGTGAATCAATTTGTCAACTTGACTACAATAAATAGAAAGATAAGATACCCTATAGTAGCACTATTGCAGATGGTTTGTCGAATGTTTGAGTAATCAACCCGTATCATCTACTCGGTATGGGGCCAGAATATCTCGAAATATTCAAAATAAATAAACAAAATATAATATTAACAAAAATCCCTCAGACAAATGCTTCTCGTTTTCCGTTACACAAGTATGGGATAGAGAACGTACCGTCGCTTTGATATTCTCATTGCAATATCAGCATTTTTCTGTGTTAGTAAAGCCGACTTACTTAGATAGTTGTTGCAAGAATAGTTTCGCGCCATCAGTGAGAGCTCTACATAGTCTTCTAAAATTAACCCTGAGACGATTAAATGCTCCATCTTTCTATTAAATTCTGTAAATTTCTTAAAATATCTCATACGAGAATAATTTAATCGTCGTCCCCTCTAAATTCGACCAAAACCACGCAGAAAGGCAAATTAATCAGTAATTGCTAATTTATCAGCCGTCTCATTGCCTGCATATCTGATGTGTGCTGGCACCCATATCACTCGTATGTCGCCAACCGTAACTAGTTCATTTTGGACACCATGGCGCACTCGAAAAGCTGAACTATTATCTCTAAGCAACTTCAAAGCAAGGTGGCTGTTTGAAAGGATGTTGATTTTAATATATGTTATATAGTTATTTTTCTTATTATGTCAACCGCAATTTTGATCGTGTAGATCTCAGTCATATAGAATCAATCAATGCATCACCACATATATTAGCAGATTCACGCAGAATAATCAAGACCGCATATACACATAAATGGCATATACTTGTGATTAGATACGTAAAGTCCTTATGATATTTTGATTTGAAAAAGCCATGGAGAAAGATCAACATCACTGCCGAGATGGGATATACACGATCACATGCTTTGCATTTGGTGGGACCAGAAAGGAGTGGTGTACCGCACGTGTTTCTAAAACCCAAAGTTACTGCTAATGTGTACCGACCGACGTCAATTGATCCGATTGAACGAAAAATTGTTATGAAAAAGAGTAGAAATATAGAATAACATGCAAACCACATACGTTGCAGGACCTATCAAAGATACGAAATTTGAACGGGAAGTTCTTCTGAGTGCTTATTCATACCATATACATAGTGTCGTCTGATAATCATTTGTTCTGATAGATGCAGCACGACCTGACTGCCCTACGCTACCGAAATGTTTAAGAAGTGCAAAACAGTACATGTATAAATGGTTCGCCTCAAAGCCAACATCGCTTTATTGGGCACCGTAACAGCCCATTGCCATAGAGAGATGAAACGAATATACTTTGATTAAAATAATTTTTACCAATTTTCATAATAAATGCACATATTTTTAGTCAACTAAGATCGAGATCCTAATATATATAACTTCATTTATGATGTGGATACCGTACCTGTGTATCATTGACGCAATTCAAACGCCGCAGTTCATGTGCAAACATAACAAGGTATAAATAAAGTGTGATCGTGGTGTATAACTCTTTGTTTTCCGTTTATCATCATTTTAAAAAAAAATATGTTTGCGTCAATGGTTATGTAGCGACAATCGACCATAATGGACCCAGCAGTGTCTTGGTTATATTAACATAAGTATAATATTTATAGAATGTGTACGCACTTACTTAAGAACAAACAATAACAATATAATATAAAATATATCAATTACAAAACGGTAGCAAAATAAAACATGAAATTATATCATACAAATGGAAATTTTATTTCATAATTATTAAATTCAATTATAATTATGAGAAGACAAAGAGAATTAATAGTATTTTATTATAATTTCAATGGCAAAAATTTAAATAATAATTATGTGAAATAAAAAATTGTATATGCAAATTAAATTATCAAGTCATTAATTTATTATATTATTTCGTGTTGTGTTGTGTGGACGACGTTACGTTACGTGATGAATATTTTCTATTATTATTATTATTATTATTTTAAAAGATAATTTTATTAATATTCGTTTTTAAAGCTGAAAATCTAATTGTTTTTTATGTTTGCTTCAATGTATCAAATAACATAATACAATTTAATTTTACCATAAATATGATAACAACAATTTATTTATATATATTTTATTCATACACTGTTTGTGATTTAAATATATTTATTATATTTTATACTCTCATGAGACATAATCATTTTGACCATCATTTGTTAAACAATTGTTTATCATTTTTTGAATTAATAAATATATACACACCCTCTGGCTCTGTCCGAACAATAACCGAAAACAATTAAACAATTGCCACAACTGAAATACGCATCGATTTGTATCGTTCAACAACAGCATCAAATGATTTTTTTTAAGTCGTTTATGGATTGTAATGTACAGAGACGGTCGTTGACTCTTCAATAATATATGTCTTCAATCAATGCAATCCGATTTCCTATTTCATTTCCAAATAAAATTTTTTTAAAGCAAGTCACATGTTACTCCAAGTGGAGCTTATGGTATCTATCATTCATTACAGTCAAGTCAGGAAATTGCTCTGCTTGGGAGTATAAGTCATCAATTGTACTGCAATTAACGATATAAAGATGTTTCCTTAATCCCAATATATTTATATGGGTGATCAGTTCATAATCGAGGGACTAGGAAATAATCACACGAAGTTAAATCGGGTGAATAATATAAGGCAAATGTTGAAATATATCCGAGAAAAGAAAAGACAGAGTCGATGATAATTTTTGCACGATAAATTATCATTCATTAACCGCCTAATTCTCTAAGTCCAACACGACGACGAATACTTCAATACACAGAATTAATCATTTTTGTAGATAATACCTTTGAAATAATGACAACAATGATTTTTGGCTTGATCAAAAAAGAATTATTTTTCGATTTGCTTCAACGGGTGACCGTCATTCAAATTCATAATTTCTGATTAATATAGAAAACACTATGTTCCATCGGCTGTTAGTTTTTAAGAAATTATCCTCACTTCCACAGTGTTTTTAACGGTATATTTTTTGGAATGATCAATGATCGTTGCTGGAATTTTGTGGTTTTATCATTCAATTGATGTTAAAATAAAGCTTAAATTCAACTTTCAGTTAAAATCTCATGAATTATTGTTTATGGTGTACGGAGTTCTATTTCCATGAATCTCACACTCAACATTTCCGGTTAACTACTTTCAACGTATGCAAACGCACAGATTTATATGTTTTCTTCGTAAATGTTAGTGTGTTACAGATGTCTCTGGATGTTTATCATCATCTTGACAGTTTTTAAATCTTATATGTCACTAAAAATCTTGTGTTTTTCATAAAAAAATTTAAGCAAATTTAAGTATTTAAATCATTTCGGTAGCATTTTTATTAATTATAAAATAAAATATAATATTTTTTTATCCATTTTCCAACCGATACCCAATAAAAAAAAAACTACTGTCTAATGCGTTCTTTTTTGGCGCTTGCACTAAAGCAAATGTAACTTTAAACAGTTTTATTAACAATCCACAATATAGAAATAAATTAGCAGCCCGGAGATGACATTACCACCACAGATCCATATGTTATAAAAAGTCATTCCGGCTATTTTTCGGCTATAGAGTGTATAAAATGTTTGAAATTGATGCGCGTTTCATATGTTCTGTATATTATAGAAATTATCACTTCATGGATAAATATACATTTTATTTTAGATATATACGCAAATACCATTAATAATAAAACAGACTAAAAATTATTTTTAGATAATTATAAATTATATATAAAATACGTTGGTCCGTTGGTTATATAGAAGGTAAACCTCTAGGCGGAAGACTACACATTATGCGCATAGATAAACTATAGAAGAATGCTTAATATTTTGTCTGGTCTTGTTGCGATATAGTTGAGTGCGGTAACGATGTTCTGGGATAGAACTAATTTGAAACGGGTAACGTGGTGATAGTCATAATCCCTACGAAAACTAGTACCAATCCATATGTGTCGTATAGGCAGTACAGTACGCACACCAAGAAAGTTTTTCGTACAGAAAACTATAAGAAATGAAGTAAAATCAAAAAAATTATTTAACAGTCTTTAAGAGCGTAGTAGTAGGTACAATTTACCATATATGTTTATAGACCTAAAACCCAGTTAAAATCAATAAAAGAGGGTATTATTAAAAATGAATTCACAGATTTGAATCTGCATTAATTTTTCAAAATTCCTCAACAATCAATCTGTGATTAACAACATCACGAACACCAACCTTAGGAATAATAACAATTTTTGATACCTTCCCAATCTTACAGGAAACACCGATGTCGTCAAAATTGATTCCCAATGGGACAATATGCATGCGGCACAGTAACATTCTAATATATAGAGCAAAGGTATCATCATAAGCAATAGAGTGACACCGAAGCAACATAAACAACAGCCAACATTCCTCCGCCAATGTGTCCATAAATATCATTATTATTGGTTTTACCGATTGAAAAAAAAACATATTTAAGTTCAAATTTTCAGCCATCATCTGTATCCATCTTGCAAACACGTAATTATTAAAATAATATTAATGGCAAAAGTGAAATTATGTATAAAGTTAATAAAAGAAAGTATATTGTACATAAATATTGCGAATACAAACTACATTTTAATTCATAATGAATGACTTTGTATATTGTATTTCCGCATTATCGAAAGTTAGATGACAAATTTAAAAATAACCACCCACTACATAGACACAGAACAGTATATATACGACTGCGCGTATATCTAATCTATAATTGAACAAAATTACAATACGAGTTTGTTTTTAACAAACAATAAAAAATGTTATTTTCAATTCACACACAATTATTTCTCTGTATATTTTTATAAAATTATTCTTTCTTTCTATATAAAAAATAATAAAACAAATCAGCTGGTTTTTTGAAATTAATATTTTTCATGTTATAAAAATTAAACAAGTGTAAAAAAAAAAATGTAAATACTATACAGGGTGTCGCAGTACAAAACCGAAAAAGGAGTGCGGTTTTAAATTGTTTTTCCTGCGACGTCTAATTTTTCCGATACAACCAAACCTCGATAAAGGAGCAACGTCTAATATAGGCAACAAAAAATACAAAATATAAGCAACAGATTATGATGAAAATAATATTAAATACCTATAATCCGCGTCCGATTTTAATCAAATTTGCGGAATGGAAGCCTAATATGTACTAATACAATTTGAACTATATGGTAGTTTCTCCAAAAAATTATAGCCAAGAATTGCTTTCCAGTTAACAGAACAATCATTTCTCATTTAAATTGTTCAAATTTAGTAAGTACATTAAAATTGAGATTACGAACGATGAATTCGTAAAGAAATTCTGCTTAATCGATACTTAGGTCAATTGTATTGATCATAGTTAAATATTCTGGTTAATTTGGGTATTTCTTAAACGCTTTTGATGAAATTTATTATGTATAGTTTTAAAATGGGATTATATGAACAGAAGGTGGCTCTGAAAAATCGATACTCAGGGAAATTTCCTGATCGTATCGACGAAAATTCTACAAATATGATCCATAAAATTGCCCTGAGTATTGATTTTTCAGAACCTCCTTTTGAAACTGTTCATATAATATCCATTTTAAATCATATACATACTAAATTTCATCAAAATCCGGATAAGGAATAGCAAAATTGACCAGATTATTGGAAAACATCCTATATAAAAAAACACTGTATTCTGTGTATCGATTTTCCAGAATTTCCTTTAGAAACTCACCATATATAATCTCATTCTCAACGTATAGATAGTAGATTTCTTCTGAAAATCGTAAATAAAAATAGTAAAAATATCCTGCTGGTTCTTAAATTTCGTCCTCGTGTTTCCTGTGCTGTGTTAACATTTTTAAGAAACTTCGTAATTATTGAATTTTATCAACATCGTACTGTTGCTGATAATTTTTGCAACTGTTTTTGGTCCCGTTTGAGTTGGGTTCTATCGACGTTTGGCTCCATTTCCATTTCAACAACAATAAATTACATGAAATTTTCAAAGTATAAAAAAAAAAAAAACGTTTTTTATATTTTCATAATTTCTTCTTCGCCTTTGATGCCTTATAACTCCAGACAGTGGCGAAACCAGACAAATATCTTTCAGTTTTCAATACCAATATATTTTTCTTATAATTTGGGTGAAATTAGACTAAGTTAAGGAAAAAAAAAAATGGTGATTCCTTTTGAAATACGGGCCATATTTTTAACAAGATTTCCATTTATACAGAATTGTAAATTATAATCAAATTCCAATATCTTTGATAGAAATAGTTTTTAAAATCGATTCACGCATTCAAAAGCGATGACCGCCGATTTTCCAATCGATAGCAGAGAAAATTTAAAGAAATTTGTGATTGTAAAATCGGTCATCGCTTTTGAATGCGTGAATCGATTTTAAAAATCTCTTCTATAAAAGATTGCAAATTGATTATAATTATTGAAATTCTGTATACAAACATGAAAATCCGTTATAAACTATGATCGGCTATAATTAAAAAATGTGATAATTCGTAAAGATCGATTTTCCGACACCACAATTATTTTACAAAATTTAGTCTATTGAAAACTGTAGGCTATTTCTCTGTCTTCGCCACTGGTTCCAAACTAATATGGTCAAACACAAAACTAGAAAACTTAAAGGGGTCAAAAGTGACACTATAAGAGTGTTCCAATATCGGACTTAGCCATAAAACAATTAATTGCTTGGAAAAAAATCCCACAGGCTTTGGGCTTCTTTCGGGTGTATGTAAGTGGGTGGCTGGCACACCACCCTGCCATAAACCACAAATAAGATAAAGAATAAAAACTAATACGTATACAAAATACTTTCAAAATAAAAATAACATAAAACTAAAGTATAAAAAAAAAAAAAACCAGAAAAAATCCGTCAAGTTCATTAAGTCAACTTTTCTTTTTTTGGCACTATAAGGAAATTTATTTGTCTATAATTATTTTTTCTTAACCAAACTATGTGTATTGAAAAATACAAAAATAATAAATAATTACTGTAACAATATTTACATACATTTTTAGGATTTAATGTTGATGCATCACTAATTGAACTGACTAAAATAGTATCTCGATTAAATGGCATCGTAAACATTTTGGCTATGAGATGGGGAGAATATCTCTGTTCCTCCAGGTGGCGGCGGCAAGGTTCAAAATGAATATATATAAAACGCAAAACAATTCCACTTTATAAATTATAAACAATTTTTTAGTCGTTTTTATATTTTTTAACTATACCACTAACAAAATTACGCGACCTTCAAAAAATACTTCATAATATAATTTTAACTATAATATACAATTTTTTTGTATTTTATGCAAATATGTTAATTTATCCAGATTTTACGTGACGTTAAATGGATGTGTGTGTGTGTGTGTGTGTGTGTGTGTGTGGTGTGTGGTGTATTGTAAATAAAAACAAAATATATCAATTAAGCTGAACTTCGCACATCGAACAACCAAAAACAACACACACAACACAAAAATATTAATAACTTTTTGCTTCAAATATCAAAGATTAATTTCAATTTAATTATTCACTTTAAAATGAAATTTAAATTTTTTAATTAACATAACAACTATTCCAAATATTTATTTATTGTATAATTTAACGTGTCACACTTTTCCACATCAGAATTCCAATAATTTGACTTAGTTTTTTTACTGAATAGAATTTAATTTAATGTATTAATTATGTTTCACACAAATATATACTTAAGATGAGATCGATCATTGATCATTCATTTTATCAAACTAAACTACAGAAAAATATGATAATTCACGATCTGTTTTCATATAAAAATTAGTATTTTCTCTTTGGCTCTTTGCTCTTCTGTTTTGTATTTACAAAACCAATACTAAAGTAATGTTGTTGTTTTTTATATTTTTTAATTAATTGACTTAATGTTTGAAATCACACAATAAACAAAACAAAAGTACAGGTATACCTTGAATTATGCGATTAGAATTATAGGGTATATCGTGCTAATCCGAAACCGAATAATTCGAAGGGAAAATTTAGACAGATTTTTATTTGAACTATATCAATCGAAACAGAGATCTTGGCAGAGAAATATGAAAAAAAAAAGTGTCTGTACGGAAAGTTTAAGTTCTGCAATTTATTCTTTGAAAATAATTAATAATAGCTGGTAGGGTTCTGGAAGCAAAAGTGAAGTAATGTGACATCAACAAATAGTAAATTGTATGTGATAAAATCAATACGGATTCATAATTTCTTCAATATTATATTAATGGAAATGTTTTCCAAAATATAGATGCGGCGTGAGCAATTACAAAGGTAATAATTAGCAATTCATTCCCAGCCCAGTTTTGAAATTTGCCCAATTCTTAGCCATAATTTTGTAAGAATGTTATATGTAGTTGTTTGTAATATAATGGAATTATATGAATACAGTTCTTACTATAAATTTCTATGGAATCGATATTCTGCGGGCAGTTTTATAAACCAGAAATTTCTATAAATTAAGAAATTCTTATTCGATTTTAATTAAATTTGGTATATCGATGTATTATAATGGGATTATGTGAGTAATTCCAAATGAACTTAACCAAAATTGGCAAGATTTGGTTCATAAAATTACACAGAATGTCGATTTCATAGAACTTCTGTAGGAACTATTAATATAATTCGATATCAAATTTGATATATAACAATTGACCAACGTCCAAAGATTTCAGAATCTGGTTCATAAAACTGTTGATATCATAGAAATTTAGTATAAGAACTATTCACATAAACCTATTATCCATTTACATACTAGATTCAATCAAAATTGGATTAGAATTGGTCAAGTTTCAATGTTGCCAGTAATTCGACATAAAAACTATTTTTAACTAGCAGTTTTCCACACCTCCCTTTATATTCAGTTAATATTATTAAATTCTAAAGCAATCTTCAAATTTGTATTAATGTGTAAAGGACAAAATTACGATATTATAAGAGACTTAATTTAATTGCTCTATATATATCTGGCTCCACTTATGGTTCAAAAATTTCTGAGATGTTAAGAATTTTCTAGAATTATTAATTATCGCGATATATCAGCTACAAATAAACAAAGTTTTCAAATGGAGACTATTTCATGAATCAGTATCAATTTCTGTTGCAATAATATTCACACTTTTATATAAAGAGATTGCATAAATCCAAAACCGTATCGGATAATTCAAGGAAGAAGTGTCACAAATTTATGATCGCACTAATTCAAAATCGCATAAATCAAGGAATATCTGTATATACTCTAGGAAGAAATCAACGCACACAATATTCTCATCTCAGTTGTACGAAACACAGATATATTAGGACTGTGTGACTTAATTTTATGCTAAATCTTATCGGAAATTATATTAATGTCAAAGCTGTGTCATTAGCTATACAAAAATGAGTACTATAGATTGATCATCTACTGAACAGATGTATTGAGTGGAGATGCGTAGCGTACAGCATTCAGAATCACTGCATAGAAATACATGTAATGCACGATTACTAAATAGTGAACAGATGGTTTTAGAAATTTGATTTTGCTTTTGATCTTTAAATTTCTTTGTGATTATTTTTTAACACAGAACGATATTCTAAATGGATAGGAATTTAGTTGATTTAGTTCAATTAAAAATACACCTCAGTTTTGCAATTTGCTATTCTTTGCAATTATCTATGGACACTGTTTTCATATGCAATGATGCAATCTTAATTTATGTCTCGTGAAACCGTAGCGTATACCAACCCTAATTTTAAAAGAATTGCAGCTAAACGTGTATATTTTAGTTTAGTCATTTTATAGTTAGAACTTTCAAGTATATGATTCCTATGTGTAATTAATACTATTTATAGTCTTTGTCACAAGCAAAACGATCAAAATAGAGGCATTAGTTCACAGGTGATTGCGTTTTTGTTTATGTGTAAAAATTTCTAATTGAAATATTGATAAACATTTTCAATTTTCTATGTAACTAAATTGGGGGCCTTGATACGACGCCGTCGTAGAACTCCGCACAGGCATGTGGAATTATTTTAGTATTAAAAAATGTGCCACATTTTTTAAAATAAATGTAAATATTTGGTGCCATTTATGGATATAGTGGATGAATAAATGTAAAAGTGATTTCGCATAACATTCAATCAACCTGGGTGTTGTTGACAAAGGTAAAAATTCCAAGATTTTTCATACAATAAATTAATCAACCGAATTACCAGTTTGTGGAATCACAAAGCGAATATCTTAGTAAATATAATGTTGGACCTTGTTTACAAATGGATTTATTCAGCCAAATAAAAATAATTATATGGAAACATAATTCAGACCAATTAATAGATTGTAACACATGCTCACACAAACGGACGGATTACCGTGCTTGCTGGATTCCTTAATAATAATACTATTGCGAAGAGATGGCTAGTGGTGTACGGTTTCACTATTATCCGTAATATACGCAAATCGATATGGTTTATGACATGTGATTGTCAAAAATGGTCGCTACTATACGCAATATTGTAGATGAAATTTTATAAGGGATTATGATCAGGAAATAACAAATATATTTTTAAATTTTTACAAGAATATTAATCATACTTTGAATGGTGTTTTTTGTGTGTTAAATAATGTTGTAAAGACTTTAATTTTTTCAATATATTTTTTTTTTAAATTCGTATTTGTTATGGCACACAAGTATTAATTAACAATAATAATACCTATACACCTATTTCGAAAATTAAATAATGATATGATAATATACCACCCGCACGCGACACACAAATTATTTACTACCAAAAATAATCGTACAATATTATCAATTTTTGATGGTTTCTATTTGGCTATAGTGAAAAAAAAATATTGACTACAATTTTTAATTGGTTATTTGATTGCCACAGATCACGGCAACACCAACATAAGGTTGCTTCTATAAATGCATCTGTTGACAGAGACACATGCACTAATTTAGTGGTACATTCTAGCAACAATTTCGCACCGTTAAGTACAAACTCCGTCCTAAAAAACATAATGCGAATGGATCTATAATATAGCGGATCCATAGTGAGATCTCAGCTTGTTGTTTAGCTTGTATTATCAGAATAATTTCTATACTCATTGTATTATTATTATTATTATTGTTATGTTGTTGATGTTGTTGTGTATTAACAAAATAAAAATAAATATGGCAAATATCCAACACACAACCGATTGTTGTTTTTATCGATTTTTATCTATATTATTTTGTTATTTATAATATTGTAATTATATTATTGCGTCTACATGTGCATGTGTTATTCCGAAAGATAATTAAAAATGTTCTATGGATTGACATAGTTTTTTTTTTCGTACGAATAAATTAAACACACATTTTAGTTATTATAAACGACCCTTTCGTGTTTCCCTTATCTTTCTTCTGGTTTTGTGTGTGCTATTAAAATTCCCTTATTTTTTTGTGTGGCAAAAATCAATGTCATTTTATTTGCGGTAAAGGAATGCTGATTGAAGGGATGCAAATCACATACACATGGTGCAAAATATTCAATCTTATACAAAATGTAGAAGTTATTGCACTCAAACAATTAGTCTATTGAAGAGCGGGTATCGGTACAAGAATGAACTTCGAACATGCGACTAATAATTTGTTTAAAATGATGAAAAAAGTTTATGTTGTTGATTGTTAAATCTCGTACAATTTATGAGAGGTACAATGAGTTCAAAAATTATCGTAAAAATATCGATCATGATGAACGCAATGAAAGGCCAAAGTCGGAGATTATTGAATGTAACATCCGTAATGATTTCTTCAAACCTTTGACTGATGCATATTATTTGGGAGTTATGAAACTCTTGCACCCGTCGCAATTCGACGAGAGTATCGTGATAATTCATATTGTCATTTTGCTAATAATTACGCACCATTGTATCGATCATCAATTGATACCAACCAGTTTTGATCAAATACAGAGTTTTACCACTCAACCATTCACCATATTCGCCTGATTTAATTGGGTTTCTATTTCTAAACGTTCATTTGGTTAGAAAACGAAGTATTTTACTGATTTTGCACCTAAGTCGCTATGAAAATACCTTCATGTTTATATTTATTATGTATTTGGTTTTTATAATAATATTATTATAAATATACGAAATGAATATAATAAAAATAATATAATTATAATTAAAGCAAAAAAAAAATGCAATATCATTCGTAGAATAAATTTTTCTAAAATATATGAGCGG
The DNA here is from genome assembly GCA_910594885.2 of Bibio marci. Taxonomy (NCBI): domain Eukaryota; kingdom Metazoa; phylum Arthropoda; class Insecta; order Diptera; family Bibionidae; genus Bibio; species Bibio marci. Next base: position 13,588,106 of record OU343116.1, on the reverse strand, counting down.
AATAATAATAATATAACAATAACAATATTATTAACAATTATATACTGAAATTATATACAAAGTTTTGCATGCTACTAGCATCGATCAACATAATTATAATTTCAGGGAAAAAACAATGTAGAAGAAGCATGTTATTTTTAATTTTTACTATACTAGAATAATTCATTTGAAAAAGTGTACCTATACACACACACACAACAATAATTGTGGATAGAAATAATAAAAATATTAAATTATTGTATGTGAAACTTACCTCTTCAATTGAATCACTTTCATATAAATAAATATGTAATAATGGATCTTTTGGATTTTTAACCAAATAAATCATGCCATGTTCAATTCCAATAATTTTCATAAAACTACTGTCATCTAATTTTGTTGTCGTACTATTTAACTTTGCACCTGCACCTGCTGATGATGTTGACGATGACAACGTTGATGATAATGCCGATGCTGATGCTGATGATGATATTTGTGATGATTTTGGTACTATACCAAAATTTGAACATTTATGACGACCATTATATGAACGACGTGCAATAACACGTGCCATTCCAACGATATATTTTATTTGATGATTAAATTGTAATTCAAAATCTGAATTATATGCTTCTAAATTACCGTTTTCTATACCAACCGATAGCTGGAAATAGATAAATATAAATTTATATTATAATTAAAAATATGAAAATTATAAAAATTATAGTTTAAAAATGGAATTGACGTGACGCCGGCTGTAGTAGATTTATCTCTAACTTTCAATTATTTATTATTTTTAGCGTTCGAAATGGTTTTCCGGTGTACAAAAATGTAATTTGATCCGAAAAACTAATCTTTCAGGTGTGCGTGTTGCGGTCCTTCCAGTTTCAAATTCGTTTTAAGTTGTGCGCGCAATTGTTTTTTTGTTGTGCAGGTTGGTCTGTCAGGAGTTTGGATTCCTCATAACAGGAGTCACCGAGGCATGCACAAAGATTGTCTGTGAGGTACAATTCAAACCGTTTTGACGTGACCAAGATTCGCATATGTGGACGATAGCCAGATGTAATTTAGTATGTCAAAAGCAAAACATGCTATCCATATTCTATTTTGTATATATTCCTTTTTCATCAACACCATTGTAACAATTACAATTGCCCATATACACTTACTCAACTATAATTAAATTATAGATATAAATTCAAATAGTGTGAGATAACGTAATATTGTATAGAACGTGTAACTAATTATAGGCATTTAATGAACTGATGTTGTATCCGAAATAGCAACAATATCATCAACATATAATACTGACTATAAAAATAAATAAAAACCATCATTTAAAAGCGATAAAACTTATTAATTATTGTGTAAATTATATATTATAGTTAATTTTAACATATGGCTTGGCTTAATAACATTCGTTATATGTGTGTACACATAACATAATAGTATAAGCTTATCCTATTCATTTAAATTAATTATAATAACAATATTGTACAATGTACATTAATAAATTATTAGAAGAAATACTAATATGAGAGTAAATATATAGCAGAAATAAATAATTTACACTTTGTAAAGGTAAACCTATGAAGGAAATTACACCAAAGCAAATAACTAATTGTACAATTGTTAGCAATCCATATGACCTTAACGCAGTAAAAGTAAAATTAACATTCCATTGTCACAGAAATAGATCCACAGTATTTTTGTTGCACACTATCATTGAACTTGATCTCTATCGTTCTGTTAAAAATTGTAACTAATATAAATAAATTCATTATAAACTTGAACTTGGAATTCATATATAATTAATATATAATTAAAAAAAAAATAATAATAATAACAGATAACAAAAACTTAAATATACAGTCAAATTACAAATATTTTAAGAGATACTGAGGTTGATTTGTTCAATGTCTTGTCATGGTGATTATTCAACACCATAAGAATATAGTTCCGAAAGTATATGATGACATAGTGATTGAAAACTTGCCAAAGCAGACCGCGGTGTCTCATAAGAAATTGCGTCGATATTATATAATTGATTATAGATATTCTCTTAGAAGAACTTTATAATCATAAAATTTGCTACATCTCTTGAAGCGATTTTCAGAAATTTTCGCAACGTATAAGATTGAATATTTACTGGATTTTGAAAATTAGGTTAAAAATATGGCCTGTAATATAACTTTAACTTTTTCTGTGACTCCGCAAATGACCATAGAGCATCCATAAAAAAATCATCTTCTTCTACCAAATGGTTTTCAGTCTAAGGATTCCCTTGTAATATCCTCTAAACACTTTTTCATCATATCCAGGCATATCCGATCCATCCCCATTTTCATCGATTGATTTGAATATCAAAATTGATTTATTACCCGAATTCCTGAAACAATCGAACACGAAGGATTCTTCGATGGCATTTATTTACATGTAGGCGAAATGTGAGCATAGACGTAGCCCTACCAGTTAAAATCTGCCAATTATAAAAATATGGTGAATGCAAATTACAAACCTTTAGAGATGGTTACCAACACTGTTAGCCTATACACATTTTAAAAACAGCTTCGATCTACTCACATGGATCATGAATAAACGTTTTGTGCATAATTGCTAGGCAGATACAAGCCATCAATGTTCTAAAGTCTTTTTCTAGAAGTAGGACACATTACTAATAGTATTTCTTCTGGGGTGCTCCCAAATAAGCCAAACTTTTTCAAAAATTTGCTGATTTGGACAACACAGATATTGTCACCACATCTTAAACCACATATGCATGAATACTCTAATATTTGTTCAATTATAAATAAAAAGATAAATGAAATCCGATATCTATTTAAGAAATATTGATCAATTTCATAGTAATTGGGCATTATCATTGAAAACAGTAATTTGACATCAAAAATTACAACGAATTTATTTTATAGTTTATCCGCCTATATATATTCTATTAACTTTTAATATAATCTTATTTAATTTTACCTTACTTTCACAAAATATAAAAAAATGTATTCATATTTTTTATTTGTTATTCTACTATGAATTTGAATTGTTATTATTAGTTTTTATAATTAAAATTTTTCAAAACAATACTTCATTATAGAAATTATAAATATAAATAAATAGTTAAATTAAAAAATATGTTAAGTATTTTAATATGATTTTTATTATACCTTTATGGATGTATTTCTTGTACAAATATCAGCTAATATCCATTGTAACATAACAGCTGAAAATCTTGGATCTACCGAAGCAGAACCTTTCCAATTTAATGCAATTAGTCGCGTTTTCATTTTTAACAAATGTTTATTGTGTCAAGTTGTATTTGTTAAAAATTAATATAAGACACACAATTTATAAAAATTCTAATAACTTTTCTATTTTTTTTTTGGTTTAACTTTACAGGCTCATATTTAGTTTAACCAATTAATGTCTAATAATAATAATAATACTATAGTTTAATCTATCTATAGTATAATTCCAAATACGAATTATGAACTTATATAAAATTTTATTAACTATTTTGTTTCAGGAAAGCAAATCGAAACTAATAAATTTTAATCAAAAACCATCGTTATAAAGAAGAAAGAAATGCATACATTTACATTTTTTTTTATTTGGAATGCCCATATATTTTATATTATAATTAGTAAAATAAACACATATTTTACGACGATAATAAATATATAAATGAATTATTAATTATGTATAGTAATGAAAACATTTTAATAATTTCAATTATTGATGATTAAAAACTAAAATTCTTTTATTGATAGGCACATACTTTTGGGGAAAAATAGAAAAGTACTTTTTAAGGTGACAGAAGAAAAATCAATTATTTACTTACAAAAACAAAAAATAACCGTTTTGTAATTATAAAACTCATTACAACAAAAACTAAAACAAAAGTTAATTTTGTTTTACGAAAAAAAATTATTGATAAATATAATTTTGTTAAAATAAAATATTTTTCATATTTTATGACTTTAAGATAAACATGATAATATAATATTTAATAACATAATATCAATTTTTCTTATTAAATAGAACAAAAACTTAAAACCAAATGTTTTGTAAAGTAAAATATAAAACAAAACAATTAAAAAAAATGGAAAGAAAAACAAATTTGTATTTCAATTTGTACTTGTATTTTGTACATTGTTTTGTTTGTACGTTACATACAATTGTAATCGTATTTCGTTTTCGTATTTATATCGTACGTCAAAAATGTTGATGAGAGAGAAAAGAGGTGATAAAAAAAAAATGGTTTTCGCCATCATCGCCTTGTAGAAAAAAAAAACATCGAACTGGTTGCAAACGTTTATTTACGATTTCTAGTAATAAAGGTGTTCATACAGTGCAATAGTTTAAAAAACATTAAAAGGATACGTAATTCCTTGAAACGATTTTTTTTAAATTCAAAAACATTTGTAAATTTTAATATAAATTATATTTACTGCCCTTTAAATATATTATTTCTTTAGTTAAATGGCATTGTGATACCACATTAAGTATGGTTTTAGGCAATATCAATTGAAAAGATTGTAGCAATTCCGTAGGCACAAGAGTTATCGTAATATCGATTTATTTTAAGAAGTTCTGGCATACCAATAACTTCTAACAGCATTAATTAGGTAATACACCCTCTATAGTTAGTTTATTTACTTCTAACAATTATAATTTCGCTGCACTCTCTTATTTTAACAGCTTTTGCGACACTTCTTCTATCACAATTCAAATTGTTTTGAACATTTTGATTCATTACCCACCGAGAGTGTGTCTTCAATGATGTACACACGTGCGACACCTACCACTCTACTGCATTAAATGAGACATAATAAACAGTAACAATATTCTTCCACAATCCAGATAGTGGCTAGCCACATTGAAAAACGACAGTGAACATATGCAATTTTGAACTTCATTACATAATTCTTAAGTTAAACTCTATAGTTTACATGATAAATCGAATTACAATCCAAAATTGCATGTTTTATAGTTGGTCCAACGATGGACAATTAATCACGTTAAGTTTAAATACTGCATGTTTATTTAATCAATATATATATAATTTAATATAGTTAATTTGCTGCCCGCACATGGTGTGAACTAAACATTAGACCACGGCATAGCAAGAGAATCCGCTTTTGGATACGCAGAATAACAACATCAGAAAAATTTCTGTAAGTAATATGTATTCATCTTATGTAGGTAATTTAAGTATAGCCTATGCAAAGCCATCAGTTGCAATCAAAACAGACAATATGTTTGCGGGTAGTGGAATGGCCTTTAACAATACTTGCTATTAAACTGAAAATAAAAGCCAAACTGGATATAATTTGAAGCTATCCAAGAAATTAGGATGACCCGAAAAATATTTACTTAAAGGAAAGAGATACAACGATTGAATATTGACTCGGATTATTATCTAATTAGAGTATAGTGTTACGAGCCAGAATTATACACACAATCTGTAAGAACGAATGGGACAGTCAAAATAGTTAAGCTGATTGAAAGGTGAGTAAAACGGGGAGTGATAGTTAGGAATGAGTGTTGTGATGATGAGTGCAGAAATACTCCGGACGCAAAAATTGCATCCAGGGTAAATATTCTAACGCGAGCTAAATTAATTGTAGAGAAAGGAAAACTAAGGTTTAAGCCGAAATAAAAGAATTCAACAGAAACAATGATAACAAAAGATTTTACCGGCGTATAGTCGCCATGGATATTATAATTTTACATCGTTTTTGTGCAAAAATATAGTTAATGCCTCAAGAGATGGTTCGAGATTATTTTAAAAATCCATTAAATTTAAATACGCCCATAAAATATTGTGTAATATGTGCAATTTCAAAGTGTTCAGCCTTTTATTGTTGGTCCATTGATACACGAAGTAAAGAACGTTACCTTTAAAGCTTAAGTATAATAAATCACGGGGATCATACAATTTACCAGGGGGAAATCTTAAAAACGGGATGGGAATGCACATAGATCATATAGCCTACCGGGTGAAACTCTTAATGTAGAGTGGAAGCAAGGTATTATCTTGTTCATTGTACAAAATATATGCGACACGTTGAAATGTAACTATTATATAGAGGAATAAATTTATTAAACATTGCACCTATTCGGTATTTGCAAATACACTAACTACCATAGACTTATTCCAAATTTTCCAATCAAATTATCGGAGAATACTAATGTGATTTCTGAACAGATTGATCACCATCACAATCAAATATTTAGTATATTGCAGATTTTGGAAGAGTGTACAGAGTTCAATGTTGACATATAAAATTTATTTGTTGATTTTAACTGATAGATTTAGTGGCAATGATATTGGATAATGTTAAATACGAATTTGAGATAAATTATCTGGTAATTATGAGTCAGTTGTTGGCCTACGACGGAGCGGTTCATTATTAAAACACTAGTGTATAATCATATGCTGGAGAAGGTAAAAAGAAGGGGGCTTTAAATACTAATAAACAAGGATTCTTCTTACAAAATCGGCTCAACTATATTCGCGTATGCTAATGTTATAAGCACAATGAGTTGAAATATGTGGTAATCTGTCAAGGATGCTTTGCATTAGGACTTGCATTGACCGCCAACTGTTTAAATTTAACCATTTTAAAAGTGTAAATGATAGGAGAATACCAATGTGACTTCTGCACAGATCGATCACGATCACGATCAAATATTTAGTATATGATAGATTTTGGCAGAGTGTAGAGTTTGTTAATTTTAAGGCAACATATGATAGCGTCAATAGACCAAAATTATGGAACAATTTTGTATTCCAAAAAGGTTGATACATTTGGTGGCTATGGCGTTGGATAATGTCGGAATCCAAAATCAAGTCAAGGATGCTTTGCATTAGGACTTGCATTGACCGCCAACTGTTTAAATTTAACCATTTTAAAAGTGTAAATGATAGGAGAATACCAATGTGACTTCTACACAGATCGATCACGATCACGATCAAATATTTAGTATATGATAGATTTTGGCAGAGTGTAGAGTTTGTTAATTTTAAGGCAACATATGATAGCGTCAATAGACCAAAATTATGGAACAATTTTGTATTCCAAAAAGGTTGATACATTTGGTGGCTATGGCGTTGGATAATGTCGGAATCCAAAATAAATTATCTGGTTATAGTTGAGTCAGTTGTTGGGCTACGACTGATCAACCCATTATCAACACTACTTTGGAGTAGGTAGTGAGAAGTGATTGTAAATATTGTGAAACAAGAATTCTTCATACAAAATCGACTCAACTATATATTGGCGTATGCTAATATAATAAACATAATGGATTGAAATATGCGGTGGCTGTCAAGAATGCTTTCGTTATACAGGGAGGCATCGATTTTTAGCCGAAAAGTGAAAGCAGACAAAACAAAGTATATATGGGGACAATTAATTTATTAGGAGTTGAAATGACCTCCAACCATTACAAATTGGGGAGGAGAGATCGTTTGTAAATGTGAAAAATGATATTCTAGATGAAATTAGAAACTGATGGTACTATACGGAATAAAAATAAAACTATTCCAATCAAAAATTACAACAACGAGATCTCTAACGTGCAAGCTGATTAAAACTTTAATACGTTCGATGGTAACGTATGGATTGGCGGCATGGTGCATTTAACACAGAACTAGAAATAATTAATACAGGGGCTTTTTTAAACGAATGTTGTTATCTTTGATTCAATTAAAGAACAACAAGTGGTTGGAAGGTGTACCAAAAATATTATCAAAACAATCAAAATCAAAATACTAGGATGGTCGCACATATCACGCAATGGTGTGCCAAAAAAAAACGGTTGAATAGTGTTTCAGAAGAGAGAAGAACAACCGGAAGACACACAATACTATAGATGGCTTGTGGAGGGGGTGCAATAAACGTTGATATTAGGATATTTTAAATTATAATGACTGGGAAATGTAATAGCTGCAAATGTGTCTGGTTGGGCATCTAAAAAAACAACAGATTGTAACATATATTTACAGATTTACTTTTACAATAATATATATATAAAAATACTAAAATTTATAATTAAAATATTTTCAAATAAATTAATACAATGCTGTAATTGTAATTATAATATTTTCACACAACTATTAAGTTCCGATTAATAACGTTTAATGGTTATCGTCCATTTTTCGATAAAATTCTAAATTATAATAATTATTAAAATTTATTATATTTATATCGGAAATATGTGTTATTAATTTATAATAATTTTTTAAATTTATTGAATTACACAATTTATCGGTTGTCTTCAAATAATTTCCATGTCCAATTAATTCTACGTCAATGGATGAATTAATCAAAATTGATTTAAAGTGATTAAAATTATCTTTTATAATATTACTATCATTATTATTATTATTATTTAAATAAATTAATTGTATTGTCCATAATGCATAGGGACTTAAAAATAAATCATTATTATTAGTATTTGATAGAAAAATATAATTTTGTCCGTTGGCCATCACAAAATCACATACAAATGATTGTTTAACAGTTGATATTTGATAAATATGTGAATCACATTGATAATAAGAATTTCCAAAATGTGTTAAATTAATTTGATAATTTTTTAATAAATTTTTATCAATCATTATTTTATTATTGTTTAACGAATAATTTAATTTTATACCAATTTTACGGACATTTTTCACTAACCTATTATCATAATGGCTGGGCTGGCAAATATGTGATTTTAAAATAGTTTCTTGACCCCGTAAAAATTGATTAATAGAATTTTTAAAAAATTTATTTTTCCATATAAAAAATGTTGACGGTGCGGAATTATTTGTTGTTAACAAATTATTATTATTATTATTATTATTAATTTGTGTATTAAATTTACGTAATTGTTGTACAATGTTATTGGTAAAATTTGAGTTATTAATTTTATTTATAAATAAAAATTGGTTTTTTATATTTTTATCATTTATAATAAAATTAATTAATGGATTTTCAACCATTGGAAATATTAATTGTGTAAATGTATTTTCTATAAATTTATATTCAATGCCAATTAAATTGAGGCGTATTAAATTATTGGCATATTCCTTAAATTCGAATTCATTTGTATTATCGGTACCATTAAATGCCAACAATTGGGTTTGTAATTTATCTAATGACGTAAAAATATTAATTTTATCCAACACAATACCAATGCCATTTAAAATGTCTATTAAATTTTGCGAAATTAATTTTAAATTATCTGTTAATTTAATTTCGGATTGTATTTGATATAAATATTGTTTAAAAATTAATAGTAAATTTTTAATTTGTTTAATTTTAATAGTTAATATTTCATAGTGTTGTGTTTTACCATTGGTCGTTCCAAATTTACTAATGGCCATCAATAATTTATTAATTTTATATAAATAAATAAAATAATTTTTATGTAATAATAATTTAAAATCAGTATCGAAAAATTTTGGAATATTAAAATTAAATTCTTTGGTCAACAGTAAGCGTTCGGTGAATATAAATTCTATAATGTTTACGATTAAATTATAGGATTTTAATGAAAATCGATAAAATACTAATGTTTTATTAATTAACGTACCATTATTATTATTATTTATATTTGTTTTCATAATTAAAATTTTATAATTATTATTATAAAAATTTAATTTTAAATTTATCATACGATTAATTTTTTGTTTAAAATTTAAAATGTTATCAATTTGTTCGTCAATTTCTTGGTGTAATAAATTTTTTAATTTTATAATTTCTATTTTGGCTGTTACATTTACCAATCGATCGACGGCTGACACCGAATGGTTAATTAATTTTTCAAAATTTATACGATCCATATGAAATGAATAAATTGTTGTGGTTTCAAAATGAAATTTTAAATAACATATTTTACTTAACAATAATGTTTTTAAATAATTTACGATCCACATATTTTTTAAATCCAAATTATTATTCGATCGTTCATGGATTTCAATGCGTCGTAATAATAATTGATAATATTTAATAAAATTTTCAGTGCAATATTTTGTTTGCTGCCGTTCTAAATTATTGAATTCATTTTGAAAATTTTCCAAATTATAATACTGTTGTGATTGGGTTAAATTAATTAAAAAATTTTCAAAATTTATATTTTTTTTATATTTTATATTTGAATTTATAAAATTATTAATATAATTATTAATTTTAAATGGAATATCATCAGCGGCAAACGATTTTCGATTAACATTTGTTATCAAATGAAATCGATTATTAGTATTAATTTTAATTTCTTTATTATTTTGATATAACTTTAAGGCCGCCGACGTCGATCTATTATTTTGTTCATTTATTGTCATAAAAATACCTATAAATATATTATTTTTATTATTTAATGTAATGTTTAGCGGTTTTATGAGCTCACATTTTGGTGCAATAATAATTAATTCTTTTAATTGTTGTGGTCGTTTGTTATAATGGAAATTATTAAATAAAAATTGTTCATCAATGAATACGGTGTTAAATGAAAACAATTCGATGGCATGAAATTTATCCATAAATTTGACGGGTATTGTTAAATTATTTAATTTTATAAAATTACTATTTATATTTAATAATTTATTTTCATAATATTTATATTCAATTTTTGAATTTATTGTTGTTCCTATAATGTCATTTAATAGATTAAAATTTATGTAATTATTATGATTAATTTCATTGACATCCATAAAAAATGTGGTCGATGCGTTAAAACATTTATTTAAAAAATTATGAAAATTATTCGAATTTATTGGTAAATTTAATTGTAACCATTTTAAAAATGTATAATCATTTTGTAATTTATATGTTGATAATAAATTTTTAATTTTTTCCATAAATATTAATTCATTTTTTATATTTTTTAAATAAATTATTAAATTATTTATTGGATTTTTATGAATAGCAATTGATTTTGATGGCGACGGCGACGACGACATCGCAATTAATTTAATATTTACATTTAAAAAATATAAATAATTTAAATCCATAATTAAATCATTATTATTTATTATATTTCCTTTTATATAAATATTTAATTTATTTATAACATTAAATATTTTATATAAATTATAAAAATTAATGGTATTAAATAAATTATATGTTTGTTTGGCAGTGTTTAATAAATTTTCAATATTATCACTGGTTTCAATGGAATTTGTTAGATAGAAATTTTTTATTTCATTTGATAAATTTTCATAATTATTATAAATTCTATTTATTAAATATTTTTTAAATAATATAATTTTATTATTATTAATAATATTATTATCACCATTATTATTATAATTAATATTATTATAATTGTCGTCGTCGTTGAACAGCACAAGACTGGTTAAATTAAAATTTTTAAATTGTTTTAATATAAATACATTTATATTTTTCGTAAAAAATTCTGTTAATAATAATTTATTTTTTATATTATTATTTTTATTTGTAATATTTGCGGATGCATTTATTATAATTGGCATTGTTTTTAATTTATTTATAAAAATATTAATTAATTTTAATAAATTCGTATTGTCGTGTAATTTTTCGAATTGATTTTTTATTTTTAAAAATTGAATTAATATTTTATTATTAAAATAGTTGCGTTGGTGGTGATTGTGCGACAGCCGTTTATCAACCGAAACAGTTAATATTAAATTAATACAACACCGTTCATAGTAATCAATGTTATTTAAAAAATATTGAAATTTATGTAGAAATTTAATAAACGCTAATTCATTAAAATCTAAAATAAATATAAAATTTATATTTTTATATAATTTTATTGTTCTATCTAAAAAATATATTGCTATTAAATTTGTGGTATTAATTGGTAATTGTTGTTGGTGTTGTGGTTGCACCGGCATCGCTGCCGTCAAATCGTTGTGGGCGGTTGTGGTGGTGGTGATGTTAATGGCCGTATCGTCACCCAAACACATATAAATTATATTTGTTTTTAAATTATTATTTAAATTTAAAATTAAATCATAAATATTATTTGAATTTAATAATCGTTCATTTAAATTATATTTAATTTGTTCATTTTGAATGTTTAACCGTGACAAAATGATTGTATTTTTTACTTCAGTTGTATCAAATATTAATGTTAAATTGATTTGTTTATTAAAATTAATAATTTTATTAATATTCTGAAAATGTTGTATTATTAATTCATAATTATTATTATTATTAATATTTAATTCATTTGGACGATGCGATTCCGATGATTGAATTCCAAATATTTCCATTGTTATTATTAAAAATATTACTAGATTTTTGTTGAAATTTATAATTATCATTTTTTTTTTGTTTAATTTTTTATTTAATATCTGAAAAATAGAATTTAAATTAAATTATTATGAATTTAAGAAATAATATTAATTAATTGAATTGTATATAAGAGCACGCCATCAATAATTACAATTACCGGACACACACACACACACACACGAACAATACTTCACTTAAACTAATCATTCCTCAATCTATCTGCTTCATTTTAGCTTAATTCTTCAATCTCGGCTACAAATTGCCTACAATCGCTACTACAAATTCTCTATTAATTTTAAATTCATTCTATCTTCCTTACGTCCCATCAGACTTCTCTTCTAACGTCCACTTCAGCCTCATCTACTACTCATCAAAATTTAATCCCAACTTTCCTACCCTACAACTTCAGCCACCAACCTGCATGCTCAGCAAGACGTTTGAAATTCTTAAAAATATCTCAAAATTTCTATAATTTATTTATTTCCAACAACAGCGTATTTTCATGCAGACGGCGAATTGTTCGATAATCTTACGAAAGCGAATTTTCATGATACCAAATGTGCACGAAGTGGACAAAAATACGATATCGGAAAATTTCTCCCATTGAACAGAAGTATTTTCTTGTGTTTGACTCATATCTGGGCAACCTGAACCTGTTAGAAACATGTCTGTAATTAAATTATGAATCGATAGAGCTCCGCACCGACACACCCTGAAATTGGATGTCCAAAATTGTAAAAGATATAATTTGTGGAAAATACACGAAAAAAAGGTGAAAATGTAAATATTGGTGGGTTATTATACATTGACACAGAAGTAGATGAAGGGATCGCATACTCGAAACATATAGAGAAAATGAGATTATGCTTAGAATTGACCTTAAACGTTGAGCAGTTAGAGTCTTTTTAAGTAGTTGTTCTCAATTATGTTTTCTCGTTTATGACTTATTACTGCGGCAACTTGGATTTGTTTGAGTTTATTAAATACGGATCGATACAACCCCATCCCGATAAAATTTATCAGATTATCTTGAGAAAATAAAGTACTTAATAATAACTTCTTTTTAAATATTTGAGGATTATGCTAACACCAACTGCACTTCTGCTGGCGTCCCCCTATAAGGTCACATATTTAAAATCCGTATTTGCATTATTTAAAGAATTGCTTTCAAAATTCCAACTTAAACATTTAATCATTAGTTCCAAAGATAGATTTGGAAGTAGCGTTGTACTGCTTTAGGCCTCTCAAAATGGGTGGCATCACAACACAAAGTGATGGTTGACTGGATTGGTAAAGTACTGAATAAAGATAAACCCTTTTACTGTTGCCGATGTTACGATTAATGCACTCCGTGTGACAGAGTGATTGTGTTAGAGATATTGATATGATGGGAGAAATAAAAGATTTGAAGATTTTTATGTACCATTTGGGCGTATTTGTGTAGGAATATCAAGTACCTACATAGTTGTATACAAATAGATTCGAAACTATATCCTTAGGAATGGGAATTTTGAGGAAAAAAAATCGAAAGGCCGTTGCAATAGATCAGTGCCAAAGGTTATGCTGAATTAGGTGAAGCCACTATATTTCTGGAACACTATAAACTCATTCTTGGTATAATATTAATAATAAGGGATATGGGACGTTAACCGAGGTCAATGCACTGAAACTACACTATGAAAACCAATAATAATTGGACCATATCTGGAAAGAGTACAAAATGGAATGTAACTTTGCACAACATCAACAATTGCCATGAATGTGCTGACTAGGATTGCTGCCGCTTAATTTATTTGTTGCAAAGACGGCGATAATGGCTGGGCTCAGGATGGTACGTGAATGTCCATGGCATCACCTAGACTTATTTATATGATATATATGGCATAGAATTCATGAGTTCTGAATTTAGTTAAATGCAATTACGCCACTGAATATGTAAATGGATGAGATCAAGAGAATGTGGAAACCATAAAACTCTTAATTATGATGGAACACTTTCGGAAGGAGTTATAACGGATTTATTTTAATGTTTGAACAGAAATTTGTTATGTATAACAAATTCTATAAGGGACGGATGTATGTGGGATCTTCTACAATACGCCCAAACATTCGATAAATTATTTCGATTATAAATGTACTCGTACAGAAATTTACATAAAAATTTTATCCCATTTTGTTTCTCATGTTGCCCCTAGAATGAAATAGTGATCAAGAGATTGGCAAATTAGCCCATTCACCGAACATCGTTCCAATACATACCTCATTGTATCAACAATAAGAATAAAATATTTTCACAGTGTGTATAATTGAGGTTGATGCTCGGCATTGTGTTTTTAATGTGACGTCAAAGCGCCAGAAAGTTGTTGTACGTGAATTGTATGAGATATATTTGGGTACTTACCAATAATCTGCTATTTACAATAATTTCTCATTTTCTTATTTTAACACTATTTCTGTAAACAAAACTTTGAATTCACAAATAATTCACCACACGTAATTTTATAATTTTAAAACATAATTATTAAAAGTATTTGTTTATTTTTTTATAAACATCACGTTGCCGTAAATTACGCAAATTATTAACTAAATGATTATAAACAACAATTCCTTCTTTTATTATTAATACAAATTGTCATTTACAAATATATTATTATGTTTATGTTGGAATATAAATATTATAATAATTTGCTTAGCCAGCGAAATTGAATTATGCATTTAAAATAAATAGTAAATATGTGAAATGAAGAAATTTGGTCTAATTATGCGTTTTAGATTAAAAATTTGTGTCCGCGTATTCAGTTGTTTTTATCAAATTTTTGAATTTAATAACATAAAATTCACTTTATAATTTGTGTGTGTGTGTGTGTGTTGTTGTTGATTGATGCGACGAGTTCACTTATTTTTATGTAAATATTCACTATAAACACTAAACTTTATACTTTATATTGACTAATATGGTCCGCACCTACACTGAACTTATATGGTCAACGGATAATTTCTTACTGCTTGTGCGTTGTGTGGTGCGAGAGACATAATTTATTAATTTATATTAGTACAATATCAGCACAAAACTTTAACATAATTATAAATTTATTATTTATTTTAATAATTTAATATATTATTATTATTATTTAATATAAAAACAACAATTACATAATGTGATATTTACTCAAAAAAAAAAAAAATTGTACATTACACTTTTTACGATCATCTTTACAATTATTATCCGATCGCTTTATTAAAAAACTATAGAAATATGTACATACAAATAATATTGGAGCCCGTCATACAGCACAATGGTTGGAGGCGAAGATACAATTTTGAATTATAAAAAAGTTGTACCGCAAATATTATCAAAGCAATCAAAATCAAATAGATTAAGACGGCACGTATAACGCATGGCGGAGGAACGTGTGCCGGAAGGCTGTTTGAATGGTAATCGAGAAGAAGAGCCGGTAGACCTAAGGCTAGATGGTTAGATGCGCAGTGAACTGTGATATGAATATCCTAAAAATTCGAAATTGGAAGACTTTGACTGCGTATAGGTCAGGTTAGAGAAGTGGAGAATACTAAAATCACACCTGGGTTTTAATTCCATGGACTAAGTAAATAAGTAAGTACTTACAAATAATTGCTATAAAATCAAACTATATATAATTAACATACAGTCGATTCGCCGATATGAGCAAGGGATTTGCTTCATAACTTGTACATTTCTTAAGCGATTTAGAGAAATATTTATAGGTTTATAATCAAATTATAAGAACAGTTCCTAAGAAAATTCTGAGAAATCTATACTCAACTCAGTTATTCCGAACAACTTTTAAGTTCGTTGCTAACGTTTTAATCCTTAAATGGCAGGATGGTAATTTATAAACTAGTTTTATATAGCACAATATTTGCGATAATCATATGTCAGTTTTAACCATCTATATTTCACATGCATTTGGACATCGATTAGAAAATCAGTGATTTTTCTTTGAACGCGTAAAGTGATTTTAAAAATTTCTTCTATGTTAGATTGGAAATTGATTTTAAATTTACAATTTGATTTACAAAAATGGAAATCCGGCAAAACTTTGTCCCGTAATTATAAAAGATGATAATTCATTGAATGTCCAGAAAATTGTGTGACGGTGAATCCCCAAATTTAGTGTAGTTTCTTCCCAGAGGTGATAAGAAAAATATATAGTGATATTGAAAAACTAAATACTAATTCTCTGGCAAAGCGGCACTGTAACCATATTATTATTTGATTAAGAAATAGCCAAATTCATCAGGTTTCAGGATACTGGTCAGCGTATAGATTTTCCAGAATTTTTGCTAAGAATTGTTTTTATAATCCTACTATGAACCTATATAGAAATTTTAGTGAAATTTAATTGAAAAATCGCTAAATTATAATCCCACTTTAATCCTACGCACAACACGTTTCATTAAAATTGATTGAGAAACGGTCATATTCACATGGTTCCAGAAAACTGGTCAGGATAACTGATCTGCGAATATCAATTTGTCCCAAAATTTTCCAAGGAACTGTTCATAGAATACCAATTTTCACCTACAATCATATAATTTCATCAAAACAGGTTAATAAATGATCAAATTATCAAGTTCCAAGTTAGGGTGACCCGACATTATATACTACATTATGTTCTAAAAGTTCAAATTGACTGAAAAATCGTATAATAATGAATCAGTACGTTAAAGTATCCTTTTTCCACACGTAATTGTTAGCACGAATGGTTGAATAAATAGTCACACGGCGTCACAATCACCCTTTTCTTGGGCTCAAAACATTGTGTCCAAAGAGTGTTGTTATGAAATTTTGTATTTACGAGCTTCTGTGGTTCAGTACCCGGTTATGTTCAAAGATGACCACTTCTTCAAACATCCTATGAGCATTGTACTATTTGGTGAACAAATTATTACGTGAAAACTTGTATTTATGTCATTTTAGGTGAAATATCTAGAAATTACTTTCGCATCCACCAATTCTCACCCCTACCTGCAATCAACATTTCCGTTAGAAAACAATTAAAGAAGTATTTTTGTCGATTAGCATGAAAATTTTAACAAAACTATTTTTCCGATGTTTCCCAGTGGAACCAAATATTCCAAAAAGAATTGCTAGAATATTGGATTTATTATAGATTTATTTGTATTTTTGAACTAATGCATTTAATAATTAATGTTAGGTTCTAATATTTTGTGAAAGTAAGTGAATACGCAACGTGACTGCTGCCCGTTGGTCCCCGCATGGGAGCCAAATAATTACATAGTATAATTTTTCGCGTACAATTTACATGGTTGTCTTGAAATTTTGAACTTTAGGAGAATTATTGATAGGTTCCAAGAATTTGTGAATGAAGTGGCACTACCGGCACTCGTTCCGCTCTCATACGCAAGTAATGTTTCTTTAAATGCTGTTTCTTTTCCGAATTTAATATGTCGGTACAATGATAGCAGCTGATCACCATCGATTAAGAAGTGTATGACTCCGCATTCTGTTTCTTCTTTTACCGGTCGATATGCAGTAAAGTTTTACAGGATGTCCATCTTATCGCACTGTAAAATCTGCTGTCGTTATTCACCTAATCCTATAAACATTCCTATTAGAATTTCGAGGTCGTTTCTAACCAATTTTAAGTAGATCCTCTTTCTTGTTGATCAGATCTTGCAGCATGTCCTTTGCGTAAAGATTTTCAAAACCTTTATTAGACGATTTTAAAATAAAACACACACATAACAACTCTCAATAGAATAAGATGGCTTGGACACGTATTACGCATGAAGGAGGTGCGTGTGCCGGAAAAACTGTTGAATGATAATCCAGAAAGTAGAAGGAGAGCCGGAAGAGCTAAGGCAAGATGGCTAGATGCAGTAAACTGTGATTTTAAAATTGTTAAAATTCGGGATTGGAACACATTCACTGTTGTTTAGGTCAAGTTGGAGAAGCGCGTTGGAGAAGGCTAAAATCGCCCCTGGGTTATAATACCATGGAGTAAGTAGTAAGTATAACAACTCTACGTGCGCAAGGACGAATTCCGAATTTATTACATTATTATTTTCGTTTTTATTATAGTTATGATCATATATAAAGAGTGAGACCAAAATCTAAAACGAAAAACGGCTGTCCCAATTGGTTCTGCTAATTAGTCTGAGCCCGTAGCTATTGTTTTGTGAAGTTTAAAGTTGAGCCTACTTTTAGTTCCTGAGATATGCGGCGGCTATAAGTTCTCATAGACGATAAATGCAAATCTACAGAAATATAGGAATATATCCATTGAAATATACGAATGCATATAACTTCTATTGTATAAAGGGGACTAATGTTTACAGAGACTTGGCCAAGAGTTAATTAGGGATTTGAGGCGGGGTAGGAGGTGGAGGAATACTTATAATATATAGGGATTTCAAATTAGATTTAATTAATTCACAATGTGTCTCACTCTTTAAAATATTAATTTTAGAAAATGTGTCATTTATTCATTCATATTTATAGCGAGCGAGTGGTCCCACCATATTTTTAGCAAATTTATTCCAATTTTATCGATTACACAAAAACCACACCGAATATACATTGTAAAATTTGAGATTACTAGCTTCGTGCCGGTAAATAAGAAAGTTAACATTCCAAAATAGAATAAAATTCCATACAGAAAAATCGGAGATATGAAATTAAAGACTATTTTTTCTATGCGAAATGAAAGGGTTATGCTTTTTTGAATTTATAGAATATTGTTCCAAAATTGAATGTTCCAAAATAACATATTCATACCGGAGTGTGTGTGGGTGTGTGTGTTAAGTATAGCAATATACTGAATACTGGTTATATAATTATAATTATTAGTAGCCTTGTAGTAAATAATATAATAATATTAATATATTCATAATATGGAAAATGATTTTTATATAAAACCACTGGTTATATTAACAAGGACTTTCATTAGATAGTTAAACACATACCGCAAACATACAATATATTGGCACAACAATTATAAATATATCGTCCAATAATTTATTTGAAAATATAATGCAAATAATAATGGTGAGAAAATTAATTGGTTCATAATTATTAAATTATAATTAAATGTTTAAATTTGATAAATAAAAATTCAATAATTTGTGATTAAATGTTTTCGTGGAATTCAATTAGCCGTATAATTTTATATATAAAATGAGTTTGTAATAATAATATGTGAAAATTATCCATAATAATAATGTTTCAATATATAAAATACGTGTGAAGGAATAAAATTATTTCGGAAGAAAATACGTTTTTATTTGGTTGTTACAAATATAAATAAATAAAAAGTGATTATTATAAGTTTTTATTAATCTTATTCTGCATATATTCCAACTCCAATGGGTTATTGTAGACTGCGAATCGTATACACGATATATTAATTGCGTATGGTATTTATAATTTAACAAGTAACCGGCAACAATCTCATATTTATATGAAAATAATATTACATCGTACTACAAATTTGGCGACAGTTTCACTGTAATGAAAATTTAGTTATAGACCAAAAAATGTACGGATGCAAATAAAAAAACTTATTATAAACAAGCAATAGCGTACGAGTAGGTCGATAATTGTTTAAATTTAAATTTAAGTGGTGCCGAATTGTATTAAAACTATTAAATTTTTGTACTTTGTTCTAATACCATTGATGTTTTCATAGTTATCAACATTTATATGTGCCAGTGAAATTGTCCATCTCCATAACACCCTCACACCAAGAAATTTTGAATCACCATTATTCGACATTAGTACACATTCCAAATGTAATATGGCACAACACAAATTAATAATAAAATCCAGACAATGAGTTAAAAAATTAAAATACACCCTGTGTCCCATAATAACGCGGAATGACTATGTAAACGATTGAATAAATAACGTCACTTTTAGTTTTCTTTGTGATTATGTTCGACGTTCCTTAACCAACTGCAAATGAAAATTTCGTGACATTATATTCACAGTATAGAAACAAAAATACAACGCACATAATGTAACAGCCAGTTTTTTGAGCGTCTGAACCAATTTACTGAAGAAAACATTGAATAGGTACGTTATTTCGTTAATTAATTTTCATTTCAATTAATTAAATTTTCAGCGACATTCATCGAAATGGAGCTTGGAATAATGAAAAAAATAATTCATAGAATTTTAATTAATGGTCTACGATAAGTGAATCCAAAGTTTGTTTCACGCATCAATTAAATGATGATCAAAAATTGTACCGAATTGAACTAATAATCATATTCACTTAATTTAACTCCCTCTGCGCGACTAATTTCTATTCTCTAACCTTCATTAGGCCATTAAAATAAACGGTTTTGCATAAGTTGAAGGCATTCAAAAGGCGATGCAAACAGCATTCCAACCGCAGACATTAAAAAGTTGTGCAATAATCGATACGTATTTCATTATCATTTTGAATAAATAAAATAGATTTTTGGTGAAAATTTATTTTTGTGTTTTTTAATCCATTCCTAAGTATTATGGAACAGAGGTGTTCTATGATATGTTAAGATTAAATTGGAATTAAAATAAATTAATTAATTAATAATAAACTGGTATAACTATAAATGTATTACGACGAACTATACTGACAATATTGTAAGTATAGAAATATTTATCTGGCACCGCAATAGTTCTCCTCGCCTTCGGGGCTACATCCACTAACACCATGAAATAAATTTGTGGATTTTATATTTTTCTCTAGCGAAAAAGGAGTACTCAGCAGCTGATGAATACATATATATATACTGTAAAAATGCAAATACAATTCGATTAACGAATGCATGGATTAATTCAGGGATCAAATTTTTCATTCCATATATCTACGATTAATGCACCATATTTGCTATAACGTCCATAAAATTATCAAAATTTAATATTATTGGAATTTGTTTGAGCTCAATATATAAATTTAGCAAATATGTTCACTACGTGTTCATTTTTATGCAATTTCTGGAACAACGGATGCGCCCAGATAACATGTTAACTTCAAGAATAGCTGGAAATTTGCTGCACCGATATGCATTTTGATCAAATTTGATGCGAATGGGTATGACAATGGGATTATATGATTAATTTTAATGAAGTTCTCAAAAAATTATATTCAGAAGAGCGTCCAGAAACAGATGATGATCACCTGGATAATTTGACCATTTAACTATTCTGGTTCTTGAAAAACAGCTTGAAGAACATGAAAATTCGATTCATGCATTATTTATTTGATCCATGCATCAAAATCGTTCCAGAAAATAAGCGTGAATCGAACTTTTGCTGTATTATAAGTATGAAATGGAAATTTCATCTAAAATAAAGTGTCGATAGAAGTTTTATTATAATTTAATGTTTGTGATTCCATAACAATTTCAGTTGAGTATTTAATTTTCAATGTATAAAAAATATTATAGAATTTAATATCAATACTGTGGAATTTAAGAAAAATACGTGGGCCTATGAAATGAAGAGTGTTGCTGATCCCTGTCTTTCCTTCTAGACGGTCCACTAAACTACATATTATTACATATAATTCCTGTGTATGTGCAAGAGCGTTTGATTCATTTATTTCCACACATGCGGTTTCAAAATGATAATGATCTTTGACTGATGTTATGTCAAAATTTCAAAACATTCCATTGTTTATAAGTAAATTTATTGTGGTCATATATCGTTAATCGTTCAGTGCGGTATCAGTGCAAAATTGAACTTCTAACAAGGAACTAATTATTAAATTTTGTTTTAAACTTAGCAAAAACTTATTGTGAAACTTTTGAAATGATGAAAAAAGTTTATGGTTATATGATTGCGATGATCTCGAACAAAAAATTATTCTGGGTGATATAATCATTTCAAAAATGACGGTAGTGAAAACATTATTTATATAGTGATGATGATGAAAGAAGTGGAAGGCCAAAGTTGTGTTAGGCATTGCGGTTTACTCACCAAAATTGGCTTCTTCCGATTACCACCACGATGTTTGTGCGAAAAAATGACTTGATGAATGGTTCGCGGCAAAAATGGGTAATTTTTTATTGGCGTGGTATCCTCAAATTGCCCCGAAAGATGGACAAAATTTATAACTAGCCGCATATGAAACATATACTTTGAATAATCCACTTTTTATATCATTTTTTCGCATTTAGCGTGTTTTTTCGTACACGATACACTTATTGATGTGATTTGAATTTCTATCGACTCTATAAATCTCCGATATTAATACCAAATATATCAATGCATTCTGACCAGTTACATAATTTTAAAATAATTTGTTAAAAATTCATCGGATAATCATACTTAAATCACAAATTTGGAAGATATACATTTATTCACAGTATCATTATAATATTAATTTGTAATTAAATGTCTGTTTATCATTTTAATATTGTAGCAATAAAATTTACATAATTCTCAATTTACATGAATACAATAAATTTAACAACTAATAAAAAACTATTCGGAAATATATTATTTCAAATCGTATAAAAGAATTTATTATGGCTTATAAGGAAAGAATAGCGTTAATATTATATAATTTATAATAACCGCAGAAATATTATACCAGAAATGCTTAATATTTCGTATATTTTATGATTTTTAAATAATACTCATAAATAAAAATATATATGAAGATTTGATTAATTTCCTGTATACAAAAACGCTTCGCAACTACTTCTTCTTGCTCTGCAAAAAAAACAAATTGGTGTACTAAATGCTCTGTGAGCTGTAAATAATTTCAGAGTATGGAAAAAATACACTCCTCTTAAATTCTAAATTCGCATTTGCTAGAATTTGGAGGATCAATGTGGCATTTTTTAAAATACGATAATCGCATGTACAAAATTTTGTGCTGGAAGGGTTAAATAAAATAAAAATTATAAGCATTTGGTATAAAATCTTATTCATAAAATTGTAATGTTAATTTTTAATATAATCAAATATAAAATAATTTATTGTGTTTAAATTAATTAATCAATTTTATATTTATAATCTATTATTAATTTATCAAAATTTATAATTTGTAAATTATTTATTAAATGCGCAGGCGGTGCTGAATTAAGAATTTTTTCTTAAATAAATTATATTTAAAGTATTCATTTCTATATAGCGTTTCTGTAGCATTTTTATTTTAATTTTAAAACGGGTTTGACTTATTTCAACTTTAATTAGTAGGTTATTTCATAATTTTACAACTATTTGTCACACCTTATTTGAACAATCAATAATTAAATTATTTGTTAATAATATTTTATTTTTCGCAGAAATGTTTTACACTATTTGTGGCGATAACTGCTGTACACGCGGAGCTAACAAATAGATATGATGATAACACACCACCAAAGTTACAATTATGTAGTGACGGTACGCAAAAGGAAAATTGTAATGTATGTTCTCAAACCAGCACACCGCAGGGCACACGACAAAATTGTATAACACCCATAGCTTGTGCACAAGGGACAACCGGAATTTATCCAAATTGTAGAAAATATGAGTGTCCAACCGGTTCGCTTGGTACATATCCAAACTGTAATAACGAATATTTACCACCAAAATGTCCTGATGGTAGCACTGGAATATATCCACATTGTAAAAATGAAAAATGTTCACAAGGAACAACCGGATTCTATCCAAATTGTAGAAAACAAGAATGTCCACGAGGTACAACTGGTATCTATCCAGAATGCCGGAAACCAGAATGTCCACATGGTACAACCGGTATTTATCCAGATTGCAGAAAACCAGAATGTGCGGCAGGAACAACCGGCATTTATCCAAATTGCAGAAAACCAGAATGTCCAGCAGGAACAACCGGCATTTATCCGAACTGTAGTAAGAAGGATTGTCCACAAGGTACAACCGGATTATATCCAAATTGTAGAAAACAAGAATGTCCAACAGGTACCACTGGAGTATATCCTAACTGTCGCAAACCGGAATGTCTACGAGGTACAACAGGTATCTATCCAGAATGCCGGAAACCAGAATGTCCACATGGTACAACCGGTATTTATCCAGATTGCAGAAAACCAGAATGTGCGGCAGGAACAACCGGCATTTATCCAAATTGCAGAAAACCAGAATGTCCAGCAGGAACAACCGGCATTTATCCGAACTGTAGTAAGAAGGATTGTCCACAAGGTACAACCGGATTATATCCAAATTGTAGAAAACAAGAATGTCCAACAGGAACAACCGGCATTTATCCGAACTGTAGTAAGAAGGATTGTCCACAAGGTACAACCGGATTATATCCAAATTGTAGAAAACAAGAATGTCCAACAGGTACTACTGGAGTATATCCAAACTGTCGCAAACCAGAATGTCCACGAGGTACAACTGGTATCTATCCAGAATGCCGGAAACCAGAATGTCCACATGGTACAACCGGTATTTATCCAGATTGCAGAAAACCAGAATGTGCGGCAGGAACAACCGGCATTTATCCAAATTGCAGAAAACCAGAATGTCCAGCAGGAACAACCGGCATTTATCCGAACTGTAGTAAGAAGGATTGTCCACAAGGTACAACCGGATTATATCCAAATTGTAGAAAACAAGAATGTCCAACAGGTACCACTGGAGTATATCCTAACTGTCGCAAACCGGAATGTCTACGAGGTACAACAGGTATCTATCCAGAATGCCGGAAACCAGAATGTCCACATGGTACAACCGGTATTTATCCAGATTGCAGAAAACCAGAATGTGCGGCAGGAACAACCGGCATTTATCCAAATTGCAGAAAACCAGAATGTCCAGCAGGAACAACCGGCATTTATCCGAACTGTAGTAAGAAGGATTGTCCACAAGGTACAACCGGATTATATCCAAATTGTAGAAAACAAGAATGTCCAACAGGAACAACCGGCATTTATCCGAACTGTAGTAAGAAGGATTGTCCACAAGGTACAACCGGATTATATCCAAATTGTAGAAAACAAGAATGTCCAACAGGTACTACTGGAGTATATCCAAACTGTCGCAAACCAGAATGTCCACGAGGTACAACTGGTATCTATCCAGAATGCCGGAAACCAGAATGTCCACATGGTACAACCGGTATTTATCCAGATTGCAGAAAACCAGAATGTGCGGCAGGAACAACCGGCATTTATCCAAATTGCAGAAAACCAGAATGTCCAGCAGGAACAACCGGCATTTATCCGAACTGTAGTAAGAAGGATTGTCCACAAGGTACAACCGGATTATATCCAAATTGTAGAAAACAAGAATGTCCAACAGGTACTACTGGAGTATATCCAAACTGTCGCAAACCAGAATGTCCACGAGGTACAACTGGTATCTATCCAGAATGCCGGAAACCAGAATGTCCACATGGTACAACCGGTATTTATCCAGATTGCAGAAAACCAGAATGTGCGGCAGGAACAACCGGCATTTATCCAAATTGCAGAAAACCAGAATGTCCAGCAGGAACAACCGGCATTTATCCGAACTGTAGTAAGAAGGATTGTCCACAAGGTACAACCGGATTATATCCAAATTGTAGAAAACAAGAATGTCCAACAGGAACAACCGGCATTTATCCGAACTGTAGTAAGAAGGATTGTCCACAAGGTACAACCGGATTATATCCAAATTGTAGAAAACAAGAATGTCCAACAGGCACTACTGGAGTATATCCAAACTGTCGCAAACCAGAATGTCCACGAGGTACAACTGGTATCTATCCAGAATGCCGGAAACCAGAATGTCCACATGGTACAACCGGTATTTATCCAGATTGCAGAAAACCAGAATGTGCAGCAGGAACAACCGGCATTTATCCGAACTGTAGTAAGAAGGATTGTCCACAAGGTACAACCGGATTATATCCAAATTGTAGAAAACAAGAATGTCCAACAGGTACTACTGGAGTATATCCAAACTGTCGCAAACCAGAATGTCCACGAGGTACAACTGGTATCTATCCAGAATGCCGGCAACCAGAATGTCTACATGGTACGACCGGTATTTATCCAAATTGCAGAAAACCAGAATGTCCAGCAGGAACAACCGGCATTTATCCGAACTGTAGTAAGAAGGATTGTCCACAAGGTACAACCGGATTATATCCAAATTGTAGAAAACAAGAATGTCCAACAGGTACTACTGGAGTATATCCTAACTGTCGCAAACCGGAATGTCCACGAGGTACAACAGGTATCTATCCAGAATGCCGGAAACCAGAATGTCCACATGGTACAACCGGTATTTATCCAGATTGCAGAAAACCAGAATGTCCGGCAGGAACAGCCGGTATTTATCCAAATTGTAGAAAATATGAATGTCCAGCAGGTTCGCTTGGTACATATCCAAACTGTAATAACGAATATTTACCACCAAAATGTTCCGCTGGAAGCACAGGAGTATACCCAGATTGTAAAAAGAAAAAATGTCCACAAGGTACAACCGGAAATTATCCGAACTGTATCAAGCAAGAATGTCCACACGGAACAACTGGATTTTATCCAAATTGTAAAAAACAAGAATGTCCACAAGATACTACTGGGGTATATCCTAACTGTCGCAAACCGGAATGTCCACGAGGTACAACTGGTATCTATCCACAATGCCGAAAACCAGAATGTCCACAAGGAACAACAGGGTTATATCCAGATTGTCGTAAACCAGAGTGCCCACAAGGCGCCACAGGACCATATCCGAACTGTCGAAAACCAGAATGTCCAACTGGACAAGAGGGAGTATATCCAAACTGCAGAACGCCATATTGTCCAGCCGGTACTTTTGGAACCTACCCAAATTGTCGAAAACCAGAATGTACACAAGGCACAACTGGTGTATATCCTGATTGTCGAAAACCAGAATGTCCACAAGGCACAACCGGTGTATATCCTAATTGTCGTAAACCAGAGTGCCCACAAGGCGCCACAGGACCATATCCGAACTGTCGAAAACCAGAATGTCCACCTGGACAAGAGGGAGTATATCCAAACTGCAGAAAACCAGAATGTCCACAAGGCACAACTGGTGTATATCCTGATTGTCGAAAACCAGAATGTCCACAAGGCACAACCGGTGTATATCCTGATTGTCGAAAACCAGAATGCCCACAAGGTACACAAGGAATATATCCAAATTGTAGGAAATCGGAATGTGCGGCAGGAACAACCGGCATTTATCCAAATTGCAGAAAACCAGAATGTCCACAAGGCACAACTGGTGTATATCCTGATTGTCGAAAACCAGAATGTCCACAAGGCACAACCGGTGTATATCCTGATTGTCGAAAACCAGAATGCCCACAAGGTACACAAGGAATATATCCAAATTGTAGGAAATCGGAATGTGCGGCAGGAACAACCGGCATTTATCCAAATTGCAGAAAACCAGAATGTCCACCAGGATCAAACGGCGTTTATCCAGATTGCAGAAAACCAAAATGTCCACCAGGATCACCCGGCATTTATCCAAATTGCAGAAGACCAGAATGCCCAGAAGGAAAAACCGGCATTTATCCTAACTGTAGAGAGAAGGAATGTTCACTATTATCCACTTGCGGAATATCCAAAATAATTTACGGGTTCTTGGACGCATTCTAAATTATAATGTTACATTACATGTATAGGCGCAAAGCATAGCAACGTTAATTTACTTGCAAAGCTTTTGTACTATAAATAAATCATTTGATTATAAAATAATAATGTAATACCAGAGTTTTATCAAAACGTAAGAGTAAAAGTTTTTAGACTGTAAGTTCAAAGTAAATTCAAGTATTGGCATACATTAATAATTGAGGCGTACAAGTATGACTTTGTGTAAAAACCCCGATTTGTTTTGGCATAACTGGAAGTAATTTTTTACTGAATATAATTATTATCGTTAGCTACAACATTTTCTCAATTTTTCAGTAAATACCTAAATAGTATAAAATTAAAGTTCTCATTCAGTGCTTCATCGATCTTAACAAAACATAATCTGATAGAATAACTTCTGGTGAATACGAAGGGTTTGGTAACATAATATATCCAAAGTGCGTTCCATATTTGTTGCAATATAGTGTTGCATGTGCTCTATAGAGTGTTGTGATGCAACAAAATCACTTTAATATAATCAACTGGTCATTCGGGTCGTATTATTTTCAAATTTTAAAGGAGTTGGAAAAGAGTGTTTTTTTGTTGAGCCGCAAAGTCATATTTGTACTCCTCAAGGATATAAATGCTTGTGTATAAATGTATAATTAAAATTAGATATAATTTAAATATTAAAATAAATATAAAATTATAATTTTATGTTAAATAAAAGAAACTATTTTTAAAAACAGCTATTTTTAGAAAGATTTACTAATAAGAAAATAGGATTACATCGTCAATATTATTAAATTCCGTTGGACCTACAATATAGAGTCCTCAATTTCTCTTTTTTAGATTTTAACTTGCGACCTTCGGTCTTCAAAACTGCAGTTCTACAGAATGTCGGTCCACTTTCGACGTTTTCAGGAATTTCTTACACTAACTATCCTATCCTTACTCGGCTGGTGGTCTATAAATATACCCAATACAGAATATATCTAGAACCGTTTTTAAGTTAAACTTTACTTGTACTTTTAACCTTAATCATTAAATGTGAAATTCTTACGATGGCTGATTCCAATCCTACCTAAACGACTTTTGGATTGTTTTTCGTCCGTTTGTAAATTTGATAAACTCCGCAAATATGTTTCGATGAATGCTTCCTTATAATTCAAATTGTTAATATATTATTATATGGCCGGTGATTATCGTCATATTCTGAACGATATTAGGTTTCTTTTTTTCGTTTGATCATATTCCGTACACAAACAAAAATGTTCATGGCAGAGTCTACTTTTAAAGTAGGAATAACACTTTTTTCCATTTCCATTTATAGGATGTTATTTTTGTTGTATTATCCACTGCACCCATTATCACGAATACATACTCGTTAAAAACCGTATATGATTTATGGGATACGATATGAAAACTTGTGAGCAGGCGGTTTAAGCAATTGAAACCATCCTTCCCGTATGCTAGTCAAAAAAAAAAAAAAACAAAAAAGGATCAAGGACATTTCCAGGATCAATAATAACAATGATAATTACAGAATTTTAAATATCATGTTGCAGAAGGGAGAAGGATACCCGGAATAAAATAAGCGGTGATGTTAGTATCGTTTTAGTTAGCTAAATTTTGGGATTGTAAGATGTTAGCTGCAGATAGGTTCGGTTGGAGTAGCATATTGGAAAACTGCACCTACGGGTTTTAATGCCATGCATATAGTCAGTAAGTAAATTAAAAGGTAATTGAGTTTTTTGATGATTTTGATGTTTCAAGAATAAAGGATCGCAAGTAGACACTAATACAGGATCTATATAACAATGAATATCATGGAAGAACTCAAATAAACGAGAAAGAGAGTAGAACTGATTTTTCAAAGATAAAAGTCAATGGTTAGGATTTTGCAAGTCAAATTTTTCCATTTAGACATGCCCTAACACCTCATCTGAAAGAGAATTTAAAACAAAATCCCTGGTAGAAATGTTGTTTCAAGGGTCAAGGACATTGCAACGGTTATACTGTTGGTTACAGTGTCACAAAAAATATCTGTGGGAGTATTTTAATATTCATCATTATGGTATTTTTACACAATAAGATTCCGCAAACAATATCGCACAACACAAACGATAAAACTTATGAACAATCGGATGAAAATCGAGACGATTAGCGATTTTACAATAAACAATTTACCGTTGGGTAAACGTTCCTCTAGAAGAACAATTTCAATAATACATTTATTATTTTGATGTGCCCTTGTGCGTGCTGCAATATATATTACATGAACGGGTACTAAAAAAGTGTTAAGGAAGCTAAAAATAAACCAAAGAATTACCTTTTTTTAAACAGATATCTATTTGTTTTTTTAACATAATCTCCTTTTAGCTACTTACACTTTTTACAATGATATTCAAATCTTTCGGTGGCCGCCTACGAAATAATAGAATTTGTTGAGGTTTGTAAAATTTTGTTTCCAACAATTAGATACCATAGCCATGTACGAGAAGAGAAAAAGTCGCATGATGTGACCGGGGCTAATTTGCTGATTTATGAGTTGGTTAATGCAGTTGTGTCGTAATCGTAATTGTTTTAACATTTTCTAATTATATAGACGATAAATATATAGGCTAAAAACACACAACAGCGCTGCGACAAACCTTAACACCAAATTTTAAAATGAATGTTAAATATAAGAGATTCATGATCTTCATTATCCGCGTGTTACTTAACGATCGGTCTAATTGTTATTTATTATTATTATTTTAATTTATTTATTAATTTAAAACTATTATATTCATAAACACCATTTATTTATACAATCCACAGAAAGTACTAAATAGAATTTCTAACTAATTGTACGGTGGAAAAACAAAAACATATTATATTTATTTTCTTTCTATGTAAATATTGTAGAACTATATGCTAATTGGACTTTATAATTATTATAGATTAATAGCTAAAAACAACTAATAAATTATAAATATAAATAAGAAAATCAATAAATAATAATAAATAATAAAATATAACAATACAAATATAAATTGAAAACAAGTAACTATTTAAGAAAATCATTAGATCACACTGGAATCTTGAAATATGCGATATTATATGCAAATAATAAGGCAGCAGCACAATTTGCGATATGTTTCGTTACAATAAATTCACCGGTCCGTTAAATTTTGAATAAAACATAAACGTAATGGCATAAAAACGGTATCATTCAGCATCGCTATCGACAATCATCAGTATCCTACACAGCCAGAATATTCACAATACTGCGTATGTAAAATTAGAGGCAATTTCTTACAGTATCACTGTGACAATCGATGTACATTTATTAGGTGGACAAGTTCAGGCTCGGCTTATTTTGGTCAAATTCAAATCTATTGAATAGAGACTTGTTACAAAAGTTAATCTTCGAAATATTCACCATTACTATTGGATCAACCAATGCATTTCTGCGTTTATAGGATTGTCGTACAAAATCCATGTTTTATAAGTTGTAAAGATTTTGTGCAAAATATGTTTTCTTTTGTACCGCGAGAAATCAAATTAAACTCTACCTTTTTCGCTTTATTCCGTCTGCTTATATAAGGAACCTACTTTCCTTATTAACTGCACCTGGTCGTGGATCATCGTCCTTAAGACTAAAGTTTCCATCACGAAATCTTGCAAACCACCTTTTCACTTTGCAATATGACTTACAGAATGTTCACCAATAGTCGAATTAATACATTCCTCAGCTTTAGCAGCATTTGCATTTGAAAGTTTCAACTTGTACACGTATAGCATTTTTAACATGTGCGGATACTAAAAGACATATTGGTTCTAAAAATTTACACATATGAAGAGGAAATTGATACCACATCATATATTATATAATAGAATCAGATCACTAATTGGGTCCCGTTTTGTGCACCGCCTATACCAAGTGAACTATACCATAATAATATATTTGTCATGATCAATATTAAACAATCCTTTCACAGCAGTGTACTTTGTCTTTTTCCGCAGCATCTGTGTGATGGTCAACCGGAACATAACCATTTTTTTTGAGCAGGTGAATTTCGGTGGTAAGCTTAAACCATTTTGCTTTTTAAATTCGGGCATTGATATGCGCTGCAGTTTCCTCATCCATGCATTGTCTACATGTATCTTCGGCTATCAATCCCAGTAATTTCAGATGATAGCCGAAACCACCCAAGTACCGTAACAGTTGCCAACGACAGTACATCTCCTCTAAACTGATTAGAGAACATAATAGTATTTTTGTCTTTCTAGCCAATACAGAAAGGTGCATTTCGCTCATAACACCGACTACAGTAATTATGAACCTTCTCCATACAATAATCGCATGTGTAGCCAAGAGTGCACATTTGTTTCGTAAAAAGCGATCGAAGGAAAAGTGATACAGTGGTGTTCCGCACAGAAGAGTAGATAATATTGCGCCATTTGGACACAGGCTAGGTATAATCCTAGAGTCTATAAATATATAGAAACCTAACAAACTAAATAAGAATAACGTATTTTACCTATACCATTTTACGTAAACGTACTAAAATGCCACAATAGCTGGTTTAATTTTTCAAATTTTTCAGGTCGTTGGAAAAAACTAAAGAAAATTATTCTGGTTATCAATTTTACATAAAGTCATTAGGAATTATTCTTATAATCTCGTTTTACATGTACATACGAAATTTCACGAACGTTGGGTTAGAAATGTCCAAATGCGTCAGGTAAATTATGAGAACGAATATATATATAATTATATTAAACTTCAATATTGTCATCCGTGTGCACCGTCGTTTTCCGTCGACACGCAGGAAAGTTCGAAAGTCTTTTTGTTAACTCTGTAGAAACAATCCGCAACGCCGCAAATATCAACGATATGCAAGCTGAGTCAAAGCAACCCTAGTAACACTGTTCGTAGTTTGTCCGCATTATATGTAGTAGTCGGTAGTTTCAATCCGTGGAAATATCTATGGATTTCTTACGGATGTCCGCTAGAATTTTATATGATGAGTTAGACCCGGGGTCCGTGGATTTTTATAAACAATGTCCTTGGATTAGCCGTATATTTCCAATGATAATTTCTACGAATTCTACTTAAAAGTATTTCTCGTTGCTATTGTTCCACAGAATATCCATAGAATTTATATTCATATTTTTTGTGAGCAGATCCACCGATTTTGACAAAAATATCTTTAAAACGTCCTTGTATTTTGATAAGTAATACCCGTGAATTGAATAAAATTTCTTATGACGATGATGCCAATTCGCTGTTGGATTCAGTTTTTCAACGATAGACCAGAAGTTCTATGTGCACGGAATTAAGATACATTTTTTTTGCAGTAATAAACACGAACAAAATTCCTGGAAAATATATAAATTTGAGTTGATATTTCAATTTTAAAAATTATGAAAATAAATTAAAAAGAGTTCGAGGATTATATCTATAGATAAGCGAAATATAAAAAATTTGAACCCACTGTCAGTTGGATAATTGGTGAAATAAATTATGAATACAATATCTTTGGACATATATTACCCTGACAATCCAAAGATTTCAATTGACTTAAATAAAATACTATTATCTATTATTAACTGAAAAATCTATGAACATTCTTTGGACAAATTCAAATATATCTTTTGCATGGAAAATATGTGGACTTTTTCCCATATTTTTGAAAGTACGAACAAATTGTTACTAGGCAATGGACCACCGTTGATTTGAAATATAAAGTTCAACGATTTTTTGTTCGATTGTATATTGTTCCATTTAAGCCGTGTTTACAAAATTTTGAAATAAAATTAAAAAAAAAAAAAGTTATATTTAAATTCAACACACAGCGGCCATTTTGGGGCGCCATTTTAATTTTAACCAAAAAAACGGAACTTACTTTTGCATATATTCAAAACAAACTTAAGTAAATATTGTGTACGCGATATTCGAATTTGATATTTTTTCAAAAAAATAACCAGTTACTGTAACAATTACCTTATGCATTTTATAAAATATCTCTCTGAAACCTCCTCAAATACAATTTTTTTCACATCAGAACTAAATACAAACAAACAAAACCAAAGAGTTTTAAAAATAAAAATAAATAAATTACAACACAACAGCGTCGTCAACATTGAAGTCATGTTAAACAGCAACAAGTTAAGCATGTTTTTGTTGTTGATGTTGTAGTTGTTGTTGTTGTTGTTGTTGTTGTTGTTATTCGTCGTTGATAATACTTATACTAAATATATTTAATTAATATATATATTTACTCTCTTTTTTTTTTTATTAGTTAGTTAAGTTTTATTGTGAGATAGTTTGTTTTTTTTCGTTTTTATACGATTCATCATCATCATCAACATCATCATCATCATCATCATCACCACACCACACACAACAAGACACAAATACAAACCACAAAAAATTTATTTTCATCATTTATGTAAAGTGTGTCGTGCTTAAAATACGTGCAGAAATAACGAGAAAAATAATACGATATTAATATTATTATTATTATTATTATTTATTTTATAATTATAAAAAAATATATATTTAAAAATAAATCATTAAAATATATACGCGACATCCTTACACAAATACACGTACACAATATTACTAATAACGGTTCGCATTGATTAAATTCATTATAAGAACAAACAAACAAATGAACATTTTTGTTATTGAAATAATAACGTAAAAAAAAACAGTGTATTATTTTTTAGTATTCAAAAATAAAAAAACAAAAATGTGATGTAATCGCATGCGCATAGAATAAAATAAATAAATAAAATAAAAAAACTAAATTTAATTAATACATATTTTTGTTTTAAATTAAATTTGGGCAAAAAAAGTGGTTATAAAATAATTATAATAATATAAAAAAAATGGTGTAATTTTTATTTCAAGTGAAAAGTGAATGAATAGGAAAAATTTAAAAAGTTTCGGTTTTTTTTAAGTATCCTCTTCTATAACAAAAAAAAAATATATATTATTTAATTTTATTATACATTTTTCTAGATTAAAAGCGCCCGCGAGAAGAATAAAATTAAAAAAAAAAAAAAAAGGAAGTTCTTATCAAACTAACAAACAGAAAAAAAAAATTGTGAAACAGAAGTCGTCGTCGCGTTTTTTTAGTATAACTTTCTAAGATAAAAAATAAAATAAAAAAAATATTGTACATATTTAAAATTATTAATTTTATCAAAAAGTTATAGGTTTTTTTTTTTTATTATTTTTTTCTATATTTGTGTGTGTGTGTGTGTAATAATAAAAAAAATAAATAAGTATTTATTTATACTTTATTGTGACTGTAGTATTATTTTTTTTTTATAAACGACAAACGAAAAAAACGACACAACAGCAAAAAAATTTTATTACAATTTTCCATTAGTGAATTTTTGCGTGTAAATATAGTTAAAGGAAAGGAGGGAAGAAAGGAAATATAGTTTTTATTATCCTCCTTAAATCCCAACAAGCAACACACCTTTTTTTTTTTTTCCAGATCATCATATACATTTTATTTGAATAATAAATATTTCGGATATATCACGGACGGCAGCATTGAATGATTAACCAACAATAAAACATATTTTATTTCAAGCATCGAATTTCAATTTAATAATCGGGGGCGAAAAAAAAAGGTAAGTGTATTATTAATTTTTTTTTTTCTCTCTCTCTACCTATGATTAGATTTCAATTAAATATTACACGATTTGATTACCAATAAGTGGTTTAACTTAGTTTTAAGGTTTAATTGTGTTTGTGTTTAAAAAGTGACACTGTAGTAGTTTCAGTTTTTGCTATACACATAATTTTTGTGATTCTTTTTCGTCCTTTGAAATAAACATCATTTTCAAAAAATGGATTATTACTGTATTACTTCGATATGTCGAAATCAGTTGCAGAAGATCACACAAAACCTTCTATGATACTTGTGGTGGTGAGTCTGCTGCCCATCAATCAATCAATCAAAACATGTGAACAAACTTCGGTTTTGAAGATTAAAAAGTGGTGATTTTGATTGTTGAAATGAAAAACGAACTGGCTCAGATCAATCGATAACAAAAGATGATGAATTATTGAAGCAATATTAGATGAAAAATTCCGTTCACACACATTAAAAGAACTTGCAGAAATATTAAATGTCACTATACACAAGCAGCTGTACGTATAATTGTTTACATAAGCCAAATGGGAGAAAATTCTAGAAAAAAATCTTTGAATAGTTTGCAATTCATTAAGACCGTATTTTTTTGCATCAAATAGTAACTGGTAATGGTAAAAGTGGCAGGCCGGCCATCAACATTAACTCCAAAACGAAGCATTTATATACGTACACTTGCTTATGTTGTGCAGCAATTGTGGTGGGTGCGCAGGTGCGGTGTACTATTAGCTGCTAAAACCAAATGAAAGTATATTATTACTGTAATAGTTATAAGTGATTTTACTGCAAGCGATAAAGCTGTAAAACCACAGCAAAAAAATACGTATGGAAGAACTTAAATTGAAAATTCTATCGCATATGTTCGCCTATATTTACCAGGTTGTTCACCATCGGATTACCACTTGTTCCGATCCGAATACAAAGCGCTCCTCTTCAAGGCCAGCACAACATTTGATGAAATCAATAAAAAAAAAATGGTACGATGAATGAAACTATAAAACCGTTTTTCGACCACGGAATTCATTCATATATTGCCAGAAAGATGGTTAAGTAGCAAGTGATTGAAAACAATTCCTTAAAACTAAGTTAAACACCAAATATAATGTATATAATTATATTATTTTATAACACATTGATTTATCATATGGTCTGTGTTTTATTAAGTGCAATTTATGCATATGTAGTTTCCATATATTGTTCGTATTTACAATAATATCGTAAATCTATATTTTAATACTTCTGTCCATGCGCGAATGATATGCTTCACCGGTGATTGCGGTATAATTCTTAACTTGTTCCAACATTATCTCAACAAATCAGATAATCTGTGAATCCAACACAGTGGCTGTGAAACTGTTGTAACTGATACTTCATATTCTGATATTATAGAATGTTTCTTTTAATCTGGATATATTGAAAATTCTGAGATTATAATAAGTAATCTTGGTTACCGTAACTGCCGTGTATGGCCAAATCCTAGAATTTTATGGAGTCGGGTTTATATAATTCCATTCATTTTCTAGGTAAATACAAAAATTGTTTAAATTATGACACAAGAAATACCATATTAATAATTCATGGTTGCTTAAATTCCAATGGCACTTTCAAAATATACAGTTTATATAAAATATACTATATGAACTAGAGGGTTCAAACTTTCAGTCACTGTTGTGTTCATGTTTCTATCTCCTTTGGTTCCTGAAATAATGTATGAATAATTGTAGGTGTACACGGTAATCACGACAACTAGTGACAGTTTTCATATCATCATTTGATCAAGATTGAAAACACATTTTATCGTTAGTACTACGGACCCAATAAATAAGTAAACTATCAGTCATGAGAACTGTACACGTAGCAAGGGACTTCCTATTTTCAGGATGCTACTAAAAAATTTAGTAATCGATTGACATTTCGAATTTACTGTTTTTTTTTTAAATTTAAAATTAATTTAACAGTGAAAACATATTAGACACGTAGATGGTTCGCATTGCCCGTAGAGTTAATAATAAATTAAGTGAAAAATGTAACGTGATGATAATATAATTTCATTTTTATATAATAATAGTAATAATAATATAAGATATAAAAGTTATAACATGATGATAATAATATTTCTCTATTGTATTGTAATATAAATGATTAAATAAATAATATATTTGCGATAATAAAAAAAATATATATATAAAATGTCGTCGCGATTTACATTTCCATATAAAATATATCGGTCTTTGATACTCTCCGAAACAAATGAACATTAATAATACACACTGCGCCACAAACTCACACACAAACACTTGTGTCACGAAATCACAAAAATGCCGCAATTGTATAATATAAAGTCGTAAAATAAAAAATTATGGTGTATCACTCTGACACAGCGATGAGCTGGAATTTATGACATGATTATAGGAAAAAATGTATCTTCAAGAATAATTCCATATTAAATTTTATTAACCCATTTTTTGATGGAATAATAAATTATTATAATGCGAAATTTGGTTGTTCCATATAACAACTAGAAACACGTGATGGCATGCCGTTGACTTGGATGTAGTCGGAGTAGTATATTTTCACATAAACACATTCACAAGTGTTTAGGGGAATTTCCAGATGGCCGAATCAGAAACCAAACATTGTAATGAAAATATAGAAAATGGAAAATTCCTAAAGATTGAAAAAATTGTGTGATTATAAAATTGAAGAAAAAGAGTGTTCGTATGATGTAAATTACTTGATCTGGATTACAACAAAAACATTAATATATGGATCAAATAAACACACCTTTGCGTATAAATTATTTTCCAATCATCTCCAATCTATACATTTTTCGTGGACTACATATAAACAGAAATTTTAAGTATGGAAAGTTTTAACGAAATATGGACTGCGCCGGTAAATTTATTGAACTCATTCTTAATACCAAATTACCAAATTTTTTATTCAAACATCAACAGTGTCTAATATTGTACGCATGCAAATCTTGAAGTTGTCACGTCTCTGTGATCACACATGTGTTCGAGGTGGCCTGAAACAATTATTATAATTAGACGAAGTGTAAACAAACAAGTAGTGATATTGAAAAATCAAAAGCGGTTAAGTTAAGATCGATCAAGGAGTACAACGGAAAATGTCGAAGTCGAAGTGCCGCGTGTAAAACCTTTGCAATTAATTTTTTTTATTTATGCTCTATACTCCCTTACGGAGTAACAGAAATTTCTGATGCGGTTGTTTTTTCTTATTTTTTTGGATGATGAATAATATAAATATTAATCTGTTATTGTTTTATATCTTTTACACTAAATAGTCGATGAATATTCCAAAAAAACGGTTAGCCATATCCGAAGCACCTGATGACATTGTTTTTTGCAATCTTTGGTGCTGCTTCGGCTGTTCTTAGGTTTTTCGTCGCAGTAGTAAAGAATCACAACGCAAAAATTCTGGTGTTTTCATAGATTTAATATTTTGCAAGAAAAATGAAAGTAGGTCATAAAGGAGGATGTTTTACCCATCTTTGAACATTGCCATTGTCTACCGTTGCCCCACCACCCCACACAACAGCTTCATTAATAATTTCATATATATTTTGATAGTTTAACTTTCCATCACCCAAAAGTTTAATAGTTTTCGGAGACAAGAAAAAAAGGAGAGCGAGTGAAGTGGGTATTTTTTACTGGAAAATTAGAAATTTAACTGCTCACACACGTTGCCGATACACCTATTTTCGGTGATTACAGCAGGACATACGCCCCAGTCAACCTATTGTTAGATATACTACCCACATACTACCATTTTTTGTTCCAATTGGGATTACCTGAAACCTTTATTAATCCATGTATATTTGCAAAGCGCTCAGTAACACAGTGTTATAGCGCTGATGTTTATAAATTTTAATAGCAGATTAAATTAACTCCATTTTTCATAGGAATTTTTTCGGTATTTATTTTAATACTGAAATTTTACACAACTGGGCGACCATTTGTTCGACTATGGAATAAAATGAAAAACGGATATCTTTAAAAATATGGTGTTGGACACGGTACATCTATCTTTCGTTAATTGCGCGAAGTACAATTGGTAAATTATTATATACTCCCATGCGGCGGAGTAATTTACCAACTTCCCTAGTAACACTGTTCGTAGTTTGTCCGCAAAATTTCCGCACTATATGTAGTAGTCCGTAGTTTCAGTCCGAGGAAATATCTGTGGGTTTCTTACGAATGTCCGCTGGAATTTTATATAATGAGTATGCAACACTGTCCATGGATTTTTATTGGATTATCCGTATATTTCTGATGATAATTTGTACAGAGTCTCCTTATAGAAGTATTTCTCGTTGATATTATTCTACAGAATATTCATAGAATTTATATTTATATTTTTTGTGAGCAGATCCATAGATTTTGACAAAAATATCTTCGCATCGTCCATGTATTTTGGCAAGTAATACCCGTGAATTGTCGGTATTAGCAGAATAAATTTTCTTATGACGATGATGCCAATTCGCTGTTTGATTCAGTTTTTTACCGTCGATAGACCAGAAGTTCTATGAGCACGGAATTAAGATGCTGAACGATGACAAAAATTCATGGATTGCTTTTTTTTGTAATAAACAAGAATAAAAAACAGCGAATAAAAACCGTGAAAATTTTTACAAAATTCTTAGGAAATATATAGATTTGAGTTGATGGTTGTTTTAAAAATTATGAAAATAAATTAAAAACAGTGAGAATTATAACTAAAATAGATATGCGAAATATACAAAATTTGAACCCACCGGTCTTGGATAATTGGTGAAATAAATTATGAATACAATATCGTTGGACATATATTACCCTGACAATCCAAAGATTTCAATTGACCTAAATAAAATACTATTATCTATAATATTATTAAGTGGAAAATCTATGGACATTCTTTGGACAAATCTTAATATATCTTTTGCATGTGGATTTTTTCCATGAAAAGTTTCCTCATTTTTCAAAGTACAAACAAATTGTTACTTGGATTGGCTGTAATGAATGTTGTTTAGATGCCATATAATGAGCTCCACTTGGAGTAATATAAGACTTGCGTTATTAAAATATTAAAATGTTATCGCTGATATTTTATAAATAAGATTGTGTTTGAAATGTCTAGTTTTTTTTTTAAAAAATAATTAATGTCGTATTCGTTTTTGAATAATTTATATGATTTCGATATGTTTCTTTCGCTGAAAGATTTATAAATTAATTGTATTAGCTAAATTTCAATTCCTTTTTAAATGATTTGATGATTTCATAACGAGAGTTACAGTGGCTATGATGGGTGCCACTGTTTTATGACAACCACATATTCATACACGTATATTTTAAATGGAAACCATTAACATGGACTAAGCAGGACTATAGTCGTCGATGTCATATGCTGCATACGTCTAGAAGACACGTTTTGTATCTAAAATACGAAT
Organism: Bibio marci; assembly: GCA_910594885.2. Taxonomy (NCBI): domain Eukaryota; kingdom Metazoa; phylum Arthropoda; class Insecta; order Diptera; family Bibionidae; genus Bibio; species Bibio marci. The sequence continues at coordinate 13,547,169 of OU343116.1, read as the reverse complement.
TTTAAACTAATCATGAATGTTCATATTATATCCCAGTGGAAACATAGCCGTAGTCAACGTATATATGGCAGCAAAAAGTGTTAAATAAAATTTCTTTGCGTTCCCAAACCTCCCTATCAATTAACTTAATAACATAGAACATATATTTTTATATATATTTTAAACGCATCCGAAATTGTGTTCGTGTGCGTGTGATTTTCTGTATAAATTAATATATTTTTTTTTTACTTCTATCATATGTTGGAATTATTCCGAATTATTTATGTAATAGTTTTTTTATTTTTTTACAATACATTACCGCACAACATTAAATTATTATAATAAGAATAAAAAAAGAACCACACCTTAGAATTCTTTTCAATAAAAATATTACAAATGTTTATATTTATTTCGAAAATATTATAAACAAATATTTGTGCGTTTGGTTATAGCGCGAGTGATGCATAGATAAAATAAAAAAAAAGTCAAATACTCAAAATTATATATAAAAAACATAATTTTACACCCACAAACAATTTTCGTCACTGTGCGGTTTATAAAAATTTTTCTTAAATGTATAATATCCTCAGTCCTCCTCACAAACAACAAATAACAAATAAAGTTTATTGAATTTATTTTTTTTCTTCATTTCCATACGAATATATTAAAATTTTAAATTAAAACAAATTAACTTTTATATAACCCATTTATAAAAAGAGATAGATGAAACACAAATACATGCGTTCATGAAGAACATCATCTTATCATCATCTTTTATTTATATATATACACCATCTGTCTCATAATAAACCGGAAATCGGTTATTTAAAAACAGCGAGCGAACACGTAGTTTGTAATCTTAGATTTTTTTTCTTGTGCTTATGTTCTGTGAACGCGTACCTCAACAAAATGTTTCAAAATTTCATGACATTACATTTTGTACAGTTGAAACGAAAATAAAACACATAAAGTTACCGCCCGCGTTTTTGTGCCTCAGTCGAAAAATGGATAACAACAAACCAAGAACCAACATTAAATTTTTATTTTAAAATTGGTAAAAATGGCAATCGCAAATATGTATGATTTGTTTCGAATAGCGTATGCGGTCATTGATTGTGTGTTAAAAGCACAAGTTTTTAAATGATTCACAGACGACAGAGAAGAAGCTCGATCAGAGTGATGATGACGACCATCTGAAGCAATTTCACTGAAGAAAACATTGAAAAAGTACGTGATTTACGTGAAAATTTCTTAAGAAATCAATCAGTGAAATTTATCAAAATGGAGCATGGAATGTCGAAAACAATAATTCATCGAATTTTAACTGGTCTACGCGACAAGGTAAATTCAAAGTCAATTAAATGATAAACCGAATTCAACTAATAATCATATTTTTTAAACATTCATTATAAATTCACTTAATTTAACTCTGCTGCGGCTAATTTCTATCAATTTCTACGAAAGGAAACCGTTTCCCTCATCAATTGGTGACATCGAAAAGTCGACGACCATCGCGGTTCTCAACAGCAATTCAATCATAGACATTTCATTAACTTGTTGAACGTGCGCAACATCGATATGTATTTCACAGTGAAGATGGAGATTCGATTTGAATGGATAAATTAGTTTTTATGAAAATTTAATATTTACGTCGTGTTTTTCGAATCCATTCCGAACTATTATGGGACACAGATTGTGTACACATATACTTGTTGATATGGTTGAGTATAGATATGCAAATACCAAATTATATTCAATATTCTCCATCAACACAATCAAAACGACGACAACAACAACGACAATAATAATAATAATAAAAATATTTAAATGAATTTTTTTTCGAATTTTTTTCGTTATTATATAATTTTTCTTATAATTTTTGTTGTTGCGTTGATAAAATTATAAAAAATATTTGTTGGTTGGATATGTGGAAGGAATATTGTTTTTTGTAAACAAATAAGTTTATCATATATGCTTTTAGTATGGAATGAGGAAGGAAACACGATTGAAGTACAGATTCAAATCAGTAATCAATTTCAAATTTCTATTTACCAAAACTATTATATTTGGTGTAGGGTAGATCCGACAATACAGACCATTATTTATGTTTTGGTTCATATGCCGTATAGGACGTCGCAATCGGAAAAGTGTATCTATGGAAGGTGTGTTCTTGGACCACATTTTTAAACAAGAACTCTTATTTTTCGAACTTATATTTATGAAAACAAATAATTAACAATTTATTTTTATGTTAAAATATTGTGCAGATTGGAAATTTACGTACTGAAAAAATTATTTTGCTACCGAGTTCATCTACTCGAATTTTAAATAAACAAATATTCCGGTGTGTTCGTCTTTTGAGAGCTATATGATTTATAATTGTAATCTAGAGAACAAGATGAACACAGTGGTAGGATAGTTTTTTTAAGAAAAAATCTAATATATCGGTAGGATTAAGATAAAGATTAAATTTTGTGAGTTTGAAAGTATTGCGACTTTCTACACTTCTTTGGAATGGTGCATTTCCTATCCTCAGAAATCTAGTTCCACTGCCTCAATGAATTTCAGAATATAGAGTAGATTGAATTGTAACACTTAACAGCCATCAGCCCAACAATACGATGTCAGGTTATCACTTGTTTTGCGGATAACAATTTTTACAATTTTTGATGTAAATGTTTTAGCATTTTATCAGCAGATATTCAAAATCAACATTCATCATTCGTCTCTAAACCGATGTTCTTTAGATGTTTCCTTAGTGACATGTAAATAATCCTGTCAGACTCCTAAATAAATTTCTACTAATTCTTAGCCAGAGTTTTGATCTATTTCGTCTTAGTTTCTTCAACCTTTCTCGTATAATAATTTTACCTACCACACAAGACCTACGAAATAAGTTTCTGATCCCATTCTTGCTAAGCTGTCCGCTTCTTCATCTCCCAGTACGATACTCTATTGTATCTGATTTCAACTTAATTTAGCCTGTCATAATTGCAATAGTTTTATTGCTATTACTATCGGTTCGAGGTTAATCTATCCCATGGCACTTGAAAGACATTTGGATATATTCCTCCATGGGTTCTGTGTATTTGATTTTAGGACATTTTTCAACATTTTATCCTTTAAAAGGTTCGGAAAGTGAATATGTGTTAATTTTTTTTGATTAAAGTGTTGTATTCTTGTACATTTTAATTTAATTATATGCGAAAAAAATAATTACTAAAAGGTAAAAGTAAAGAATAACTCACCGCATTCTTTGACATCACCATCCGTTGTTGTTGTTGTATGTGACATTGCCTATTGAAAATGAGAAAAAAAATGTAAATGAACAATGTAAAATTTGCCAACATAAAAATATTTAAAAATAATTGTACACCAACCGTGGGTTAATCCGACGGATACTTTTGCAAATATATAGTTTTTGTGTGTTCGGAACTATCACACGGAAAAATATATAATAAATAATGTGGAATTTCACTAAAATTCTTATAATTTTCTTATTTTCAAAAGATGGAAATCAGGAAATAAAGAAGTATGTGATAGCTGAACTTAATATCTTGGAAGTTCTATGGGATAGTAATTGAACCGCTTTTCACACCATATAACTTCCCGGAAATTTGTTATTTGAGCATTTATCAACCGATTTTAATGAGAAAATTTCGTAAATATATTTTCAAATTGGTATGAACAGTTCCAAATTTCTGGGGAACATCTATACCGTGGACAGTTGTAACATGCAAATTTTGTCATTCATCAATCGATTTTAATGATAAAATTTCGTATTTATGTTCAAATTAGGATTATATGAACACAGTTTTGATCAAAATTCTAGAATATTTCATCATGAAATTTAATTTAATTTAAAAATACAGATTGATAAATGGCGAAATTACAACTTTCCAAGAAACAAATGTCCACCGGATATTGATTTTAATAGGCACTGATTTTAATAGTCACATTCATTTATAATCCCGTAACTTGAACACATACATATATGAAATTTCCAAAAAATCTGTTAGGTAATATGATCAATATGACCAGGAATCAATTTTGTCTCTCCACCATATGAATTTAATGTTAATTTTTTCCGATAACTTTATTGAATTAATTTTAAAATTATGAAAAAAAAAATAGGGTACTTTCAATTTTTAAAATCCCACAACTTCCAAGATATTTAAGGTGATATAAAATTAATAAAATCATTAAAAACGGAACAAACGAACTTTATGTTTTGCACAATTAACGCACTAAATAACAATATTTTGTTAAACAACAATGAATGGGAAATTTTATATAGGAAACATTTTTTGCTTAAGAACATAAACAATTATTTATTTATCTTTAAATATTTTAAAACACATTTTATTCGGACCAATTCTGTTAATATTTGTTTGAATAAAATGTGTTTTTAAATTTAATGACGAATAGGTTCGATCGTTCGGGTTTGATGAGGCCGCTATAAGTCTATAAGAAGCCGAATAGGAAAATTATGAGAATTTTAGTGATGGGATATTGTTTCAAATTTTTTCGGATTAGCTGTTGTTCGGATTATAACGCACGTTTAGTGTGTGGATGTCACAATATTTTATAATTTTATCAATAACGTTACAATAATGTGTAATTATAATACGTTTTTTCTCATTGACTGTTTTAAACTATCTACAAATACAAATTAAATAATAATTTTGGACATTTAAGAGGAATTATGAATGACTAATTTTTTTTTTTTTGTAAGTATATAATCATTTATTTATTTATTTATTCATTTGTCAATAATGTAAACACACACACACACACACAATTATTGACATAGTCTATAAATGAGTAATAATCATTGTATAAAAATTCCAATGTCACAATGCATATTTGAATATTTTATTATTAATATTATGTACGAGAATTTATGTATTTATTTATGGAGAAACTCGTAGACTCTATTTATATTACGTTAAATATAAATGCTTCCTCAGCATTACCATACCACACCATCCACATACGTTTTTGGTTTATACTATAATTATATTACGATTTGGTCGTTGGTATTGGTATAATAATATTTTGTTATGTAATTATTTATGTATTATAACCTACAAAATATAATGGAAGATGTTGTACATAAATGTTTTATATGGGTCATTCACATCGTAAATTTATGAAGCCACTGTTAATGAACAGAGGTATTCAACGTTGGTTTAAAAAATTTGACAATGTGGTGATGAAAGTCTTGAAAATGAACCACGCAGAAGGGCGCAAAGTCAACGCTTGATGACACTGCATTGAGAGTGTCGCTTATGGAATCTAACCCTCGCACTACTGTTCGCCAAGTTATACAAGGATTAGGAGTTAGTACAGCAACGGTATTATGCCGCACCGAACCGCACCATTGACAAAGTCAAACAGTTGGATTAATGGATTCCGTCGCATGAATTGAATGAAAAGCAAAAAACAAAACAATCGTTTTGGAAACTGCAGTTTTTTTTTTACTTCTTATTTGAAATAAAGGAGAACCATTGTGGAACAACGAATTATCTCACCTGTGATAAAAAATGGATCGTTTATGACAATAGGCGTCGTGCAGCGCAATGGTTACATGCAGAAGAAAATTCAAAAACAACATCAAAATCATCGGTATACCCTAAAAATGTAATGATTACTGTTTGCCGGTGGTCTATGGGCGGGAAATAATTCATTATAAATTTTTAAATGCTGACGAAACAATATAACAGCAGCAGAGATAGAAATTGAAGTTATTTGCATAAAAACAATTACGTTAAATGCAGATGAAAAGAACCCATTTTGCTTTATAATAACACAACGACCACATTGTTTCATTGATTGTCGCCAACAAGTTGGCCGAATTAAAATACGACGATCTATAACATATTACATCCACGACCATATCTCCAACTGATTATCACTTTTTTTTAAAAAACATTTGGACAACTTTATCCGTGATAAAAAGTTCATCAATCTAAAGCAGATCAAAAATGACTTTCAATGTTTCATGGACACCAAAGAGCCAAATTCTTATGAAAATGATATCCAAAAACTAGTAATAAGTTGGCAATACCATACATCAGCATCGGTGTATGGTCTACGCATATTGTTAAAGTATTAAATCAATATACACAGCAGATTCTCGAAGATTTGCATTCTTTGAACTGATCCTATAGGACCTCCGTTTTATATGAAAATATCTTCTTTTGAAAATATCAACTGTGCAGCCGGCGTATAGGAACTATTAACGATTGTCGTTTTAATGATGAATTTATTAATAGATGTTAAAATTTAATCAGCGAGGATTAATTTCAGGAACTTGCTGATTATATTTATTGTGAAATCAGTAACAAATTAATTTTCGTAATGATGTAATACATCATGACTTTCAGTTTTTATTTCAAAAAATTTAATTTTATTAGACATTAATGGATGTTAAATATAAAAATAAATAAATAAATGTCTCTGCGGCTATGGGGGGGGGGGGGATACCGTGTTAATGTAACGATGTCAACTTCGAGCCGATCCATTCAACTATCCAATTTTGGACTTCTTTAACAGCAATGGAAGTGTGCACCACTGTTCGGCCGTACTGAATCGATCTAATGTTAATCATAAGGTACTATGTCTGCCGGGTGATTGAGCTGGATGTGAAAGCATTCCACTCCGGCAACGTGTGAACACCGACTGTTGTCATGCAACGACATTACGTTTGTTATTACTCGATATTGTGTGTAAAACTTGGTTCAATTTGCATCAATTAATGTTTTAATACAATTAGAAATTGTAATTGTTGATAAATGAATAAAAAATATACAATAATATAAATACAAATTGTGATGATTCAATTTCAATTCCCAAAAAACTTTATCGTAATAAGAAGATACACACACACTCAGTGACAGACATAAAACAAATTATCATTTTTATTATAAACATTTTTGTGTAATTTTTTATTTATAAAAAAAAATTAAAGTTATTTTCATCATTTATTTTTTAATTACGTAAGTTTTATAAACAGATTTATAAACTACCGCATTATTTTATGTATACAAATTTATATTCTGGACCATTCCTTCCTATTCATATGCCTACACTCACTTCTTATTACGCGCAATTGTACCTTGTACGATTAAATATACACACAGTGTGTCGTTTAGATAAACAACCGCCAGTTTAGGTTACAAAATATAGAAAGCACATTAAAAATTATTTTTTAAGTCAGTCCTACATCACGGTTGCGTCACGCGTCCTGCTTTGATGGCAGGAACATCATCATAAAAAGCTTCTTTCATGACAGTTTTCCGTTTTGGGAATAGAAAATAGTCAAACGGTGCTGGATCAGGCGCATTCGGAGGGTGGCTGATGAGAGAAATTAGTTTTTTTGTCATCAAAAATTCATTCACTTTTTTGGGGATTGACAGCTAGTACATTCTAGTGCAATAAAAGCAGCTGTTTTTCTCTGAATATTCGGGTCTAACACACAATTTTTTCTGTTCTGGACGTCCATTTAAATCCTCACGACCATTTTGAAAACGTGAAAACAAAATCATAAGACATAAAATCATCATCATATAAATTTTTTTCTACAATTTGTAAGTCTTCGCACATTTTCCATTTCCAATTTTAAAACAAAAATTTAATATTTGCATGGTGTTCCGTTGTATATTTTTGCGACGCAAGCATCAAAACTACTAACTACTGGCACAAGCGTTTAACTGTTAAAACCGGTCAACCGATTTGCATGAAATTGGATGTGTTTGAAAGAGGAATGTTGTGTCTTTTAAATGATGCCAACTTGACACTATGTATTCTATTTTTTAAATTCAAATTGCAAATCATTTAATCGACACACTCTGTATTACTCACAATATTATAGAGATGATGCAAATTTCATGTTTTGTGATTTAATAATGTTTGAAAATTATATGTTAATGTTTTAAAAATTAACCTAAATACAATATATTATTTATTTATTTATTTATACAAAGAAAACATGTAATTTGAGGCTTAGGTCTTCATTTGTGTATACGTACAAAGGAAATAGGTTATTGCAAAAGAATATAAAACATCCCATCGATCACTCTTACATATCGTTTCATTCGACACAACACCAATATTCGGAAGAGTATTAAAGAAAATAATAACTTCATTATGAAGCATCAAAGGCACAACCGACAAAAATATCCGTTGATAAGGCAGACTGAATAAAATTGCCTGTGTCTTACTCTATAGCATTGACAATCTTTAATTGCGTAGACTTCAGCCTGGCAGTTCGATGTATCACCGCACACACAGTGAGACATACGTATAGATCCAGCCAATGTTTGAGTGCCAGTGTATCACTTCCGGAGACATCTGGATCTTTTAACCAATTATATATAAATTATCTGTATTGCTCTTCATCATCGATATGTACAGTTGGATTTTCTGAACGAATTTCATTTCATTTTCGTTGAATACAATTACTGAAGGAAATCGTCATTCCTTTTTTTTTCATATATGCATAGTGGAATGAGATTATTTCACTATACTTCCAGATCGATCTCCTCTCACCGCAGACTGGAGTAGTTGCGTAGTTTATTCGTGGTAAAACCATGGGGTATGGGGATGAGGGTTGCTAAGACCTCAATTTGCCTACTAGCCCACACAGACTTCATGGCCTTCTTCATCACATTTTCGATGTTCAGTTTCTGGTCCAGTATTAAACCAAAATATTTTGTCTAATTACAGTACCAACACTGAGATCCAGTCAGTAAGACTGTAAGAATGATATTTTTGACGAATGGTGTCGCACTGTTGTTTTATTTAAATTAATTGATAGTCCCTCTATTTCACACCACTTCCCTTGGCATGTTAAAAAAACTTCGCATATAATCTTATTAATGGTTCTGTTTTACCTACCAGTAATTATAATGGATATGTTGTCAGCGCATTGCCTTTTAAAGTCGTTATTGTTAAGATGCACTAGTAGATAATTATAAGTATAGCAATAGTGCTGTTTAGGACATCATCATGAGAAAACCATTTGTTGTACTCACAGTCATAGTTATTTATCCCATATTTTCCATTATAATCCTCTTTTTTTAACATGTTTTAGATTGCACCTATACACACATTGTCAAATATATCCGTATGTTCCTTGGGAAATACTTATATGAAGTGTTCACTAAATTGTAGAAAGCTTCCTCAAATCCATAAAGGATATTACAGGACTATTTCCTTTGACTCTATAGCTCTTTTAATACTGTGTTATATGTAGCGCCGTAACAGTGATCATAAATCACACTTCTGATAGACAAATATGATCGGGGTGCTGTGCGGGTTACTCTATAATAACCAATAAATTTTATATAGCCGGTCTATTATTGTGTGACTTATCGTTAGTTTATCGCTAAATTATAAATGTTTGTGTGTGTGTGTGTGTTGCAATATGTGTATAAGAATAACGTTTTATTACTTATTCTGTATAGTTTCTTAGGTCAATAACTTTTCTTTATCAAAACTATATTATTATAATTTAACAACCATTTAAAAATTTATTTATATTATATTTTATGATTTTTGTACTATTATTTTATTAATTATAATAACAATATAAATTATAATAATAAAGAAATATTAACAATTATTCTGTTGCTCTAAATTAAGATTTGCTCTATTTACGTGATATTATAAATAATTGAATGTACGTAGACTAAATATATTTAAAAGAGAAGCAAATCCATTCTGGACATTTATATACAAATACAAATAATGTTGTAATAAAGAAATCGATTTATAGGGTATTTTTAACAGTGATACCCTGCGATGTGATACAAATTGTTCAATTATTATACAGCACTTTTTACTCACTGGCGGACGAGTCTCATTGCTGTATATGGAAATGAAAATAATCTTGCGATATAAGTATAATTAATATAATAAATATCCAAATTTTTGTCAGGTTTCATGGAAACAAGTAAACAAAAATTGTTCTGCGTTACCATTTGTAACCAGGTCCTCATTAGTCTTGATTTTCCAAAAACTCTCCATATTTTTATAAACAGCAATTATAAACCGTTACAAATTTCATCAAAACATGGATGAGAAATGAGTAATTTTCCGGTGTGCTATTAGTATCTTCAACCGGCAACGAACGAGTTTTCCGAATTTCAGCACATAAATTCGTTATGGAATTTCATTTTTAATACAACAAATTTCTTTCAAATTGAATGAACAATGCTTCCACACCTTTACAGAGTTTTATTTTCCTGATTTATATACGAGTAATAACAGTCTCATTATATATAAGGAATGCCTCTAATTTGTAAGATCGCGCTATTATAGGGAGATCGATTGTATATTGAGTATAAACGGTTTGGTTTGGAACAGAGACGGTGTTGAACGGAGCTATTCTGCAATCGAAAAACAGAAATAATATTTATTTCATTTTGAATTAAAAAAATATGTGTGTGTGTGTGTACAAACAATGCAATCAAATAATCTACTTTGACATTCTGCAGCTCCAGCTCCAGAAACAATTCACATTGATTTGCTTTATTTTCTGTCATTAAACTGACGATTTACGGAGTTAAAAAGTAGCTGTATTCTAAATGTTGTTGTCTGCGGCAGAAATTAGCAACAGAATGTGATCCAGAATTTTTCTGCAGCTAATGTATGAAATTCTGGACCAGAATGAAAATTCTGTTTTATACCAAAACGCAGCTTTTGGACCCAACAAAAAGGCCCATCGTGCTCTCCCTATACGAGTTAATCCTTGATGGGTTTGGTATTTACGAAACGAAACCATAGATATGTTTTGTTATATATGATCCGTTCATTGTGGATTTCGCATAGGTATGGACATTCATACATAAGTAGTGTGCCATGCATGCCATGATTCTTCCGACAAGGAATATTTAGCACACAAAGTGAATTTGTAACCAAACGCATTTTGTGCGAAGGTGATAGATTAGCGTGCAGTGACCCGTAAGCAATTGAACAACCAATCTTAATTTGTTTGTGGGCAAACCCAGCAATGAGGCATCCGATTCTCCATTTTGGTAACAACCCACCTGTCGACAGTTGCCACATTGTCTCCATACACGATAAAATTCTTAAATACACCAGAAATAAATTCTAGAACAACGACCACTGTCTGGAAATTAAACACATCTTGTACAAACTCTATCATTAATTATCTCAAACACTGAATTTTAACATTATGAATACACCAGAAAGAAATTCTATAGAACTACTGCTGCCTGGAGATTAAACACATCTTGTACAAACTCTATCAGTAATTGTCTCAAACGCTGAATTTTGACTTCATGAATACACCAGAAAAAAATTCTATAGAAATACTACTGCCTGGAAATTAAAAACATCTTGTACAAACTCTATCATTAATTATTTCAAACAAAATCCAATCAACAATGTACCAGCGAACTCATACATATCGGTAACAGGTAGGAAAGGCTCAGGATCGATGAAGGTGGATCGTGTACAAGATCGTGCAAGCATATCAGCCTCTTCATTACCCGCAATACCACTGTTCCGCAGCCGGTACCCACAAAAGTACTGTGCCATTACGGTACCATAAGTTAATTATTACACGTTTCGTTCTCGTTAATGACATTTTGTTTATGTACGTACGTGTGTGTGTGGGTGCGTCCTCACTTTATATACACAAAATAGATTTAAATTTAAATTAATTAATTAATTAAAAACAAAAATAAACCTCTTAAATTTAAATTAAAGTAAGTTTTTCGCTTATATGTCTTTTTCAATACCGCATAAAAAATATAAATAAATGAACGAAATAAAAGTAAATTCTTGTAAAAAATGTAAAATGCAAGGCTGAAAAATTTTTCGAAAAAATTTCCCTGAACAATAAATTATTTTAATTATTTTTGATAAATATTTAAAAAATACGCACACACACACACACACACGCACATTTAATCAAGGAAAACAAGTTTAATTTATATGTGCACGAAAAATGTAAACAAACAAAGATATCATGGTTTTTTTTTAATTATATTAACAACAAAAAAACCAAATCCAAAATATTTTGATTTTTTGAGGTTTTTAAATAAAATACTTAAGCACACACATAAACTGGTTTTGTAAATTTATGTCGTACTCTGGAGTCGTTAATATACTTACGTTTGCGTATTTGTAACACATATTTGACACCTTATTTGTTTTAATTTTTATTTATTCATATATTTTGCTATTTATTTGCAAATGCAATTTTTATATAGGTATCATTTTTAATAGCTAAAACATGTCTCTCTCTGTGTGTGTGTGTTGTGTGTGTTTGTGTGTGTGTGTGACTAAATTAAACAATAATAAAATTAAAACAAATAATAATTTCTTAGTAAATGACTATCATTTAGTGTTTATTTTATAAAATTTTTAATTTTGTTTCTTTTCCTTGTTAAAATTAATCATAATAAAATGATCAGAATTATATTATAGTGTGCACGACGAGCACATAAATGACGACAACACATTGTTAATTGTTTATTATGTGCTACTCTGCCTCTGCTACTGACTGAAATAACGATGATTTTGTGTCGACATAAATATTTCTATTGTATAATAATATTATTAGGTAAAGACCGAACCGCACGTCTGGTGTGCGTATATTTGTTAAATAGTTTCCCAGTTAACACAATGGTAAAAGGTACTTACCCACACACAAAATGGACCACTTCAAATTTAACTGCTACATGGAATTTACTCAGAATGGGAAACCCTTTCAGAATTGGGTTGTCAAACTATTATTTCTATAGAATTAATTCTGAATGGATTCTGTATAAATTATTGGCGGGCATGACTTAGTGCAGACCGGTCAATATACGATACGAATGTGATATAGATTCAAAATAATTTACAAATTGACTTCTCTTCTTTTTTCAACTCTATCGGAGCATTACCTCGCGATAAAAGTGTGTCATTTACTAGAGTAGCGATTACTGTATTGCGTATAAGCGATTCTGGATTCATTCATGAAAAATAATAATATTAGAATTAACTTTTTCGATAATTTCTTCGATAAACAATATATTTGAAAATAGCAATTGGACACACAGATATAGAAGAAATGTATATTACAAATGAATTTCCGGAATATTTGCATGAAAATTAAAGAAATCGGTAAAATATATTTATGTAAAGTATCGAGTTCCTGCCCCGGACAGGTGATCGCAACCTATGTGGTAATCATGATGGAACAATATCTGGTGCAACATGTGATCATGGCATGGCATTAAAACTCTGCTGTACTTATTACTTATAAACACACAAAACAACAAATACAAGTCATTTCTTTTTATTCCCATCAGAAATGAGAAAACGAAAAGTAAAAAATAACAATGTATTTCCCCTCTTGCCAGAAATTCTATTACAATTTATTACCATTATTAAATTCACCATTGCTCAACTCTCTCCTTAATTTACTCATACTGTTTTTCATACACAAATAAATAGTTTTTCATTGAATAGTACTAAAACGAAAATGTATTTAAAAAATTCTCATGATTTCTTCTGATTTTTGAGGTTCCCATCCGTTTTCATTTATTATTTTTAAAAGCTAATTACACCACACTTAGACACGGATTGCTTCAAATTTACCACTGGAATCTGACCAATTGAAACCAATTGTATGGTATTGTATCAGCAAAGCATAATTTCCAGGCAGTGATCTTTTCCAAATTTGTTTCTGGTATATTTATGTACTCCGAAACCAATATTTCATACAATTTTCAATGTTATTGTATTTTACTTACGTACTCCATGACATTAAAACCCAGGTGCGGTTTTAGGCTTCGCCAACACGCTTCTCCTACCGGGCTCATATGTAGCTAACGTCTTACAATCCCAAATTGTTAAAGTCGTTGTCCGTTTTTCGTTGCTTGAGTCGTTGCCGTTTATCTTGTCCGATCCGAGGCCGTGTTGTAGAGTTCATAAATGGTAATTTTTCCGAAGTAGGTAGTTAACCATACGTCGTCTAACCTACTTAATATCATTCCGTAAATTCGTAGGAAATATACAGCGGTTTACTTCACCTCTACCGAAAGCAGTTGCTGCTGACTCACCGGTACTGTGTAATTACTGAATTATTAACTAAGTTTTAATCGGATATTACTTTCACACAGTACTCCATATAGTAATTCTAATACACAGCTGCCATATTGTCCAAGGCTACTTATTTAATATTCTTAGCTAACCCATTACAGACAGTTCCACTTAAAATCACTTTATCCTGTCTTTTGACATATTCTGATTTTTCTATTGGGAACGGTCAGCATTAATTGGTTACATTTGGTTTTAACAACTCATTGAAAGTAAGAGGTAAAAGGATTGCCGGCACTTAGACCGGAGTAGATCTATTTTGGTTCTCTCTATAGTTTGCATGATATTGTCATAAATGCGGAGCACAAGAATATCATCGTTTTCCAAACACTGCGGTACCACACTTATTGGATTTGGTATATAAGTGAATTATGTTCACCTTCTTTCAACCAATAATAAACATGTTCTTATTATAAAATTAAATAATTTATGTGTGCCCGGGCGCCTTTTTTTTTTGTTGGTCTTAATGTTGACATCATTATAATACAGCAATATTTTATAGGTACATAAATTGGAAATAGTGTTTGCACCAGGCAATCGATAATGGTCTTATTTCCAATTCATTTGCGATAATTGATGGAAGAAGACAGTTGAAAGGTGTGTTCAGAAAATAAACCGACTTTATGTTTAGCGTTTCTTTCTTCTAATTTAGCGGCATTAACTGTGACTTTTTTTAGACAGATTATCAATGCAAATCTATAGACTCAATTTGATTGCACCACCTTTCTGTTTTAACAATTTCAATTGTATAATTTTTTGATACACAAAATAGTGCCATAGCGTTAAATTTAATTAAATTACATTTTTTTCCATATAGAGCTTTAAATGTTTATTGATATTTGAAAAATACTAAATTGTACGTTAATTTAATTTTCCTTTTAAAGAAATTTTTATTTATATATTTTTTTAAATTATATCCTCATCGGTTTTTTTTTGGAAGATTTTTTGTTTGATTGCGTCATTCGTTGTGGTAAACAATTATAATATAAAATAAAATAAAATTGATTAAATTTTGATAAAAATGTGATCCAATAATTAATAATAATTACATATATGAGACCATCGAAAAAATTCCACGCATACGTCACAGCAATGTGAGTGAAAAATTATATTTTAATATTTTACGCAACGCACATCAAATTAAATACAGTGCAAATACAATTTATTAAATTTCGTTTGACCAAAAAGGAATGTATTGTGGCACTCGAAATGAATTTGGTTATAGTGTTACAAATATTATTCGGTGCTTATCATTTTAAATGCTTAAATCTAAAATATCTGCGTGTCTCGTTAGTTACTATCGGTTTTTAATTTAAACAATATTCGTGCAATATTCTATTGGGAATATTTCCGGTCTATTGTGGCACTCGGAATGAATTTGGTTATAGTGTTACAAATATTATTCGGTACTTATCATTTTTAATGTTTAAATCTAAAATATCTGCGTGTCTCATTAGTCACTATCGGTTTTTAATTTAAACAATATTCGAGCAATATTCTATTGGGAATATTTCCCGTCTATTGTGGCACTCGAAATGAATTTGGTTATTTGTGTTACAAATATTATTCGGTACTTATCATTTTAAATGCTTGAATCTAAAATAAATCTGCGTGCGATGTTACATTCAAATGTTATCAGTAATATCACAGTAATACAATAATTTCTTAATTGTAAAATTAAAGCGTATAAACTTTATGTAAATATATTGTCTAAACCAAAATGAAAATATCGATCACATCGTTCGCAACGCTCAAACGCACATTCAAAATCAACAAAATACTTTATCTGTTCCAAATGAAACATAAATATGAAATAATATTGTGTGTTTGTGTGATTGTGAGAAAAATAATGTATTAGTATATTTTTTTCTTAATCTAAGGAGTGCCATATCTAGTACATACATTATATATAGATATTAAAATAATTAACCCAGGTCACTCAACCATCCATTTAATCATTTTTAATTAATTAAAGTCATAACCTTTCTCTCGACCCGTACTTCTTTTTTTTTTTTTTACTCGTATATTTTACGCATACAATTTATATGACGATATAGTTTTTATAATCACATATATTTTACTAGTATAAATACTAAGTAAAATGTAGTACACAATTATTACATATATATACCAGGTATAGGAGTATGAAGTGAGCCAACTCAAAAACATAAAATTTTATCGTGTTAAAAATGTCTAATTTTGTGCCTTCAACAAACGATTTGCGGGTATCATTAGTTTTTTGTTATCATTTAAAGAAAAACGCAGCTGAATCTCAACGAATGCTTGTAGAAGCTTTTGGTGATCATGCTCTATCATTAGCAACATGCAAAAGATGGTTTCAACAATTTAGAGACAAAGATTTTGATTTGAGAAATGAAGAACGTGGAAGACCACCAAAAAAGTTTGAAGACAGTGAATTGCAAGCATTGTTGGACGAAGATGATACACAAACTCAAAAACAACTTGCAGAAGCCTTAAATGTAGATCAAAACACAATTTCTAATCGTTTAAAAGCAATGGGAAAGATTCAAAAGTGTGGAAAATGGGTTCCACATGAATTGACTGAAAGGCAACAAGAAAATCGAAAAACCATTTGTGTATTGCACCTTCAACAATACAAAAGGAAGTCTTTTTTGCATCGAATCGTGACTGGTGATGAAAAGTGGATATATTTTGAGAATCCTAAACGCAAAAAATCATGGATTACACCAGGTAAAGCAACAACATCGACTGCAAAACCAAAACGATTCGGTAAGAAGAGAATGCTTTGTGTTTGGTGGGATCAGTAAGGTGTGGTGTATCATGAACTTCTGAAACCTGGTGAAACTGTTAATACGGTTCGCTACCAACAACAAATAATCGATTTGAACCATGCATTATTAGATAACCGACCAGAATGGACAGAAAGAAAGAAAAAAATCTGTTAAGGTAATTTTGCAACATGATAATGCACCAGCACACAAAGCAAAACCCGTTCAGGATACGATAAAGTCGCTTGGATGGGAGCTGTTACCACACCCGCTTTATTCACCAGACTTGGCTCCTTCGGACTACCATTTGTTTTCATCGATGGGACATGCTTTGAAAGAACAGCACTTCAAAACATCTGAAGAAGTTGAAAATTGGCTATCTGAATGGTTTTCGTCCAAAGCAACACCATTTTTTCGACGTGGTATACGAAAATTGCCTGAAAGGTGGTTAAAATGTGTAGAAAGCGATGGAAGTTATTTTGAATAAAATATTTTTGATCTTTCTATTCTAAATAATGTGTTTTTCTTCCTTTAAAAAAGGCTCATTTCATACTCCTTAACCTGGTACACTGAAACACATATAATTTTATATATTATTATTATAATTGCTTTTGGTTATATTGTGTCGCAGCATATATTGTACTATAATAAAATGTTACAATTTTACATAAAAATATTTTATGATTTATATTTTGTGATGATAATTTTTTTATATTATTCTATTTATAATTTTGAAATAATAATAACCGTTAAAGAACGAAAAAAAAACTTATGACTTATGTCAACATGCCTATTTCCCGAATTTATGCGACATTAAGAATATATAACTTAATTAAAATAAAATATTAAATTCGTATATTGATAACTAACTGCAGGCACAAATTCAAAATGTATCAATAAGTTCAATTTAGAATAAATTGTGGACACAGATTCGGAAAACCATAATTATAATATAAACAGTTTTTTTGGAACATATTTGGTTGTCCACGCATGTCTTGCATCCTTAACGGTGTGAGTTTATGCTTATATACGTAAAGGACGAATTAATGAATCATTTCATGAAAGTTTCCTTTGTACAAAACGACGAAATCTCCTTTTTATTATTGATTCAAATCTGGTCACACATCGCCCACTCGCACCGCATAAAATTGTTTGGTCACACGCCGACATTCAAGAATGGAAAGAACAAATGTAAATGCCCTGATACAAATACGAAACAGTAAGTTCACCATTAATAAAATTCATTACAAAATTTAATATTTACCTTTTGCCAACTATAAATATAATCAATATGTGTTAACTAAAATTAGGTCTACGATCAAAATAGACAACAACTGATATTTTCTTCGTTTTTAAATATTTTGCTGTGGAAAAAATTTTGTAAGAACAGAAACAAGTGGATAATCGGATGTACTCAAAGTATGGTGGATGCAACAGAATTTTCCAATCTATTTTTACGAGTTTCTGACGAGTTCCTAAAGCAATGCTGTGGCGAGGCATTATCATATGAAGCAGTATGATGTCTTTCCTATTGAACATCGTATAGCGTCTCTTTTCTCGGAGTGCTATTTTTAAATTATCCGCCATTGCTTACAGTGCCTCTCAGAATTTAACTTTTCGTTCGATTTCAACACAGCTCAAAATTTATTGGTCCTCGAATGTTTCACCATATACACAATATATTCTTATTCAGTCTTAACTTGGGTTTACAGGTGAAGAGGGCCGGTTTTTCGAATTCACAATATACCCTTTTTCTTACGTTGTTTTCATAGAGAAGAAGTTTCTTGCATGCAGATAAATGCATCGTGATGACTCGATCATTCAAATGCTTCTCACTTAACTCATGTGGCCACCCATCTCGAATAATTTCTGAAATGGTTTGTTGATTTTATAAAAAAAAAAGAAGATTTTGTTCCTATGTGATCTTGACAGTATCGTCGTCAAAATCAAAGATGGTCACCCATATCGTGTCTTATCGGAAAGGCCTAAATCACCTATTTGAAATTTTTCCCCAGCAATCTTTTGCATGTTCTATCTGAAAACACTGTACCAAACACTTTCAATAAATTTCAACACGCTTCTGTGCAGCATTTCTTTCTTGTCCTTGGGCATTCGTACTAAACGTACAGTGGCGTAAATAAACTTTATCAGTAGCCATATGGTTACACGATCATGTCTCACTTAATACTAAAATGAATCATCTACGTTTTAGTTCATTTGCTAGGTCAATCTATGTATTCATTCAAATTCAGGGATAAAAAAAAAATACAGCCAAATATGCGTCAAATGAATATGAGCTATTCGCCAATATTATTGAAACTTGTTGTAACCGGAACGGACAGAATTTTCCGGTACACCTAATATATTACCAAAACTCATCCAGATTATTTCTCAAATTGGATTAAATTTTAATATTGGTTCAAAAATCTTTCCCAATTTTCCTATACTATAATTAAAATTACATGCAATAAACAATTTTACTCTACAAAATATATAATTTATGAAAGCAAAATTACAATCTTTTCTGATGAATTCAAAATTTTGATAAAAACACATGTTGATACTGTTTTGTTCGACAAATTACCGGAGCGACATTTTAATATATATGAACAACAATGTGTAATGACATCTATTCACTGTTGATTTGGTTGATTTATGTATTGTGAACCGATCACCTTAAGAAAGAATGTTAAAGTTTCATGACAATTCTTCAAGCAGTGTCGTAACCCAAAATACAACCCATTATAAGTGACAGTATAGTTTTTGTGTGTTCCTGGGTGTTTGTCGGACAGACGGTGTATAATATTTGTAAATATAATATATATATTAAATTAACTGACACGTAAATTGGGGCAATTTTTATGGTCATTTTATTTTTTAAATACCACGGAAATATCCATTAGAGTGCGACGGAAAAATAGGCGTATTAACGTTACGTTACTCTACGCATACAATTAAAATTTTTGTTCTTCTAAATTTTTCCATATACACACAATTTAAATTATATGTTTCTTTAAATAAATACATGTAATTATTCGAATCACTTGACTTAAATTGACTACAATATGACATTAATAATAACTGACAAACAAAATATAATATATACTAATAAAAAAATGACTAAAGAAATTGATAAAAATTGAAAATGATAATAAATTTTTTTATGTTTCATTTATTTTTGTATTTAAAAAATAAACAAAATTAATTAATAATAAAATTGTATTAGAATAGAATCGGTGTGTATAAGATAAGAAATATATATGGACACGCCGGTTTTACCACATCACGACGCCTAGCATTGTTCATAAAAGAATCATTGTTCTATGTCTGGTGAGCCGCTCTATTATTACTTTCAATATACGGTTCAAATTCAATCAATTGCGTTAACGATAACGATGACCAATTATAATTTGGTTTCAACAATTCAAAATCAACCACACCTGGTCTGCGGTCACAGGTAACACCAAATACACAGACAAAAACTCCTTCCCATATATATATAGCTATTGCATTTTTGTAGTCTATTTTATTGGTTGCTCTCTGGATAGCAGTGAAATGTTTAAATCGATTGTCAAAAATAATTTCCTTTGCTAACTTTCAATTAAAATTTCCAAATTGTACGTGATTTACGGGTCGAATTTGTCTAATGTACATGAAACAATATAGTTAAGATGTAATTTTGAAATAGCCATTTAACTTACTGGCTGGTTATAAACTCATTTGACGGAAAATAAATAAAAAATACATTCTCAGCCTTTATTTTATCGTGTGATTATAGCATTCGCGACCATTATCGGAACTATTTAGTTCTTGTAGCCTGTGCGACAACGTTCAACACAGTCAGAATTATGTTACGATATGAGTCAGCTTTCCGATTTAAATACTAAAATTTAATCAAACTCGTCGGTTTCTGTAGCAACGTTAGTCTTTTTATGACAGTGGAAACCATATCTGCGTTACTTTGGAATCAGTCTTCGTTCATATAAACGAGCATTGCTTTAAAATGGGCACATCTTCGAATTTTTTCCATCCCATAGCTTTCCGTGTTCACATATCAATCAAAGTGGTGTTGAATCGTTGAAAATTATCTTAAACACAATTGTTTAACAACAAACTTAAGTACAATTGTTTACATAAATTACGTTCACCAATAAGCTTTAACTGGTGGTCTGGTGTTGTGATGCAACAAAATCACTATTACTACTATACGGTTTTAATTCAATCACCGATAACAATTGGTTACGATCTCCAGGTGATAGATTACTTCTTTTCATGGAAATTATATGTTTTGAAGTCGATTTTACTGCGGTTGATCTGAATCAGTCTGTAGCATGAACTCTATTAGGATTCGAATTTTTATGACCCCATTAACAATACAAAAACGACTTCATTTGCTGTCATTCAATCAAAAATTCCAGTAACGAGGCGCTGCCTCGTTCCTAACATTCACATAGATTTTCATTTCCTTTTAAATTTTTCCATTATACGATTAGAATAATTGGGTTTTATGAACTTACATTTGATGATGGTGCCATCGTCTAATAACGTGTGCATTTTTGTGTGGTCGAATGTTTAGGTGATTTTTCATGTAGTCATTTGTCATTCACATATCTAAATCACGTTTTTCCAATACAAAACTAGACATTTTCAACGATCGAAAAAAATGTTGTTTACCATTGTTTCAAACACATGACACATAAACAAATCTTTGAGCCATAAAATATTTGATAATTTGGGATTATTGTTGATTCGACACGTCATATATGTACACCTATTAATGTCTGGCTCCATTTAAAGTAACATGACTTGATGATGATGATGATGATTATGATAGAGGGTATGAATAGCAAAGCCAGTAGAGACTTATGTGAATGTTTAGGATTATGATGACGGTTGTGGTACATTGAGTGGAAATAAAGGAATGAAAATTCAGGAGCCAGTGCCCGACACAAAGTGAAGAAGTAAGGAAGATGACGACAGCGGTTTTGATACAATCCGGATGTTACAGTGTTGTAAAATATGTCACTTATTGCCAAATAATTAATAATTTTTGTACGTTCATATGTGTCACACTCGAAGCTTAAATTGTGGCTATGTTTTCAAACTATTTGTGTATTATGCCTACAAATGTTTGTAAATAAATTTCCTCGAAGAAACGTGCGTGCACCAATTAGTAATAAATGATTGGGTTTTTGAACCAAGTGCAAACAAATACACAAGTATTGAAATTCATAAATGAAGCGGTTATATGCAATGCGGGTATCAAACGAACAAACTTTGAGGCAGAGTGTGGTGGTAGGCATTACAATTAAGGACCCCCTGGAGTGAAATGTACAGGTTAGCAGGACCAAGTGAAACCCGGTTTAAAACCCGCCGAGTGGCGAGGACTATTGTTGTTCGTCTTCGAATGCGTAAATAAATTTCTCCATGCCATTTTTTGTTTAACATTTACGTTTCAATAATTGTTTTCAGAAATATTTGAAATATTTGTTTCAGCTCAATTTTTTGTACTTGTTGACTTGCATTCGTCGTGTATCGCAAGAGCAAGGATGTGGCTTATTTGTCAAAACATAATAATAACGATTAACGAAACAATCAATGTCAATCAAATAATTTATAATTTATGTAACTTTTACGTAGCCATAATTATTAATTTTTTATAATAAAATAATAAAAATGTTTATAAAATTTTTATTGATACTTTTCTATAATATCTATAATATTATTTGACTAATTTGACTAATCTAAAAATATCTATTATAATATAACTTCGCTATATATATATATAAATTAAATTCTATTAATCTTATCTCTCATAATGTGAAATTACAAAAAAATAAATAGGAAAATTAACAAAACCAATAAAAAAAAAACGCTAAAATCTTATCTTATCACAAATTTTGTTGGAGCATTTTATAACACAAAAAAATTATAAATAATATGGTGATAATTATTTTCATTATTTATTGTAATAATATGTTAAAATTATAAATACACCCATGGCAATATAAATAAAGACACTTAATAATTGATTGGTTATTCATAAATAATTGTGTGATATATAAGCGGTGACAGCGCCAAACTTTCTGATCTTTGCTTGCAACTAATTACAATAAAAACATATCGATAGATAAATAATAGTTATTGAGTTTACTATTTAGAAATTAAACTTTTAAAGTTATAAAATAATATTCGTATAGAGCGAAAATCAATACAAATATATGGTACACCACATCATTTAGCTATAATACAATCCCAAACGATTATTATCCGGGCACTGCTAATGTTCATTTCAATTAAATTCACACAAGTGCATAAGTTAATTCAATGTATTACGAAAATGTATAGAAAAATTAAGAAAACATCTACGACTTTTGATAATTGTAGACCAATTGGTAAATTATTATAAACTCCCATGCGCGAAGTAATTTAAAAAAACATTTGACTGCAGTGAATGTTTGGTTAGATGCCATATAAAAAATTCTACTTGGACTAATAAATTCACTGGTCTACGTAAACATATTCTCTAAAATCACATTTTTCCTATTAAATTTACTATCTTTTTTGCTTAAAATTCATTTGATATTTATTTTTAATTGCACAATACATTGAAAATTAGAGTTGATGTGGACGTTGATATAATAAAACCGCTATATAAAATGTAATACAATCAATAGAAAACAATTCCAAATAGATAATAATTATTTGAAAAACATATTAAAAACAAAGATATTTATGTGTGTAAATGGTTTTGGAGTGTGATTGATAAGACAGTGTGTGTGACACCATACACGACATTCACAAGATACCTATAGTAAATTGTAAACCTTCATTGGGCCACCGGAAACTGTCTCAATCGTAGAGTATAGCTAAATGCGCACTACTGTACGGGGAAAGGCTGAAAACAAAAAACAAAGTTAGATTGGGCGAAATGTTCTGACTTATGACAATCAAAAGAATTTTTTCAACACCCAAAAAGATGAAAAATTAGTCTTCTGACAAGAATACTTACAGGTAACTGCTGGCAGATTATGGAAACATCGAAATACGAATGATAAATGCAGATTTTACGTAAGAAATAAAATTGCGAAACACTTATCTACTAGAGACACGAGATAATCTGTGATATTAAGTGACCCCATTAAACCCACTCCATAATTCAATAAAGAAGCAGGAGTGGAGCGTGTGTGGTGAACGTTAAAGATGGTAAACGCACGATTATAAACGAACGATGATGATGGACACAATATATCTTTTATATAGGCATAGCAATACTTCTATAAAACCACAAAATTTATAATCTTAATCTTACTACTACTCTAATCTTAATCTTATGTAAACAGCAACTCCATATCAATCGTTTTAAAAAAATCAATAATTTTCATTAACGAAATTCATTTTTTTGCATATCGCAGATGGCAATGCGTTGTGTTGAATGTCTTTAAGTTCATATATTGTTCAAATTGAATTTTTTAACGCTGACAAGTTGTGATATACGTCGTCGAACTGCTCTACAATCTCTCATGTGTTATGCTTTGACGATTCTCTACGAATCCGCTTGTGATTTGGTCGTCATCAAATTCATCTGCGGACAACCTGAACGTTATTCATCTTAGTGGCACAAAATGTTCACAAACCAATTATAATACTATACTGTCGATATAAATTTTAGCAGAAATGGTGTGAACGTTTAGGCAGTCCAGGTAGGCAAACCATTGACAAAAGAAAACATAAAAAAAAGTACGTAATTTCGTGGGAATTTAGAAAGAAATTGTGAGTGAGATTCATGGAAATGGAGCTTGGAATACCAACAACAATATTTTATCTGGAAAAAACTGGTCTACGAAAAGAGAATTCAATGTTTGTTCCACACTGATAATCAACAATTGAATCGAATTGATCATTCCAATCAAAGGAATATTAAAAAAAAAACGCTGAAAGTGACGGTGGTGTTTTACAATACAAACCAGAAAATAAACGCTAAAGTGTGGAATGACGGTCACCAACAGAAGAAATCTCATTTGATGAATTCAAAAATCATGTGAATTTTTTTTTTACCCTTCCAACGGTACTGTCCACAAAGAATTTGTTCCAAGTGATACAGGGCGTTTAATATTTAATGAATAACTTGCTGTATTTGAAGCGTTTCGTATAGACAGCATTCACGCGAGAGCCAGACAGTTTTCCATTATTACATGCCAATGCCAACGTCTTCTTCTCATCGTGCAAAAACTATACTATGACTGATTTTGTTACTTAACCTCTTATTAATCACACTGTTTGCCAAAAAAAAATTTGTTGATGACTTTTGTTGTTACAGTTTTTTTTTTCCTTATCTTATCAATCCATATCTATTTACTTTTTAATATTGTTGAGCAGCGAAATCAAATTCAAAGAAATTCGCTATTATTATTGTATCGTTTAAATAAAAACATATAATATTACGAATATTTTTATATTACAAACATTTAAAGTTAATATAATTAATTAATTGTTTGAATTTCTTAATATTTAATTGCAATTAATATTATTATTATTTTCTCTATTTCAGCGAAATAAAAATGGCCAGTTTACGTCCATTAAAAATAACAACTGTTGGTGACGGTATGGTTGGTAAAACATGTTTACTAATAACCTATACACAAAATGAATTTCCACAAGAATATGTACCGACTGTGTTCGATAATCATGCATGCAATTTAAATGTGGATGGTAAAGATTATAATTTAACGTTATGGGATACAGCCGGCCAAGAGGATTATGAACGATTAAGACCATTAAGTTATCCAAATGTACGTACACATTTATGAAAAATTTTTAGTTTAATCACAATTTATAATTATATAGAATTTATATTTTTTGTAATTCATTATAATATCATTTTATAGACGGATTGTTTTCTATTATGTTATTCGATAGCTAGTCGAACATCGTATGATAATGTTTTTTCCAAATGGTTTCCAGAAATTAGACATTTTTCACCAAATGTTCCGATTATTCTTGTTGGTAAGTATATCTTAATTTCTATTTATTCTTTTATAAAGCTCAAAGTATATTATCAATCTTTAATTACAGCAAGTATATGAGGTCTCGCTAAGTCTCATACACCGATTTCACACAAAATATTTAAGTTATGCATGTTACGTCAAGTGGAATTTATACGGTATCTATGCCAAACAATAATTATAGTAATATTGGTAAATTATACCACCATGGGAATATATAACAAAAACAAATATAATCGATTGGTCTGCAATTATCGAAAACTAATTGTGTCCAAAATTCCATTATTTTTATATGAGTGCGATGATGGTGTATGCAGACATTTAATTGATCTTTGAGTAACGTACAACGCCCGACTTTCAAAGATTGCCGTTTTTGTTTATCAATAAACGAACCAACAAACAAATAGCTGAAAAATTTCATTATTAAAATAAATACCGAAAAATTTAACTCAAACTAAACAAAGTGGTAGTGCCTTTCAGTAGGACTGAGACTCAACCGAGTAAAACCGTACAATATAATAGCATTTACCAAGAAGAGGGAAGTCAAATGAACACAACGGCGCAATTAGACTGGACAGGGTGGAAACCAGAAACTAAATATCTATAAAGGAATAACACTAAATAGAATACTTATTTGCAACAAATACACTGAATCGTGGAAAGTATAACGAAGTATGCGTTAATGGTGTCCAGAAACCAGCAGGTACAGCTTGAAGATGTAACCCCGCTATATTGTGGCACATGATAGTGAAACCAGCAATTACCTATATGACGCAATAGTTTGATAATAAAATGTTACAAAGTAGCACAGTCAGGAAAAATATATAAAAATTAGCATGTCCTATGATGTCCACAGATGGAAATGTGTAACGACAGCAATAGTGGTGCCATTGGGCTTGTCCCCAATACATTTTAAAATAAATGAGGCTGCTAAAGCATTGTTTATCATTCATGTTTAGCAGGAAAGGATTAAATGGGTTTAAAAAACTGGAAAAATCTCTACTGGTTTTACCAAATGACGGTACATGATAAATAGATATGACTTTGAGAAAAAATCACATTAAAGGCAGATAAAGAAATACCTACTGAACATTAATTTTGTATAATGTATCAGATAGAACAATATGCCATCATATATGGTGCACAGATGGTTAAAAGATCAATATTGGCACGGGAACTAGAGTATTTGGTCCATGCCCAAGTGTTTTTCAAGCAGATAGAGGTGTATGCCATCGAAAGATCCGATCAATTTACCATTGACAGAAAATATAGCAATAAATCCATTACAATTATGTCAGCAGCAAGTCGGAGTTGTAAGTAAATACACTATCAATTGTGGACTAGTGTAGGGAGGCTGTGTAAATTTGGATAAATGAACTTGACAGAAACAATAAAGTAATAGTAAACCGGGTGTCTGTTCACGTTGTTATAGTGAGAATTGAAGAAGTGGAGCAGCAAGAAAGGGATCAGAAACTCTCCATTCATAGCACCTGAATCTTTCTGGACCAAGCTATATGGAACAAACATTCTGTCTTAAGTTAATCAAACGAAATTTTTGGGGGTTTCAATCCAAAAAGATCAAAAATCTGTGTAATGTAAATTTTGACAATCTACAAAAGCACCCAAAGAACATCTGCTCAAAAATTCGCAAAGGAAGAGAATATCTGAGATCGTATAGCTAGGGTGACGGCGAATTGTCATCATTGAACCCACTCCATATCCTGAAATTCATTGAAGAAGTAATTTTCATACTCAGAACAAGTTGTATGTATATGCGAGTTTAACACTACTTTGTTCACAGCTGTAGCTGTTGTCAATGTGACGATGGTGAGATTGATGTCGTTCATCTGTTTGAGCCTCTATTGCATCTATTGCGAAACATAATTGTAGACCAATTATTTTTTTTAAACTCACATACCAAGCCATTTACCATCTTGGCTACACAATGTTAGATATAGCAAAACGATTAGCGGCACTATTGCACAATGATGTGACTTGGTAGGAAAAGGAAAAGAGACCCAAATAGTGGTCTGATTCGATATCTATTGAAATATTACAATACGTTAAATTTATTAAACCTATTTTAGTTTGAGATTAAATAAGTCTTTAGAAGAATATTCTGCTATCATTGAGATTGATTCCAACACACTTTGCTGCACCATGTAATTATATATTATTTATGCTAAGAGACACCAGTGGCATATAGTGAATATACGGCTAACGAAGTTACCATAAGTCGAAAAAGGATTACTAAAAAAGGATATTACTAATGCGAAAAATTATTTTGAAAGATGAACTTAAAATACCTATTCAATACTCTGAAAGTATTCAAGTTAAAATACAATTGTAAAATACTTAAAAGTATTTGAAATACATTGTGTGATATTAAGAGTGGCTGTTTAATAATCTACAATTTTAATTGGTGTCATTTGGATGCCAACGCAATTAAATCGATTGAAAGAATTATTTATTTATACTATTTTAGTTTTTTTGTTTAAATTTACAATACAATTTTTCATAACTAAAATTTTTATTGAATTGCATTAATTTTTTTCTTCACTCATCACATTTCAGGTACAAAAAGTGATTTACGTATTCCAAATTCAGAAAAATTTGTAACAACAATTGAAGGTAAAAAATTAAAACAAAAAATACGTGCCTATGGAATGGTTGAATGTTCAGCAAAAAAGAAATTAAATTTACAAGATGTTTTCTATGAAGCCATAAGAGCTGTTGAAAAAAAACCAAATGTTAAAACACGTATCTGTACACTTTTGTAGGAATTGGATGATATATTTTTATATATATATATATTTTGTAGTATCGCACCAACCAATTTCTTATCAATAGAATTTATATAAATAATTAGTAATTATATATAGCTTAAAAAAAAAACAAAAAACAATACAAAATATCGAGTGTATATTCAACGCACACCATTCCGTTGATATAACGTGTGTAAAATAAATATTAAAATATTAGAAAAACGTATAATTTTTTGGATAGAGACGAGCGAGTAAAACCCTCGCGGCAGAATAATGTTCAAAACATAATGTGTGAGCTTCATCAACCTCAATTCCATAGATGAAGATTATTATATATTAACCTAACGACTTCAACTTTAACATTTTGCTTTATAGTAATTGAGCGGTTGAATGAAGTTTAACTAATTCATGCATGCGTGCGTTACGAATCATTGTAACATCATTTTATAATGTGTTTAAATTTCTATTTTTATCATAAGAACACACATGTAACGTACGCCACCGTAAGGAACACATTCTACTGGAGGGTTTTACACATTAAAAATTATGATAAACAACAATTTAAATTTCAAATTTTGTATTAAAAGGAAAACATATTTTTTTAATCAGCCAATACATTAATTGTTATAAATGTAATACAAAGTTAATTTTTATAAGTTAATTAAGTTTTTTGAAAATATTGTAATGCGTAACAAAAAATATTGCTGTATTCTGTATTACTTGTATTGGATGGTTTCTGTTATATATGGAGATTAGTTTGCAACCGCTATCCATATGGTCACCACAAACCAAATCTTTATTTGGTGGGATCATTAATAGTAACATAATTTATATGAGCTTCAGAAATCTGGTTACGGCTGAACGTTATCAGCAATAATTTGAATTGAATTTAATGATTACTGATGCGTAATTAAAATATGCAGAAAAACGTAATATCACTAAATATTTTTGTGGTAGTCAAATCGAAAGTAGACCTATTATAAGAAAAAAATGAATTTAAATATTCACTTACTAAAATTGATTTTTACAAATTATAATCCATTTGAATTACGCAAGCCAATTTGAGGTTTAAAGGATTTTCATTTTTTGTATACAGAATTGCAAATTTAAAATCGATTTCCAAACTTTCATAGAAGAGTTTTTTTTTCTTTGAAACGATTAACGTGCGTTCAAGATTTGAGGATCGATTTTTTGTTGGAACGATTTATAAAAATCTCTTCTATGAAGGAATGGGAATTGATTATATAATTTGTAATTTTTTGTATACAAAAAATGGAAATCCGTTAACACTATGACAAATAGATGATAATTCTTAAAAGTCGATTTTTCCGCCAGATTTCATTCGGTGAACACCCACATTTTTTTTCATAATTTAGTCTTAGTATGCACCCCAGGTTATCGACGAAAAAATGAGTGATATTGAAAACTAAATGTTATTTCTCAGACTCATTTGTTTTAATATTCAACAGAAACTATCCATAATACAAGAAATTATTTGTGTAGATATTTAAAGAATTGATAACAATAAAATATTTTGAAAATTTAATAAATTCCGATATTATCGATATATTATTTATATTATCTTAATATTGCCATATAATAAAATATAGTGCCCTCATCATCATTAGCATCAGGCATCATCAAGTCACTTGTTATTCCAAGTGGAGCCCATATGATGGCATCTATACATTCATTCGCAAAATATACATTAAAATTGGACATTTACTCTGCAGCAATTTAGAGAGTTAATAATAATTCTCCAAATTAGTTTGCAATTAAATTGAATGATAGATATTTTTGTTGATTCCATTATTAATATTTTAATTGGCCAGCCCATTATTAAATTTTCAAAATCTATATTTTTATTAAGAAAACCTACAGACATTCAATAATTTGGATTTTATGACAAACAGCAAAAAAAGCAATAACAATTAATCAAATTAATATTTTTGATTCCGGGATATTTTATTTGGTAATAATTAAATAATTAATAAATGCATTACGAAAATTAATATATTTTACTATACCAAAGTTTATTATGTTTAAAAATATTAAAGAAATGTATGTTTTATTTAAATTAATTATAATTTTAAAATAATATAAATATTTAGGCTAAAAAATCGATACCGTTTTTGGAAACTAAAATCTCAAGTAGCAGCTTCTTTTTTTATGCCAGTAAAAATATACTAGCGAATAATATGTCAAATGATTTATTTAGCCATAGCACAATCAAAAGATGATGACTAAATGTTAAGCAACAGCTTCGAAATTTTTATTCCGAAAACGGTATAAATTTTATTATAATTTAAGATATTAGAATTATCATAGAATTAACGCACACAGACGACACGGAAGACTTATTGAATTATTAAAAGTAGATAAACTTTTGCTCGATAAATATTGTTGGCAAGGCGGTAATAAATTGGAAGCCTAAAATAATATTAGGATAATTTGTGCTAAATGTGTTTATATATAAATTTAGGATTAAATTTTTCAATATTTATAATCATCCTGGAATTACATTGTCACGGTTTGTGTGTTTGATAGTACTTTGTTGAGTAGAGCGATATTATCTATAATAATATAACTATTGGATTAAGTTTGTATTTTGCTGGAAGTTTCTGTTCGTCGCAGTATAGAAACAAATTTATTTGCAGAAATTTGTACGAAATTTATAATAATTTGTCTTTATAATTTTATTCCAACATGCGTGAAACTAGTTATAATTTTTGAATTTACTTTTCAGTTTTAATCTACTAGTAAATTATCCTAATATCATTTGTACCCGTTTTTAGACAAACGCTTTTTCTTCTTGGGTAGAAGTTAACCATACGTTCATTGGATTCATTCTCTTCGGAATTTAACCAATTACATTAGCGTATTTTATTTCTATCTTTTTCAAATAGTATACTATTTTCAATTCCACAAAAACGACTTAATTTAAATTATTATTTAGTGCCAAATACGTGTCTCGGGTAAAAATAAGAAAATTGGAAAATAACGATTAATATCACACACACAATGACGACGGCTTAGTGGGCATTTTCCAAGAAAACAAAATAAAGTTCCATGAAAAGTTGAAAATGTAGAAATGGGCAGTTGTAAAAGTGTATATCGTAAAATCTGTGAAACCATAACTGTGGAAATTATTAGACAAATAAAATGTTTGGGTCCCATGATGTTGAAGAAATCTTTTGAGTAACTTTTCTATGGACATCCACCCCGGCTGCATATCATTGCAATTCCATTTTCACATTAAGATTCACAAAATATTCGTTATTCTAATTATTATTATAAAAATATAAAATGTGTACAAAAGTGCACAAAATTCAACATTTAAAAAGTGTACATTTCAAAGGCAATCCTAACAGTTGGCCACCACTAAATAGATATACAAAGTCACTATGTAGTTTACACAGTTGTACATGTACACAGTCCGCATGTACTATCGATCTGAACAAGTGGTAATCTGATGGAGCAACATTTTTGGTGACGATTAAGGTGGGTGTAGTAGCACATCCCATCCAAGCGCATCCCACGTTACTTTGCCCGGTTTAATCATTTCAGTTTATGGCTTATTATAAGTAAATATTGTCTGTTGTGGCGATTTCAGCTTTCTCCAACCTGACCTATCCGTAGCCAACGTCTTCCAATTCCGAATTTTAAGCATCTTCATTTATATCACACTTCTTGTCTGTCGTGTGTTTATAATTTATTCTATGATTATTATAAAAAAATTTAATATAAATTATGTTGCATTGACATGCAGCACACATCTTTTTCTCGCATCAAATTTTATTCCGCTATAGGTCACAAATACATATAATATTTTATAATAAAAATAAAATAGCCGCATTATCGCTTCGAAGCTAGCTTAGTTTTATTTAAATTTGTAAAATTGCAAAATTTTTAAAAGACAATAATAATAAAAACTAAAATAATACATGTGCTGCATAAATGAGACATTAACTTTTAATTTTAATTTTATTATAATTTATATTTTATTTTTTTTTTGTCTGTAAATTACAGTATTTATTTTTTATTTATATTTTTAATTAAATTTATTTTGCTATTTTACTTTATTATTATTAAAAATGTTTAAGTAAACTATTATTATAAAGTTATGTTAAATTAAGAAGGGCCGCTCATTCGATTGCACATTGTACGTATGAAATAATGTTGACATAATGTAACAATGATTAAACAATTTGCAACAGTTATGTAAAATATATGTACACACAAATTTTGTGTATAATTAATTCAATTGTAATATTTAGAACAAGTGGCCACCGTATATTTTATGACGTCTTTAAAAAATTGAAGTATTTCATTTCATTATTATAAAAATTATACAAAATTACAAATACAAATGACCAACAATAATTATTGCAGCCTAAACATATACTTAATGTAATATAAAACTATATCGGATTAATTTAATATAAGAACTGCAAACCATTGAAAAGAAAACAGCACCCTATACGCATAGAAGATGCTGGAACAGTGTCTTATAAATCATGCCTGTCCTAAGGTATATTATGTTAGTTGGTCATTATATAGTTAGTTAGTTACTAATTTACATTTCTTTATGATTATTGAATATTGCTAAAATATTAATCTAAATTTTATTTTACTTTATTTTATATTATTATGTATTTTAGTTAGGATTATAAGATTTAAAATTTATAAATTAAATATATGAAAGAAAATTGTGTTGTATAGTCAAACAAAAATGATGTAATAAATATTTTATTCTTATATATATTATTTAACTAGTCAATAAATTCAATAATTGAAGAATATATTCTTTAAAATGTTGTATTTACCACGCGTTTTATTTTAAACAAAATCGTAGACCAACCACAAGAAAATCAGAGAGCTGGTAAACTCTTTTAACATTACATGGGTAATTTGTAGGAAACCTGGATACATCTTGGTGGGTTATGCAGACAAATGCACAGTAAAATTGAATGGTGGGATATAGTGCCGAAGTTACAAGAATAGAAAGATGTAAAGTAAGTAACGAAAATGCGAGAAAGATTGAAAAAATAAGTTTAAAGTAAGAGGAAAGCGGTCAACTAATTGAAAAAGTGCATGAGTGCATCGATTAATAAAATGGAATTGGTCAAGAACTAAGTAGAAAACAATCTTAACATTCTCCTTCTGGATCTGGAGACAAGTCCAAAACATTTAACAGAGAAAGTTGATATAGATGTGGAGACAGTGGACATAGACCTTCAACCGCATACAAATACACAGGCTGATCACTAAACAACACACTGGTGATACTGCTGTTGCAAGCACCCTGGTCTTATCGAGCAATTATTGTAAGATCTGTGATATGAGAGAATATTCATCCAGAACGAGCATTATTATCAGCAACACATTATTTGTCTGTCAGAAATTTTAACACTCGCCCTGTCACTAATACTATATTATCAAAAAGAACTCACCGACACATTGCAATAAAACAGGTTCAATTGATTTTATGAGGAGCCACACTTGCACCAGTTTATACAATGGCCATTAATTTCACCAACTACAGTAACTACGACATGTACCAATGGATGGATGAACAATCTGTATCCTACCATATGAACTCCTCTCAAAAAGAATTCCATAGCTATATTCAGTCCACACAGTCGTTCTCTATTTTGATCGATTGATTTGAACATCATTTTTTTTACACTGTGAACCTAAAAAGTTATCATTGCAAATAACAGTTTTTGTGCAACTTGTGTGTTTTAATTGCATCATCCTGTTCAATGCTGATGATTGAAGCAAAACCTAAAGTTCATTTACGTTCATTGCAACGATTAGACGTGTATTTGATGAATGAATATGAATAGATAACCGGTAGTACGCACTATTGGATAATCAGCACTATGAACAAGCATCTGTAGAATCAATATAATCACTTTCAGTACAGTTCTGTCAGCAATAGCTGCAATGAAATCTATCTAATTTTAATCCGATAATCCGGATCGGTGAAATCATTACAATTCAGAATTATTGTATTATCAGTATTAGTTTTAATAAAATGTACTCTTTTATTATATAGTTAAAGCATCAAGTCGTACTTTTAATTGTATTCTTTACGGAATAATACTCCTATTTCTAGTCTCAGAAATGCATAGCAGTAAAAATATGAGTATATAATTTGATTTTAAAAGTGAGGGGTACACATTTTCTGTATAAATTTAAAGTAAAAGTAATTTTATTAGTTTTTTTTATTATAAACGTTTAACAAACAAAATATTATAGGGTAATTTTATAGCATGAAATTGATTGCAGTAACTTTTAATACAATATAATTATAAATATATATACGAAAAAATATAATTAAAATAAAAAGAAATGTAACTACTTACAGATACAGCGCAAATATCCAATATCCATAAAGGAATATAGACTACAGAACAAATAGAAGATTCGTTTGTCTTCTATCTGGCTGGATCGCACAAATACCGATATACCGATACCGCGAAACCGACACCGTCCCGACATTTATATAAATTGCTAACACTATAAAAATATTAAGAATTAATTATTATAGATTTAATTTTTGGTTAAAAAATGTTGAATATATAATTTCCTTATCAGACACACAAATTTTTATTTCTTTATACAAAGAATTTTTCCTTTTTTTTCTTTTTTTTTCAATTTTCATTCAAATCATTTACAAAACTAAAAATACACTTATAATAATAATTACTATAATTGAAAATTTAATAAATTTTATAAATTTTATTAAACAAACACAAAATTAATATTAATAATTAGAAAAAAAAAAATACAACCTTAAAATAAAAACAAAAAACACAAAGAAATGAAAAACACAATGGGAAAATATTTTGCATTTATTTTATCACATTTACACACTAAAACAGAGTAAAACTATAATATATTTATGTTTTATTAATTTCATTATATATTCTAAAATAGTAATTAATTAATACATTTACTTTATTATTATTTATTATACAATTTATCAATTAAATAATAAAACACTTACTATTTCTTTACCATAAGATTTTTACTACTACGAACGAAACGAAACGATGCGTGTGAAAATAAAACTAGAATGTAAATGACGCATTTTTTTACAATTCCAAATATATAAAACAAAAAATAAAAAAAAAAAGATATTTTTGTTTTGTATTTTTTTGTCCATCAAAATTATTGCACTTAAAATT
This sequence comes from Bibio marci, assembly GCA_910594885.2. Taxonomy (NCBI): domain Eukaryota; kingdom Metazoa; phylum Arthropoda; class Insecta; order Diptera; family Bibionidae; genus Bibio; species Bibio marci. The sequence goes on along the minus strand of OU343116.1, from coordinate 13,511,353 downwards.
TAAACTTTTGTTTTCGAATTTAAATTTGAAAAAGTCGGTCTTGTGTCGTATGTTTATTTTTTAACGATTTTTCAGATATTATTATATTTTTTTATTTTAAACGGTGTGAATTAATTAATTATTAAATAACTCAATTTATTTCAATATCAATTGTTATTTCTTTTGTTAAATTCTTTGATATATCTTATGCTCTATTTCTGTTAATTTTAATACTATTGATTAGATAAAAATGTTATTTTTGTTTTGAAAGTACTACTAAGACCTCAGAGATTGTACACATCCTTCCTCCAGACTCCGAATTGAAGCATTATCCTAATTTTCATAAACCAGCATTATCAAATGCTGTGTGAGAAGTATAGATTGAGAGATTATATAAGAAATCCTACTGCAGTTAGAAAAGTAAACATCGAAAAACATAGGAATAATTGTAAAATGTAGTAGATATATTAATAATATGAACTCACTAAAAACGTATGATCAGTTAATTAAAGCAGCTGGAATCAGACAAAACACATTTTCTGTTGTCCAAATATAAACAGAAATAAATAAATAAAAAGCAATTCACACGCAAATTCATAAAATTTCACAATTCTTTTATTAAAACTAAACCCAAAAAATTTAATTAGAAATTGGGTTTTGAAGAAAATAATATATTCTAGTAAGAAATTGGTTTTTGAAGAAGATATTACATTCTAATAATAAAAATATACGGACGTAATTATATGCGTACGTTCTTTTTAATATTTTTGACAATCCACTTACTTTTTGTCCATGCCGAATCTTTTTATTTTTGTCTCAGTTGTCACTTTACTGCACTAGTGCACTCACACCACACCATCACACTCAGCACAACACAATATTTCTGTTTTCATAAAGTCGTGTATATTTACAAAACAATGTTATATTATTAAAATTAAATATAAAATGTAATAATATTCATTCGAAAATATCTGTACGGCCGACGAGTTTTAACGAATAATTAATAATAATAAAAAATAACTACTTTAATTGTAATCAGGTTTAGAGTACAGCAGCCAACTTGTATCAAAATCATAGTTAAAAGTAAAAAGTGAAAACAATAACAATGGCTTCTTCTGACAGAGATAGAAATGAAAGGCATAAAATTGCATCATCTGTTAAACATATACCAAAAGATGCTCAAGTAATAATGTCTATATTAAAAGAATTGGGAATTAATGACTACGAACATCGTGTAATAAATCAACTTTTGGAATTTACCTATAGTAAGTAAAGAAATAATTAAATTCTAAAATATAACACAACCGTGGATGTGTGAAAAACATATATTACAATTGTATTTCTATATTTTTTATAATTCATTATAGGATACGTAACATGCATTTTAGATGATGCAAAAATCTTCGCAAATCATGCAAAGAAAAAAATGATTGATTTAGATGATGTTAAAATTGCTTCAGAAATGATATTAGACAAGACGTTTACGTCACCGCCACCGCGTGAAGTACGTATTAAAATTATTATTATCACTATTGTTTTATATGAATCTGATCACACACATTTTTCATTTTATTTGCTTTAATTTATAAAAATTTTAGGTTTTATTAGAATTAGCACGTAGTAGATCGGCGCCATTGCCACCAATAAAACCTCATTGTGGTTTACGTTTACCACCGGATCGTTATTGTTTAATAGCTGCTAATTATAAACTTCGTCCATCATCTAATGCCAAAAAAGTATTATCAAAATCAGCATTACCTACGCCATTCGACAATCGTGGTGCAACAAATAAACCACCATTCCCATCAAAAGTCACATCATCGTCATCATCAGTTTTTCAATCACCAACGACTACAAATGTAACATCAAAACGACCACCTATATCTATTGCTAATAAAACACAAACTGTTACTGTACCAAAGCCAGTTTTTAAATTTAGTACAACACCAAAAACTACACCATCAACTGGTAATATAAAACCACCCGACGTTAAAGTGGCTGTTGACGATGATGGTATAGTTGTGTCTGGAATAAAACGAAAACGTGATGATGACGATGAATTTGAAACAGTTTAATTAAAGGCATTAATTTAATTTTATTTTAAGGACAAAAAGAAAATTTAAGCTTAATTTTACAAAATGTCAAATAAAAAATTAAAATAATTAGTTTTTTAAATTTCTTATACAAACACATCCTAAATCCATAATTTGAAGATATTCAGAACCACCATTTTGTAAACGATAACAACATTCCGCTAATTTATCTAAAATTACACCTTTTTGTTGATTTGTGATGTCAGCACTATAAACAATGTATTCATTAAGTTGTTCAAATAATTGTCCAACACTATATGCTTCAAAAATCATTTCACGTACATAATCTTCTAATATTGTATAATTACCAGCACTACAAACTTCCAGGTATGCACTTAAGAAATGTTGTGGTACAGATCCAGATATTTCTAATATATCCGATTCAGTAACAATTATATTTTGATCAGCAGTAGCTTTTAAATGATTACAACATTGTAAAATTGTAATTGCACGTCTCATATCACCACCCGATATATTCACAATTGTTTGTAAAACATTTTTATCATCTAATTTAATCATTTCTTTATCACATATAAATTGTAAACGTTCAATAATTTTATCTTCACCAAGTGATTTAAAACGAAATTTTGTACAACGTGATGTTATCGGTTCAATAATACGTGATACATAATTACATACTAAACAAAAGCGGGTTGCACGACTTTCTTTTTCCATTGTACGACGCAACGCAGCCTGGGCAGCATGTGTCATAGAATCAGCTTCATCCAATATTATTATTTTAAATGGTGGACATGGTTTTCCACTGTAAATTATTTAAAATTAAGATTAGTGAGCGTATTGTGGTGGTATTATGTTTTTATTTTTATTAATACACATACAATAACTAATTTTAAGTTAAATTATCTGATCATTTCGGTATCGAACTAATTTTTGTATAATGTAAAACGTTTGATAAAACTGAGTATCGTTTAGAAAAATTACATTATCTGTTTAAAAATACGTTCAAAATTTACATACAAAATTAATTTTATTATTATTTCTAGATATTATTTTTATTTGGGTATAGTGCCACTAGAACATTGCAGTCAATTTGGTCAATTACTCGGAATGTGAGGTATGTGAGTATATAGTATAATTCACTAATTGATCCGTAATTATGTTTCGATAGATATTAATTATTCTTATTGGAGCTCTACCCATAGCGTTGTATGTGGTGACACTGTTAATCTTTGAATACCGTCCAGAAAAGCTCATAAAACTTAACAAGAAAATTACAAAATAAAAAATTAAAAATAATGCATTCGTTAAAAGAGTTCCCATTACAGGTTTTGGAAGTTTGTAAGAATATTTCAAGAATTTGCATGAATTTAAAGCTTATACATATTCCACTAAAACTTAATTACCAAATTTGATGAACATGTGTCAAAAATTACTAATTCTGTTTGTGATAATGTGGAAGAGTCAGAAGAAAATGTTATTGCGTCCATTAAAAAGGTTCAAACCTTTTAGTTTTTGATTTGTTTGTGTAGCCTTCTATTTGCTATTCTATTCAAGAATTTTTAATGACATCACATGGAAAGTACTAATGATCAGAGAAATTAAAATAATTTTTATAATATGAAAAAAAAAAAAAAACATTATACTCACTCTGGCTTTACAGAACTAGCAGTTAATTGTGCAAAATTTTTAATTTTTGTACGTACAACATTAATGCCACGTTCATCCGATGCATTTAATTCTAATATTCGATCTTTATAGATATCACCAAATAATTGATGGGCAACAGCTAAAATTGTACTCGTTTTACCGGTACCAGGCGGTCCATATAATAATAAATTTGGTAAATCAGAATTATTTAAACATTCTTTCAATACGGCCACAACTTCATTTTGTTCAACAACATCATCCATAGATTTGGGACGACTGTTTGAAAACGAAAAGAACAAAAAATACAATTAAATAAATTATTTGTAAAACATAAATGCCAGCCAGAAAAATGTAACTTACTATTTTTCAACCCACGGTTGTTGCGTTTTCTTTTGTTCATTTAATTTATTTGTTTTTATTTTATTAGTTGTTTGTGTTTTACCTGTCTTTAGAAATGCATCCATTATTAATAATTATTTTTATTTGTTTTCTGTAATTGGGAAAATAAATGTTCGGCCCAAAAAAAGAGAAAATTTATTTATTTGTTGTTTATTATTTTGATTTTTATAATATTTTCGACTTTGCGGCGGCGGTGGTGACAAGAGAAGAGAAAAATAGACTACACCACAAAGGGGAATAAAAAGTTTTACCGCACAAATTGTATTCAGCATTTTACAACTGTCATTTTGGGCTTTGTTTACAGATTTAGTTTTTAGTTAAAAAAAAAATTGAAAGTATTCGATTTTGAAAAGTTATTCTCACTATCAATTACTGTATCACAATGGTATTTTACTATATTTATTAACACATTAATTAAATTAATTATTAATTTAAATAATTTAATTATATTTAATGTATTATTATTATTATTTGTTATTTGTTTATCGTCCCGATTACAATGACCATATTTTATTTAAATTATTTATTATATATTATCGAATTTTATATTTTTACATTTACTTGATTGAATACTTGCTGGCAATTCTTCAAACGCAGCGTTTAATCGGTTCGATTGAAATTAAATTGAACAGACCCTCATGAACGAATAAATTTATGTCAAAAACAGCTGCTCGATTTTTATAAATTGAAAATGGAATTTTTTTTTAAGCTGTGTTTTATTTATTATTAAATTTTTGTTTAATGTTTTTTTGCAAGATAATAAAAGATAACCAAAATCATTGATAAATGTTGATAATACATATTCAATTAATATATGTGATAAAAGATAAAATATAAATTCAATTAATAAATATATAGTTGTTTAGTAAATTTTAAATATTGCGAAACAAATTAATAGTGATTGTCGGCGAGGTGTACTTGTTGTTGTTGCCTAATAAAGATAAATTTATTACTTTCTTGTTTTGGTTTGTTTTTCTTGTTTTGTTCCTTTTTGGTTGGATAAATATACATTTTTTTCAAATATATATATATAAAATAATCGATGATGTAATTTTGTTCCATGTATTTATAAAATAATTTTCATTAGTAATTTTCTTGTATTCGTTCGTACTATATTATTGTAAAGTTTGTTGTCGGTGAGTGAAGATCACAAGTTTTTACTAATTAATTTGGGTGTTGTCTTTTTTTAAGTTTTTTTTTCATAATTAAGTAGCTGATTTATTTTACACCGTTTTACTTTCTATTATTAATTATAAATTCAAAAAAAAAAAAAAATACTAGAATTGTTTTGTGTCTAAAAAATCATTTTATATTTAATTAATTTTTTTATTTAAGCTTATTTTATTGTAATTGTTAAAATATTTATATTTATTTTAGTTGTGCGCACAAAAAAAAAACAAAAAAAAACCAAAAAACCACAAATCAAAAAATAGAAGTAAAATCAATTTAACAATTAAAATTGTTATTGATTTGGCAATTAAATTAACGCCAACACATTAACTTCTTTCAATTAATTTGTAGAATAGATTTTTTTTGGAGATTCCAAAATGAGGTTTGTTGTATTTCTATTTTTAATTTTTTAATTCATTTTTCTATGTATTTAATATATTACATTTCCTTACACGGGCAGCAGCACATCGTATTTATAAATTCAATATGTAACACAAATATAATAATTGATGATTTGCATTATGCTCTATTAAATTCCACATTGTTTTTTTAATGCGTAAATTATAAATAACTAAACTAAACGCAAAACCAATTAACGAAATACCTTTGCGTGCAAGTAATAAAATAAAAAAAAAAGAATATATTATTTGCAGTAACACAATTCCCGTTTAACATTTTTGTGCCATAACTAATTACGTTTTTGAATTAAAAATCTATTTACTGACCTTGGTCAATGGCAAACTCAAACAATGTTTAACACACAGAGACACCTATTCCTACTGCTTTGCTGTTTTTTCAGTATTTTTGTTTATTTTATATTCTATAGTTAGCTTTTGCACCAACGTCTACTACTACACTAACAATTACTTAACCCAAATTGGTTTTAGAGACCTATCTGCGACATGCCCTTTATTATATTAATAAATTCTCAATTACAAATTTTAAGTTATCTATTGTTCCTACTGTGTAACATTTAAAAAATTGTTTATCTGCTGCCATATGGTTTGTAGTTCTTGCCAATTAAAAACCATCTGGGTCTATTGAATACACAGTATAAATTGATTATTATTATTATATTTAGAAAGTATTGTGATCAACAGAAATGTTCTTTAAGCAAGCTGTACAGCGTATCGTGGGAGATGTGAGCAATATACAATACCATCATCCTATTGGAATACCAAATCTATCGATATGGATATCATTTAAATGCTATTATAGCAAACAGCTGGTATCAATTTTTCATTTGTTATTTGAAAAGGAAACAATATATTGTCAAATATTCGAATCACAATCAATAAACTGGTCCATACATTGCGTCTGTCCTTTTTAAAACGTTTCCCCTTGCTTTTGTAATCAACTTCCACTTTATATAATTAAATTTATTAATGTATTATTATTATTATTATTATTATTGAATTTCATGTTGATTGAGATGCCATTGAAATATCAATTATCTATTATATTTTGAATAACATTATTTGCTGTAACATTAGTTGATGATGATTAGATAACAAATTGCTTTTTTTAAATGTCACATGTATATGAAAATAAACAACAAAAATTATTAATATATATTTCTATGTGGTATTTAGTTTAGTGGTCTATCTCTCTTGCTGGCAGCATCAGTGAATCCTTAATGCTATTTTTATTATTATTAATTATTTTAATTTATTAATATATTTTCTAGTACAAGTGAAACACTGTTAACCAGCGAAGAAAATCGTTTAAAATCGGAGATTGAATTGGCTGATGAGATGACGACCATCAGTAAAGAATTGGATACATCAACACAACAACAAAATGATGGAATATTTTCCATTTTATATTCTATATTTAAAAAAGTTGCAATTGTTGGTACTGTTTATTTTATCGGTTATATGGGTTGGTCATTTGGATGGCTAGTTGCACCTGTTATTTTTGCTGTGACACGTGATCAATGGCGTGCAACGGCAAATCGTAAACGTGACATTGCAAAAGCATCCGCATTGGCTAATGAAAAAGATGTTATTTTAGCACGTATTCATGATTTACCGGCTTGGGTGAGTAACAAAACACAATTATCCGTAATTATCGTATCGTTTACACAATTTATCATTGAAATAATATATTTATTAATTTTATAATTAATACAATAATAAAATGAAAATAAACATTTAATTTATTTGCTAATTAATTAAATGAATTGAGTCGAACAAATATAAAGAATGCAAACAATAATATGTTTTTTATAATTAACTTTCATATCTTATCTCAAATTATATATAATTTTATTATTAATACACTATACAACGAGTACAATTTGTATAATAAAACCGATTAATCATTTTTTTTTTCTATATATAAAAAAAATAAATACATATGTTTTGTTGTTGTTGGTGTTGTTGTTGTTGTTGTTTGGAATTATGTTTTTTTAATCTATTTTTTTATTTTTCTTTGTAGGTGTATTTTCCTGATACCGAAAAATGTGAATGGCTTAATAGGGTGAGTATTTTTTTATATTATTGTAATATACATTTTTCACATCGATTATTAAAATTCAATTAAATTAATGTCAACACAATTATTGTGGCGGTGTATATTTAGACCGTGATTAAAGTACCTGACGCACTCAAAGGTTATATTTGGCGTGTCGAAGGAAAAACAATTGAATTAACGGTTTTTAGAGTGTCCAAAGTGTTCTTTGTTAACGCTAAAATTATTTTCATCTTTTATCTGAACCCTAAGCGACGTTATTATTCAAAGATTCATTGTAGACCTAACATACATACAATTGATTGTGCAAAATTGTAACGCTAAATTAATATCAACAACTGGACAATCTCAGTCAGTATAATCAAGTCATTCGTTTGCATGATAAAGGCATCAATTACAAAAACACTGATGCTGTTCGAACTGGAAGTTATCATGACCTTATCATTAAAAAATAGCAGAAATAGGAGAAATGGATCAGATGTAGTCGCGTGCACATATCATCACACACAAACGATTAACTGAAATATATCAGTATTAGAAGATGATAATCACAAAAATTATTGAAATGAACAACGATGACATTAAACATGATATTTTAAAATATAGAAGGCTATAATCAAGAAAGTTCAAGAGAACACCTTAGCAAATACACAAACATTTTTAAAAACTTAGGTCGACAACGCTACAACATAAAAAGTAAATAATTATAATATTAATTAATGCAGAAGGCTCTTATGGATCCACAAATGACAATATATTTGTGCTTGGATTTTTAATTAGATTGTGATGTCATCTATAATTGGTAACATTGGGATATAATCAAGAAACTGATCCTAACATACCGTAATTTAATTAGCGATAACGCCTAATTCTGTATTAATTAATATAATATATATTATTTTCTTTACAGGCGTCGCGTATTGTGGACTGTAATTCTATGTTCGCACTGACCCATAATATTATATGATTTTGTGAAATAATATCGATATTACATAAAACTGTTCGTAGAACTGTGAGTTATTACATTGATTTATATGCAGAACAAAGTTCAAATCAAAGTTTGTCGTCAAACACGTGTCACATTTGCAAGTTTTAAGCAATTTTGTTTGTATAATATTGTTATTAATATTAATACCCAATTCGAAATGCAAATCTAATCAAGCCAATAATCACCTATATATATATATATATATATTGTGCTACAGCTAACGTGTGATTCACCCCCTTTAATCGAACAAATGTAATATTAAAAAAAATAGCAGACTATCAAGTTGCTGAATAAGATTTTCATTTCGAATTTGGTATAATTATGGATTGATTAGATTTCGATATCATTCAAATATATGGGATATTACTTGATTATGAAGTTGAATTCGTAAGAGTTGAAGAAAACAATATAAATCAAGTAAAATTATTAGGTCAGTTCGAACATAGTAAAAAGCGAAAATAATACAATGGTTTTTGTAATTACTAAATTTATGTGTTGTGCTCGAATGAGTTTTCGTTGAGCAATCGTTGTTCAATGCAATAATTTTCATGATTATCACATTCTTACACAATGGAAATAGAAAAAGGTGATGCTGGAGTGATGGAAAAACAAGTTAAAACGTTTCACAATGGGGTTGATCATAAAGTGTTAACACTTTAACGCGCTTTATCCACTATCTAGCAGACTCCCATTTAATTTAAATATTACTGTTTAAATTATTTTATTATTCTATATTTAACCAATCCAAATTGTATTGAATTTTTTTTACTGAAGCAATTAATTAAGGATGAGTTACAAAGTTTTTGTAAAAATTATGGTGACACTATCCAAACGAATGTCTAAACTTATTTTGGAGGTTGTGGTCTGCAGCAGTAGCTAAAGTAATTTTCTTGTAACATTTATCCGATTTTCACTAACCGGATATCGTTCCATCGATCCCGAACTCTTATAGCTAATACCTATTTAGACTGAGTGGACAACCAAACCTTTTTTGTTATCATTGTTTGTTAACTATATACGTAATAATATCAACTTTTATATATTATTAAAATAATAATATTTTTAATTAGTTAGGATTTATTTTAAATTTATTGCTATATTTTACTTAATTATATTTGACATTTGATGGTTTATCGTTTTATATACACAAAAATTAAATACCACTTTATCTTAATTATAATTATGTTTACGTTATATTTACAATTTATTTTTTCTATCCATATTTCTTATCATCATATTTATTTTTCGTTTTGTAATCCATTCGGTGAATTTTTTTTAAATGTTTTTAATTTTTTAATCATTATATTATTACAATTAATTATATGTTTGTTTTCAGAAATACCTCTGTTTACATAATAACTTTTTAATTGTTTGTTCTCCAAAATGTTAATTAGAATTATGTAATATGACGCTAAGGAAAAATACTTATTGTGAACACCAAGATAATGAAATTATGATAAATTCTATGAGCTGCTTTCAGCAATGGTGTTCCATGTTGTTATACCTGTATAAACCGTATTCCTTAATATTGCATTAGATGTCATCAATATTGTGGTATTTGAGTGGGAATGAGTCTTTAACATAACGTTCGCCTATATACCGAGTTGAACATATGGTTGAGATTACTGAGACATACGACGCCAAGTAATCCTTTCATAATAGTTCCACTCGTTTTACAACATAACTATCTAACATTACAATCAAGTTGGTAAATTACTCCGTATGTGAGTATATATAATAATTCACCAATTGGTCGGCATATTTATGTTTCGAGAGATGCTTTTAAATTATTCTTATAAGTGAATCGTCATATTGCGTTGTATATGATAGCATTTTGTTAAAATCGTTCCACCTATTATTAGACTAAAGCAGCGGTAATGATATGTTCCATAGACTTAGGTGACACCTTTACTCCTTCCAGTTGCACATACTCTAATATTCCCAATACAGTACCGTTTATCCATTTATTTTGTAATTACGGATTTTAGCAATTAATGATCCAAGGACTTGTGAAAGTAAATGACACTACCTTCCCATTCCGTCCGGGTGCATCCCTTGTACCCAAACAGTTTCAATAGCACCGTTCGAGTACTATTTATCTGATTATTTGTGTATTTTTGTACACTGAACCTTTTTTGCTTTGAACATACAAGAGAAAATATTGTTTCAAAATAGTATTAACAGAATTCCGATGTTAAAGTTACTCTCACAGTGTATAAGTTATTATGACTTAAGCGAGTTACATATTTAATTTTTAATTTATAATTATTTTATTTTATTTTTAGATTGTCCATCAGGTGTGGCCAAATGCTAATCATTTTGCCAGAGATTTAGTAAAAGATGTTATTGAACCGAATGTGGCAAAAGCAATAGAAAAATATAAATTAAAAGGTTTTGCATTCGATCGTATAATATTGGGTACAATACCGCCCCGGATTGGTGGTGTTAAAGTGTATGATAAAAATGTACCACGTAATGAAATTATAATGGACATAGATTTATTTTATGCTGGCAATTGTGATATAAATTTTCAATTGGCTGGTTTTCGTGGTGGTGTTAAAGATTTTCAAATTCATGGTATTGTACGTGTTATTATGAAACCGTTAATATCAAAAATGCCATTAGTCGGTGGTTTGCAAATATTTTTCTTAAACAATCCGGAAATTGATTTTAATTTAGTCGGTGTTGTTGATTTATTAGATATGCCCGGTTTAAGTGACATGTTACGTAAAATTATTATCGAACAAATTGCAGCAATTATGGTGTTACCAAATAAATTAGCAATTGCATTAAATGATGGTGTACCAGCTGTTACATTAAAAATGCCTGAACCAGAGGTAAATATTTTATATGTTAATAAAATATAAACATTATAAGAATAATAATAATAATAATGTTGAAACAAAATTTAGGGAGTTCTTCGTATTCATGTTATTGAAGCAAAAGATTTGATGAAAAAAGATAGAACTGTGTTGGGCAAAGGTAAATCTGATCCATATGCAATTGTTACAGTTGGTGCACAACAATTTCGTACGCACACAATTGATAATACGGTGGATCCAAAATGGGATTATTGGTGTGAGGTAAGAAATTTTAAATTTCTATTTCCTTAATTTTTCTATTACATTTAATTTATTACTGATGATTTTATGGATAGGTTTTTGTTTTTGTTGTGGTCTCTCATATGTTTTATATGTTTTTGATTGTCATGTGCGTTTTTGTCCTTAATTTATATGGAACATCAAAATTTACTGTATATAGGATTCAAAATTTATGGGATGATTTATAAATTATTTTACGTCTATGTGTGTATAAAAATCAGTGTTGTTAAAAGCATTTTAAGATATTCCATTCGTGTATTCATGTTGTATAAGTTATCTCTGTCACAATATATATTTTTTGTGATTGTCATCTATATATTATTTCGTTTTGTATATAGTTAATTTGACATATATGAACTTTAAACTAAACACTGTTTTTAGCCTATGCCATGATTCTATCAGTTTTGTCGATACAAAAGTTAAAAAGATATTGGTAGAAGAACATTGTCAATGATGGACTGCAAATAAATTATTTGAAAACTATCCTGAAACTTATAAAACTGGTTAATATGTAGTGTTTCCAGTCAACAAATGGTGTTGGTCGGTCAATTTAGAAGGCTTTAACGACATGATTCATTCATTGTATTTAAAATTAATTTTTTGAAAAAGTAATTTTTATTATTGTAAAACTGTTCAGGTCGTAGTCGTATTCCTTTTTGAGAAACACATTGTGTGATTCAGTAGCGCAGTGGTTAAATCAATATGCCATTCAAACTGAATCAAAATGCTCAAATGAATCATCATTTGTTCGTATATGAACAATATCAAAAAGTAAATATCTTTGAAAATATGTTGTTGGACGAAAATATGCAGTTTTACCAGTACCGATTTCATCCTTAGACCAGTCAGTATTATAGCACTGTTGTGGGAAATATATTTGCTTATAATTTCAAGGAAGTATTTTCTTACATATTATGGTCCGTCCCAAATAAAAAAAATGAAAGAGTAAGTTTACATTTTAGCCAAAACTTTAAATTGCAATTTTCATTAAAATTATTTCACAAATGATCAATTTAACAAATTTTGAAGCTGAATTCTTCCCGAAATCTCAATTATATAAATAATTTAATTTTGGCTAATACTAATTATTTGCAAATCAATATAATTTTATTGGAATCAGGGGAGGACCGCAAACAATAAGTACAATTTTATTTCAAATAAATTATACGAAGGCATTTGTTTGAACACATTCATTGCATAAATAATTGAATTTTTCTTTTAGCACCTCACTGTTTCCACTAAATACGTTATCATTAGATGTGCGCGCGGCTATTGTTCCATGAGATTCTAAAAATGTATGTATTAAAATTAAACGTTGGCCGTTCTCCGCTATTAGGATTGTTGTCCTATTTATATTCATTTTATATAATTAAGTATACAAAGATAACGAACCACAGGGGAGATAAATAATGATTAAATTTTATGTTATATTATTTTCTTTTACATGTCAAGTTTTTATGAAAGGTATTGTATTATGTTTTTTACTACTGTGATGCTTAAACATATAAGCATAAACAAAGCACTGAATGGAAAGATAATCATAAATCACAATATTAAATATCTATCTATAACATTGCGCATTTGCATGTAAGTTATTTGCGTATACGATCTAATAACAGAGAGGATGCATTTAAAAAAATTCAATGATGTTTAGATTATGAGGAACTAGGAAGTATTCAAACAAAATACATTTAACTCATAATTATAATTAAAATATGGTTTAACATTCGTTTTATAAAGTGGCGTATATATTTCTCTTATCAACAATATACATTTGAAGCAACAATATGTTAAAGTAGCCAATACAAAAATGTTTAAAACATATATTAATATTCCAATATGTATTTATAGATAGATAGTTTATTAACATGTGCTGCTTGTGCGTACATTAATTCTTTTTAATTTTCTTTGCACATCTCAAAACAGAAATATTACTATTTTCCTATCAACTATTCACAAACACTTTAGTACAAATACATAATCATAATTATATGGACACTGTGATATAACATAAAAGTACAAAAGACATCATATTTAACATTAAATTGATTTTAAAATTAGTTATAATATCAGTAAATATTCGAACCACACAACTAACATTTTATATTTTGCAACAATTTAAAGTTGAGCATCTCATTTTGAAGCGGTTTAATGACTTTGAATTGATATAACGTTGCATTTGTTTACCACAAAATTACATAAATGTGACAGGTTTTCTGTCGTCCTATATTGGTTTATGTCATCATAAGATGTGTTCATATATTACTGTCGGCCTCGTTCCAAACCCTGTGATTATCCATCTATGTTATGTAATTCATTTAGGCGGCTCTTTACGACACCCTTGTATTTAAAATTACTATAAAAAGTTTTATCAGACCACCAATTGGGTGCCTTTTGTACCCACCCATTGGAGCAAACTATACTAATTTGACTATATTGAAGCGATTGGTTTGGAAGTGATGTAGATAAGATCTACTGCAACTATGGTTAGATTGGTAATTTATGTATATAATATGCATGTGAGTAAGTTATCCATACAGACCTGTTACTGATTCAATAATGTGTGATCCGGTGACCTGTTTGTAATTGAAGACATTCAAATACGGCAATGGTTGGAATAATTCACAGAAATACTAAATGGATGTGCTATGACACCGTCTGAATAAATTCACTTCATTTTAAAATAACTAAATGCTTTAAATGTCAACATCTAAACATAGCGAATGGAATATCCGGTAGTGAAGATATGGTATTGAAAAATAGTTTGATTATCAAGATGCACACAAAGAATTACTCGCATATTCGCATGCACAAATGTGAAAGGTATTCGGCTTCTCAGTATACTATCAACAAGCTTCGGCCGGTTGACCTAAATTGTACATCAAACAATTTAACAATGAGTACAATCGTTTTAAGAACGGGATTGCATTTATAATATAGTAATAAATAACATCTGTTGGTCATCCAAAATAACTCTTAAAATACCTAAATGACTTGAAAGAAGTCTTCTAGTTGGCTGCGGTTTGACGCCTTTCTCAATGAGAAGCTTCGATCGATAATCAAATATAAATTATTTTAATATTCAAATCAAACAGGTGAAGGTGGTGATGGATCCGACATGCTTTGAGAATGATTGATATAGACGCATGTAACAACGTAGTCCTTTGTGTGGTAAATCCTCAGAAATGGCTTAAGTGCGAGGGCATATGAGTTGCGCGGGCGACGTGGTTTATATTGATCTGCACAAAAATTATCATTGTCTGATAAATTATTATAAGTATATATTTAAATAGGTCACTTGTTGATTGATTGTCTTGATAGACACCAATTATACGGCAGTACGTTAACAATACTTCATATTCCTATAATTTTGGATGGAAAGGAGTATAACCGGCCCACAGAATGTTCATCCACTAATAGCTTAATTTTGCTATAGCACTAGCAATACAATTCAAAACTTCTTCAGCTATTTAATATTCTCGAATGCGGCTGCGGTCGTCTTTGTTATATAGCTATAGAGTTATTAAGCTTTCAAACATATTCTTTAAAAGCCGGCTTCAAATTATCCATTCATTCTGCAAAAGTTTTTTTGCTATATTTTGAAATGTTATAAAATTTAAAATTTTTGCGATTTCGTTAATTATTTATTCCTAAATATTTGTGTTTTTTTAAGTTTTAGCTTTTCGAATTTTTATATTTAGTATTACTTATTTTATTCGCTTTATTCGTAGTTAGGACTTTAATTTTTGAAAAAAGTTTTAAAAAAATTTTGTTTGTTTTCAAACCACAAAAAAATTTAACATAAAAATCATAACTAAAAATAGAGTTATTTAAATAATTTTTTAAAAACAATAATTACTAGAACACACACACACTGAGACCCATCCACAAACACTCCACTCACAAATACACCACACACACAAACACTTAAACCCATTTTTTTTTTCACAAATCATATAATTTAACATAAATTTTCATCATTTAGTTGATGCGCGAGAGAAATGCTTCAATTAAGTTTTTATTTTAATTTTTTTTTCTAATCCAACCCTTGAACTTTGAATTTTATAATTTTTACTTCATTATTTTTATTTTTTTTGATTTTGAATTGCCTTGTGATTTTTGTTACATTCATTCACCATATAATTTTATCAGGCTGTTGTTTTGGCTGAAACTGGACAAACATTAATTATTAAACTTATGGATAAAGATGAAACAAGTGATGATGAAAGCCTGGGAAGGTAAGATTTTTTAATAATTTAATTTTATAAATAATTTATTGGTGTATTATTGTTAGCTTAAAATTAATAGAACTGTTGCGGGGGTAAAATGAATAAAAAAAAAAACCAAAGGTAGGATCAAGGATTAATGCTTATAATAGAGATTTTTGTTTTCATTTTGACCGTACGTTAAAAAAGATATATATGTCGTGACTATCATTTCGCTCTATGTGTTTAAAAAAAAGGGATTTTATTATTTAATCTTAAATATGTTCGAATGTAAATTGTTTAGCGGTTCAGTGTTCAGCTAAAAAAACATATTTAATCGTTTGATCACGAGTGCGTTGCCTCTCATCACAGTCACCATGCAATAGTAATGAAACAATTGAACAACATAAATGTTCTTGAATCGTAATGGGTTAAGAATTTAACGTTAAGAAAAAACGCAAAATATTGAGATAATGTAATTGGTTTGTACCTTAGCTCCATCGCAATGCAACATGTAAAAATTGGTTTAGAATATTGATGATTTTAATGTGAATGACAAACCACACTCTGGATAACCGAAAAAGTTAAACGACAACAAATTCCAAGCATTATGTTAAGCCAAAATTTAACTCAATCGCTGAAAAAAGAGAAACGAGTTACTGAAAAGTAGCTGTTTCCAAACGTTCACGCATTCTTGGGGTATGATCCAAGAAGAAGAAGAAGAAGAAAAATGGATATAAAACGAATGGACGGAAAAATGTTATTGCAAATATTGCGGTTTTAGTTGCTAAGCTAATTTTGTAAAAATGAAAGACTTTTATGTTACATTATGTAACGATGGCGATGAAAAGTTGAAGTGTTGTACCACGAGTTTCTAAAACCTCATGAAAATGGGTTACTGCTAACGATGACTATCAACGTCAATTAAATCAATTGAATTTATTTCGAAAAGGACCAGCAAGCTACGAGTAACAAAACGTAAAGTCATCCTAATGTAACTACACGTTACAAAAGCTGTCAAGACGACACTGTTGCACCCATCGTACTCATCAGTCATACCGCCTTCTGATTATCATTTATTCAGGCTTGGCTGTTGCACGCTTCCGTATTGTTGAAGAAGTACGATAATGAATGAATGGGTCGCCTCGATTCCGTTCTTGTCGTTTTATCGTCACGTTATCATCACATTGTCAGCAGACAGTTATAGAAAATGTAGGAAAGTGTTTTTATGAAAATAACTTGAAATAATTTTTTAAAATGTACTCAATTTTTCATCCTAAAACAGTGTACATTACAAAAACACTAAAAAAATGATTTGGTAGAATTCGGAATGGTGATTATAATAGCAGACCTTCAGGTATTGATGTTGATATTATGATTGCTCTGGATAATAATCAACGTATAATAACTTCTAAACATAGATAATTCAACTGGTTTTCATCATTTAAAGATTGGATTCACTTACAAGCTCAGACAGATATCGGCTTAACAGAATATCGGCTGCAGATTCTCTTATTACATTCTGCATATGTAAATGAGCCATTTTTTGATCACATTCACAGGTAACAGGTGATTGATATCAAAAATTGGTTACTATATACAACGGCAACTTTCAACGAAAAATAACTTTGAAAAAAGTAGGCGTATGCATTAAGCAATTATTGTTTTAAATATGGATTGCAGACCAGGAAGATGTTACTGTATTTGTGTATATGGTTCGATTTCAGTGTGTAATAATTCACTAGGTATGGTGAAACAATATAACAGTGGACAAATACTAAATGAAACAACTTCGTAAACCGGATAAAGCAATTACAAAAAGAAAACGTCGAAATTGATGTGAATTTCCATCGAGATAATGCCAAACCATGTGAACCATAGAAAATTTTACAGCATCCACCATACTCTCCAGATCTTGGTCTTTCAGATTATCATCTATAATTCCGATCTGTACACAATCGTTAAATCTTTTTCTCTATGACTAGGCAAAGTCAAACACAGTTTAGTGTTTATACGATCAAACCAAAGATTAAATAATAAAATTTCTTTCGTCACACAAAGAGTTAAATTGTATTAGTATTAAATTGTGGACGTATATACGATATACGAAGACATTTGTTTAATTAATCAATTTGGGAGTTTGGAGTATAGTCCAAAAATAAAATGAAAAATTTCTCTAAAATATACATTTCTTTTTGATATATAACTTTTTATAGTGTGCTTAAAAAGCAAATGGATCAAAGTAGAGAAATCTGTAATTGATAGCGATGATAATTAATGATATTTTCGTGTTTTTCAGTTAGTTAATGTTAACAGCTAGTCGATCAAATGCATGTCATGTAATTATAAAATATTAACTAGAGGCCTATTCAAATAAACGATAAGTAAATATATATAAAATACTTAATCTCCTCTTCAATTAAATATTAAATTTGTACGATATTTCCGTTAGTCGTTCAAAATATAATATTAGTGAACTTCCTCTATACAAATTATCGTTTCTTTGTATATGGGCCTCGCAACTCGCCCCATTTATATTTGGTCGCATATAAATTGTCGCAACTACAGATTTTTCTACTGTGCTGTGTGTGTTAGTTTAAATAACTGAGGCTTATGCATTGATTTTTGTATATGGGTCTAATAATAATTATAGCTTAATTTTTTATATAGTGTTTTTATGTGCTTTTTTACTTATCATTTTCTATGGCTTTTTGCAATAACATTTTTTTCTGAAAATTACACATCGCTTTTTTAACGTTTAAGTAATTCACACATACATAATTTAGTTGTTGCTGCGGCAGATTACGTTGCTGCGGCAGATTATATTAATTTAATTTATTATTTTGTGTTTTTAAAATTTGTATTTAATTTGCAGGAATTATTTGAATCCAAAAATGTTCATATTTATATTTGTAGCCTATATTCATTTCGTCTCAAAATCGACATAAATTGTTGGTGTTTTGTATAACACCCACCACATAATTAATTCTCAAATCTCTAACTTTTTCAATTAACAATATTTATGATTCACGTAAAGGCCTATTTTAATAATATATGTGAAATATTGTATTAATTAATATTAAATGTAACACCACCTTTTAATAGGTCTTTACCAGAATTACCTATATGCCATAATATGTAGGAAGTAAAATTGTACTTACAAATATGGAACAACCTGTCGAGGTGATACGTGTCCTGATAAGAATGAAATTTTATTGTAGTATATTCAATAGAAAACCATTTGCTTAATTTGTAACAAGTTCCCGAACGAGTTAAAAACATGATATTTTAAGAGTAGTTTTTTGAAGTAATAAATTCGTGATCTATACCGAAAATTTTTGTTCATATGGTAATAACAATAATTTCTAATAATTCACAGAGTGTGGGGTAACGTTTAACAGTTCAACAACGTCTGCAAATTGTAGAATTTAAAAATAAGGGTTCAGTTTAGGCCAAGAGCACTTGTTGAATTTTATAGTTCACAAAATCAACCATGTCGTCGCTATTCAATGAATTATGAATAATCAATATAAATATAATAAAGAGTCAGAAGTGTCAACTCCTCATCGTTCACTACTTATGGTTTTAACTTATGGAACAGAAACTCTTGGGCTGCTAAACAAGGCATCAGAAACCAAACTAGCCCAAAAGTTAATGAAGAGAATTATAATTGACATCAGTCGCACAGAGAAAATGAATATAGATCCGAAACCATACAGAGTAGATGTATGACTAGACTTCACATATACCAGACATTCACATAAGCGTAGTGCCATGCCGATTCTTCTGACAAGCAATATTTAGCACCACGTGAATTTGTAACCAAACGTATTTTATGAAGGTGATAGTTTAGCGTGGCAACAACCTAACAACCAATCTTAATTGGTTTCTGGGTAGTCTCAACAATGTAACAGCCACTCTCCCATTCGAACAACAATCACATCTCTTTTGCCTCTCGACTGTTGTCACATTGTCTCCATATACACGACCAAATTCTACTTCTATCCAGTCAACAATGCACCACCGAACAGGTAGACAAGGCTCAGGACATGTCATAGCCTGTATATTATCGATACGAAACACACAGTTACAGAACTCCTGATTCATTTGTTATAACAGTAACCTTTTATTAAATAAATTATAGCTCAAATTAAAGGTGAACATTTATACACAGCATTAAAAGACAACTTCCAAAATGAGTTTGTTATGGTTTTACTTGGTCGGGCTCGGGAGTGGGATGAATCTGGCAAAATTTCATTCAAATCGAGATAAATCACCGCATTACGTTCCCTTTTGTAAGTAATACAATGGGTAATTCTGGTGAAGTCGCATTAAGGTGTAATGTTATGGTTTTATATTAAAATAATTTTTAAATTTTATTAAAATTCTTAAAATATAAGGCTCAAATAAGTGCTGTATTACGTCAAGAAATTAAATTGGAATTATGGGATTATGATGCTGGTTTTCCTGGTGCACAAAATGATGATTTTCTTGGAAGGTGTGAAAGTCTTTTTTTTTTTTCTTTTTTCTATTGTATATTGTTTGGTTTTTTGGTTTATCTATCTATTAAATACACATTCACTAAATTGACTAATTAAAATTTAACAGCTTTAAATAACAATTAATTAACAACAACATTAAACTATTTGCTTATTTTTCCAAATTCAATTAATAAAATTTAACATAAAAAACAAACTTTTTAACATACACAAAACTTTAAAAAATTATAATACTCTTTTTATGAACTATTGCATTATTTCGAGATACACATTTATATGGTTTGCAGGCTTTGGTTGATAATTCAAATCAGTTAGAACTTGGAGTGAAATTATTTGACTGGGATCTTGCCAGTAGCCACGATGAACTCGGAAGGTTTGATATTTATTAACATTTATGCATTTCACACACACACACACAAACATACACACAAACACACCCACATACACTATCATTTTAATATATATTTCGATAATTTTATTAACCCTTTCTGCGTATATGATTTTTGCTATTTATATTTATTAATATAATATTTAAATGTTAATTATCTATAAATTTGATGGATGCATTGCATAAATTTATTAATTTTAATTTTAATTATAGTGAAATAACAAAAAGACAAAAATAAAAATGTGATGTGGATTTTATCAAATCATTTATGTGCGGATATAATTTATAAGGTCAAATAGTTATAACATTCAACGCAACACAAAAATGGTCCATGACAACCGTCTGTATATTATATCAAATGCAGGATATGTTATGCCGGATAATATTCCACGGATCTAGTTATAGGCACCCACGATATCCACGAGATATGTCGTTCACATATTATCACGCAACATAAAAACGAACACGAACATCTGCAAAAGTATCGCCTCCCCCGTCGAGATATGGACGTCCATGACACATCCAATTATAATGACTCGATTCTTACCAATGTTATAATAATAATTAACACAATGAAGATTTCTATCGCGGAACATTACTGCAGATCAATTGATGTACGTTTGTTAGATGCTTTAAAACAGTTGGATCGATTATGACAGGATGGATCTTATGTGTCGTCAGTCGTTTCATGTAATTCACTAAGTGGAGAACAACTATATATGAATAGTGTTACTAGAAAAAAACACCAAGCCACAAAATTAAAAATACATACATCTCTGGAATATCTTTTTGTGATAGCTCATGGCATATGACGAGGCATTCCATTAATTTACCTCCCCGTATTTTCTTATAACACCTAAGACACTTTAGTCTTTCTTAAAGCTGGCAACTAATGTTGAAATCTAGTGTATAGATAGATCAAATGGCACATATCGCTTCAATTTCTTATTTGGGTTTTTACCTGCATCACGTGTGACATATTATTTATTAGTATAGATTTGGATGTTTAAGCAATGTGCGTTAACATATTTGGTACTGGATGACTCCACTTCTTTTATACAACGGAGCATATCTGTAAGTCGTTGTGTATGCGATAGAATTTCTTTCATACCGTTGACAATTGTACGTAACACCTTTGATTGAAACCTTTCCAACATATCCATATTTATTTGTTACACCCACCCAGCTCAAAACTGCAATGAATATTAGTTATACGATATGATTCATATGTTTTAATTCTTCAGTGATTTGCTTAACATCTGGGATGTAATCCACGTAGTAGTTCCAATTTAGGTTTATGCGTACAATATTCTTGTTAAATTATTTGTGTTAAAATCTGAACCGCAGTTCTATATGCGTCTTCAGATATGGTCTGTAATTTTACGTCATTATTTTTAAGGATCTTTAATACGTATTTACCTTTTATTGAACTATTAAGTTGTAATTCCTGCATGAGAGGTTTAATTATTTGTACCTCTGCAATAAATATTGGCATACCTTTTCCTTAATTTGTTGTATCTTTTTCAACGACTTCTGCTAAATCTTGATCATCTAAATAATCGGATGTGTTGGTAACAGTAATTCCTTGAGCATTTCCAAATCGGTCGGTGTTTTCGATAAGCCTAGTTTGTTTAGTATTCGGTTTTATTTCTGGGTTTGCAAATTTTATGTCCTTATAAATTATATCTGCAAATAATTTCGAAATTAACATATTTTTCCATTTTAATTTGTGCCATTACAATTTTTGTTAGATATAAAATTAAAATTAGAATTATTTAATTACGAATTTTCAATTGTTTTCATTTCAGCACAACCGTTGAAATTAGTAGCGTTGTGAAAAAAGGTTTATTGGATACGGTAAGTTTTATATGTTTTATTTATTGTAATTCTTCATCGTCACAGTCACAGTTTAATTTAATTTAACAATTTCATTTCCCATACACAGTGGATTACTCTTGAACACGCAAAACATGGTATGGTTCATTTAAGATTGTCATGGTTACAATTGAGTTCAACTGTTGATGATCTTCAAGCAGCAATTTTGGAAACTCAACAGTTACGATTGACCACAATGAGTACAGCATTATTAACAGTATTTATTGATTCGGCCAGTAATTTACCGGTAAAGAAAACAAATAAAAAGCTTATTTTATTTTATTTTTTAACACAATATTTGTTTTTCCATTTTAGGAAGCACGTAGTCAAAGTAAACCAGATCCATATTTGGTGTTAACTGTTGGTAAACAAACACAACAAACTGGTGTTGAAATGCGTACGGATGCACCAGTTTGGGAACAAGGTTTTACATTTTTAGTATCAAATCCAGATACTGATGCATTACAATTAAAAATTATGGATCAAAAAACTGAAAAAGAAATTGGACGTTTGACATATAATTTAAGTGTTTTATTGGAACAGAAATTTTTACAAACCGTATCACAACCATTTCCACTGCAACGCTCCGGTGCTGAATCAAAAGTTACAATGTCCCTTGTGTTACGCATTCTAAAGAAAACATCAACACTTGCTGAAGATGATGGCATTTCACAATATTCCGATGAATATCTAATACGTACAACCGATTCAACACCTGTGCCACCGTTACGAAAACAAACATCAAAACTATCAACTAATTCACAATTAATGGATAATAATAGTGATTCTGGTATTCCAATGGATGAACAATTTATTATATCAACTGCAACGTCAACGTTATCCTCAGAGCCGACACTAACGGCACCAGCCTCAGACGACAGTGATTATAGTAATTCACATTTAATACATCGCACACCAAGCACAACATCATCAAGTGGTTCAGCTGGTTTAGGACGCATACAATTAACATTGCGTTACAGTGTACAACGTCAACGTTTAGTTGTTATTGTACATAAAATAATGTAAATATCAATTCGTTTTCTAATTATTTTATTAATTATAAATAAATTTACTATTATTTTCTGCTTTCGAATACAGGAACATCCCGTTAAAAGATCCATCAAGTATACCAGATCCATATGTAAAATTATATTTATTACCAGGACGTTCTAAAGAATCAAAACGAAAAACAGTTACCGTTAAAGATAATTGTAATCCAATTTATGATTCAACATTTGAATATATTATATCTGGTGCTGAACTGATGACAACCGAATTAGAAGTAACTGTTTCTACGCAAAAAGGATTTTTGTCTGGTGGAAGTCCCGTTATTGGATTAGTAAGAACACATTTTACATATAGATTTTTCTGTTTGTTAATATATTCGGTCTATTTACAATATTGTGATAGTGTTCCAATCAAGATATTTAAAAAGACATTTGAATTTTCTTACAAAATTTATTAGTAAATCTCTTGCAAATTATATAATAGTATTGAAGTAACGCGTTTCTCCTTAGAAACAACACCGCGTGGAATTTGCGAGTCAAGCTTCATTTTATTATTTTAAATATCGTAGGTTGGGTGTGAAACAATACAAATATGTACGTTTTATTTAAGATTAAGATTAAAATTGTGTGGTTTTAAAAGTACGGCAACTTTCAAAATTCTATTGTAGCCCAACCTCTAACTCCTTGCAACCCAGTTCTTTAATGAATTTTAGAATTTTAGGAGCAGCTGTAACGGTGATATAGGCTATAATATCCTAGGTGATATCCACTTTTGCTGATGAGTGCTCCACAATTTTTGAGTAACTGTTTTGAGGGTTTCATCGCAGACTTGCAAAAGTCTACATTCATCCTTCGTCTTTTGTTCCACAGTTAGGTTCTGGGCTTATGAAGTATGTTTTACTGCTCCCCTATTTGCTAAGCTGTCCACTTCTTCATTTCCCATTATACCATACCAGCATGACCAGAATAATGAGCAGTAAAATGTAACTTTGTTATTTCTGCCGAGTTCGTTTATTCTATTCACACAATATCAGATTATTCTGAAATTTATAATGTATGAAGATACAGCATTGATTTCTACTTGGCTATCTGTCATAATTGCGATGATTTTATAGCTCTATTGCTGGTGTCGAGATTAAATTGAGCACCAAATTTTGTCTTATCAGTTTGTTGGAACTTTGTAATAATATAACCCAGGTGCGGTTTTAGTCTTCTCCAACACGCTTCTCCAACCTGACCTATCCGCAATCTATGTCTTCCAATCCTGAATTTTAAGGATCTTTATATCACAGTTTACTGCTTTCACACAACACCTTATAGTAATTCTCATACACAGCTGCCAGATTGTCCACGGCCACTTATTCTTTATTCGTAGCTAACCCATTATATTAGAGGCCGTTCCACAATCCGCAACCTGTGGACGCGTTCGGTTGCAACTGGCTTTGCAAGTATGCTATACCCAACTTAACATCCGAAATTAATATATAAACACAATATATAGATTCCGAAAATAGTTTAAAAATCGCACAAAATTAATTTAGACGGTCGTACGACTTTGGCGTAGTCCTTCTACATACGCAATTCTTTACAAAATTAAAATGTAATTTATTGGAAATAATGTCCATCGGAAGCTGATACAACATTTACCCAAATTTTTCTTGCAAAAGGTGGATTCCCCGGTAAAAAAAAAAATAAAAGTCTGGCCTTTAAATGCGATCCATTCATCAAGCCATTTTTAGATATCCTTGCAGGAACTGAAGCGCTATCCAGGGAAACAGAAACAACGACCGAAACAAATGCCTTGAACACTTCCCTAACCAAAAATGCTTCTTTTCTTTTACTCGTTTTGCGGTCTATCGTTGGCTTCACCCTTTTTCTCGCAAAGCCTGGTTCAATTAGATTAATTGTTGTTGGTAACATTAACTATTCATTAGCTGCTACATTTGCCTTACTTCCGCAAGATTTTTCAAATTTGAAATATTTCATTTTGGCACTTGTGTCAATTGTTGTTGAAAAATATTGCTGATGAAGCAGCTTATTGAATTTTTGAAATTCGGTATTATTCCACTGAACGTTTTTTTTCAATCCGCTTTCAAAGATATCTATTTCCCAATTAAACTTAATGGAAACAGTATGATTCACGTCAACTATTGTATAAAAAACGATGGAAACTTATTTAAATACCCCTCGCTCCAATATATTTTGTAGAAATATTCATTAAAATTATTAAATTTTGTATTTATAATTTCATTTAATTTTTTCTTATATTTTATTTAGCTTAAATTACCATTAACCGATCCGGAAATATCACAACAAGGTTTAACTTGTTGGTATGATCTACTACCAGAAGCTGAATTTGAATAATTACAATAATAATAATAAGAATAAACGATAAAAGATTATTTATATTTTAAGAAAACAAAAAATTATGCTTTTTTTTGTAAAATTTTTATATTGTTAAAAAAGGAAAGAAAATTTGTTGTGTATAAAAATAATGTGTCCTTATTGTGTGTAAAATAATATATTAATATAATAGTAAAAAAAATCATTGGTTGAGAACAATCCGACACACGCACACACACACACCAATAAATAGTATTAAAATTAATGTTACCCGACAATAATTGTTTCGTCGCTTTTTATTAAAAACTTAAATTATTTCAAAATAAATGTTTATGCATTGAATGAAATTGTTATTTTAATAAAACTTTGCGCAATGCAAATTGGCAGTAAAATTAATTAATTAATTAATGCTATTTGTTAGAAAATTTGTGTTACTCAAGAACTACTCAACCCATTGATTATTATTTTATACTATTATTAATTAAAAAAAAAAATTAATTGCTACTTTTTTAAATATTTTATGCATATTCTTTTAATTATTTTTTATTTTCAATAAATGTTTTATGTTTGGCAACAAAGAAAATGCTAAAAATTAAATTATTATAATTAAAATTAAAAAAACCAATTTTATTAATTTAAACCACAATTTTATTAAATTATATATAAATTCATAACCAATAACAATTACAAATTACAAATTAATTAATTTTCGCGTCCTCAAAAATTGTGATAAAACGAAATGAAAAATAAAATCAGAATAATTGGAAATATTAAATTATAATTAAAAAAATATATAAAATATGTTAATAATTTAATTAAAATTTATATATAAAAATATTAATTTTAACAAATGACATTTTAGATCCATTTCAAAATTACATAAATGTTAATTTTTTATTATTTTTATTTCAATTATTTTTATATATTTATTTTTAATTTTTAGCTTACATAAAAATTATTTTATTAAAAACCGCAACGTTTAGAACTTAAATTTTTGTGGAGCAAAATAAAAATGTTTTTTATTTTATTGTGAATAATAATTGCCACACACTATTTTAAAAACAAAATTTATATACATTTTTTTTTTTTTGTTCCGCTAATTGTTCATATTTTTCTCAGGATTATTTATTGTGGCTCAATTTATCCTCAATGTTGTATTTTTACCTCATTTTAAAATGATCTTTTTTTTTTTATAAATATTTACTTTGTGCGTTAATTGTTTTTAATTTTATATTTTTACTACAATAAATTTATATATATCTTAACAAAACAAATAATTAATTATTATAATTGTTATATTTGAAACAAATATTAAAATAATTATAGAAGAGAAGAGTGTTGTGCCTTCTAAAAACTTAAAAATAAAATCTAATTGTATGTGAATGTGACAATGTAATTGAAAATTATAACTTAAATATTATATGTATTAGTTAACGAAAATGAATATAGAAAAATGCCTATATTTAATATTTTCTAAATGTTAATTATTATTATCGGCATAATTACGATCATTACTTTTACTTATTGAATGCCATTAAAACACTGGATGTAATGATCGTTTGATACAATAACATTCGGATGGTATGTTGGTTGCAGCATACTTGCAAAGCCAGTTGCAACCGAACGCGTCCACAGGTTGCGGATAGTGGAACGGCCTGTAATAGGTTAGCTACGAATAAAAAATAAGTAGCCGCGGACAATCTGGCAGTATAACTGTGTATGAGAATTACTAAGAGGGGTACTGTGTGAAAGCAGTATCCGATTAAAACTTAGTTAATGATTCTGTGATTAAACAGTTACGGCGAGTTAGCAGCGCCATTATAACTGCTTACGGTAGAGGTGAAGTATACCGCTTGTAAATTCCCTACGAATTTACAGAATGATTAAGTAGGCAGGATGACGTATGGTTAACTAACAACTTCGCGGAAAAACAACTCGTTATGAACTCTACAACACGGTCTCGGATCGGACAGGATAAACGGCAACGACATTCAAATTCGTAATTGGAAGAACGTTAGTTGTAGATAAGTCGGATGGGAGAAGGCTAAAACCTGGCGCCTGGATTTTAATACCATGGAGTAATTAATTAAGATACAATAACTTGAATATTGTATGAAATATTAGTTTCAGAGTTCGAAAACATACCAGAAACAAATTTGGAAAAGACCACTGCCTGGAAACTATGCTCTGCTAATACAGTGCCTTGAAATTGGTCTGAAATGGTCATAATGAGGTGGACAATTTTGGAGAAATCCGTAGGTGTAATTAGATTTAAAACTAATAAATGAAAACGAATGGAAATCCAAAAAATTAGAAGAAATCATGAGAATTTATTTTAGTACTATTCAATGAGAAATTATTTATTTGTGTATGAAAAACAGTATGAGTAAATTAAGGAGAGAGTTGAGCAATGGTGAATTTAATAAAGGTATTATAAATCGTAATAGAATTTCTGGCAAGAGGGGAAATATATTGTTATTTTTTACTTTTCGTTTTCTCATTTCAGATGGAAATAAAAAGAAATGACTTGTATTTGTTGTTTTGTGTGTTAAGCAAAATATAAATTTTTAATAAGAATTACGTATCTGTAGTAATGGGATTTTCTCGATTACTTCTAAGTAATCGGTTGGATTCGAATCTTTTCAAATTTGTTACTGATTACTCATTTGAAGATTTTGTTGACTAATTAATAAAATAATTTTTGTAACATTTTTAACGTTAAATATTTGTGTTAAAAGAGATTTTGTAATAGTTTTTCTCTTGACTTCACTATACCCTAGTGAATATATCAGCCGATACAGTCACATCATAGATTAATCGACACGTCAAATAAAAACAACAGCCATATTCAATAATAAGATTAATAAAAAAACAAAAAGTAAAAGTAAAGCGATTTTTGCAGTAGAAAAGAAAGTGATGTAAAAGAAATTTTTTTTAATTTTTGTTTATAATTTATCATAAATAATTATAAAAATTATCATTGCAAATTATGATTATATATTTCTTAATGATTTTGCGGTTTCCAGCTGAAAAGGAATAATATTCATCTTAAGATTGTCTTTTAAAAAATGTCTCAGGTAACATAACCTCTAAAAAAAAAAAAGAAAGTAAAAATGTATAAAACCATTTTAAATTAATTAAACATAAAATTTAATTTATATTTTAGTTAAATAAGGAATTCAGCTGCAGCCATTGATTATTTCATTAGTGGATTTGGTGTTCGAGGTAAACAAAATCGAATATCATATGTGCCTATTAGTTCCGTAACCAGTTTCAAAATTTTGCTAATGAATGCAGTATGCAAGTAATTTGGAAGAAATTGAAGCAATGAAGTATTAAAAATTATGTGAGTACAGAAACAAATATGTCAGCGATTATCAGCATGCATGAACAATAAGTGATAATAATAATGGATTCTATGTTGTGGTGTTTATTTGTTAAATACAGCTAAGATATAGGTACAGCTATTTATATTCTTGCAAAATTATCATTTGATCCAGTACGCAATGGTTAATTGTCTAATAAAATCAGTAAGCATCACACAATTCCATATATAAGGTAAGAAAATTACTATAATTTAAAAATATAAAAATATTTCAATTTGAGAATATTTTTCTTTTTGCATTTTCCAACAAATTTTTTTATCATAGTTAAATGGTATCCGATTAATAAGCAATAAAATACAAAAATTTCAAGATGCAGACGTAGAACTTATTAGATAGACAATTTGTAGATATGGATCATAAAAACAAGTCTATATTGAAAGACTCTATTCATTATGTTTTTCAAAATTGTTCTACCTGCTACATTAAATGTGTGGTTGTCATCGTTTAAAATGCTCAAAATTAATTCATATCGATTCTAAGCAAGAAATCGTTTTGCGACATTTTCACTGATTTTTTTTTCTATTTGTGTTTTATTGTATTGATTTTCCTTCATTATGCTAATCTTCTCTATGGCTATTTAAAATTTGCATTAAATAATAATGTATAAAACAAATTATATAAATTATAATTAAAATTTTAAATTAATTTTAAAAAACTTTTGCCATAATAACTTTTTGAGTATTATGTTTAATTGACCTGTCTTGTACTTTGTTCTTGAATTTGTATACCGTCTCTATATCGAATAATATCAAATTGAAAAAATATGTTCAGAATCCTTTAATTTGGGAAATTACTAATATCTATTAAAATAAATATAATATTAAATATATCATT
Organism: Bibio marci; assembly: GCA_910594885.2. Lineage (NCBI taxonomy): Eukaryota > Metazoa > Arthropoda > Insecta > Diptera > Bibionidae > Bibio > Bibio marci. The sequence continues at coordinate 13,481,006 of OU343116.1, read as the reverse complement.
TTATTTACATTTCATTTTTAACTAATAATCCGACTGTTCTTTCATTTTTAAACAGATTTAGAAAGATGTGTTCTGGTAGCTGAGCACCAATTATTGAAATTAACGTGTAAAATCAATGGAATATTATGAGGATTTAATACATCGGATTAGAGGTAATTTATTCTTTATAATAATATGTAACTAATTAATTAATATAAATAATTTAATTTATAATATTATAGCTGAAGAATATATATGGTAATGCTACCGCAAGCAGAGTTATAAACATAGCCATGATATAGTTTACCAACCAATTGTGTCAATTATTGATCCGGTTAGTGTTGGAACATACATTAAATTTACATCTATCCGTACCATATTAGCAAAACAACAATTAGACTGCTGAGACATTTTGGAAATATTCATTACACATGTAATATTATGTTAAAATATTTAGTTGCACAAGGTATATATTATTTTACATTAGTTCAATGCAAATTTTAGCTTCAATGCTATTAACATATGCTGCACATATAATACAATCACATCATTAAAATAAATATAACATAGATGCTGGTGTACTAAAAAAATTGGAATTATTACGTTCGTCATACCATTGGTGATAATTATTGAATATACTACAGGACCACAACCAATGGAAGCATATGTATAGCATTTGTTGCAGTTATTTGTGATTTGTGACAACTACAACAAAAATCTATGCCGCACGTAAAGATATTACAAAATCAAGAACATATATCATATCATTACAGTGAAGTTGATAAATTTGACCTAATGACAATCTATAACAATTCACCGATTGATCTTTAATAAATATTATCGCAAATTATGATTTATATTTTATGTGAGTGATTGCTCGTCGTGGGGATATTTGTTTTGTTTACTGGGTAATATCAAATGTTTTTAAAAAAAATTCTCTGTAATATTAATTTAAATTTTTTTTGTATATTTGCAGATGATTTAAAAAAAAAAGTATATTGAAACAACACATAATTTGATTATATTAAATTGTATCAAACTTATGTTACTTCTACTGGCATCATATATAAATAAAATTAGTTTTAGTTATTTAAGCATGAATTAAATTTTCAATCTAATTGTATATTGTAACAATTAAATATTATACTCGTATTAGAAGTAATATTTATTCATTAAGAATGAATATAAAATTAGCTGAATTACAATTTTTACCAAGAATTCAATATTAAATAGTAGCTTCATTTTATTATAATTGAATTTAATTATTGATTATTCAGTTTATAACAATTACAATTACATGTAACGCTTGCATTATATAAGATAAATAACAAATAAACTCTTAATTATAAAGTAAACCTCATTCAAATTGATTCACACATTGCATTTTAAACTTATTATTTAAATAGAAATATCGCTGAGAATGTTTTCTTAATATATTGAATTTAAATTAAAAAATTAGAATACCTTCAATTTAAAATATTAAAATAAATTTGTTAATTAAACATATTGTTATTTAAAATTCATTTAAAAAGTATTGTTATATATATATTATTAAGATGTCATCATAAATATTTAGTTAATTCATTTATGAGTTTACTGATTACATGTTAAAATTAATAATAGATAATTGATAGAAGTAAGACATTTATATATAATTATAAGTAAAAATTAATTATTTATGTGCATACTGGAAAGATAATTCGATATTAATTGACTACAATGCTAAGTACAAGAAAGGCATACAGAAAATTATTATGGTACAAGAAATTAAATACCAATTATAATATCGTATTTCGAAAACAAAATTAAACAAAATTTCATCGAAATTCGTCAAGAAATAATGCAGATAGTTTTGCTTTAACAGAAATGCATAGCATTACGTATACATACAATACACACAACTACATAAACAGACCACAAAAACTTTGAAAGATAACCAAAATATACGATTTTTTAGGAATTATTTATTAGGCAATCAAAACCATATGATAGTAAAAATATTGATTAATTTTTATTTTTATAAATATTTATTCGTAATAGAATACAAAGGCTTTTCTATCATTACAGGCGGAACAAAAAATATAATAAAAATGAGGAATTAGTTATTAGGCAATCATAACCATATGATATTGAAAATATTATTTAAGTTTTATTTATATAAATATTTATTAGAGGCGGAACAAAAAATATAATAAAAATGATATTTCGTACGTACCGTGGTCTATAAACTACACAGGTTATTATCAATATTTACTATACACAAAATATATGATGTGTACAACAACACAAGTCAACTCAATGACAATCCATTGCTTTATTCTTGTGTATTATATATATATTTATTAAATATTACAACTTATGTTATTGTGTTATCGCCCGCCTACAATAAATAAAAATTAAACAATATTTTCACTATCATATGGTTATGGTTGCCTAATAACTAATTCCTAAAAAATCGTATATTTTGGTTATTTTTCAAAGATGTTATGGTCTGTTTATGTAGTTGTGTGTATTGTATGTATACGTAATGCTATGCATTTCTGTTAAATTAAATATGTGCATGATTTCTTGAACAATTTCGATGAAATTTTTTATATAGGTTTAAAATATCAATTCAGTAAATACAAATAATTAAATAATGATTACAGTACAATTGGTATCTATTAACAAGTTTCTTTAAAATTAATACCTAGGGAATCTTCATTAATTGAACAACTGAATGATCTTTTTTTATAATTTCGTACCAATTTGGTATGTAGGTTTGAAATGAGATTATATACAGGTGTTAACTTATTAACAAGTAACAAGTAAAAATACATACAACTAACAAATATCAGCAGAAAAAATTTTGCTTTAATAAAAACAAACATCTTCCTTTACAATGAATTTTATTAAGTTCATCAATAGTTCCTCAACCTTTAAACATCACCACAAAAATTGATAAATGACGATGAAGCATTTTGATACCTTTGAACAATAATATGAAATGAAATTATATAAATAACAACAAATGTATTAAATGTAACTTTATTTTAATTAAAAAAAATGTAACATATTTATCACATGCATATTATGAATACAAAATTATTAAACAAATAATTAATTCAATTAAAAAAAAAAAAATTCGTTGGTCTCATTATTTGATTAAGTTCATCAATCCAACCTGTGCCTGCCGTCCATTGAAATATGAAAAGAGAAAAAAAAATTAACTTATTCCATCAATTTTGATAACATTACCTTTGAGAAGAGAAAAGAAAAAAATAAATAAAATGATAAGCATAAAATGCAATATATAATAATATAGAAAAAAAAAAAAAAATAAATAAAAAAGGGCGACTCCACATGTGAACACCTATAAAAAAAAATTAAAAAAGGTTCAACTTTAATGCGACACCCATTTTGAATAAATAAATTCAATATTTTTGTATCTTATATATCGCAACCGACATATAAACTATAATAAGCTTGGTGGTGTATGAGGTAGAAGTGTAGTGAATATTTATATGGGATATGAATAACGCGGGTTCGATTCCTCGTCGAAACCGAAAAAAAAATTTTCTTAAAAAAAAAAATTAAAGTTTCACATAGGCGGTCACATAGGCGGCACGGGCCAGTGTTGACAATTTCGGAGTTGAAAAGAAAATAAGAAAAAAAAAGTAAATAGAAAAAAAAAAATGTAAACAGAAAAAAAAAAGGGAATTTCTTTTTTGCTTTTTGCAGATCTGAAAAAAAGTCAATTAAACATTTGGCACTAAAAAGCTCATAGCGTCCGATCCAATTAATTTTTTCACAGAACGTAGAGCACGTCCATGCGCAGTTTATAGGTTAGTTCTGGACCCATGAGTCCTCCGGGAGCGGAGTTATGGCCATTCTCCGGAACCGATTTTCCGTCATTTTGGGACCCCCTAACTCCCGGAATACCCAATATTTTCCAATGAGCTTATTACCAGTTATAGCCCCCACCTGGGCCTACAATTTATGGAGGAACATTTTTTCCCATCTACAACAGTTTTCCGGCTATGGCTGCCCAAAGAGTGGAAATGCAAATGTAGACCTTTCTTCCGATGGATGGAACTCTAGGAAAAACTCAAATATCCTAAAATCTAATGATGCAGAAACGTAAAGGAAGGTTTAATCTATACGAAAAAATTTATTTTGGAATTTTCCGATGAGAAATGGGGATTTTCCTAGAACAACGAAAAACATCGATTTTCGCATGTTTTCCGATGGGATTTTTCCAGATTTCCCAACGGAATTTTCCAAAATCCTAATTATCCCATATAGCAGACTATATGACCTGTATTTTAAGCTATAACACAAATCTCTAGGTATTATAGTGTTCCCACAATAATTGCTCAAAGTAAGGCTTACCGAAAAAAACCCGAATTTCACCCCTTAATAACTGCGCCATTTTGAATTTCCCAGAAGTGGTCCCAGGGGAAAGATGTGGTCCTTGTCCTACTATATTGGATTCCCAAAGGAAAAAGCGCTAGCTCTAAAACTCAAAAATTCAGAAAAATTGATGTTTTGAGCCGATTTTCACTATCATCCCCACGAAAGTCAGGACGGTTTTTCCACATTGTGTTTGAAACACATGGAAATGTCCCAAAACTTACATAAAAGTGTTTTTTTAACGTTTTGGACATTTAGATGTACCATTATTGGTCAAATTCGGACATAACTTTTGCAGTGCCTTTTTTTTTTAAATCGAAATAACGTTCCGATTTATCTGAAAATTTCCAATTATCTTAATTAAAATATTACAAACACATTTTACAAGTAGTGAACATCGAAATTTTCACGGGTTTTCCCAGAATTTTCATTTTAAGTTTTTCATTTGCATGAAAAAAAATTATGTTTTTATATAAAATTTCATGGGAAGAAACTTCTCGACGAAGGAAAAATAATTAAAAAAATTAATATTGTGTGTGTGTGTGTGATTTTATTTGTAAATTATATTTTTTAAATAAATATTGTGTGTGTGTGTGTGTGTGTATGTGTGTGATTTTATTTGTAAATTATATTTTTTTAAATAAATTCAAATACGAAAAACAACAAATACAAGTCATTTGTTTTTATTTAACTTTTTCTTTTCCATTTGAAATAATGAAAAGTTAAATAATAAACAACAACAACATTGGTGCGTGCGTCGCGTATTATAGAATGCAATGGAAGAATGCTCGTCGAAGGAAAAACAATTACAACAATATTTGTGTGTGTGTGTGTGTGTTTATTTGTAATAGAAAACTTTTACTCTACCAAAATAAGATATAAAAATTTAATGATATTTTTTTTATATGATTACAACAACAAATAAAAGTCATTTATTTTTATTACATTTTTTATCTTCAAAACGCAACATTTCCGAATTTCATAAAATTTTCCAGTTATCTTAATTTATAATATTTGAAGCATTTTTTTTGTTATCAGTAGAGGACACCGATATGTTCCTAGAATTGAAATTTTTCATATGCATGAAGAAAATTAATATTTTTATATAGAATTTCAATGGAACATTTTCGCGAAGAGTAAAAATGCATACAGATTTGAATTTTTATTCGAAGTGACAAGTATTTCTTCCAACAAATAGAGATTTCATATATTTTTCAACGAAACAATGAAGTCGGTATCACACAAAGAAAAAAAAAAGAAGAAAACAACAAATACAAAATAATTAAAAATAAATAATCAAATAAATAAATAAACAAATATTTTATAAAAATAAAATTAAAACAATTCCAAGCACTGCTGAATAATTGAACCACCACCAAAATATACACATAAATTAAATCCATAATAAAAAAATGCTATTAAAAATTTACTCGAATAAAATTCTTTCTTTTCGATTGAAAAAAAAAAACACAACAAAAAAATTGTAATAGAAAAAATAAACAATAAAAAAATTGATAAATAATTAATTAATGTCTACGCAAAATAAATCTTAAAATACAATACAATCGGTCAACGAACAAATATTTAGCGTTCGGTTCTTATTCATAGCTTTTTTTTTAAATTTTTTTCTCATTTTTAATAATATTCGCTTGAAGAACATTAAATGGTCCATTCGATATTCTCTCTTTAAAGTAAAATACACAAAATTAAAAATAATAATAAATACCTTTTTGAATATGTCGTATTTTGTAACAAAATTTAAAAAGTTTATAATGTAAAGGTTTCTGATTTTAATATGGCATCTACCAATTATCGCCCATTTATATTATATTGAAGCCAAATGGCGATAACAATAATTGATATGGAAGGCACCAAAAGCTGAATAAAAAAAATGTTTATACGTTAGGATTAGGTGATGAAACTATACAATAATTTTTGTTTAGTTTTTGGTAAATTTATTAATTTTATACTTACAATTTTTATGTATATCAACACAAACTTTGAGATTGTATTGTTTGTAATTACATCTTTGTAAATTCAATTTCAATTCAATGAATGAGCTACAGACGAATATCTGTCAGACTGCCTATTTTCCTCATTTCTTGTTACGGTTAAACATATAGATTCCATTGCACCAAATCTAAATTTAGTAATTTATTATTTATAGCACACATTTTCTTATTTACATTATATTCCATATAATATTAATATTTTTTATTTATTATATCAATTATTTATAATAATTTTAATTAGCACAACCAAAACTACTAACAACAAATATTCCAAATCCATAAAAAAAAATAATTAATAAACAAAGTTATGTCAAAGTGAGAAACTTCCCAAGCAACCATTTTGATTTTTATTTATACTTTGACATACGCCACTTGATCAATCAAACTTTTATGGATATACTTTAATGGCATTATAGCATTGTGATAGCATTTCGCCTCTTCCATGATATTATTATCAATTAAACAATGAGAAAACATCAGAATGTTTTTAATAATTAATAATCCTGCAAAAACCTATTAATTTTAGGAGGGCATAGTTTTTGGTCATGTTATTTCCAGTGGAACTTAAAAATGGTTACCATCAAACATTCATTACTATCAACTCATGGGAGTATATAGTAATTTGGTCAAAAGATAGCTGCTTTCTTAATACAAATTCAATTATTTTTTTATGAATGATTGGCTATAATATAAAAGAATAATAATAATAGGATAGAAATAATAGCCCACAATGCATTTTCAAATAATGTTAGTCGTAAATATAATTGTATATTTCATGAGTTTGATATTACGTATTATTGGCATCCATCATATTTCAATTTATTAACCAGTTAACTGGTTTTGACGAGTATATTCATCATGAAAAAAGTGCAACATTTTGTGTTATAACGAGTATATTCGGCATGAGTAATAAATATTGACTATTTGCAAGACGCAATTTTGATACGCATTTTCCAAATAGATCGAAAGATCGAAACAGTTAACTGGTTAATGATTAAAAGCATTCATATGATTTCTCATTGAAAATATACAAATATTTTCTAGGTATTTAATTGTGTTGAAACATAAAAAGGCAGCTGTAAAATAATAGCATCGCCCTAATTATTTTAATGCTATGTATAATAACTATTTCATATCGCATCAATATTTCTTATTTGAAATAATTTTCAGTACCGTGTGACGGGATAGTCGATTAAATTTGATATTAAATAACAAATCATACCGTCAATTAAATAAAAACAAATTAATAATAAACATATAGCCGCAAATAAAATACTTAATTATCTATAATCTATATAATATAATATGTATAGTAATAGTAATATACTTACAATGCAGTTTCAATAATATTCACTTATTTTGTCCTTTACCGGTAACATCAATAATCCATATACAACATTCAATAATTTCTAGAATTTTTCAATATTAAATCAATCACCTTTCTTTTTTTTTTCAATTCAAATGGTTTACAACATTAAATTATCACGTTCACTTGTTATACAAACATCAATTTTATCTAATGGTAAACGATGTTTTTGTTTGAATGTTTTCGCATCCAATCCAATAAATACTAGGCGTAATCGCTTAATAGAAAAAAACGTTCACGTGACGATCAAATATTATAATTGATGTTGAATATTGAAATTTTTCATGCCAAATGATGTTACAAAATTGTTAATTTATGTTTCAAATGTAACAGCAATGATGCATGGCTTGAGCACAATGGCCCGAACATGAAATCCATGCATTGATTTTGCAATTTTGCAAATTTTGTGATAAATAACCGTATTAACCATAAACGTTTTCAATGTACAATACATGAGTCATTATAATCATTCGGTTTATCATTACGTGTTATAAAACCTTTAAAAATAAAAGCACGTATTCGAATGGCAGCATCACGACGTTGTTCCGCTTATTTTTTTTTATCGTCAAATAACGTCGTATATATTTTTATGCAAATATTACAGGCAGCACACTATGCATATGCAAATATATTCTACGTTGTTTACGACCTTTCCATACGGTTTCAATTTTCGATGCTAAATAATGGTTTTTACCAATGCATCTTCGGTGTCGAACAATGTTTTCGGTAAACGTATAAATATTGTATTGTTTTACCCATACGATACTCATCTTTACCATAATTTAATTGGTTACCTAAAACTTGTACACCATCACGACGAGCTGCACCATTTTTATAATGTGGGTCCACGTTTCTTTACTTAAACATTGATAACGTTGTAAAAACATTTCATATGTACGACGCGATATGCAAAACCAAAATATCGTACAAGTAAATTTTTCATTAAATGAGAGTATTTAACTTGATGTAATATTAATTTATCATCAAATGTGTCTGCTGTTTGTACATCAATTGGTTTTATACAACGTATATACACTACTATGGTTCTTAACACATTAATATATCCATTAAATTTTTAAATTGTGTAGCAGCATTGTGTGTGGACGTTTTTTTGTGTTAATATTCTTTTTCTGGAAAATATTTACGTATTACTGTATTCGACAAATATCCTCTTTAACATCTCTAAATAGTAAATCATTCTGTAAATAAACATCAATTATGTATCCATAAATTTGTCTTTATGATGTTTCGCAACAATTTCTTGAGTTTTAATTAAATTTGTCGTAATTTTTGTATGTGTGTTTTCTTCTGCAAGTGCTCGCATTTCCTCTACCATAGTTTTATTTACATTTTATGTTACAATTTGTTTTAGCTTTTATTGTTTAGGTAATTTTCTCTTTTTTTGCTTGAATAAGTGCATCTTAAATATAATTAAAGAAAAAAAAGTTAAAATATTAAGAGATTTAACTTTAAAACGAATACCAGTCGAATCAATAAAGTAATCTAGATTTAGCATCACACAGAAAAGTACAAAAAATTACTCACTTGAACGACGACGTGTAAGTGTTTTCCATTTTGATTTATTTTTATTTTTTATATTATGTGGCACTTTTGTTTTATTTTTTAATTTTCCTTGCCGCATTTTCTTTTTACATAATTAACAAATAATTGAATAATAATTATACATAAAACACAAACAAAAAAAAAACTGTAAATATCTAAAATGGAAAACCGAACCAAAATTATGTTCTATGTGATTATATATGTAAAATAAGAATAAATGAAAGCACTGACACTGCACCTGCGTAACGTGTCACGAACAGGAGGTATGTATCGGTCAACAAGTATCACACAGAACGTGTCTTTTGTAATAGTTTTTCTCTTGACTTCACTATACGCAAGCGAAGCTTAGCCGATACAGTCAAAATATGACATCTGGAAATTTTGAGGAAAATTCCTGGAAAACTGTTATATAGTTAGGTAAAATTTTCAGTACCATTCCCACAGTACATTTACCATCTTCAAATCCATCCAGTGAAGAAATAATTTAAACTATTTTTAATTTTAGTTTTTTTTATAGTTAATTTAATATATATAGTTAACCACAGCTTATAGTTAAATAATAATATAATAAAACTTTATATGTAGTGTATTTTTATTATTTTTTAATATTTTTATAATTATCCAAAGTTTTAATTCACTTTATTAATTTTTAATGTTTAATAATAATAATTTTTCTCACAAAGTTTTTTTTTTTTTATGTTTTCAATCAATAATTCTGTTCATTCTTTCTTATAAAATACAAAATATATTATAAATTTTAAAGTTTTATTAATAATAAAAAATAAAGCATACCTTTTTTTCTATGGCAATTGGTTTGTTTTTGTTTTTCCTTGTTTTTTTTTTTTGTTTTAATTCTTATTTTATTTTTTATAAAAAAAAAAAAACAAAATTACAAATTAATTTTTTAATTTTGTAAAAATTAAAAAAATAAATAAATTATTTATGTATTAACAAAAATATAAAATTTTTAGAATAATTATAATAAAAAAAAATCTTTAACAGATTTATGTTTTGCATTTCGGAAATATATCACGTTCTATTTTTCATTGTTGAGGTAGCAATATTTTATTGATAATAAAATTATTATAATTTCGACGGTTTGTTTTTGTTTTCAGTTATTTCGATTTGATTTTTTTTATTATTACAAATTATTATTTAATTATCGATTTCACAGCGCGTGTCGCCTACCAAATTCCTATGTAGAGGAGCGGAGGAGTTTTCAAAAATTTAATTGTAATTTATTAATATTTGGTTAGTTTAAATCAAATTGTTGTTTAACATTTTTTTGAAAATCAATACAAAAATACCAATTTAAAATTAACAGAATTTTTAAAACAAATTCATCGGATAAATGGCTCAAATTAAAATGAACCAACCGAATTTGTTGTGGTAATTGGTAAATAGAAAAACTATATAGGATACAGAGGCAGCATCCACTTTATCTGTCCGCTCCAGTGCTCGACCTGTTTTTTGATCTAAACAGTTTTTTTGTTTATGTTGTAACGAAATTAAACTCAAATAAAATGTAATTTTATTCTACATATTTGATTATTGACCGTTGATATGCGTTCAGCAACCATATTTCAATAGGAAATTGGTTTGAAAACCAAGATAATACATAAACTTTAGATGTCGACAAATGTGTATTTCACTAATCCTATATAGAAATTTTATTAACTAAAATGACTAAGTTTGTTTTTTCAAGTGTGCCTGCGACCACTGAAATCAATCTCAGTGTTTGTGTAACAAAATATATTTATAATCTAAATTAAACGTCGCGTAGTGTATTTATATTAATTCATTATTTCCTAAACAATACTCTTCCTTCTTAAAGGGTCGGCGAGCACACTGGTGCCACAATATAGTTTCTATAATTAAATTATGTAGACGAAGATATTGTGTTTTTGTGAAATCAATATTAAATTTATAATTTTGTTTATGATTTTAATATTTTGAATTTGCAAAATGGTAATTAATTATTATTATTATTATTATTATTTTGAATTTGATTCATCAAATTGAAAATTACCGCCGCACACTTTTTTATAATTTAATTTTATTATTTATATTAATTTTATTTTTATTTCTTGTTTTAATTTTACGTATATTTTATTATTTTTACAAAGTAAAAAAAAATTATTTAAAAATAAAGCAATTTTTTTTTTTTTTAAATAATAATTATTATTTAAATAATTTTATAAAATTTATTTCAATTTTATAGAGAATTTATTAATTCAATATATTATGTAAAATTTTTATATTTTAATTTTTAAATTGGTTTTGCGTGCAAATGTAAATATAATATATAATTAAAAATTTAAATATCAGTTTTATATTTTAACATTTATCCTGACATTTAACATTTTAAGACACCGTTTTTTTTTAATTTATTTTCACATGTATTTTATTTGTTTTATAAAAAGACAGTCAGAGTCTGTCTTCTAAATTTATATTACATACAATATATAAATCTACCAGAGTGGTGAAAGAAGCCTAAAAAATTGCATTTAGTTGTCGATATGAGTATATTTTTCTTATGAAATTAGAATAAAATATGAAAAAATAATTGGCTGTTCGTGTTCCAAACTTTCGTAGAAGAGATGATTTTTAAAATAGATTCAGGCGTTCACAAAAGATATGATCAATTTTCTCAATTCACCCAACACACCCCTTACACAACTCACACAACCGGTGATTCATTAAATTAGTTAACTTTAATGTGTTAAAAAATGACATGCTAATTGCATTGATATATAAAAATAATATACGAATATATTTAAACATTTAGAATTTCAGTCACACTATGACTGAATGAACAAACTATAGATGTGTGATTGGGTCGCTTCAAAGAAACTGTTAATCATAGAAGAAACCTTCGCTTCTTCTTTTGTATATACAAGTTTTTATTAAAGGCGAAAATTTAAAATATTAGTTAATATTTTATGTGTTTGCTGGAGGACTGTTTGTCGTACTGTTTGTCGTACCGGTTTGTCCAAAATTGTCGTTAAAAAATTCAATAAATTGTTTTATACTTGAACCTTTTACTAATTGGTCTCCCGTATAACATTTTGTGGCCGTAAGTCGATATGTGTCTCCGGATTTTAAGGACATAATATGAGCATAAGTAAATGCTGGATGTACCTCTATCCAAAGATTTACTATTTTAATACAATCGTCGTGAAGAATTAGTTATTATTTTGAGAACGAAGGACAGTTGACGTTTTTTGGCATCGTTATTTAACTGTTTATAAAAACTCCATTTATAATTAAATACAATTGTTCAGCCAGCGGACTATAAACAATTCATTTGTAAATCCTATTTTCATTGAACAGTAACATATTATAGGTGTGATCATTACAATGAATTAATTATATAGCGTTTTTACACTAAACATATACAAAAGTACAATTGTTCATAATCTTAAATTAAATAAAAATAGGTCGTAAAACCTATTTTTAAATCAAATCATGAAAAATTGGTCGTTGTTTTTCAGTAGCCATAAGTGCTTCTGATGTGCCTTGTGTACAAGAATAACACAACAATAAAATTCACTTATAAATCCTATTTAATTTATGGGAACATTGGCGATACCAATCCATATGAATTTAGCTGTTTATGTTTTTTTATCGATACCACAGAAATTTCCACAAATAATATAAAAAAAAATTTAAATAACTTTAAATATGTGGATGCCGAAAAAACTGTCAACTCTTCATTATTAAATAGCAGTCGTCTGGCGGTTCATCTGTGTTAAACATTCGGCGATTAAGTTTTATATGAATGTTGGAAAACCATCGGTTAACATTAGGAAAAATAGATTAAATAAAAAAACAATCTACAGAATTTGGTTTCAAGTAAATCCGCGAACGGTATGACAACAAAGTAAAACGGTAGGACTTGGCAGTACCTCCATTTTATATTAAATTCTTATTATTTATCTTTAAAACCACCTAAGGGTTAATGTATCCGATTTTCCAATCCCTTATTTAAGAACAAAGCGTATACCAATATGTTTGTGGTATTTTTTCGTATAACAAAAACTGAGGAAACTGCGGTGTTTAGGCGACGTGATGAAAATATCGACTCTATCTATTATAAAATACATTCCTATTTTCATATTAACACATTTTTTGTTACACATTTCGCACACATAATTCGCCTGTATTTACTTTTTTTCTTTTGTAATTAAATGTGCGTCATTTTTACTTTTACATTTACATTTATTTTTTTTTTGAATTACCAAATATTTATAATTCACAAAAATTACAAATTTTATATTTAAATTAATTTTTAAATAAAATAAAATTTAAATTAATCACAGAATAAAAAATAAAATCTATAAAAATAACTTCTTTTTTTTTTTCTTCCGTTTTTTTTTTTTTTTTTAAAACAAAAAACAAACCAAAAAAATAAATAAAAATAAAAAGGTAATCCCAAAACTTATAAACAACTGTTTTTTTTTTCTCATAATTTCTTATTAATTAAAAATAAAATATTATTTATAGTTATTGGAAAATGAAAAGAACTTAAAAATTAATGGTAACATTTAAAAACATTTTTTTTTTAAAATATACATTAATATTTTGTTTGTTTTTATATTTTAATTTGCACATAAAATATATTTTTTTAATTCGTTAATTTCTTATTTATTGAATTTTTTTATTCTTTCTTTAAATTAAAAAAAAAAAAATTCATTAATTTTTTATATGAAGTGACAAAAGAAAAAGTATTTATTAATTTCCGGTTTCGTTTTTTTTTATTAAATTAATAAATAAGCTCATCTTTTTTAATCATTTTTAATATTGGTTTATTTATATATTTTTATATAAAAACACTTATTTTTAAGCTATATATTTTTATTTTTTTTTAACTTAATGGCTAAATATCAAATCATATTATTTTATATAAATTTTATATCGTATTGAATTAATTATTGGTATATAATATATTAAACATAAAAATAATTAAAATTAGTAATATACAATTTATATTTATAAAGAAGCGTAATTTTAGTATATAGATTTGAATTAATATAACAGTAATAATAAATTAATAATATTTTAATGTTATTTGTTTAACCATATTTTTTATGTTCACACAATTCCAATTAAATTATTATCATTAATTTTATTGATTTCTTTAACTAATATTACACTTGCGAGCATTTGACATTGGTCATCATTCACGTGTGTGTGTGCTAGGACATTTACTTATGCATAATTATATATAAAAATATTGGTATTTATTAGCGATTAATGATTAAAATTTATTCATCTGATAGTTGGTTTTCTTTTGGTAATCACCAAGTTCTTATTAAATAATTTGGTTTGAGTATATGATAATTTTTCTACTTTTATACCTATTCGCAATTTTTCTTCTGACATGCACATGCAAATTGTTATGATGACTAACAAATCGCATAGCAAAGGAATATAAATTTATGACATATTTTATGTTATTTTTTCTAATTAATTTACAATTAATTTAATTTAAGTTAATAAAATTACTTTGTAAAAAAAAAAGCCACAAATTAACCATTTTTAATACTTTTTTAGTACAGGTTTTTGTCACTGCTAAATAAGTACTTGTAACTGTACTGCCAAAAGAAAACCAATTAATAAATTAGGTGTATGCAAATGAATTGTGAAATTCTGGCTCGAGCAGATAGCTAGCCACAGCATTACAACATATGGTTTGCGGCTATAATAAATATGTTGTGTTGACGGTTAAACAAAAATTTTCAATTTCAATAAATGTGAAAGAATTCATAGTATTTTCATTGCTTTAAAAATGTTTAAATTTTGGAGCAAAACGGTTGCGGTTGTTTGTTGATTAACCGATAATCCTATGAGGGTCAGCTAACCCTAAACACATTCAAGTGTAACACACAATTTAATTTATATGCCATTTGAAATTATATAAGATAGAATTTTGTTGAAAATATTTTGTTCTGAGCTGCAAGAGTTTTGCGAGCTATGGGGCAATTTTATAAATCTAAAAATAGTAATCGTTAATACCCCAAACAAAATAACAGTCCACAATCGAAGTCGATTATTGGTTCGAACCATTACTATTTCTAGATTTATATAATTCAATTTGACGAATTCAAAATGGAGACAATTATTAACTTAATTAAATCCCTGGAACTCACAGCTAAATATTTTCAGAAAAATTGTAACTTATAATATGGCCGCCGTCTTTCAAGTGGCAAGTCACTTTCGTGTTTCACTTATGGGTGTGTTTACTAATTAGTTTTACACAATTAGCGACACTAATACGAAAACTTTCGGTTTTTCGGGATTATTTTAAGTAAAACAATATCATGTGGGCATTACGGCCGATTAGATTTTGTGATACGAAGTTATAAGAAAATAAGAGAATTTATCAATAAAACGTTTTCTACTTTTCTGGGTTTACGTATCTTAATAATTAATTAACTGATTTTAATACACTAGAGCATTATCATACCTTAAACCTCTTTAATTTAACGTTACGATAAACCAATTCAAACTTGTGGTTATCCAAATACATATATAGGAATAAGTTGACAAATCGTTAAACACAAAGTTTATGAAAATTTGTTCATGTATTATAAGTTGAAAAATCGTGATGAAAACTTTTTTCTTTGTATAAGTTAAACTTGCCAAATTCATATAGACTTTAATTTCTTAGCTATATAACATTGGTTTGGGTCTCAACACTGATGCCAGTGAGAGATATATTCACAAATAACCACAATATAAAATTTATTTACACTTATAGATACATTTCGTGCGTTGATCTCAAATTTTAATAGAAAAGTATTGTGAACGGATTAAATATAAATTTACCACAGCTGATGTTATGATATTTGCTCAATTTTGCATACCTATTTCTGTCTGTTGAAAACCCTACATAATGTGTGCAATACATTATTTCAAAACAAATTTAGTGTAAATGAATGGGTTGCCATTATTAGTAATAACCATTTTTGGCCCACATTTCCTGGCATCGAGATTACATGCTGTGATTTAATTGCAGTAATGGATTTTCACTGTTGAAAAATGTCCGCCCATTAAATAATCAATTGCAGATGTGGTTTCAACATGATGGTGTTCGGCAAACTTATATCCATTGTATTTTTATGCCTTCAAGAAAAAAATCTATGCAACTGAGATTAAATCATGTAAAGTGTTGATTCAACGAATTGAAGACTGTATCTAAGCACGTCGCCACAAGACACAACTAACAATTTACAGTGATTCGGTTTTATATGAGATGCGATGTCGTCTATGTAGTCGAGCTGAAGGATCACATTTTCAGCAATTACTTTACATTTTGTTTGTGTAAAACTGCAGTGTTAGTCTGCGTGTGAGTGCATGTGTACGTTTACGGATGTTTGAATATGTGTATGTTTGGTGTGTGTGTGTGTGTGTGTGTGTGTGTGTGTGTGGAACTAGTTATTGGCCACGTACTTGTCGTTGTCTCTGGGTAAATCAAAGAACAAATAAAATATATCGAAAGCGAAAATAAATTTTATTTATCGTTTTGGTTATTTGTGAATCTCTCTCTCTCTCTCTCTGTGAGCCTCAATTAAGACCCAAACCAATGTTATATAGCTAAAAAAAAAAAATTAAAGCCTATGAATTTGGCAAGTTTTTACACTTATGCTGAGAAAAAATTTTCATTATGATTTTTCAACTTATGCCTAAACACATTTTCATAAACTTTGTGTTTAACAATGTGTCAACATATTCCTAAATAAGTATTTGGATAATCACAATTCCGAATTGCTTTAACTCAACGTTAAATTAAAGCTGTTAGTGTTAATCGTTTAATTAGCTATTGACATATTGAACCCAAAAAAGAAGATGGCAAAACACGCGGTTTGATTGAAAATTCGATTCATTTCTTATCAATTCGTAACAAAATTGAATTGGTCAAAATGTAATATATTTTTTCCTCAAAATAACCTAACGTTTTTGTATTGCTGTCGCAAATTCGGACACCCTGTACTTATTATAGTTGCTATTTTTTTTATATATTAAAAATTAATTAAATTAGATCGAGTTTCGCTGAATTTTTTTTCAATTCATTTCTCTTTGTAAATATTTTTATATTTTTATACATTATTTTTAAAATTAAATTAAATTATAATTAATAACTTTTACAATAATAATATTAATTAATAATAATTTTTTTTCTATGGATTTAATTAATTTTTTGATGCATAAATAAATTGGCGGATGATGGCCAAATAATAAATACCAAAACATGTGCAATTAGAAAAAACGTTTTTTTTTAAAAATTAATTGGATATTAAAAATATTAAAAATATAGTTAAACAAAATAATAAAAAAAAAAATAAATATTAATAATTCAACAGCAAAACAAAAACAAATGTGCAAATAAATTAATTAATAAATTATAATATTATTTTATTTTTCTTTAATATTTTGAATTACGAATGTTTTTGAATTTTAATTTTGAATTTTTCCTTTGTTTTTTTTTTCGTTTTTGTTTCGTTTTTTTTTCTTTTCTTTTTTCAAATGTACATTTTTTGTAATAATTTACAGGTAAAAAATTAAAAAAATAAAATTATAAAAATCACAGTTCCAAGAAATTGTAAAAAAAAAAAAAAAAATAATTAAAATAATATTAAATTTTAAAAACTATATCAATTATAAAATTATATAAAAAATAAAATAAAAAAACATTTATAATAAATATAAAATATATTAATTTCGATTTTTAAATCGCACAATTTCAATAATTTTATTCATTTTTTTATTAATATTTTATTCAGTTTTTTTTTTCCTTACGCTTCTAAAAAAAAAAAACTCACAATATTATTATTTATTTTAAATTCAAATAAATGAAAAAGGTACTTCAGGTTACACATAATCGAACTCAATATATTATTTATATTTTTTAGTTTTTAAATTAAAAACAGGAATTTTATTTAATTTTTTTTTTTCATTTCATTTCATTTTTAATTTGAAACCATTTAATTTTTTGTTTTTTTAACTTTGACAAGGCTTAAATTTTTCCTTTGTTTTTTTTTTTAAATATTATATTTTTTTATACACAAATTTTTAACATTAATTTTAAAAAAATAAATAAAAATTACTATTATTTTTAAATTTATTTGATATTTTAATTGGACATTTAAGAGCAGCGCTTTTATGCCGAAACTATTTTCATTTATAAAATAAAGAGTTTTCGTAGTGTTGGTGTAGCTTTCCGCAACAAAAAAAAACGGTAATGCGCGACACATCGTTCTTTTGTCAATGGACGATGTGTCTTTAAACCTATTTTTAGATAAATTAACAATTATTACAATGCATTGGTAAGTTTTGATGCAATTGTTCGATTTACGGAAATCGTATGAATAATAATTGCCATAATATATTTTAATGCAGAATAAAACTATAACATTTCGAATGCCATAAGATTTGCCTAATAAAATTCGATACACATTACACATGCTGTTGATACGACACCCACACGACAATGAAATATTTTCGTATACCACAACTAATCGTTGTACAATGCCATACCGGGTGGTTTTTAATTGATTGATCCTTTTATGTGTTTTTTTAATAAATTTAATTAACCAATTTTTGGTCATCAGTAAGTAAACGACTACCAAAAGGCTTCGTACATGTATGTTGAGAATTTAATGTAACATTCATTACAACGAAATTGGTAAAAAAATACTCCTCATCGCATCGGAGTATATAACAATTCACCAATTGTACTGTAACTGTAACGAAAATGAAATGTTTCAATAATTCTATTATTATTTTTTTGTATGGATATTATCGAATTTAATGTGTCTTTATTACACAAATGTGAGCATTCGATCTTATAGTTATTTAGGGTTTATGATAACATAAACTTGTAAGTAAGTTGTGCACAAATTGAAAAATTCAATTAAAAAATCGATAATTTTTTGAACATTTTTACTACAATCGATTTTATTGATTAGTATTTCAGTGGTTAATTGTTCCAAGTGTTAAAAATACACGATCACTGTAAAAATGTATGAGAACTTTTAAACATTTCTCCTGGAAATTACTGTGACTTTGTGTGATCACAGTCAATAAAATAAAAAATTATTTTTATATATTTTCAACCGATTTTTACAACATTCTTTTTTTGTAAATATTTTTACAACAATTTTTAAGGTGGTTAGAAAACAAGTTGTTGTACAACCAAGTTGTATTGTATGGGCATGGTCAGCATAACATTCGTGTAACTACTTAAATTTATTTATTCACATCGTAAAAATTCAATTGTCTTAAACAAATATTCTATTTTACCGAACCAAAAATTTCGATAATTGTTGTGTTAGAAAAATAACGGAATTTTGTTTTTGTATACGAAACTTAAAAATAAATTATAATTTTAATTAGAATAATTAACGTTTAAAAAAAAAAAAAAACAAAAAAACTTATAAATAGTAATTTGTTAAATATTTTTTTAAAATTAAATTATCATTTGTATAGGCCAAACCAAAAAAAAATATTTTATTTTATCTGTGTTATTTTATTTCCGTTTTTATTTAAAATATATATTTTTTTTAAAATATTTTCTGTTTTTTAAATAAAAAAAAAAAATATAAAAAATATTTTTAAATATTTTATCGATAGATTTTTGTTGTTTTTGTTTTTTGTTTTTTATGTTACATTTTATTTTTTAGCTTTTTACCTTATTATTATTATTTATTAAATAACATTTAAAAAAAATACTATTTCATTTTTAATATAAATATAATTTTTTGATAAATTTAAATTGACAATATTTAATTTAAATAAATTATTACCGACTTTTTTGAAACACACTGTTTGTTATTTATTTTATATTATTTTTTGCATTTTATTTTACCGTTACATTACATTTTTGTTACTGTTTTATTTATATAATAATAATAAAGAATATATTGGTATTGTATTTAAAATAATTAATTATAAAAAATAAAAATAAAACAAAAACATAATAAAACATTTAATTGTTTTTAATATCATTGTGATTATTAATAGAATAAAAATAAAAATAAAAATTAGAAAAAAAAAACACTAATATTATTTAATTAACAAATTAATTATACATTTTTTTTAATAAAACTTAATGCGTTTTTTTTTATCATTTTTAATATTTATATAATTTTTTTTTTTAATAGCTGCTTTTTTAAGTATTAAAATATATATTTACAGTAATTTTTTTTTAAATTACTAGTTTTATTTTTAATAATAAAAAATTAATAAAATTAATAAATTTAACTGTGGTATAGTTTTAAATATTTCTTTTAAAATAATAATTATATTTTAATACATTTTTAGCATTTTAAGAAATAGTTATGCGTACAATGGAAAGATAATATAATATAAAAATATGTTGCTGAAATAATTTGGCTCTCCGTTAAATTTCTATTCAAAATATATTTAAGAGAAAATATAAAAATTAATTAATTCGCACCAAAAGTTTGCCCATGCAAATCGAAATGGTGGTGCAAGTGGTGTTGAGAAATGAGAAATTAAACGACGACACTTTTCAACATTGAGTTTTCAATGTTTTTGGTTCAACTAAAAATTTAAATTTTAAACGTGACGCTGCCTCTGCTCCTCCTCGTCTTCCTCCAATGTAATTGTGTAATTGTAATATATTGAAATTTTTAAATATTAGTTGTTTTGTTTTTTTGTAATCGTCAAGTAACTTATAAGTAATTTGGGAGTGCGCTGTTAATAATCAAAAAGTTAATAATCAGGAAGACGATTATCACGAAAATTATTGTATTTAACAACGAAGTTGGTAGGCAAGAATGTTATTAATGCAGAAGGCTATAATCAAGAATGGCTATTATAACGAAAATTGATTCTAGTATTTAGTAAATACACAAACATGATATAATTTATTACGCTTCACGTCCACAATGTGAAACTTACATAGAAAATTATATGAGATTAATTAATGCAAAAGACTATACTTAAGAATGGTTATAACAACAAAAGATTATGTGATGATGATATATTATGAATTATGCAATGCATGCCTTAAATTATCAATTACCCAAACATTATATTCTTTATATTTATCAAGTTGTGGACCAATAGCCAACAGAATATAATGTTCATGTATTTGCTATACAATAAGACAAGCTAGAAGTTGCAGTTTTCGTTGTTGCAGCCATTCTTGATTATAGTCTTCTGCATTAATTAATATTATATAATTTTCAATGTAGGTGCCACGTTGTGAACCTAAAACGAAAAATATAATCATGTTTGTGTATTCGCTAAATTCATGTGTACTAGAATCAATTTTCGTTATAATTGCCATTCTTGATTATAGCCTTCTGCTGTATTAATAACATTCTTGCTTATCAACTTCGTTGTTAAATACAATAATTTTCGTGATTATCGTCTTCTTGATTATACACTCGTAATTTGGTTTGAGTATATGATAATTTTTCTATTTCTATACCTACTCGCTATTTTTCTTCTGACATGTACATGCAAGTAGTTATAATGAGTAACAAATCGCATAGCAAAGGAATATAATTTTATTTGACATATTTTTTGATGGCTTTTATCATGGTATTTTTTCTAATTAATTTAGATGCAATTTAAATTAAGTTAATAAAATTAATCACTTTTAGTACTTTTTTAGCACCGGGTTTTTGTCACTGCTATAAATAAGTACTTGTAATAAGTACTTGACAAACAACCAAAAGAAAACAATTATTATTAAATAGGCGCATTGATTAAAATTTAATTTTACTACTGCTTTTGATATTTCTTTCACATTATTAATTTAAGCATCACGACAACACGAAAAGGATAGCCAGCCATAAAAATCAATGAATCTAATATTTATGTAATCGATTAAATCCAAATAAATAATGATAATTTCCAGTGTGGAAATTTTTGCTCAATATAGAAAAATATTATATATTTCAAACAATCAAAATTATTCGTTAAATATTATGACCACGCTGTTCTGGTTATGTTCTGCTAAAATAAAGAACGAATAAAATATCTATGCAATGATCAACGTGAAATGTATGACAACCGTAAAATTTGAAAACATTACATTGTGTTTCGTTTTACCATTTCGATCATTTCAACATATTGCAACAACCATTTCGAAAATACAAATAATCATTACAAACTATAATTAATGGCTATGTAACTAATTTTTATATATTTTTAATTAATTGGCAATTTTGAGAGCCGCATTCGGTGAATAAATATTATTTTGTTTTTAATTTTATAGTTATTTCAATTTTTATACATAAATTTTTTATATGAAAATAATTACAAATAAAATATTATATTTTTTAAGTGTTTCAATTCAACAAATTTTAAACATAAATAATTTCAATATAAATCTTATCTTATAAATAATGCGCGATTTATTATACCATATTAAAAATCTTATTAATCTTATTAAAAAATAAATATATGCATTTAATTCTGTATATTTTTATCGATTATTATTATTAATATTAATTTTTAATTTTTTGTTTTTTTTTGTTCAATTCTCATATCAAAGAATTTTTTTCGTTTCAGTTTTCAAAATTAGGTAAATATCAAAATAAATTTTTGGTAATGTTTTTTGCTTAATATTTTTTTTTTTGTTTTTGTTGTAAACTTAATTCTACACAGTTTTTATTTATTTCTGTTTTTATAGATCATCTAACCCACCGTTTGCAATGCCTCGTTTAATATTTTCCAAAATATTATTAACAAATTCTGTTGATGTGCCGGCAATTTTTAAATCTAAAATACACAAAAAAAAAAATATGATAAAAATTTATTGGTAAGTTTTGATTAAGTTTAGCCATCAATTGAAAACATTATTTATTGAGCAGTAATATTTTCATTTTTAAGCTAAATTAGCAGTTCATAAATACACAAATATGTTTTTCTTGATCGTAAAAATCACTTTTAGTTCCATGAATATTCCGTTTTTGACATCGATGTTGATATGGTTTGATGATTACAAGACCCGCGCGCATTATTATCATACGTTTAATATTATCGTAATCAATATTCGTTTAATCCTCATCCACCCAGGTCGCGATTCTTGAAGACTCGCCCTACATAAATATTACGTTAAATGGGTATTACAGGTTTTCGATTTTGAGGCAACGTCGATTCATCGATCCATTTTATAACTTTTTCATATTTGCATTGATGTGCACAACCACTAAGCGATGTTGAAGCAATCGGTACAATTGATAATCATTGCCTGGTGATCGAACAAAGTTGGCTAACTCTTCTCAACCATGTGACTATAACGTATCTTTAATAGCTTTCATTACATACGGTTCGGGCGTTATCGTTCGATGGACGATCACTTTACTTCGTTTATTGGCAATTGTTGGTCGTCCAACAATTCAAGAACTCATAATAAACGACTCCGTCTTGATCCAACTCCATAACCTACATCATAAACTTCGTTCTGTGAATTTTTTTTTTTTTTTGCCTGATGTTTTCAGTCACAATCTGATTCAAAAACAAATTTTTCTTGTGCCGACAAAAAGCAATGAAACGATTAGAAATAGTTTCAACATTTAATGAATCTGTCAATTGTTGTCGTTGTGTTTGTGTATCGTCTTCATCCAATAAGGCTGGCAAATTTCTAGCTTTATCTGTTGAATTAGACGTTCTTTGTCTGTACCATCGTCACTTTTGTATCCACTGCCCTATAAGTGGAACCAGATGAAGCAAGATCACTATAGATTTTCATAAGAGCCTTGTGAGCTTCAGTTACTGATTTTCAATTCCAATTAAACATCATTAATGGATAATGTTGACAATGCTATATTCCATTTTTAATGTGTTGTCTAAATGAATGTTTTTGCACAACAGAATAACAAATTATTATTATTTAATATTTCATTTTAATCTGCAGCTACCGATCCATAGATAGGCCAACGCCGGAAAACAATTAGTATTCTTACAATTAACAGCGAAAGATAATCTACACACAACTTTACTTATAATTTAATGTTGTAATTTAAAATGATTTAAACAGGCTTTTGAAGCATTTGATTATCTACTACTTTTTAATAAGCACCTCTGTTTTGTTCAAGTTTTTATGTCAAGCAATTCTTGCTCGCTTTTCAACTGCATCAACGATAGGTTTCAATAGGTTGCCACTTGCCACCATAATCAATCAATCGTTTTTCTTCGCTATTACTACTGGTGTTCCTTAGCGATCCATACTTGAACCTTTCCATTATTGCTTGGCTTTTAATGATTTGCCTTTTGTATATATATTCGAACAATATGGAATTTGAGATGAATGTGGATTGACACTACGTTAACACTCATGTGATTCATTATCCAAATAATTTATTTAAATAGACGAGGATGTATGTGCAAACAGCGAAGTGAAGATGAATTATATTGTCATGAATATGATTAGCGTCGCGTACACAGGGACACAACAATTGAAGTCTTACACTTACTTGTTGCTGACGCAGCTACACCATCGATTTGTCTATTAATTTCTTCTGTATTTTCTGCCACTCGTCCACATTTATAGGCCAAGGCTCTTTTTATATCCATAATACCATTAATTAAACGTTCTATATAAAAAACAAAATTGTACAAAAATTTATAGTTATTTGATAACAGATCCAAAAACATACTGTGTTCAGTTTCTAATCCAAAAAGTTTAATTTTATTAGCCTCATGCTGTGCTTTCTTTTTCAAACGGCATGCACGTGATGCCAATTTATTTTTCTCTTTACGTGATTTTGGACGTACATTAAATGGCAATTCACTAACCGGAGTCATATCATTTATCGTTCGACCCAATTTATCCAATTCTTTACCAATGCTACACAATTTTCCCGGATTTGGTGTTAAATCATTGCCATCACCTTTACGTGCTTTACCGCTATGCTATATAATTTTGATTTTAATTTTTTTATCATAAAATAATTAAAAATTAAGAAGAAAAAAATAAAAATTACAAAAAAATTGGTGCAGTACAAAACAATTTTATTATAGGATTGAATAGAATAATAATATAAAAACTACCTTTATTACCTTAATTCCTCTTACAGAGCAATTAGGGCTAAAAACTGGATCGGTAACTTCATTTAAAAAGTGTGGATCTTCAACTTGGGTTTTAATAACAAGTCGTTGTCCTTTTGGTCCTTTAGATTGAACATTATATTGCCAAAAATAACGTTCTTTTTTATTTGATAAAGCTTTTGGTGCATCTTCGTTATCAGAATCTAAGGTGTTTTAAAAATCAAAAGATAAATAATAACCGACTATCGCATTACTATTAATAATGTATTGAATATTTTCTTCTTATAAATTTAATGACAATTATGCATTTATTTTAAAATTAAGCGCACGCGTTTCACAACCGAAATGTTAAAATAAAACATAAATATTAAATTCATACCATTATCAGAATATGCATCATCCGAATCATCACTATCTGTATCATCAAATTCATCATGTGATAAATCATGTGCATCTGGACTTAAAATGCCACCAGTACTTAACGATGAAGTTGAACCGGCTTCGGCCAAGCTACCAGTTGACAAAAGATGTGGTCTAGGTTCACGACGTTGCCACATTGCCGGATCAAAGAATCCGGTTGTGT
The DNA here is from genome assembly GCA_910594885.2 of Bibio marci. Taxonomy (NCBI): domain Eukaryota; kingdom Metazoa; phylum Arthropoda; class Insecta; order Diptera; family Bibionidae; genus Bibio; species Bibio marci. The sequence continues at coordinate 13,455,079 of OU343116.1, read as the reverse complement.
GCGTTGGTGCCGATGACGATAAACGTGATGAAATAATATTTGATTGTTGTTGGGTAAATTGTATACGACGATTTGCTAAAAATCCACTACCTTCATGGTGTACTGTAGCTGTAGGTGGTGATGATGTTGCAACTGTTATTGCACCGGCTGTAGCCGATGACATTAGCATTGATGATGATTTTCGTCCAGGCACCGATTGTCCTAATTGCATGCCATGATCTAATTGTGAATAACCTTTTCTTAATAAATCATGTAATTGTGATTTTCCATGTGATGAAAACATATTATTAGTGGTATTTGCATTGCTATTATTATTATTATTATTATTATTATTATTATTATTGTTATTATTATTATTATTATTATTATTATTATTATTATTATTATCAATATTAATGGAATTAATTGCATTACTAATTGGTGTTGTACCAAAACTACCAGAATGCGATGGTGGTGATAACGAATTGATTAACAATGGTGAATTAGAACTATTATGACTGCCTGGCGAAAATGTTGAATTAGAATGTATCGATTTTGTAGGTGTGATATGATGATAACGATCGTATGGACTAGATGATATATTTGATTGATCATCATAAAGTACATCTTCACCAATTGGAATACCTTGGATAACATCTAGTGTTTGTTGATGCTGATGACTTTGTAACATTTGCTGGTATTGTTGTTGTTGTTGTTGATGGTGTTGTTGTTGTTGCTGTTGCTGCTGCTGTTGATGCTGTTGTTGTTGTTGTAGTTGGTGTTGCTGTAATTGTTGTTGTTGTTGTTGTAGCTGTTGTAGTTGTTGTTGCTGCTGTTGTTGTTGCATCTGTTGTTGTTGTTGTTGTTGATGTTGCTGTGATTGTTGTTGAATCTGTTGCTGTTGGTTCTGTTGCTGTTGCTGTTGCATTTGTTGAATTTGATGAAAATTTTGTTGTTGTTGTTGTTGCTGCTGTTGTTGGTGTTGTTGCTGGTGTTGTTGCTGGTCTTGTTGTTGTTGTTGCGATAATAATGTTGCTAATTGCTGAGAATTTTGTGTACTCATTAGCATTTCGTCATTACTATTATCTGGCATACAAAATTCGGCAATTGCTAAACCATCTAATATTTCAACATTATCAAGATCACTAAATGTTGTATCATTAAATAGATCCGATTTATCAACTTGAAATATATCATCATCATCCATATGAAATGGTTCCTGTTTTGTAACGGTTATTGCATCACCAATAGCGCTCCACATAGCATTTGAATTTGTTGTTGTTTGTAGATTATTATTTACATTATACAAATTATTACCAATGCCACCGATTGATGATGAAACATTTGTCGTTCCCGAATTTAAACCAGTACCCGCAGTAGTGCCACCGAATGAATTCGATCCATAGATGTTACCACTAGTATTATTATTACCAAGACCGAATGTAAAACTTCCAACTACATTTCCTGTGCCAGCTAAACTTCCACTTAAAACATTAATATTACCACCACCACCAACACTACCAACGCCACCACCACTTACTAAATTGTTATCAAATGTTGATGTCATACCACCAGTATCTTGTAATAATGTTTGTGGCGATTGTGATTGATCACAATCATAAATGAAATCGGAAAAATCGGTAATATGTCTATTTGATCGTGGAATTGGTACAGCATTTGTTAACATTGAATTTGTTGTTGAATCCATTATATTATTGTATTGTTGCTGGTTCTGTTGTTGTTGTTGTTGTTGATGTCGTTGTTGTTGTTGTTGTTGTTGTTGTTGTTGTAATTGATAATCTGATGTACTTAAATCCGATTCTAATTTTATATATGTTGAACTATTATTTTGTAAGTTATTATCAAAATAATTAACACTTTGGTTTTTATTATTATTATTATTATTATTATTATTATTATTATTATTATTATTATTATTGTTATTGTTATTGTTATTGTTATTGTTATTAGTTGATGGTGTAAGACGACTCATTATTTAATCTGAAAATAATATATAAAATAAAAATATACATTAATTGTTTAGTATTTAATTAATTAAAGTTAAAAATAGTTAACGATAGAAAGTTTAATTGTAAAATATCTGACCGTTGATCAGTGTTTTTTTTTCGAAAATTTTCGCTTGTAAAGATATATTTGAGTGCGGTGTGAACTCTTTGCATATATAGTTTTGTAAAGAATTCGCCGATTAGTTAGTTAGTGATCATTCAAAATTCACACACACTAGGCATTGATCTAAACTAAAACTAAAATCTACATAAATAATTCGCGTTAGCTTTCCGTTTACACACGCAGTTTAAATAAGTTCAAATGATAACATATATTTTTTTTATTACCATGCACACAATCGCACAAAAGATTAAATGTACAATATATTATGTGAAAAATTGTAACATTTGAAAATAAATAATTAATTGATAACTTTATTGTAATTAAAATGACGCCAAATTTATATAAATATTTTATTTGCTTTTTATAAGCATTGATGAAATTTAATATAGCGACGATTAAAAATTAAAAAGTTACAAACATTGTGAAAACTGTGTGTGAGCGAATTATCTGTAGGAAAATATTCGTCTATATATTTTTGTTTATGGTAAGGCATTAATGAAATAATAATATATTGTAAGTATAAATTATTTATAAAAATTAACATAAAAAACAGAGAGAAAATACTAAATAATTATGAATGAAATGACGCAAATGATAACCTTTTTTTACTTTGTTATCAAATAATTATTACAAAAAATCATGGTGATTCATAAAATTGTAAAAAAAATCTTATTGGCATCATATGACCTAATTCTCATGTAGCACATCAGAAATGAAATGTATATTAGTTTATCTAATAATATCTTTGTAGTAGGTAGTAGTCAAACTTAGGTTTTTTTAATAGAAAAATATCGTTCGGTGTATATAATTAAGTAAATTAGTAGACTACAATCCTGTGAAAGGACTAGTTTGGAAATTATTATAATCCTTGGGAAACCACCAGTGGCTAATTGATTCATAAGAAAATGTTGAGTATATACACCAATGCTAAAGAGCGCGAAGCGAACCCAATAAAGTTTGAAGACACTGAGTTGGAGAAGATATTGAACCATGATTCATGCAAAAAACAAGAGAAGCTAGCTAAAACTTTGGGAATGACTGATCAAGCGATTTCAAACAATCTAAAGACCATGGGTATGGTGCAAAAACAAGGAAATTGGGTTCTATATGTACTCAAACCAACTGTATGTCGAACGCCATTTTTCACAATCTGCTACAAAGACAAAATAGAAAGGTTTTTTTACATCGAATCGTGACACGGGACGAAAAATGATTGATCCACAACGACAACCCAAAGCGCATAGAAAATTCGTGCAGGGTAAACAATAAGCAATTTCCAATCATTTACAGAAGAAAATTTTAAAATCGATTCACGCATTCAAAAAATATAACCGCTTTTCCGTTTGAGGTCAGTGAAATTTGGTAAGAGATAAATAATATTTTGTACAATTTGGGTGTTCATTTTTTATACAGTACCACCAATTTCTGTAAATTTTCTCGGCCATCGATTGGAAAAACGATCATATTAATTTTTTTTTGTAATTAAGTGCTTTCCAAGAAAATCCATTGTGTTGTCGATGGCCTAAAACATTTATATATATTAGTAATGAGAGGGGCTTTGCAACCAACAAACGAAATAATGCAAACAAACAAGAATTGATATTCAAATAAAACGCGGCGAAAATGGAAATGAATCTCTATCGATACACCTTGATGATTGTGGGTGGATATAAAGACTGTAGTCTTTTTATCGTTTTGAAATTTAGGATAAAAAAAACTTTGAGAGCAAATTCTCAGACTTGAAATTTTAATGAAAGTATTTGTTAATACTATTTTTGGAATGAATAGTTCCTATATCAATTCTGCCAAATAGTTTGTTGACCAGTGTCTCAAAATTTTTGGTCCTAATCCAATTGTAAGACCGGTCATCACCATCTATAGGGAACGCTAAAATAGGATGTTTCACTCCACCCGCAATATTCACCGGATATTGTTCCATCGGTTTATTATATAATTGTTCCGATAAATGAAAAACGGTTTGGTCTGCGGCAGTGCTTTCAATCTTACGAAGATACGAAAAAATTGGATCAATAGATGGTGGATACCATCAAAAGATGAGTTGTTCTTTCGCAGATACAAACAAACAATTCTGAAAATGTATGTGATCATTAATGGGTCAGTCTGTGATTGGTAAATTTATTTATTAAAATAAATATCGTATCATCGTAGTGTATGTCATTTTTTTTAGTTATATATGAAATAATATGTATAAAATCAACCACTACTCCCAATATAACTTAAAAAGTCTACTTTATAATTGCAGACAATAGTTTGTTTCTCGTACACCATTTGCAAATGTAATTCCATTCGTATAATAATAATAATGACTTTTATTTATATTTACCACAATATTTTCACATATACTACCATAAAAACTCAATGCCAGCTGAGCGATAGCTATCAAGGTCTTTTATTTTCGATGGAGTATACATTTTTATTAGTTTATTTGGAAAAATAAAAATAAATAAAGCATTGTGTTGGTTTTCATCAATTTTAATTGGTTATTGAAAATATTCTAACCATTTAGAAGTTCATATTTTATCAGAAATTAAGATCAGCGCTCACCAACATTTCTCTAAATAATTTAATGTATGTGATAATATTAAAATGTCCACATTTACGTCAGGATTACTGAACTGTAAATTTCAAATAAAGTCCCTTGACACCCGGTTCCTCATCCTTTTTCATACATATTCTCGTGTGAATAAATACAATAAATTTCAGGTTACTGTTGATGGTGTCGTGGTGTGTGTGTGTGTGGTGTGGTGTGGTGTGGTGTTATTTATTTAATAATATTACATTATTTTGTTGTTATGTGGAAGCATGTGTTTTTTAACAAAATTTGTTTGTAAATAAACTATTAATTTTTGCTTGTCATGTATTTTGCATTACCATTTATTGTTTTATTATTACACAAACAGTCGTCCGTCCCACATACAACGCGAGATTCTACAGCCAGCGTATTTTTTTCGAGTTTCGTTAGCCGTGTATTTTAAAATATCAATATACGGTATACCACATGAACTGATTGACAGACAGATTGCTTAAAAGATAAAACCGAAAAAAGGTTTCCCTGCATCGATGCATGTTATTGATGATGAAAAGTGAAAAAAGTTATGGTGCAGAAAAGGGAAGCCATCAACAACAATTCAACAAATGTGCCAAATGTAACAATCAAAAGATATAGTGTACTATGAGGAGCTGCTAAAAACACTTAAAACCATATGAAACCATTAAAAGTGACTGCTATACCAACAACAATTGATCAATGTGGTCTGTGCATTTGAATGAAAAAACGCAAGAATATATGCAAAGACATACGATAAATTTTATTTTTCAACATGCGACAATTCTCGACCACATTTGGCAAGAGCCAACCAAACAACAAACGTTTTTGCTAACACTTGGTTGGGACTTCTCCACCAACTGTATATTCATCACATATTGTTCCATCACTTGTTTCGATCAACGCAGTAAAACCGGTCCCACAGTAGTTTAGCGATTTTGTGGAGAAAGCAAATGAAATTATCACATCACAAAAGCGATGGTGGTCGTGAATTGTCATGTTTAAAAATCAAGTTATATTGTGGTAAATTCTTTAAATAAAGCATTCATTTTCACAAAAGGATTCCGGAATTTCTGTAAATAATACACTTGAGGTGTTCTATAGTTCGCGGATCAGTCGAAAATTTGTATAATCTATTAAATTTTTAGGTTTTTCATCTATACTAAATTTCACATTTCACATCAATCCGATCAATTTACGTACTCGTATATAAAAGCATCGGCTGCTTAATAGTAACCACAATTTTTAAAATGAAAAATATTGAAAATCATGCAATAATTAAAAATAAATGTACAAAAAAGGGAATGGATATTTTCAGCCGTGATGGTAATATCATGGTAGAGTGGATTGCTCCTTCAAAAATAAATGTTTTGTATAAATGATTACTTGTGAAAGCATTGAATATACGCTCCTAAAGAATGTTATAACACCACAAAATTATATAGGACGACTGGTTATTAATAGTATCCGTGAGATTGCTGATGCTCAACTATTGGATTGGTGTATGAAATTCTAACTGAACTTTTGTGTATATATAAAAAATAAAAGCCATGTGCAGATAAGTTGTTGCATTTACTACAAATGATGGGCAAAGAGAAATTCCAATCAAACTGTTTGAACCATTTTAAATAGAATTAAACCGAATTTTGTTCGTAGCTATGGGAAATAAACATGAATTCACTAGAACGTAAGAAGCAACCAAAACAATGAGGATAGAAACTGGTGGATGCAAAGTACAAAAAAAAAAACAGTTCATTCAGAGCTGGAAATATTATATGGTGCCAATTTTCTGTGGAATGTAAAAGATATTTTATTGGAAAATGATTGACTGGAGAAAATTATTCAACACTTCTGGAACGAAACTTCGGCGCAAGATGCGATAATACCTTGTGGTCAATAACCTATGTCAAACAAAAATGAAACCATCTATCATTTGCGCATTTTTCGGACTCATAAAATCCGCATTATTTCAGGGATTCAATGCAGTTATGATCGCATTGTACTACAAGCGGATTCACTGTAATAATACTAATTTTTTCGTAAACAACTTGTTTATGTTTATAAATGCTAACAATTTTAATGGAAAATACATAAATTTTTGTTATTTTAGATTTTTTGAATAACAAAAACAAATAAAACGAAAAAAAAACTAAACAATATAAAACGAGAAATATTTATTGTATAATAACAATAATAATAATAAAGTAATATTAGGTATTATTTTATTGGCAATGAACTAACCGACTCTCGTTGCTCTCTATGAGTCTATGCATTTCGTATATATTTTTCGTAAACAACTTTATAAATAATATTATAATCGCGGTATTTCTTACTAAATGCTTATTCAATGTTTTTTATCTTTTCTGCGTATGTATTATTTTATTCAATATTTTACTTGTGTTGTGTGAAATTAAATTAAAAAAAAAGTAAACATTACACTGAAAAAATATTGATAATGACTTTGGTAAATTAATTATAGCCTTGATGAAGTTTATTAACTTTTTATTTTATAAATAGCAATTTAATATATATTTTTTTTTCTCATTTGGTAATCTTAATAACCAACCAACCAACCAACCAGTCGTCCGTCCGTCCGTGTGTGTGTGTGTTGTGTCTGTTCATTATATTGCTATGTGTTGCTCACTTTTTAAATTATTATATTGTGCATCATTTTGCTACTTCTTATTATAATAATTAAAGTAACACAGGGTGGTTGGTGTTGAATCAAACAAAGATTTCAATATAGCCACTTCATATATGGAATAACTGTGTGTGTGTGTGTGTATGTGACTAGGAATACAAATACAGAGATCATTTTTAATTATGTCAGCCCATTTCTAATATTTTTCACAATATTTATACCATTTTCTGTGGTATAGATGATATTTTACTAAAATGCCGGGATTTCATTAAATAATAACAAATTTACTAACAATTCTGGAGACTCATGATAGGATTGCTTAGGTCAGCAACTGTTTACGGCGACCAATTCGATGAATTAATTCCTCGCTGGAAATGTTTTGATAGTGTTTACCTTATTTACTACAATGGCATCAAATCATCCCAGGTGTGGTTATATCTTTTTAAATCATAAATTGCTTCAAGTGGAGCCATATGTCATCTAATAAACCTTTCATTACAGCCAAGTTAATAAATTACTCCGCATGGGAGTATATAACAATTTACCAATTGTACTGCAATTAACACGAAAGATAGATGTTTTCAAAATTCTATTATTTGTATATGGGTGATTATCCCATAGTGATGTGTTTGTGTTTGTGTGCAGCCATTGTTAATCTTTGAATAGCGTCCAACACCATATTTTCAAAGATATCCGTTTTTCTCTTTATTCCATAAACGAACAGTCGGTTTTTTTAAATGATAAAGATCAGAAGTTTTATAGCATCTCATATGAAGTTAATCAAAAAAGATGGCAAAAACTCATCGAACAAAATATCGACAATACATTATTGAAAGTTAAAGTTATTCCATGGTATCAAAAAACAGCGCTGTTAACGTCATAGTTAACAATTAATAGTTTGTATACTTGTGATCCATTAAATTACATTTACAACATTGTTTTTAATGCAAGTAAATGTGACTTTCTAATTTCGTTAAAATAAATAAATTTTTTTCCTATTTCCTTAATCCATTTTAGAGAGTTGCCGGACAGAGTGTGTAATTCTATAAAAAAAAAAATGATAATTTCTCGGACTTGCAAGAAAGAATCCGAGAAAACTCAGCCTCTGCAACGAATTTTAACACATAAAATATAATTTAAAAGTATCATACTGCCAAAATATGGCCAAAATACTATTAAATACTATACAAAATAGAAATACTGGGACATAAATTACAATAAATTATCAATATACAACAACAACAACAAACGATATCTTAGACAAACGATAGATAGTTAATTAATTCACAAACTAAAATTCAAATTTTTATTATATTCAACATTATTTTAAGCATAAAATTAGTAAAATATAGCGAAATGTTTAATTATCATACAACTATTTTATTCTTATGTGTCTGTATTGATTTTTCAAGGCTGCTTTTATAACTGCCACGCGCGTTTTAGATTATTTTTATATAACAATAATTAAATAAACAATTTTTATCAATAATAAATAAACAAATACAAACATAGAATTGTGTAAGAAACTCTTTTTTTTAATTATTTATTTATAATAAAGTACAAAATTATAAAAACAATATCGTGTCTCGACAAATTCAAATTAATAACAATACACAAATGCGAATAAAATATTTTTTAACGTTGTGTAGATGTAAAATTATAATTACGTTTTTGAATGGTCTGTAAGTTGTAAATCAGTGGCGTACAGTCTAATGGTCAGCAGCCGTAAGAATATAGAATTTAATGTTTCACAAAAAGTTCACCCAGATTAGATTGTAACCATACATTTGAATGTTTCCATAGAAAAATTAACAATAATAATCTACTGCTTCTTTACCAATAACAAATAATGAGAATGTGACCTTATAATATACAACAACCCCGTATCGTCATCCCTTAGCTTCTAATTGATTTACGTAGTGTGAACCGATGATCCTAACAAAACTGTAAAAGTTTCATGATATTTCCTTCATAGTGTAACAGTGTAAATGATGTGAAGAAAGGTACAGAGGATGAACAACCATAATGCGAGAGAAATGGACATAGAAAAACAATAGTTTTTCAATATGGTAATGCCAGACCAGATGCATGTTACTCAATCGGTTACTAAACTAAGTAGAAGCGAATCCCGCACTGGACATTATTTTTGCTCAGATCAAATTAAGATCTCGAATGCAGTCAAGTCAGTATTTTTTTGTGCATAACACAGTTTAACACAAAAAAAATCCCCCGGTCTAAATAATAATACAACATTTTTTTATTCATTTGTATTTACTATCAATATAATCGCCTTTTCCTTTGGCGACCATATAACAATTGAAAATCTTTTCGAACTTTTTCAGCCGGTGTCAGCTATCATAGAGTTTGTACAAGATGTGTGTTTAATCTCCAGGCAGTAGTAGTTCTATAGACTTTCTTTCTGGTGTATTTAAGAAGTTAAAATTCAGTGTTCGAGACATATTATCATAGAGTTTGTACAAGATGTATTAAACGCACACATCCCTTGTAACTTCATTTTGCGATCACCCATAATGATTTTGAAGATTAACAGCCTAATTTGGACATCCAAAATGTTCAGACACACTATCGGTGTAACCGTACGACCGCTCGTTTAAAATCAACGTCGTCGTTATTGATGGTTGTGTTGTCGATGGAGCAGCAGAGTCCATGCAGGTTTTTTGAAGCCATTGCTCTGCTTGAACGGTATTTTTCGTCCCATTAAAAAGCAATGATAAATTAACACACACGAAACTGATTTGAATCCATTTTTTTTGAAAATAACAAACAAAGTGACACTGTAATTTCTAAACTAATTGAAATCGGATTGTTATGAAATTTTAACATATATCTTTTGAAGGATGACACTATTGAAATATCATACGGATATTATTCGTTTGATGCACCTGCTGGTGGTTAGACCTCGGACTGTTTAGCCCATGTCTTATTTCTTACGAAAGTTTGCGAAATTTGGCTAAATTCAATAGAATAGCATCCAAACAAATATAATTTCTATAGAAAGAGTATTCGTAAATTGTCGATAAAATATGGACAAAGGTTTTAGCCTCAAATGGAGCATATACTTTGAATAGATTTATAATTTATTGCATGCTCAAACAAACGTATTTTATTTATCCTAAAAAAAAAAAACGGACGAACACAATTTATATGAAGTTACTCAGGACATAGGACATATGTATAATAACCAACTCAACTAAAATTTAGATCAGCACGACGCCACTACTACTGGTTCAGTATACAATATATTTACTATATTCAAGATTGATTAAGGAAAATTGAAATGATAAAAATTTATATAAATAATAAATTATATAAATAACAAATCTAAACAAAAAACCCTGACTATTCTTCAATTTATTTATTATCAATAATACTACAACGTCCACTAAATAACAAAAACATCGAACAAACAACTAAAAAATGATGCAAATAAAATGTGTATTAACAAAAATTTTAATTATGTACATATTTAATTCATAAAATGAAAAGTAAATTATTTGGGGCTAAAATGTACAGATCATCGCATAATCTCATTTACATCTCATTTCCTATTATAAATATATTTACTGATTATGGATGGATGGATGAAGAGATGACCAAATTCTGAATATATTAAAGATTCTGATGGAAGTGGTAATCGCAATTCGAAATTTACTTATTATCTTCTTGGTTTAAACACTCTCACTGCTGCGTGGACAACGTAGAAGTAACTATCTACGGATTGGCTTACTGGGTGTTATAATAATTCTTTTATTATTCAAATAGATTTTAATTTAAACAAAAATTATATAATATTCGCAATAAAGGATTAAAATTTTTCATTTTAACCGTGTTTATACATTTGTGCCAATATATTATTTTTATTTTGGTTAAATTTTCGTAGTATTTGTTGATTTGTTTTTTATTAATATTATAAATGTACGCTGTTGATTTGATAACTTATCGAAAAATAAAAATCAAAAGGCCTATTTAGATCGACCTTATATTATACAGCTCGAGATTATAAGTTTAGTGTATACGACAAGTTGTCTCTTTAAAATTCTGTAGTTAGTTAGAAATGAACGTTCAAACTGCAACGTTTTGTTTTGTAAAAATATATAAATCAGAGAATTTATTTTAGGACAATGACTACGACAATATATGATAAGAACAAAATAAACGTATAACTGCAAAGACTTTCAATTTAAATAACACTGTCCATATCTCTACACTCTCTATCTTAACGTGTTATACATAAAAAAAAAATGTAGATCTAAACAGAGGCTACACAATACAACAACAAACTAAAAATATTTTTCCATTTTAATTATTTGTGAATTAATTTATTTACTATCAAAAATAAAAGCGCCATTCCAATCCTCCGCACACACAAAGATAATTTAGCTTTAATAGTATTAGAAATAAATGAATGTTAGACGGACATACGTCGTAATAATAAATATTTCATGGGATTTTTTTAGTTGACAATATAATGCGGAAGATAAAAATGATAAAAATTAAAATTGGTTATTGTTTTTATTATTGCAAAGGCGAAATTTGTGAAAAATTAAATAACAATTGAGTCACCAAAACATTAACCCACCACAGCCCATTTCATGTTTTGAAAATATTTTAAAGGCAATATTTTTTGGTGGCAATGCCATAGATTTGATACATAAAAGTTCGTAAGTAAATCTATGGACAGTTTTGCTGACAAAATAAACTGCCCTTAACAACAAAATTCACCGCATTCCTCCTCCACCTCAATTGAATATTGTCCAATATTTCGCTTAAGTATCGATCATAAATTTTCAATGGTATATTAAAAAAATCTGGAGAATCTATGTTATGAGTGGACAATGTTAATAATTTAAAATCTTAATATTTCAACCATTCTTTGTATACTATTGTGGTGATATGTTTTGGTTATCCATCTGTTAAAATATCAGATCCGAAACACCCGTAGTTATTATATAGCCGGCGTTGATGATCGTCCGGAATATGTTTGCGTTGTTAAAATAATCATATATTGATTCTTCGTCTTCATTATTCCATTAATTAAAACCATTTTATGTGAAACAGTTCGGCCGCAGAATAATTTAAGAAGAATCAATATTTTAGTAGTCGAACAGTGAATATTATCACATGGTACTATCAATCAATGGGACTCAGAACCGATATTTCAACTGTGATATTTTATATAGTATTTAAAATATATGTATTTCGACAGAATGACATCCCGACTTGCGTCCCCACAGATTCGACAATTACACAGTTCAGCGCCACATACCTCTTTGTCGGTCCATCTTTATCCTACATACACTGTCGATTTCACTCGAATAACCTCCAAACAACTTGGTATGACGGATCGCCAATATCGCCGTTTTTATCCATTGAAATTGATTTATACGAAACATAACACAGGTGGAGATGTATAAGTCTGGATCATTACAATTGAAAATTTATGATATGAAAATGTTAAACAGAAAATTGGGTATTGGTTACGATTATAATAATAATCGGACTAATAAGTCTTCTATATGGAGTTAAAACTTTCAACTCTGGCATTTTTCCTTTGGTCAAAATTGGAATTATGTGATTATTTTTAATGAAGTTACTTCGGAATTCATATACCTTCGACACTCAAATTCATACCAGGCATACTGATGTATGAATGACTCCATTACGCATCTGACGACTAATTTGCTGATCAATTTAAATGAAATTTGGTGTGTAAGTCTACTATTAGGAACTAGCTGAATAAACCCATTTAAAGTTCACATTCCACAATTGCATATTCAAACTGACTATAGCCGATCAGTCAGATGTACAATTGAATCCGTAAAAGTGGGTGGTAAATTTCGGTGGCATTTCTAGTAGACTGCGAAGATAGTTCACTGTACATGTGATATTTTTGTGATCAACACTGTAAGTAAAATTTGTTTCTTTCCATATCATCAAATTGAAAAATACAAAGTAAAAAACTTGTTATCATCACAAAATTTATATTTTTTAATAGCAAAAACACAAAAAGAATTTATAAATTATAATAAAAAAAACTAAAAAATTCATAGGTAAACCGAGTGTCATTGACATTTTAATTATATGCAATAGATAGATAATCAAATATTTAAATATTGATTGTGAGAAAATAAAAATGTTTCTATGTTAAAAATCAAATCAAATATTTATTTTTATGGAAATATGGAAATTTTAAAAAATATTGATTTTTAAAAAAATTAATAAACATTTTTTGTGTTCATGGAACGAAATATGGTAACTTTAGTGAGGTGTCGCATCACGATTCCAATGACATTTTGCCAGGTTATAGTACTCACATCAAAGTAGAAAAAGTGCATTCCTTTATCTTTTTCGCTTTGAAAGGAGTAATGAGTCTCCAATGTTCTTGCTATAGCAAATTGCTTTCTGCAGTAAATTGCTGCAGATGGTCGACCTGGGATCGGTACTTTAAAATTTGTATTTGTGATGCATCGACATATATTTTTGTAATCATTTGCGATTAAGTTATTATGTGAATGCCATACAATTGCCTGGTATACTTTTGTCATAATTAGATATTAATATTTATTTCAGTTCATTCAGTATGAACTTTAGTGTTTAATTGCCGCTAATTATGGATATGATATAGAATTATAGAACATATATAGATTCTACATTATTTCTCTGTTGTCAGTGTGGGAATCAAAAATCAATAATACACACCCACACACCCCTACACACTCATCACAAATGTATATTTAGCCTTATACGATTTACTTTTTAAATTCCTATACAATATTGCAAATGTTTCCTAAACATTTTCCCTTACCATATTTTCATATCCACCTCTTTTTTGATAATAAAATACATTATTTTTAAAATAAAAATTATAATATTAATTATCAAAACGAAATAAATTATGCAAATCGCCAAAAAAATAACGTCCGTTTGCTATTCGAATGTGATGATGAGACTCGGAGCCAATAAATTAATACTATTATATTATTTTAGTGAATTTAATTCTATTGATATTTGTGTGTATTCTGAGGTTTTATTTTTTTAATATATTAAAATATTCTTATCAAAAAAATTAATACAAATATCTAACTTTTGACGGAAACGAACTGCCATGACCTATATAAAAATGTGATGATAAGAGTAAATTCAAAAAAAACGATGTTAAGATAACCCTTCAGAAGAAGACTCCGCCGTGTCTCACCAGTCACGAACACACATTATTAACCATTTACGTTTTGCGATTAATATACACGAAACGCGTAATGCTCTAGCTCTAGATGGAAGCTTTAGAGGAATGCTATGCGAGTGGTTTCAACAATTCAAAAACGTTGATTTTAATGTGGCAAATGAATTGTAAATGGCATTGCTGCTGTGTTGAAGATGGTTCACAAACTTAAAAAAAAAATGGAAGCTTTCATGATGTTGATGATCAAGCAACTATTTCTATAGTCGTTTGCGAAATTATGAGAAAGATCTAGCGAAAGTGTAGAAAAATGGTGAGTAAAATGTTGCTTCAAAGGCATGAAAGGAAGTCGAATTGTAACTGCGGTTATGAAAAATGGATTTATTTTAAGAATCCTAAACGTAAAACATTCATTGGTTACAGCAGGTCAACGCGGATAGCAACAACATTGAATGCAAAACCAAATTTGGGTTTGGAAAAGAAGAGAATGCTATGTGTTTGGTGGAATCAGAAAGGTATATGCGTTATAATATGGGAACTATTAAAACCTGTGATGAAACTAATAATACTAATCACTACCGAACAACAAATACTTAATTTGAACCATGCATAGATGCGAAAAACCAGAGGAATTGATCACAAAACACGGTATAAGATAATTTTACTCAATGACAACGCACCTTTGCACAAAGTAAAGCCACCTGTAGATATATATACATTCAAATCGCTTGGTTGCGAGATTTGCTACTCCACCCGTCACCATTTACTAGACTTGTCTCCTTCCGATTACCATTTGTTTTCATCGATGGAACACGTACTTAAAGACCAGCTCTTCTAAACATCCGAGCTACTAGGGCATCCATAAGTATACGCAATTTGCTTAGATTAGATGTTAACGTTTTTTTTATGTTATTATACAATACATGCCCATAATGCATCCAATGCGCCACTGCGTAATAACAAACTAATAAATATAAATAATTTACGAGAATTTATATAAATTTTACGTGAAAATGGGTCAATATTGCAGGTGTGCGGGTTAAAATTGATAGGTTATTATTTTAATAATTATTTAAATTTCACTATAATTTTATTTGCTTATCTAAACACTGTGTACATAAAATAGGGTGTCACACACAATATAGAAATAGAGAGAGACCTAAAAATATCTATTACCAAAATTAAGCAACATTCATCTGAGTGTAACACCAATGCGGACCTTCCTGCGTTAGTAAATCATTGAATACTTTAACCGTTCAGTGTAAAAATGACTAATTCCATAGTCTATATGACGCTGGTCAAGACATCATCGGTCCGTACATTTCTTTTAACATAATGGAAATGCCTGCATTACGGTGATTGGTGATATTCATACCATTTAGAATAAAGATCAATCAGTTGTTAAAATCGAGTGATATCGTTGAGATGTGGTTTGATTCGACGATTAAATCATTTCGATAAATAGTGGATTAGTCGCCAAGCTCATGTAATTTCATGATTTTAAATTATTTACTCTTGAGCTGAAATCATCATTAAATCTTTATGGCAGCTATGCGTTTGATAAACCAACAAAACTTGAGGTAATTGGAGGCCACCACAATGAAATGCCGTCCGAAATAGTTGAAAATACTATTGACGATAAATTAAACGAATATGCGTAAATTTCATGTTATCTGAGTGCTTACGAGGTTACGCGTTAAATTTCGATTCGATAATGCCTATGGTTAATTATTATCATCTACCAGAAACATAATTGTAGATGAATTGGTAAATTATTATATATTCACTTTGACACACAAGGAGTAGTTCGCACCAACTTGAAAATTCAATGATATACAATACATAACTATAGCCTACTATGGAAGATGAGCAGACGTATATCTGGTCAATCAAAGTTTATGTTTCTACTCTATAGGTATGATGACAAAAAGCAACCCGAAACAGCTGGTCTGATATTGATGCATAACCCCCCCCGAAAAATTTAAATAATAAATCAGAGTGTAAATGTGAGTGTAGCCCGCACACCAACGCCGACTAATTTGGATTTGTATTGTTGAATTAAAACATAAAAATAAATATAGCATACACCCACGCACACGCAACATATTTTCAAGAAGTGTTTCAATATATAGGATTAAGTCATAGTAAGAATATAATGCGGATATCCGATATAAATAACTTTCTACATATAGACGCGGCGCTACATATAGAAGTAATGACCAATTTGGAAATTTGAGTGTATTGCGTAAGTGTATATGAGACACATTAACTATCCGTTAGCAGAAATTGGATACGACGGTGTATTGCAATCTGGTAAATGAAGAATTTTTCGCGTGGTAGAAGAGTGCGTATTAAAGAGATGTACTATTAAAACTGACCAATTATTGCAATCACCTCTCAAACATTCATTGCAATCAAAAAATGGATATTTCTTTATTTCGATTCTTTTGAAATGAGTGCTCTACACAATAATGTCAGTGTAATGAAATTTGGCAAACCACAGTTTGCAATGAATATTTTGGAAGCATTGATACTCGCATATTTATAGCGAGTATATATTGAAATTGAGGCAATTCTTTTTATAGAAACACACACAATAACATTATAATTTATTCATGAAAATAAGAAGTTTATTCAACTTGTGTATTTAATTGTTATAAAAATATACTCGTCTCAATCACCAAACCAAAAAATAAATAGTTCGAATTGTTAAAATGCAAAAAAAAAACTAACAAACACACACAAAAAATTAAAAATAGATATTTTGTTAAACTAAAAATAAATTTAAAAAAGGTACATTTTGCAGCAATGGTTACCAAATAGCGTTACATAGACCCAGGTTATTTGTTCATAGGATACTAATAGTAATATAATATTTGCGGTTTAGGAGTTGTGAGCAACGAAGGACATGTTATACTACCTCACTTTTTTTTCCCCAGGGGCTTCGGTTTAACACAAAACCTCGATTATTATAACGTTTGTTGACGTAGTGAGACTAATAAACATCTTCATAACACAATTTCTTCGCTGTTGTGTATTATGTCTGCTGAGAAATTGAGCTATATACTATGCCAACAATTAATCAATTTAAATTCGATTATTATACAAGAAAAACCAACAAATTTTTTTCCAAATTCACGATAAAGTGATTTTTCAACAATGAGCAATTCTTGTCTTGTCTGATAGCAATACCGGTCAAAGAGCAATGCGGGAAACACTTGGATGGCAATGTTGTGTAACTACATCCACCAATCGTTCAGATCGATGGTACTTGGTCTCTGCGTGCACCACCACTCTCTCGTGCAGCACAATTATGAGAAGACGCCGACAAAAATGCTCGACTCTGGGATCGCCAGAAGAATGAGGAAAAAAATGTTGTATACTGAACAATTTATATTCAATCAATCAATTATTTCCAATATTTCCAAAATAAAACGACAGTTTCACGCTATCAAAAGCCTTTGTATATTAAAATTTATAATTTTTTTAATCTATTTGGAACATAATTACTTAACAGCAAAAAAATGCGTCTATACATTTACAAATTAATTAAAAATAAATTCACAAATACTTGTGCAATTAAAAAAATATTGTATTTTATAATAAAAATATAACAAACGTCGTTTCGTGTTATTGAACTCACATCTTATTCACTTATACAAAAAATGTGTGTAGATTAATACAATCAGGAAATATTTATTTTAAGAAAATATAATCATTTTTAAGATTTCAAATAGTTTTTTCTTCTTTATAAAATGGAAAATATTGGTCAAATTATTATTTATAAATTTTGTATTTTTTTGTAGGGCCAATATGTTGAGTTTTATTATAGTTACGAGTTTTATAAATGTGACGCTTTTGGCGAAACCAACACCGCCGCATTTAATTTGTTGTGTGTTTTTATATCCGTACTACAGCTGCTGCTGTGATTTGTTTTATGTTTTTGTATAGTGTGCAAGTTTTCTCCCTGGGATATTGCATATATGATATCCATAGGAAATGTCAGTAAAGATGATCGTAAGGACTCCTAGATAGAAATATCCGTGAGATATAATCGTAGGGATATAACATATCCTGCAGTACGTGATACCATACAGAGTTTCATGGCAAGTCTTTAATTTGCTTGTGCTATAAACGTCTGATAATTACTAAAATCATTTAACGAAAAATAAATTCTAAAATTATCGCTATAAAATCATGTCATTATTTCGGCGATGAGAATGTTACAAGAAGTGTGTAGGAAATTTTAAAGTAAAAGTATAACGCCAATATCTTTTTTTTGGAACACACTGAGTGTCGAATTCATTTAATAGAAATTTTTGTACAAAATAGGTACACAGATTTACGGCAATTCTCAAAAGAATTACACTGTATTAACACTTACACATTGTGTGTGTATTCCAAAAGAATATTAAATTGGAGATTATATCACACATATTGAAGCCCAAAAGGTGTTGGCATAAGTGCAGTGTTCATTCATTTGAAGAAAACGACTGCGGAAAGTTATTAATTGTGCCGGGAAGCTATATAATGGTGAATGTAGTCCCACCAACTGATAAAAAACTAGTGAACGTTGGTTTGATAAAATAAATAACATACCACTGGAATTATTTTGCAACTACAATATAAAAGAACCGCAGATCTTACCGCTTCTAATTATCACTTATTTCGATCGATGCATTCGAAACTTTTCCAACAACATTTCAATGCCTTCGAATAAGTAAAAAATTGGATAGACACATCAAAATTTATTTTCCATATATATATTGTATTTTCGATTCTATTTTAACATACGAATGTCCATATGAATAATTGATGAATGGTTAGATCGTTTAGAATTTTCTCAAAATAGATTCATTTTTCCTTGTCATTGATTGATTTGCTAGCACCCCTCCCCAAATTTCTTTCTGAATAGTTCCTAATGATTTCAAACGCATAGAAATGGCTTACAATATTTAATTGATCCGCCAAATGTCTGAATGTTTGTGTGTGGGTTGTGAATAGTTTTCATTCATCACCATCTTCTGGTGGTTAACCATATACCATCTTCGTCATTCACATCAAAATCTTCAAATAAGACACCGTCACGATTCTTTTTCTGCACCAGTTTCACTTAATTTAAACATAAAAAGTAGTGCCTGCACCAAATAATGTTTATTCGACATTTTCAATACAAGTTCAATACGACTTTTACGATCGTTTCAAATAAAATAAAATCGATTTCAAAAATAGTTTCCTTCCATTGGATATCTGTTGATAAAACTTGGATCCACCACAATACCAACAAAGTGAAAAATACAATTAAAACAATGGATTCAAGACCGCAGTGTATGGCAATGCAAAAGTTTATTAAGTTTTTTTTAATTATCTTGAGAAAGATAAAACAATTAATGCCGAAAATGTATTGTTTTGTGTGTTCACAGAAATGTGTTGACGACGGCAAAATTCTACACTTTAAATTACGATTTGTTCTAACATCCATAGCGTATTCACCAGAGCTTTGGCTTCGCATCTGACTATATTAACTATTTTTAAAATCTGAAAAAATTTCTGGCTGAATAGCGTTTTACATCAAGTTATCTCTATTACCATCGTGGATGGATATATTATGCAGACCTTCCGCAATCACAATTTAATAATGGTATATTTTGTATTATTGGAAAAAAAAAACGTTGGAATGCATTGAAGGTTTAGTAATTTTTTAGGGAAAATTAACGTCAACAAAAATTTATTGTTAGACCGAGAATTTTCCGTACACTACTCACATATGTAATAATAATATTAAGAAAAATAGGTAGGGCAAAAATAATATCATTTTTTTCCTTTTAAATAAAGAACTAAATATTTGTTTTACAAAAAGGAATAGTAAACAAGTAAAATATCTGGATGCGATCACCAATTATGCATTCTTTTATTTTTTATAATAAACACACACACACACACCCAAACCTTTTATTTAAATTCATCCCCTAAAATATTTTCCATTTACATTATCATTATCTATAAAAAAAAATCATATATTATTCTATTGTAAATTCTTATTAGTATTCTATCTACAGAATGTTATAACATCTATTAAAAATCAGATAATAGGAAAAGTGAAAATAAAATAATAATAAAAAAAGTAAAGAAATTATTGCAATTGAAATAAAATTGGGTCATATTTTTACGTGTGTGTAAAGAATATATTTAAATTGAATAAAAGAATATATTTACTACTGGAACAAAAAGGGAGTTTTTTTCAATATGTATTTAAAATTGTATATGACCATTTATTTACGTACTGTTGAAACAGAAAGCAGATCCAAATCTATGGATTTGAGGATCATTTGTTAATTTTCATATATTTAGAAGCAAAAATTATTTAAATCTAATTTTATATGACATTAAAAATGTTTTAATTTATAATAAATATTTCAGTGGATCAGTGATCATTCAATTCATAAATTGTGCGTTTAATCCTAACAAAGTTTTCATATTAAACTGAATTATCACGCTGCATTCAAAGATTGACAATTACTTTAGACACAAAACTCATAAGAATAATTAAATTAATAAAAATCTTTGTGGACACATAATGCGACAGATCCAATTGGTGAATTATTCCATACTCTTCATCACATACGGAGTAATTTACCAACTTGATTATACAATGTTAGGATGTCCGGAGAAGCATTATAGTTTGGATGACTTGGCGTATATGTATCTATGCAATCAACTCGTATATATAGTGTCTCAGTGTGAGACAATATAGATTGTGGTCTAAGTGCAGTGATGAATATTATATTGATCCGAGTGTTTTAAAGAAGTATAATTATCTACTATATTATAGTTATGTTAGTCCAAGTGGTGTGTGTGTGTAAGCAGACATTGTTAATCTTTGAGTAGCGTCATTATTTTCAAAGATACACGTTATTTTTTATTCAATAAACGAACAAAACCAGCTGAAAAATATCAGTATTAAAATAAATAACTTTGAATCGGTTCCATAAATATAGAATTTAGTTCCTCATCACAAAATCTATTTGTTATAATCATAATCATATTGACTATTAATTAATTAATTATTAATCTCACAAATGTCAGCAAATGGTGTGTGATAGTAAATCAAGAGTCCAACAATTAAGTTTCAACAGTTCTATGTCTAGTTGATTGGTAGATCGGTGGTTTGGGGGCCCTGAATAATTTGCGGAGGGATCAAAAAATATACCGACCCAATTCCGGAGCTGAGAGAAGAAATAAATATAACCACGTGAATGTTTAAGTATATACATAAAACATATATTATAACATATTATAATAAGAAAGGAAAATGCAGAGCGATCACTGACCCCTTTTACCTTTATACTTTATTTGTGTACGGCTATAAAGACGCATTAAATCCACATGATTTTATTGTTAAGCGTTCAATGAACTTTACTCTCTATGCAATTTTAATTTTTTTATATTCATTTAATATTAATTTTTTATTTCTTTTTAAAATTTTCTTTTGTATCTATATAAAAAAATCGTTTTCGAATTTGCCAAAGTACGGGTTAATGGCTGAAGATTTATTAATAAAATAAAGGGAATTTCTTTTATTATCATTAGAAAATATAATATTATATTTATAAACAAATTGAAATTATGCATTGTGTGCTTTACCTTTCACTGTATAACAATTACTTCCATAAGGATTACAGTAAATTTATAAATTCTAAAGAAATGATTTTCATTATTATTAATAAGGACGCAAAAGGACAATGAACTCATATATCGTGAATCAACAAAACAAATTCTATATTAAAAATAAACAGATACCCTTTGCAAGTAGAAAATATTCGATATGCATTTTGTGAAAAGAAAGTGTAACGTTTTATGGGCAACGTGTATATTTGATAATAATTTAATGACTCAGGCATAAAGGCGTTACATAAAAATATTGTGCATTGTACAAATGAAACTGAAGCAGTCCTTACAATCACATTAGAATATTTTGTATTGAAAGGAAAATGGATATAGGGCTGTGTGTGCGTGTGTGTGTAATATTTGCAGTATGCTATGACTGCACAAAAAATGATACCACCCGAATTGACGAAAATTTGCGTTGCTACATTGCTTGCTAACAATAAAAAAATTTGGAGTTTTTTGTGGATTTATAATCCATGGGTAGACCGAGGAGAACCATCAACTGCCAAAACATAATATTCATGGTCACAAAGGTATAATGCTTTGAATTTGGTGAATTCAGCAAGAAGGGGTGTACCGCGAGTTTCTAAAACCCAATGAAGCTGTAACTACTATTTTATATAGAACGAATAATTGTTGCGATTAGCATTAGCTAGAAAACAAACCATAATCTCCTCTTGCATGACAACGCTCGGTCACAGTTTGCAGAACTGTCACTGCGTCCAAGCTCAATTGGGCAAATATTTCGCATCCAGCGTGCTCATCAAACAAATAGAGCCTTCTGATTATTATTTGTTTACATCGACGCAGCACGGTCTGATTGGTATACGCTCCCGAAATGTTGTATAGAAGTATGAAAAAGGATCGATGATGAATGAAAAACCTCGCAGCCGACACATCGTTTATCGACACAGTAACACAACGTAGCCACGCAGATGATATGGGAAAAACGATGTAAAAAATGAAGTTAAATACATTGATTAAAATAACAATTGTACCAATTATTCGTATTAAAAACCTCTTTTCCGCCAAAAAAAAAAAACAACGAGCGTTATGAATTGTAATGAACTAGTTTATCTAAATCCAAGTTGAAGATTCTCAACTCATATCGTCCCATTAGACGTATTAAGACAACTATTAAGCATTTACTACACACAAAATCTTCAATATTTCTACTCGGAACTGTTTTAATGACCATTTTAATAACTGCACCTTATATTTTCGAATTAAATCGTCAAAATACCTATTAAAAAATCTTTGACTATTACACGTAAACGTTTGGATTGCGTGCATCATCACCAAAGCAGCCAAATGCTTTCGATTGACACATTATTTTGTTAATTTGCATTTGAAAAACATCAAAATTTGAAAATTTCAATTATTTTTTTTTTAGTAATTTCATTATTTGAAGCATTGCCAAAAATTATATAAAAATAAATTTGTAAATTTTATAATTAGGAAATGTTTAAATTCTAACTCTAAGAAAGAATGTGTCTGAGATTTTGATTATTGTGTGGAAATTGTATAGTTTTCATGACATGAAATCAAATATTTGATTTAAGAATATTATTAATACATTGGCATAAAACTCAAATTTATCGTTTTGTATTGTAAGTCAAACGAAATTGAATTGTTTAGAAATTGTATCTCAAGTCTGTGAAAGGTTTCCGCACTAAAACAATTTTACCTTTCGCTTTCAATGTCTTGTCTCGTATTATACGCAACATAATGCAAATTAAGAAAATAATTCAATTCAATGTACAAATGAAATAAAAATATTATTGTATTTTTTGTTAAATAGAAATTGCACGCACATAAATATTTTCATGATTTTCAAGTTATTTACAAAAAAAAAAAAGCCAAAACAAACATTTCGCTAATATTTTGCGCAGAATTGTTTTGATGTTTATGTTATGCGAAAAATTTTTTCTGATTTTATTATAATAGACACTAATATTTGTTTATAGGGTGTGTGTATGTGTGTGTGTGTGTGTGTATCAGATAAAGTCTATTATAATTAAATGGCATGGACCAAACACCAATTGATCTCCAATTATATCAAAAGTTATAGATGTTTCAGTAATCCGATTATTTTTATATGATTAGCCCGCATAATTATGTGTTTTGTTTTGCAGACATTATCCAATACCATAATTCCAATTTAAAAAAAAAATTGCAATATTAAATAAAATAAACTAAAAACTGAGAAATGCCCTGTATTTTTAAAGTATAAAAATATATATTAAAATAAGTGTGTTTATTTTTTCTGTCTATTGTCGCTTATACAAAAAGAAGGTCAATACTAAAATACACATAATCAGTAAAAACATTTTGGCATAATATTATAATAATATTATTGTTATTATTATTTCATTATTATTTCAATATTATTTCAATATTATTATTATTATTATTATTATTTTGTGAAAAATGTCAACAAGTCCTGGACAAAGACTTGTCCAATTATAGGCAAAATAATGTATTACGTTTGTCATGAGATAAACACAACTGGTAATTAAATATTTGCATTTATTCACCAATGAAAAATATATAACAAAATAATTATAAAAGAGTTTTCATTTCTAACATACGTTCGTAATTAATTTATTTGTTGTTGTTGCACGGCGTTAAGTAATTTAACTATTGTGCCATTATACATCCATTAGATCGACTGTTAATTTCAATAGCTTATTTAAATATTGCTATAATAAATGTTTGTTACCCGCTCGAGTTATGTAAAATAAAGGATCCAACGACATTTATAGAAATGTTCAAGGATAATTTTCAAAAATAGAAAGAAATTGTATAGGTATTTCTAAAAATAAATCCATAGAAAATAATCATATGCGATATATCTGTGTGAAAGAAAATAACACCGGAAATTAATTTTTTATAATCCTGGCAATTAATTTGTATTCTAAATTCTTTATAACTTATCATTAAACTCTTCATTAAACGCTAGATGATTGGATAAATAATACTCGCGCAATTCTATTTGGAAACTTTAGATATATGCGAGCGCCAAGATTGACTGGAGATAGTACCATCTACTAAACGTCTTTATAACTTATCATTAAAAAATTTCAAGATGATCGGATAAATGATACTTGAAGAAAAGTTCTATTTAAGATCTATGGGAATCGGTGAACGTATAGTATTTGATAATTCCACAATACTTTAGTACTTATCATTAAACACATCAGTTAAAAATAGCATGAATATAGTTGAGACATCCCATAGAGAATATGTGAGCTCTATGTGAGCGCCAAGATGGATTGATAGTAGTGTCACCTATTTCTAAATGTCTTTTTAACTTATAATTAAATACTTCAGTTGAAAATTTTCAGATGATCGGATAAATGATCCTCTAGAAATTCTATATATAGGGAATATTTAAGATCGATAGCAACAGCCGGAAGCAATGAAAGCATTAGCTGCGTATAAAAATCTTTAGAATGCATTAATAAACACCTGAATGGAAACGACAGCATGAAGAAGATGTGCGCATAATGATGAACGTCCAGCCGCTGATTATCAACAACGATTACCGTGGAAACCGTCTAAAAAAAGTGTACGATTTCGTGGACAAGAAATTTTCAATGAAATTCAAATGGAAATGAAACAACAATTCATGAAAATTTAAATAGGAAAAAATTGATCTACGAGAAATGAATTTAAAGTTTGTTCAACATCAATTGACTGGTGACCATGCGAATTGTACCAACGTGATCATTCTAAAGGCATCATTAAAAACGTTGGAGGCAGTGCCAATAATTTCTTAAAAACACAAAATGTACGTTAAAAATACTAAATTGTATTATACGTTGATAATTTAAAGAATAGCTGTTCTGTGTCATTGTTTACTTGTGTGAAGCTTACCAAAGATGAAAAATTGAAAGCCTATTATTGGATGAAGACAACACACAAACGCAAGAACTAGAAGATTTGGAAGAAGCATTAAAAGTTGATTAATTCGTTCGTTGTCAGTAGAGGTCCATGTAGAATGAGACTGGTTCAAAAACTTGGAAATTGAATTGACACTAAGGCATAGTAAGGAAATCGAAAAGTCACTTGTGAAATGCTACTTTAAACACACCAAAGAAAAGGTTTTTTGAATCAAATATAGTTACTGAAGATGAAAAATAATTTTATTATGAGAATCTCATACATAAAAAATGTTGGGTGAAGCCTGTTTTATTATATATTTATGCTGATATGGTTATGCTGTATGTATTGTGGGTGTTGTGTACTTTAAATTGATGAAACTTTCTAAAACTATCTCACTGGTGATGTCTATCCCAATGACAACTAATGCGTTTGTAGCAAAAACGACCAGAATAGGTGAATAAACACAACCAATTAATTTTTTAACATGACACGGCCAAATCTCATACTGCAAACATAGTTAAAACATATTGAGAAGGACAGACTGGGAAGTTCTATTCCACCCCACCCGATATACTCCATCAGACATTACTCCATCTGATTATTATTTATTCGGGTCGATGCAGTCAGCCTATCTACAAAAACGACGATTCATCTCATATAAAAGTATCATAAATTGGCTTAACGAATGGATTGCTTCAGAAGACGACGACCGGAATTCCGTAAATTGTGTGATAATAAAAATTATAATAACGTTTTCGAAACCAAAATTTCACTTAGCATCTTCGCCTTCATCTTGGCAGTAAATAGTAGGGAATAATTAAACTGGCCAATATTGCTCGGGAACAAAAAATAGGATGAAAGAATAGTATTGATAAAAATGGTAAATCGATTTGATACAATAATTTCGCACAAAAATGAACGTTTTTCTATTCATTATATAAATTTAGCCAGCAGATTATTACAAAATTATCTCGACAACAATGAATTTTGCTGTGGATGCAGCATTTTTTGATTTTACTCTTATGTCCCAGACACACACAACTGTTTGTGGAACTTCACACCATATTGAAGTGTTTATAAATAAACTTTTGAATTAAACGACCTAATGCATAACTATAAACTTAATCATTGAATTGGTTAAATTTTATCCAAAATTATTAGCAGAATTTATTGTGGATCGTTTAGTTAGTGATAATTTAAAAATTTAAATATTTGAAAATTAAAAATCGTTACTTTCGAAACACACTGTTTAAAAACGAAAAAAAATAAAGAATATGAAAAACAAAACAAAAGAATAATCAATTTTTTTGTTGTTCATTTTGTACATAACCCACACACATCATCCACTAAAAACATTTGTATGTATGTATTGGTATTATTGGTATATTATATATTATATATTTTGTTATATATTTTGTTATATATTTTAAATATATTATAATAAAATAAATAAATATGATATAAATAATAAAATATATTGTAATAGTGTATATAGGAGCAAGTAGCTATAGCAAATAAATATATACACATCCAACACAGTCACACACCAGCATAACTACACTATGACCACACCACCACCACCTATATATTATTCATAATAAATACACCTATATATTAAATCTAACCTATACAAACATTACACATTTTTATACAATAACAAATTACATACAATCTTTCTATCCTCTCTATAACTAATTTATTTAAATTTTTTTAATTTTAATTAAATCCTCTAATTTAATAATTCATTCATATCTACACTCATACTTTTACACATTATTATTTAGTTTAGTCTTTATGATAGAGAGATAAAAAATATTTTCAAGAAAACATATAGGAAAATAACTTCTATTTATTTTTTTTGTTTTTTATTAATTAAAGCAAATATCAATGATTACCTGAATTTTATACATCCAATAAAAAAAAAACAACATAATAACAAGAAGAAAAAAAAAACAAATAAACACCAACAATAACACAAAAAAACAAGTTACATATTGTTGTTTTTATTTTTATTATTATTTGATGTTGTTGTTGTTGTGGTTGTGTGGCTGTTGTTGTTTTCAATAAATTATTTAATAATTTATGCAATAACAAGCGAGCGATGAACAACAACCACAATATGAATATATTTTTTTTTATCTTTTTATATAATTTCTGTTTATTGATAATAAAATGAATGTAATAATAATATATTTATTTTTTGATTGGTTTCACACTTCACTCACAATACAAGAAAAAATAAAATATAAAAAAGGGGGGCAAAGTCTTTATAAATTAATAATAATAAATAATACAAATATTAAATAAAGTATTTTTAAAAAGCGAACAAAAAAAAAATAAATAAATTAAATAAATAATATACACCAAAACAATAACGCGATCACTACACATACGGTTACGTTTATTATTTCGAACAAAAACACCTTTTTACTGATAACAGAACTTTTTTTTTTATTTTTTTTAAATAATGGAAAATATAGTAAAATTATTTCAAACGACGACGACGACGACGACGACAACGGTCATTAAAACAAAACAAAAAATTTCACAATTCACATTAAAATACGACACTTGATTTTTTTCGTATAGCAAAATAAAATTCTATGATTTCTTATTCGATATATTTTAATTTTAATAAATTATCAAAATATACACACACACACACACACGAACAATTTCCAACACTTGTATTTTATTTTTCAAGTTTAATAACTACTAAAAAAAAAAAAAAAAAAAAAGTATAAATAATTGAGTAATGCAAAAAAAAAAAAATGAAAATTAATTTTTTCCTTTTTTTTACTATTCAATTTAAACTGTTTAAAAATAAATGATTAATTAAAATTTTTACTACAAACAATTTTCCAATACTTTAATATAGTTTTTAAATATTTTTTTAACAAATTTTATAAAGTTTTTCCAGCGAAATTAGTGAAAAAATTAACAACGATAAATTTACACGCTATTGCCTCTGTTATTCTCTATATACAAATAAACGGCCATATTGAATTTTCAGCTGTGTTGTGTCTCGACGATGAATTTTGCTTTTATTATGTTGATTTGATGATGCGCACGATGATGATGATTTTATATTTTAATGATTATTTTTTTGCTGAAATTTTTTTGTTCGCTCTTGTGTTTTGTATTTGCTTTGTTTTCCGCATATGGTGATGGGTTTACACATTACTACCGATGATGAAAATAAAATTATAACAGTGAATTTGATACAATGGTTATTGTTATTTGTTGTATATTAATAATTAATGATTGAATCATAAATATTGAATGATAAAAAATGATGATGATGATTTAATTTATTAATTTAATTTAGAAATTAATAAATATATGTTAAATATTATCGGTAATTAGTTGTATTGTAAGAATATTAAGTGGTTTTCAGTGGCTATTATTGAGTATGTCATTAGTCGAGCCGAAAATTTGATTCCCAAGTATTTTTCATAAATAAATTATAATTCAATTGAATTATTATTTGTTCATTTCAGAAATCAGAAATATCAGCTATTCAAAGATTATGTCTCCATATAGAATGCGCTATGGGGCGATTTTCATCAATAAAAGAATAATTTAATTTAGTAAAACGTCTATCGCTTTGTAAAGGTGCCAACGACGTCGATGACTGCCGAAACTGTGTCCAGCATTAAATGTGGAGATCATTTTTTTAATTTTATCACAAACAATAAATTTTGAAACAGAAAGTACAGTAAAATTTTGATAGTATAATGAAATATAAATAATTTTTGAATGAATTGTAAACACTGATTTTCTTTATCATCATTATCATTTATTTTTAATGATTATTCATCATCATAGAAGAAATGAATGTATAAACAACAAACAAAACAAAGGTAATGGAATGGAAATGGAAAGAATATGGAAAATATAAACCACTACTGCTGTAACACATAGGTAGAAATAGGAGGTATATATACATTCAATATATATTATATAGAAAACAAAAAATAAAAACATACACACATGTACGAAATGCGACAAAACAACTTACGTCAGCAAAGTGGTGGGATAGTTGTTATTGTGTGTTTTTTGTATGAAGTTTACGCGTAGGTTTGTTTTTTACTTTACATTAATGTCACGTGATTTATTTATTTTTGTTTTTTTTTCTGTTGCTATTTTTTACACGGAATTTCACAACAAAACAAGTAAATAAATGCACGCACACAACAAAGAATCAACACGCATGCACATATTTATGCATGGGTATTTGTAAAATTAAATTCCATTCTATACATGTGATTTTTGTTGTTGATAAAATGATAAGAATATAAATAGTGTTAAAAAATGTTTGTATACAATAATAAAACAGAATAACAGCTTGCACCACAAAACAACTGTTATAGAAAAATACAATAGGTGTTTAATGTTTTCGTTCCGGCTGAAGTGATTGAGTCGAACTTGACTCTTTGGGTGAATTCATCGAATGATTTATTTATAAAATTTTACCATGTGTTACTAAACAATGACAGTACCATGTAAAAAAAAAAAACATTGAATAATTAATCCTTAACAGCATTTATTTACAAATACTTGTGTTTGAAATTTGGTCAGTGATGCGACCCTCCTCGAACAGATACTATAGACATTTTCCGCAGTATGCTATTCATTATGGCTGTGTCCAAAAATCATAATTTTGTTAGTTACTAAAATGTGGTTCTCCGGCAATAACTCTATATATGTAAATATGATAATTACATGCTTATGCCTTAAATAATACGTTCGCTGTGTTAACTGTCAAAAATTTACCATTTAGAACGATATAGTAGAGATACACTAATTCTAGAGAACGTCGTTTCTATCATTAATGCGTAAAGGTTGTGCGATCCGAAATAGTTTAGATAACAAATTATATATTACAAGGAAAATGGTTAGTTTGGTCACACCTGGACTGGTCTAATTCTTATGAGAGTGTTCTGAACGACAGCTGCCCTTGTAGAGTACACGAAAAGAAAAAACGGTTAGAATGCGATCTCTATGTTTAGCAATCTAAATTTTTGTTTTTGTACACAGGATCTGAATTACTTTGGACAACTACCAGATACAAATACATTAAAATTACATGGACGACAATCAGACCAAGAATTTATGTCAAAATTTAAGTAATATATAGATAAAACAAAAATTGAATTGATAAAATCCAATGTGAATGAAGTTGTAACAGAAATAACAACATGGAGAAAATTCCATGTAATGCATAAATTTCTGGAATTATGTTAAAAGAATTATAATACAAACTTTTAAAAAGAACAATAAGGTTAGAATATGTTCAAACACAATGGAAAATAGCTGAAATAGCTATGATTCTCAAAATCGGGTAACTTACAGAATGATTGTTACACACGAACACAATATTTAAATTGAAAAAATAATATCAATCCGAAAAGAAAGAAATCTATCAAGTACTAACCCAATTACAGAAATTGTGTTGGAAGATGAATGTTAAAATGAAGAATGAAAATCAAATTAATAAGTTTTGGTTGCTTAGAAGGCATTCTAAACTAGCAAAATTATAAAATAAACTAAAATATTGAAACAATTAGATATTAAAACCAGTATCAACAGCTGGGGTACAACTTTAGGGTTATATACCAAAGCGAGTAACATCAAAATAATATTTAAACGGTACCAGAATAAGGTTCTTTACGATATTATAGTTAACGCAACAGTGTAGCGGGTGATACATTCATCGTGAATTAAAACATCCAATGGTAGACAGGTCGAAGAGATACAGGATACAGCTGACAATAAAAATCAAACAACACATACAGAATTATCAAAATCAATTGATTCAATATCTCTACTAAAAGACTAAAATGAAATAAAACAAATGCAATCATAAAATTAAAGCGAATTTAAATAAAAATAAAACCATTCGGTTATTTTCCAACCAGTGAAATAATAATAATTTTACGAATCTCATGATAGAATGATATAAATATACATTGTTACATCATATTTACGACCAACGACAATGGATACGGTTATGGGCGGCGTTTAAAAAATAAAAAACGGTTAAAAACAATTGAAGCGTTTATTACCATCACCCACCGTGTGATGATTTGTCATTTGAATAGTTGTCGCCGTCGCACACAACAACCGCGACGTCAATTGTTAGTTGTTGATGAACAGTTGTTAGTCATTTAAACGAGTAAACATGGTCTAATTTAAGTTGTGACGTCACAAAAAACCCCTAACGCTTCATAACCTTCAAATAAAAACAAAACACAACAAATTTTACATAGTATAAATATTTTCGTATGTATTTTAAAGTTAAGATTATATATATAAAAAAAAAAAAAAATAAAATAAAATAAAAAGAACAAAAAAGAACAAGTTTTTTCATAAATAATAATATTAAAAAAACAATTTAATCAGTCTATTTAATTATAATAATAATATTAATAATTATGATGAAATTAACACAATAAAAAAATAAAAAAAAAATGGATGAGATTTTTTACGAAATGACGTTTTCTTTTTTCCTTTTTTTTTCTCTTAATTCACTTTTAAAATTATAAATAAAATACAATACTTTAATTTTATTTTAATAATAATAATAATAATAATATAATTTTAAGTGTAAACTTAATTTTTCAATTAAATTCAATTTTTTTTTCTCTTTTTAATTTTTTTTTTTTTTTGTTTGAAAATGTTCAAAATATAGGAAATTTTATCTATTGGAATATTGAACCCAAACAAAAATAAAGAAAAATAAAGAAAAAAAAAATACAATAAAGAATTTTATTTTTTTATTTTTTACTTAATTGATATATTTAATTATATTTTATTTAGTTTCTAAAATGATTTAATAATAGTAGTGTAATTTTTATACTTTTGTTCACCAATTAGAAAAACAAAAAAAAAAACAAAAAAAAAATTAAAAATACACAGATTAAAAGATTTTTAATGGTCCATTGTATCATCTGCTGCTGCTGCTGCTGCTGCTGGACTTTCATCAACATCCATTTTTTCATCATTAGATGCAGATACAACTGCGGCAACAGCAGCTACGGCCGCAGTATTAGTGATAATGGTAGCATCTTCAGATGTTGTAACAGCTAAAGTTTCTATCGTTGATTTAATGTTGTCTGGAATGATTTTTTCGGTAGTAGTTGCTGGTGCAGTTACTATTACTTCTGCAGCTACTACTGCTACTGTTGGTGTTGGCGATGATGATGATGATGATGTGATTGATGCAGTTGCTTCATTCAATGCTGCAGTATTTTTATCAATTGATATTTTTTCTACTTCATTATTTTCTTCCATTGGAATTTGCAATTGAATATCTATAGTCGTCGAGTCATTGGTTTTGGTTGTGGTTGTGGCTGCTGTTGTTTCTGTTATTTCCATAGTTGATTTCTCCACTTCTGTTATTGGTGTTTTTTCTATTGTTAGCTCTTCAGAAACTATAGCAGTTTCAGTGATGGTGGGAGTATTGGTAGTAACATTAATATTGATCTCCGACGCAATATTATTAGTTGTTTCCGTAGGTGGTGGTGGGGCTGCTGCTACTGCTGCTACTTCTGCTGTTGATGTTACTGTTGAATCAATTTCAACAGTTTTTGGTTCGGCTTCAACCGGTGATGGTTCAATTTTTGGAGATTCATTTAATTCATCCATTTTTTTATCAGATGCATTTGTAGTGGTGATTGGTGTTGTATCCGGAATAATTAATTTAATGCTGGAAGAATTATCATTTTCAGTAGGTGTTGTTTCCAATGAAATAGTTTCCGCAATAATTTTAATTTCAATAGGAATTTCGGCGACAACATTTTTAGTATCTGCTACAATATCATTTTCAACAGGACTAATGACAGGGTTGGATGATTTTTTTTCCTCTAATTTTACATTATCATCGGTAACAGTGGTTACTTCTGGATTATTAGATTTTTCAATAGTTATCACTTTTTCTTCATCGATTTTAGGTAGTTCGACAACCTTTACATTATTCTCATTAATTTCAATTAATTTTTCCTTAATCAGTTCTTTATCAACTGTTTCAATAACTGAGTCATTATTTATAATATTATCATCATTTTTAATTATATCATCAGTTTTTTCAACATCACTACTACTTACAGTATCTTCAGCAATTGTTTCTTTTATATTTTCTGTAGATGATATTTTTTTATCATTATCAACAATTACTGTATCACTTTTATTATTATCTACTAGTATATCGTTGACTTTAACGATTTTATCTGGAAGGACGACATCATTTATTGTTTTATCATTATTTTCAACATTTTGCTCCTCTTCTTTATTTTGTTCTACAATTTTATCATCAACTGCTGCATCTATTTCAATTGCATTTGATTCTTCGGCTTTTTGTTCAACAGCATCAACTTCTTTCATGATAACATCAACTGGTTGTTGTTGCTGTTGCTGCTGTTGTTTTTCTACATTAATTTCTTCTTCTTTAATATCATCAATTTTTTCAACAATATTCATAGCTTTTTCTTCAATTTTAACATTATCAACTTTATCTGTGCTATTCACCGTAATATCATCTTTCATAATTACATCTTCTGTGGTATGATCAATTTTTTTATGTTCAGTTACTAGTTCGTCGTCCACTTTTTGTATTGTTTTTTGAACATCCGTTGACACATCAACCGAATTGTCTAATTTTTGAATCTTAGAATTTCTTGGTGAACATTCA
This sequence comes from Bibio marci, assembly GCA_910594885.2. Taxonomy (NCBI): domain Eukaryota; kingdom Metazoa; phylum Arthropoda; class Insecta; order Diptera; family Bibionidae; genus Bibio; species Bibio marci. Next base: position 13,420,317 of record OU343116.1, on the reverse strand, counting down.
CCATCAATTTCTGTTTCATTTTCTCTAACCATTTTTTTAGTTAATTTAATTTCTAAATTCTCTTCAACAATAACATCAGCAGTAATGGCTGCAACAGCCATTGCTGTTTCTGTAATTATTGCTTTGTCATCATCTTTAAGAGTAATATCAATTTCAGCAGTGGATATATTTTCATCAACTAGTTCTTCTTTTTTTTCCGTAACTTCAACATCCATTGCTTTTTCCAACACTGGCGCAGCAGTTGGTGGTGGTACTTCATTTGTTTGTGATTTTTCTAATAATAAATCATTTGGTAAATTATCGGTGTTATCCGTAGTATTTGCATCTGCAATAGTAACAGTATTACAAGTAGTTGTATTAATAGCAGTACTGCCAGTTGTAGTAGAAGTATTAGCAACAGTAGTAGTAGTAGTAGTAGAAGAAATATTACTAGTAGCAGAAGTGCTACTAGTAGTAGCAATACCAGCCGTACTAGCTGTATCAGAAGAAATAATTTTATTTGATTCATCATCAGCAGTAATATTTTCTGATTCTACAGCAATTACAGCTTCTGCATTTAACTTTGCATCATCAGCATTTATATTATTATCATTTTTAACAATTTCTGATGTTGATGTACCATTTTCAATTGCTTCAATTTTTGTTGCATCATTTTCAATTTCAACATGATTCTTTTTACTATCAGAATCATCAACCGCAATTATATTATTATCATCACTGTTATTTGTATTATTGGCATTATTATTATCGTTAGTAGTAACCGAAGAATTATTAACATTTTCTGTTGTACCATTATTATTATTAATTGGTGTAATATCATTTTCCGACGACTTTTTATCATCATTAGCAGTATCAACATCATTACTTTTAATTGCAGATGTTTCCATATTATTTAAATGCTGATCTTCGTCACCAGCAGCACCACCATTACCGTTTTTTTCTAATGATTCATTAATTTTTAATTTTACTTCTTCTATTGTGATAGCAAGTGGATCTTCACCCAGCGTAATATCATTATTTTTAGATTCACCATTATCTTCACCTGTATTACCATTATTAACGTTATTTCCATTATCCATATCAATATCAATGTCTAGCGATGCGTTTCCTAAATTCGCCTGTTCACCATTAGGACGTCCAGGTTCAACTGTACCAACAACTAAAATAAAAATATTAAAATATTTGATTATTTGTAGGCACAATTAAAGAATTCAACGCAATTTAGGTTATATCATAGAAGGAGGTTCCAACATTAATTCATACCCACAATACATATATGCATAGAGGTTATACCGTATAGGATTCCACACGAGATCCTATAGTTGCATCCGTAATTCGTTCTAGTAAAATTGTGTTTCTTATTAACAAGGTCTTTTACTAAAGATCACAGAATTTATTGTCAAAGACTTATTAACCCATTGCTATTGCTATGTCTCATGTCTCATCTTCGTTCACGTCTCATCAAATGTTTTCAGTAAATTTAATCGGTGAGACATATAACTACAATTACAAATAATTGGAATCAAATTTAATTCATTCTATGGGATATATGCAAAAGTAAATTCCGTTTTTTCGTTATTATTACATTTTTATTTACAATTTATATAAAAGTGGTACATTATTCAAAGAAGCCACAACCTTCGCTCATCATTCAGGTAATTTACGGATTTCCTGTCTGAAGAAGTCATCGTCTTTTGAAGCGATCCATTTGCCAAGTCAATTCTTTATACTTTCATAAGATGTGAATCGTGTGTCTTGACTACATCGATCGGCATAAATAGTAATCCGAAGTAGCAATCTCTGGTGAATATGACGGGTGGGATAGAACCACCCATTTTTGTCTTTGCAAATAGTTTTTAAAGGCACTTAGAAAAATATGCTCTCAATTCTATTTATTGATTACAAATATTTTCGAATCTATTGCACACACTTTTGTTCATTTTATAATTTACAAATATTTAAAAATATACTTTAAAAACAGTATGCTATCAGATATCAGTAGATCTAATAAATAAATATTATACAAAAAAGGGTGTTGCTGTTTAAAACAGAAACGTGAAAATACAAATTGTTCGCCATTTTTGACATTTTAGTTTATATTACAGCTTCCATAGAAAATAATGAATATCTATCTTCATTCGTTTTCGTTTTTAGGTTACATAATTTAGTATGTTAATGTGACCATTAACGACACATATCCATGGAAAAAAGACATTGATGTGTATTTGGAGTGGGATTAGAAGATATATGAGTATTATGAACTAATAAAACAACAAATGAATGATGAAATCGTCAGAAAAATGAAATGGGCTATGGTAGACATGGAAACGTGACATTTAGTTCCGTGACAATGCTGCAATTGCTATTTTAAAACCAGCCCAAAATTATTAACTCTACTTCAACCCATACCTAGTACTCATCACATTAGGATGCCCACTATTAACTACCACTCATTTCGCAGTCAAAAATTGGATTGATTTATGGTTGGTCTCAAAAGACGCAGAGTTCCAACGACGCGGCATTAATCATTTGCTAAAAATATGTGTAAAGTTATAAGAAATGTGTGATAAAGTTTCTATATTTGTAAATATAGAAAGGAGTAGATAAATTATAAAACCCATATTAGACCATAAGATATAACTGATAAAATTCAGATAAATAATACATAAATTAAATTCCTAAAAAAAAATTAAAAGAATTATTAAATAATTTTTATAAATTAATTACCTAAAATATTTTTTTCCAAGGCTCTCATAAATTTATCTAAACGAATGTAATGCTTTTTAGGATTCGTTAATAATTCACTAATACGTTGAATTGTGAATGGTGCAGCATTAAATACATCCAATCGTTCCAAAAGTGCTTTTTTCATTGCATTATAATTAAATTGATCCACATTAGGACATGGCGGTAAATCTAAAAAATAGAATTAAATATTAAAATTAAAAAATGTATGTTAACAATAATATTTTTATTGGGTGGATAACTTCAATTCATTAAAACGTATAACAATATCTTTTGATAGAATGGAATAACTTCATTTATTTGTAATGTATTTTCCATTTTGTTCAATGAGAGCGTTTGTCATATTTCAGGCAGCATCATAATTCCGTGCTCATAGAACGTTTGCGGTCCTTATTGGGAAAACTAAATCCGGTATGATTGGATATCGTCATCTTTATTGAAATTCTAACGAATTAAAGTTATGCAAACAACGAAATAAATTGTCATCTGAAGGTGAAATGTCAGAACGCAGAACTATAAGTTGAATGTGGCAGCACGTAAACTATAATAATTTTTGATGACCAAAGATGTGTGTGGAATTGCGTTGACATGGTGGAAAATATCTTTTCGATTTGTCAATTTTTTTATAATTACATTGTTCAGTTTGTTAAGTTGAGTGTATTCATCTGAATTGATCGTTTGGTTGCGTGGTAAAAGTTCAAAATAGACAATGTCTTTGTAAATCCCACTAAACCGGTAACAAAACCTTCTTTTGATGGATATTAACTTTAGCTGTTGTTTGCGCAATATCATCTTGCCATCTCCACAATATTTCGATTGATTTACATTATTGTATCAATCGTTTCTCAAGCAAATCACGTGTTAGTTTAATTTTTCATTATACGAACCCATAAATAGAGGGTGTTTTTTATGTAGTCAAGTTGTCTTCAACAATTTTTCAATACATGTATGTGATATACCGAACTTCTTTGCACGCGTTGAGTAATACAGATCCGCTAAGATTTATGCTTTGATCGTGGTGATAGTCATCAATTTCAATGAATATTGTTCATTTTTGTGTGAAAAATCACCAGAACGAAATTTATATCAAAACAATTCTGACATTAACTCGCTTCTCTTTTAAGGTTTCGTCACCAAAAACAGCATGTTTAATTTGTTGCAAGTTTATGATGTAGCTTTTCTTTCTGGAAATAGAGGAACTCTATGTTGGCAATTTAGATTCAATGGAAGCAATTGTACAAGGATTTGCCAGTATCATCTACTTCCACAAATATTCGCAAATTATCATTAAATGTTTAAGTTGAAAAATCCAACATAATCAGATAAATGATAGTGGATCAATTCTATTGATAATATTTCGTTCTATATGAGAGCGTTCGAGGGAGTACAAGTATTGTCACCTACTGCCAAAAACCACAAATCTTTATAACTTATAAATAAACACTTCAGTTAAAAAATATAAAATATAATGTAGACTTAGAGCTAGTCAATCATGAAATACTGATTTTAATTGTTGAAATTTACCCGACAGACACACCATTATGGGACTAATCACTCATATAATGTATTATTAAGGAAACATAAATGCATAACAATTGCTGAATTTTTATATACTCCCATTCGCAGTGATTTACAAATTTCACTGTAATGAATGTTTGGTAGACTGTCATAGGGGTAAGTTACCCCTTGATTATGCTGAACATACGAGTGTACAGAGTTATGTTATGGTAACAAAGGGATGAAATAAGTAACAATAACATTAAATTAAATAGTTTCAATCTCTATTCACCTAACATACTTGGCATGAGCGCATGGCGCATTGCCTGGAAAAACGAATGAATTATTTTTCATAAAATCAGTATTTTCAGACGCACAGCTTCACACAAACTTTCATAACATCAAGATAGTAATTAAAGAATTTGTATCTGAAATGCTTTGGATTTTGTTGATATTGTTGACAGTCTTCGATTTCGATTCTCTTCCACGTCTTGGATCATCTTTTACTGATTCACCATCATTTTCAACCATAACACTCATTTGCTATTGTTTTCTATAGGAAATACTACTGATTGTGCTTTATGCTCTCCTTGAAAATGATCACTCTATAATATTCATTGAAAATTTGTGAAAATATTATTGCGTACACTTTAAAATTTACATTTATTTTCGTTTTTGAATAATTGCAGAAGGATTTCGCAATCCATGGCGTACATTTACAATGAATCATGCTGACATTAACATCTATAAGTGCATCCATAGACGTAGTCAATTGTAGTTTAAGACGTATTCGCTTATTGACGGTCACGAATGTAGTATGTAACGCAATAAAGTCACACGGTGATTTAAAATGACGAAACACCTCTTCATTATGGGCTACAGATAACAGACATATCGTAATCGATTAGTTCGGTTGTGGATGTTCTGTTTTTACTATAGACTTTTATTTATGAGTTAGCATAAAATATTTGGTTTACGTTACTACACTATTTTAATTGTAACATAAGGAATAAGTTTGAATTTGTGAAGTTTTGTTCTTTTTCTCTATTTCACTATTTTTTTTAAATTGAAATCACTTTATTATTTATTATTTTTGTTTTCCATGAAGCATTTGTTTGAACGGTAACATCTTCACCGATTTTTTTTTTTTTTGCATCATATGTTCGTAATGATCCTTTTTATTAATGATCTTTATATCACCCTGTATAAAAATGTAAATACACAGATAATTATTATTAAATGTTATATACAAAGGACAAAAAAAGCTTTAAAGAATTTCAAACAAAAACAAAACTTCATCTATAATCTACAAATGCAAATTCACCCTATGAATAACATTTCTAAAGAAGATATTAAAAAAAAAAAAAATCATTTATGCAAAAAATCAAAAATATACAACAAAAAAAAAAGGAAAAGGAAAAAAAATGTCTCCGCACAAGAACCAAAAATGAAAAGGTGGAAAAAAAAATAAAATACATAAATAAATAAAAAAAGGTTACAATCATGAAATGGAGATAGACAAAAGAAATACCGGATTGTGTATTGTACCTATTTTAGGGTGTGTCGTTAAGAATTGGAGATAATAAAGTCGCCAAATCATATTTTTCAATAACATTTTTTGATAAATTATCTAATTATCAGAATTCTACAATGATTACAAATTAAAGAATTTTATTTACTGAAAGGTATAAGGGGATTATTAGATGGTAATCAGTGTCCATACGAATTTCGAAATTTAAAGTAGTATCGCTCTTTGAAAAACACCCTTTATTCATAAATTCAGTAATGTCAAATCAAACACTTTTCTATAGCAAACAATCAAATAAATAATAACAAAGAAATTTATCCTAACTTCAATTTAATGTTTTTCCTTAATTCCATTTGTTCATTGTATTTTTTCCTAACCAACATTTTCTGTTTTCTTCTTGTACAACACCGTGCGTGCGCCATGAAAAATCAATTTTAACATATCATAAATAAATTTACAATAAATTTAGTGACAAAAATACGTTGAATATTTGGAACACAATATTGAAATATTTTATAGAAAACGATTTTCAGGAAAATTCTATTTCAATTAAAAATTGTTTCCAATAAATATATCCATTCAAGATTCTAGAAAAATATTATCGATTCCATTTTTTCACGGCATTTTTAAGTATAAAATAAAAAAAAAAAGGAAGTAGACGCGGTTCACCTAACACCAAGGGTTAAATATATATACATATACATAAAACACAAATTTATTCAAGGAATACGCTGATTATAAACTATAAAATACGACCTTGAAGTTTTCCCATCTCTGCTGTGTGTTGAGTCGACTTAAGGTTAGTGTTGTGTGTTTGTGTGTATGTACATAAATTTTATACAAGATGATAAAGAAAAATAATAAAAAAAAAAACCGGTTGGTTGGCCGGCTGCAAGTATATCGATCCATTTATTTCATTCACAACACAAAAACGAAGACAAATATATTTTTTGAAAATTAAATGTAATATAAAATTAAAATATTAATGGGGAAACAAGTTTCATAGTTTGTATAATAAATATAATGGAAATATGGAAAGTAACACAATCAACGACTACTTTATAATAAATGTTTCCCTAATAAAACTATATTTTTTTTTTTTTTCTTTTATAATATAACCATTATAAGTGGGGTTCTTTTTATAATTCCATCTTCTATGTATGTTCCATATTAAGGTAAAGTAAGAATGTATTTAAAAAAAAAAAAAAAAAAAATACTAAATTGAAGTGGTGGTGGTGGGGTATAACTTTTTCTTGCCGAATGCATTATGAAAAAAAAAAAAGAAAAAAAAAAGCCGGTATTTAAATTATTTCCGATATCTATTTAAACTTATTAATATTACTCATTCTGTAATTCCAGCAAAAAAAAAAAAAAAACTAATGAATAATTTTTTCTTTTATGGTTGGAAAAGATAAAAACTAATTTCACAATGTATCAAGAATTTTTCTATGAAAAAGTGCCGAAAAAATAAAATGGCTACTTTTCTTCAGCAAATCTTAGTTACTGTCGATGTTCAAAATCAAACCATTGAAACTATTTTCTTTCTCTTCTGCATCTGCACAATATGCAGAGATACATTTCTTTTTCTTTTTGTTAAAACAATAGACGTAGTAACTTAAGATGAAAAAATATAGAAAACCATATACCTATCGAAAAGAAAAGAAAAAAAAAAAAAAAAGATTGCTTAGCAACAGCACAGTGATCTGAAGAATGAAATAATGGAATTTATGATGCAGATGGCATCTACAATTTATTTAAGAATATAATTTAGTATAGAAGATTCAATGCTATATCGAAAAAAAAAAAAAAAAAAAAAAAGGAAAAAGATAAAACGAAAAAAACGAAAAAAGAAAGTCGCCGCCAGACTAAAAATGAAGAAAAAAATTGATTACGCTCCACAAAATGGATACCACAAGAAAATTAATTTTCACTACATAAAAAAAACCTTTTTAAAAAAACATATTGTCCAAAAAAAAAAAAAAAAAGAAAAAATGTCGGTTTGACTCATCCACACGGTGATTGACCTAATAAAAATTGGATTTTTTTTGGAAAATTAATATAATAAAATAAAAATAAAAGAAAAAAATTACCATCAATGCTTGGCGTGGTATCATGAAAATCCGTAATTACGTTGGTAAGTTTCTCGCGAAATAAATACTGTACAGACGACCATTTATAAACTGGATCGCCTGTTCTTGCTACATAACTTATATATTCCTCAAGCTCTTTTGGAATATCTTTGGATTTTAATTTAGTAAAACGTTCTAAAATTTGGAGTACTTCTTCGGCGTTTTCCATTGCATGCATTTTTTTTTGCGAATAATTTGCTTTAAAGATTACTTTAAAAACTAGCGAAATATCTTCTTTTTTTTTTTTTTAACAAATTTAGTGGTTTCTTTTTTTTTTTTTTTATATTAAAATTAAACAAGCACAAATTCTGTTTTATTCACTTCCGACCGAACACACTGCACAATGTTTTCTGATTCTGGCTCACTTTGGTATTTTTTTTGTACCTACGTTCTACGACGTTCCTTTTAAAATTTTTCTTTCAAAAGATGAACATGTCGTTGTTTGTTCATTCATGCCCAATAAATTTCCTTTTTTTTTTCATTTTGGAATTGAGTATTTTCACGCCATTTTGCTTTATTTGTCAAATTTGGTGTTTGGATCACATGGGTATATGTGGGATAGATGAGAGCGCTGAATTTTATGCTGAATATATACTTCAAATGATATTCGGCTGAATTTAGGCTGTGTTTAGACGACTGATTTACTTGAATGAAAAATATTTAAATTGAGCGTACCTATGTTTTGCATTGAATAGTGCAAATTTTGATTTTCATCTTAAAATGTAAAAAAATCAAAAGAAAATGGTATTTGTATATTTTAGTTTCTTTTTCTTTTAATCTATTATTATATTACTAAGAATCATGTCTTCATAAATCAATCATTTTTAGACTATCAGGTGCAAAATTTTTGTCGCAAGCAGGTAAGACGAAAATAAAAAGGCTAAACTGACTATTCTGACCAAGAAACGGTTTTTTTTTTATCCTTATTTTGCACTCGCTGTGCGCATATGTACGATTTGTGTAACAACATATGCCTGAGAAATAGCTGTAAAGCCTAAACTTGTGGTATGAAAAATTAAACGTTCACTTACTGTAAGCTTAAAAAATCTTATTTGTTTAATTGTGATATAGGCAAGATCGGGAAAACATCGTTATTTTGCCTTTATTGTTTCTTAGGTCATATTTTTTGTTTCTGACGTTTGTTGTTTGGCGTTTATATGAATTAATAAATGACATAAAAAGCAACATACACTCAGATTTCGTTAAATATAACGAACTTTATTATGTTTGCTTGTTGTAAAACACACTGAATTAATGAGAGTATGATTTTTCCGAATAAGTTTTCATGTTTCATGCATAAATTTATAAAATAAATCCTCTAAAAAGTTTGAACAAAGAAGGAAACGCTTGTTCTGTGGAAAACGTAAATTCAGAAAATCAACCATATTTCAGTATTGTCGTATAAGAATCTTTATTCAAACTTTTGAGAAAACAAGGCTTCCCCACAAAAACAATATTAATTCTATATTAAACACTTCCATATGTCCTCATACTTACAAATTGTTTATTGTTTTACTTAATTTATTGTTACATCTAATGAAATTTAATTTTAAAATACCTTCAATGCAGATTTACCAAGATTTAAATTGAATTGAATTTTTTGTTAGGTTATGGAAAGTCCCTATATATTTGACATTCAGACCAAAACTAGCCCACAATTCAGCACACACCGTCTCGGCTGTATTTTATTTGGATTGTTCATTCAATTTCATATTAATAGAGGTATTACAATAATGTTCCATCGTTTTCTTTTGGAAAAAATGAAACACAATAATTGAAATACAAAAATAAGAAAAAGTGTATGCGTCGAAGGGTACATTTTCCTGATTTTCCAAGCCAAAGGTGGATGCCTCGGTAGAAATAACCTTCGTCTTTGGATGTAACCCATTCATCAGAGCATTTTGGGATATCCTTCCTTATGGAGACAGAAACGCTGTCCAGATTTGGTTGACTTCAACGGCGGAAACAAATAGCGGTCTGTAGGGCCAACATCTGGTGAACACTTCTATAGTTTCTATTACTTCTTGTTGAATATAAGATCTACCTTTGTCATACAGTAAAATATAACATTGTCATATTTGTCTTGACCACATTTTAAAAGTGTAGAAATTGAAAATTCTAGGTTTTTATGCAAAAAGGTACGTTTAACTATCCTTCATTTAACTATATAATATTAATATTTTAATCTAAAAGTATGATACATTGGAATCTACAATTTTCGCCCGTCTGTCAGGTAATTGTTGAATTCCTTGTCTGAAGAATTTGTCCTCTTTTTGAGGCAATCTATTTAATCAAGCCAATTTTTGCAGCCATCATATGAAGTAAATGCGTACGTCTTGAAGGATTTAACTAAATCGACCGGAATAAGTGTAGTAGTTTGATGGATCTATGTCTAGTGAATACGAGGGTTGGATAGAACTTCCCAGTTCCGTCCTTTTAAATATGTTTTAATGGCATTTGCAGTTTGAAGTTTTTAAAAAATTAATTTGTTGTATCTATTCATCCATTCTGGTTGTTTTTCCATCAATGATTTTATCCAAACGCATTAGTTGTCGACGATAGACATCAGCCAGTGGCAGTTTCACACAGCATGAATATCACAGTTTAATTTGTGATGAACCAGCTTCACCAGGATGCACCCAAGCTTTTCAGCGCTTACGATTGTTATAATAAATTAATTTTTCAGTTTCGCAGTCATAATTACAAATACAGATAACCTTTTGTTTGTCGTCTTTGGAGCAGTATGTGAATTGCACATGTGATTTTCTTGCTGTCTTTCTGTCAATTCATGTGAGCAACCAATTTTTTCAACCAGTTTATAATTAATCATTCCGAAAACCGTTGTTTTCAGTGTCATTTAATGCTGCTACCAATATTGTAATTGTGGTTGACAGTTATATGTTCGTGTTCCAGTAATTGTAATTCTGCATCTTCGGGTTTTTTATGCTGCACCAGGACGTTGTACGTCCTTAATATCAAAAATACCTTCTTTAAATTGTCTAAAAACCATCTTTTGCATGTATACTATCATGTAGCTCATATGTTCACCATAAGGTTCTTGTAGCATTCGAAATGAATTTCTGTAACGGTTTTTTTTAAATGAAAACAAAATAATGATGCAAATGTCGTTTTTTTTTAGTTGGTACAACACTTTCAATTTTCCTGTGAATGAAAAACAAAGTTATTTATATAGACTTTAACCAATAATGTCTTATAAACATTTTGAAGGTTATAACGAGACTGTTAATTCACACATAATACATTATGGGTTATAGCAAACCATATTATTCCTCCAAGTGTAGCTTATAGCATCTACTAAACATCCACATTACAGCCAAATTGATAAATTACTTCGTCGCATATGGGAGTATATAACAATTCACTGCAATTATAACGAAATACAAATGTTTCCATAATTATTTGTTTGTGAATATTTTATAAATACTCATGATTTATAATTCTTGTTATTTTTTGTAGATGAAAGTACAAATAGTCTTACACTTACTTATTTACGCCATGGTATTAAAACCTATCTGCAGCCAACGCCTTTCAAACCGTAATTTTAAAGATCTTAATATCACAGTTCACTGCATCTAGCCTTCCATGAAGCAATGTTTTAAATTGTTGTCCTTTTTTTAATTGCTTGAGTCGTTACCGTTTATTCTGTCTCGATCCGACGTCGTGTTGCACAGTTCATAACTGGTTGTTTTTACAAACCAAAACTTAATCATTCTATAAATTCGTATGGCATTTACAGAGTTATAGTTCATCATGACTCGCCATGACTGTGCTGATTGCACAGTTAGGTTTTAATCTGAGATACTGTATTCACACAGTACCCCCATAGTAATTGTAATACACAGCTGCTGTCCACGGTTAATTATTTATTATTCGTAGCTAACCCATTACAGCCCCATCGTTTCGCAATCCGTATACTGCGGACACGTTCCGTTGCAATTGGCTCTGCAAGTATGCTATACCCAACATATCACCCGAAATAGTAAATATAGTCTACTAACATTTAAATTTTATAATAACGTGCCAATCATTCGCTCATCGCATCATACACTTAACTAATCTAATTTTTTCTATAATTGTTGGTGCACACTATGTATTCGAATGTTTTCTTATTAAATAATAAATAAATAGAAATAATCGTTTTAATTTTAAGTAATTGTTGTTAACAATAATATTAATAAATTTTATTAAACAATATATTTTCTATTTATGGTTTTTTTTTTTATTACAATTAAATAAAAAATAATTAAAATAATTAGCAATAGAAAACAAATAAAAAAAACAATCTAAATTATTTTAAATTTAATTAATAAAAAATTGTATGCTTAGTGTGAGTGTGTGTGTGTGTGTGCACGCGACTAGAAAATGCAGTTTTGCTTCTAAATAAAACTATACAATTAGCATAAAGATTAAACATTAAAATAAAATAATAATACTTAAAAATTATCTTAAAATTAAATTTTAAAAAATAATATTTATACTAAAAAATAATTAAAATAAATAAATATTTCTTTTTTTTTATAAACAATTCATTAATTAATTAATTAAAAAAAAAAAAAAGTCATGATAAGAATATATTTTTATCTACAATATTTAATAATAAAATTATAATTTTTATGCTTACAATTTTTGTTTTGCACTTTTTTACATGTCATTATTTAAGTTTATTAAAAAACGAATATCTTCTTTACGAGTTTAATTAATTAATTTTAAAATAACAGAGCCAAACTATTACAAGAGTGTGCTAAAACCTCTCGCCAGTTGGCATACGTACGCTTTAGCAACGAGAGATTATATACAAAGTTATATAATTGCCGATTTCGAAATCAAAAATTTCACGTAGCACCTTCATTAGCAGCTTCTTTTTTTTTTTACCGTAAGTACACAATTGCAAGTAATGTTAAATGAAATGTTAACCCGTTGGCACAATCAAAACGGGCGTGCCTAAAGAAGCAGCTATGTAATTTTCAATTCCAAAAACGGTTGTAACTTTACAACCCGTGATTTTGAGATTTTGTAAAATATAACGTTGGATTTTATTCACCATTTTTTAATTATTTTATAATTATTATAATATAGTTCGTGCAGCAACTCCAATTATCCGTTGCATGTGTTACCGTACATCGCGCTCACGTATTACCGGACGCACAACGAATCATTTTAGTTGAATATAGAAAATAATTAGGCTCTGCTGTAAATAATTTCGTTGTTAATTTGTTGGAATTTAAATTTAACAATATCTTTTTTACTTACACACAATTAGAGTAAAAAATTAAATAATAATAACAATATAATTTTAAAAAAAAATGGTGTAAGCACACAGCCTATCTAATTTTTATGCTTAAATTAAATTACACAATATCAAATTAATTATCTTATTAATTAAATTTTTGCTTATATTTAAATTAATTAATTATTACAATCTTTTATTTTAATTAATCTCTTAAATAAGTGATTTTCTTTTCAAAAATATATAAATAATTACTGCGCGTTTGGATTTTCTTCGATTTTTTTTTTTGAAAAAATCTATCCCAATAAATAAATACAAGATATGCTGAAATATTTATATTTTACTTACAATTTATAAAATATAATAAATAATAAAATCTCAAATCTTCATATGAAATGCGTGTGTATCGTATCGGAGAAGTGTGGGTACGTATACAGTTACACACATGTATATAGTACATGAATAACATTAACGCATACAGAGTTATTCTAATGCAATACCTTGAATCCATGAACTAAGATCACTACTATCCGATTCCATAACAATTTCCCGTGGTGAATCAGGTGTTAAAATTATTTGGGCAGCTGTGCGTCCACTTAAATAGGCACCGTGTACGGTTGAATAGAAATTTATGTGCGTATGTTCACCAGCAAATAATACAGATGGTTTTGATTGATTTGGTGTTGAATACAATGGTTGTGATAAATTTTCAATGTCTTCTTGTGCGGCACCAACAGCAATGGCTGTATAAGAACCACGTGAATATGGTTGTTTATACCAACTTGTGCTAAAATGAAAATGTATTGAAAATTAAAATAATGCGGTTATTTGGAAATAATGGGGTGGGTGTAAGGCATTGACGGGCATTGACATAACGTTGTCTTCCATACACAGTCTGCAAGAATTTTTCAAAAGAATTCTCATCCGTCTTGCAGATTATACCCGAAACCAACATGTCTTGATATAATAGACACCAATTTTCTAAAATGGTTCCTTGCTGCATGCTTAGAACCACTCTGTCGTTATTTCTCGTAGAAAACCTAAGAGCTGATTTAGATTGCCTACATCTACTGATGTTGTTCCAACGTTTCCGATTTTATTCCATGATTCATTTCTCGATTAGATCGCTCATCATACCATTGAAAATCAAAGTCGATCCATTTTTTGCAAGGTTTTTTGCCTTTTCATTTCCATTGAATCCCGCATGTGTCCCCTAACCCAAACCAGGGTGAGTTTATTTCATTTTTAGCCTTTGAACACATCAACAAGGCAAAGATGTAGTTATCTTATTCCGTTCCATGCTTCTAATCACCGCCACCGGGTTATTCAGTGCAATTGGAATTTTATTTTCCTGAATCCAATCCAACTCCGTGAGCGATCCAAAGCATGTAACAAGGTCAGCAAACGGCCTGTCATCCAAGAAGGATCCAATCTAATTTCACCCACCAATATCTTCTATTTCGTCCCACTAATTGACGAAAATTTAATTACATAAGCGATTTCACGCGATAAAACTAATTTATTGGGAGCTTCCATGTTTTTAAAACAACACAATCATAGATGATACTTAGAAAAACCATTCCAAAGATACATTACATAAATTTTCGGATGAAAAATATTTTCTTACGAGACATGGTAGTTGGATAAGTAGAAAGTGCATGAGTAATATGGCAGACGCCATGGAATTGGAAGAATATCAACTTTCCAACAACTATGATGCTGGAAAGACAAACAGTTCCTCTAAAAAGAAGAGTTTGTGACTTTCCAGATTTTCGTATTCGGATTAAGCGTTTGCTGGAGTATCAGTATCTAGACGTCTACGCGTGTATTCGAAAATAATCTGGACGTTGCAGAGACAATTGGGAAGATTAATATGTACAATAGATGAGCGGGTCTGAGTGAATTGAAATATCATTATTATTATTGTTAACTGGTAGATTAGTTGTTTCAATAAATTTTTAATTACAATGACCGTGAGCCGTGTTACACAAATCACAAACTTCATAATAAAAATAGCAGTAGTTTTTTGCATTCTAATGTTCCATTTGACATTAAAAGACCAAATATCAACTTTAACTAAATGATGTAAATTTAATTTAAGTTTCAAGAGAGATTAGTGCTACGGTACATTTAATTTCACAATTAATGGACATTCTTTAGTGAACTTAACAGTAGATTCTTATTTTGTTTTAATATGATGTTTATGAACTATGAAAATGTCGAAAAAGTGTTAATAAAATATGTTGTAAATGTAAAGAAAAATATATATAGTATAAAAATTACTATTACTTAGACTTACCAAACACAACGTTTCGGTTTTGGTACATATGGATCTTTTAAAAATTTTCGTAAAATTTCTGTACACTTTTCTGCAACAGCATCATGTGTTAATGTTTCCATATATTCAGCTTCTCGACCAGACACCCAACCAAGTAATAATGTTTCACTTAGTTTTGAAAATGAATAAATTTTACGAAACCAATTTTGTTGTAAATATTTATCTGCGGCTAAATTATCTTTGCCTGATGTCTTAGTTGTTGGTGATGGTGGTGGTGACGGTGCCGTCGTTGGTTCCCACAATAACATAATTTCACTAATATCTGAATTTAAAAATGGTCGATCATATTCTAAAAAGATTTTATCCACAGTACCATATAAAAGTCTATCAATTGATTCCAATTTATATTGTGGTAATTTTGGTACAAATAATTGTTTAGCATTTTCTTTTAATACACCTAACGGAATTGTTGTAATTACATGATCTGCATAATAAATACTACCGTCTTCACAAATAATTTTAACTGAAGATTCATTATCATCATCATCAGCATCTGTTTCATTGTCAACCGTTGGTACATTGGTACCATCTTCATTTTTATTATCACATTTATTGCCACCAATTGGTACATCGGTGACAGTTTTATCAGAATCATCAGAATCATTATCTTCGGTATCTTCATCTACTGTCTCTAAAAAAATACCACAACTAAATTGTTTTCGTTTCCAATGTATTGTTTTTACCGGGCATCCTTTAACAATTGTACCCACTGGTATACCTTGACATAGTGGTGTCAATATTGAATTATAACCGGAAGGTAAAATTATATTACCGCCTTGCAATTCAGTATAGCTACCTAATTCCAATAAATCAATTTCATTCATATTATCACATCCGGAAATACAAGTTTCACGTTTTAAAAGACAATTGAAAATTAATTGTTTCAAATGTTTTTCCTTTTTATCATTAACTCCTTCTAAATATAGTTCAGTTTCTAAATTTATGTGTTCACCAACACTATTTATATCTGGCGGCGGAATATATTGACAAAGAAAATATTCTTCACACCGTTTTAGAAAACATACATAGGCTTCGTAAATTTCTTGTAATATTGAAAATGGAACCTGTCGCCCATCTTCGGTTGCTGCCACAATTTTATGCGGTTTTGGTACATTTATAATATTGACTAGACCATGAGACATAGCAATTTCAAACATTGGATTACCTAATACACCATGTATCCAATTTGCTCCTAATTCAACCTAAATTAAGAAAAGAAAAAAAAAACACATTATAATTTAATCAATGCATATCGTATGACGTAAACTGCAGACATTTCAAGGTTTTTATAACAATATCTGCAGTCCGCAGTTAGTAAAATAAAATCTTGTCAGAAAGATGCTATATACACAAATTAATTCAACCATATTTGAATCGAAGGATTCGGCTTAAACATAACCTCTAAATTTATTAACTTTTATTTTAACATACATGCTATAGTTAGGTATTTGTTTCTTCAATTTTCAAAATTATTGTTAATCTTTAATTTTTTTTTGTATTATTATTCGCAGTGAGATTAGATTGTCTATTGTGTAAAAA
The DNA here is from genome assembly GCA_910594885.2 of Bibio marci. Taxonomy (NCBI): domain Eukaryota; kingdom Metazoa; phylum Arthropoda; class Insecta; order Diptera; family Bibionidae; genus Bibio; species Bibio marci. Next base: position 13,403,293 of record OU343116.1, on the reverse strand, counting down.
TTTGATTTCAATAATCTTATAATTTCAATTGTTTATCAATTTTGCACAAAATGTTAATCGTCGCCGCATATTGCAATCGTGTATGAAAGAAAATAACAAAAATTAACTTCTTATATAATCAAATTCTGGTTTCCTTTTCATTCATAAAATCATTTATAATTTATAAAAATAAATAAAATATACCCTTTGCGATCCCATTTCAATGGAAATAATACGTCCACCAATTCGACTACGTGCTTCAAGGATTTTAAAATCAAAAAAACCATTTTTTATTAAATGATGAGCTGCTGAAATACCAGCCATTCCAGCACCAATAATTATCACTTTAGTCTTTTTTTTAACTTTTTCAACATTTTCGCTCATTTTTAATTAGTTTTTATAATATTTATATAATATATATATATATTTGTATATATATATATATTATTTAAAGGCCAATCAATTTAAAAATAGTAATCAATTTATTTTACTTCATAGAAAATTATCAAATTTTACTTAAAATAAAAATAATAATAAATAAAATGCAATATTTTACGACAGATGGTTTTTGTTGATTTTCGATTTGAAAGGAAAAATTCTATAATGCAAAAAATAAAAATTGTATAAAAAATCAGCTGAGCAGAAAAGTTATATGCGGAATGCCACTGTGTCACTGTGTCAGTGGAAGGCTACGTTCGAAAAAATTATCTGACGACTCTCATTTTTTGATTATAGTCACCTCCACTCTCATTATGTTCAAGATCGGCGTACGTCTGCGAAATTTCATTATACTATCAAATATAAAATTTTGTGGAAAAATCTGAAGTAATTATTTCTGATTCCATGTTATGTTTCGATCCATACGTTAACATTGGACTCACTAATGTTTTATACAACTTGCACTTTAGATGTCGTTGGGATGTTTCCAATTGAATTTGTTTTTTCAGCCCGTATGCTTCGAATAGCTAACCATTCACTTACACACCCAGAACGGATTCCTCCTTGTTCAACACTTCAAGCATCGCCTTGACTATGGTGACTGTATATAATGCTATATATAATCGAAAATTTGAAAATTAAATTTAATAATTCTAAAATAAATATGTTGAGCCTTCGTACTTAATAAACATTACACAATATAAATTTTTATATCCACTAATACAATTTTTCCATTAAAATTCCAATAGGGACATAAATAATACGGCTTGACGCTTAGAATACAATTTAATTTTGTTTCCAGTTGTCATCTTCATATACGCGGCGCATAGCATTTTTATGACATATTTATATGTCCCACCACCACCACCTCCACCACCACCACTACCACTACCACATACTCTTTGCTAAAATTCATTTCATCCATCTTCTCATTGTTTGTCTATATACCCTCACCAATACCAAATACATATTTACCTCTTGTTGTGTATAGATAAAATATAGTACGCAATAGCAGTAACAGTATAGCACTATAGCCATAGTAAAATGAGTGAGTGTGTGAGTTGCTGCCGTACCATCCATTGTGCTTAGTTTAGTTGCGTGAGAATTTAAACGTTAAAATAATTTGTTTGTGTGTGTGTTTGTGGTATATGTGTATTGGAAAACAAAAAAAAAAATAAAAGTAAAATGGAAACTTGGTAAAGAAACACATATCACTGTAAAAAAAAAGAACGTGCACCAATCGTCAAAATATAATTAAAAAATAATGTCCAGAAAAGATGATAGTTTTATAAATACACCACCGGTAAAAAAGTTAAGATTTCGTGGTGATTTAAATTTACATCATTTTGATAATCGTTTAGAAGACATCTTTGATGAAACTACAGATAAAAGAAAAACCAAAAATGCAGATACAAATGAAGATCAACAAAACCAACAGAAAGGTATTTATTCTTTTTCTTTTTTTTTTCTTCTTCATCTTCATGTCTTGTATGTGTTCGTATAAAATGCACAAATATAGAATTTATTGTTTTTACTTTTCCTTTTTATTTTAAAAAGTAAATTTGTTGTTTTCTATTATAATAAGTATATAAAAGAGTTAAGTTTTTTTTTTATACCGGTTAACACACAAACTAAAATACAAAACATAAAATAGGAAAAAAGTTTTCGCATAAATCAGTGATTTTGTTTTTTTTTTTTTGCTTTTTCTTCTTCTTCTTTTGCTACGCCTGGTATAATCTGGTTAAAATGCAAAGAGACGCAATACATACCATTTAGCCATTATCCTTTGTTAATGTCTACATTGTTCGGATTTATATACGAAGGAGGGTGTGAACTTTTATATAAAAAAAATAAATAAAAAAAAAAAAAAATATTTGCGTCGGTTTCGGTTTTTTGTGTGACGGCGTGGTGTTTGTTGCGGTAGTCAGTCTTTAGTCGACAGCCAAATTAAATAAAACGTGCTTATATAGAAACAAAATTGTAAATTTTGTGTAAAGTTGTAAAATTTGTAAATAAAAATGTGACAAAAAAAAAAAAAAAACATAAAAAAATAAAATCCTTTGTTAATTAGTTTTACGACGCATTACAGTCGTCTACACACGGATGGATACACACGTTGTTGAAAAATATAACAATTGCGCCTTTTTCATTGTTTTTTTCCGTGTCTAACAAAAATTTCAATACAGAAAAAAAAAACTATTCCGTTAAAAAAGTGTATATGCAAGTAAAAAAAAAAAAAAAATTGAAAAGAAAAAATAATTATGTGAAAATAAAATTAAAAATGTGATTGAGTTTGATAAAATTTAATAATTTTTTTTTTTTTTTAAATTAAACAACAACACTAATTAAAGAAAAATATATACTTTATGTGTAACCGGTATTGATTTATTTTTATTTATTCTTTTCTTTTAATTTGTTGTTAGTTTATATTTATTTTATTTGGTGTATTTTTTTTTTCGCTTTTTTTTTTTTTTTTTTTTTTTTTTTGTTTTTTTTTTTTTTGATTGTATATGTCAGAAACATATAGGAGAAGATTTTTATTTTTATTATACATATATAAATTAATGTTCATTGAAACATTACAAATTTATTTTTGATATAGTTTATATTTACACCATTTTACTTTATTTACCTTACAATTATCAGGTTTTATTATAACCATTTTTTGTTGTGTTGTTTCTCTATATTACATATAAATGCAAACTACAGTCAGGTTTTTATTTATTATTATTGTTATTATTATAGTTTATATATTGCTCCAAGTGGAGCTTATGGCATCTTATAAACATTGATTACAGTAATGGTTGGTAAATTACTCTGCACGGGAGTATTTAACGAAATTTACCAATTGTACTGCAATTAACGAAATATAGGTTTTTTTCAAAATTCCAATATTTTTTATATGGGTGATTAGGCCGCATAGTGATGTGTGTGTGTGTGTGTGTGTGCAGACATTTGTTAATCTTTGAGCAGCGTGTTCAACACCATATTTTCAAACATATATTCGTTTTTCTTTTTATTCCATAAACAAAGGAAATGGTCACCCAACTGTGAAAAATTTCCTATGAAAATTAATGTGGGAATCGAATCCACTATATTTCATGATTACATAAACATCAGTGCTATATCACTGCGCTACTGAGTGTTTTTTTAGGTTTAGGTTTTTTATTTATATTCTATTAAATATCGTATTTAGAAATTCAATTTTGAATGATTGATTGATTCAAGTGTATTGTATAGCGGATTATCCATTTGGGCTGGACCTAGATTCTGAATTCTAAAGTCTTTTAGAGGTTCATACTTTTATATGTTTGACATGTTTGTTTTTGAGAAGTATTTTTAGAACACTTCACAGAATGCTTCCATGGAAGTCATCAGATATTGAAAATATAGCTAGATTATAGTTTAGCTATTTGTGAGCCGTACGGTTTGGAAACAGGATAGATATATTTGCAAAATCTGACAATTATGACAATTACCTTGACATACTTCTTCATATTACCGTCGATTTAATTCAGATTCGCTGTGATAATAATTTAACTGCTGTAAAATGAAGACAGTTGATTTTAAAATTTCAAATATTGTTTACCAAATCACAATCACATGAGCTGTTATTTTTAAGTTGTAAAATAAATAAATATAGAAAAACAATTATTGATTCAAATGAATGAATTTAAATTATATTTTATAAAAACATATATAGTGAACATTTATTTATCTTCTTCTATGGTCACTTCATGTTCAATTTCTGGAAGTTCAGAATACAGTGCAAAACTGCCTAATCTTATTATTTCAGTATTTATAATATCAACTTTGCTAATCGATAGATTTAAATTCTTCTGAACGATTATGGCAAATTTATCCACTTTATAAAGTAGATTGATGTCACGATATTCATATGTTCCAAATTCATAACCATTAACAGCATATTTAAATTCATTGCCAAATATACCAATGGCTAATTTAAATTCTTGATTCATAGTAAATGGAAAGGTTCCATTACGTTCGTCAGCAAGCCATCTAAAATATTTTTTTTAAATATATTCAATGACTAATATAATTTTTTACACTGTACTCAGTACTTACGATAACATTATATTTTGGGAATTGCGAACCAATATATTTTCTGAAAATCGTGGATTAAAACGAAATAGTTCTCTTCCAGTTATTGATTCGATAAATTGTAAGGCAAATTCGCCTGCATTACCAGATGCTTGACCAGTTATTGCAATTACAGTACCTATATACATTTTGTTATAAGAAAAATATTTGTATATAGAAAATTTAATTAACTTAATGTTCTAGTCAGTTTACTTTGTTACCGTAAACTAGAACTAGAATTTCACGTCAGTATTTTATATAAGGAACAGATACGAAATCGACCATGACCACACGGAAATTATTTTCATTTTTGTAACATTATAATTATTTTAATTACTGACCTGGTATTAATTTATTCGGGAAATGTGTTACATATGCTAAATCCATTAACAGTGAATTATCGCCACATAGTGTGCAATGTGAAGAAATTGCTGGAAATGTTGAAATATGTTCAACATTTGATATTCTATCTAAATCATAATATGCTGCAATTGCATGTATTTTTGATATTTGCATTCGATGTTCAAATTTTGCAAATTCTTTTCCATTAACGGAAATTAAATAATTCACTTCACCAAAAATAATTTGAAGAGTAAATGATTCGCCTATAATATTTTCAAAATTTATCAATTATAATTTATTTTATGTATAAACAATATTATTTTTACATTTGTGACAAACTTACCAGGTGTTATACGAGCGATTGGATTTACATTGGGATATAAATTATTGGTTCTTTCTGCGGTACTCCATTTTCCATTTATTTTTGAATTTCTCAGAAATATATTTTCGTCAAATTGAAGTGAAAAATGAAGTGGTATATTTTGGTCTACATCTAAACTTTCTTGTAAATTTAAAGTGAATCTATATGGTGTCGTGTGTGTGTGTGTGTAAAAAAGTTATTATTATTTTTATGATGAATCAAATTTTTTTTTAATAATTTTATTTTATATATACTTTTTTGCATTTGGAATGGTTTTTACACAAATTATAATAATATCGCCAATCTTAACAACTCTATTTAAATTTTGAAAATGTTCTCTGCAATTCTGAGGTATTTGCCTTTCTGTACGGAAAAATAATTATAAAGATTAATGTTTTGTATTTCTAAATTGAATTTTATATAAGTGGCAAGCGGGAAGAGATACATATGAATGAATGAATGAATGATTAGGACTAATATATTGAATATGTTACTTACCACATTGTGCCACTTGGGAATATGCGTTGTCAATTAGAAACACAAATAGAAATAAAAAAATTATTTTATACATTTTATAATTTTACTATCGATTGTTTTTCATATATGGCAAATAACTAATAAATCAGCGCATCAGCAGGACACACGACGATGTACATTCACTGAATGATATTTTGTAATTACTGAAAGTGTATAGAAGAACGATTACATTTTATATTTAAAAATTTATAATAAAATGTAATTTAAAAAGTGTTGAATTTTTCGGTGATAAAAAATTTAGATTTTACTTCTTTTTACTGCATCTTAAAGCAGTTAAAACCAAATTATTGTTAAAAACAAGGGAACCATACCTGAGATATATGATGAATGTTAATCGTAAACATGTATTTATTTTCATTTTTCTCTCGGACTATGAAGGTTTAAAAAACATTAAATTTTATTTTACTACTTTTGAACTACCACAATAATTTATGATTTTAACTAACATCATTATTGGATTCCTTGTACACAAAAATCCCCGCGCAACAACACATAAAAAAGAAAATTTGACATAAAATATTATGGATACGAAACACCATGTCACGAAACAATTACATAACAACAACTGGTCATCAAATATAGATAGAATAAATTTTATTAAAATCGACATCAGACAGCTCACAGATGGTTCCCTTGTAAATGGTATATGCACAAATAATTTGTGTAGGGGAGAATTGTGTAATTTCACTCATACTTAAATGCCAACTCATATATTTTATTATCGTTATGTTTTTAAGTTAATTTTCCCAAGAAGGTTACAAAAAATTCGAAATTATTCCATAGCTAGAGAATAATTTCACCCAATACCAGCGGTAATATCACTTATGAAAAATTTGCTTGTATAACATATATTGTATAAATATTAAGATAATGTCTAAGTGATTCAGTTCGGCGTTCAATTTCGACACTAAAATGAGAAAGTTCAGTATTTTTCATAGTGCAAATTATTCAATTGAATTAGTTATATGGAATCAATCCACACACAACGCTACGGAACTTTCAATTGAATTAATAAAGCAACTATATTGAAACACGATGCAATCGTTAAGGTAGTAGTGTGAGGCGAACCGATTTCCACCGGTTATAATGAAAAACAAGCTCAACAAAATGGTATGAGCCGTATTACCGCCCCTGGGTGCATTTCGTCAACTCTCCCCTATTACTATTCATTCTATTCATAGAATATGATATTTTTCTTAATGGTATTTATCTCTTGAATTAGATTACAGTGAATGGTTTTGCTATGAAAAAATTATTTTGTCTCCGACCTAAAGATTAAAGTATGGAGGAAAAGCTTTATGAATAGAAAATATTTTGTGCACAAAATTAGTTAGTTAATTTTCTGTGTTTCTGAATTTCTCGTTTTTGATGGCGTTGCTATTCATTGCATCATGCTAACCGTAATTTTTAGAAGCAAACTCAATACATATAGGAATTTTTTAAAAACACAATTAGAATAATTTGTTTTTGGAAATATTGGTTACATTAAAATGTTTCTGAATAATTTGAAGATTAAATTAAAGTATTAAAAATAAATTTAATATTTTGTTATAATTGTTTATCAAAACGGTAGTATCTTGCTTTTATAATAAAATGTATTTGAACTGTGGTATATGATGACCTGTAACATTTATATTATAGATTAGTTAAAAAATATATTTATGCAATAACATTTGAGTTATGCGTTTTCTTTTGTGTATATAAAGTTATTATATAATCTGCACACAATTTAATTCGCGCAAAGAAACCCAGAATTGTACCGTGTGGTTCCGTACAAGACCGTTAAAACACGCATCTAAAACTAGATTCAATTTACAATTTTCGATTTCATTGACACGGTTTGCATTGCATAGATTTTAAATGGTGATCGATCCATTTCTTATAAGTTATCAAATCGTATACACATTTGGTTAAGGATCTTATAAGGATTAACTTTTCGTGGAAAATATTCAGTACTTTTATAGCGACATAATGAGAAGAAATGCAGTTTTACGAACATTTTCACGAGTGTTTTCTGTATGTTTTATGAAAATTTGTTTAATAAAAGTGAACAATCGTATAATTTTTTAAAGTTTGTGCCTTATTTAATTGCCGTCGTAGCGCTTTTCTGGATAATGGATAATAATGCAGAGTTCCACCAGGGAATACCCACCGTTGTTTAGTTGTTAAAACTCATAAATTCTCGTATAGGAAGGCACCAACAATGTAATTTCCAAGACATTCCGTTTTTGTTTCAAGTTCAAGACAGTTTTTAATACCGTATGTCCATGTACTGAACAAATTCGACAGCTTTTCACCAAAGAGCTGCCAATACGTTCTTTTGGGATTACGGTATGGTTGGTAATTCTAGCATTAGCGTGAACCCTATATAGACATATGGTCTGATGCAGTTACCTGATTTGCGTGGCATTTATTATTTTATTATTTTTGATTAAAATGTATGCACTATTAAATGAAATTATTGATTGATTTTATTGAACGAAAATACAAAATTAAAAGAAGTTATTAGTAATATAAGCAATAAAATATAAAATACATGTTTGAATCATATGACATTACATTTTAAATTGTTATAGCTTTTTATAGTATTATTGTTTCAAATTCATCTGAATCTAGTGAACTATCAAGTATTACATATTCAGTTTTTGTTATTACTGTAGTGGCAGCTGTTGAAGTTGTACTACCAATTTTTGAATAAAGATCAAAATTGTCATAATTTGTTGATCCAGAATCGAAAATCTCAATATCGATAATTTCCAAATTTAAACCATTTTCAGTTGCAACGACAAATTGATTCAACTTATTAAATAGATCGGTGTCACGGTACTTAAATATTCCCGCATCTTTACCATCAACAGCGAATATAAATTCATTTTCATACATTCCGATGGCTAATTTAAAAACTTGATTCATAACAAATGGGAATGGACCATCAGTTTCTTCTTGAAGCCATCTGAAAATTTTAAATTTAATATAATATCTTCATTTTATTATATATTTATTTATATTGGATGCTTACTTTAAGTTTGAATCCATGGAATTACGGATAATTTTCTTTTCTGGAAACCGTGGATTAAATTGGAAAAGATCTCTACCAGTTACTGATTCTATAAATCTTAATGAAAATCTTTCTGCTTTATCAATTGGTTTAGCCGTTAATGAAATAACATAACCTGTAATTATTATAAAAGAAAATGATCTGTTAAAAACTATTGCATATTATTAATATATATTAATGTCGTTTCTTTGGAAGTAACCAGCATTTCTATCCAATATCACACTCATTGAAACTACTTATGCTTACATCTTACATTAAATAATGATGAAAAAAAGATACTGATTAATTTCTTACCTGGTTTTAATTTATACGGGAAATTTGTTGAATATACATAATTTGTTGGATTTACAGTAACACATTTTGTATTTCTGCAATTCGGTGAAATTTGTGGAGATGGTGATATATGCTCAATATTTATTACATTATCTAGATCACGAAATGCCAAGACTGCGTGAACTTTTGATATTGGCGATCTGAATGAAAATGTTGCAAATGATTTTCCATTAATGCAAATGAAATATTTATCTTGTCCAACCAAAATTTGAAGAGTAAAAGCTTCTCCTATAACATAAAAAGCAATTAATTTTTTCTAATTTATTTGAAATTTCTATTGTAGTGAAGAACTTACCTGGTTTTACACCACCCACTGGATTTACTTTTGGATATAAATGTTCTGTCTTTTCTACTTTACCCCATTTTCCATTAACTTTTGCATTTCTTAGAATAATATTTTGTCCAAATCGAAATGATAAACGTAGTGGTGTATTTTTGTTTTCAGTTCGAGTTTCTTGCAAATTTAAAGTTAATCTAGTGTTACGTGTAAAAAAAAACAATGTGTTATTGTTAATTACTTAGAATAAGAAGTAATGATGAAAATTTAATTTACACATTTGCATTTGGTATGGTCTTTATACAAATAATTATAACATCTCCTATCTTAAGTGGTCGATTTAAATTTTGAAAATGTTGTCTACAATTATTTGGTTTTTTCCTATCTGTGTAAAGTAATTAAAAAATTTACTTATTTCAATTTTCAGATTTCACATGTTAAAATACAAACATTTCCTTTTATTTTATATGTATTTGTAAGCTTAATTAACACTTACCACAACGTGCAACTACAGCTTGCGAATTTATACCGTCGATTAAAAACACAAATAGAAAGAAAACTGCGGTACGATACATTTCTATTCTTCAATACGGTTTTGTTTTAAAAATATCAAATCACAAGTCACCACAGTAAAATATTATTTAGTAAACACTCTCACACTGTATATTATGATCTGAAAATATTCTAAAAGATGGTCTTACTTATATACGGCATTCGATAATAACAATAAAATTGAAGGAATATTACCAAATTCGGTTTTATTATATAACAAATATTAATAAATTTTATATTGTCTATTGGGTTGACAACTAAGTGATTGCGTATTTTTGTATGAAAACATAACGAATTTTTTCATAAAATGAATTAACTTCATCAGTGTATCGTCCTTTTTTTTTGATGAACTATTGTCATGCTTGTGGCAACTTTATGATTCATTATTTACAATAATTCTGGTTCTTATCAGCAAAAAATGAAAACAAAGTTCGTTTTCACTCTTAGCATTCAAGAAACTTTGCAGATTTATAGGAAATAAAAAGTAATATGATGGTGTAAGGTCAGCACACTCGAATAACTTTTAACGAGTGACCAAAGATGTGTGTGGTGACCGTTGCGTAGTAATTGTGAAACACAATACCTTCGCGATTTAGCGAATTTCTTGAATTTCACTGTTAAGTTTGGTTAATTTATAAATGCACATATCTGAATTGTCCGTTTGGTTGGACAAAGTTCTTAACAGACACAGCCTTTATAATGTTTTGATAATTTGATTTAAATGGATTTCCTTATAGAATACGTAAACAAATGTATCGGTAAAAATTCAACTTAAGCTTTCTATTAGTGAAATGTGCAATCACTTATTTGTCAACTCAATATAATATATCATAACAAACGTTTGTGACAGATTTCGATGGTTATTATATAGATTAACATTAATTTAATTCTTTAAAATATTATCATAAATATCACATTTCACGTTAATAATTAAAATATAAGTTAACCTTTATGCGGTTTTTACAAAAGTCTATGCAAAAGTTTTAGAAATTCAGTATATTTTATTTAAACGAAACGTTTTTAATTTAAACTTTGCTGTTTACCTACTGACAGCCGGTTTGGTGTCGTGATCATGGGTGTTGATCACATATCTACTAGTAGTATAGGAACTCTTGTATATGGAAATTTTCGTTAATGTATCATTTTTCCAGAAGAAAAAATGCCGACAGTCAGAAGATTAATTAATTAAATTTATTACATTACTCTCGGACATGCAAATACATATATTAATAAATGAATATTGAATATTATTGAAATTTACTCTAATACCATTTCTTCACGAATATCTATATGGATTGGGAGGTTGGAGTATGTGTTTGTAATCATTTCAAATGGCACATTTGGTTGGCTGAACGATTATAAAGCAATCACAATGACACAACACGTCACAACAGTATCATTTTCCGGAAACTTTAAAACGGACCTATGCAATAGAAATATAGGCAATTGATGGACCATAATAATAATAATAATATACCTATTAACATTATCATAAACTAAAATATATAATTAATTGGTTACACGATTATTTGTATTATATTATTTTATATTAATATTCACAAGAATTTGAGAGTATCCTTATTATCTATCTTATCTGTCTAGATTTAAAAAATAAAATATTGTAGTCCAAAATTATTATACCAAAATTCAATAAATAAATCTTGCTTTTATGTTCCCGTTTATGACGCAAATTGAAATTAATACAGATGTCCCTCCGATAACACGGTACTCAAATAACACGGTTTCCATATAAAATACGGCTATAGTTTCCCTATAACACGGTATCGGATTTACCCATTTGCTGGTTAGGTATGCGTGTATTTTAGTTTCATATGAATACATGTACATTAACACAGAGTGTCGAATCTCCAATAAATTTAAAGAAATAATTTGAATAATTTTGTATTTATTTTATTTTATTGTTTTATCAAAATCAAATTATTAATATATTATATTCATTTTTACATAAGTTTATTTAACATAATTAATTTATCTTCTTTATACAAGAAGAAAAAAGAACAAAGAATTAGTAAATTTTATTTCCTAATATATAAAACGTGCTTCTGATGGAATAATTGGCAAAAACGATTTAACGATTGTGACCATCAAACGCCTCAAACGATTTAAATATTAATCACCAGTTATTGTTCAGTTGGACACAAATTCTATGTGGATAACTTTCTAATTATATAAATTGAAAAAGGTATTAAGCATTGCTTTAATAATTCAACAACACGAAAAAATCAAGACCAACGTCTAGCGCTATGGAACTAAACCAGTCGTTTTTGTTAGATTAGAGTTTTTATAATGCCCAAAAAGATAGAAAAACTCAGTATTAAATGATATTATTGATTGTTTTTATTGAACGAAAGTATAAAATTAAAAGAAGTCATTAGTAATATAAGCAATAAAATATAAAATACATGTTTGAAGCATATGACATTACATTATAAATTGTTATGGCTTTTTATAGTATTACTGTTTTAAATTCATCTGAATCTAGTGAACTATCAAGTACTACATATTCAGTTTTTGTTATTACTGTAGTAGCAGCTGTTGATGTTGTACTGCCAATTTTTGAATAAAGTGCAAAATTGTCATAATTTGTTGATCCAGAATCGAAAATTTCAATATCGATAATTTCCAAATTTAAACCATATTCAGTAAAAATGACAAGTTCATCGAACTTATTAAGTAGATTGGTTTCACGATACTTAAATGTTCCCAAATCATCACCATTTGCAGCAAATCTAAATTCATTGTCATATATTCCGATGGATACTTTAAATACTTGATTCATAACAAATGGGAATGGACCATTAGTTTCTTCTTGAAGCCATCTGAAAATTTTAAATTTAATATAATGTCTTTATTTCATTATACATTTATTTTGATTGGATACTTACTTCAAATTTGTATCCATGGAATTACGGATAATTTTCTTTTCTGGAAACCGTGGATTAAATTGGAAAAGATCTCTACCAGTTACTGATTCTATAAATCTTAATGAAAATCTTTCTGCTTTATCAATTGGTTTAGCCGTTAATGAAATAACATAACCTGTAATTATTATAAAACAAATTGATCTGTTAAAAACTATTGCATATTATTAATATATATATTAATGTCGTTTCTGTGGAAGTAACCAGCATTGCTATCCAATATGACACTCATTGAAACTACTTATGGTTACATTTTACATTAAGTAATGATGAACAAGAACACTGATTAATTTCTTACCTGGTTTCAATTTATACGAGAATTTTGTTGAATATAGATAATCATTTGGATTTACAGTAACACATTTTGTATTTCTGCAATTCGATGAAACTTGTGGAAATGATGATATATGCTCAACATTTGTTATACTGTCTAGATCACGATTTGCCATAACTCCGTGAATTTTTGATATTGGCAATCTATGTGCATATTTTGCAATTGGTATTAACGGAAATGAAATACCTCTCTTCTCCAACCAAGATTTGAACAGTAAAAGCTTCTCCTATAACATAAAAAGCAATTAATTTTTTCTAATTTATTTGAAATTTCTATTGTAGTGAAGAACTTACCTGGCTTTAAACCAGCCAATGGATTTACATTTGGATATAAATTTTCAGTTCTTTCTTCTGTACCCCATTGTCCATTTATCGCTGTATTTCTCAGAAGAGTATTTTCTCCAAATCGAAGTAAAAATGAAGTGGTGTATTTTTGTTATCTTGAGCTTCTTGTAAATTTAAAGCTAATCTAGTTTTATGTGTAAAAAACAATGTATTAGGTTGTCAACTATCTCCCTTCCGCCTTTTTGCTCTTTATTCAATGCTTTATAAAAAGTGTTACAGTAATCGGATTTAGTTCAAATATGCGCCGTTTTGTTCGATAATCTGTTTCCATCTAGACTGCAACTTCATAATACCTCCCTCGTAGAAGCCCCCCTCCTTATTTGCGAAGAACTCGGACAGCCACTTTTCACAAGCCTCTTTTGAGATCAACTTTACACCACCAAGGGCGTTCGCCATGGACAGGAACAGGTGGTAATCACTTGGCGCTATGTCCGGGCTATATGGTGGATGCGATAAAACCTCCCATCCGAGCTCCCGTAGCTTCTGACGAGTCATCAACGAAGTGTGTGGTCTGGCGTTGTCCTGGTGGAACACTACACCCTTCCTGTTGGCCAATTCTGGACGCTTCTGGTCGATCGCCTGCTTCAAGCGGTCCAGTTGTTCGCAGTAGATGGTAGAATTAAGCGTCTGGCCATATGGGAGCAGCTCATAGTGGATGATTCCCTTCCAATCCCACCAAACACACAGCAAAACCTTCCTGGCCGTCAATCCCGGCTTGGCCACTGTTTGGGACGATTCACCGGCCTGCGACCACGACCGTTTTCGCTTGATATTGTCGTATGTGATCCATTTTTCGTCGCCAGTCACCATCCGCTTCAAGAATGGGTCGAGTTCGTTCCGTTTCAGCAGCATTTCGCAAATGGGAATTCGGTCCATTAGATTTTTCACTGTTAATTCATGTGGCACCCAAACATCAAGCTTTTTTTTGTATCCAGCCTTCTGCAGATGGTTTAAAATGGTTTGGTGACTAACTCCCATCTCCTGGGCGATGTCACGAGATGCCACATGCCGGTCTAACTCGATGTATTCCATGATTTGATCGGTATTTGTCGTCACAGGTCTTCCGCCGGCTGGCTTATCCATGGTGTCGTTTTTACCGGCTCTGAATCGTCGAAACCATTCCTCCGCGGTTCGAAGTGATAGAGTACCATCCCCCAAAACACCATTAATCTCACGGAACGTTTCTCTAGCGGATTTGCCTTTAACGAAGGAAAACTTTAAAATAGCGCGAATTTCGGCGTTAGTGAACTCCATGTTTACACGTCTATAACTGTTGAACGCAATATCCAAACTAATCATACATAGCGTCGTTTTGTTTGTTATGTCAAGAGCTTTCAAATTATGTACAGTGTTGCCAGATACGAGCTCTGTAGCGCTTTGTACATAGCCGCGAAATTAAAAAGACAAAAAGGCGGAAGGGAGATATTTGACAACCTTATATTATTATTAGTTTTTTTATATTTGAATCATATCATTAATTTCCATTACATATTTGCATTTGGTGTGGTCTTTACACAAATAATTATTACGTCTCCAATCTCAACAGGTCGATTTAGACTTTGAAATTGTTGTCTGCATGTTTTTGGGTTTGTCGATTCTGTGTAATGTAATTAAAAAATTTATTTATTTATTTTGTAAGTTGTAAATAATAGTTTCTTTATAAAATACAAATTATAAATTTTGATGGGCATAAATTATTTATACACATTTTTACCAATCGTATCATCGAATCATATACGTCAAGTCGAATTTATGATATCTACCAAACATTCATTACAGATAATACGGAAATATATAACAATCCACCAATTGACCTATAATTATCGAAAGATAGATGTTTCCTTGTTTCCATTATTTTTATATGAGTGATTGGGTCATATAATAGTTTCTGCAAATATTTTTAATCTTTGAGTAGCATGCAACACCATATTTCCAGAGATATTCGTGTGGTTATTCCATAATCGAACAAATGATGATTAAAATAAATACCGGAAAATTGTACATGTGTTGGTTTTTTTTTTCGGACACCTGTATTTCCTCTATTTGGTTAGACATCGTTAAACTATGGTTGTTACCAGATTCAATTAATTTTAAGAAATTATTGTGATGGCCTTATGAAACACAATTTCATTGTCAAAAATTATTGTGGTACTCCTGTGGGTTCAAATGTTATAAATTGTCATATGTGATGTTATGTTTTTGTTCACTTTCGGATATTACGTTACCGTTGTTCCCATTTTGCCATAGAATATTGTTTTATTAAATTAATTTGAATGAGAGCATTTTCTTTTAATATATTTATTATACGTTTAACCAGCCACATTGTGCAATGATCGAATTTGTACCATCGATTAGAAACACAAATAGAAAGAAAGCTATGATGCGATACATTTCTATTCCTCAAAACAGTTTTACCTTAAAAATATCGAATTATAACTCAGCACAGTAAATTAACATTTACTAATCACATTCACTGAATACTATGATCTGAAAATAATCTGAAAGATGCTCTTATTTATATGTTGCATTCGATAATAATAAAATTGAAGGAATATTACCAAATTTGGTTTTATTATATAATAAATATTAGTAAATTTCATATTATCTATTGGGTTGACCACTAAGTGATTTCGTATTTTGTATGAAAACATATAGAATTTTTTCCATTTTTTTTGATGAACCATTGTCATTCTTTTTGACAACTTTATGATTAATTGCTTACAGAATTTCTGGCTCTTATCAGCTATAGTTATTGAAACTTTTAGCATTCAAGAAGCTTTGCAGATTTATAGGAAAATAAATGGTAATCTGATGGTGCAAGGTCACGATTATATGGTGAATGTAGCAGCATATACCAATAATTTTTGAGCGATGACCAAAGATATGTCTTGTGTTTTCCTTTCTGACAGTAAAACAAAACGAAAATTAATGGTTTTGGCATTATGAAATGTGCAATCACTTAGTTGGCGACTCAATATAGTATATCAAAGCAACGTTAGTAACAGATTTCGATGGTTATTATATAGATTAAAATTAATTTAATTCTTTAAAATCATTTATCATAAATATCGCAGTTCACGTTAATAATTAAAATATAAGTTAACCTTTATGCGGTTTTTACAAAAGTATATGCAAAAGTTTTAGAAATTTAGTATATTTTCATA
Organism: Bibio marci; assembly: GCA_910594885.2. Classification (NCBI taxonomy): domain Eukaryota; kingdom Metazoa; phylum Arthropoda; class Insecta; order Diptera; family Bibionidae; genus Bibio; species Bibio marci. Next base: position 13,386,531 of record OU343116.1, on the reverse strand, counting down.
ATCATGGGCGTTGGTGATCAACTAGTATCTACTAGTAGTTTAGCAACACTTGTATATGGAAATTTTCGTTAATGTATCACTTTTCCAGAAGAAAAAATGCCGACAGTCAGAGAATTAATTAATTAAATTTATTACATTATCCGTTTTCACATACGTTATTAACGACATGATTTATTGCATTTTCGACGTCGTTATTATCGAGCTACTTTTTTTTGCTTTCTCGGACATGCAAATACACATATTAATGAATGAATAATGAATAATATTGAAAATTACTCTAATACCATTTCTTCACTAGTATCTATATGGATTTAATTGATGTCCTAAAAACAAAATCCATTATTATGAAGGGTTGGAGTATGTCTTTGTTATCATTCCAAATGGAACATTCGGTTGGGTGAACGATTATAAAGCAATCACAACAGGCCGCTGAGTGGAAATATTGCGGTATCTCCAGTATTAGAACATTCTACCATACCATACTTTATATTACAACTGTAGCCTTTCATATTATTACACAAATTAGCACATTAGGTATAGAGTTATCTCGGTCTACCTCGCCTGTTTCAATTGTAACATTACTCAGGTAGTTGAAGATGTACAAATTTAATTGTAAGAATTAATTTCTTATTATTTTTTGATATAAATATACAAGTCTGTTCATTTATCAAACAAATAATTGGATTATCAATTGCTAGGCGAGTCGCTGTTACTTTATTGTTTTTATTGTTGTAAATACCCTGTTTTGATTAAATTTAAATCGGTAATGGCAGCGGAATTAATTTAATTGTAAGGATTTTTCGCCGTATGATTTGATGTTCAAAAAGTTGTAATTTAAATGAAATTAGTATCATTTTCCGGAAACTTTAAAACGGACCTATTAAATAGCAATAGCCAATTGAAGTGTGATAATAATAATGCACGTATTAATATTATCATAGACTAAAATATTATATAATGAATTGGTTAAATATTTATAAGCATTTGAGAATATCCTTATTAATTATAATAAATTAAATAAATATAAAATTTTAAAGTTTAAATTTTTATATTAAAATGCAACAAATAAATCTTGATTTTATGTTCCCGTTTTTAGCACGTAAACCGGAATTAATAATTATTTTTTTTACCCAAGACATAATTATCAGAAGTTGTTTCTTGAACTGCACGCAATATACTGCATCTGCATAAGAGAGCAGATTTTGTATTCGTTTCATCTGATCGAAAAATAGAATTTAAATATTTATGTTTTGTTTTTCGTGGCTGTTGCTTGAAAATTTGGCCTAAGTTACTGGTTATCTTTGTCTCTTATTTTTGGAGTTAATTTGTTGTTATCAATTTTCGAAAATCAAGAATATAGTTATGTGTAAATAACTCGTGATGGTTTTAAAACTATCGACTTGAAAATTCCAAGCTTTTTTTATTGCGGGTACACACACAATTTGCGGGAAGCGCTGCTTTTTGGTTTTAATTTGATCAAAAGTGCAGCTAATCCCATCCGATCCAATCATTTGATAAATGTAATTTTAGATATATAACATACCGATTACACTTAAAATTTCATCAAAACCGCAAATAGATTCGAAAATAAAAATGTAAATACCTTTATCCGAATTAACAATGAAGATTTTAACTGTACGCACTGTCTTTCAGAGAATTTTTAGGACTGGATTTGTAAAATTAAACAGATGCAAGGTATTATTATTTGTTTCAGTTTTTTTTATTGCAAATAAAATCCCTCCCTATTCAATACACTTGTGTTACGATTTAATAATCGATTGTCTATTTGAGTGTGGTCTAGACATCATTAAAATAACACTCTTTTAGCACAAAATTCAAGTTTTAAGAAGTAAAATCTGCGGTGAATGATTCAACACATAGATGTTATTTTTTGTAATCTAGAAGCTTATATTTAGTTGCAACATACACCAACTGTTTTCATTCCGATAATCTGAACGAATGTAACGATTGTGGCTATCAACCGCCTCAAACAATTTAAATAATAATCACCAGTTATTGTTCAGTTCGACACAAATTCTTTGTGGATAACTTTCTTACAATATGTATTGAAAATGGTATTAAGCATTGCTTTAATAATTCAACAACACGAAAAAATCAAGAACAACGTTTAGCGCCATGTAACTAAATCAGTTGGTTTTTTTAGATTAGAGTTTTTATAATGCCCAAAAAGATAGAAAAACGCAGTATTAAATGAAATTGTTGATTGATTTTATTGAACGAAAATACAAAATTAAAAGAAGTTATTATAGTAATAATATAAGCTATAAAATTTAAAATTCATGTTTGAAGCATATGGCCTTGCATTATAAATTGTTATGGATTTTTATCAGTTTTTGTTGCAACTGTCGTCGTAGTAATAGCAGCTGTTCATGCTGTATTGCCAATCTTTGAATAAAGTGCAAAATTTTCATACTTTGTTGATCCAGAATCGAAAATCTCAATATCGCTAATTTCCAAATTTAAACCATATTCAGTGAAAATGGCAAATTGATCTAACTTATTAAGTAGATCGGCGTCACGGAATTTAAATGTTCCCAATTCTATACCATTTGCAGCAAATCTAAATTCATTGTCATATATTCCGATGGATACTTTAAATACTTGATTCATAACAAATGGGAATGGACCATCAGTATCTTCTTGAAGCCATCTGAAAATTTTTTTAATTTAATATAATATCTTCATTTCATTATACATTTATTTTGATTGGATAGTTACTTCAAATTTGTATCCATGGAATTACGGATAATTTTCTTTTCTGGAAACCGTGGATTAAAAGTGAAATACTCTCTACGTGTTGCTGATTCCATAAATTTTAACGAAAATCTTTGTTCTTTATCAATTGGTTTAGCCGTTAATGAAAATATATAACCTGTATTTGTTATAAAAGAAAATGATCTGTTAAAAACTATTGCATATTATTAATATATATATTAACGTCGTTTCTTTGGAAGTAACCAGCATTGTTATCCAATACCACACTCATTGAAACTACTTATGGTTACATCTTACATTAAGTAATGATGAACAAGAACACTGATTAATTTCTTACCTGGTTTCAATTTATACGAGAATTTTGTTGAATATACATAATTATTTGGATTTGCAGTAACGCATTGTGTATTTCTGCAATTCGATGAAACTTGTGGAAATGATGATATTTGCTCAACATTTGTTATTCTATCTAGATCACGAGTTGCCAGAACTCCGTGAATTTTTGATATTGGCAATCTATGTGCATATTTTGCAAATGGTATTCCATTAACGGAAATGAAATACCTCTCTTCTCCAACCAAAATTTGAACAGTAAAAGCTTCTCCTATAACATAAAAAGCAATTAATTTTTTCTAATTTATTTGAAATTTCTATCGTAGTGAAGAACTTACCTGGTTTTAAACCAGCCAATGGATTTGTATTTGGATATAAATTATCAGTTCTTTCTTCTGTACCCCATTTTCCATTTATCTTTGTATTTCTCAGAAGAATATTATCTCCAAATCGAAGTGAAAAATGAAGTGGTGTATTTTGCTCATCTCGAGTTTCTTGTAAATTTAAAGTCAATCTAGCGTTTTGTGTAAAAAAAACAATGTATTATTATTAATTTAATTTTTTTATATAAGAATTATATCATTAATTTAATTTACACATTTGCATTTGGTATGGTCTTTACACAAATAATTATAACATCTCCTATCTCGACAGGTCGATTTAGACTTTGAAAATGTTGTCTGCAAGTTTTTGGGTTTGTCGTTTCTGTGTAATGTAATTAAAAAAATTATTTATTTAATTTGTAAGTTGTAAATTATAGTTTCTTTATTAAATACAAATTATAAATAAGAACAAAATAAGTAAATTGTAAATTTTGATGGGCATAAATTGTGTATACACATTTTTACCAATCGTATCATCGAATCATATACGTCAAGTCGAACTTATGATATCTACCAAACATTCATTACAGATAATACGGAAATATATAACAATCCACCAATTGACCTATAATTATCGAAAGATAGATGTTTCCTTGTTTCCATTATTTTTATATGAGTGATTGGTCATATAATAGTTTCTGCAAATATTTTTAATCTTTGAGTAGCATGCAACACCATATTTCCAGAGATATTCGTGTGGTTATTCCATAATCGAACAAATGATGATTAAAATAAATACCGGAAAATTGTACATGTGTTGGTTTTTTTTTTTTCGGACACCTGTATTTCCTCTATTTGGTTAGACATCGTTAAACTATGGCTGTTACCAGATTCAATTAATTTTAAGAACTTATTGTGATGGCCTTATGAAACACAATTTCATTGTCAATTATGTCCAACTTCAAAAATTATTGTGGTACTCCTGTGGGTTCAAATGTTATAAATTGTCATATGTGATGTTATGTTTTTGTACACTTTCGGATATTACCTTACTGTTGTTCACTTTTGCCATAGAATATTGTTTTATTAAATTAATTATTGAATGAAAGCATTTTCTTTTAATATATTTATTATACGTTTAACCAGCACTTACCACATTGTGCAATGATCGAATTTGTACCATCGATTAGAAACACAAATAGAAAGAAAGCTATGATGCGATACATTTCTATTCTTCAATACAGTTTTACTTTAAAAATATCGAATTATAACTCAGCACAGTAAATTAATATTTACTAATCACAATCACTGAATACTATGATCTGCAAATATTCTAAAAGATGCTCTTATTTATATGCGGCATTCGGTAATACAAAAAACACGCATCATATTTGTTTCTAGTTTCTACAATATTACATAAAATTATTAATTTGCATATTATTGATATTATCTATTGGGTTGACCACTAAGTGATTGCATATTTTGTATGAAAATTTCATAAAACGAAATAACTTTATTTAGTAATATATTGTCTAATTTTTTCGATAATCTTTTACCATCTTTTTGACAACTTCATGATTCCTTGCACATATAGAACTTCTGGTTGTTATCAGTAAAAAAACACTGAACCAATTGCGTCTGGACAATATCAACGTTATTGGTATTCTTTGCATTCAAAAAGTTTTGCAAAGGATGAAATTAATGGTAATCTGATGGTGCAAAATCAGTACTGTTTGGTGGATGTGGCAGCAACACAGTCCAACCATGCTATAATAATTTGGTGTCGAGTGACCAAAGATGTGTATGCGTCGTTTTGTGGAACACAAAACCTCTTCGATTTGCCTATTATCGATTATTGCTTTGAATTGGCTGGTCAATAACTGCAACTGTTTTGTTGGATAATATTGAGCCAAGTGTGTGAACCCGAGATAAATTATAACAAAATTCTAAGAGGTTATTGGACTATGACAGGGCGACCCGACACTACTACGTTGAGAAAGCATAAACTGGTATAAATATAGATTAACATGTAACGATTTTTACGAAATCAGTAAGTAAGTAAGTTATGATTAGGTTAAAATTCAACTTAAAATTTCTATTAAGTGAAATGTGTCCTCACTTAGTTGTCAACTGAATATAGTATATTAAACAAATGTTTGTGACAGAATTATTATACCCTAAAATTAATTTAATTCTTAAAAATATTATCATAAATATCGCAGTTTACGTTAATAAATTATAAGCTTACCATCATCCGTTTTTTACCAAAGTATATGTAAAAGTTATGGAAATCTAGTTTTACTCAAACGAAACGCATTTAACTTAAACTTTCTTATTAATTAAATTTATTATATTATCCAATTGGGCATACGTTAAACGCATGTTTGTTTTGTTTACTTATAATGGATACATTTTCATGTACATACACAAGCATTACGCACTTCGTCTACCAGCCACCTTAAGCTGTGAAATAGTAGCTTAAAGCAAGTCGATACATATTTATTTAATACATAAAATATTACTCTATAAAAATATGGTGTTGAACGATATTCATTTGAAATAATTTGCCAACTTCACTCTATTGTTTATTTAATAGATACCTTAAAAATAAGACCCAGTATTATGGAAGGTTAGAGTATGTCTTTGAAATCGTTCCATATAACACACTCGGTTGGGTGGACGATTATAAAGCAATCACAACAGGCCGCTGAGTGGAAATATTGCGATATCTCCAGTATTAGAACATTCTACCATACCATCCTTTATATTACAACTGTAGCCTTTCATATTATTACTCAAATTAGCACATTAGGTATAGAGTTATCTCGGTCTACCTCGCCTGTTTCAATTGTAACATTACTCAGGTAGTTGAAGATGTACAAATTTAATTGTAAGAATTAATTTCTTATTATTTTTTGATATAAATAAACGAGTCTGTTCATTTATCAAACAAATAATTGGATTATCAATTGTTAGGCGAGTCTCTATGACTTTATTGTTTTTATTATTGTAAATACCCGATTTTAATTAAATTTAAATCGGTAACGACAACGGAATTAATCTAATTGTAAGGATTTTTCGCAGTATGATTTGATGTTCAAAAAGGTGTAATTTAAGTGAAATTAGTATCATTTTCCGGAAACTTTAAAACGGACCTATGCAATAGAAATATAGGCAATTGATGGACGATCATAATAATAATACATCTATTAACATTATCATAGACTAAAATATTATGTAATTAATTGGTTATACGATTATTTTTTTATTATATTATTTTATATTAATATTCATAAGAGTTTGAGAGTATCCTTATTTAGATAATAATTTATCTGTCTCTAGATTTAAAAAATAAAATTTAAAAGTTATTATTATACCTAAAATTCAATAAATAAATCTGGCTTTTATGTTCCCGTTTTTATCACACAAATCGGAATTAATGAGTATTTTTTTTTACCAAAGACATAATTATCAGAAGTTTGTTGTTTGTTTGTTTAATTTTAACTACACGCAATTGACTGCATAAGAGTGTATAGTTTTTCATGGATGATTTCTATAAGTTTGCGCTTGCCAGCTCAGTCTTTAAATTTTCCGCTTTTATTGTTTGAGTTAAGCTATCGTTATCAAAATTCAACATAATATAATAATTGGTTATTTGAATAACTTGAGCGATTTTAATGTTATCGACTAGAAAATTAGAACTTTTGCTTATGAAAAATTTTCATGATATGGTGGACGGAGATTGGGATGATCATAACCCCGTCCCAACTAACCAGTTCCAGTACTCAATTCAATCAAGACAAGTATTTTCTGCTACAGATTTTCTTCTCAGATGGTATAGTTTTTCTAGTAGTTTGGAGTTTTTGTTGTCCTTTTTAATTATATTTTCTACTTTAATTAATTACGTGTGTATAGTGATTGGAATTTATTTAATTTAGACCGGTGGTTAAGCCACAGATTGCAATTTATCAATAAATTTTGGCGTGCATGAACATTTGTGTGTATAGATGATATCGTCTAACTAAAGTAAAATATTCTAATAATATTAATTTCATACTAGAATAATTCTTGCATTATAATTTCACCACGAATGTATTTAGAATTGAAATCAAATTAGAACAAATTCGTGGATCGAAAAACTGATTGACTCGCGGTCAATCACTGCGACTTTCGCTACAAGGGTGCTGAACACAATATTTTTTTATGCGTGAACTAATTCTTTAATTTGCATAAATGTAAACACCTGACTCAGATCAAATTTGCCTAACATACTAAAATAAAATAACGAGAAAATTATGCATATTTTAATGTTGTTATTTTTAATTTAATTGTTGTTTTCAACATACACCATGTCCAATATATTCTCATACAACATTTGAAACGAATGATATTTTATATTTGTTAAAATAATTGTTTTGGAAACAAACAATATAACTCCTTGCACTCTGGTTTCAAATGTTTCTCAAAATCTTCATAGATAAAACGGTGCCACACAATATCAATTCATATTTTTTGCTGAATTGTTCTAACACTATAAGTAGGAATTTTTGTTGTATGGCCCTGGAGCAGTATTCTGTTAAAATAGGTAATAATCAGATCGTGCAGACTATGAGCGACGCAGAACTTTGATATTTATATATATTATTCTATATCTGGAACATTCTCAATCGAAACCGATGATATTCTGTCACTTTAAACACTATGTGATTGATCCAATACAAATAATTTCTTATCAGATAAGATATATATTCATCGCCACGTTCACACAATCTTGTATCTTTTCCCACGGATACTTTAGAGAAGCACCTTGCATTTTACCAATTTTACTTGCTGAGCATTCAATTTTTTCCCTAACACAAGTTTGTGTCATACAACTTAAGAACGCAACAAAAAATTATATACACATGATGCAAATTGAGTATATGAGAATATATTGGACAGGGTGTACATAGATAAAACTAGTAATAATAGTCTAAAAGCGGATATTATATAATTTTGATAAGTTATAAACCTGAATTTTATCATCTAAAAATACCAATATAATAGTATTAAACATTTAAATATATTAATTAAAGATTAAAGTTTAAACGATTCAATGATATCAAAACAATATATGATGAATATTGTCGAAATTCGTCGTAAGATACACAAATCAGTCCATTGATTGCCTATAATATTGTGAATTACTTATAGATGATAGCCTTATTGTTAATGTGAGGTTTTATCCTCTACTTCGTTTTGTTCCCCGTTTTTTTTTCGATTTAATCGGAAAATCGCTTCAAAAATGTATTATTTTCGTTACGTTTCATAAACAAATCGCTGATCGATGATGTGTTAAATGAATTTCTTTAAGTTGATGTAGAATCCAAGTTATATTGAAACACATTTCAATGCAATGAATGTGATACATCGAGATTCTCTGTAATTAATTGTACGCGTTGTGCTACGGCAATCTGTATCGATTTTTGCCATCAATGTGCAAATTATAGTTTCAAATGCGCAAATAAACCTGCGGTTATACTGAAGGTGATTGGATATTTTTTGATAATTGTAGTTGGAATGTTTACTATACGCATAGATTTATTATTTAAATAGTGTTTTATAATATAGTAAAATCAAAATATAGCCAAAACTTCGATAAGAGCAACAACGTCCAATAAGAGCAATAAAATATTATTTACAAAATACAAATTAATATAAACAACAATTTTTCGAAAATGATATTTAATTAAATTAATTTCTCTTTTCATCAAATTTAGGAGGCATATTCAGATTGGCATTGGATGTGGTGAATTGGTAATGAAATTCTGGAAAATCGATACTTGGGACAGTATTCTAGGACGTCCTTCATCAATCTGTCCAAATTTGGTTATTCGATTGTTTGATGAAATTTAGTATTTAGGATTATATGAACAGTTCGTCTAGAACTACGTCAATATTTATGTACTTTTGTTCAAATTTTCTATGTATAATGAGAATTTCTATAAAATCGATAATCTACACTAAAGTACAAACATTTCTAGAATTTAATCCATCGAAATTGCTGTGAGTATCGATTTCACAGAAGCTGTTGAGTAGAAACATAAGAAACAGAATGTAAGAAATCCCAAAATTAACCAGTATATTTAAATTTGGACACGAAAATTGATTGGAGTATCGATTTTAAGTAACCACCTTAGCCAAATTAGACAAATTGGTCGGGTTATTGAGCACAACGTTCTACAATATTAACTCCTGAGTATGGATTTTTCAGAATTTCTGCAGGAATTCACCATGTCCAATACCCCGTTCTCAACGTCTGCACCAAATCCCAACGGAATCGAATGAGAAATATGAATTCCATCCTTGGCTTTTTTTTTTTCATTTTTAAGAAACTTTATATTAATAATATTTATATTGTATTATTCCACACTCCACCCACAAGATTCCAAATTCACATATAAATGATCACCAGTCACCAGTTCAAGAGTTGCTCTCATCGAGGTTTGGCTGTACATTTATTAATTAGTGTAACGATCAAAATATTGTAATAATAATAATAATAATAATAATTAATGCATGACAATTTTGTTCAAAACGATATACCAGATGTAGAAATATGAAATTATCGGTAGCACAAATTTGGTTCTGCAGTTACAGATTAATGGGGCGTTATTTATTTAGTTTTTTTTTTTATCAGAAAATCATCATTTGCTGGAAGTTTTATTGCATTGTTTTTCTTTGAAGAAAAAATGCTACGAATACCTATCGAAGCAGCTTATGGTGACCATTCTCTTTCAGCAGCAACATATAGAAATTGGTTTCAACGATTCGTAAAGGTAATAGTTTTCGATTTGAGTAAAGAAAGGACGTGGAAGAGCATCGAAAAAGTATTGAAGACAGTGTGAATTGCAAGTAGCATTGTTAAATGAAGATGATACACAACGAAGTCAAAAACGAAAGGGTAGAAATGTTAAATGTTTTACAAAAAAACTATTTCCAATCGTACGTAAGAATTGAGAATGATTCAAAAGTGTGGCAAATGATGTGAATCCTAAGTGCAAAAAATCATGGGTCATGGGTGAACTGGCAAAATCGCCTGCAAAAACCAAATCGACCAAGAGAATGTTTTGATGTGATCGATCAGAAAGGTGTGGTGTTTCTGAAATCTGGTTATAAATTATTAATACTGATTGCTACCCACCACCGACAACAAATGATCAATTTAAACCATGGCATTAAACGACCAGAATGGCGGCAAGAAGACATATGGTAAAGTTATTTTGTAACATGAGAATGCACCGTCACACAGATTAAAAACCGGTTCAGGATGCTACGATCAAAACGCTTGGCTGGGAATTTTAACCATAGCCGCCTTATTCATCAGACTCAGTTGCTTCTTATTACCATTTGTATTCATCGATGCAACACTTTCTTTCTTTCTTTCTGCTGATCAGCATTTCAAAACATCAGCGGCTCTCTGAAGGAATCATTTTTTTTTCTTTTTTGGTAAGGTATCCACAAATTGCAAAAAAAGGGGGTGCGGATGTGTAGAAGGCAATGGTCAATAGTTTCAATAAAATATTGTTATCTTTTCACTTTAACAATAGAACCTTAAACAACGATAATTTCATATTTCTACACCGGGTATATTAAATGTATTCTGACATTTGGTTTGGTATAATAATAGTAAAAACAAAAGAAAAACAAGAGCTAAAATTTCTTTTAAAAATTATTTTTTTCGTATTTTTGAAACGCATGAGTTTTTTTTATTTTTTTCAATAGTTGTTTATTTTGAATTTAAATTGTTAAAAAAAAAAAAAAAAAAAAGTAATTATTAATTATTTTTAATTATTTTTAATTTTTTTTTTTTTTTTAATTTTTTTTTAATTTCGATTTCTCTTCATTTCTTTTTTTTTTTTTTTTTTTTTTTTTATTACAGCAAAATAATTGAAACAAAAATTAATAATTTTGTGATTTATAAAATCAAAAGAACATTTTCCTACAAATAATAATAATAATAATAATAATTAATTATTATTTAATTAATTATTATATAATTAAAAATCACAAAATATACCAAATAAATATGCCGTTTACACATTAATATTATTTACACCTCACCCAAAAAATAATAACAGTAGTATTTTGTTGTTAACGAAAAATAAAAATTAAATTATACGAAATTGAATTAATTAAATTGTTTAAAAATAAAAACAAATCAGTGGTGCGCTGAATAATAAAAAATAATAACAAATAAATTAAAAGTTAAAAATATAAATTTTCTAAAATTTTAATCATTTTATAACAAAAAAAAAATAAAAATCGATTGTAGTAAAAACGTTAATAAAAAAAAAAAAAAAAACAAATAAAATAAAATAAAAAATAATTTTAAAATTTAACTAAACAAAAATTAAAAAAAATATAAAAAAAAAAAAAAAAGTGTGTATTGATAAAAAAAAAATAATATAAAAATTAAAATAATAATTATAAAACTTAAAATTAATTAAATAATAAATAAAAAAATAATAAATAAGAAACAAAACATTCTAAATAAAGAGTTGTGAAATATTTTATTAAATTGTTTTTAATTTAAATTAAATTATAATATTGCTTATTTTTTCGATTTGATCTCATCATCATAAATAATTCTCACTGCCGAATTTATTATTATATAAATAACCAAATTACCATCATCATCATAATCATCATCATCATCATCATCATCATCATCATCATCATCATCAACATTATTTTTTTTATACTAAACATTTACAATCGCACACACACACACACACACACACACACACACATCAATCACCAAATCATCCAACGACAGCAACAGCAACAGCAACAACAGCAACAACAATTAACCCAAAAATTTGCCGAAAATTTAAAATAGTAACATTTTAAAAAAGCAATATTTAATTACATAAAATTTTTTTAAATTAATTAAACTAAAAATACGAAACAAAAAAAAATTAATAAAAAAAAAAAAACAACTTTTAACAATGTTTTCAATATTTCCCGGTACAGTTTTAAATGATTTAAATCGTGTGATTTTTAATGGTACCGATAATTTAATGAATGATAACATTATGGGTTCATATTCAAATAATACTACGGCTACAAATGATACAACCGCTACCATTACAGATCTATCCTTGAACGGCCTATCAACAGATGGTATCAACAATTTTATAATGAATCAACAAAATCAAAGTAATAATTATCAACAACAATTGCAAGCGGCAAACAATCACTCAAATGGTATGAACAATCGTACTAGTAATAATAATAATAATAATAATAATAATAATAATAATAATAATAATAATAATAATAATAATCATAATAATATATTAAATAATCTTAATGTTGCTTATCATGGCATCGGCATGATAAATAATCCAAATGCTATTGATTCGGCTGGCAATAATTTAAATGATCATGGAACTACAGGTAATAATAATAATAATAATAATAATAATATTATTAACAACAACAACAACAACAACAACAACAACACCATTAATAATAGTTTATTGAATGAAATGTCATCAATAAATTTTAATGCATTCACAAATAATTTATTGTTATCCGCATCAAACGGAACAACACCATTATTAACATCATCATCATTAGCAGCAGCAGCAGCAGCTGCGGCAGCAGGAGGAGGAGGTTGTTCAATTTTATCGTCAGCAGCAGCAGCCGCAGCAGCAGCAGCTGCAGCGTTAGCTTTAGATCGTAAAAAATCACAAAATATGACGGAATGTGTTCGTGTACCAAGTTCAGAGCATGTGGCCGAAATTGTTGGACGTCAAGGATGTAAAATAAAGGCGTTACGTGCAAAAACAAATACGTATATAAAAACACCGGTACGTGGTGAAGAACCGGTGTTTGTTGTGACCGGACGCAAAGAAGATGTGTGCAGTGCAAAACAAGAAATTTTATCGGCCGCTGAACATTTTACATCATTGCGTGCGGCACGTAAACCAAATGGTGGTATGGGCACCGGTGATGGTTGCGGTATTGTTAGTTTATGTGGAGCGAATGGCGGCGGCGGTACCAATCAATCGGGTCCGCCAGCCAATGTGCCCGGTCAAATAACATTACAAGTACGTGTACCCTATCGTATTGTTGGTTTAGTGGTTGGACCAAAAGGTGCCACCATTAAACAAATTCAACAACAAACGCATACATATATTGTGACACCATCACGTGAAAAAGATCCAATATTTGAAGTGACCGGTATGCCAGACAATGTAACAGCAGCCCGTAATCAAATTGAAGCACATATTGCTATACGTACCGGAACCGATTCAAGTCATACATTGAATAACCATGATAATTTCAATAATTTATTGGATGATGGTACATCACCAGAACTTTTAGCATCCATATGTAAAGGTGGTCTTAATTCATTGGTACGCTATTTAGATGCAACAGCCGGATCGTCATCATCATCGTCGGCGGCGGCGATGATCAACAACAACACGGTATCACCAACAACAACAACAACAACATTAAATATGAATCATTTTAATGATATATTAGCTGCGGCCGCAGCTTCTGTATCTGGATCGGGTTCGACAACAACAACAACACAATCGGCAGTTGTTGCCGCTATTACTGCTGCCGCTGCTGCTGCTGCTGCTGGTACCGCAACAACAACAACTTCTGCTGCTGCTGTTGTTGCTGCTGCTGCGGCTGCTGCGACCGCAACAACATCAGCCGATTTAAATATATTGTCATCAACATCATCTCATTCCTCGTTGTCATCATTGCTATCATCTGCAACCTCTGATGATCATCAATGCATTACAAATTCATTAATAAATCGTGCCAATGATTATACTAACAGTACTAGTACTGAACACTTATGGATGTATAAAAATTCAATTATTAATAATAATAATAATAATAATAATAATAATAATAATAATAATAATAATTTTAATAATAATAATTTCAATAATAATAATAATTATAATAATAATTATAATTTCAATAAAAATTTCAATAATAATAATAATAATAATAATTATTTTTATAACAATGATAATAATAATAATAATAATAATAATAATAATAACAATAATAATAACAATAATAATGATAATAACATTGATAATAATCACAATGAAAATAATAATAATAATGATAACGATAACAATAATAATTGTAGTATTAATCCCAACAATAATAATGAATTAAATGATTTTGATGAAGGATTAGGCAATTCACCACCACTACTAAACCCATGGTCATCAAATACCAAAATTTTATGTTCACAATTGGAAGTCAACATAACACCAACATCATCGACAACAACATTAATAACGGCGGCGCACAGATCATCAACATCATCGGTCAGCCCCACCGAATCGGTATTAACTAATTCAACAAATAAACAACGTGATTGTTTAGTTTGCGGTGATCGTGAAATTGCGGCTGCATTAATCCCATGTGGACATTATATGTTTTGTTTGGAATGTGCAAATCGTATGTGTATGAATGGTGATGGCGATGGAGGTGGTGTTGATGGTGACGGTGGTGGTGGTGGTGGTGTTGATGGTGACGGTGGTGGTGGTGCTGTTGATGGTGACGGTGGTGGTGGTGGTGGTGGTGCTGACGCTAAACCAATTAATAGTAATGATATTACAAATGATGAAAATGAAAATGCTATCGATGAAATTAATAATGATGATGAAAATGATAGTGCTATTAATGCAGACAATATTATTACAAATGGTGGTAGTGGTAGTGGTGGTGAAAAGCAACAGCATAGAGAAAAAGTTTTGATTAAGGGCATCGTCAATGGTATTAATTTATCAACATGTCCAATATGTGGACAATCGGTAAAACAAGCCATTCGTATTATTGTTTAAAAAAGTCAAAATACAAAAAAATAAAAGAAGAAAAACAAGACTTTTAATTTAAGGGCGACATTTTTTTTTTTTTTTTTTTTTATTATCTCTTGATATTTGTATTTTTGGGGTGCGGCGGGGAGAGCAAACATTATTTTAATTTTTAATGATTGGTAAAATACCACAATTTGGTATAAAATTAGGAATAAGGAATGAGCGGCACAGGGGTGTGTGTTTGTGTGTGTGTGTGTTGTTGTTGTATACCGATGTCCCGCCGAATAATATATATGAAATAAAAATTACATATCTATTTTTATTTATTAATTTTATTTTTTTTTTTTAACCCATTCGACACTATAATAATAATAATAATAATAATAATAATAATAGAGAAAAATCATTAACCAATAAAATAATATAAATAATAAAATGTTAAATTAGATAATTAAAATTCTAAACGCACTGCGGCCGGTCGGTTACAACAAAATACAACACAATTAAAAAAAAACAGTATTCAACATTTATTATAATTTTTAAATTAATTAAATTAAAATTTTATTATTTGTTACCATTTTTCGCGAATATAAAAGTTAAATCATCAAGTGGTTTGGAAAAAAATAAAATAAATTTATGAGAACAATAATGTATGTTTATGACGCCCTCCCCCACCGCGCCCCCAGTCCCCCAAAATGCTCCTGTCGCTGCTCTACACACAACACAAACAAAAGTCGGCACCCGATAATAAAATAACCAGCAGCAACATAGTGACAAATAAAAAATTAAGGATTAAAAATGGAGAAAAACTCAATTATTATATAGAAGAATTTTTTTTTGTATATGCAAATGACAATTTTGTAATTTTTCTTTTATTGAAAATAATGTAGTTGATAAGTTTTTTTATTTTTTTTTTTAAACTATAAGTTCATTATTTTCCCGAACAATTTAATAAAAGAATAAGTAAAATGGACTGTGCCCTCGTATCCTCGTATGCTTTCCTTTGCCGTCCTTTTTAAATATATATATATATACATTCCCGCGCGCCAACCAATCCAACCAACCCAACCAACCCACTCACCCACTGTCTCTCTATACATCTTATCTCTGTATCTACCCATTCCCAGTCCCACCATATTCACCGCACCCACCAACCCAACCCCTAAAAAATTTCACATATTATAAAAAAAATTAAATTAAATTTTAATTCTTTTTCTATTAATATAAATTTTCATTATATACAAATTATTATTTAGAATTTAATTTTTACATTATTAATTAATTAATTAGGCAAAAAAAAAAAAAAAGAGAACAAAAAACAAAATAAATATAAAAAAACAAAAAAAAAAAAATAAAAAAACAAAAGAAGATTTAACTAAAATTAATTAATAATTATTTGTATAAAAATTTAAATATGTTTTATTTTTTTTTATTTTTTTTTATATATTTTTTTTTTTTTTTTTTTTTATATTTTATATTATATTTTTTTATAGTTTATAATTTTTTGTTTTATTATTGAAAATTAAATTTTATATTTAAAATATAATTTTAAAAAAGAAAAAAAAAAATTTACGGAACTGATTATTGTGTGTTTTTTTTCTTTTTGTTTTAAATTTTAATTTAATTTACATTATTAATTATTTTATTTTTTAAAAATTATTATTATTTTTATGGATATCGTTTTATTATTATTATTAATTGCTATAATTTTTATTAATTATTAATTAATTAATTAATTAATTAATTAATTATAATTACACTATGACACGAAAAGATCTCGCTTCAAAAACAAAACAAATAATATTATTTTTAGTTAAATTTATATTTTTAAAATTAAGTAATAATGATGCATTTACGGAAATTATGATAGTGTTGGTTTTATATAGTATTTTATATATGTATATCGAAGAAGTATGGAAGGGGGGGGGGGGGAGGGGGGGGATGGAAAGTGGGTGATTTCACACCGACTAACAAAAAAATTTCAAATTAATTTAATTTACGACATTTATTTATTTTTTATTTTTAATTATAAGTTAATATTTTTAAAGTAAAATATAGAAAAAAAAGTGGTATTTCTAATCAAATTCGGTTGTTTTGGTGGCAGGCACGAAGTTGGAAAATGTATTTATTTTTTCCTTTTTTTTGAATATGAAATAGATAAAATTTTGGGCGAAAACAATTTTTTTTTTGGTATTTCAGTGGAAAATACATTTTCTTTAAAATTACTTTATCAATCCGATTTTTAAAAATTCTATACTAATTGCCAATGTTTTAAGCAAAAGTTATCGCAAGTTGGTAATATTTTGAAGAAGAAGAAGAAGAAGAAGAAGAAGAAGTTGGGGGCAATAAAAAAAAAACTTTTACATCATCATAATGTAATGAGGGCTAAGCAATCGTCGTACAGATGATAATGAAAATATAAATTTTTACTGACATCAAATCCGCCAACATAAATCAATTATAACTTTTGATTAAGATTAAGATTTTCATGACGTTATTCAACCCCAAACATGAGCGGAAATATTATCAAAATTTGTTGGCAAAATGAAAAAAAATCGATGAAAAATAATGCATGCAATATGAGAACCATTAATTTTTAACACAAAATGTATTTTCCACTTGCTTAGCTGCCAAAAAAAATTGTTTGTTACCAAATATTTCGTTTATTTTTTATATACGAAAATTTATTTAAATTAAACTTTACGGAATTTTTTTTTCTATGTTTTGTACCTGTGATTTGATTGCAGCTGCTATTATTGGCTGCTACACAAAAATTTAAATAAATAAATAAAATA
Source organism: Bibio marci (assembly GCA_910594885.2). NCBI lineage: Eukaryota > Metazoa > Arthropoda > Insecta > Diptera > Bibionidae > Bibio > Bibio marci. The sequence continues at coordinate 13,368,501 of OU343116.1, read as the reverse complement.
AAATAATTTTATGTCACACACACACACACACACACACACACACACACACAAACACTTATTTAACATTAATTAATTAATTAAATTAATATCATACAAAAATTGTGCCAAACATTTAGAAAATCTTTTAAAAATGCTAAAGGTGGTGATAGTATAATTGTTAAAAGGACACAGATCTTTGACTGCGATGGGTGGTGGTGTGTCAACCAAAATATTTTATGATTTTGTTTATATTACGAAACAAAGTGGATTGGAAGATGGAACCAAATCATTAGCGGGTCTATTAGTCGTGGCATTGGTAACAAATATTGTTTTAAACTAACTTGGACGATAGTTTTTGCAAGCGATTCTTTTCAAATGATGAATAAAGTTTATGGATGATTTCATAATATTTAGCGCTCGTTTTAATGATACGTATTTTAAGTATCGAATTTTTTTATAATCATTCAACAGCTTACCGAAAGAACAAACATTGAATTTAATTTTTCAATTAAAATCGCAATGAATAATCACAATTTCATTTTGAGCCAATATTATTGATGATAAGAAGAGGATCACTTTTTTCATCATCAACACCAAACAATATTTTCATAATCATTTTTTAAAAACGATTATTATACCACACCATTAATTTGTTGCACAATCAGCAGCTATACTTAAAATTTTATTCATCATATTTCATAAATCTTGGAAAATGGTTAAGACAAAATTTGCAATTAACTCTTTGTTGTGGAAAGTAAATTTTGTTTTGGTAATAGAGTTTTTAAGCACACAATAATAACTTTGTTTTGTGTTAACAATAGATGAAATGTTAAGGAACCATTCAAAGATGTGTCTTTTTCGAACAACTAATATCATGCACCTCTAGTTTATCGAATTTTCTGAAAGTTTATAGGCATTTTGGGATAGGGGAGAGGTTAAGACGCCAATTGTGCGGTTTTGTTGTTGACCATAATATATCCATTTATTTTTTAATTATGAACAATTGGTTACTTTTAATCTTTTATATTCATTGAACACTATTTTAATATACAAGAAATGATAAAAATTGTCAAAAAATTACGATTTTGGATTATGGTTTGGTGTCACTCTCTCTCACAAATAACGCACAAAAATGGTTTCGTATTTACATTAAAAATTGCACAACAATTTTTTGTCACACACATTAGTTAATTTTTTAACAAAAGTTTAATATTTTAATTAGTTTAAATTAATAGAAAACGCGCAAAAATTGATATAAATTTTCCTATTTTTACTACACACACACACACACACACATCATGTGACAAATTATTTTATTAAAAATATTGAAAATCTGAAAACAGTTTGTTTATCCGCGGATGCGGATTTTCCAATTGTTGGGGGGGGGGGGAGGGGGGCGAAAAAAAAAGCTTTAATAGATTGTATAATTTTCACTTGAACTGCTTGACTATACATAGAACATAAACTGGTCCTTATTCTTAATCACATCACTCGCTCCTTCCGCCACCAGTTTCGGGCCAAATATCTCATGTGATTGATTATAAATTTCAGATATAATGTGTGCGTACGTTAAAAATTGTTGATAATAATTCTATGTTTACAAATTTTTATGTACAAATAATTATAATATTTAAAGAGAAAAAATAATTGACTTAATGAAAATTATATTTTCTATCCAAGAATTAGATAGAACCACCACTTTATAATATATTTAATTTATATGTGATTTTATTAATGTTGTTATAAATTTCAATATATATATTTATGAATCTCTATACAATATTTTCTCATGTCATGAGAACAATGCAAAATTTATCAGATGGTGTTATTGTTTGTTTATCGCATGATTTTGCTTCGTATGGGCGCACAGCACAGACCATTGAACTTTAGTTTTACTTTGGATTCACTAATTTGGGGTCGTCTCTGACACAATATAATTATAAAGAAAACAGTTGTTGCGATGACAGTGTCTCAATCGAAAATGAATTATTTTATAAAATTCGTTATTTACAATTAAATTAGTTCAAACTATTTTGAATCACTTTCAATTTTTTTAAATTCATTTCTGGTTAAACCTCTTACGCAAAATGCTTTATCTTATAAATTATAGTTTTACGGTTTATCGAAGGGACACACATATTACATTGCGTTTGTTGGAAATTACATTTATTTAATGATGAGACAAGAAAATAAAAAATATTGTTCCCCCCCATTCAATGAAGCAAAATCGTTGACTCCAAACCAATTTATTTAGTCAAAATATATGATGGCCCTATAATTAAATTTCACAATGCAGTTTTGTCGTAAGTTTTATGTACTCGAATTTTATTTATAATCAAAAATTTGCATATTCTTAAATATAATTACGTTTGTCCCCTGGACCACCACCACCAACACCACCATCATCACCATCCAACATAAAAAAAATATTTATATTTATATTTTATATTTTTAAAAATTATAATTTAAAATTAGTTGAAATATTTGTTTTTTTTGTCGCTCACTGTATATTATTACTAAAAAAAAAATAATTAAAAAACCAACCCACAAATATTTATAATTTTAATTTATTTTTTAATTTTATTAATCAATATTTTAGTATTTAAATAAAAAAAAAAATAAGGTTGTCTCTTGTTCTTCATTATTTTATAATAAAATCAATTATATATTAAATATTATATTTAGTATTTACTATATATTCTTAATTAATTAATTAAATAATTAACATTAAATAAATATTGAATTAAATATTATGGATTAAAATGAAAACGAAAATCAATAAATAAATAAATAAATAAATAAATAAATAAAAAAATAAAAAAATAATTAAATAATTAAATAAATAAATAAATAAATAAATAAATAAATAAATAAATAAAAACCAGGTTAATTAATAAATATACAAAGAAAAATAAAAAAAATAAAAAATGAATAAGCATAAAAAAGAATTTTTGCAAATTATTAAATATATAATAAAAATAAATATTATATATATTTTTATAATTTTTTATTTTTTTTAATTAAATTAAATTAGTCTGCAAATAATAATATATAGAAAAAAAAAAAAACAATATAAATAATATAAATTAAATACAAAAAAAAAACCGAATAATAATTAAAATGGTACAATAAAAAATAAAAAAAAAAATATTTATGTAACTTAAAAATGTTTACTATTTAATTATTATTTAGTAATTTTAATTAGCTGTTTTTTTTTTTTATTTTTTTTTTTATTTTTATTTTTATTTTTAAATTCAATCAATAAAAACTTAATCCAACAAAAACACACTTCCTCATCAATTCCATTTCTCGCTCGCATTCGCTTGCGTGTTCGCTCAACTCTCACACCACTCACACAAACACACAAAACACACACACACACACACAAAAATATATATATATTTCGGATAATTTAATTTTTAAACATTTTTCTAAACAAAAACCAAAAAACCCAAAAACCTATTTATATATATTTAAAATGCAATAAATTAATTAAAATAAATAAAAAATAAAAAATATACAACAATTTTATATTTTTATAATTTTTACAATTTAAAAAATAAATAAATAAAACACAAAAAATAAAAAAAAACAAAAGAAAAAAAACCTTTTTAAAATAAAATAATATCAGGTATAAAATTCATGGACTTTTTTTTAATTAATTAATTAATTATTTATTTATTTATTTTTATTTAATTTATTTATTTTTTTATTTTTTTTTTTTGGCCATACTTTATATTAATTAACACTTAAAATATTACGAATTAAATTAAATGAAATGAAAAAAAAATGAAAAATGAATATGAATTAAAAAGTAAAATAAATAAATTAATTATTTTTTTTTTTTTTTAGGGATGTTAGGGTAAACCTTAATTAATTAATAAAGAAAATATGTATTACTAAAAATTAAAAATTAAAAATTAAAAATATGGAAATGAATAATAGTAAAAAAAAAACAAAAAACTAAAAACAAAAAAAAAAATATTTGAAAATTTAAATTAAATGTGGGAAAAAAAAAAAAAAAACCATAATAATAATAAAAATAATAATAAAATTAATTAAAAAAAAATATTTAATGTTCTAAAAAAATAAATAAATAAAAATATATATAAAAATATTAATTAATTAAGATAAAAAAATAAAATACGCTCATATTTATATAAAATTTTATCGATTTTATAAATTTCTATTATAGATTATTAGAAAAAATTCTTAATTCCTATATTTTCAATTTATTTTAATTTAAAAAATTAATTAGTAAAAATTAAAATGTTTTAAATCAAGAAATTTATTATTTTATCTAAAAAAAAAACACAAAAAACACAAAAAAAAATATTACAATTTAAAAAGTTTAAAATTAATAATAATTTTTTAATTTATATATGAGAAAAAAAGTAATTTAAGCGACAAAATGGTGTTCAGAAAACGGAAAAATAAAGATTTTTTCAAATAAAATATTTGCTATGGAAAAAAAGAGGTCGAACGAAGATTCGATTTGACCAACTTTTCTATTTAATTTAATTTATTCTATTAGAATTATGCGTGTGCCATTGAATACACCAATTTCCATACCAAGCCCACGTATTAATTGTACTTGTACACATTAAACATTTGGCTAATATTGCCTACGTTTCGTTGCGTTTCACGTGACGGCTTTGTGCTCCAGCAGATTTATATATCAATTCGAAGGTGCACAACTTCAATTCACCATATTTACATATAACTTTTTCCAAGTAATTTTCATATGAAAATTAAAAATTACTCAATTGCATTTCTTAATATTTTTGGTTGATTACCCAAATTAACTGTGATCAGCTTGTGTGTGTGTGTGTGTGTATGTGTACACACAAACTATTCACCTCTATAGCATTAGCTAATTTATATATGCTGTTTAACATTTATTTTAATAATAAACAAATCGTTAATTGGGTGAACACACATATAATTTCGTTATCAAATAAAAATTATACGGTTGAGGATGCATTTAAACTTCTCAGTCGCCAATCTGTATCGGTTCGGTGCGATGTGTCATCAAAGACGTGGATGGAACTCAACTCCTTTTGTGGTTTGATTCGTTCGGTGGTCATTTCATTTCAATTGCTAAAAATGTGATTAATTGTTAACACAATAGAGATCATAATCAATCGATTTTACCATGTGACTGTGCAACAACACATGATGTACGATTTCCTTTTAAATGACCACTAAACGTACATCGTTTTCGTTAGCTCCCTTGCCACCGTTTTATGTTGCCTTCACCACATATGCATATTCCGTTTTGAATCATCTGTATTCAATATCTAAAAATTGATCGATTCCGATATACAATTTTAACTGCAATGATTTCACAAATGGAATTGCAATTTAATAATTTTTTTTTGAACTGTTAACCTAAACATTGATCGCCGCCGTTTCGGTTTCTCCAGAGTTTTCCGAAACCGGCTGGAATTTTGTTATTTTATCATTTCTCTATCGAATTTAAATAATTCGAGAGAAAATTTACACAGACTTTTTTTTTGGTTACGTATTTTTTTTTTAAAAATATCTATCCAACCAGATTTAGACAGAACTATGATGTTATATAAAGTCGCTATGTCAAAGATTAAATTCTCTAATTTATTTTATGATAATTATATTTTTTTTTGAATAATTAATAGTTTGGAAGTTTTGGGATTTGCAAAAGTGGAGCAATGTCGCTTTAGATTCATAATTTTTTCATTTATATTAATGCAAATTTAGTAATAAATGCGGCATTTCCAAACCATTAGCTTTAGAATTTCTGTAACAATTATTCATATAATCCGAAATACACTCGCATTTACAAACAATACAATGTGATCAATATTGGATAAGAAAGAAACGACCATTTTCCAAAGGTTTCAGAAATTTTTCAAGATAAATATTTTTAAGTATTTATAATTTCACATATTATTTAATAATATTAATATTATTTCAATAGTCTATCCTCAAATTTGCATTAATATGTGAAATTACTATATTATAAGAGTTTTAATTTAATTTACTACATTTTATGGTTCCACTTATGGTTCCAAAACTGGCAAGATGCCCACTATATTTAAGAATTTGTTAAATGACGTTTATTTAATTAATTTATCTTTTCTGGTTGTGCTGCGTAGATATTCGTTGTCCAAAACTATACCGCATAATTTACGTAGGAGTGGTGCATATTTTTATGATGGTGCTAAACCAAAAACCATATAATTTAAGTACCTTACCACAACACACTCCTTTACATACTTTTTTCTTTATTTCAAATATTTTCAATAATAATAAATGTAAGAAGATAATTCGTTGAATAAATTATCAAATAATATTAATCTAATTTATTATTTAAAATAACATATTAATTAATTAATAAAATATCGATCGAGATAAAATTTTAGTTTTAATTAAAATGTAAATTATTATAATAACCCCCACTACTGACTATAAACTCCCTTGTGTTTAAATTTTCCACAACAAGTAAATAAACCTCAATGTCGTCTACCACCATAAAATAAAATATTTTAATTTAAATAATAATAATAATAATAATTAAATAAAATTAAAAATAAATATTATAGTTAATAAAATATTATTGATAATTAAATTTTTAAATTAAATATAATGAAAATATTTATAAAATAATAAAAATTGGTGTGCGAAAAATTTATGGTACACCACCCACATATTAAAGACGGGAAAAATAATAAATGAGCCAATAATTTTAATTATAAGAAAAATAATTTTTGATGTATTATTATAAATTTGTACTTTGAAGTAGATTTAATTTAAAAATTCACTTCAAATTGATATATAATAATCTTAAATATACATTACTATACCCTCTGTTATTGTAAGCATATTCAAAATATGTAACCTGTTTTTAATAAACAGGAAGTCATCCGCCAAATTAATGTATCAATTTAATTCCTATAGCAATATAACAAGTACTTAAATGTGTAAACCAAACATGGGCCCACATATTTGATATTTGAAACCGGAATATATATATATGAGTGCCATATGGTGGTCCATAACGTTTGACGAATTTCTCTTATATTCAACACAATTTTACATTATTAAGGTATTCTCGGATTAGAGCACACATTAATGTTGATGTCGACGTCAATTGAGTGGAGAAATTTCACTGTAAATGAAATTAAAAAATTAATTTTAAAATGTAATATCTTTCGAATATCGTTTAATTTATTTAGACATGTTTTTGATGACCGAAATGAATTGTGAATATGAAATTAAACCATATATCCATTGTTTACCACTACTCTTGATCATCTTCCTGACATTTTATGAATTCCGTGGTAGAAAAATGATTTCTCGCTTTCACAAACAATTCATTCATCGAGTCATTTTTTGTTTTCATCAAATTTTTTGCAGTGCTTTGCATTTGGATCGGAACAAATTTTAATCCGATGGTGAATAGTGAACATGCGGTAGAATTTCCCATTTAAGTTTTTCCAACGTATTTTGCAGTTTTGCAACACGAGCGTTATCGCGTGCAGCATAATTACTTTACGTTAATGGTTGGCTGTGGCATTGGACGATACTCGTTCAGTGCATATGGTACAAGCAGTATTAGTTTCATTTGGTTTGGTAAATCGCAACGATCCTGTGATTTTTCGTTTCATATTTCGCTATAGCTAAATTTCCATTTAAAAAAAATTTATCTCAGCTTAAAATCTGTTCTTTACGCTTAAAATTATATATATTCTACAATATTTACTATAAAGATATAAAGTTAACACGTTAAATGTGACGTCACAAAACACTAATCGTTTCGGGCCAGTATAAAATTTAAAAATAATATTAAAAACTCGTTAAACTTTCCTTCACAAGAATTAAAGAAATAAATAACATTTCTCGGAAATATATTTATGTAATTTCCCCCTACTTCTTGTGTTTGCCAAATGATGACAATGAAACTTAGTTTTGTTTCTTCATCCTGGGATGTCGAAGGATTGATGCGTTTAAGAAAAACCTACCAGCTTCTTGCAAAAATGTAAAATAATATTAAAATTTTATTTTTTCCTGTTGTTTCTTGAAACATTAATTGATTTCTTATCAGTTCTCATTTAGCAGTGACAAAAACCTGTACTAAAAAAAAATGTACTACTATTTTTTCCAAAGCAATTTTATTAACTTAAATTAAATTAAATCTAAATTAAATAAAAATAAAATGAAAGTCATTAATTTGTTCCAAAATAATAATCTTTCATACGATGAGATTGGTAGCTCCTCATAACAACTATTTGCAGCGGTGATCAAAAGAAAAACAAAGAGTATAGGTAGAAATAGAAAAATCATCAATTACTCAAACCAAATTACTTATATAATTATTTGGCGATTACCAAAAGAAAAATCAACTATTATAGAGTGTATTTATCACCGCCGAAGCATCCACATTCAAATGCCAATTTTCTGTGCCGTTTCATCGCTTCATTTGGGTCTGTTCTCGAAACATTACAAAAATTTTCTAAAAAACAATTTGCGAATTTTAGCAATTTCTTTGTATGCTGGAAAGTATTAGTAAAATTAGTGGTGTCGCCTTTAACGTGTTAAGTATTTCACAATTAATTGCCTACGACGACACACACACGGCTCATTTATTATTTTATTAATTAAAAATATTAATTTGAATTTTATTTCGTAAAGTTGTTAAATTAAATTGCAAATGGTTTCAAAAAGGGGGGGCAAAGAAAACAAAAAAAAAATACTCCCAATTTTAAATCAATTTTCATAATTTATCAAATTAATTGAAATAAAAATTGGCTTCACATCAACCATAAATCTTTTATATTTCAATTTATTTCTATTTATATTTATAATTTTTAATAATATTAATTAAATGTGAAAAAAATTATATTTTTTATAATTTTCATCGAAGATTTAATAATCTAGTCTTGATTGTATTTTTTTTTTTTTTTTTTTTTAAATAGAATTAAAAATAATTACAAATAATAATAGTAATAAAAAAAAAAATAAGAAAAAAATTTATATTTAATAAAAAATATATTTAAGAAATAAAAAAAATATTTAAGTAAAATAAAAACATTCCCAAATAATAAATGGAAAAAAAACATTGTTTGATGACATTTTTTTTTTTTACTAGTAATTTTTATTTTTTATTTATATTTTTATTTTTATTTTTAATTTAAAATTAATTTAGTAGAAAATTTAATTATTTATTTTTATTTTAATTTTTGTATTTTCCTATATAATTTTTATAAATTCATAATTTTTATAATTTTTATTTTAAATAGAAGAAGTATATTATATTTTAATAATAATAATATATTTAAATTAAATATTAAATTCAAGAGTTACGAAATAAATAAATAAATAAATAAATAAATAAATAAATTAAATAATTAGTTTTAACTTTTTATATTTTTTTATTTAATTTATAAGTTTAAAAAGTATATAAATTATAATATTATATATTATTATTATTATTATTATTAATTATTAATTATTATTAATTATTAATTATTATGATTTATATATATTTAGAACTATGATTTATTATAAATTTGTGTTAAATGTTTTCATATCTTTTATTTTTAATTTTTTTTAATTTGTTTAAATTAATTTAATAGAACAAAAAAAAATTAAAAAAATAAATATGCAAAAGAGAATTTTATTTTAAGTTTTTTTTTTATATTTTAATTTTTATACGTTTTTTTTTTTTTTTTTTTCCATATAATTTCTTTTATAATTTTTTTTTTATTATTAAATTAAATTAATTAATTAATATATTAAATATTATTACTATATATTATTATAAATATATTAAAATTAAAAAATAATGAATTTGATGTTATGAAAAAAAAAATATTATATTAAATAAGAAATTAAAATTTGAATTAAATTAATAAAATTTAAAAAAAAAAAAAAAAAATTTACATATGGGATTTTCTCGAAATTTTTCCAAATAATAATTATAGGAAGGTACTCTCGGCGATAAAAAAAAATTGGCAATAAATTATTTTTTTAATTTTTATTATTCTGTTGACGAAACAAATAAAAAACTAAAAATATATATTTCATAATTAATTACACATAATTTATAATAGCTGAAATTTAATTAGATAAATTAAAATTTTTATTATACCATTGACACACACACACACACACACACACTAAAAAATGATTGGCCAAAATGGAAAAAAAAAAGAAATAATATCACTGCGAGTACTTTTGGAATTTTTTTTTATTAAATATTATAATTTATAGTTAATTTAAAATTTTTAATTAATAACACAATTTTACCGATTATTTTTTTTCGCTTAATTATAATTTAATTAATAAATTTATTCCGTATTTTGTTGCGTATTAAACACACCAATAAAATTAATTTATACAATTTATTTTTTATTAATTTTTTTAAATTATAATTTTTGTTTTTAATTGATTTTATTTTAATTAATTTACGCGTAAAATTAATCTCATTTGAAAATTGAAAAAAAAAATAAAAAAAACACCTAAATAATTAAATTTAAATAAAAAAGGAAATTATAATTTCCTCGTTTATTATTTTATTAGGTTTTCAATGCCCATATTATTATTATCTTAAAAGTATTTAATAATTTAAAAAAAAAACAATTGTTTGCATGAATATTATATGAAAATATTTAAGGAAATAAATAATAATTAATTACATTTTGGTGGTATTTATTTATTTTAATTAAATTATTAATTAAATTATTAATTAAATTAAATTAAATTTAAGGCTCAAAAAAAAAAAAAAACGAAAAGGAAAGGAACGGGTGTTAATTCCATATAATAAAATGATAATTAACACCCTGAAATTAAATGGTATGGTAATAAACATTAGTTATTTAATTCCCATATCACAATTCAGAATTCAATAGTTTAGAAATAAGATCGCTAAAAAATGGGGCTATTTCTATTTTTATTATTTTATATTTTATCAATATTTTTGTTGAATTTTTTTTACTATAAATAATATTTAATTATTATTTAAGTTTATTTTTTAAGTTTAAAATACTGACGCAAATATTAGTATTTGATTTTTATCTTAACTTTAAAATCAATTAATATTGCGCATACATTTTTGGTTGATATATCAAAATCATTATATATAGTCAATCCACACCACTTAATTATAAAAATATTACAAAATAAAATCTCTTCGAACTTGTAAATGTAAATTGAGTAAAATCAAATTCAACCAAAAGATTGACGCAGTCAGACAAATAGCCTTCAATTTTTAATATCATAAATTATGGACCATAGTTTTCGCGACATTGCCATTTTTTGTATACAGAATAATTTCATAGAAGAGATTTTATAATTTAAAATGTAATTTAAAAAATCAATTTTGCCGAAAAAAATTTACCAAGTGAACACTCCAATTTTTCGTCATAATATAACCTATACTTACTACACTCGGCTATAGCAGTCAAATTCTGTGTAATATCGATATTATCCTTTATCATTCAATACTTTTTTGACGCTTACTTTGTGCGTTTCGTATTGAATGTATGTGTTCGACACCAGTGATGCAAATAATTTTTATAGGCAGTAATCTTCACTATTGGCATTTTCAATAGAGAGTGAATTTACAAATCGATGCATCAATGTTTGAACCACATTTAATTCGATGTATGGAACGAACTGCGAATTCATTTTTCGTAGACTAATTTTTTCAGTTAAAATCCGATCAATTATTGTGTGTTCGGTAATTCCCATGCTCCATTTCCATGAATCTCACTATATATTTTAAAGTCATATTCTCATTATTTTTGGGACACAGGCTGGAAATAAGTAAATGTGTATCAGTGCGTATACAACTATGTGAGGAGTAGATGTAAATTGAAAAGTTGATTATAAGTTTCGGAAAAATTGTGATAATAATAATTTAGTATTTTTGATTACTGATGTTAAAAAAATGTGTTGTACAACCAATTGATGTTGATTTTTCAATTGCGAGAGACTCGATTTCGATTTTGTTGTTTTTTTTTCCCTAATAATCCATTTTGGGTTATTTTTCGGACAAAAGATACAAATGTATAACTGTTTCTGTGCTGTTAGTAAAAAATACACAAATAATATAAAAGGAATCTGTTTCTGTACTTTTATTTCACATCAATTTTAAATTTTATTTTATGTTTGACAATTAATTACAATTTTTAAATGGAATGTTCTACGTAGTCTGTGCTCTCTGTGATCTCTTTTATTTCATTTTATATTTCCTGGTCCATTTGATTCAAAATAACTCTAAACAATTGGTTGCTTGAGATTTTTGATATATTCATCGGCAGTTAGTAGCATCTTTAAATTTGTCGATGGCACACACACTATGCCATCATTTATTTAGAAATGGACTTAAAATTACATAATTCATTGCATTCATTTGCTAATGATGATCAGTACATTTATGAACAATTAACGGACATATCATCAGTTTATGTTGATGCAGTAGATGAGAACGGTGTAACATTGCTACATTTAGCTTGTAAATATAAACGTATTACAATTATTTACAAACTATTAACAGTTGGTGCCGCCGACATCAATAAGGCCGATAATTATGGTAAAATATCATTACATTATACAATTGCGTCCAAATCAATTGAAGTGGTGCTATTACTTATTTCGTATGGCGTTAATGTCAATACAGCCGATAATTTAGGACAAACACCTTTATTTTATGCTTGCCAATACAAAAGGGATATAATGATTTTGATACTTTTGCATTATGCAGCCGATATTGAACACAAAAATAGTAAAAACGAAACTGTTTGTTGTAAACAAATGTGGGCAGCAATAACAGGCAATTAAATACATTGAAATAATTAAGTTATTGATTACGATGAGTGCCGACATTTATGCAAAAGCTAATGTATATGGTGGTAAATCGGCAATTCAATGTGCATGCAATAATAATTTATTTGAAATTAATGAGTTATTCAGATTAATCGATAGCCGTTGTCAAAGCATGAATGATGCTAAATATAATGAAGAATTACTGATGGATAAATTAATTATTAATTTAAAATTTATGCCACTGCACAAATTGAAGTGGAATGAAACAGTTTTGAATATAATCTGTTCAAATTATAATAAAAAAAAAATGTGAACGTAACTTACTCGAAATTATTAATGTTACGCTCATGGGAATCACATATAATTATGTATCCGAAAATGATGGTAACGAAAATTGTACTCCTGTTTTTAATACATATCGTATTATTAGACTGTTAGTTAAAAATTGTAATATCAATATAAATGCTAAGAATTATGTTGGTGAAACTGTAATACATTTGCTGTGCACCAATAACAAAACAATAGCTACTGACGAATTTTCAAAATGTATAGAATTTTTAATTGAAAATGGTGCCGACATAAAAATCACCGATAATTTCTACAAAACACCATTGCATTATGTTATGGCACAAGAAAACAATAGTAAATATATTGAAATAATGTTAAGGAACGGAGCCATTGATCAACCTAATGATTGTGCTGTTAAATTTGTTGAGTCATATATTAATAAATAAAGATTTTTCATTTATCAAGATGAAAAATTGTGTACAGAAGATTGGTTACAATTTTGCTTACAATTAGTGGCTTATAATGAGCTTAACACAATTGCATATTTTTTGGATAATCTTTCCAAATATACTGCTATAATACTTTGGCGGCTTTGCTGTTTGCATATGGTGTTAGGAAGCGAAGAATGCTTTAGGAATCCAAGAAGTATTGGTAATATTATTAAATATATTAATTTATAATATCTTTAATGTAATTATTGGTTTATTAGTTGAATGCGCTTAATGCGATGGTTATAAATACACAAATTTATAAATATTATATAATATTTACAGAAGACCAACAGATAGTTGTTAAGAAATTATATTTATTTATCGAATTATCTAAATACAATGATTTCAATTTAGACTATACTACCAAGATATATTAATACAACTTTACCATACGCCTAAGTTTTTTTTTTTGCACAAGATAAAGTCAATGTCGAACGGTGATGGTAAAGGCGAAGACGACGAAGATGAAGAGCTAATAGAAGTGACTATTGCCGCTGTAACTGCTTTATGTTTAATGAAAGGTGTCAGCAATTTGAAAGAACATCTGGTAAATATTTGTTCGGCACCGGAACTCGGTGTTTCAGTTTATTTTAAAGAACTACAACAATTAAACGAAATTACATTTAATAACACATCAATAGTAGTTTTACAATTTTTATTGGCTACTAAAAACCAATCAGTGGCTATAGTTAAAAATGATAATATTGTCGCACAATTATCCGCACCGAATTTTCTTGCAACTAACGCACCAATATTTGGTTACTTTTTAAAGGAACAATTATCGGAAGCATTACACAGAAAATCTTTACTTGAATATGGATCCGAAAAACTATTAAAATTAATTCCGAAACAATTCAAATTAGACGAAATTCCATTACAGTTAATTTGTAGTATGGTAAAAAATGATAAATTAAAGAAATTAATAGAATGAAAATGTATTTATTATTTTATTTTTATTATGTGTAAAAATGTGAAAAGATAGTCGAAGGAATTCGACATCGCCCCTGAGTAGTGTGCGATTCCATGCCATTAAAATCTGATTCGGCGATTACAACTTGATAAGAATCATCTAGGAAATTTTTTCATAGTTCAATTTTGCGAGTAGGCAAATTTCTTGTATAAATAACAAATACAGATTAGATGCCAACACACAAATACCTTTGTGTCACTCTTCTCGCTGTATTTTCCGCAAATTAGAATATTAATTTTCATATTTTACCCGACAGTAACGTTCTGAAATGCGTACAAGGTAAGTTTGTTTGTTCTCTATAGACTATTTTCTATTGTGCTATAGTAATCTTATGTAATTGTATCAAATATATTTAAATTATAATTGATCTTATACTGATTTCTCAAAGATCATGCGATATAGACTTTTAAATTAGCCCTTTAATGAGTGGCATCATTTCCGTATAGTTTCTTGCGTATACTTTCTCATAATATAATGTCACTATGGCGGCGCAGCCGTATTGTTTTTTCATTCATTAATTTTAAATAGCCAAAAGTATATATTATATTATTAATTAACATATGAATTTGTTTTGTTTGGTTTTTTATTTTGTAGAAAAACGACAGCAGCAGACCAGATCATTTTTTGATTTTATAAAAATTGAATTAACACGTGGATATGTTTTGGAACACGATGAAGAACGATATTCGGCACGTCGACAAAAAATCTATACATTTATGAAAATACCACGTGAATTAGAAAAATTTATGGTCTACGGTGTGCTACAATGTACGGATTCATTTTTATATATTTATACATTTCTACCGATACGATATGTACTAGCAATTTGGGCCATTATGTGGCGTCCAATAGCAACATGTTTTGGTTTACGCAGACGTGGACAACGTTTTTTGGCACCCGCTGAAATATGTGATTTACTAAAGGGTTCCATATGGATTGTGTGTGCGCTGATAATGATTTCGGTGGATACAAATCGAATTTATCACATTATAAAAAGTCAATCGGTTATAAAATTATATATATTTTATAATATGTTAGAAGTTGGTGATCGTTTGTTGTCAGCATTTGGACAAGATACAATTGATGCATTATTTTGGACAGCAACCGAACCGAAAGAGCGTAGTAGTCGTGCACATTTAGGTGTCATATCACATACAATATTTGCATTATTTTATATAATGTTACACAGCGGTTTGATAATGTTTCAGGCGACAACATTAAATGTGGCCATTAATTCGAATAACAAAGGATTACTGGCAATTATGATGTCAAATAATTTTGTGGAATTAAAAGGAAGTGTTTTTAAAAAATTCGATAAAAATAATTTATTTCAATTGACATGCAGCGATGTTCGTGAACGTATACATTTAACCGTTTTATTATTTGTTGTTGTCATACAAACAATGAAAGAATTTAATTGGCGGCCAGATCATTTTATGGTATTGTTACCGGATTGTTGTTATGTTCTGTTAATTGAAGTATTAATTGATTGGATAAAACATGCATTTATAACACGTTTCAATGAGTTGCCGGCCGAAGTGTATAAAGAATATACAATTAGTTTAGCCTATGATATGACACAAACACGACAAAAGCATGCATTTTCGGATCACTCAGATTTGGTTGCCAGACGTATGGGTTTTATACCATTTCCATTGGGTGTTGTGTTGATAAAAGCCATTTATACAGCCATTGCATTTGAAAATGTTGCATCAATAATATTATTTATAATTGCATTTATAACATTAATAACGTGTCGTATATTAAATACAATATGTACGTTGGGTAAAGCATGTGATCTTATGAAAAAACATCAAGATGAAAAACAACAATTATTGACCCCAACCCAACAACAACACCACCAACACCAACAACAACACACAGGCGCAACAATAATCAATTCTAATAATTTAAATTTTGCATCAGCTGCATCATCACCTTCATCATTATCACTTTTAACATCCATGAATTTAAGTAATGCATCATTACCCAGTGGTATAGGTCTATTACCAACAACAACAACAACAACAACAACACCAACATCAACAAAATTACATTTGTCATGTGTAACAACACATTCATTTGGTGGTACTACAATTGCTACATCAGCACCAATAATAAGTACAACAACAACAACAAATGATCAAGCAACATCACCAATGCATTTATCATTTTTACCATTACAAAAATCACAAACAATTGATATTGTGGGTACGGAAACAAAAACATCTTTGTCATCATCAATTGGTAACATTAATTCTTGTTGTCGTTCGAATAAGATGTCATCATCACACAATAATAATAATAATAATAATAATAATAATAATATTGATAATACAATGCATTTAGTTGATTGCCGTCATCATCATCATCATCATGATGAAAATCTAGGTGCTACTGCATTATTTTCAAATAGTGATGTTGATTTAGATGACATATGTTTAAATGAACAATTATTAAATAAATCACCACAAATGACGATTGTCGATGATATTTATGAAGAACAGGCACATACAAGAAGTGTACCAGATTTAAAGCATCAAAAAACGAATAGCAATTATGATAGTGACGACGATTTGTGTACATCATTGTCACGAAATAATTCTGGACAATCTGAACATTTAATTCGTCGAACACATAAACGTTCGGAATCGGAACCGTCCATACAAAGCCCATTATTAGAAATTGGAATTAGTGGAAATAGTGGTGGCGGTAACAATAGTGGAGGTGGCGGAGCATTTGGATTAGGAAACAATAATGAACGATCTTCATGATTCTGAATTTGATTTATCTTATTTTATAATTTATGTATTTTGTAATAATTTTATGTTGTTTTTTTTTTGGTTTTTGTGTGTGTGCGTATGTTTTCTATAAATTTAAAAGGAATATAATTAAGATACGTTTTTAAAAACGACCACCAAAAAACCGAAAATATGTAATGATATTATGTACGCGTAAATTTTGAATTTATGTATTATCAATATTTATGTCAAAACGTACGATTTTAAAGCATTTAAAAGGAAATTATAACGATTATTCCCCATAATTTGCTCTTAAGCTCTTCAGCAAAATAATCGTATATCTACGTTTGAAATCATTTATTTGTGATAGATATTCGTTAAATATTATTCAAAAGAGTATACAATAAAATAGAATAGAATAGAATTCCTTACATTTCTTATGAAAATTAAAAATTATAGTATGTATTTTAATTCGATTTTATTTTCTGAATTTATTTTTATACAAGTGAAACTTAAAAAAAAAAAATAAAAGAATAATCACAAAAAAAAAATGGGAACAGAATAAGCATTATCCAAACGATATTGAATTAATGTTTTATGTTTATTAATTATTTGTAATGTACCATTTTATTTAATATAATAATTATGATTTATGATAATAATTTGTGTATTGCATTTATTTTAGTTTATTATATGTATTCAATTTTATTGTAGAGATGATATATATTGTAGTTATTATCATCTCTATATTAATTATCTATCAAATATATGCTAACCACTTCAATGTGGTCGGTTCCATATAGATATAAATGTATGACTGGAAAAAACCAGTTCATTAGTGTACTTCTTTAAAAATACCAAAAAAACTATAATGATATACAATGACTGTTTTTTTAACTATTGAATACACATTATATGATGGATTGCTGGCCAAACACAATTCCATTTCAATAGGTTTTGTGTGTGATCATTATGTGGTGTGTAGTTAATAATATTATTATTTATTTAAGTAAACATATAAATTATATAATAATGTATAAAAGCTTTTAAAATATATAGTTAAAATAATTAAACAAATAATTGTAAATTATATAAAAATTGTACAACAAATAAAAGTTATTCTTTAGCAATTCCATAATCGCTACGATTATCGTCATATATAAAACGTGATAGAAATATGCATTTAACCCGCAGCAGAATCACACCAAATACCAACATTCATCATCAGTTGAAACATTATATATTATTATGTGGGAGTAAACAATTTGAAAAAATGTAGCTATTGAAATTAAAGATCATAATTCACACAGTGTGGCAAAACATGTTAATGATAAAGATCACATTAATAAAGTACATGTAGCTGTAAAACATTTTTTCGATATGTGCTGTCAATATGTCCAGCATATCGGGCACAAGTCACTATACGTCCGCAAAATGGTCACAAAACAATGTAAGGTGCTCCAGGCACAATGTGCTCACATATACTATTAGATTATATAATGTAATGTACATAGCCACTTTATTTATATACTCATAGCACTGTGAACAGCACCTTAAAAATATGAATACATGTATACGTAATGTTCCTGCTATTTAGAAGGTCACAGAACCGTTAGTTCAAGTAGATATTTTGGGCACTTGTGCACGTATTGTGCACCTATCCAAAGACACCATACAAGCACGTGTGCCCGTATTGTGAATCCTATTTTTAAGGACACATGTTGGCCGCTAGTTGATGTACGTTTCGCGCACCTATTCAAATACACCATACAGATACTTGTGATCGTATTGCGTTGCATCATACATGCTATTTATAAGGTTACATTATGGGCACTAGTGCTCTTGTTGTGTCTGTAGCTACCTTAACGTATAATAAAAAAAATATGTTAGAATATTTCAAACTCTTGATTTAAAAAAATAATACTTTTCCACATATATTTATTTTTCTACTCATTGCATTAACATATGTTTAACTTATGTTGTTACTTTATTGTTATATCCTTGAACTAATGGAGCACAATACGGACACATGAGCCTGTATGATGTCTTTGATGGTTAGGTGCACAATACGTGCACTAGCGACAATAATGTGTCTTTTTTTTAACTAAACAGGCACAATACGGGCCTACACATGTCTTGAAAGTGCGGTGCATTTGTGCATTTTGTATGATTTTGCTTTCGAAAACAGCGAGCACTTTACGGTCACATAAATAGGACACTACAGTGATACATGTAGAGCATATGCACACCTAAGGGGCACAAAATGTTATACGGGATGTAACGAACGAGTTCTATATAAACAAAACGCCGGTAACAACATATTAAAACTTAGGCACGGTCGACAATGAACAAACTAAAGTATAATGCATGTATTATTTGTGTAAATTAAATGTAAATAAATCATGAAAAAGAAATGCTTTATTTAAAGAAGTCGATAAAGTATCGATGGTCGTTTTCAATGACGATTTTTTATTTATATAAGTTACAGCCATAATAATATGTATGGGACTTATTTTGTCAATCTCGATTTAGTACCATGTGACTATTTTCTATGGATTCTATGGTTTGCATCAATTGAATTGAGGGTATTAATCACTGAACACTGGTAACGACTGCCATTATCGCAACAACATTCCAATCAGCGTTGCATAAAAAAGTCATTTGGTTCAAATCGATATGAGAATATTTCGTATATAAATAAAATTATAATTTTTAAAATAAATCAATTCTTTGTATTTTCTTAATCCAATCTGGGTATTTTTCGGACAAATTGTGTTAGTGTAGTCTCTAATTAGTTTTAACTAATTTTATATATAAAATAGTAATATACAAATATTTTAAAGTCAAATTTTTAGGTATTTTAACGTTTTTTTTTTGGGCTGCATGAAATAAAATACATATAATATGTGAAAATTTTTATTGTAGGCCGTAGGCGAAACGTATATTTTTTCATTTTATTGAAAAATGGTATTTGATATATTAGGTTTTATATATGTTTATCCCATTTTATAGATTAATATATAAAGTTCAAAAAGTAACATATATTTATTTAGATAAATTTTAGTATGTATTTCCAAACTAGAGATAGAGAGAGTCATAGGTCAAATTGTATTAATTTTAACTTCAATATATGTTCTAATATACACACACACACACACGCACACGCATCTCACACGCATATGTCAGACGAAGGCACGTAAATTTATGTTACATATCCAATATATAATTATAACATTACACGTATTTAGATACCAATATATATCAGCAAACATATATCCAACTTGTCATGTTGTCATTTCGAATATATTATATATTCATACACCCATTTGTGCATCAATTGAATACCATCGAAATTGAAAAAACTCATTGTAAATATTTCCATTTTATTGAAGATATATAGGAGTATATAATATACAATATATAGAATTATAGATATATCCAATAACATCCGTACCAACGCAACACATAATCAGATTGACATAAATATTTACTTAAACACACAAACAAAATATTGTAAATATAAATAGAAATCAATAGACGATATTGTACACCGTTTGTCCTAACAATAATGAAAATGGCATCATAACATACAGAAGTGGTACAACAAATACCGATATACCTTACAAACTGCCACAATTTCATGACATTATGTTCAATGGAATCAAAGCACTAACTAAATTAAGTGACAGTAGTTTTTGTGCATCGGTTGAAAAATGAATATAAGAGCAAAAAGAAGCAATAAATTAAACTTGTTTTAAAATTGCCCATCGGATTATAACTGAAAAAGAATTGGTTCCAAATCGATTACCAGATGATCAAAACTTGCACATAGAATTGAACATTGTAAAAAGCGATTATTTAATATGCTCAAAATGAAGAAATCTTCAGAAATAATATTGTAATTGGTGATTAAAAAACCTTACGGCTTTCAATTCAATCCAAAAACTAAGCGGTAAAGTGTTGAATAGTGATCACCAGATGAAAGAAATCCAAGGTAGTTGAAGTTATATCTTGGTGTATTGAAACGTTTACCAAGTCGTAGTCGTCGTATATCCTTAATATCGAGAACCAGACCGTTGGAGGTTACTGTATGATAATAATGCACCAGCATATCATTCAACAATAATCACTGGGAGTTTTTAACTAAAAATCAACACTTTTTTACTTAATCATTCACCTTATTAACCCAATTTAACTGCCTGCGTCTATACCGTCCACTCCCTAAACTTTATTTGGCTATATATGGATGGCATTTGATGCACTTGTTGAACGTGCAAAAAATCGATGCCAAAATTTGAGTTGAAGGAGAATTTCTCGAATAAATACAATGATTTTTGTTAAAATTTAAATAATGATTTGTGTTTTTCTCTTATCCATTCGTATTATTTTTCGGACACAGAGTACGTTTGTGCGAGTGTGTGTAATGTGTATTAAAAGGTCATTACGTAGGCGGTACATGATACAGTTAAGCTTTAAGCTTAATTCTATATAACAACACTTATAATATGAACAAAATTATCAAAAACAGATTTTCTTTGTTATTTTTTTTTCGAATTTACAAACAAAGAGCACTTGAATTTACAAAAATAAAAAAAAAACGAATGGAAATAATAATTCTTGAATGAATGAATTTGAATATACTCATGGTATTAAGTATTATAAGAGTACAATAAATTCATTCATTCATAAATTATACCATTTTAACTATAATTTGTTGTTATTATTATAGCACTATACACTCTAGCCACCCACACCAACCAACCCAGAGAAAATGAATTACATTGTACTATCGGTTTGATTGATTTTTAAGCGTTCGCTTTAAATAATACTGCTACCGTTTGTTAAAGTTTGCCAATTTTATAGTTGTCCTGAGTGAATTTTATATATTCCTGTTCCAAATTGCTGAGTTGTTCAGCCTCAATTTATCACTTTTTTAGAAACATATTTCCATAATTTCCTACTGATACAGCTGCTTCTTTTTATTCTTTTCTTATGCTTTATAGTATTTATCGTTGCTGAGATTTGTATTGATATCGTGAATTTGTCTTCTGACCAAAGAGGTTCTAAAAGTTTTTCACCATGTTTTTAAAGACAATTATCAAAAGATATGATAGAAATAAAAACGTGAAATAAAGACGTTTCTTCGTTAAGAAAATTGATTGTTGTGGTGGGGCATTTTCCGAGGTCAGTAGACTTTAAAAGATGGTCGAACCAGATGGAATCCTGTATCTAAAATTGTACTGTTCGTTGATGGACGTGGGAAAATGACAGAAACACTGGGCGAAGCAACTAAAATCTTGGTGGAAGTACATTTACCCGGAAATATACTTTCGCATAGACCGCAGGCGATTTACTAGAAGTGATTTTAGGTTCTATATAGATCTATGTCTCATTTCTCGTAATTCAGACGTTGACACGATGTTCGTTTTCAAAACAATTTGAGATCGATAATTGTTAACCGATGATTTTCAAGTACCATATCTTTAATTTTATTAACGTCAAGTTCATCAAGTTGACGTTGATGTTTTGTATTTGTATTATGTGTGAATCGGCATTACGTGTATTTGAAAAGTCTTTTTAGAATCTTAATTAAGGAGTGTATTATTGATTAGAGTATAAATTAAAGTATTATTCGAAAGAAAATGGAAAGTGTATTCTATGGAATTCATTCTGAATGGATTCTGTGTATAAATTACTGACAGGCATGACTTTAATTCAGACTGGGCCAATATACGAATGTATTATAGATTCATAATAATTTACAAAAATAACTTTTCACATCTTCTCTTCTTTGTTCACCTCGCCTTTTCATTGTCGGAATATTACCTTGCGGGCAAACTGCGTCATTTACTAGAGCGTAAATTACCGGTGTCGCGTAAGAGATTCTTTATCCATTCTATATCTAAGGCAATTTGTATGCATAAAGTAAATTCGGATGACTTACTTATGGAAGCATTCTGGGAAGTATTTCTCACAAAAACGGACATGTCCATACAAAAAGTATGTACTTCCGAAAGATTTTAGAATATTTTTATTATATATATTATATTATTGTCGGAAAATGAATTAAGAAGTTATTTTTGGCTAACTTGTTACGGCTCCTTGTTCCCATATACATACATTCGATGAATGTTCAGGTGGTGTATTGTGTTGTGCCAATATTAAGTGTGTATTGCTGATTTTTTTTAGCAATAATAATAATATTATTAAAAATGATTTAAAAAACATTCACAAATATTGCACCCTTTTTTCTGTATTATTAAATTCTCATAATGTAAATTAAAGTGCGTTTACAACCTACACTTTTAATGGCAATTTTATGTTATAAATTTAGAGACGACAGTATTGGTAACTATAACAAAACAATATTATTTATTATTATATAATTTTGGTCCTATATAATAATACAAGAAACACAAACACACACACACACACACTCACAAATGTGTTGCATATTTGAAAAATATAAGAATTTTCCCGGGATAAAATTTTATGAATGAATTTAAACGACCTTGATGTTATTGATAAAATCCATATATATATGCGATGCTGTATACGTTTGGGTGTGCGTACACATATAGAACCATTTACGTAACTCCCTTCCTTCTATATATATACAATATATACTATATTTCCTTATATATTGATATAACTAACTATTTATATAAAATATATATATCATCCGCATACATAGAATAAATTCGAATATTCTAGAATTTGTACATACATTCTCCGCAGTCATTGTCAGTAAATAAAAACACCATATATACGACAGAGAGTTTGTATATTTTAAAAAATGTTTACGTCAGCGATGTACCCATTTTTGTGTGATAAGGGTGATAAGGGGATATTTTTTTTATTGTATCATACCGTATCTAATAATAAACTGATATATAATTCAGAATATTGTATTATTAGATAATAAATATTAATATAGTTTCTCAGGATCACATAATTTATATGCGACGCAGTAGTCATTGTTCATGTTTTTAGATGAATTTATTATTATATTAAAGGACATTGTATGGCAGTAGTATTTTTAGAGGAGCGGACACATAAAAATGTTAATTATATTCTAATTCCTCATTCCATCAATAATATAATAATAATAAAATAAAAATAATAATAAAAATCAACATCAAAATCAGTTGGGTGTACAGAAATTAATCCACACTCATCATCAACATAATTAGATCTTCAGTGAGCTCTATATACACATATGAGACCTCATCTAATTTCACGTTGAACCGTAATTTACCAATCCAATGAAATTTTTCCAGGTTGTATTACTCCAAACAATAATTTATAGGTATTATTTTTATACCTTATCAATTTATCGGCGGTCTGCGATCTACATTTTCTCGGAATTCTTCGTTACAGACAGCATCAATAAGACACTTGTTATAATATTGGGTATTTAAATTGTAACACATTTTATATCAATCGGTTTTATATTACGACGGTTACTCTATTTATTTCTTGTGTAACTACATCTAGTTACCAATATTTAAAATTTTTACGGTAGCCATTGTTTTAAACAATATTCATTTAGAAGGTCATGAAAATTTTCAAATTATCAAACGATCAAGTAGTTTATTATTTACGGTAAGCAATTTAATAAGATCGAGTTTGGGAAACTGAATTTAAACGTGGTCGTACGTGGCCGCGTAAATGCGATTAACAAATATATGGAAGGCCAACGACAGCATGACATCCATTGAAATGATAAGAAAATCACATGAGTCAGTGACGGAAAAAAGTTCGAGAGCTTGTTTAGGTGTTCAATCATATCAAATGATAATATTAAAGTAGGATATTACATAAGGAATTTAATAAGAAAGACCTAGGTGCCACGTGTTTGTTAACATTACCACAAGAGGAAATTTGTTGAACACGTTGTGAGTAGCTTTTGGCTATATATCCGAGTAATCCAAATAACATTTTACGGCGATTCATAACATGAAAAAAAATCAATCGAAACAATGGATAGTAGAAAGAAACTGGTGGAATTGCACAAAAGAATGTAAAAACGGAAAGATCGGCAGAAAAGGTTTCCAAATCTAAAAAAGAGGCTTGCTGGAAAGAGATTAAGTCAGATGAAATAGTTATCGCTGAAACTGAAACATAATTTGATGGTTTTGAAACATCGTATTTTACAGCCGGCATTAAAAAACTTGAAAAGCATTTGACGAAGCATTTTCTTCACATTTTCCTTTCTATTATTTCTGAAAATGAAAAAACACATCATACAAAAAAATTTTGTCCTGTGTTTCGGGGCTTTAAAAAAAAAAGACAGTGTCAAAATTGGATTTCTAATGGTTTTTCACTGTAAAGATGAATAATGTGTTCAGGTCGTTCATTTGAAGTTGTGGATTCCTAAATCAATGTAATTGTAATCCATATAGCAGATCATCACGAACACAAAACGTACAATAGCAGAGAATATCTAGACCTTTCACATCCATGCGTTGGTAAAGCGATTTAAAACGATTTGGATATTATATAAATAGAAAAAAAGCGGATTCAGAACATGAATGACAAAACATTGCTTCATCTGCCATATGCTTAAAAATGTTCCATTTTTTAAAAGAGTGATAACAATAGCTTCGGAAAAATGCGTTGTTTACAATAATATGTAAATCGAAAAAAAGATCAGCTAACAGAATGAATGGCAACCCGAATAACATTCAAGCCTGCAGGTATTCATCAAAAGAAGCTTATGATATCATGTTTGGTGGTGGCATATTACAAACGAATGGTTTGATTTGAAGTTTTGCCACACATAATCAAAAGTTCAATTCAAATGTATAAACATTAAACAATTAACCAAATGGAACAATGGAAGAAAAATGAGATCAGAATTGGTAAGAAAGCTGAATATTTATGGTTCTTAAATATATCAGAGAAAAATTCAGAAATGGGTATTGCCTGGATATTCGATACTTTCCTGAATCCTGATACAATTTCTTGAAAATGGTCTGAAAATATGAATATTTCTATTTCTAAAAATATATATCAAAAATAAAATTCTAAAATTCAGCTATTGTCTTTCACCGGGGGACCACAATGTTATTGTTGATTTGTTGCTGTGGTTGCTGTTACATTTATTGTTGATTATTGTTGTGTACAAAATGAATTCAATCGTTGGACCAATTATGGATTGCTGCTAGATATAGATAGAGAGTGTTTAAAACAATCCATCAATCTCAATTCGACACAGTGTTACATTATCACAACTTTTTGAAACACTATAGAATTTGATGCTTTGTGCTTGATTAAAATGTGGTTCCAAACAAAAAACTATAGCAAATCTTTCCGGCAAACACCCTGTACACATATATATATAGTATAAGCATTGGGGTGGGTATTGGGGATATGGTGCGGAGGATACATTTCTTACACATTATATATACAACTTAACTATTTATGAATGAGTTCGTCCTTATTTTCATGTTGTATTACATATACTAAAAGTAAAAATGAACAATAAACACACATACATCTGTATTCTATAATAGTATTATATTTTAATCTATAAATATACATAACGATATGTATTTGTAACTCTAAATTGTAAACAATTCTATTTCCAATACATTTGTAGATAAATAAAAGTTATGAATGAAATTTTAGGAACTTGCGTATTACCAGTATTACTTATTATATTGTATCACATATATATGGTATATATCTGGGAATTTCTACCTTATCTCACCCTTGAACACATCACACACAGAAAAATCAATAGAATTGTGGTTGGTTGTTTATACAAAATATGCGTGTAATTTGTAATATGAAATGTATTCTGAATAAAACAGTGAATAATTGTCTAATTTTATACGTAATAATAGCTACAGATTCAGATAGATTTACAATATAAGAAGTTATAATATACAAAACTTAATAATGTAAAGGTATAAGCTCTCCTTTTTTCACCACTAATTACATTATATTATTTATCCAATCCCAAAATAGAACAAGATTAATTATTTGGTTTTATGTTTTCAACAATATAAATAAGAAAATATATATGTTTATAAACATTCGAACAGGTTCGAACAAAGTTCTTTTGCCTATATATTAGCAAGTAAACATGAAAATAACATGAAATTTATAAATAAATATAATAAACTTTCATCAAAATGTCTCGTCTCACATCCATATAGGGACGTATCGTATATTTTACCGGTTAAAAAAAGGATATATTAAAACATATGAAATTAAAACATTGATACCGATAACAATAAGATAGATTAGATTGAGGACGTTTAAAGTGAAAATATAATATTGTATAGGTTTATGCATTTTGAAACTGCTCATTTGCTCATGGATGACTGTATATATAAGTAAAGTTATTGTAAATCAGTCATACTCTTCATACACTTCAAGTTTCATACAATAACCAAGTCCAAGTCCTTATCGCATCAAAAATGGAAAGTTTTGCACCAGAAAATAGTGATTAGATAAGAAAAATGCAGCTGAAAATATTCAAATGCTTAAATTAAAGGTTATGCTAAAAATATATGCTCTAGAGTAAAGACAGACAAGTGGTGGTTTGTGTTTAGTGAATTCAAAAACGATGATTTGGATGTGGAAATTGAAAAACATGGAAGATCACCGTAAAAGTTTAAGGACACCTGCTTTGCAAACAATGCTGGATTAAATATAACTCACAAATTAAAAAAATACCAAATTAAGAATGTTAATCAAGCAACGATTTATAAGACGTTATGGGAAAAGTGTTCAAAAGTGTGAAAGATTAGTGCGCCACATGAACTGAATAATGAATGGCAAATGGAAAACCGAAAAATTACCGGTGAAATTTTGCAGCAAAAGGCATGAAAGGCGAAATCTTTTTGCATCGAATTGTGGCCGGAGATGTAAAGTGGATTTATTTTCTGAATCCTAAACACAAAAAAATTATGGGTTTGCAAATCGATTTGGAAAGAAGCGAATGCTCTGTGTTTGGTGAGGTCAGATAGGTATGGTATATTATGTAAAATATTATATACTGGTGAAAGTGTTAATAATTATCGCAACCGGCAACAAATTACATTAGTTGCAAACATGATTTAATCGTAAAACGACCAGAATGGTCCACAAGACAAGGTAAGATAATTTTGGTCCATGAAAACGCACTATCACACAAAGCAAAACCGTTTTGCGGATACATTCTTGATGGGGACTTATTACCCACAGTCGTCTTATTCACCATATTTCCGATTAATGTCATCCAAATGTGGTCTATTTTTGGTGATTTCGACCTTCAAAAATAACTCAATATATAATAATCGCTCGCGCTGTTGAATGTTTATGTTGTTTGTCGACACAAAAACTCGGACTTATTCCTTGTTAAACAATCTCCAAACAGCGATCTGAAGCAGCAATTCGTTATTGTTTTGTTGTTCTGGTGTGTGACCAACGCGGCGGCACCCATTTTTTCTTAAAAACAACCTATTCGTACCCAAATGTTTGTGTATAATACATTCAAAACACTGCCTTTTGATAACTACGCAGGGTGTTACGGATATCTCTTGCAACTTCCCATTGTAATCATCCATAATGATTTTCAGGATTAACAGCTCCGTTTGGACGTCCTGGAATGCGTGCAGCATCATCGGTTTAAAATTAGCAAACCAAAGTTTGATGGTTGTTGTTGATGGATCAGCAGAGTTCGGGTAACTCTTTTGAAGCCATTGCCGCCGTCATTGTTTGAACGGCATTCTTTTGTCCCATTAAAAAACAATGAAACTGCTTTGAATCGATTTTTTTGAAAATAACAATGTGTCAATCAATCTCAATCACTCCAGCTTCTAATCGGATTGTTATAAGATTTAAACAGATATCCGTTGAAGGTTGACACTACTGATACGATATCATACGGATATCATTCGTTAGAGGTGGTTAGGCCCGGAACTTTTTCATCCATGTATTAACATCAAATTACCATATTATATTTATCTGTATTTTGTGTAAATAGATTTTATGGCGGTATACTTTTTGTAAAGTTATAAAAAACATAAATCATAAACATATTGCATTTTAGGTTATTGCGTATTTATTTCTCGCTGTATCTGAACTACATATTGATAATACGGTATAATAAATAAGTAAAGATAGATATCAATTTCTATAAATAATAATCAAATATTGTCCACACCAAATGATAACAAAAATAATATTAATTGCATGCGTAATTTCTAATGTAATTATGACGCAATCACATATGTTTATTTTTTGTCTATAAATTCGTGTGTGTGTGTGAATGTATGTCACGAGAACTTCCTAGTTACTATTATAATTTAGGATTGTTATCAGGAAAACCAATATTATCGTTATCATTTATTTATATTTATTTCATATACCTATAATTTATTTACTAAACAATTACATTATAAGTTTACGCAACAATTGATTTTTGGGATGCAATTTAATATTTTCATTCATAATTACAATTAATTTTATTGTACGCAAATACGTATTACCGGTACTTTATATTTATTTTTTCCAAATCTATATTTATTGTCAACACGTAATTGTAATTCTATATTTAATATCTATATCTGTCCTACATTAATCTATCCCAATATAGAGATAATAGATAATAATACACTTTTTGCAATATTTATAAATTTTTATTTCATATCAAC
This sequence comes from Bibio marci, assembly GCA_910594885.2. NCBI lineage: Eukaryota > Metazoa > Arthropoda > Insecta > Diptera > Bibionidae > Bibio > Bibio marci. The sequence goes on along the minus strand of OU343116.1, from coordinate 13,338,572 downwards.
ATTATTGGAGAAATAGATAAAAAAATATAACTATTTATTTGCAATTTTCGCATTCATCATTTAATTTTGATTGTCGTGACGTCAACGTGAGACCTCGATTGACGTGCTTGTGTGTGTGTGTGTGTGTGTGTGAGCAAAGAAAATGTATTTTCATCTTTAACATTATAATAATTTGTTGGAACCATGTTTGACGTCAATGCGCATGTTATTTTGTTGTTACCATGAAAACGGTGTTTTTTTTTGTATGTAAGGAAGAATCTAAGGATATGTGTGACACTATGTTATTTAATATTTTTATATGTGAATATAATATTGCGTACAAATTTTCGTTATATACCGGTGTGTTGTATATCCTTTTTTTGTAACCAACAAAAATTTTCATTCATAAAGTTATGAAAGTTAGTTAGAGTGTGTGTGTGTGTGTGTGTGTGCATGGAAATCAACATGAGGTTGATGTTTTATATATACTTGGTACAATGTATTTTCCATTTGAAAATTTTGATGAAGGACTGTTGCAAAAACTCATTGATAATGTACTATATGTTTTTGTATCAAATCAACAGCCGCCTCGCCCAAAATAACCATTGTTCCATTGATGGAAATTTATGGAAATATTAAACGCATATATGATTTATTATTAAATTTTCTGCAATAGATAATGGGTAGTGATGCTCCTAGTTACGCAAACCATTGCAAATCACCCTTCTAACATGGAACCCAAAGAATATGATTGCCCGATATTCATGAAAGAAAAAATAGGCGAAAAGCGAAAGTTACGTAAAAGATGGCAGCGAGTATATACGGTACGATTTCCACAGAAAAGGAGATAATACTAAAGCCTGAGAACATTCTTCTTGCAGACCTTATCCCTCAAACATAAACCACTCATTTGAATATTTAGTAGTCGGTTTTGACAGCATGGTTGTCAATTCATTTCACCATCACTTGGTTGACCCCACGACTTTTGAGTTTTCTTTTCAATTTTCCGAACCGAATTTTATCCAAAGTACCCACAATATAGTGGCCATTTTAATATCACTCCCAATCCTGTTCAGCGTCAGCGACTCGCACAAATATTGATGTAATGCCGTCTCTGTTGATTTCCCGGCCTGATATGCATTGTGGTTTTTATTTAGGCGAAACTACTTTGTTCTTTCTAAATAATCAGCCACAACCCCTTTCCATTGTCTTCAAACTAAACTTCAGTCTGAAAGACTTTGCTTCAGTGTAGTCCTGTCATGTCGCCGGCTTTGTAAAGAAACCCATTTTTGTTTTCCTCCATAATCTTGAAATAAACACGTAAATGTTTCTGTAGAAAGTAAAACAATCACTCGTGTCACGTCACTATCATTTCTGCCTCCTTCCAATCCACAATCCACAATTCACAGATATTTGAAAACCATTTATAAAATAAAAAAGAATTGCCTGTATAATATATATTTTCAAAATTTAATTTAATATCTAACTTAAAAAAAAAATAAATAAATATACGTGTGATCCAAACTCTTTAGGCACACCACTTGGAACAATTTTTTCATAATATATTATTTGATTTTTATCTTTTTCAAAATTTAAAATCAACAAAAGCCACACACACACACACACACACACACACGACGTATTCAAAACAAATAAATAAATCAATACACAATAAAATAATTGTATGCATTCCGAAAAACTAAAATAAATAAATAAATAAATAAATAAATTCCTTACAATTAAAAGGAATCTTTTCTTTTATTTGTTATTATTTTATTTCTTTTTCTTAAATACTTAAACTATTCTTTTTGTTCGCCATGCAGCAGTTAATATAATTGTATACAAAAGCACGTCGTATATCCTCCCATACATACCACGAATATGTTTACGTACATTTAGTATGTGGATATAAATATAAGAACCTTAAAACATGGAAAAAATAATATACCTTATACTTTTATAAGCTTCTGATGCATATGTGAATGCGATAATAATAATAATAATAATAATAATAATAATAATAATAATGAAACCATATAGCAAAAGAAAAAATAACAATATTCGGTAGCAGATTGTTCTCAAGTGTTTTCTTGAATGCCATATTTGTCTTAAAGATATATTATTATTATATTTGATCCATCGTGTATGTTTATTTTACGGTATATAGCAACATCGTGTATATTTCGATCCCATTGTATAGGTAATACATAGTAGTATTATGCACAAAATGGTATAACAGGCAAATATATATACACCCTGTGGTCCATAATAAACCGGAATGGTTATTTTTAAAACCATAGAAGTCATAGCGCCAACTCTTATTCTGATTGTTATTATTCTGTGAACGCTGACCTCAACAAACTGTTTCAAAATTTCATGACATTACATTCGCAATAGAACCGAAAATGCAACAAATAAAGTTATAGGTGTTTTTTTGAGAGTCGGTCACAAAAACGTATAAAGAATAAAGATTAAATATTAAATTTTGTTGTAAGAATTGGTAAAACAGCTACAAATCGCTGATGGTGCGATAATTATTTATCCAAAACATAAGTTTTAGAGTGGTTTCGAGTATCCAAAGATGCGGTCTAAAGAAGATGTGTTAATAATGATGCGATTAACATTCAGGTTGACCGCAAGTGATTACATGAAGAAAACATTGGAAAAGCAAATGTGATTTTGTTTGTAAGTTTGTAAGAAATCTTCAATCAGATTCATGGAAATGTTACTCTTGGTATACCAAAAACAATAATACATTAAAATTTTAACTAAAAACTGATGGATAGCTGAATTTGTAAAGTTTGTTCCACCGTCGATTAAGCAGATGCTCATGAATTGCATCGAATTGAACATTGCAAAGACATCATTGTGAACTCGTTCGTTGATGTGATAAAAACTGCTTGAAATCGATTGAGGGATATGCACGGTGTTTGCAATATGAGTTAGAAAACAAACGTCAAAGTGTTGCGACCATCATCAGATGAAGGAAATCTAAAAAAAATCTCTATTAAGTAAGTCAAAACAATGCTTCAATAACTTTTTTCCGATTTTACAATGATTTTACCAAATGCAATTCAACGGTTAATGCTAAGTATTGTCTTCGTGTATTGAAGCGTTTACTATAAATGGTATTCGTTCTGAGTATCTCAGTAACCAGGCATTTAGAGGTTATTGCATGATAATGATAGTGCACCACATCAACATCATTCAACAAATATCGCTGATTTTTTAACTAAAATCAAATTTTTTTTACTTCATCATTCACCAAATTCACTTAATTAATTAACGCTGGCTCTAAAAGGAAACAGCTTTTGCATCAGTTGAAGACATTGAAAAGGCGACGACTAACGCAGATTACCAACAGCATCCTAACGTTGATTCACTTGTTGAACGTGCACGACATCGATGCTTATTTCAGTTGATGGAGATTTGATTTGATTAAATAAAATGATTTTTTTATGAAAATTTAATATTTACTTTTGTGTTTTTCGAATCCATTCCGGTTTATTATGGGACAGCCTATGTATTATAATATTATACGATATTGGATATAGTTCACGATGACTTGACTGCATTCATATACATAATCATTGCACTACTGCAAATGTAATACGCATTCATAACGATTTTTGTTCCTTGTGGTTATGCATAATATTGCTCATATTCGCGGTAGTAAGAGCTGTTCAACGGTATACTTTTATTCCATTTTTTAAAGTACATTTTCTAATATTGGATGATTGTTGTATTTTCTAGGTTCTAGGTTTTATTTGAATGCAAAATTATTCATTTGCGTCATTTCTTTGGTTAATCGAGTTTCACCAGAAAGAAAAAATGTTGAAACTATGGTCAGAAATACATTGGACAGGATAAACGGCAACGACTCAATCCATGAAAATTTAAAGACAATGCGATTTAAAACTTGCACGTTGGAATGTTAGAAACACAAGACGACTAGATGCAGTAAACTGTGATATAAAGATTGTTAAAATTCGGCATTGGAAGACATTGACGGCGCGGATAGGTCAGGTTGGACGAGCGCGTTGGAGAAAGCTAAAACTGCACCTGAGTTATAACGCCATGGAGTAAATCAGTAAGTAAGTAAAATCACATATCACATATAATTGCAAATCATATTGCTTTGCTGTGAATTCGAATCAAATTATATGAGACCTTCCATTCAGCCACATGAAATTACATTAAAAAAATATATAATTCACTACAGATCTATCTATCCTAGTTGCTAGCAAATAAAACATAAATTATTGGTTCCCTAGTAACTAGTAAGTTTGAAAAATTAGGAAAATTTATTGTTTATTACATTAAAAATAATTCACAATATTTGAATTTTGGCTATCGTTCAGCATCTTTTGGTCTATCGGCGGTAAAAAAATTAAATCAAACCGCGATTTGGTATCATCAACATAAGAAAATTTATTCTACTAATACTAAAGTTCGTACTCGCCAAAATACATGGGCAATCCAACGATATTTTTATCAAAATTCGTGGATCTGCTCACAAAAAATATAAATATAAATTCAATGAATATTCTGTGGAATAATAGCAACGAGAAATAATTCTATAAAGAGAATCTGTAGAAATTATTATCAGAAATATACGGATAATCCAAGGACATTTTTTTTTATAAAAATCCAACTACTACTACCATATAATGCGGAAATTTTTTCGGACAAACTACGGACAGTGTTAATTGGGTTATATTGAGGAAATAATTCATTTTAATTTTTGAACAAACCAAAAACGTAATTTGATATAGAATTAAAAAGATAAATCGACGAACATTTATTAAAAGTGTAAGAAGAAAAATGCTCACCTGAAAATAATAAAGTTCTCAATAAATATTCAAATATGAATTAAGAGATATTTTCGTTTTTTTTGGTGTTGTGATTTTAAAACAATGATAAAAAAGATTAAAGACTATAAATTATAGATCCATTCATTTATAGTTTATTACGTGAATGTTATCACCATTCGATATCTCTTAAAATGTTTTTAATTTTAAATGAAGTGCTTCTCGTTCGCTGTGTGTGTTTGTGTGTGTGTGTGTGGACGGTGTTTTTTTTATGTAATTAATATATTTTTAATTAATTTGTTGTTGGTTTTTTTTTTTTTTATTGAACGATAAATAATTTAAATTTTAATAAATATCATCTTAATTCTTAATATTTTTATCTCATTTTTTGATCTTTTTCGTTAATCTTTTATTTTATTGTTGTGTAAATGATATTTTTTTCATTTCTTTTCATTTATTAAATAATTATATGGACAATATCAAAAATAATATGAAAATATCGAATTTTGAAAGAAAATAATTTAGATATTAAGATAAAAAATATTTAAATATAATATTATTATAAGATATATTTCTCAATATATTATATGGTGTTGTGTGGCACCTCTTTCAAACCACCACTCTGAAATGAATGGTTCATTATTATATTTATTATCATTTTATCAATAAAATCTCTTAATCATTGATATTTTAATATCCCATATTTATTTTTGCATAAATATAATGTTAATAATTAAATTAATGAAAGTAAAAAAATGTATAGGATTTAATTAATTTTAGTATCCAATTTTTTATAACAGAAAATGGTTTTTAATTACGTATTATAAATCTTTAATAATTTACAACAAATCTTCTTATTGTTTGACAATAAATTTTTATTATAGTCGTTGTGTATCGATCGTGTCGTGTGTCACATGTTTGTTTGTTTGGATTGTGACTGGAAGAACATAATTTATTATGGTAATAATTTGAATTTATTTAAGGCGTATATAAAATTGTTGATATCACAGAATTTTTAAGCTGATTCGGACCACCGTCCGACGCTGCTTTTTTGTTAGTAAAATATTAAATTTACATTTGAAATGTGTGTTGATATTGTCACATTCATAACCCAGTTACCTATTCAAAAAACAATTAAACGCAAAGGTTTACTATACTTTAAAACCATTATTATTAACCTTTATTTAGTTGGGAAGATTTTTGTAACATATAAAGGAAGTGTTAAGGGAAATTCTGATAGAAATGGTAAAATCAATAGCGAAATCTATTGAAGATATAATTAAATGTTTTACAATCTGCTGTTGTTAAATATATATCGTAAAATCAAAGCGATGAAGAAACTTAAGAAAAAGATGAGACAGGCATTCAAATGAGAGATATAATTTTCAAGAGGAAGAAAAACGGTTGAACAGTTTGAAATTTTCCCTATGCCAACCATATTCGATTTTATGATTTAATAATTATTAATCTTTGGACAATTTAAAACAATTACTCCAGTACTCCGCCAATAATTTTATGCTCAAGTAATTCGTACTTAAATCCTTGAATTTAGTCATGGTCAAAACACTTTTGTGATCCGAATGCATTGTCTTGATGAAATGATGATTTGCAAACCGGGTCTTATCTTACGTATTTTTGTGTCTAATTGATCCTAGGGATTACAATAATATTCTGAGTTGATTGTTTTACATTTCTGAAGATAATTGATCAATAAAATTCCTTTTGCATCTCAAAAAACTGAACGGCCATAATCTTTTTTGCCGTTCGTTCATGCTTGTAGTCTGCTTTGGAGCCGTACATGCAGCTTTAGTCAACTATAAACGTTCTTATTTCAATTTAGGATCATGGTATGGTAGATTCAAGTCTCATCCATAATTATAAATCTTATTAGTCTCACTAACAATTTCATATATTGTATTTTTCCATTTATTTTCTTATGTTGATGCAGTTTTTGAACTTCCACGTCGCATGGTTCATCTTCAAGGCTTGTACGACCATGTTTAAATTCAGCAACCCTATTTTTTTCTGATGCATATATGATGAAGCAATTTCACATAACACATTGACCATATCGTTATGAGTTTCTAGTCCGTCTAAACCAATTTTAAATAAATATTCAATGACTGCTCGATTTTATAATTTTTCCATGTTAAAAAAAATCACTGATCAAATGATTTGTAAACAAGAAATAAATTGACAGATCTAATTGAAATTTTCCAGGTATTCACCGATGACCAGATGGAGTATTCCAATACACTTATTTATTTGCCAGTAATAACTTCAGCTATTTGTAAGCCTAGAAACTTTTCACACAACCTGTATTATATTATAGCTTTTTATTTGAATTTATGGTGACTTTGAAATTTCCTAAGTTTGGTATGGACGTATCGTTGCGGTCGTCGTTGTTATTATGACAACAAATTAATAAAGGCAATCGTAATTTAAGAACATTAACATAACTGAATGCGTTACATAACTAAAATTGAATTTAATCTGATATCAAATCTCTGTATCTTTTGGATGTATCTATTAATGTTAATTAATGTATGGTATAACTTATTTTAAAATGCCCAGTTGCTATATAGAATTCGATCATACAGTGATATGTTCCCAATTGGTTAGCACAACGAATAACTAATAATAATAGCTATATACGGACTATCTGACGGCTGTGGATGAGAATCACTAAGGAGTATTGTGTCAATAGGCAGTATGATGATGGACGTAACTGCGTTAACGGAAAATTCCTGCAATAACAACTATATTTAAAAACTCTAAAACAAAGTCTCGAATCGACGGACAGAATAATACAGAAGCAAACAATATTGCCAGTAAAATGTTACTGTTTTATTTAAACCAATATTTTAACAATAAAATACGGTCGAATTTCATGAAAAAAAAACTCTAAATAATTCGCACACACCTGAAATCTATAGGTAAATGTATTACTGTACAGGTGTGATTTAATAAATATGAAAATTACGTTTAATTCTAAATTTAGGAATTTCATTCAGAAAGAAACAATTTTATATCTTTCAATTTCAGATAATAAAAATAAAAGATTAATTCAAAAAATTTGAAATATTTTACGTGTGGTTGTAAGAAATGGAGGTGGAAAAAAGGTGTGTAATTGTAAAATAATTTAAGAAAGAAAATTTTAATCGCACACATAATCACAGAGAAAAGTGTTAAATGTAAATAAATAATTAATTAAATTTGCCAAGTGATTTCTTACGGTTATACATATTTATAGAATCATTTTTATATAATATTACTCACAATAAGAGTACTTTCTTATAATATTATATATTGTTATTTTTAGCTTATTAAGATGATATTATCGCCGTATTTATAGAAAGATATGTTAGATACGTAGGTTTTTCGATGGAATAACACAAATTATCTAATATTATTAAATTGTTTGTAATAATAATACTATGCGTGTATAACAGCGTCACAATATCATCTTATATCGATATGTATTTACGCAAGCAGAAACTATATACGCATTCGCACAGGTACATTAGTATATTGAAATTGAAAAGGTAACGACGTAGGAGAAATATATCGTTTGAAAAAGGTGAAAAAGAATTTTCTATAAATATGCCATTAAAATAAAAAAAATTACTAATATAATAATATTGTATTAATAGACAGACACACACACACACGCATCCTACATTTATAAAAATAAAAAGAAATTGTATAAAACATCGCTTTTCTTTTAAATGAAAGAAAATATTTTATTTATAAATAATCAAAAATTTGTATTTTTATAACTCTTTTTTATTTACTAAAATTAACTTTTAATCTTTTATATTTAATATCGTTTTTTCTTATTATTATTATTATATTAAAAATAGAAATTCTTTCTAATAACATAATTAGAAAAAATAACTACGTACAAAATGTAAATATAGGCATGCAATAGCACCCGTCTTGCGAAATTAGTATATGCAAGTAATTTCGTGTAATACAATAAAATGGCTGAACCCGTTCCATTGTAGTTTGTGCTCTTTGTCCTTATTGTATAGTGGACACTTTCCTATTTCACATAAAACTACCACAGTTCTATGAAACCTATGTTACACTGATTGCTTTCTGGATATGATGTCCGATCGTACCTTTTCCTTTATACCAATATGACCTGCAGCACTAGGCGTATATTCATTCTAATCGTGTTTTGTTTCAAAATTTGGTATTTAACTTTGGTGCTATCCATCTTTTTATTCTTACTTAGAGATCATTTGATTAATTCATGTATGAAAATTTGATAATAATACTAATACTTAATATAAGTAATAATAATTATAATAGTGATAATAGAATTGATAGTAATAATATAGAAGTGATTAGAATAGCAATATATATTTCATATTTAATAAAGATATTGAAAATGTGATCATTTTACCAAGTCCTTGCCAGCATCCTCTCCACTTCGTCTACAGTATTGCATTGTAATGATTTGCTCTATAGCTGCTTTTGATATCAATTTTGCTGTTATATTTCCATTTCGTTACTGAAAACCCCGTACAAATGCATATTAAAAATTGAACAGCTGCTCCAACAACACGTGTCTTGTAGGTTAGTTAAAAACAAGTGGATCTCCTATTCTTCTCATCTCGGTTTCAAATTTTCTAAACATCCGCGATCATCCCGTCTCAAAGATAATACAAGTAGGATTTACATCGACAAACCGATCGGTCATCATCTCATCGCACAAATACTCACTGTGTCATTTAAATAAGCACAAATTGAATTTAAAAAATACAACACGTACTGTCCTATCAATTGAAAGTTGCTATCATTAAAAAAACACATCTTTCCACTTTCAAACGAGCATTTTTTCCACCTCATCTACGGTATTGCATTGTCATGATTTACTTCATATCTGCTATTGATATAAATTTTGCTGTTGGTGTACATTTCGGTACTGAAAACCCGCTATCATTAAAAAGATACATCTTTCCTCTTTCAAACGAACACCCAACCGCATGCAAATCGGTGGACAACTAAAAAATTTATACACATTTAAGTGTCAGTGTTATTTTTATGTTTGTGTCGTAAAAATACTACAATGGAACAAAGAGTAAATAATGAAAATTGGAAAAAAATGTGTAGAGACTTACAAATTGTTGAAAAAAAATTTATGGTTTATGGATTGTATGTGTCAACGACAAGTTTATGATTGGTTTTCACATTCCAAAAATGATCGTGACGATTTAAATGATAACCGAAAGATCACGACGTCCAGAACTTAAAAATCGTACTGAATTTATTTACTTATTTAATTAAGTAGAAAAATTCCGTGAACTCATTGCTTTCGATGGAAATTTACTGTGAGAATGGTTGTGGTGTAAGAATGGATTTAGACATGAATATGCCAACGGAAAACGGTTGTTTTTCTTGCACAGAAATGTGAGTCTATTATTGATCTAGAATGCGATTTTTACTTGGTTAAACGACCTAAACTAAACTATACGAAATTCGAAATTCTCACTGAATATGTTCACGTGTGCATTAATATTTATTTATTTTATTAAACCATAGTTTTTCTTTCATAAATTGCACCTACGACATTTATAAAAGAAACGCAGTGCAACGCAGCGGCGCGACTTACTGTGGTGGAAAGAATGTTTTTATTCAATCGATACAAAATACAATAATATTGATTAACAATTTATTTTATCCTATTACTAAATTGCTTGCAATGAATTACCTCACAGTTGAATTTTATCGTATCCAAAGGTATATATATTTAATAGTAAATAATTAAATGTTAATTACAAAACGTAGGTTTTGTTTTAAATGTAATGTTATAATAAAATATTTAAATAATGACTCGCTCTCACTGAATTAATTGCGTAATATAAATTATACGGTTTTAAAACGATTTTAACATAATAATTTAGTTTTGTAGGGTTTTTGTAATATTTTATAGTTTCAGTCGCATTCATTTAAAAACTTTTATAGTATTTCGATCTCGATATTTAAAATTAATTCATATTTTATGCAACCGACTATGGGATAAAACTATATACAATAGATCAATTAGGTACAACATAAAATGTAAATTTATTGATGTTTTATTTAAAATTAATTTATTGTAAATTTATATTTTATTTATTTATTATTTTGTTCATGATCTGCTGAACGATCGTTACACAAATTAATTTATACACATACAAAGTAAGAAATTATTAAGTTAATTGCAAATTATTTATTGTTATCAAAGTAAATTTAAAAATGAAATGAAAACATATTGTTGTTGATCGGCCTGGACGTTGGTATTATCAGATCCAGATATTAAAAAGTCATTGCCATTGTTTTCTTGAACAGACGAATAGAATTTAGAATTGTCAAATGTCAAGTATTAATTATAAAAAATCATGTTATCATAAATAAATATACCATATGGTGGCCATACGTTATTGCGACCACGATAATGATCATTAAACCAATCATGTTGCTGTAATTAGGCAAAGCAGCACTTGGAGGTAGTTAATTCCATTCATCCAATGGGATAAAATTAATAGGCCAATGAATACCTGCGTCAAATATGCCTGCCATATATGAATTCACACTGAAACGTTTTTTGGAATGATTAATAGCGTTTACAGTAAGGCTTATTTTGAGACCATTCTTGTAAATTATGAAAATTTGTCACACCATATCTGTGCGGTAAACCACCTTTCATTTGTCCATAAAATTAATGGCAAATAACATAAGGATCATTTTTATGTTGTTTCATGGTATATAGTGACAAAATACCACACATTTGGTAGTAATTCCTGGATCTGAGTGAAATTTAAATTAAAATTAGTAAAAATGCTACTTGCAAACGTATGATTTAATTAAAATTAAAAAATTATTGTGTGTTAAAAGCACAAGTTTTAAACGGGCATAATTGATTCACAGAAGGCGCAGAGAAGCTATATAAGTGATGATGAATGTCCACGCGTCGATCATCTGAAGAAAACATTGAAAAAGTGTGTGATTTCGTGAAAATTTCTAAGAAATATTCAGCGAAATACAGAAAACAATAGTTCAACGAATTTTAACCCCGGTCCACGATAGGTGAATTCAAAGTTTGTTCCACATCAATTGAATGATATATAAAAATTGCGCCGAATTGAACTAATAATCAAAATTTTTTGCTTAATTTAATTCCCCGCGACTTTAATTTCTATTCCCAAAATATCATTTGTCAGTTGAAGACACACTAGTAGGCGACGATCACTTGTGGAACAACGTTGCAAGGTTTCGATGCGTATTTCAGTTAATGGAGATTTGATTTATATAAATAAAATGGTTTTTGTATGAAAATTTAATATTTATTTTTTCTATTTTTCGAGTCCATTTCCGGAATGGATTATGGGACAGTGGTTGTAATACTATTTAATTTTAATTGTATGAAATCAAATGAAACAAAAAACTAATGGATCTAACAGTACGACTCACGCATTCAGTTTTATTGTTATGCACATTATTACTTTTTTAATGTTCACTAAATGACCGTACCGTACCTCCATTTTGTTGAATTGAAAATTTCATTTAATTTTTGTATTTTTGTTAAAATGGAAATGTAGCGGTAGTCGCAAAAAATTAGTAAAATTTCTCTATAGATCACGTGTTCAATAAAACAGGACAGTTTTCCATTATGTTCATATTCGCATATCATTTAAATAAATTGTTTTCAAAATCCCTTTAAAATTATCTTGATTTAGATTTAGTCGATCCTTATTTACTACAAACATTGTGCAACTCAAAAAAAACAACATTACTTCTAATGACAAAATTAATTTTAGTGAATTAAAAATCTGAAACAGTAGAATTAAATGATACTTAATTAAATAAATAAATAAATAATGATAGATAATAATTTCACTAGTAGTTAATATATTGTGTTAAACTTATACACAAACTGTATACAATCGTTTATTTTAAAATATTATTATTTTATAAATATAAATTCAATTAAATTAAAGTATGGCAAAAAAAAATATATAAATAAGGCGCCAATTTAAAAACTTCTTCACACATATTTATCTGACTTTCGTTCTGTGCACCTACTCTAAGGAATTGTACATATATAAATTTCAATTTTATGAGTTATTCGTGAACATATACCTACTATTTTTTTTTTATAGTTTGTATGCCTAAAAGTATAAATTCACCACGCACATACAATCGCATTCGCAGAATAATAATAATAATAATAATAATAATAATAATAATAATACAAAAAGTATCAATAAAAACTTTGCAAAATTTTATTTTTTCATTTAATTCTGAAAGTTTTATTAGTTCTTTTTTTTTTTTTGGTTCGCTTGTACTTTTGAGACATATTATTGGGAAAAATAAAATAAAATAAAACATCTTTCAATTAATTGAAAAAAGATTGATTAAAAAAATAAATAAATAAATATATTGTTTAAGTACAAATAAAATGTAATTTAAAAAGAAATGTGTGCAGAACAAGTGAAATAAAAAGGGAATAAATCTCGCGGCTACCGTTCCAATTAATTTGTTGCAATGGAACGCCTACTTTTATCGTTACATCATGAAATTTATATTGAATTTATTACCATTTCGATGTTGTTTATTTCATTTTTTTATTATTTATATCACACATATGCAAGTTTATTTATTTATTTATAGTCGTATACTAAATATTGTATAATAAAAAGTAACTAAAAATAATATATGATAATGCATTTTAGTCATAAACAAAATATAAGGACGAATATTTCTTTGGTGTAAGAGGAACGCGAGTATATTATTTAAATTAATTGTAAAATTATATAATTCCTTTCAAATGTACTGTTTCATTTTATCACTTATTCTACGCAATATGATTTTGCATTGTGACCTCATTAATTGAACCACAAAATCAAGTAATATCTCATATATACATTTTTGCAGTTTACATCAATCACTTAATATAGCTCTGCTGTGTCCCATAATAAAACCGGATGGATTAATGGATTAAAAAAACATAAAAATAAATAATAAATTTTCACAAAAATAATTTCCATCAACTGCACGTTCACAACAGTGGCAGTCGCCTTTTGAATGTCTTCAACTGAAACGAAAAACGGTTTCCTTTCATAGTCACAAATGAAGTTTAGGCAATTAGTTCATCATTGAATTGATGTGGAACAAACATTGAATTCGCCCTTATCGCATAGACCAGTTAAAATTCGATGAATTATTGTTTTCGGTATTCCAATCTCCATTCCATTTCCATATGAATCTCGCTGAAGATTTCTTATTTTCACGAAATAATCACTTTTTCAATGTTTTCTGCAGTAAATTGTTTCACCTGGTCGACGCGTAGACGTTCTTCATCACTTATAACTTCTCTGTGCCTTCTGTGAATCCTATAATCCCGTTAAAAACTTGTGCTTTTAACACATAATTATCTCCAACACGGCGATTTAAAACAAATTATACGTTTGAGAGTAGCATATTTTTACCAATTTTTAAACAAAATCATTGAAGCTCATCAAATGCTTGTTAAAGTTTATGTTTAACATGCTCCAGAGCAAAGACAATGCTATACATATGAGTGGTTTCAACGATGATTTTGATGTTGAAAATGAATGATCATCGATGCAGTTTGAAGACATCGACTTTGTAAGCATTGCTGTATGACGGCCTCTAAACACAAACTAAAAAACAGCTTTGAATTTTGATGAAGAAACAAATTTCTAGACGTTTAAAAGTGATGGGAAATGTGTGTAAAATGGGTGAGTCACATGAAGTAAATGAAAGGCAAATGAAAAACCGAAAACAAACCAGTCAAATTATTTTGCTTCAAAGGCTTCAAATGAAAGGGGAAATCATTTTTGCATCGAATTGTGACTGGCGATGAAAAGTTGATTTATTTTGAGAATAAAAAATAACCGCCGGTCAACCATAACAACATCGACTGCGCAAAACCAAATCGATATGGAAAGAAAAGCATATATTCTGAGTTTTCTGGGATCAAATAGGTATGGTATAATATGAACTGAAACTGTTAATATTGATCGCACCGTCTCACAAAGAAAATCCTGTTATGGATACATTCAAATCGCTTGTCTGGGATTTATTAACCCACACACCATATTCATCAGACTTGGCTCCTTCCGATTTTACCATTTGTTTTCATCGACGAGACAAGCACTTAATGAGCAACCATTCAAAACATCTGATGAACTGGAAAATTGGGTTGCATCAAAAGAGGAACAGGAATTGGCGGAGAGATCGCGATGTTTGGCAACCAGCGATGGCAATTATTTTGAGTCATTTTATTTTTATTTTAAAACTTGCACTTTCATAAGCATACACCTGGTATTTTAAATTATATATTGTATTTCTTTTAAACATTTTATTATTTCCGTATTACGTTGCATTTGAATTGTTTGTTTAATATTATTGTTTTTTTGTATTTTGTTAGTGTTTTGTATTTGTTTTTTTATTTGTGAATCTTATCTTTCATATTATTTTCCAATTACATAATCGAAAGTTTATGTTCCGGTTTTAATTCTATTGTTTAGTTTTTCCCCTAATTTGAGTATTTATTAAATATTTTTGGTGTCACCTTATTCACAATTATTGTTCCCTGTATTTCGCGCAATAATTTCTTCGGGTGATATATCAGTTTCTATTAACTCTTGTATCGGTTGGTATTCCGTTATTCTGTTTATCTCGCTTCCATTTTTACATTTATTTCGTCCACTTTTTGAACTAATGCTTTCATAGTAGCTATTTGAAATTTTCTTTCATAAACTGTTGTGAAAAGGGTTGTTTTTTAATTAATCATTTCTCGCAACTTATTTCATTAATGAAATTATTATATTTTTCTTTCCATCTATGCCGTTGTGTCTGTCAATGCTATCGCGATCAGAAGCGATCGTCTGACCATCTACCAAAAGTCCTTTAAAAGCAGGTGACTATATAAAAGTTGCTATCTGGAATAAAGAGTTTATTGTGTCATTCGATCAATATGGGGTTAATTTATTAATACACTCATATATTTCTGAGTTATCTTTTCCATATATATTTGTGATAATTAAATATTGAATTGAATTTATTATTATTTATAACATGACGTTTATTTTGTTGTTAGATATGATTATATGAATGAGGGAATCCATAGAAAATTAAAAATTAATTAATATTTTCAAATTATAGTAATTTGTAATTGTATACACAAAAATAAAAAAAAGAGAACTTAGCATTGTAAAATCATGTTTAAGATAGGCGCATAGGCCAATAACACACACACATTTTTATTGATAATAAATTTTGTATTTTAATCTAAATGAAATATCAAATTTACAATATAACATCGACTTTATGTGCGCCTTTCTAATCTGAGTAAAATAAAATAATATAAATATGTTTAATATTTTCTAATGATCATGTAAATTGTTGTAATTAATTTTTTAACTATATTGTTTAATCACCGATTAAATTGTAATTTAAATTTTTTGCAATTTAAAATATAGGTATTTGATGTACACAAAACTTTTAAATTAATAACAAACAAATTAATTGATAAATAAACGATATTGCAAAATTTATCAATATTTGTACGATTTGCAAAAATTACGTATATAAATATTAAATATTAATGGGTAATTTCCAGTAATTACGTTTAGTGGTAATTTGGCTGCTGTTGAAATATCAGAGAGTTGTTTTTCAGTTATGCAGTGTAATAAATAAATTGACAATTAATATTTTAATTAAGATACTAAGTTATTGTATTCTTCACATTTATACTTATCTAACTAATAATTATTTGTTTTAGATCGTTTTTTAATTGCCATTACATTGGCAATTTTAGCAGTAGCTTTTGCACATCAGCATCGTACAGGATGCGGTAATCATAATTGCAATAATAATGGACCGTGCAGAGAAGCAGAAAATAATACAGCTGTAAATAATCCTGCATTATGTAATGGATTTTTCTTATGCTTAGATGGAACTGCTATTCCTGGTACGTGTCCACCAGGCCAATGGTTTAATCCGGATACATTACATTGTGATTCGAATGATGCAGATTGTCCAGTAGAAGAAGATTTTGAATGTCCATCGGATGAGGGTGTATATTTCTTAGCAAGTAGTGAAAGTTGTGATGAATATATATTATGTTTTGGTGGTTTTCCAATAATACGTTCGTGTGCAAGGGGATTACATTTTGATCCACGTAACGGATTTTGTACGTTACCGGAAAGAGCCGAATGTAAATTAAATATATGTCCACCGGATAATGATCCAGATAATTTGGTGTTCATACCCAGTGAAGTTGATTGTGAATTGTAAATTTGATATTTTTGATATTGTATTGTTTATGTTATTGTTTTGTGAATTTGTTAACAAATTGATTAATTAAAATAATTGTTTCTTTAGATATTACATATGTTTCGATGGTGAAACTATTCCACAAAGATGTGCACCGGATTTCCATTGGGATGTGGTGGATGAAGTATGCAATTTCCCAGAAATCGCAAATTGTACAGCAAATGAAACAGATTCAACACCAGAACCATTCCCAGAACCACACGAAGTTGAATGTCCAAAAGATGGTATTCATTTTATTCCACATCCGAATAGTTGTGGACATTATTTCATTTGTACAAATGGTGAATCAAGACTTTTACCATGTGCTGACAATTTGCTATTTGATCCAGAAAATGAATGGTGTGATTTTGAGGAAAATGTGGTATGTGATTTGGACACATCAAGTGAAGAAGAACCAGAAACAACACCTCGTCCAATACCAGAACCACATGAAATTGATTGTCCATCAGATGATGGATTTTTCTGTATTAAACATCCAAAAAGTTGTGAATTCTTCTTCATTTGTAAAAATGGAGTGTCTTCACTCGTCCCATGTGCATACGGTCATTTCTTTGACCCCATACTACAATGGTGTGATAAAAAAGATAATGTTCGATGTCATCTTGATCATTCAAGTGAAGAGGATATTGTACCAGGTCCACCACCACCAACAACTGAACCTGGTCCAGAACCACATGAAACAGATTGTCCATCAGACGATGGATTTTATATTGTTGAACATCCAAAAAGTTGTGAATATTTCTTCTTTTGCGTCGATGGTGAGTCTATTTTAAGACCATGTGCTCCTGGATCATTATTTGATCCAATACTTCAATGGTGTGATATTCCAGAAAATGTCAATTGTCCACACAATGGAAATAGTTCAAGTGAAGATTCTTCTGACAGCTCCAGTGGTGATGATTCCGGTAGTACATCGGGTTCAAAGGATTCATCTGAAAGTTCAAGTGGCGATGATTCATCCAAAGGATCGAAAGATTCTTCGGAAAGCTCTAGTGGCGATGATTCCGGTAGTACATCGGGTTCAAAGGATTCATCTGAAAGCTCAAGTGGTGATGATTCGTCCGATGGGTCCAGCGAAGAGACAACACCTCGTCCAATACCAAAACCACATGAAATTGATTGTCCATCAGAAGACGGATTTTTCTGTATTAAACATCCAAAAAGTTGTGAATTCTTCTTCATTTGTAAAAATGGAGTATCCACACTTGTTCCATGTGCATATGGTCAATTTTTTGATCCCATATTACAATGGTGTGATAAAAAAGATAATGTTCGATGCCATCTTGATCATTCAAGTGAAGAAGATATTATACCAGGTCCACCACCACCAACAACTGAACCTGGTCCAGAACCACATGAAACAGATTGTCCATCAGACGATGGATTTTATATTGTTGAACATCCAAAAAGTTGTGACTATTTCTTCTTTTGTGTCGATGGTGTGTCTATTTTAAGACCATGTGCTCCAGGTTCAATATTTGACCCAATACTTCAATGGTGTGATATTCCAGAAAATGTCAATTGTCCACATAATGGAAATAGTTCAAGTGAAGATTCTTCTGACAGCTCCAGTGGTGATGATTCCGGTAGTACATCGGGTTCAAAGGATTCATCAGAAAGTTCAAGTGGTGATGATTCTGGTAGTACATCGGGTTCAAAGGATTCATCTGAAAGTTCAAGTGGTGATGATTCTGGTAGTACATCGGGTTCAAAGGATTCATCTGAAAGTTCAAGTGGCGATGATTCATCCAAAGGATCGAAAGATTCTTCGGAAAGCTCTAGTGGCGATGATTCCGGTAGTACATCGGGTTCAAAGGATTCATCTGAAAGCTCAAGTGGTGATGATTCGTCCGATGGGTCTAGCGAAGAGACAACACCTCGTCCAATACCAAAACCACATGAAATTGATTGTCCATCAGAAGACGGATTTTTCTGTATTAAACATCCAAAAAGTTGTGAATTCTTCTTCATTTGTAAAAATGGAGTATCCACACTTGTTCCATGTGCATATGGTCAATTCTTTGATCCCATATTACAATGGTGTGATAAAAAAGATAATGTTCGATGCCATCTTGATCATTCAAGTGAAGAAGATATTATACCAGGTCCACCACCACCAACAACTGAACCTGGTCCAGAACCACATGAAACAGATTGTCCATCAGACGATGGATTTTATATTGTTGAACATCCAAAAAGTTGTGACTATTTCTTCTTTTGTGTCGATGGTGTGTCTATTTTAAGACCATGTGCTCCAGGTTCAATATTTGACCCTATACTTAAATGGTGTGATATTCCAGAAAATGTCAATTGTCCACATAATGGAAATAGTTCAAGTGAAAATTCAGGTTCAAATGAAAGTGGAGGTGATACTGGCGAAAATTCTGCACCAGACGAAAGTGGTGGTGATTCAGGTAAAAATTCTGGTTCAAATGAAAGTGGAGGTGATACTGGTGAAAATTCTGCACCAGACGACAGTGGTAATGATTCCGGTAAAAATTCGGGCTCAAATGAAAGCAGCGGAGACGGTGACTCTAAAGAAGATTGCCCCGAACCACATGAAAAGGAATGTCCACCTGATGGATTACATATATTTAAGCATCCATACAGTTGTAAACACTTTTTCGTTTGCTATGACGGTGAAGATATATTATTTTCATGTGCACCTGGATTATTATTTGATCCGAAGAATTTATGGTGTGATATTCCGGATAATGTACAGTGTGAACCCGATGATGATTCCAATGGATCAGATGAAGGTGGCATTGGACCCACACCGGAACCATGTCCAGAACCACATGAAGTTGAATGTCCATCTGAAGAAGGTTTCCATACAATAAAACATCCGTATACTTGTGATTTCTATTTCATTTGTTCAGAAGGCCAATCTGTGCTGTTACCATGTGCACCGGGACTCCTATTCGATAAAGTTAATTTATGGTGTGACATCGAAGATAATGTTGACTGTCATGTTAACAATAATTCAACTGGTATTGAGTGTCCGTCTGAAGATGGTTTTTATTTCATTAAACATCCAGAAAGTTGTGTAAAATATTATGTTTGCTCTGGCGGTTACCCAGTATTACAAGAATGTGCACCAGGTTTACTATTCGATCCAGTAAATGAATGGTGTGACTTTGCAGAAAATGTTACTTGTTTTCTAGATGAAAATAAACCATGGCCACCAGAAGTAGAAAATCCATTACCAGTTCAATGTACAACAGAAGATGGCATACATTTTCATAAAGACCCAAAATCATGCACAAATTATTATATTTGCTCAAATGGTGAATTAATCCATATGTCATGCTCAGACAATTTAGTATACGATCCCGATAATGAATGGTGTGATTATCCGGAAAATGTTCAATGTGACATAAAAAAACCGAATTCGTTAACTTTATTCGCACCAAATAACATCAATTTTATTTGTCCGATTAATGCTCAATTCGAAAAATTTCCACATCCAACCAATCCAGATCAATATCTTTTATGTTCTGATGGTAATGTAGCAACTGTGAGTTGTGCTCCAGGTTTAACATACAACTTAAATACTAAACGATGTGAACAACATTGATTGATGATTGATATATTTAATTTAGTAATTAATTCATAAAAATATGTATAAAATATATTTGTAACAATATTCTGTTTCAATAAAAATACAAACAATTGTTAAAATTAGTGTAACTTAATTTAGTTTTTGTTATTTATAGCAGAGTGCGGTATATATTCGAATGTGGAACACATAAAGGCTTATCGAATATGCGTAATATATTTTAAAATGCCAAAAGCTGCTTATCAAGAATCTTGTTAAAACTTGAATTCCGGATACACCCTAATTTACCAACATTCTGATTTTTCGAAAAACTAAAAAAATATACTGTAATTTTTCAGTTTCTCCTCGAAAGATCGCAGAGATTAATCAGCGCTGTTATATTCTATTTTGAACCAAAGTCTTTATTTCACCACAAATTTTATACTGTGAATTCCCTTGTTATGTCCTCCATAGTTATGTGTTTCAAAGTGTGTTTGATACTTCCTCCATTTTCGCAGTTTGATTTAAATAAAAATCTGCATTTTTTTTTGCATTTCATCCTAATCTCACGATTATCAATTGTGTTTGGCCGCAGTGAACTCGAGCGATATAATTCGAAGGAATTGTGTACAAAAACTTGTAACTTTGTAGGCGAAATGCGTGATCACGTATTAAATTTCTAAGCCTAATCCTATAAAGATCGCAGAGATTAATCAGCGCTGTTATATTCTATTTTGAACCAAAGTCTTTATTTCACCACAAATTTTATACTGTGAATTCCCTTGTTATGTCCTCCATAGTCATGTGTTTCAAAGTGTGTTTGATACTTCCTCCATTTTCGCAGTTTGATTTAAATAAAAATCTGCATTTTTTTTTGCATTTCATCCTAATCTCACGATTATCAATTGTGTTTGGCCGCAGTGAACTCGAGCGATATAATTCGAAGGAATTGTGTACAAAAACTTGTAACTTTGTAGGCGAAATGCGTGATCACGTATTAAATTTCTAAGCCTAATCCTATAATTCGAAGTATACAAAAGTTGGCGGTGGAGTGCTTCCTTTTTTTCACCGTCAGTGTATGCGGATGAATCGGAGTGTATAACTTGATCAAAAAGCGTAATTTCTGATTCGAATTATAAATGAAGTTGTTATGATTATATTTTTACAACATTTTTACATTTCATTTGAAACGGAATTCTGTGAAATACAAATAAAATCCACAAATGCACGATGGTGTCTAAATGTGATTACCTGTAATTCCTTGAATTTAACGAATTATATGTTGTTACATCACTAAACTTGTAATGTGATCTTGAGTGTTGTGATGCGTTGTTGGTTATCCAAACGGTCTAACAGATGAAATATTTTCCTTCAATATGGTAGCCTCCCCCGATTTTATAATTAATTAAATGCAATATTTAACGTCTTTTTAAAATTAATATAAAATTAATCAAGTAATTCATTGCTATTACTTTTACCTTCATTATCAATCAGCCCTTGTATATCAAATTGTTAATAATCAAATTAAAATAAACTATTAAAGAACTCAATGATGGACAATAAACCAATGTATTTATTTTAATGTGTTTCTTTCACTAACATTATTATATATGGCATTGATATCTGACTTCAATGTATTCGGAGTAGTAAACAAAATTGTATTAACATTGTTCTAGTAATGAGCAATAGTAAAATTGACTTGCCTAACAGATATTGTGCTATAAAACTACCTTATGAATACCATACTGAATTTAAAGATAATAAAACTAACAACGTAATTAGAAGTTGGTCGGAATAACTGATCTCAATCCAAAATTTTCTTAGAAACTGTTTTTAAAATTTCACATTTAACCTACTATTCAAAATCGGTGACTGTTTTCTCTATTTTTGAAAATCTATGAAAATTTAAACAACACTCGCCAATAAATATTGAATTAATTGTTTCTTATTAGTAATTAATTATAATGTCTACTCAATAAGTATTCGCTAAAATGTAACGTGTCCGATTGCGTGCGTGGTTTCTTGAGATGTATGCGAGATATCTAAACAATTGTAGAATAAATAATAAGCAATTACTAATTATTTATGTGTAAGTAAAGTATAAATACGCATATTTTTATTCACAAATGATAAAAAGGTTATGTGCACCCTCTGTCCCATAATAAGACGGAATGGCTACGTAAACCATAAAACAGATTGCGTCATCCCTTGGTTTTTTTGTGATTATGTTCTGTACAAGTTCCTCAACAAACTGTCAACATTTCTGATTTCATGACATTAGATTAAGTGGAAACGAAAATACAACGCATAAAGTTACAGCCGGTTTTTGTGCGTCCGTAGAAAAATGAATGACAAAAAACAAACATTAAATTTTGTTTTAAAATTGGTAAAAATGCTACTGAATGATTTGTTTAAAATCGCAGTGATGGTGATAATTATGTGTTAAAAGCTTAAGTCTTTAGATGGCATAAATGATTCACAGAAGGCAGCGAGAATCTAAAAGTGATGATGAACGTCCACGAGTCAACCATTTGAAGCCATTTACTGAAGGAAACATTGAAGAATTGCATGATTTCGTGAAAATTTCTAAGAAATCTTCAATGAGATTCATAT
Organism: Bibio marci; assembly: GCA_910594885.2. Lineage (NCBI taxonomy): Eukaryota > Metazoa > Arthropoda > Insecta > Diptera > Bibionidae > Bibio > Bibio marci. The sequence continues at coordinate 13,315,277 of OU343116.1, read as the reverse complement.
GGAAATGGAATTTGGATACCGAAATCAATAATTCATCGAATTTTAATTGGTCTACGTTTGGTGCGGATTCAAAGTTTGTTCCTCTTCAGTAAAATGATGATCAAAAATTGCACCGAATTCAACTGATAATCACATTTTTTTGCTTAATCATTCACCATATCCACTTAATTTAATTACCTAAGACTAATTTCTATTCCTTACATTTTATTTGGTTATGAAAGGAAACCGTTATGCATCAGTTGAAGATATTCAAAAAACGACGACCATCGTTCTCAACAGCATCCCAACCGCATACATAAAAATATCAATTGATTCACTTGTTGAACGTGCGTAAATCGATTTCAGTTATTGTGAAAATTTAATATTAATTTTTGTGTTTCGTTAATCCATTCCGCATTATTATGGGACATAAATTGTATGTGTAACTAACAAGAAAATTGTTTATTTTATTTACGTTACATTTTCGTTTGATATATCATAAGTTAAAACATTTGCTATCTCCTAGACTAATCCAATTGATTTTAAAGAAATTTAAAATGTAATTTATTAGTTTACCCAAATTGCAAATCTACAAAAGTGATTTAATTATTAATTGTAGTAAAATACGTACTTTGTTTATTTCAACTTTAATTAAATCGTAATGACGTAATTTTTTTAGGTAAATATACGACCATAAGAAAAAGATATTGATTTGAACATTTGTAATTAATATTTTAACTTCTAGTAAATGTTCGATTAGATTTACAAAATTTAATTTACCTATCGACTCCAAAAAAGATCTTGTCAATAAAAACAATTATAATTATTTTTTTCATTCATTAACGAAATAATTGTTATTTTTTTTTTGCGAAATCTTAAGTCATATAAATATTGATGAACATGATCTTACCGATTCATACTTTATTAAGTGCTATTAGTTATAACAGTACCACAAATGAAGTGTAATTTTTATTTATTTACAAAACGTTGTTAAAATTTTTGCTAATAATTTCGATCATTTCAGATTATTTATTATTTGTAATAGTTTTTGTTACACTAACTATCGTATGTGCCATTCATCGTACAGGATGTGGGAATCATAGTTGTAATAATAATGGACCGTGTAGAAAAGCAGAAAATAATACAGCTGTAAATAATCCTGCATTATGTAATGGATTTTTCTTATGCTTAGATGGAACTGCTATTCCTGGTACGTGTCCACCAGGCCAATGGTTTAATCCGGATACATTACATTGTGATTCGAATGATGCGGATTGTCCAGTAGAAGAAGATTTTGAATGTCCATCGGATGAGGGTGTATATTTCTTAGCAAGTAGTGAAAGTTGTGATGAATATATATTATGTTTTGGTGGTTTTCCAATAATACGTTCGTGTGCAAGGGGATTACATTTTGATCCACGTAACGGATTTTGTACGTTACCGGAAAGGGCCGAATGTAAATTAAATATATGTCCACCGGATAATGATCCCGATAATTTGGTGTTCATACCCAGTGAAGTTGATTGTGAATTGTAAATTTGATATTTTTGATATTGTATTGTTTAGGTTATTGTTTTGTGAATTTGTTAACAAATTGATTAATTAAAATAATTGTTTCTTTAGATATTACATATGTTTCGATGGTGAAACTATTCCACAAAGATGTGCACCGGATTTCCATTGGGATGTGGTGTATGAAGTATGCAATTTCCCAGAAATCGCAAATTGTACAGCAAATGAAACCGATTCAACACCAGAACCATTCCCAGAACCACACGAAGTTGAATGTCCAGAAGATGGTATTCATTTTATTCCACATCCGAATAGTTGTGGACATTATTTCATTTGTACAAATGGTGAATCAAGACTTTTACCATGTGCTGACAATTTGCTATTTGATCCAGAAAATGAATGGTGTGATTTTGAGGAAAATGTGGTATGTGATTTGGACACATCAAGTGAAGAAGAACCAGAAACAACACCACGTCCAATACCAGAACCACATGAAATTGATTGTCCATCCGATTATGGATTCTTCTGTATTAAACATCCAAAAAGTTGTGAATTCTTCTTCGTTTGTAAAAATGGAGTGTCCACACTTGTTCCATGTGCATACGGTCAATTTTTTGATCCTGTACTGCAATGGTGTGACAAAAAAGATAATGTTCGATGTCATCTTGATCATTCAAGTGAAGAGGATATTGAACCTGTTCCACCACCACCAACAACAGAACCATGTCCAGAACCACATGAAACAGATTGTCCATCAGACGATGGATTTTATATTGTTGAACATCCAAAAAGTTGTGAACATTTCTTTTTCTGCATCCACGGTATATCTGTTGTGAGACCGTGTGCTCCTGGTTTATTATTTGATCCAATACTACAATGGTGTGATATTCCAGAAAATGTTGATTGTCCGCATAATGGTAACAGCTCTAACGAAGAAAGTGGAGAATATACGACATCACGACCACCATGCCCTGGATGTACACCACCACCATGTCCAGGACCAGATTGTGAAGGAGATTCCAGTGAATCACCCACAACAACTTCACGACCACCATGCCCAGGATGCACACCTCCACCATGTCCAGGACCAGATTGTGAAGATGATTCCGGTGAATCAAAAACAACTACATCACGACCACCATGTACTGCTCCAGGATGTACGCCACCACCATGTCCGGGACCAGATTGTGAAGATGATTCCGGTGAATCGTCAACAACATCACGACCACCATGTCCAGGATGTACGCCACCACCATGCCCGGGTCCAGATTGTGAAGATGATTCTGGTGAATCACCAACAACTACATGTTCAGGACCAGATTGTGAAAATGATTCTGGTGAATCATCAACTACATCACGACCACCGTGTCCAGGATGTACGCCACCACCATGTCCGGGTCCAGATTGTGAAGATGATTCGGGTGAATCACCAACAACTACATGTTCAGGACCAGAATGTGAGAATGATTCTGGCGAATCATCAACAACATCACGACCACCATGTCCAGGATGTACGCCACCACCATGTCCGGGTCCAGATTGTGAAGATGATTCAGGCGAATCACCGACAACTACATGTTCAGGACCAGAATGTGAGAATGATTCTGGCGAATCATCAACAACATCACGACCACCATGTCCAGGATGTACGCCACCACCATGTCCGGGTCCAGATTGTGAAGATGATTCTGGCGAATTACCAACAACTACCTGTTCCGGACCAGATTGTGAAAATGATTCTGGCGAATCACCAACTACTACAACAACTACAACTACTACAACTACAACTACTACGACAACTACAACTACAACTACTACGACAACTACTACGACAACTACTACTACATCAACTACAACTACATCTCGACCACCATGTCCAGGTCCAGATTGTGAAGAAGATTCTGGCGAAACGCCAACAACTACATGTTCAGGACCAGATTGTGAAAATGGTTCTGGCGAATCTACTACATCACGACCACCATGTCCAGGACCAGATTGTGAAGATGATTCCGGTGAATCACCCTCAACAACATCACGACCACCATGTCCTGGATGCACGCCACCACCATGTCCAGGACCAGATTGTGAAAATGATTCTGGCGAATCATCAACAACATCACGACCACCATGTCCTGGATGTACGCCACCACCATGTCCTGGACCAGATTGTGAAGATGATTCCGGTGAATCGCCCACAACAACATCACGACCACCATGCCCAGGATGTACACCACCACCATGTCCAGGACCAGATTGTGAAGATGATTCCGGTGAGTCGCCCATAACAACATCACGACCACCATGTCCAGGATGCACACCACCACCATGTCCCGGACCAGATTGTGAAGACGATTCCAGTGAATCACCAACAACTACATCACGACCACCATGCCCAGGATGCACACCACCGCCATGTCCCGGACCAGATTGTGAAGACGATTCCAGTGAATCACCAACAACTACATCACGACCACCATGCCCAGGGTGTACACCTCCACCATGTCCCGGACCAGATTGTGAAGACGATTCCGGTGAATCACCAACAACTACATCACGACCTCCATGCCCAGGATGTACACCTCCACCATGTCCAGAACCACATGAGGTAGAGTGTCCAAAAGAAGGTCTACACGTATTCAGACATCCACACACTTGTCAATACTTTTTCGTTTGTTATTATGGTGAATCGATACTACTTTCTTGTGCACCAGGATTACTTTTTGATCCGAAAAATTTATGGTGTGATGTTCCCGAAAATGTAGAATGTGATGATGAAGCCAATAATTCAGACGATTCATCATCAGCTGAAACTGAATCTAGCGAGGAAATTCCTACAAACACACCGGAACCATGTCCAGATCCTCATGAAATTGAGTGTCCGTCCGAAGAAGGTATTCACACAATTAAACATCCGTATTCATGTGAATACTATTTCGTTTGTTCGGATGGTGTATCGGTACTCTTACCATGCGCGCCAGGTCTTCTGTTCGATCCGATTAATGGATGGTGTGACGTAGCCGATAATGTTGAATGCCATCTAAATTCAACTGTAGACATAGAGTGTCCTTCAGAAGACGGTTTATATATTATAGGTCATCCCAGCGATTGTCAATTATATTTTATTTGTTCTGGTGGAATTCCAATATTACAAGAATGCGCACCAGGATTAATATTTGATCCGGTTAACGAGTGGTGTGACTTTGAAGAAAATATAGAATGTCATCTTGATAATGATTCTTCAAAAGATTCCGATGAAATACGATGTTCAGACGAAGGAATCTATCATTTAAAAGATCCATTATCGTGTAGTAATTTTTTTATTTGCGCAAACGGTGAATTGATACCACAAACATGTGCAGAAGGTTTCTACTTTGATGTGGCAAATGAATGGTGTGATTTTAAAGAAAATGTAGATTGTCATCTAAATAACAGGCATAGACAAATTGCAATAACGGAACAATTAGGCATTGAATGCTCATCAAATGATTCTTTCTTTAAAGTAAAACATCCTAATCATTGTGATCAATATATCATTTGTTCCGATGGAAATTTAAGTGCCGCAAATTGTGCACCAGGTTTAGCATATGATTCAATTAGCAAACGATGCGACTCATTACATAAAGTTGATTGTGAACATTAAAATCATTGTTAGCAAAGTGTTTTAATATTTGTTTGTAATAAAATGTATTAAATATATAGAAAATAAATGGTGTATTTTTAAAATGTTAAATTGTTTTCTTTTATTATATAATAATCTCGACGTACTTTTGACGAACCTAATTGTTTTGCAATTCTCAATGGTCATATGAATAGGCTTCAGAAAAAGCTGAGCTTGAAAATATATGAAGAAGAACCAATTTTTTTTCTGTATTTCATCACCTTCGACGTTGAAATGATAAAGTTTCATGAGATTATTCTTAATTCTTGTTTTCTTCATTTGTGTGAAATGAGCTATCAACAAAATGTGTTAATTTGTTGATCAAAAACGAATTTGTGTAACCACTTCTGCATTTGTTTGAACCTGTTTATAAGTAATCCGAAATAATTTGTAACAATGAAACAGATAAAGCAGTGGATAATTTGATAAAGCAGTGGATAATATTGGTGGAAGCACATCAAAGAAGACACAATCAATGCCATTAGCTTTTGTAAGGTTATGGCCACTGTTTTTTCTTGTAAATATTTGAATCTTGATCGTAAAAGCAGAAACAATAACCGGTGCATATATTATTCGTCAATATTGGACCATATTTGAACAAAGAATTTAACAACAAAATGTTATATGTTATGAATTACTTCATCATCCACAAAACATTCTTCAGCTTTAGCATCAAGCGACAGTATGGCCTTTTTCCTAACATGAAAAAGTTTTTAGCTGCTCAGAAAGAGATATGGATTTGGAAATTTCAAAGTAAATTTTTTCATTTCGATGGCATTAAAATATAAATGGAATTTATTTTTGCATTCTTTATCAATCCGCCCACATGCAATGACAATTCGATATTCCGGATAGCAAAGAAAATAGTTTCAATAATTTTGAATTGCCTACTAGTTTCAAATTGATTGATTATTTAAAAATATAGAAATTTTGGTGTACACTTCTTTTTAAATTAATTTATAGATAGAAATGTATTGCCTGTAACTTATATATGGTATCCACAAGACGTATAGTGTTAAATCACTCTAGTACCTTCCACGTTCGATTCAAAAAACTAACTATACAGATATTATAAATCTCAAAAATAATATAAAAGTGCAATTACGGTTGGCATTAATTTTGTATCAGTGAAATGATACTTAAGTTGTGTTCTTATAATTATAGATACAAACACATCTGTGGTAGAATCCAAGATGATGAGGTGACTCATCTCATTATACTCATGTAATATTTAAGTATGAATGAGGTTCTTTATGACAATTTTATTCTACACTTCGCACTATATAATTTATATTTATTACATTTTGTTATTATTTGTCATACGCGCAAATGTAAAGTGAATTTATATTATAGTTAGTAATATTTATCACTTAAGGTGCTTCTTTTTAAAATATGTCTTCCTATCAAATCATATATTTTATAATTATATAAGAAATAGAGATAATTTTTTATTCATACTACACGTACCAATTGCAACCAATATCCTAAGAATTAGTCACACTATGCAGAAAACAGCTGGTGCATATGTATGCATGTGGACAATCATTAAAGATCGTTACTCGTTAATCACAAACGACCCATCTGGATGTTTATAGAAAGTTTTTTATATACTTACGATAGGGTTCAATGCAAGTACCTATGGTTATTTCTCCTTAGATTTTGATCAAATTTGGTGGCTACGTTATTGTAGCATTATATCGGGAATTCTTGATAAGAGGAGCAATATTTTAGGATGATCTTCAGAAATCTGGTAAATTTAATAATTTTTTTTAGAACTTTTCCACGAATTGTATGCTTCGATGGGTATATATTTTATTGATATACAATTTGATGTTGATATTAGAGAATATTCACTGTATTAATATAAAAAACAACATTATCTAAAAATGATAATCATTTCGATAAGCATCAACTCACGTAAATAAACAATTTGACTATTATAATATTTTATACACAAGAAGACGTACTCAGTTTTGTATTATATATTATTTTTGTTTTTAATTCAAATGTACCGCATTTGGTCTGATTCAATGAAACGTGGTGTCATGCATTTACAAATAAAGAAAAAACGTACGATAAATGTTCATAACTATGACTGAGAATATTCTACAATTCAATTAATTTAATACAGATTGTTAGTCTGCGCGACTGTGAGTGTATAATGTATTGTTATATAACTGAAATGACTAATTTTTCCATTGAGTAGAAATGAATGGATCAAGTTTTGTCATATATAGAATATTATACACGACATCTTTACAAACGTATACAATTTCATTCATAACAATTTGAATCGTTCATCTGAAGCTATATGAAATGAAGTGATTGCTATATAAATATACATATTCGATATACAAATAACATATGACAAACAACCTCTTATATAATATTTATTCTGTTCACCTCAATGATAATAAATTATGTGGAGGTACTTGGAGAAAAATATTTTTTTTTAACTTAACATTAATATAAATTTCGTACACGTACGTACACGTACTTAAATAAACACAATGTTATAAACGACGCGATGTTCAGATTTTATGTTAAAAACCATTATAAATATATTATAATGATTAATATTATATTAATTTTAATAAATACACACTATCGCGTAAATACGTAAATAAATATAATAATAATAATAATAATAATAATAATAATTCAAAAATTGATAATAAATTATTGTAATTTATTCTAATCATATTCGACATTTATCATTTGCAATTTAATGTGTTCTAGAAAAATTTACGTGAAATAAATTAATTATTTATTTGTGTAAAGTTATAGTTACCTCGCTGCGTGTGTGTCTTGTGGTCCATTCGGGTAATTTTTTTCAATCAAAACATCTTTCAAATTAATCATTTGTTATCGGTAGTGATCAGTTTAATGATTCCAACCGCAATATATAGAGAGTACTATTCGTTCCAAATAAATTGATTTGCGGTTTTTTGCAGTCGATGTTGCTCGTTAACCTGCTTTGTAACCCATGAATTTTTGCATTTACCTAGTCATATTACTCCACAAGGAGAGTTAATGACATATACTAATCATTCATTACAGCCAAGTTGGTAAATTACTCCGCCGCATGGGAGTATATAACAATTCACCAATTGTACTGCAACTTAACGAAAGATAGATAATTTCATAATTTTATTTTATATGGGTTGAATTATTGCATTTAGAATTATTGAAATATAAATCCACCAAAACAATTTTGACGATTCAACGTCAAATATTTACAATTTGGTATTAAGACTAACTTTGGACGACTATTTTGTATATCACTTTGTGTACCACCACCATCAGATGTTACCACACCATACTGAAGTAACAGAATTCTTCCCTGCTCAATTATACCGTCATTGTAATTTTAAATGGATCAGTTCTGGTCCCCATGTTGCAATTTAGTTTTCGACACGTTTATCTTAAGTCGCGATGGTGTTTAGAATACAACAATTGTATTTTATTTTTAAAGCAAATATCGTCGGCAAAATCGAGCGGTATGATCACGTCAATTGAATGCTGTCCCATCAGAGCCAATACCACGAGAATTGGTCTATTAATGGATTTCAATATACATTCGATATAACGAAAATGTAATAATAGTGGTGAAAGGATACAACTTTTTCCCCATCTCAAACCTGTTGTATATTATTGGCATCAATATATTTAATGCTTGATGTAAAAAGTTCGGATGGTATACCGCATCTGGTTATTTCGAAATGAAAATGGTTAATCTTTCTCTATATTCTACCTTCAATTTCATTTTATCATTATACTATTTGCAGAATTTTTTACCACCGCATCGCAGGTTATGACCAATACATCGCAAATATCGCGAATTAGCTTGTCGTGATGTCTCTTTCTTTCATTTCATGTACAGCGGCCATTTTAATTCTTTGTGAATTCTTTATCTTCAAATTTCATTTTTCTATGGAACTCATCAATTTTGAAGCGATCGTAAAATCACAATCATTTGTAATAAAGTAGCGGTAGTACTTATCTGTTGGTGAAATCTACATTTCATATGCATACACCTATTAAAATCACGTATAATGTATTTATTTGTTTTTATTGTTATTTATAATATTTATTTTTATTTTATTATTAGTTTATTTTTAATTCTCTCCAGAAAAACAGTAAACAAAATTTTAATTTATACAATTTACTTTTTTTTTTCTTTACAAACATTTTACGTAAATTAAATACAAAATATAAATTGAATAAAATGAAAAATTATGTATAAAAACAAAAGTCTTTCTTAATTAATTAATGAAGAGTCGTGTGTTTTAAGTTTTTTAAGGCTGTGTGTGCTGAGCTGTGTATGTACTTATTATTTTGTATTTATATATGTTTAATGTGTGTCGTATGGATAAATATCGTTGAATTTGCATTTTACAAGATTTTGTTAATGAAACTGATATGAAATTGATCGTTCAACATTTTATTATATGAATCAAGATCAAGATAACGACAAGCAATCAACTACTGGTTATTTGTTTTTTATATTTTTCTTATTCTTGTATATCTACTACCATTATTTTAAATATTCATACAACAACAAAATTATAAGGTACTATATTATTATATAAGCAATGAATCATCTATACATCATTTTCAGTAGCATCATCATCTTCGTCGTTAGCAATCAATGCCCTCCAGTCTATAGCTTAGCAGCTAATTAACATTATCTAATATTACACACTCAGATTGGTGAATTTTAATATAGCAATGAATTGAGTTCAGATGTAAATAAATGTTATTGCAATAATACCCAAGATATACTGCGGACGAAAAAATGCGATACTCCGGAAACATTAAAAAAGATGTGAAAAGTCGTTACTAGAAAACAATACACACATTTTGGTCAGAGCATCAGCAAAACTTTCAAAAACATTTTATTTAATCTGTACACGCAACACCTGAACATTTCTTGAGTCCGATTTTAAAGTATGCAATTTTTTCATGTGAAATGTAAACGATTCAAGGAAACATAAGGATTAAATTACAAAATTAAATCAAATACATTTCCTTGGACCTGTTTATTAGGATAATTTTATTTTATTTCGATATACATATATATATATCTTGTCGGAAGTTAATGTAAATTGACACAGCAGTGAACGGAATCCCATTTTATACTATCTTAAAAAATGTTCATTTAAATTATGGGGCAGAAGATTATCCAGTGGAACTCCCTATCTTCTGTATCAGTTTTGATCGAAATTGTTTGGAAATACCTTGTTTAATGCATCACGTTCATATATTTTCATATGTTTAATCTTTATCTGGCCTTGTATATAAGAATATTGTGACTTTAAAAATATCATCTATTCACAAAAATCGATGGAAACTCTTTCGACCATTACAATATTTTAGAATACGAACATCTATACGGATAAAAAATTGTCTCCATTTATAATTTAAATATGATATTTTAATTATTATTTGCTGCTGTTTCATTTATTTAAATAAATAGACAGGTTGGACCAGTAAATTTCTACCTTTCGTGATTAAAAAATAAATGTTTCCTTGCTTACAATGCAAATTAGATATAGAACCACCACACACACACACCAGTCAAATGACTATGGTATTACATTTTTACATTGTGTTAATTTGTATTTAGGGAATAGGAGAGTTAAACTAATAATGTATAGAATTGTGAATTCACTAGGTAAGAAACCAATAAAAATATTCTATTATTGCTTATGTTTTTATTAATCAGGCCATTTGACTGGTCTTGGTAGACATAACTTTGTGGTTTTTTTTTAATAAAATTATATTACATAGCTATTTATTTCGAATTAAGTCTTAGACAGAAGTGAGAAACTTTCTGTCCACCCTGTATATTACAAATGATTTATTTATGTACATTCTGGTCTACATCCCATTCTGATCGGAAATAATCCAAACTCGTGTTATTAAGATAAGCGTGTCGAAAAACTAAATTGATACAGTTGGGATACAGATTTAGGTGTTGATCAATTCAAAATTGATTACAGCATAATAATTGAAGAGGTCAACGTATCCTGCGTACTATATGGTAACAAATGATGGCGGTGCTGATGGAGGGATATACGAACTAGAATATACGTAAAGCCCGAACTGTATTCAACAAACCGTGAAGCCCACAAATGTTAAAAAAGTAGTCGTTTAAGTTTAAGTCATCATATAGATCTCGTACAATGCGTTCTTTAGTCGATTGACCAAAAAGACATAATTAATCGATTAAAGAAAACTGAAAGAAAGAGTAGCTGTTGTCGACAAATGATTTTGAAAAGTGCTTTATTGATTAAATTATACGATTGCAATCACTGTATTTCATTACTTTTGAACCTGACAAAATAATTTCAATGCTGAAATCTAACGCTTTTGTTATTTCAATAGATCGCTGCGTTATTATTGATCATATTAGTAAATTTAATATAAATGATATTGATATACATTATATATTCTTCATTATATATTATTTTACTTATATAAGTTACATGATCAATTTGATTAAATGATCAAAAGTTAAAAAAATAAAATAAAGAAATAATGCATATAAGAAACGAAAAAAATAACATGAATAAAGGTTTAAAAAGAATTGAAATGATTGATATGATGAATCATTAAATTCATTGAATTAAGTATCCTAAATATTTTGACATATTCAAAATAACCTGTTCTAATTAAAAAGTGTTAGTTAAAAATTTCTTAAAGTTATAAAAAAATTAATCATTATTATAGCATCTAATAACTAATCAATCCACTAGTCGACAAACCTTATACATTATTATCACAAAATCAGATCAGCAGAAACATAATATTTATAAATAAATAAAAAAATAAATAAATACATAAATAATAAATAATAAATAAATATGAGACACCGTGATTATTAAATGCCCATCTATATACAACCCAAATCCGATGATGTTCTTTGTGAATTGAATTTAAAAATTTTAAATGATGGTTTAAAGAATTTAATGGCTTTGGCTCAGTATTTTAAATTGCATTTGGTGATGGTTATGTTTCAACAAAGAATAGAGTGCCACTTTTTTAAAAAACTTACATGTCACAATATCGTATATCTTAAGTTCAAATATATTGGAATGCATTACAGAGAACTATGTGAAAGTATCAGTCCATATTGTGATCCTATACAATACTGTATCGTACATATAATTATAATAATAAAATTATAAATATAAATTACTGTCAATACAAATAATTTACGGTATTTTTAGCACAATACACTAATTAAGTAATTAAAAATTTGATTCAATATGAATGTTTACATTTGAATTAACAACAATATGCACTAATACCTTCACACGCATATCTCTTATAATGCATTTCAATATATTTGAACTTAGAATTTATAATATTATTGTGATATTTGGATGTCTATATAAATCTTTGAAATGAATAAATTCATTAAGCAATAATTTCTGTTATCGCTAGACAAAGCAAAGAGCTATAATATCAACCGCACACTTTTATCCGCCTCAAAGTATGTTCGATCCGCATACCCATTTTCATGCTTTCAATATATCAATTCTTGTCTGTTTGAACAATGTCTAGAGGTTCTCATTATACCAGTTGTTTCTGGCTATCGAACACAAAAAGTATTATACGAAGTTATTTATTTACAAAAATTTATATGGACGAGATATGATCGCATTAACTTGACCCTTGCATTGTCTCGCAAGCGTATAAAATGCAACATTGGTTGACGTTGGAATTAAAAATTAATAATTTCCTATTTATTAAGAGTTAGTTTGGACGACATGTTATTTATAGCAGTCTAAATATTCAACGCAGGTTTTACCTATTCTGATTTCATATATCCATTTGTCAACCATATCACCGCCACAGTTGTTCTTTGTTACCATAATACTAGAAGGTAGAAGGATAGCCGGAAGACCTAAGACTATAGATGGTTATATGCAGTAAAATGTGATATAAAGATCCGTAAATTTCGGGATTGGAAGTCAATGACTGCGGGATAGATTAGGTTGGAGATGGGTGTTGGAAATGGCTAAAACCGAACCGCGGTTATAATGTCATGGAGTAAGTAAGCAAGTAAGGTTGTGTATTTTTTGTGTGGACAATGGACAATAAGAATGATCATTTTCATCATACATTTGCTTTTTAGCTTCGACGAAGGAAAGAACACATCACAAGCTCACAAAAAATTATGTATATGATGAAAAAGCCTTAAAAAATACGACAGTGTTAAAATTGCAAGTTTGTGGACCAAGTAGATTGAACCAGAACAAAAAACATCTTTAAACTGATATGCATCAAAACATGCTTTTTGCTATTACTTTGGTTTGGTATGAGATTGAAAAAGCCTGTGTCTGTTTTGTATTTTTACCACCACTGAACCATCATAAAACGATCAATTCAGTTATGTGTGTACATACAAAAACAAACCAAATTGATCAATGCAATTTAAGACAAACGACCAGAATTGGAAAATCGGAAAGGTGATGTGTTCCAACATGACATGCAAGACCACACACATTTATGGTCAGTCGGTCACAAATTATTGGAGCAGCTTGGTTGGGCAGGGTCACCATATAGTACTGACCGTCAGATTACCATTTATTTTGAAGTTTTTCTTCTTAATGGGTTAGAATTTCAATAATGATTTTGCCAATACGGACCAGAAAATTCTTGTGAGTACGGAATTATGAACGCAATTTAATAGCGTGCAACGATATAATGAATGATGAATAATAGTGGTGAAAGGTCTCTGTTTTTACTCCCGTACATAAAGCTCTTTAATCATGTTCAATAACCGGAGGAAGTACATTTTTCGTTAAAACTTCCCAAAAGAAAATTCGTGTTTTGGATTGTGAAAAGCACGTTCGAAATACACGAACAATGTATATATTGTGGACATTATAATTTCACAGATTTTTCAATAAATATTCACAAGGTATTTATATTTGATCAGTACATGATTTTCTAGATCAGTACATCCAGTTTGATCCATATAAGAAGCAATGTTTTGGATCCATTTTGAGTTATCTTGCTGTCTAAAATTTATAGGCCACTTATATAGAACGTTATTAATTGTGTCCATATTCTTTGAAACTGTGTTTCTATTAAATCCCTTTAATAATTATTATATAAACTCAAAATTTTAATTTAACCACACCAGTCGATCAATTAAATGAATTTTCTAATAGTGGAATATTGAATTAAATATGAATTATAAAGAAAAATTACATGTGTACTGTTAATAAAAAAAAAAAATAATATCGAAATCAAAATCAAAAAAATAACAAGAGAAACAGAATTTTACCAAAAATAATAAATTGTACTATGTAAGACGTGCACATTAAACGATCTCCTCTCTATACATTGTACATTATAATAACAATCCAGGGGATATAAAAACTAACAAGAATTGATGATCGTGTCGTTTTATTTTGTAAAAATAAATAAATGTAACGAATAAATAAATTCAAAACCCATTGGTATAATAATTATAATTATAATAATAATAATAATAATAATAAGAGTTATAAGCGAGAAGAATCAAAGGCAAGAAAAAAAAACACGTATATCTTAAGAAAATATAAATTAAGAAAAAAAAAATAAAATAAAACCAACAACAACAACAAGGGCAACATCTAAATATAAATACTTTTATATAATAATAATAATAATAATAATAATAATAATATAGGTATTGAAAGACTATATAAAAAAGATAGAAATCAAATTGACAAATATTTTAACAAGCCTTTTTATTAGTAAATGCTATGCACAATATATCTCTGTTTTTTGGTCAATATATACCTATATATTTACGTTTTGTTGTAACCATCTCGTCGTCCGCCTACCGCCACATATAAACACAAGTTATACAAAAGCACATACCAAACATTCATCTCTATATCGTTCGGTTCGACACACCACAAACACAGCCACATATGTATTCAAAGAATGTGTGTACAAAAACGCGAATGATTCGTTTGAACATTTGTTTGTTTTTTATGTGCTTATATAATATTTATTTATTAATCTCGCTGTCTAATCCCCAACCAAATCCAATGATACCCGATGATAATTTGGTTGTGATTTTAGAATTTATATATTTTTATATAATTAGTTAATTTATTATTATTGATTTTTGAAAACAATTATATTTTATTGAAAATTTATTTATAAGTTTATGTTTATGCTACGAGACATAAATTGAGGATCTACAGTGAACTCTATATGTAATAAACTGTGTGTATTGTTGGTAACGAAATTATAAGCATATGCGTGAAAGAAATGAAGAGCAAATGAAGAGAAAATTGATACCAGAAACACTACTAAGAAATGCTAGTTATTCGGCAGTTTTCACACCTGGAACAATCACCTAAATCGTAACGTTTTTTTAACATAAACATACGACGATAGGTGCTATCATATACAAGCAATCATGCTTCCTTTACAAAAAACGTAATGAATCAACGCCTTTGCCTAAGCCACAGAGCCGCTCTAACACCCTGCACATAACCCAACTCCCCGTTTCATAGTAGGCTTCGGACAAATATAACCACATCCATGACACAAAGAATTTAACATCAATAAACAAGACGGCTATTGATTATACGGCCTCCTGCAACCAATTAGTTCAACAGCTGATCTTCCGATAACCCAAATTTTCTAAATTTCATCAGAATGAGGAAGACTCATTGGTTCTCTTCTACGTTTTCGTGATATATTTACTTTGAAAGAGTTTCCCGCTGCCCATTTAGACATGGAAGGAAGACCAAGTAATAGTCGGCAGTAGTAGAGAATAGTGTCCTTCTGTAATAAAAACACTGTTTCTAAACGCTTGTTACAAAGTTTATCGTCTCACAGATTAACGTTTTGCGTGTTGTGTCGTGTGGTTGCGGTCACCGCAAGACACGTTCATCATCGGAGTCACTATTATAATATTTACATTTTTCTTGCACTATTCTATCATTGTTTTCCGCTTCAGTCCCAGTTCTGAAATAAACAAAATGACGATAATTTTAATTTTAAATAAAATTCCACTTTCTATTAATCTCTCTGCATCCTGTGGTTTGTATCGTATTGTTGAAGTTTTTGTCAGAAGGTTATTTACTTGCATTCCCGTTTACCGCTCTGATTGTAATTTTAAAAGCGGTTGTCCACAACGTTCTTCTTTTTGAAGTTTTGCTATAGATTTTCGGCAAGATATTCTTTTAACAATTTCAAATCTTTAATCAATTTTAATAAATACTTTTGTTAAACTTACTGTTTTTATCCTTTGTGGTCAAAATTATATTTCTTTGACAACAAAGTCAGTGTCAAACAGTGTCAACAAAATTTGACAATTATATGATAAAATTAACTAATATAATTCAATAATGTATTATCCATTTTTTTCGATGATCTATTGCCATCTTTTTGTTAACTTCATAATTCCCAGGTCATAGAACTTCTGGTCCTTATAATCAAAAAACTGAATGGCAAGTGCGTTTTAACAATTATCATCATTATTGAAATATTGACAATTCAAGTAGTTTTGCAAACTAAAACTGAAATAAATGGTAATCTGATGTTGATCACAAAATATCCATTTTGCATCACCATAGTTTTCAATCCAGTTTCAAAAATTAATCATTTTCGTTACGCTTCATAAGCAAATCGCTGATGGATGATGCGCTGTGTTCTTCTGAATTTCCGCCAGTTCATGACAAATCCATATTTTATATTCGATTTTTTTAAACGCTTTTAAATACACGTATCTGATACATAAAACTTTTCTGTAATCTTATATGTTGTACTATGGCGATACGAATTCGCATTATTGTTTTGATTTGCTCGTCATTCACCGCACCTCAACGTTGTGCATCTTTGAGTGTAAAAATCTCCAGAACTAATTTTTGCAATTGTATCGTTCTTTTACGGCTTTGGCGTCACCAAACACAGCACATTATTTTTTGTGAGTTTGTGTCCCTTCGTGGAAGCTAAAAAGCAAATGCACATTCTGGTGCCAGTAGTGGTGTTGTTTTTGTGAAAGATTGGGAGGTACTTTTGTAGGGAAAGAGCTCACGAATGGTGTAGGGGATTCTGTTATATTTTAATAATTCAAATAAATTCAAGGGAAGCATAATAATTCATTTTTCAGTAATCGTACTAAGTTGATAATTAATCAATCCACGCAACTATTTCGATTCTATGAACATTATTATTTTAAAAATAATTCCTATAGCTTTTAAGAACTCCATTAGTAATAATTCACGTCGATGATATAATACAATAATTTATAAATGCTTTACATGTATTTGTTGTATGTACAATGACTCTCTTTCTTTCTGGTTCCCTCCGATCAAACCTATGGATTTTTAACAGAAAATTAAACCATTATGTGGTTTGCTTTGATTTGTGTTTCAAAATACTTCAATAAATATTAAAATTTTACAATTTAAAATTGTTAATCCAATGTTTGTGTGTTTTGTGTTTGATAAATGATAATGTTTAAATGTGTTCACAAATCAAGTTTAAAAACTTACATAGTCCGCATTAATATAATAACAAAATAACATGTATATGTAAATTATACGTATAGTTTGGATACGTATACGTATATATTTACGTATTATTATGTTTTCATGATATAATAAGAAAAGGTATAGTTATATTTATATTTATATTCAATAAAATAAGATATATTTCGTATATCTACAAGAAAAAAAAAAGAATAAATGAAAAAGAAAAAGTTGTGTGATTAAAATATTTTAATCTTTAATATATTATGGCAAGAAATTAAGTGTCATTAAGTTTTATTTGAAACACGTCACCATCTTATCCATACATATACGATATATAGACAGGAAATGAATAAATAATGTATTATGTTTTGGAGTAGAAAATAATTATAATCACATATTTATATTAATTTTTTGAAATGTTTATATTTCTTACTATTATCTTTTAGATTTAGAATTATAAATAAGTTCATATTATTCAGCTGTAGATACGGTGACCATCCGTTTGTTATTTCAAAGGACAGTCCTTTATTTCTGGGTGCTGTCCCATTGATTTATTTATTTTTGTAAAAGTCACTCTAGTCCTTTAATTCAAGTTTTGTCCTTTTCAAATCATACATAAAAATGATATAAATTTAAAATAAGATTTTTCCAGTTCAATATGATGAGTTTCTGTCCAAATTTAATATTTCGTATTCGAATCGAATTAATTCAAGTATAAAAATTAAAAGAAATATTTAATGACATTGAAGTCGTGGAGTATAAAAAGCAATTAGGGAATAGTAAAACGCGTTGATTAACTCTTCTTTCAGCACTGGAAAGAATTTAAAAAATATATCGTAATTTTTATGTACTTTTTGGAACAAGAAAGATGTGCAACTTTTCTGTTGATTCTGGTTATTTAGAGAGTCCGCCAACAATTCTCGAACTTTGAAGTTATAGGTTTAGATAAAACCCCTTTTAATTCAGCATTGGAGAATATGGCGAAACAATCGTTTAATTCTTAATCAGTTCGAATTTGAAGTTAAAAACCCATATTGGATAAATATATTATTATAAGTTATATATTCAATAAGAGAATCAACAGATTCAACTGTTCAATCCTGTGTTACACATAGAAATTCCAAAATGTGTTACATTGTCAACTAAATCAAATTGAAAAAATTAATTAAAAAATCTTA
Source organism: Bibio marci (assembly GCA_910594885.2). Taxonomy (NCBI): domain Eukaryota; kingdom Metazoa; phylum Arthropoda; class Insecta; order Diptera; family Bibionidae; genus Bibio; species Bibio marci. The sequence continues at coordinate 13,296,450 of OU343116.1, read as the reverse complement.
AAGAGCAATGAAGTTGGAAATATTATTTCGGCGTCATAGATAACATAACACATGGGTCGAAAAGTCCCGGGTCTAACCATCAGATGGTGATTGTAACGATGATATCCGTATGATAATTCAATAGTGTCAACCTTAAATGGTTATATGTTACAATTTCATAACAATCCGCCCATTAGTTTAGAAGCTGCAGTGGATTAATTGACACTTTGTTTATTATTTTCAGAAAAATGAATTCAAAGTAGTTTCTTGTGTTGATTTATTTATCATTGCTTTTTATTGGGACGAAAAATACCGTTCAAGCAGAGCAATGGTTTTAAATGGGTTACCCGGACTCTGCTGTTCCATCAACAACGCAATCATCAAACGTTGGTTAGCTGATTTTAAACGTGCGGTCGTACAGACAGAAAACATTGAAAAAACCCAGAAAAGTAAAAGTAAAGTAAATTGTTGTTCGATTACTTAGGTTCGGAACAGTTTGAACCAAGTGCTACGTATCGATGGTTATCAAATAATTATAGCATAAAACTTGAATTATAAGAAAAGTTGTTTTAAACTGTGTGTGTGTTGATCGGAGTTGTTAACGCCGAATATAAGTTTGTAATGGTTAACACATTGGAACATATTGTTCCTTTCAAAGCTGTTGTCTTTATAGTTACACGCAAATTTTGTCAAAGGCTTGCTATGAATTTATCCAATCCATTTCAAACGTTCAACATAGATATGATAGATACAGGTCTGTGTGATGGTACACCACTATGTTTTCATTTACTTAAAATAATTGGTACGACTCTGCATTTTTTAATTAGTATTATATATTAATTTATTTATTTATTTACTTCGTTAATTAAAACTGTAATGTGTTATTTTAGTATAATATAGCTGTGAAATATTGTAGATAAAGTTAAATTATATAGGTATTCGTATTTAAACCACTAAAACGTAAACATTAAAATTAACAAAGAAAATTAAAATAAATTTTTGTGCGGTTATTTTTCGATAGTAAATTATTACAATATTGAATTTGTTGTATTTTGTAAATTTAAATTTTTATTAATTTTATAATAAATTGTGGTAAAGAAAAAGTGAATATTCAATATTAATATTAAAAGTGTTTGCCATTAAGCACCCCACAAGATGTGTCTACAATCGGCTCAACACAATTTACCATGCCTATTTCGTAGGTGATTTTACCAATTGGACTAAAATTCAACTTTTTGATGCCGTATTACCTGGAACAAATCGAATCCGTTTACATTTATTTTCAAGTAACAGGTAATTTATAACAATTTTTTTATCAATTATAAATTATAAATAAATCGTTACGGAAAATATTAAATTGAGTTACTTTAATATAATTAAAAAAATGCGACTGCTACTGATAATAAAAAAGAACGAAACAATTGTATATTTTATAAAAAGACTTCTATTTATAAGAGTTCTATCTCCACTTTAATGAACACATGAAATCTTGTGGCTTCGGGTAGGAAAAGTAATATATTCGTAATATATATATGCAAAATTTAGTTCCGATTTTTGGTTGAAATTACATTTTTATTTAGCAATTTTTGTAAAAGTATGGTTCATTATTCAAAGTATACTGCATCAGAAGCTACAACCTGAGTCCATCATTTAGGAAATTTACGAATTCCCTGACTGTGTCTTTTCATTCATTCGTCAAGATAATTTTTTTTTATAAACTATACCAGCAGTTTCTTGATGAAGGCAGTGTTTTATTCACATCAAATCCTTCCTGTGGAAAGGATTTTGTATTTTTTATTAAAAATAATTCTAGGTGTGTCGATATCCGATATTATTTATGTATATGACTTCCACATCTCCATATTTTGTAATACCCATAATCATTGCGAGAATTTTTGCACTGCGACACAACTCGTGTAATCGATAATTAGTATTTGTCGCAGATTGCCTATAGCAAATAGGTACGTTGGATCTATATTCAATAGAATCTCTAGCACAACCGATGGAGTGGTACGAATAACTCCAGTATAATTGATAAACAAATCAAACGTTGTATTTTTGTTAGATGTTTTTGAACCGAATTTATGCTTAACCTTGGCCATCATACAACAGAACCGTAGCATATCGTTGGCATAATGATAGATAGCTTCATCCGGCATTTCAACATGTATTAACGATACTGTTTAAGAGATTCTATATGGAATTTATCATTGGATTTTTAAAATGTTCATAAACATCGAATGAAAAAATAGCCATTTTTAATGATCTGTTGCTTTTTATACATGGTGTAACTCCCTTCCTTCCTAACTTATGCCAAATTATGGCTCAACTATTTTAAATTTTAGAGCAACATGTGGTTATTTCTAGTCAAATGGTAACAACACTTTTCATTTTCCTCCAGAACTCCGGCCCATAAAATTATCCCAATTAATTATTATCCCTTCTCTAATTGTATTATCGTTACGTCGTCAAATTTAAAACCTATATTACCAATAAACCTACAAATGCGGATACATTTGTTTTTATTAAATCATAAAAATCATTTCATTTGATATAAAAATTTTGTTGCCAATATATTTTTGCATTTGGGGGTACTCCAATTTATGTTTTTGCTTTGCTAAAATAATCCAAGAAATAACAACACGAAATAGAGAATCTCTGTCGGTGTGCCATTGGCAGATATTTTTGAATTTACAGTGATGCTGCCTGCGGTGGTTGAGCACTTAAATTTAAATTATCAAAATACTGCGTCACATTGAAAATTATTAAATTACTATGTCGTAGTCGAAAAGTGAAAGTTTCATTAACATGGCATGGATTGGACCCACTGTACCTTACTTAGAAAAATAATATAATAAATTATTAGTTAAATAAAAATACAAATTCTCAATTATTAAACAATTAATTACTATTATATTAATGTTGTTTATGGTGTTAATTGTTGTAGATTGACTATATAATAATTATCAAATACAGAGTACAACGACAATGAATTGGGTTATGCAAATCACGTCACCTAATATGCGAAGGTTTTATAGAAATAAATTAATAAAAACTTATCATATACTAACTATACACTCAGGTTTTGTGAATTAAACGTACCGTTCCCATATCATCGGGTATTTATGCTGGAAACATTTCTTCACATAAACGTTCAAATTTAAATGATTTTGAAATTAAATTATAATATCGCAAAGAAATAATTATATATCAATTTATGTTTAATTAAATTATTAAATTTATTATTATATTTACTTGGACTAAATTGCAAGTATACACCAACATTTTTTTTTTTTTTTTTTTAACTCATATTTTGCTCCTAGTGGAGCTTTTATGTCATCTTATAAACCTTTCATTACAACCAAGTTGGTAAATTACTCCGCATGGGAGTATATAACAATTTACCAATTGTGTACTGTACTGTACTGTAATTATCGAAAGATAGATGTTTTCATAATACTATTATTTTTATATGGGTGATTAGCCCATAGTTATGTGTGTGCAGACATTGTTAATCTTTGAATAACACCAACATTAATATTATTCTATTTTAAGAGGTTATTATATTAATAAGAAATATATAATTATGTAATAACATTAATATCTTAACTATTTAGCCTTTACTTATATCTTAATTGCCTGTGTATTTATAAAGTATCTCTATCTATTATTGGATATTATTGCAATGTTTAAATTCAAATTCAAAAATTCCATAATTTTTCCATATACTTCTAATATAATTATAGTATTTTGTGTTAATTCAATTCAATTAAATTATAAAGTTAAAAATTTTTAACATAACAAAGAAATATTTTGGAATATTTCTGTGTCACAATACAAAATATATACATTAAAAGTTAACATAAAAATTACATACTACTTAACTTAACAAAATGCAAAATACTTATCCTTCGTATAATTATAATAATAATAATAATTATAATAATAATAATAATAATAATAATAATAATAACAATAATAATATTTAATAACATGCATTTTTGTTTGAGTCAGAGATGAAGAACAAATTTTTTTTTAAATAACCGCTGTAAAATGTATATTTTATTATTTAATACATCCTCTGTCCCAAATATAATCTGAATAGTCCTATATCAACGCATTTGTGTGATACTAATATATTGCTGCGTGTTCACCGCTAAAGTAGCCATTATGGCATTGTTATCTACCGAAATATTCTTTGTATATAATAAATACAGGATTGGTCCTAGGACACGTTCCTATGGTACACCAGTCTCAATTTTCTTAAGTTCCGAATATATTCTTGTTCGTATCGTACTCGTAACAGACGGTCTGAAATATAGCATTTAAGTATCTCTTAGTGATGTCTAGCTAAATCGCTTATTATATAAGCACTTTATTATAATATTTTAATAAGACAATAAATTAAATTTGGTCAGTTAAATAAAGTTTTGTCTTTCCTGACTGACTGATGTAAAATGTATTAAATAATACAAAAAAAAAAGAGTATTGAATGAATACTGATCAGTGATCATATTAACATTAACTACTCCTTCTATATAGTTATATATAACAATATTATTATATATTATATTTATTTGTGTATTGTAATACTTTGCTTTATTTATTTACGTTTATATATGTGCAAGTTATAAATACTAATTAAATTGAAGCAATGTAATTCTTTGTATCCATAAACAGTTTAACAATGACATTGATGACAGACTAAATGACGCTATTATTATATAAAAACAGATATAGGCCTTGTATAACATTGTATATAGTTATGTACGCCCCGTGTTCCGTGTAATATACGAGTTCGTGTTATACCCTTGAATTTATTTATATTTCGGAACCTGCTAAGAAAGGCAAAAACGATGGGTACAATGTTTAATATACATTGCTATAGATGAGCCTGTATGTGTATTGGATGTTTACTTTAATTCTAATGGCAGTATTGTCCATCGTTTGTTACTATTCATATGCCTAAAACTTGAAAGTGTGGTTTTAGCCTTCTCAAACACGTTTTCACAAACCAACCTATCTGCAGTTAACCCGAATTTTAAGGAGCTTATAATATCACAGTTTGCCACATCTATATATCAGTCCCATTCCAATCACATCTCTTGATGCGGTACCATCAACGCATACTTTTAAATTTATAAAAAATCAATTCAAAGGAAATCCGTTGACCTTGTGCTGGCCATCGATTTTATAATTTTATAATTCTTATTTAGTCTATTCTTGCGGTTCTTTTTACATCTATTGGAATCTATGGGTATTGCATATTAAAATAAAATAAAAATGGACCGATAGCATGCGAGCAAACATTCAAACAATCAATTCATAACTCTCTATATCTATATCTATATCTTTATGTAAATATGTATACGCACAGTGGATTCTGTACAAATCGACATTTCAATAAGGGAGTCTATATTTATACTGCGAATTTCGAAATTTCTTAGAATATTATAAACAGGTCAGATTCACACCGAATAGATATTCCAGGAACGTAATAATTTTGATCATTTCTATTTCTATTTTGATATGTACGTTTCTAATATAAACAATTTTTATAAAGTTCCAAATAAATAGCGAACAGATTAGGCTTCCAGAGCTAATTCCAAAAATCTAACATTTTCGGTAATTTCTACACCAATTTCGGTAAAATTTGGTGTGCACATTTCTACTATGGTAGGATTTTATATAATGAAGTTCCAAAAAAAATGGTGACAATTCTGGAAACCTACATATATCAAATTTAATCAAAATTTGTGATGAAAATTAGGCTAATATTATCAAAATATCTGAGCTGAGATCACTGTTTTCTAGGAACTTCATAAAAATGGTTTTTATAATTCTATTAGAAATGTACATTCAATATTTTATCAAAATAGAAATAGAAAGGAACAAAAAACATGATCTCTATTTTTATAGGGACTTCATAGAAATCGTTTATATATAATCCTATTAGAAACGTTAATACCAAATTTCATCAAAATAGAAATAGAAATGACTGCAGCAAGCTGATCTGATCTCTATTTTATAGGAACTTCATACAAATAGTTTATATATTGTATAATCCTATTAGAAACGTAAATACCAAATTTCATCAAAATAGAAATAGAAATGACCAAAATTGTCAAGTTTCTGGAAATACCATAACTCTAGCAAACTGATCTGATCTCTATTTTATAGGAACTTCATAAAAATAGTTTATATATAATCCTATTAGAAACGTAAGTACCAAATTTCATCAAAATTGAAATAGAAATGACCAATATTGTGGGATCAACTTTGGCGACCTTATTTCCGCGTATCATTTTCTATGACATATTTTTGTGCAAATTGTTCATTTATAATATTATTAGAAACCTGTCTGAAATCAAATTACATGTAAATTGGTGGTTGGGAAATGACTAATAATTTAAAATAATAAAAATAATAAAAATGTCGAGTTATTTTAGAATAAAATAACGACTGAAAATGAAGATGGGAGTGAAAAAAATGTACCGAGTAACAGAGGAACGTTCAGTTATACAGAATCCACTGTATTTTTATTGTGCAAAATGTGTGTGTATATTTATTTACGAGTTCTATTATATTAATAATATATAAAATCGTTAACTAACCAACCGACTAAAGAAAAACTGAACAATATAAAATATTATTTAAAAAAAAAACTCATTCATATGAATAAACTTAACATAAATGCAATAAATGACTTCTGGCTGCGGCAAAACAAATAACAATTGGTTTTACATAAACTTTACTTTTAATGCATTTTATGAAATGAAATAACTAAATTTATTTATGTATTGATGTTATTTACTACGGATTTAATTTATATATTCATATTTAAAAATATTTATGCAATTTCTGCAGTTAACATAAACTGCACACGCGTGCGCACTATGCATAACAAAGACATTTATTTATTTATTTATTTTTTAAAATAAAAATAATTAATTAGATTTTTGTTTCTGGTTTCATGAAGAATAAAATGAATGGGAAGCAAAGTTTTAAGAGTCGTTTTTAATATTTATATATGCGCGATGCAATTATTTCTACTAAACTAAATTAAATAATATACAAATGTACACGTAAATTATATAATTTATATTATTAAAAATATCCATTTGTGTGTGTGTATGTGTTTATAGTTATATTAAATTGTCGGACATTTAAAAGAAACATAGTAAAAAGTGTGCTTAAGTTATGTTTTCGTGTACCAACAATATTAGATTATAATACGAGTTTAAGGTATATATTTATTGATTTATTATGAACTATTACAAACAAATATAAACGATCACTTTTCACACCGATAGCAATGCATTTCTACATATTAAATATTATGTAAATGAATTGCTATGTAAAATTTTTAAAATATTTTTAATTAAAATTTTCTAAATTTATTATGTTAAGTCTCAATTATGCAGCACATAATAAAACATGCATATATCATTTTTTTCCATAACAGTTTGGTTTTATTATTGTATTTTATATCGTTTTTATTACAATCCATTCCATAATGTATTAGTGGTATTTTTTTAGTTTCACCATCCCATGTTGTTTTGTGCTATGAATAAACGTAATCGAATTGAGTGCGGCCTTTTAAAATATGTGAGTGAAGTTAATTCTAATAAGAATATTTTTATCTTTTAATTTAGCCTTTTAATTAAATTAAATTTATTTATAATTTAATCAATTTTGTTATTGTATGATCGCAGCCACTCAGAAAAGGCTGAAACAATTGGCGTTACACATTTTAAGAACATTTGGAAAACAACTTTTACCATTACATCTCCAAAAAAAGGTCGTAAAAATTATGTTTCTACTTACCGGATGTGTGGTCTGCTATTTCAAAGATTTCTTAGGGTATATTTACAATTACCATTTTCGGTTTAACATCGTAAACTTATATTATATGACCTGAGTGCTCTCATGGTTTTGTTGTTGGTAGATCTATACGACAACGAAACTACATGATTTTGTTATGTATTATTTCGATAAATGCAGCTTTAAATCACAGGAGCATTTTATATATTTACTAATTTTAGTAATAATCTTTTGATAGGCAATTGCCACACATTGTATTTTGGTGGAAAAATTATTGAAGCTTTATGTTTCTATTATCAATGGTAGTGAAGAAGTAGCTGAAATACTTTAATTTCTCGAAATGCCACTTCAAATTAATTTGCCGATTAAGAATACAGAAAGAAATGTTTAGTAAAATATCAAAATGCAATGTTGGCAAACGGCTGCCTAAGGTTAATGTGTTTATCGAGCTATATATTTAAATATCGGATACAATAGAAAATTGCTAACAACAATGCTGATGATATACACCAACTCATAAATCGATAGATAATTGTAAATTATTGATTTGATAAAAATCATATGAGGCCAAACTTAAAAAGAATTCTTATTCATCTGACGGCTTTCATTCGCGGACGAATTGCTAAAATGAAATATCAATACATCAATCGATAGATCGATAGAGGCATTCTTCTTAGCCTCACTTATAAAAACACATAAGGCGTTAGATAATTGCAAATGATTGAATTGCTGTTGATTTGATGAAAACTATATAAAGCTGACGACCCATAGTCAATTGAAATCACCTTAAAAAAAATACATATGCTGTTATAGACAACTTCTTCCATTCGTGGACGAGTTGACAAACGAAAATAATTATAATTCTTTATGAAATTAGTAATTTTAGATTGTGTTTTAAGGTTCCGAATAAAATTTAATGCAAGAAAAAGTTATGATGTTTCATTGAAAATTGATTATAAAAGAAATAAGTGTATACTTAGAAGCACTTGGTGTTTGCTGAGTAAACAATCCACACACGGTCAGTCGAAGAAAAAATACATCCAAATATAGTTGCCTGATCAAGATATAATAATAGTGGAGCGACGTTAATAATTTGTAGTTTTGCTATTATTCTATGATGTAATGCTAGCAAATATATAAAACGTAGATCATTCATTTACGATGTGATCGAGGATGTGATTCATATAGAAAAGAGTGCAATTTGTAAATTTAAAAATGAATGCAGCGATAATCAATTTTGTATTGTGTTGTAAGTGAATTTGGTGTGAATTTTCATTAAATTGGACAACTGTTCGTTTCGATGGTTATGCATATTTACGTAAGCTACGTGGTGGTATAAAACTGCTCCAGAATTTCATACATTAGCTTCAGAAAAATTCTGGACCAGATTCTGTTGTTTAAAAAGATAACAACAAAATAGCTCCGTTCAACACCGTCTCTGTTCCAGACCAAATCGTTTCTGTTACTAAATTCAGGACCAGAAAAAAATTTATACCTTAACGTATATAAGAATCGTTTTCAAAATATATATATTCTATTCTATTATAATATATGGATTAGGTTAGGTGTACCATAAAAATAACATATATGGAATATTATAAGTTATTGCATTTCTATAAATAGAATAATGTACTCAGAAGAAAACCATAAATAATTAATGAAAAAACTAATATTACAATAATATTACAATAAAAAATATTGTAATATTAAAATAAATATATAAAAATACAAAATTTGTTAAATAACACTTTTTTTATTGTATTATTTTTGGAATATAATGTATTCATTTACAGGCAGTAGCTATATTTGATGTCCAAAAATGGTTATTATATAATTAATTTTTATCTATGTATTTATTGTATTTGTATACACTCGAAATGTGAACGATAATGAATAAATGTTTATGTATAAAAAGGTGTAAATTTAAAATTTAACAATAACAACATGTATACGACGCGACGACGACGACGATCAGTACAATTGTCCATATTATTGACTATAAAATACCCAGTTAACCAAAAATGTGACTTCCGAATTCATTTTGAAATACTTACCGAGAATAAGAGCAAAGTATATATGCTGCGAAAGTTATGCTGAAATCTTTTGGATAGTATATAATTTTGTATGTCAGTTTTTGAGAAGTACTTCTAGAAAACTTCCCAGAATATTTCCATATGGAAGTCATCCGAATTCGATTATATTGAATAGATATAAGTTCTCTTAGATAGAATGAATCCAGAATCTATAACGGAATGCGGTAATATCTACTCTAGTAAATGACGCACTTTATCCGTGAGGCAGTAGTTCGATATTGAAAACGAGGTGATAGAAGAAAAGAATTGTAATAATAGTTATTTTTGTAAATTGTTATGAATCTATAATACATTTGTATATTGACCCTGTCTGAACTAAGTCATGCCCCGCAGTAATTTACACAGAATCCATTCAGAATGAATTCCATAGAAATAATAGTTTATCCATTTCTAAAAGGGTTTGAATTCTGAATAAATTCCTTGTGTAGGAGTTAAGTTTACAGTGGTCCATGTGAACAGCGTGTGTAAATAGCTTCTCAGTGCATTACCGCATATGATAAGTACCTTATTACCATTGTGTTAGCTGGGTATACACACGTTTTTTTTTTAAATTTAACATATACCAATTTACTATATTTAATTTTTTATTATAACTAAAAATGAATGTAAACTTTGTGGTTTTTCTTCATCTCAAAGACATTTAGAAAGAATATATTATAATAATATACATAAATTAATTATCTATTGTAAAAAGTGTGACTAAGTTTTTATTTAGTAGTTTTTTTTCTTCATATAAATACAATCATTAAATATGTACATAAAATTATAGGTGAGTGTGTGTGTGTGATTTGTGTTATTATTTATATAATATTTAATTTACCATTTTAGTAAATCTAGTGGTATTATAATAATATACAAACAAATCATACAAATTTAATCGGAAATTTTTATGGTTCATTTTTATTTAGAAAAAATTAATAAAAAAAACATCTTCTTTTTTGTGTGTGTTATGGAAACAGCGAATGATCAGCGCGATCGTATCATCATTAATATAGAGTAGCAGTATCATTAACCGAACAGTTACCAATATAGAGATTACCAATTTATTATAATTTTTATGCAAACACTTTATAATCTTATGCCGAAATTTTTTTGTTAAATCAATTTTAATCAATTAATTCAAGTACACTCTCTCTATCCCATAATAAAACCTAGAATTGAATAAAAAAATACAAAGATAAATATTAAATTTTTACAAAAATCATATTAAAAATAATTTTCATCAACTGAAATACACATCGACGTTGCATACGTTCAACAAGTGAACCAAATGACCGTTTTATAATTGTGTGTGTATAGAATACAGTTGAGAACCGCGGTGCTAGTCGCCTTTTGAATGTCTTCAACAGATGCAAAACGGTTTCTTTTCATTACCAAATAAAGTTTTAGGAATAGAAATTAGTAGCAGGGAGTTATAATTTAAGTGAATATGATTATTAATTGAATTTGGTGCAATTTTTGATCAGCATTTAATTGATGTGGAGCAGAATTTGAATTTACCTATTGTAAATTAATTAAAATTAGATGAATTATTCTTTTCGGTATTCAAAGCTCCATTTCCATAAATCTCACTGAAGAATTCTTAGAAATTTTCACGAAATCACGAACTTTTTCAATATTTTCTTCTGTAAAATTGCTTCAAATGATCGACGCGTGAACGTTCATCATCACTTATAGCTTCTCTGCGGCTTCTGGGAATCATTTATACCATTTATAAACTTGTGCTTTTAATACACAATTATCACCATCACCTTGAATTTAAACAAATAAATTTTAAAACAAGCATTTAATGTTGGTTCTTTGTTTTTTGTTATTCATTTTTCGACCGACGCTAAAAAAAACTAACTAATTTTATGTGTTGTATTTTCGTTTCCCCGGAATGTAATGTCATTAAATTTTCACAGTTTGTTGAGTAACACGATCACAGAACATAATCACAACAAAACTAAGCGATAGAGCTACATCTTCAAAGGTTTACATAATCATTCCGTTTTATTATGGGACAGAGGTTGTATATTTTTTCGAAAATTAGTTCATTTAATTACGCTGAAGTAATTAATTATTATTATTAAATGCGAATTACAAAATTATATCCTTTGTTCCAATAACCGGATAGCCATTTCCAATAATCGGACACCCATTACCAGTGTGAATCGGATAGTTTGAAAATATGAGTAATTTTTATCAGATTTACTGTATTCAGAAATGTTTATTGCAACATAAATGATACTATAAAATATTTAATATTTCGTGTTGGGAAATCCATATACAAACCGACAGCAGCTCTCAGGAGTTTAGTGTAGATTATAAAATTGCTCAATGTAAGAAAATTAGTAAGGTATCTTGGCTGTAAGATCGGTTACTCTTTGAACAATGCATTTCAGATTATGTTCTTAAAAGTCGACGGACATCATTGGACGTAGTGAATTACCCACTGGCGAAGAATGACAAAATATTTTCAGATTGCAATATCATTATATTTTATTGGTAGCTGAGTTGAAAGTAGACTAAATTATGAAAAAATTGGAATGTTAACAACAATTTGTAGAGGTTATTATTTTCTTTATTAAATATCACCACTTAGTTGAAGATATTGCACTTTGAATTTTATCTTTTGGAGCAGTTTACTTTGATGATAAAATAATGTTCGGGATTTGGCTTCCATAAATAAATTTGAATTTATAGATATTCCTATTTGGTTAGAATTTTTTGAAGGCGATCCTAGTACTGGTATTATAATAGGCTGTTGAAAAACAAGTGCTTAATTACATCTATGGTTTCATTATTATTTCGCATATAATCGATAAGCTTCCACCATCTTCACTTAAAATATAAGTACCATACTGACTATCCTTGACCATTCACTTTTAAACGGTTTAAAACAACCGACATCGACCGTGTGTGTGCGGAATTAGGTAGAAACGCAAATAATATAATATCATTATTGGAGCAGAATTCACTAATTTCTTATGGTGTCTTTCTTTTATCATCATATAACCAAATTGATACACTTTATCACGAAGTGTCGGGCTACCGATTCCTGTCCGGTTACCGTTGATTCTACCCTATAACTTGTATTCATAAAAATAATGTTATAAATTGATATTATAAGATTTTTTATAGCGCCACTATAAATGGATAAATTGTGTTATTTTGAAATTTTATATACTTTTATTTTAATGTAGTGATTTAAAGAATTAGTAGAAAATTCATTTTTTATTATAAAGAAATTATATGATAAATTTAATATAGTGATAATGAAGTTGAATTAATTATTTTATTCAAATGATATTATAATATTGTACGTATCGTAAAACAGAAAATATAACTATATGTTCACATATACCATTAAGATAAAACAAAACCATATTGATATTTAAATTGTTCCGAATATGCGATCGTTTTCCATCAATAAATTATGTTTTTATTTTGAAGCGAAAATCCAAATTTGTTCAATCTTTAATAAAGTTATTCCTATAAAGTTGCTATAATTTGTAACCCTTTTTGTGCAGTTAATACCATGCTACGCATAAATATTTTCACCATATCTTTAAAGATAGTTCATCTTGATTTCCATTACGATATTTTCGAATTGTTATCCAATTTAATATTTTTATGCTAAAATTTAAGGTTAAATTTATAAAATGAAATTAAAAATATGGTTTTGTGGCTTTCTGTGGCAAAAAAAAAAAAATAAATTTGTGAATTTCTAATAAAAAATTAATGATATTTGTACGTATTACTTGAAAACACAATTAATCAATAGTCGGATCAAATTCAATTTATGTGTAAATATTAGGCGATATTAGACAACGACTCCAATCCAAACCCATCTGAATGTATTACAATCACCGCATAGACTATCACGTGCTGACCTGACGTGTAATACAAAAACCAATATACTTGCGGTCACTTATGCAACTTCTTAACGAAACCTTATTTATTATGGGATATACTTTAGCTCTTGATATAATCTTGGTCACTATTTATATTCCTAATGTATTAGCTTAACTAAAAAAGAAACCATCTGAGGTGTTCCCTTTTGCGATTCTACTGAAGTTCTACTCTTAATTTAATACAAAAAATGGTTTGAACCAATTGTGATCACATTTTTCTAAACATATTTTGTTTTTCATAGTGATCTTTTCTCATTATTTTAATTAAATTTTGCAAATCGTTAGCATTTTAAATTATCTATATTGAATGATGCTACCCTCATCTTGGCTAAGCTTCGGTGGAAAACATTCATCATACATAAAATGATTTAAACAATTGTGTACACATTTTATTTTTTATGGACGTTAGCCCTTTCTCCCAAAAGGATTTTCTTAAAATTTTGCAAATAGTCATCATTTTAAATTATCTATCGAATGATGTAATCCACATATTGGCTAAGCTTCTATATGGTAAACATTTTCCTTACAAAAAATGTTTTGAACCAGTTGTAAACATATTTTGTTTTACACATATAGTGACTGTGGCCTTTTCTCATCATGGGATTTTAATTGAATTTTATAAATCGTTAGCATTTTAAATTATCTATCGAATGATGCTTTCCTCATCTTGGCTTAAACATTTGTGGGAAACTTTCTCCATACAAAATTGATTATAAAAGTTCTGTACACATTTTGTTTTTCGTTTGCCCGCTTTCTCCCCGCGCAATGGAATTTCATCAAATTTCCCATATAGTCATAATTTTAAATTATCTATCGAATGATGCGCTATACTTATCCAGGGTAAGCTACAATGGATTGTCCGCAAATTTTATACATAGCAGAACTATACTGTCAAAATCATTCCGATATCCGACATAAATATTTAACATTGCAGTCAAAGGTTGATAAATTTCTGCGCGTCTGACAGAGAGTATGTAACAATTTGATGCTTTATTAATAATTTAATTATTCTTTTTTTTGAGTGAATCGACCATTGCGTTTGTGTATGCGGAGACATTATGTTAATATCTGAATATAGCGTCCAACGCCATATATTTTTAAAGATATTTATAAAACAAACAAATATTATAATTGAATAATTTTTAGTATAAAAATTATATGAAAAATGTTTTTTAATTTCAATACTATCGAACCATTGCGCTCCACTGAATCACAGCATATGTAAGTAATTTGTGGTATCCAGAGATAAACAAATAATCTCCCAATACTATGGATATCTCTGGAATCTTATTCAGCAATTTTTTACGCTTCTGGGATGTCCCACGATTTCTGCGTTACATTCCAAGTTTAATCATAATTGGCATATCCAATAAATTTTCTAGCTCGAACCCTATACACACATCTTTAAAGTATAGTTTCCTACATCTAATTAATGATGCTTACGAATATTAGGTATAAGTATTCAATATTCACCAAAACACCACTATGGCCAATATATGGTATACTTTTATTTGTATATTATTGTTAATTTATTTTTATAATGCAAGTTTTAACAGATTATAATTTCGATGAGTAAATAGGATTTTTATGAATGAAATATTTGTGATAGATATTTACAAAAATACACGCTTTTGAATATAATATGATCATTGAGACTGCATAAGGTAAAAGCTATTATTATATATTTATTATTATTATTATTATTATTGTTACTATTATTGTTATTGTTATTGTTATTGTTATTGTATAACTTTTAGATTTCTTTAAAATAAATTGTTTAGTTCTTTGGAAATTATATGTGTATAGGTTTATAATTGTACGTACCGTACCATCCATAAATAAATACAGCAACTATTAATAAAAAGTATAAGATTTTTTTTATATTCTTTGCATTTATTGAAGAAGACGTGTAATTTATGTTATAATTTATTATATACTTAACCGCATTTATTATAATAATAAATATAAGCAGAAAACTATATGGAAATTATAAAATATAACAACAATCAAATATTATTTGGATTTGATAAATTATTTTATATTAATAATAATTACGTATTACATTATATTGTCAATGTCTTCAGATACATTTCTGAATATATCTGTATATTTTTTGTTTATTATAATAACATTGCTGTTGTTGTTGTTGTTGTTGTTCGTATTTATACAAATATTTTTCATATCAAATAGATTTGTAAAACAATGCATGATTTATGATTGTTGAAATTATACAATTATAGAATGGTATGGTTTATGTAAATCACACATGTGTTCTTATTTTATTCCTATTGTAATAACTTTACACAGTGTTTACCGTACAGGTTTACTACTTTTTTTGGCCGCCATTTTGATACACATGAAATTTGACAGTCGTGAAGTACATAATAAAGAGGTATTCAAATTTGATGTATGTTTTTTACATTTTTAATAATTGTGTGAAATCTTTATTTGTATTTATTTGAAATTAAAGTACATTGGTTTCGGTTATAATAATAAAAAATAATGTCGTTCAAGTGACACCAAAATTTTGAATAACTTTTTCGCATAATTATGATTTAATTAGTGATATTTTCTCTTAACGATGTTGTCGTTGTGATATTTGTCCGATGGTGTTGAATGGTTTTAAGATTATAGCCGCTTGAACTTTAGTCTTCAAGAAACCCAATAAGAAGAAATCCAATGGTGTTAGATCGCATAATCTTGGCAATCAATTCACCGTATGTTCTTTGTAAAATTATTCTATTATTAAACTTCTCTTTTTTTCAAATATCGATTGTTTCCGTTTCTAGGTTAGCAAATTGTAAATGAAGATCTTTGTGTAAAATATACAACAAAGTTGCGTTGGTTTGAGGTTTAATTGCTGCGACGAATTGATATCATTTGGCTGTTCAGCAACACTTGTGCTAATAGCTGCAATATTTTCACTTTGAACGACTACTACGATGATAAATTGTTCTTCTCTGATCTTGAACTGCACCCAGTTTCTACAAATTTATCAATGATAAGTTTAATAGCACGGTTTGTCGAAGAATTTTCTCTATCTACTAATGTTGAACATGTGTAATATCTCTGTCAAAAAAATGTGGACAAATTTAAAAGATACTTCAAATTTGAAATCAGCAGCTTGTGGATGTGGAAAATTTATTATGGAAAAATATTCGATAAACCAACGTATTTTAATTGAAAATTTGTTTTATCAAAATCAATTATCTCATGATACGCTTAATTTTCATGAAAAAATAATAATTAGTCATGAGACGTTAATAAGCTGGCGTATAGCAATTAATGTAACGTACATTTTCCAACAAATTCTAATCTCTTTTTTCACATTTACTGTAGAAATAAAAAGTTTCTTAAATGCATCCCGCGGCCTGATAATAAAATAGGAAATAGGTTTCCGTATATAATATTAGGCTACTTCAGTTCTCAATTTCTTTATTTATTCGCGGAGTTTTTTTTTTACTATTTCAAGCTTTATCTCGATCGCCCAATAATTAATTTTGTCTATTCTTCCCTTACAGTATTACAATATAAAAATTCAATAATATAAAATAAATCCCTCTTTTATATGAATTTAATGAATTGCAAGCAATATTGGATGAAAATTCCGCTTAGACACATTAAAAGAACTTGCAGAAGTATATCAGTTGTGAGTAATTGGAAGTAAACGACTACATGCCATATCGAAAAGATTAAAAAAGAAGGAAAATGATCGTTTTGAGCATTGCACTGAATGAGAATCGTTCAATACCACAGCCAACAACCAACGTAAAAAGTGCTTATGTTGCAGTAAAAAATAAGTTGGAAAAACTTAAATTGGAAATTCTACCGCATGATCTCTATTCATCAAATTGTGCTCTATCGGGTTACAACTTGTTTCGATCCGAATTCAAAGCGTTCTTCAAGACCAGCACTGAAAACGATTTGATGAAATCAAAAACTTGTGACTGTATGTATGTTTATATTAAAACAAGATCAGCGTAGTTTCACACTCGGGGAATAACTATAACTTTGATAAACATGAAATTTTCTTCTGCATTTAAATCGGTTTTTGTAGTACCATATTTTATAATAACTAAATGTATATTATTATGTTTTGCTTCTATTTTTATTTCAAATCAACTCTTACTTGGATGGTTATGATCATTTATTGTCTGTATGATAATTTAATTTTATAATTTCCATATAATAATCACACACACACACACACGCAGATCGCGTATTAGAAACGTGATCTATAGTTTAGTGTTATTATTATAATGTGCGTTTGGATTGATTAAATTAAAATATACATTTGAAAGAAAGTGCAATGATGCGACAAATGCATAATTATTTACTGAATGTTAAATTAAATCTTACCATATATAAATAATTGTATTATACGAATATGGAGTAGAAGTATTATATTTTAGTAATATTTAGTTAATATGAACTTTAATCAAAAAATTGGATATGCTTTAATTGTATAATTAATTACATGATGTAAAATAAATAGGTGATATCACCAATGAGAATTTTTTCGGCTATATATATGGTCTGGCCTATAGTTCAAATAATCAAAAATTACAAGAACACGTAAAGATAAAGTGTTTATTCTAAAAACATCCTCGTAAACCAATTATAAAATATGTTGAGTTGATTTTAAATTATTACTCGGAATTCAATTCAATCCGAACGTTGGAAATGGGACATAAAACTGCATTTTTTATTGTATTTGAATACCTACTCAAATAAATTACCATTAATTCGTTTTCTGACATGAACCTATGAATATTTTTATATATGTTTTGTGACGGACAAACTTCCGAGTGTAACTACTGGTATCTTTAATAACAAATTAACAAAATCTATCTCGAAGATAAGTAAATTAAATCACAAACATTTTTTATATTCAGATTGACATTATTTAAACAATTTCAAATTATATGAAATAATTGACCAATTGACATCGATTCCAGTCGATTTAGAGTGCGGTTAAAAGCATACTATCAACTCAATGCTTTTTAAAGTTTTAAGCATAGCAAGAGCACAAAGGCCTTGTAGATCATTTACCCAATTTACTATTCCATACATAACCGCCTGTAATTTTGTGACTTTTGGGACACCCTTTATTTACTCACGCACTTACAATTTATATTATGCGCATTTACATTAATTGCAGCAGGCCAGGGTATATTAAAATAAAATAAACTGGTGTAATTAATTTGATCTCAATGTGTATTATCTTATAATTGAGGTTTACAAGTATGACTTTGCCGTTTGTTCAATGCGTATGGTTAGCGAACATGTTTTATCATAAAGAGCATATTTATCTATGGATTGATTTCAACGTTTAAGTTTTGACGCAGTAGTGGTTTAGTGGTTCCGTAGAAACTAACTGTTTCTTATATCTTTTGGGAATCGTGCCAAATCATATTACCAACTAATCAATATGAAGCGATCATATTTAAGCTAAACGATCAAAATATACTAAAGACACATTATATAGTGCGGTTTTTCCAATAAAACAATTCTTTCACTGGTGTTGTAAGGGCCAATGAATTAACGTTATAAACACTTGGTTAGGATATTTGATTTGATTTTTGAATGGCATGAAAAGATGCGATTTTCATGAATTGTCAAAAAAATGGGAAAAGGAAGTTGTAGCTAATTATAGGAAATTATATTCAATAAGTTATTTGAAGTTTTTCCCAAAATCAGCGCGTTTTTTTCAAGAAAATCGCAAAGTAAATACTTCCACAGTTCTACGCCAATAATAAATAAGTCGTTATTATTAAAAAAATATACATATACATTTTTCTGTACCCACAGCTAATTGTATTACTATTGCAACTATTTGGACCTTAATTTTCTCCCTTGGAAATGGTGATATAAAGTCAATTTTACCACTACTTTTGATTTTACGAAAAGAGTAACCTATTGAAATTGAGGAAAACACTTTGACTAAAATAAATTGAAGACATTTTTTGCTATAAGCGCAAAAAAACGGATGCCAACTAAATTAAGACCCTAATATATTATTATGCATAATCTTAATAGTTCGCGGTATAAGAGAATAAACAGGAAATTTTCAAAACAAATTATGAGACTAAATTATGCACAATTTATAATGTGTAAGTATTATTTATAAGTTATACGAGTACATGTACACAATATATGCGGTACTACTACATGTAAAAACATGAAATATATTTGTTTGCAGTTAATTATGTAATGCACTTCGATTTTACTTTTATCTATATTATAATAATACATTATAAATACAGAGGCACATACTTTGTAATTTGTATAATATCAATATATCGTTATTTATACATCGATAAAGTAATAAGACTTTATTTAAAAGAAAAAAAATTGTTATAAATTTTATAAATATAAAAAAAACGTTGCTATGTGGAGCTAAACCAAGCAGGCAAGAAACAACATAATAACTGATAAACGATACTTATTCCGGTTGTGTCTTTAGCGCGATCAAATTATATTCTTAAAATAGCATGGTTTTATATATAGTGTTTCTTCATGAAATTTGGACATCAGAGTCTTGGCGAAAGATCAAAGCTGCTATATTACTTATTATTATTGATATTTCAAAACGAGAAAACAGCACAATCTTGGCTTAGGGAGAAAGATTTTGAAGTCCCAGATTTCCATGTTTCTATGACTACAATTTCCCTTATCTTACGATATTTTCTTTATGGTACACATACACATTTTTTTTGGGAAATTTCGTAAGTGAGCACTTCTTCCAAGCTGGCTGTGTATAAGTAATGGAAAATACATTTAAATTTTAGTACCTCAATGACATATATATGACATTTTTTTAGTACTATATACCTTCCAAAATCAGTGAAAAAATGTATTTTATCTTGTACCGCATCATCCAACAATGGAAAATTTTGAAAACGGGAGAAAAAATTGCTTTTGATTGTGATGGTTTGCTTATTCGACAATTTATCATATGTGATTATACACAATGTTACGAATGATGGATTTGAAAGTAAATGATAAAGAACGAGTCACCCAGGTCAACCAACAAAATTTTAAAATAAAAGCGATCCATGCCAAACAAAACAAGAATCATGACAGAATCATTACATGTTACCCAACAAACTATGTCAAATCGTTTACACGAGCAATGGAATGTGGAATGTTTTAATGAATACAGATGGAGAATAGAAAATCACAGAGGCTTCAAAAAGAAAAGGAAGCTGAAAACACTTGCCGATGTAAAGTCTTAGTATACTTTACTCGTCAAATTCACCGGATTTTTCTCCAATATTTTTTAGATCGATGAAGAATCACCTGGTCGGGTAGCAATCTTCATGACTTTGGCCAACGCTCATGAAATGGCTTTATGAATTAATGGAATTTTATTGTTTTGGGGACGGCATCAATGTAAGTAAGGTGGGCGAAAGACGTAAAAAAAATGCATCAATACATTGCAAAATTCTAATCATTATTTTTTCACATTTATATTTGTTAATGGAGAACAACTTCGTTGTTATATTGTCTAAATTTCTTTCAAATATTATCTGATTTATTAATTTTCCAATTAATATTCAAATCTTTTATTTAAGATCAACAAATTCCATTGACAGACAGTTTCATTGATCGTGATTTGTCGGTAAGCGTGTCAAACAGAATTATGGAAACATGAAAATTAGTAAATTCAAAATTGATTGAACTATAAGGATTAAAAATTTTTAACTATTGGATGAAACAAGATTAATGTATTGACAGCTAATAATATTTCAGTCATTAAAACAGATTCGAAATCGATAATTACTTTGTGTCTGATTCGGCGGAAACGTTGTCAAAACCGTGTAAAATTTTAAGTATATTTGTATGTTTATCATAGTTCAAAATGTCAAGATAATCACAAATAAATGATCTCTACTAGCAATTTTATTGTGATCTGATATCTTTTTCATATCCAAATTTTCGTGTAAGATGTGATATGAACATTTGCCTGTTAACCATGTCGCAGCTATGCCGTTGTGCACTTACAATCAGCTATCGTTTAACATATAACATTATGGCTTTTGTCGATCATATTTAGTCAGTAATCACGTCTTTTATACAACTTTGTGGTGATGGTACGATCACTTTTATATTGTCTTATTCAGGTGGCCAGATACTAATTATTCAACTAATTATATAGTAAACGGTATATTAATTGCGTGCTTAGTTAATAAACAAGTACTTATTGTATCCCTTATTTTGTTTTTACTTTTAGTCGATTCTATGTATACTCTTGACATTTATAGTTTAAAAAAATATGAAAAATATCAAATACGTAATTAAAAAACATGTCATTTTTTAGAAAAAAATATATATATTTTAAATGGGTGCATCCATTCAATGCCAATCGAATAGTATCATCATCAATTCGAATATAGTTTTTATGACTAAATTATTAAATTAAATAATGTAAATTCACATGTGTGTAAAAATTGAATATGTTGTCATTATTAAATAATAAATTAAAAATGAATGTGAATAATGCTAAAGTAAATAAATAAATAAATAATAAATATAAAATGTGGTGACATAAATCGTCGAGACAAATAATATTGAATAGAATTTAACCTTTGCGCACAACATGAATTTTATAACAAACGGTGGAACAATATAATTAAATCGAACAAATATCAAATATAAATGGACTTCTATTGGTCCTTGCATCCATATAACTACTATTAAATACCAAATAATTATAACTCTTTTCGGCAATATATTGCCAGTCGATACACGGAATAAAGACTTATTTTATGAAAAGATATTTTATAATACGCTTATGCAACCAGTTATATTGGCGGCAATCATAAAGATAAACAGCATTAATTAAGATCATATCTCTAATTACACCAACGGGAAGAAAACTTCGATCATTATGACCGCCCCGCTATATAGAAAATAATAAGAAAACCAAAACCACCATTTAAATAGAAAGACAATATTTATGAAGTAGTTGAATGCCTTTATAAACTCATTCAGAGAGCGACGTGCTGGAATTCAACACAACCTATAGTGATTAGTGATCAAAAAACTAGAGGACTGTCCAATAACAAGAAGGTTGAATAAAGTCACAATGTATTATGAAAATTCCACTGGTATAAGAAGAAGATGAAATATATAATTTAATAAAAACACAATTTCAAATGGATCTGTCGATCAATAGGTTTGATAACATGAGTAAGATCGATGATTAAAATAATTCAAAATCACTATATTTTTCTATCGATATCAGTCAAACATTCGATAAAGCACCTTTCACGGTAAAATATCAGGAGTAAACACATCACTGTGATAAATCATCTATTCAGTTTCCATACTGTCTTGGAATTAATCTTATATTTAATGTTCAATATATATTATAGTGATCTTCCAACAATATACAGATATTGATAACATAAACTAATACCATATTGAGATTTAGAAAATCTTAGACAGTGGCAAGCAATTCAAATATTGATATTGATTCAAAAGATTTCAGTTACAAATTATAAGAATAATTTCGGGTGGTTTGGGAAAAAATTAAGTTATTCAACAAGATCTTCAAATGACTTGACTTGGCTTGGGATGGATTAAGAAAATTTTGTAGTATTAAATATATCAATAAAAACACTTACAAACCGCGCATCCGAACGGCAGTCTGGTGTATGAGAACAACCCAAAATGAAAACCATGCACAGATCGAAGATGTCTACCCTAATTTACATCAAATTTTGGAGAATGACTAACCGCAATTAATTGTCTTTTAGACATATTCAATATATAATACAAATCAATGATTATAACAATATTGACAATCGTAAAGGATTAGTCCAAGGAAGAGTATCGCCCGTTGAGCAAATCAAATGAAATTTTATAAAAATGTGACCACGGACATGCAAATTCAAGGATGTAACGAACCTATGGATTTGTTCGAGCAAGTACAATATGGAGGATCTAAGCGATAGATGGTTCATGGAAACGGTAGGGCAAAATAAGAAAGTGTCGTCGTAGGTAATCTAAACTATAGCGGTTAAGAAGTTGGTGTAAATTTTTACGTAGAAATCATGGTTTCTGAAATCATTTGAGATGGATTAGTTATAGTTCTAATTTAGAATTCAATAAAAAATTAACTATAATTATGTATTTATTTCCCACATTATTTTAAATTATTTTAAAAATAAAAAACATAAATATTGTTGGAATAAATCTTATAATAGCTCAATTAGACGTGTCGTTGTATATATGCGCGGTATAATAATAATAATGACTCAAATGCCGAAAGAGTATGTTTATTATTTATAACTTTGATATGGACTAGTAATAATATTAAAATAAAAGCCGATAGTATTTGTATTGGATTTGTGAAACTTATGTTCACATCAGCACATAAAAATAAAAACTTTATATTCATTTAAGAATTACCGCAACGCAATGCAAAATTATTATTTATGAGATGAAAACAAAATGAAACGCTGCAACAATAAAAAATTCTGAACAAAATATTTAATATATCATCATCACGATCATATTATGTCAAGGAATAATGAAAAATTGATCTTGTAAGAGTTTTATTTTTGAATTTATTAAATTGTAAATTAAAAAATAATTAATATTATATTTATTTTATAAATTTCAGAACGTTTTTTACTTTTCGTATTCTTTTTTAATTAAAAATCAATTATTTATTTGTTTATTGAATTTATTATTATTATGTCGTTTTTTTCATTTAACAAACATATTTTATGTGAATTGTTGTGAGCGAGTCCTGTCCGGTGTCTCTGTATAGGATATTCATAAGATGTGTGTTATAGAAGTAAACGTAATAATACTTAAAATTGTACCTAAGGCTGCGGTATTTCGTAGTAATGTTTTATTGTTTAAATACAAATAAATTTTTATGTTTTTGTTGTTTGTAGCTTTGTGTGTTGTCCTGCATATCAAAGAAAACATTATTTCAATTATTCGTATATTTATTTTAATCTTATATAGGGTACTGGGAGTAAATGTTGTCTGTCTTAGATTAATTAACAATATAGAAAAGTCGCATGCGCTAACAAATTTTCATGAAAACAACACCTCCACATTCTATAACATTTTATAAATACCCATTTTAATTCATGATAATATTTCAAATCAGAAAATGTCCGCTCTTCTTAAATCCCTGTGTCAAAATAGTGATTTAGCTTTAAAAATCCACCGTATCGACGTCACAATAAAAAACAATTTAAAATATCATTTCCTATATAAAATTTTCTGCTCCTTTAGAATCTGAGCTAAAAATTAGAGGTATCCATTTTAAAAAATACGATTTCAAACGACCCTGAAGGTTAAGATCAAGTATAAATTCAGATGTACCGCATCGAAAGCAACAACTTTAGTTTAGTATCATATTTTTGTATCTGGCGTATTTATTTTCGAGATATTTGTATCTCTCGATTAAATTAGGCCACCTGTATTTTATAATTTTGCTATCTGTTATTGATTTGAAAATGATTCTGAGTAATTACTACTCTTGGTATTTACGATACAATAATTATATGGCATAGTCAAAACCATATTCATCACGATCAAAATGGATCTATTTTGCCATCGTATTGCTTAATCACTTAAACCCAGGAATGGTATAATTCCTTAACAAACTGATGTGATACCGTTAAATAAAATTTTCCAATAATCTCCCTTTCTAGAAGTTTATTTATGTTCACGTTTTTAAACCACTGGTGAATCTGTAGAACCGGACACCTAGCTATATTAAGTTTTCTATGATCTTTTAATCCTCTCTATTTCCAGCGGTTTTCTTTATCGAATATTTCCATTTTAAACAAATGGTAGTTTGTACTTTCAATTTTGTATTGTGTTGTCGTATGGCTAAGGCTAATTTTTTGCAGTGTCCTTTGATGTATGGTTGTTTGTCCATATCCAAATTGAATTCCTAATATATTATCTTCCTTAATAAATCCAATGAGAGGGCCTTTACGACCCTCTTGCTCTGCGAAACCCAAACAATGTTTTATTTGGTTACTTATTATATTCTATTCAAACCAGACAGTAGCAGGTTCACATTTTAATGCACCCACTGGACAAAACTTTCTCATATATAGATAACGGAGTGCGAAACAAAGTGTGAAATGACGCATTCTTTAATTTTTATTTTTTGTACTTGAGTTTAATCCTGCGTTTATACTATCTGCCCATTCTAAAATTTAATATGGACTTAATTTAATTGATTTAGAAGTGGTGGTAGTGATATTCCTGATAAAGAACACTGTGGTGATCCGAAAAAGTTCCAAGACGATGGATTGCAAGGCGTTATTAGACGAAGACTGAACTCAAATACAGGAATAACTTGGAAATAAGTTAGAAATTAGTGAATCTGTTGTTTTCATACGTTTCCACAGCATAGAAAAAATTCTTAAAGAATGGAAATGAAATTGAATAAATTTCATTAAAAATTGTTGAAAATAGACCAGCAATAGCGAATAATAGAAGCAAAGTGATTGTTACACATTTTCAAAATGTATAGTTGTTTGGATCGCTTCAAATCCGACCGCGTTTTTTCCACACGGTATATCGCCAAATTGCCAGAAGAATGGAAAATATTTATAATAATTTGTTATAATAATAATAATGTTTTGTTTCCTCTAAAAAAGTGTGCGGCGGAAATACTTTCAAACACCTAATACATTCTTTTTCTATAGTATTTTTAAAAAGTAAAATATATTCACAATCACAATCACAATTTGGGTATTGTGATAATTCCTCACTCTATATACCAATTCTGTGATATTAAACCAGTATTTGTGCATAGTTCTGTTAACACTTTTTCACTAAAATTATTCTTAAATTGAAAGTCTTACCGACTGACTATATACTCAACTATGGAATGGTTGTAGCATAATGTTCTATCTACCCTATTGAGTAGTTTTTAACAAGATATCGAAGTGAATTTATTTTAAATTTATATAAGTTTGGAAAAAAAATGAAAATAAAATAATAATTGCATTTAACGATGTGCTTATGATTGAAATATTGCCCTTTGGGTATTTTTAAAATATCGTTCAAACAAAATCGTTCATAATATTATAATCATTCAATTTAATTTTTATATATTTATACTTTTATATTTATTTTTATATGCAACTAATAAATGTAAGATGTGTACAACAAAAATGCCATCAAATGAATATTGTTAAAATCGCACGCCGCCAACTATATATGCGTTTAATTCTCTTCTCATACAAAAACCAGATATATTTATAATAATATGCAAAATAGATGTTAAATACAGTGCTTTTACTTCTTATTATTACATACATTATACACCGATAAATACATAGAAATACATACTATTATTATTACATTTGCATATGCGCGACGTTATGTTGTTGTTTTATTTAATAAAAAGGTTATTATTATAGTTATTTATTTTACATTTTATAAGACACATTATATTGAATTGAATATTGAGACTCTGGATCTATATATACCCAGCTAACACAATGGTAAAATAAAAGGTACTTACCATATGCGGTAATGCATTGAGAAACTATTCACACACAAACACACACACAAAATGAACCACTTCAAAATTAAGTCCTACACAAGGAATTTATTCAGAATGCAAATCCTTTTAGAAATGGATTGTCAAACTATATTATTTCTATGGTATTCATTCTGAATGGATTCTGTGTAAATTACTGGGTGGCATGAGTTAGTTCAGAATGTATTATAGATTCATATCAATTTACAAAAATAACTATTATTACAATTCTCTTCTTCTTTCACAACTCGTTTGCAGAAAGAATTATTTATTATTATTTGGAGTACTAACTCGTGTAAATTGTGTCATTTACTAGAGTAGATATTACCGTTCTGGATGCAGTCTATCTAAGGGAACTTATATTCATTCTATATAATCGAATTCAGATGACTTCCATGTGGAAGTCAGGAAGTACTTTTCAAAAGATTTCAGAATAGGTTCCGCAGTATATATAGTTTGCTCTAATTCTCGGTAAGTATTTCAAAATGAATTCGGATGTCACATTTTTGGCTAACTGGGTGCTCTATATTGAAGTCAATTAAATTGATTTTAAAAGAATAAATGCACTATTGATGATGATTGTATACTATTACAAATATAAATAAATATATAGTTTAGTTACATATTATTTAGTTAAGTGTACTCGTTACTCGTTTTAACGTATTATTAAAAAAAGAGTCTACTATTAATTAATAGAATTAAAATAAAAAAACATTCTTATAATTTAATATACATTTTTATATTTTTTAAAATATTTCTATTCTGTTTTGAATATACAGGTAAACCTCACGCCTACAACGCAGCAGTAGATATACGCTCCCATAGTGAAAAGGCCATGGCTAAAAAAGCAATTCCAATTGAAAACATTACGACTGGATGTGCAAGCTGAATAAAACATTAATATGTCCATCGTATTAATGTGTGGATCAAAGGTATGGTGCATTACACACAATCAGGAGCAATTACTTCAGGTTTTTGAACGAAAGATACTCCGTGACATATTCGATACCATTAAAGAATATAAAATGGTTGAAGATGAAGAAACAATTTTGATATAGACAAGGTGTATACAGTGAACCAAATATTGTCAAAACAATTAAAATCAATAGATTAAGATGGGTTGAACACGTATTATTATATCCAGAGGGAAGTAACAGAGCCGAAAGACATAAGGCTAGATGCAGTGAACTTTAATATTAAGATCCGGGATTGAAAGACGTTATAGCTACTGATAGGTGAGGTTGGAGAAGCTTGTTGGAGAAAACCTTTTCTGCGTTTTTAATGCCATGGAGTAAATAAGTAAGTAAACATATATAGAAAACATAAGTTTAAATAGTCATCCGTGTCACTATACTTAAGATTTGATTTGGTCGTGATCGTTTTCTTGGCGTTATTTCAAATTCGGAGTTTGCATCAGCACTTCCAATTACCATATATAGGTTTAAAAAAAATCTTTTATTAAGGATTGTTTGCTTTTCCTTATTGCACATCTTCTTTACACTTCCTGCAATATAGGCAGATAAGCAATATTGACTTTCTCCGTTAGAGGATCGTTGTCAATAAAGTAGCATTCCAATTGCTTCGCGCTATATCTAAATCTTTTTTAATACTATTTAGGTGAAATTTATGTTTTCTTATTTCGAAGAATGGTCAGAGGAAGCCTTGATTTGATGTGATTTATAAATGGGGAATTAATTCCGGCACTTAAACCAAGAAAAATTCATTGTGCTCTCCCTGTGAGTTAATCCTCGATAAGTGTCTATGGTTTCATCAGACATGAAGAGATGTATTTTATTTATTATCCGTATGATTTTTTTGACTCAATCGTAGATATTTCAGCAATGATAATGACAATCTACTTTGTTCAGCATATACGAACTTTTACCATGTAGCAAATATTTATTTGAGTTAATTTAATGAACTGTAATGAGTTAGCCACATTTATAAGCATGCACACATTCTTAACTACACTTGAATGGTAATAGCGATGTCATTATCTCCATCATTGTTTTTCTCTGACAACCAATTTGAGCTAGTAATGGAGTCACTGTCACCAGAAGTTATTAGATTTGTGACAGTGAGATTCGCAACAAATCCAATCGCTATTACTCCACATCTTTTCTTTTGGTGTGTCTACTTCACCTGTTTGATGGAATGGCTTATACTGTAAAGAAAAGTTATCCAACAATACATATGAATTTTTTACAACTTCAGAAAAGGTATCTGAGTCTGTATTTTTGACCTGAACCCTTGTACATTCTGGTTCTGGCTTACCATGATTCATGCCGTCACTTTGTAAATTATATAACAGAGACAGAAATTGTTACTTTTTATTTAGTCTAATGACTTAGAAACAATTCCACAAACGAAATGCTGACTACCTGGTTTGTGCACTTTTCTGCCACATACTCTCCATTTATCCTCGATTAATCCTGGATTTTTTCTACGGAGCCTTGTCAAAATAATATCGTTCGTTGTTACATTTGTTGAACCCGTGACGTTAAATGAAATTCTTTCCGGTTTATGAAATTTGTCGAAATCAACACACTTGCGTTTATTCCCAAAGTATACCAAGTTGCGTTACTGTAGAGTTGAGCCACTCTCTCTATCTCTCTCAATCGAATTTCCTTGATCAAGTTCACATATTCCTTTTGATCACCACGAATAAGATGGTAAATATACACGGAGGAAGCCTTACATGGTGTTGTTTCGTTTATTTGTGTAATCAAATCAGCTTCGTTTATTACATCATCAATACAACTGTCATAAATTGTTATTTCATTGAATCTCCATCGCCTTCTACTGCGTGTGGACAAGTCTTATACTACATTCATCTTGAATTAGTTCACCATCATTTTCCATACTAATCATATCCATAGCGCTTTCCAGCAACGATTTAACAACTCCTTCAGTGACGAACCAATAATTTTAAAGCAATTCAAAATTGAGCAATGTTTCCAAACCTTGCTTACCGTATTTTCTGCAGAATCTATATTCTCTAAAATTAATTAAAAAAAATCATTATCTGGACCGCGTTGTAAGAGATTTACCCACATTATTCGTTCTACATTGTAAGAGAGATTTACCTGTACGTAATTATAAAATAGTATAAATTTTACATTCATCTTGAACTAGTTCACCATCATTTTCCATACTAATCATATCCATAGCGCTTTCCAGCAACGATTTAACAACTCCTTAAGTGACGAACCAATAATTTTAAAGCAATTCAAAATTGAGCAATGTTTCCAAACCTCGCTGACCGTATTTTCTGCAGAATCTAAATTCTCTAAAATTAATTAAAAAAAAATCATTATCTGGACCGCGTTGTAAGAGATTTACCCACATTATTCGTACTACATTGTAAGAGAGATTTACCTGTACGTAATTATAAAATAGTATAAATTTTATTCTTCGCCATTTACAGATCTAAATATTCTTCATTCAAATAACAAATAGAAAATATAAGAACCATTGAGAACCCAGTTTTTTTTTTGACTAATATAAAATTTATTTATGTACAAATTTCAATTGCACAAAATAAAATGTATTCTAAAATAATAATAATAATAATAAAATAAATAATCCGTGGGGTCCTGGTTACATGACGATTACAACCTGCTGTACATGACTTGAAGGTCTAAATAAATAAATATATGTATAAAAGTTTAAATAAATAAATAAATAAATAAAATACACTAAAAATTTATTGTAACACTAACGAACACAACATCACATGAATTAATTTTAAATTTGTTATGCTTTTCCGTGTTTGAATTTTACGATGAATTATTATTTGTATATTTAATTTCTTCTTTCTTGCCATTGCTACAATAAATACAAATATACAAGAGCAGAGCTGGGTACCATTAAGTTTTGTTACAAATATAAAAATGTTAATGTATATATTATTAACTGAACATATATTCTATCTGCATTGCATTTGATTTTCAAGAATATATGGTTTTTTATACCTTAGTTTGCACAGGGTGTTCGTCGCCGAGAAGGTTTTCTGCTTTTTTTTTTTTTGGTATCTGTTTTGGTCAACAAGAATTTTAATAGTACATTTTTTGACAGTCATGATGTACATAGATTTGGAAAAATACTCGATAAACATACGTAAAAATATTTTATCAAAGTCGTTTATTGAATTATTGTGCGATGACTAGAAAATTAAACGTGTTGGGTACAAATAATGTAACCATCAAAACCCATTCCACTATTTATTATTTCGTGAACGCTTTTGAAGAAAGAGATTCTATAGCAGATAATCACAAACCCAGGCTATAACGTATACAAGAAGATCAACTGAAAACATTGCTGGAAGTGTTCAAACGAATTCATCAATCCTATTTCGATACCGTGTGTCCAATAAATTCGACCTAAGAGAATAACTTATTAATTATATGCATAAAGATTTGTAGTTGTGGCCAAATAAAATTCAGTTAGAACAAGAACTATTCCCAACGCCAAACATATGCCAAATATGATGTTATAGTTTGGTCATGATACCACTAATTTTCATGAAAAAATCATAATGAGAGATGAGCTGCATTATCATTTAAATGGATACATTAGTAAATAAAATAGTCAGTTCTGGTCAACAGAAAATCATTGAATTATTCATCAGTCACATTTGTATCCATTAAAAGTGACAGTATACATAATGAAATTAAACACATTTTGTACAAATTCTATCATAAATTGTCGTAAACACTGAATTTTAACTTCATAAATACACCAGAAAGAAATTGTAGAACTACCACTGCCTGAAGATTAAACACATCTTGTACAAACTCTATCTTAAATTGTCTCAAACACTGAATTTTAACTTTTTAAATAAACCAGAAAGAAATTCTAAAACTACTATTGCTTGAAGGTTAAACTGTTATTGGATAACGCTATCGTAAATTCATTGATAACTTTTTGACACCACAATTGAATGCTTTGAGCTTGATTAACATGTGATGCAACTTCACATACCGCCAATGTTATAGAATTGAATTACTGACACATTTCTTTCCACAACATATTATCTCAATGAATTGTGTTGTGTCGATTGTCTTCCTCAGTCGTCAAATTTAACCGGCACCGAACTTCCTTTTGTG
This sequence comes from Bibio marci, assembly GCA_910594885.2. NCBI lineage: Eukaryota > Metazoa > Arthropoda > Insecta > Diptera > Bibionidae > Bibio > Bibio marci. Next base: position 13,264,013 of record OU343116.1, on the reverse strand, counting down.
CGTGAATATCCAAAGAGCAAGGTTTATATTAACAAACCAGAAACACTTCAGCAATTTAAAAAAATAAGATTCGCAATTAATGAAATACAAGTTGAAATTTGTGAAAATGTTCACCACAAAGTGTTATAAAAAGTACTAGCGCATTTGTCGGGCTAACAGAAACGAACAATTATAACTGACATTATCTTTTGTACTTATTACCCATAAGGTTATACAAAAATAAAGTAGTTGTAAACCTTGCCGGTGAACACTCTGTCTATAAATATATATGTTTTGTTAATAATAATAAAGTATATATGAGCGGAATGTTATTGAAATCAATGTAGTGTGTAAAAATTATCATTATTAGATTTGAAATATTTATAAATAAAATGAGCGGATAGGAATAAATAATAATTTATGGATAGACTAAATTGAGGTGAAAAGTTTACTAGTTCAATAATAATTTATAATATAATAATTATAAAAAAATAAAAATATTTATGAATCAAGATTTTCATTTTATCCGTGTTATTTACAATATTTGAAATGCTTCTCAATGGATTATCATAAATTCTTACAAATATGCATTTAATGTATTAGTGTGTTGAAGTATATTTGTATAAAATCAATGTTAAAACAAATTAATTAACTATATATTATTTCCAAATTTTAGGTACACAACACACAAAGGCGTCCCATGGATATATGTATGGTATATATAGGATAACAGCACATACAGAATATCACTAGGATGTCCTTTTTTAACGTTTCGTAAGGATATCATACGGCCGATACCATAATGCCCATCTGGCGTGTCATACAGATGCACAACATGAAAACATCTCACGAATGTATGTATTTGATATTTCTAGCATAATAATGGATATCTTTTTGAAATTTTTGAATGATCACCGATATTTTAATATAAATTTTTGTTGTTGCAGAAAACAACGCATCACAAAAAAATTGCTGTGTTGTGCCTGGAAATTTTACACTTAAATATGTAAAACATTCAGGTCGTCCAGGTGAGGTGAATGACGACCAAATTAAAGCAATGATCGATGCAGTTCGTCATAGTACAACACGCGATGTTGCAGAAAAGCTTATTGTATCACATACATGCATTGAAAAGCGTTTAACTTAAAGAAATTCAATTAACACACAACGCATTTGCATCAGTGATTTGCTTATGAAACATAACGAAAATAATCCATTTTTGAAACTGGATTGATAACTGGCAATGAAATATGGATTATATACAATAATATTGTAAATGGAAAAAGATCGTGGAGCAAACAAGATGAAATAGCGCAAACAACATCTAAATGAAGCTGATATTCATCAAATATGTTATTAGTTTGATGGGATTACAAAAGCATGGTCTATTTTGAACTGCTATCAAATGATCATCTAACAACTAACCAAACTAATCAATTCGATTCAAATGATCAATTCAGCGACCATACTTGGCAAATCGAAAAAGGTTGTGGTGTCACGATGACAACGCAAGGCCACGCACAACTTTGGTCAATAGTCAAAACTGATTGAAGTTGGTTTGCGATGTGATGTCAAATCCACCATAAAATGCGGGCCTAAAGCAGCACCATCAGCTTACCATTTTTTTTTTCAAAGTTTACAAAACTTCTTGAACGATAAGAATTTCAATAATCATGATAACGATGTCAAAACACAGTTATTAGTTCAGTTTTTTGCTGATAAGCACCAGAAGTTTTATATGATCATGGAATTATATTATTATGCTGCCTGAAAGAAAACAAAGATTCATTGAATAAAGTAGACAATTCAATATTTTATAAATATTATTTCATTTTATGAAAAAATAGTGTTAAATGTTTTCATTAAAAAAATGAAGCAATTATTTACAATTAGTTATCAACCCAATATAGTAAGGGTAACATTGTTTATATATTTTAAGTTTTTACAAGGGTTGATACTCTGCCTAGGCATATTATCGGAGTTCTATCGCGACTTTATCAAACATTGTTTTATATATAATCATACTCCTCCATAGTTATTACATTAAAGGTGATTACTTCCGCATAGTGATTATTTCATGGAACCCTGAAGTGTCATGTATACTTACCTCGTCAGCGTGATCTACCCTGAATGTTATCTGCATATTTACAATAAATTACCTCTCTGTGATAGTGATAGTTTATTTGTTTGCCCTTAGAAACAAAACGTATTTCTCAAAATTTAACATAATTTAATTAACAAGGGGGGGGGGGGGGGAGGTTATAAATGGGAATCTGAAAATTACTAAACCTGATAATGTATCTTGGACCTCAAGTGAAGCAAAATTAATGAAAATTCGTTTAAATAAAAAATTAGAAAACTACCAGGAACTTTATTATTATATGATAATATCACTATCGACTTTAATATGAATATAATTTTATAATGGGATTATATGAACAATTTCCATGAAGTTGTAAAATAATTATACAGACAGAAGCGGATTCAGTAACAGATTACAAACACCTTTACACCTTTGGTCAATTCTCATCCAATTTTTATCTAATTTGGTATATGTACGATGAGAATGGTATTATAAGAACAATTTTTTTATAAATAGAAAGACACAGGAGAGCCTCCACAAATAAATTCTATGAGCCTGGATAATTTTGCCATTTTTGAACAAAATTTTGATCGAATTTATAGTTTGCATATATTGAGAATGAGAATGTGTGAACAAATTTCATTAAGTTTATAAAAAATTGTATTCGGAGCAAATGCCGAAATCCAGGATAATTTAACCATTTGTCATTCATTTTTTATCTAAAAGTTTCTACGTATAATGCAGGATAATATATGAATAGTAATCTACTGAACTTCTGAACAATCGATACTCTGATGGGCAATTTTATGCATCGCAGATTCTATAAATTTTAAAAATTGACAATAATTCTTATCTGATTTTGAAAAAATTTTGTAGATAACTTAAGAATGGTGGTATAGTATAAAGCGTGGCTTAAGAAATTTATTATGGAAACCTACGAACTACATTTCTCATCCAATTTGTATGTAATAGATTGATGAGAATGGTACTATATATAAACAATTTTTAAGAACTTTCAATAGAAAATAATACCCAGAACAGGTTTCAGGAATCGATCCGCCTCTCAACTATATCAAATTACCGGCCTATTATTATAATTAATATTATTAGGTAAGTCCAATATTTACGATTTTAATCATCTAATTTCGTTGGTTTATACCATAAGCGGCCACAATCTAAACTAAAAAAAACATATATACCATAATTTTCTAACTTTGTAATGAAAAGGATTCAATTTTCCCTTTAAATTTAGGCCGCCAATTTTTGGCTACGATCATGTTTTCATAAGCGAAATATGGAGGTAGGGGGGGTTGAGAAGACCATATAATATAATATATAAACGTTATAATTCTAGGAATCGAATATATTTGCATATTTTTTAATAACATACTTCACCAGATGGATTTTACACGATCATATGCGTATGCAGTACACAGGTAGGTGGTGTGTTTGTGTGTGTGTGTGTGTGTGTGTGATGTTTCTTATATATTTTTTAACATAAAATAAATAAATAAACTAAAATTTTAAATTATTTACTTTTTTCTTGTCATATAACGACGTACACACAACAACATTCGCGAGTATTTATAAAAATAACATAATATAAATTTAAAAACGAAGAACTCTCTGTGTTTTAAATTTTATAAAAGTAAATATTTATAAACATTTGCATATTATCATTGCAGATATCAATAGAAATGCAAATTTTTTTCATTCGCAACCAATAGTATAATAAAATATATATCCACCGCACGTCACGTCAGGTAATAAAATTTAAAAGTATGTGCCTTTTTATTTTTTTTATTCCACTCTAATGTTTAAGCAAATAAAAGAAAAGAAAATGATCATTTATAAATTACATTTAAAATAAAAAAATAAAATAATATCTATATATAAAAAAAATACAAATTTAAATAATTTATTTAAAAATAAAATAAATACGTGTGTAAGTACATACACACACACACAACAAACACAGCATCTTTTGATCACACGAAATTTCAATAAGAAAAAGCACAATCAAATTGTTGCCGCGTATAAGCCAAACACAGAAAAAACGAAAAGTTTTATAATATTTGAGCACGCGTCCAAATGTCTTAAATTAATAATAAACGACCGGAAATAGAAATTATTTCTTCTATGTATATTCTCTTATGGAGTGTTTATCTCTCCTTGGCTTAGTGCATGCCAGAATACTTGTTTATATGTGTTCATATGCGCTACATTATATTGATGATACTCGTGAAAACATATCACAACAGAAAAATTTAATTGTTTACCTTCAGAAAAATTATAGAAAGCTCGCCATAATACGCAGATAATACTAATAGGATGAGTATAACCACAACTAACTCTATATTTTACTCTATAATAATATAGTAATTTATATATACACAAACACACACACAAGCACACGAGATACAGCCTATAATATAAGAATAATAAGAAGAAATATGATCATTGAGATATAAAAAGACAAAAAAAGACATAGTACATTGAAGAAATAAAATAAAAAATTGTTAATAAACATAAAAGTGGTCAAAGACCATCGAATCTCATTCATCGTATTCATACTTTGGCGATCATTCCATTTATTCTGTTTGCCTACAGTAGATTCCGCCGAGCATATATGCGAGTTCATTTGATTTTACGTGAATTATGGTATTCTGACATATTCGATTTAAAGAAAATGCCAGTTATATATATATGATCTCAGGAACAGCAAATGAGGTGAATGCGAATGGTTGTACCTTCTAATCGATATTTTGATAATGGATTCTTAGAAGTGTGAATTTAGAACGTTTATCTTGTGATCGTGGATGTTTCGAGGTTCGCCTGGGTCTACCCATTAATTGTTGGTTTAAGGATTATTAAAGTAGATCCACTTTTTATCGACAGTTAAAATATATTGCAGAAAACTCTTTCTTTATTTGTAGACAAGTAGCATGATTTTCGTATCTGCGTTCGCAATGACATATTTCGTAGATTCGTGTGTGATGTTAGCCTTCTGTTTGGTTCGTTCCCAAAACAGCTGTTTTATAAGCTTGGAGGTGGGCGTTAACTGAACCTTACATACATCTGTGATTAACCCTTCAAAGTTATTGTACCGAGAACTATATGGAACACTTAGTAGATATAATTGTGCTGCTGTAGTCCATCAAGCACTAAAAAACTAAAGTTAATTATATATTGGAAAAGAACGGATTTTAACGAAACATTCCATCGAAAGGAAATGTACAATTCGTCAAGGAAATGTACAAAGCACAATTGATAGGCTCAAACGCCAGAATAGATCTATTTATATTATATCATATATCTGATTTTGATTGAATTTAATGTGTGTCAAATGGAATTGGTCAGAAAGTTCTGGAAAATTGATTAACAGTGACTTTGTGTTAAAGTTTTTGATTCATTTAAAATTGCATAACTATTAAAATAATTAGATTACAGAAACATTTAATACATATCGAGCACGTGAATAATGAACTATAGAGGATCACATTTTCGGGTTGCATGTATCTGTGTCATCCGTGCTGTTCCTGATATGGAATAAACCTATTATTTCCGTTAATGTCTGCGACATAAAATCAAATGAATTCATCGGCGAATCTACTGTATACTATCGATGGTTCTATGCTCATATAAACGTTATACATATTATTATAAATTATAAGAATTGTATGGCAGCGTATTACAGCATCCCATCATCAGACATATCCACAACAATCAACTATATTTTGTATATTATAGTTAGATTTATAAAGTTATATATGAAAAATATAATGTAATATGAAATCATTCCTCTCATATCTCAACAAATATTATAAAAATAATAATAATAATAATAATAGTGAATGAAAAGACAAAATGAACAAAAATAATAAATTGAAGAAGAAATCTAAGAGTCGACAACAACAACAACAACAACACTTGCTGCTATAACAACAAATAAATAAAATTTCTTATTATTATAAATTTTTTATGTTTATATTTATTTTTTTTTGTAATATATGCAAGAAATAAGAATAATAAGGCACAAACAATAAATATTCTCGTACACACACAAATCCATATAAAATAAGGCGAGGCTGAGGTACGATTTAATGTTAAGGTCTTAAGGTGTAATATATTATATAAAAAAGAATTAACAAAATAATACAAAAAAATAACAACATCAAAAATAAATATAAAGTAACAACAAAACAGTTGGAAAAAAAAAAACTAAAAATAAAAGATGAAAATAAATAAATAAATAAAAACCAGGGTGAGTCTCCTCTTCCGTTAAGCTAAGTGAATATTATATTCTTAAAAAAAATAAAATAATAAAGATTTCTTCTTATTCTCGGATTTCTTACATTTGTTCTTAAATTAATAAAATATTATTGTGATAATTTTCATTTGAATTTTTATTAAAATAAAATGTTAATAATAATAACTTCGATTCATGTGTGTGTGTCTGTGTGTGTATGTATGTGTAGATTCATCCTTAATATTCGTAAGTATTATAACGCTATTAAAATAATTTCTACAAATTCGTCTAATATTTATAAGGATTATTTTTTATGAAACTTCTTTGAAAAACATTACAGTTAAAAAAAAAAAAAATTTCATTTTCAATTTTGGAATCTTCACAATTTTAACTAGAAATTTGGAAAAGAATAGTGGAAAAAAATTTGGAAAAGAATAGTGTCTGGATATGATGCTCTCCTAATACAATTACTTGACAATGATATGAAATATTGGTTTTTTAAATATTAAATACCCTAGAATTGAATTTGAAAAAAACTATACTGCCCGGATCTTATACTCTCCTGATACAATTTCTTGAAAATGAACTGAAATATTGGTTTTTCCGATCGTTAATAAACTAGAATTAAATTTGGAAATGATTACTGCCTGAATATTATGACCTCCTGCTACAATAACTTCAAAATGATATGAAATATTAGTTTTTTTTTTAAATACACTAAAATTAAAATTGATGAAGACTGCTTACTGCCTGGATATTATGCACTCCTGATACAACAACTTAAAAATTGTATGAAATATGCTTCCGAGTATGTCAACCTGTGATTTAGTAGAATGTGTATAGGCATATTTGACCGACTTCAAGACTGAATTTTCCTAATTTTCCACCGGATTCTTGTTGGCACGTTGACCCCAGATCGTTTGCACCTGTTTCCAGCCATATTTTTTTTTACTACTTTTTCGCATGTTTTTTGTTTTTCATTTTTGACCCACTTAGAGGCGGAATTTTCGAAAAATCTCAACGGATTCTTGTTGGGACGATGACCCCGCGTCGTTTAAGCCATAGTTTATTTTTGACCTGATTTTCACATGTTTTTTGTTTTGCCAATTTGACCCACTTAGAGGCGGAATTTTGGAGAAATTCCACCGGATTCTTGTTCAGACGATGACCCCGCGTCTTTTAAGCCTATTTCCGACCCTATTTTTTGGGACTTTTTTGACCTTCAAAAGTGTGGGTTATAACCTCATGCCGAAAAAATTTTTTTGCCCGTAGGACCTTCAGATTTTCAGGGATTGTAGAGCTCGGAAAAAAAACAGGTTCTGTCGACCCCTTTGCCGGATTTCCCTCGGGGGGCGGAGCTATGGAGCTTTGAAAGTACCAAATGGGTCACTTTTGGACCTCTATAACTCCGCAAATACTCAATATTTCGCGACGAGTTTCTCACCAGGGATAGTCTTCTTTAAGGGCTACAAATTATATTATGGGGGTGACTTTCTATCTATAAGGGTTTTCCATCTAGGGGTGCCCAAATATCGGAAAAGCGCATGCAGACCAATATTCCGAGTACTGGAAAGTCGGGAAATATTGGACTTTTCAAAAATCTAATGATGCAGAAATGTAGAGGAAAGTCTAAAGTTTATCCTCAGATTTTTTTTGGAATTTTCCAGTGGAAAATACGGATTTTCCAGGAACAACGAAAAACATCGATTTTTTCATGTTTTAAAATGGAAATTTCCCGGCTTTCCCAATGGAATTTCCCGGTGCCCTATTTATCACAGATAGTAGACTATATGCCACGTCTTTTAAGCCCCACCTCAACTCTTTAAGTCTAACGGTTTTCTCACAATGACCGCCCAAAGTTAGGCTTACATGAAAATTTCAAAATCTTAAATCGGTCATAAGTCGACCAATAGATTTTTCACGGAAAAAGTCCAGAAGCTTTGTTGTGCGCCCAAAGATCCTCTACAAGATGGCTGTAACAAAAATTGGCTAACTAATAAATTTTTTTCGAAATCATCCAAAACCTGGTTTTCAGATTTTCCGGGAATTTTCTCCAGCCCAAAGTTGATGACTTACAGATGTCTTATAGCCATAAATGGATTTAGATGGTAAATGTACTGAGGGAGTGGTACTGAAAATGTTTCTTAACTATTACAGTTTTCCCGGAATTTCCCGATCAAAATTAAAATTTTCCGGATTTTCCCGAAAATTTCCAGATGTCTTCGCTAGAATATTAGAAACATTTTTTACCACTAGAGGACCCGAATCTATTTACGGGTTTTCCCGGAATTTTCATATAACGGTTTCATATGCATGGTGAAAATTCCCTGTTTTTATGATACCAAAAGTTAGGTAATTTAATTACCTATCATTTGATATCTATCTCAATCTCCTACCTCTTCAAACGGCTGAGCTATAGTGTTTTTTAATAAACTAAAGGCAAGGTGAAAAGTCCCTGTTTTTATGTTACCAAAAGTTAGATAATTTAATTACCTATCATTTGATACCCATCCCACCCGCCCACCACTTCAAACGGCTGAGTTATAGGGTTTTTAAAAATAATACACTTATAAGAAAATATCATTTGCACCCACTTACAGGCGGAATTTTCCAAATTTTCCACCGGATTCTTCTTGGGACGATGACCCCGCGTCGTTTAAGCCATAGTTTATTTTTGACCTGTTTTTCACATGTTTTTTGTTTTGCCAATTTGACCCACTTAGAGGCGGAATTTTGGAGAAATTCCACCGGATTCTTGTTCAGACGATGACCCCGCGTCTTTTAAGCCTATTTCCAGTCCTATTTTTTTGGACTTTTTTGACCCCCAAAAGTGTGGGTTATAACCCACTGCCGAAAAAATTTTTTTGCCCGTAGGACCTTCAGATTTTCAGGGATTGTAGAGCTCGGAAAAAAAACAGGTTCTGTCGACCCCTTTGCCGGATTTCCCTCGGGGGGCGGAGCTATGGAGCTTTGAAAGTACCAAATGGGTCACTTTTGGACCTCTATAACTCCGCAAATACTCAATATTTCGCGACGAGTTTCTCACCAGGGATAGTCTTCTTCAAGGGCTACAAATTATATTATGGGGGTGACTTTCTATCTATAAGGGTTTTCCATCTAGGGGTGCCCAAATATCGGAAAAGCGCATGCAGACCAATATTCCGAGTACTGGAAAGTCGGGAAATATTGGACTTTTCAAAAATCTAATGATGCAGAAATGTAGAGGAAAGTCTAAAGTTTATCCTCAGATTTTTTTTGGAATTTTCCAGTGGAAAATACGGATTTTCCAGGAACAACGAAAAACATCGATTTTTTCATGTTTTAAAATGGGGATTTCCCGGCTTTCCCAATGGAATTTCCCGGTGCCCTATTTATCACAGATAGTAGACTATATGCCATGTCTTTTAAGCCCCACCTCAACTCCTTAAGTCTAACCGTTTTCCCACAATGGCCGCCCAAAGTTAGGCTTACACGAAAATTTCAAAATCTTAAATCGGTCATAAGTCGACCAATAGATTTTTCACGGAAAAAGTCCAGAAGCTTTGTTGTGCGCCCAAAGATCCTCTACAAGTTGGCTGTAACAAAAATTAGCTAACACATAAATTTTTTTTGAAACCATCCAAAACCTGGTTTTCAGATTTTCCGGGAATTTTCTCCAGCCCAAAGTTGATGACTTACAGATGTCTTATAGCCATAAATGGATTTAGATGGTAAATGTACTGAGGGAGTGGTACTGAAAATGTTTCTTAACTATTACAGTTTTCCCGGAATTTCCCGATCAAAATTAAAATTTTCCGGATTTTCCCGAAAATTTCCAGATCTCTTCGTTAGAATATTAGAAACATTTTTTACCACTAGAAGACCCAAATCTATTTACGCGTTTTCCCGGAATTTTCATATAACGGTTTCATATGCATGGTGAAAAATCCCGTTTTTTTTTTACAAAAGGATAGGTAGTTTAAATACCTATCATTTAAAACCTATCCCATCCTCCTACCACTTCAAACGGCCGAGCTAGAATTTTTGCCGTTTACCAAATATACCATCATTTTTCCACTAATTTACCTTCAAATATAATTCGATTTTCCTTAAATTTTCCTATTATCAGTTTTTATCGTTATATTTTCACAGGTTTTACCAGAATATTCATTTAAAGTTTTTCATATAAAATCATTTCTTTTTATTTATTTTTTTCTTTTCCATTCGAAATAATATAAACAATAAACTAAAACATTGTTGGTGTTGGTTATTATCTTCTTCTTCTTTTGTTATATATATTAACATACGATTTGTTGATAATAGGTACAAATTAATTGAAGGAGAAAGAGAATACAATAACAAAATAAATTTTTGTCAATTTCTATTTACTACGGCGTTTCAAGGTCGAATAAAAAAAAACAACAAAATAACAATTCACAACTAAAAGAAGAAGAAGATAATAACAAACACCAACGATGTTTTATTATTATTTATTTATTATTTATATTTTTTCGCATGGAAAAGTAAAAGTTAAATAAAAAGAAATGACTTTTATTTGTTGTTTTCGTGTGTAAATTTAATTTAATTTTTAACACAATTAATTTTAGTTCTTCTGTAGATTTAAAAGTATTAATTTTCTTCATATGTATTATGAAAAACTTTAAATGGATATTTCGGTAAAACCTGTGAAAATATAATGATAAAAACTGATAATAGGAAAATTTAAGGAAAATCGAATTATATTTGAAGGTAAATTAGTGGAAAAATGATGGTATATTTGGTAAACGGCAAAAATTCTAGCTCAGCCGTTTGAAGTGGTAGGAGGATGGGATAGGTTTTAAATGATAGGTATTTAAACTACCTATCCTTTTGTAAAAAAAAAAACGGGATTTTTCACCATGCATATGAAACCGTTATATGAAAATTCCGGGAAAACCCGTAAATAGATTTGGGTCTTCTAGTGGTAAAAAATGTTTCTAATATTCTAACGAAGAGATCTGGAAATTTTCGGGAAAATCCGGAAAATTTTAATTTTGATCGGGAAATTCCGGGAAAACTGTAATAGTTAAGAAACATTTTCAGTACCACTCCCTCAGTACATTTACCATCTAAATCCATTTATGGCTATAAGGCATCTGTAAGTCATCAACTTTGGGCTGGAGAAATTTCCCGGAATTTCTGAAAACCAGGTTTTGGATGTTTTCAAAAAAAATTTATGTGTTAGCCAATTTTTGTTACAGCCAACTTGTAGAGGATCTTAGGGCGCACAACAAAGCTTCTGGACTTTTTCCGTGAAAAATCTATTGGTTGACTTATGACCGATTTAAGATTTTGAAATTTTCGTGTAAGCCTAACTTTGGGCGGCCATTGTGGGAAAACGGTTAGACTTAAGGAGTTGGGGTGGGACTTAAAAGACGTGGCATATAGTCTACTATCTGTGATAAATAGGGCACCGGGAAATTCCATTGAGAAAGCCGGAAAATTCCCATTTGAAAACATGAAAAAATCAATGTTTTTCGTTGTTCCTGGAAAATCCGTATTTTCCACTGGAAAATTCCAATAAAAATCTGAGGATAAACTTTAGACTTTCCTCTACATTTCTGCATCATTAGATTTTTGGAAAGTCCAATATTTCCCGACTTTTCAGTACTCGGAACATTGGTCTGCAATCGATTTTCCAAACTTTGGGCACCCCTAGTTGGAAAACCCTTCTAGATAGGAAATCACCCCCATAATATAATTTGTACCCCTTGGGGAGGACTATCCTTGGTGAGCAGCTCGTCGTGAAATATTGAGTATTTCCGGAGTTGTAGGGGTTCAAAAGTGACCAATTTGGTACTTTCGAAGGTCCATAGCTCCGCCCCCCGAGGGAAATCCGGCAAAGGGGTCGACAGATCCTGTTTTTTTGCCGAGCTCTACAATTCCTGAAAATCTGAAGGTCCTACGGGCAAAAAAATTTTTTCGGCATGAGGTTATAACCCACACTTTTGAAGGTCAAAAAAGTCCAAAAAAATAGGGCTGGAAATAGGCTTAAACGACGCGGGGTCATCGTCCGAACACGAATCCGTTGAGATAACTCGAAAATTCCGCCTCTAAGTCGGTCAAAAACGTGTTTTAATATTGGGTTGTTTTGTTCATAAAGTACCGGGAATTTCCAAAAAAAAATTAAAAATTGTTTTTTTTTTTTTTGTAATATTTTTTTCTATCATTAAATTGGAAATACACACTGAGACCACCAAGTAAATATAAGAATTTTTTTTTTTCATATATGTGAAAACTTTTTTTTTTGTTTTTTTTAAGAAAATTTTTTTTTCGGTTTCGGTAAGAAATCGAACCCACCGTATTCATATCTCATATTAATATTCACTACACCTCTACCTCATACACCACCAAACTTATTGACTCTTGTATGTCGATTTACTTATATAAACGATAGAGAATATGAATTTATTTACTTCAGATAGTGTGTTACATTAGAGTTGATTGATTTTATTTTATATTTATATTCAAATTTTTTTTTTACAGATTTCATTGGACGGTAGTTAAAGGATAGGATTGATGAAGTTAATCAAATAATTAGACAAATTTCAGGAAATTTCACATAAAAATCAAAACATTGAAGTTAAAATTTATTAATATTATATATATGATTTGTTGATATCAAATATTAATTTAAGTTCATATTTTTATTTTAATATATACAAAAATTTACTATGTCGTTTATTATTTATTTGTTTATATACAAATTATTATATATTGAATTTATTCATAAATATTTACAATTTGTTGTTAACAAAAATTTAACAATATGTAGTGGTTTTTTTATATATAATAATAAATTTTCTAATTTTAAATCATTTCATAAATTTTTATTTCATTTTATATAATTATATTTCAATTTTTATTTTAATGTTATGAATTGAAACAATATTTTATTAAAATCACCAAATTTACACGTTATTATTCGTAATTTGCCTTGCCTATATATTTATTGTAATATTTATATAATTAACAATATACAAATTTCACGTTTGTTTCGTTAAGAGGATTCAAGAATAAAAATTGTTGCTCTTTATGGAACATCATATGAACTACAGGTCAACCGTTCTGCAGATATTTCGCTAATATTAAAAAAAATATATATATATAAACATTTTGTTATATTTGAACTCTTAAAAAACATGCAAGGTTCAAATTGGAACAAAATTATTATGTTTGAATCCTCTGAGAGTGAATAAAAAAACCATACAACTAATTGTTATATTTTCGTAAATATTTTCTTACAATAATTAAGTTAAGGTTTTGTTTACATTTTCGTTTAATTAATTATAGTTTTGTTGTATTTATTTAAATTCATCAGTCTTTTAATATTTATAAAGATCAAATTTTAAATATTTAATTAATTTTGTTCTTATTTATTTTTAGTTTTTAGTTATAAGAAATATCTTCTAAATTTTGTTATTTATAGATAAAAATGAAATCAATGTAATTTTGTAGAATTCTTTGCTTATTAAAACTATAAGAATTTGTTAAAATATATTAAATTAAATAATTAATAAATCCTAAAAGTAACATATTATATTTTATGGGCATTAATCTTTGTTTTTTTAAAACTTTCAATAGATATATTGATCTGCGTTGTATGTTGTAGAAAACATATTATGGAATATTACACAAATAATGAATTTTATATACTGAAGTACCTAATTTGCATTCGAACATTTTTAAGGGCTGTAGATTTGGGTGGTCTATCAATGTAGTCACAAAAGATCTATTGGGATACATTGCGTGTGGTGATAAAACTGACTAAATATACTTGAAGGCGTATAGTTTTAATAAATAATATATGGAAAAATATCTTGGTATGGATCTTCCTATCCAGAATTGCAAATTATAATCAATTTATTTGTGGTAATGCTAAGAGCGTATTGCAAAAAATTCTGATAAATTAAGATTGCACGATGGTATATTCTTGCATCAGCAAACTATACTATTTATTTGCTATAAAGAAATTTTATGATATTACAAATATCGAATAGTTTTTTCTCTGCATCAACAATATATTATTTGTGTGTACAATTTTAATGACGATGCCGAAATCTTTTGATTTTCATATATTAAATTTATATTATAATTTTTTGCATTTGTAGATAATGATTTTAAATTTTTCTTATATTTTGGTCCTAAACCACTTCAACACATCAATAATATATATTTATCTATTATTTCTTATTGGTAATTATTCTAAAAATTTGATGATACTACGCACGTAATTAGTGCGCTCGGTTATTGTACAAAATATTTCCATAAAAATTTTATTATAACATTTTATGAGTTTTTCTAAATTTTATTATTTATATTATATACACCGCCTGTCCGCGAAAAATAACCGGGATGCGTTAAGAAAAACAAATATACAATTAATGTAATTTTAAAAAAATAGAAAATATCAAAATATTTTCTTTCAACTGAAATACATTGAATTGTATTCAATGCCATTAGCACCGATGTCGGAACATTCTTATCGGAAGACGGCCAATATAGATATGGTTTTACCACATCGCCATATATTCGTAATTATCATGCCGGTTATTTTTCGAACAGATGATGTACAAAATTATTGATATTTTTTTTTATTATTTATTATTTTCTATTTAGAAAAATTTCTTATTATTTATTAATTTTTATAATATTATGTAATATTATATTAAAATAGATTTTAAATATATCATCATCATCATCAATCCAATTCACAGTTCACATTATTATTACAATTATAAATAAATTAAAAAAATAATAAAAAAAAAAAAATATTTATCCACACACATGCAATTCATCCATTGGATTATGACACGATGTCAATGTATTACTATTTTTTACACAACTTTTTTTTTGTAATGTGCCACAATTACTACCGATAATTTGTAATGCATGGGCTGGTAAATATGATATGAATACCAACACTACCGCCGACACCGGCTCATCCTATGCCGCTACCACCGCATCAGCTGGTCCACTTTTTAAATGTTTTGGTGTCAGCAATGGCATCTGTGGTATATTAGCAAATTCAGGCCGTAGAATTTGATGACTTAATATCGTAGCCGGATTAATTTTTGTATGTATCGTTAATGTTTCTAAATCACCAAAAATATTAATAGCATTTGTCCATTATCAATACGTTTTTTATTATTACTATTGTTATTATTACTATTATTACTACAATTTTGTGGTTCTGATAAACGTGTTTTATCACTTGGATAATATACACCGGCAAATATTAAAACATTTAATATTAATAGACTACAACCAATTACGATGGTTACTCTTAACGCTGTACTATAAGTAGCAATACCATCTTCATAATTTTATCTGTTGGTGTTAGCTGCACTATTAGCAGTATTACCTGCAGACTGATGAAGCTCATCTTTGTTGCATTTGCTATTGATACCACCATTATTACTATTATTATCACCCATAGTAAAAGTAACTTTATATTTCCTAAAATTACTATTCATCGATGATGATGATGATGTTAAATTTAACGATGAAAATACTGAAAACATTGAAAAATTTTACTAAAAAAAAATATTCCTTATTATAAATTCATAGCTGAGCATTATTTGTTAATGTTGCAGTGTTACTGCGGACAGCTGTAGAAATGTACTTATTCCAGCTGTGCATCTTATCAAAATCTGAAAATGAAATATGTATTAAGGTTTTTTTGTAAATATACCAGTCGTGATCTATATATTACTCAGTGAGTTAATTACTACAAAAAAATATTCCTAATTATGGCATCTAAATAAGTCTACAACACCACAATATAACCAATTCAAAAAGTAAATAATGAATGGGCACGAAGCGATACTGAGAAGTCAGCGGCATTTACTGACCATTTGGCAGAAATATTTCTGTCAAATCCATTGTTTGAAAATTTCCTGTTAAAAATGAACTGTGCAACCAATTATAAAGGATAAATTTTAAAAACCATCACTTCGTGTTTCGACAGCAACATGCGTCACACTAGTACGAGTACATCGTATAATTAATGTAATCTTGCAACTTGGCATAAAAAGAAAAGAATTTTGTTCAGCGACCTTTCTTGATATATGTTCAGTAAAGTTTTGAAACTGAGCGAACATAATTACCTTACAAACTAAAACAGTTGTTTGCACCAGCTTCAAGATAATGTGTAACACTGATCGATCTAAAAATGGTTAAAGAAATGTAGTATAAAAATTAACAAGAAAAAATCAGCACATGACACATTCACCTTTAGAAGCGATATATGTTCACATGTACTAATTAATTCGAAACCATTGAGTCACTATTAAATTGAAAGAAAACTGCTGATGTATAAAAAAGTTGTGCATGCAAGCCTATATATGGACTTAGTATGCGGTATCCAAATTTGATGTACGGTATAGCAGCAACACTAACACTACAAATGTTGTTCCAGCCTGCTCTTACAACAAAAAAACTATATTTAAAATTGAAAACCTCTATAATCTCTGAACAACTTTAACACAATTAAAAACGTCGACTTAAATTTCAACTTATTACATATAATTGGAAAATGTTTTAAAAATTATTTAATGAATAATCATACCTGAATATCGGAAAGATTGTTGGGTTAGAATTATTTTTCGTTAATTTAGAGTTTTACTGTTTTATAAAATTTTATTAGGTTTTTAATGGGTTTTCCAATAATTAAATTTTAAATTATGCATATTTTCCACCCGTATTTATGCAAGCAAACGGCGATAACAATAATAATTAAATATTATTTATTTAATGAGTTCCTCACATGGAATGTTAGCAATACAATTAAATTTCTTATTTTATATTTTAGAATTATATTTTATACTTATATATTTTTCTGCATCATAAAAATTAATTAAATGTTTAACTTACCAATTTATTTGCTTTATTTATCTATAATAGATTGATGTGTATAATTTGTAAATGTGTCTTATAAATTGATTGCTTTTGAATAGTTCCACACTTTCAAAAATACAGCCTCGTGTACAGGAATTATTTGCAAAATATTTGGCGAATGAAATTAGTGAACGATTAAAGCCACACACAAATATTCATAATTTTCAATAAATCATAGTATCCACCGCATTATTATATCATTATTATTTTATATTTATTGCACATCATCATTTAAATTTGTTGCTGTTGAAGAACATAATTATTTTTATTGATTTATTGATTATGTTAATCTTGCTGCACCTTCCACAGCTACAACCCAAACGCTGCAATATAGATATATAGTATTATCATTTAAATTTTTATATATTTTAGTATTTATTATAATTAAATATACATTTTAGTTACCAATTTATTTATTTTTATTTCCCTACTTTCTTTTCAGTTTTGATTGATAATTTGTAATTCCGTTCTAAAGATTGTTTGCTGCTGCCTAATGTTAATTGTTCTGCAAATAAATAAATTATTAATTTACATTTACAATATAATAGTAATAATTATTTAATTATATTATTAGTATATACAGTAAAAAAAAAGAAAATACTTTGCATTTAAATGGAAGCTTTCTAATTAGATTTTAGATGAATATTTAACGGTTTTTCATCAGCAACGCTACCCCTATAAACAACCCAATCTAGGTGTAAAGAACTAGGTAGAATCATGTTACGAACTTCAACGAATTATTAATAAAACGTTAACATTTCGGAATATATTCTTGATTATTTTAATACTACAAAATATTTTTCTTCAAATTCTATTTAAAATCAAATAGAAAAAACTAAAATTCGCTGCGCTCCAGAAGAACGAATAAAATTACAAGACACACCCCAACTCTAACGTTTAAATTTAAAACATGAAAAACAAAAGGCACAAATATTAAATGAAAAAAAAATAAAAACGAAAAACAAAAAACAAAAAAAAACAAAAAACAAAATTATAAAGTAAAAAAAACTTATGGTATTTGGATTTTCATAACGCTCATATTTATTTTATTAAGAAAACGAATGGCTGCCATTTTACACAATTACCACATGTTTTACTGATAAAAATAATAATTTCAAAAGTAGAAATTCTGCAAATTAGCATTTTCTATGAATTATTTAGATTTAAAAAAAAAAAAAATTGCTACAGTAAAGTAACAATTATTTGGCACTAATTGCCAAACAGAAATTAAGAAACCCATAAATAACTAATATACAAAAAATTTAACACAATAATTACATTTACCATTTTAAAATATTTCGTAATTGGTAATTCTTATAATTATAATTGGTAATATTTTTAATTTTATAAAAAAAAGAAATTCTTCAAATTTTATAACAAAATTATTCACAAAAAAAACAAAAAAAAAAAAAAGTACTTATTCGAACGAGCGATGAAAACAAAATGAAAAGAAATTAATTTAAATTGAGAAGAAAAAAAATAAGAAATTCTTACGTCCTAACAATCCAACAATTTACTATGAAATGAGAAAGAACAAATTGTAAAAATCAAATATTTACAATATAAAAATGAAGTATGATATGATTTAATTTTCATAACCTTACAACAGCATTATACGAATTTAAATTTTGGCTATTATCCATAAATTTTTATACCGCCCGTATTTATGCAAGTAAACGGAGATGACAATAATTATTTACTGAAAGAGTTGCTGTCACATTGAATGCTTATTTAATTTTTTAGACTTATATTTTACTTTCATATTAATTAATTAAATATATATTTAACTTACCAATTTATTGACTTTATTTGCTTTGTTTATCTATAATAGATTGATGTATATAATTTGTAAATGTATGTTATAAATTGATTGTTTTTGAAACGTTCCATACTTTTAAAAATACAGCCTCGTGTACAGAAATTATTTGCAAAATATTTGGTGAATGAAAGTAGTGAACGTTTATAGCCACACACAAATATTCATAATTTCGAATAATTCATAGTATCAGCTGAATTATTATATTATTATTATTGTATATTTATTTCACATTATTTAAATTTGTTGCTGTTGAAGAATATAATTATATTTATTGATTTATTGATCATGTTGTGTCTTGCTGCAACTCCGACAGCCATAACCCAACCGCAGCAAAAGCTGTTGCATAATATTGATTGTTCTGCGAATAAATAAATTATTAATTTACATTTAAAGTAATATAATAATAATAATAATCCTTATTTAGACAGTAAAAATCCATAATTTCAAATTAGATTTCAGGAAAAAGATATAATTTAATAAAAATCAATGTCGATAGAAGAAATTAGGTAGAATAATGAAATAAACTTTGACGTATCGAATTACATTACATAGTTTTTAAGAAAAACGAAAAATGGGAGCTATTTTACACCACAAATGTCAAATTTAAATATTGCTTTGTGTTTTACTGATAAAATACTAATTATAAAACTAAAGATTCTGAAAAATAGCATTTCCTATGAAGTATTTATAAAATAGTTGTTATCAACAATAAAAAAAAAAAAAACTAATGAATTGCTTAAATATTAATTACTGAACGAGTTTCTGTCATACAAATTCCTTATTTAAGTTTTTAGAATTATGTTTTATACTTATATATTTTTCTTAATAACTAACTTACTTTATTATTAAATCATTAAATGTTTTACTCCCCCATTTATTCAATTATTTACTTTTCACTTCTAATGGATAGATGTGGTTATTTCGTAATTGTGTGTCATAAATTAATTGGTCTTAAAAGGTTCCAACCTTTTTAAAATACAACCTCGTGTACATGAATTATATGGCAAATAAATGCATGTGTTGAATGAAACTAGTGTACGTTTAAACATAAATATTCACAATTTTCAATAATTCATAGTATCAGTCGAATTATTACATTATTATTATTTTATATTAAACGTCTTAATGCACATCATTTGAATCATTTAAATTTGTAACTGTTGAAAAACATAATTGTTTTTAATGATTTATTGATAATGAAAATCTTGCTGCAGCTCCAACAACCACAACCCAACCGCAGCAAAAGCTGTTGCATAATATTGATTGTTCTGCGAATAAATAAATTATTAATTTACATTTAAAGTAATATAATAATAATAATAATCCTTATTTAGACAGTAAAAATCCATAATTTCAAATTAGATTTCAGGAAAAAGATATAATTTAATAAAAATCAATGTCGATAGAAGAAATTAGGTAGAATAATGAAATAAACTTTGACGTATCGAATTACATTACATAGTTTTTAAGAAAAACGAAAAATGGGAGCTATTTTACACCACAAATGTCAAATTTAAATATTGCTTTGTGTTTTACTGATAAAATACTAATTATAAAACTAAAGATTCTGAAAAATAGCATTTCCTATGAAGTATTTATAAAATAGTTGTTATCAACAATAAAAAAAAAAAAAACTAATGAATTGCTTAAATATTAATTACTGAACGAGTTTCTGTCATACAAATTCCTTATTTAAGTTTTTAGAATTATGTTTTATACTTATATATTTTTCTTAATAACTAACTTACGTTATTATTAAATCATTAAATGTTTTACTCCCCCATTTATTCAATTATTTACTTTTCACTTCTAATGGATAGATGTGGTTATTTCGTAATTGTGTGTCATAAATTAATTGGTCTTAAAAGGTTCCAACCTTTTTAAAATACAACCTCGTGTACATGAATTATATGGCAAATAAATGCATGTGTTGAATGAAACTAGTGTACGTTTAAACATAAATATTCACAATTTTCAATAATTCATAGTATCAGTCGAATTATTACATTATTATTATTTTATATTAAACGTCTTAATGCACATCATTTGAATCATTTAAATTTGTAATTGTTGAAAAACATAATTGTTTTTAATGATTTATTGATAATGAAAATCTTGCTGCAGCTCCAACAACCACAACCCAACCGCAGCAAAAGCTGTTGCATAATATTGATTGCTCTGCGAATAAATAAATTATTAATTTACATTTTAAATAATATAATAATAATAATAATAATTTATATTTAGTTAAAATTTCAAATTAGATTTCCGGAAAAAGATACATTTTAATTAAAAATTAATGTAAATAGAAGAAATTAGTTAGAATAATGAAATAAACTTTGACCTATCGAATTACATTCTAATATTTTTTAATTAAAAATACTTCACATTTTTATTTTTTACATCACAAATGTCAAATTTAAATAATGCTTTGTATTTTCCTGATAACAAAATATTAATTATAAAAGTAAAGATTCTAAAAAATAGCATTTTCTATGAAATATTTAAAGAAAACTATTCATCCAAACAATAAAAAAAAAAATCAATTGCTATATAAAATGATAATAATTATTGTAATTAAATTTCTTATTTAATTTTTAGTATTATCGTTTAAATTTTTATATATTTTAGTATTTATTATAATTAAATATACATTTTAGTTACCAATTTATTTATTTTTATTTCCCTACTTTCTTTACAATTTAGATTGATAATTTGTAATTGCGTTCTAAAGATTGTTTGCTGCTGCCTAATGTTAATTGTTCTGCAAATAAATAAATTATTAATTTACATTTACAATATAATAGTAATAATTATTTAATTGTATTATTTGTATATACAGTAAAAAAAAAAGGAAATACTAAATGGAAACTTTCTAATTAGATTTTAGATGAATATTTAACGGTTTTTCATCAGCAACGCTACCCCTATAAACAACCCAATCTAGGTGTAAAGAACTAGGTAGAATCATGTTACGAACTTCAACGAATTATTAATAAAACGTTAACATTTCGGAATATATTCTTGATTATTTTAACACTACAAAATATTTTTCTTCAAATTCTATTTAAAATCAAATAGAAAAAACTAAAATTCGCTGCGCTCCAGAAGAACGAACAAAATTACAAAACTTACGCCCCAACTCAATAACATTTAAATTTAAAATATGAAAAGCAAAAGGTAAAAATATTAAAAACAAAAAAAAAAATTAAAAAAAAAAACAAAAAATAAAAAAAAAAATTAAAAAAAAAACAAAAAATAAAAAATTTAGTATGAACAAAATTATAAAGTAAAAAAAACTTGTGGCATTTGGATTTTCATTACCTCATATTTTTTTTATTAAGAAAACAAATGGCTGCTGTTTTACACAATTCCCTCATATTTTAGTGAAAAAATAATAATAATTATGAAAGTAGAATTCTGCAAATTAGCATTTTCTATGAATTATTTAGTTTTTTTTAACAAAAACAAAAAAAAAAGATCAATTGCTAAAGTAAACCAACAATTATTTGGCACTAATTGCAAAAATGAAATAAATAATATATATAAATATACAAATAATTTAACATTCATTAAGAAATTACATTTACCTGTTTAAAATATTTCGTAATTGGTAATTCTTATAATTGGTAATATTTTTAATTTTACAAAATAAAAAAATTCTTCAAATTCTATAGCAAAACTAAAAACACAAAAAAAACAAATATTAAACGACTTATTCGAATGAGCGATGAAAACAAAATGAAAAATATACAAATTTATTGAAAAAAAAAAAAAAAAAAAAAAAATACTTGCGTGCTAACAATCCAACAATTTACTTTGAAATGAGAGAGAATAAATAAATATTAAAAACCAAAATATCTATAACATAAAAATGAAGTATGATGAGATGAATTGATTTTCATAACCTTACAACAGCAATTATACGGATTTAAATTTTGACTATTTTCCAAAAATTTTTATACCGCCCGTATTTATGCAAGTAAACGGAGATGACAATAATTATTTACTGAAAGAGTTGCTGTCACATTGAATGCTTATTTAATTTTTTAGACTTATATTTTACTTTCATATTAATTAATTAAATATATATTAAACTTACCAATTTATTGACTTTATTTGATTTGTTTACCTATAATAGATTGATGTATATAATTTGTAAATGTATGTTATAAATTGATTGCTTTTGAAAGGTTCCATACTTTTAAAAATACAGCCTCGTGTACAGAAATTATTTGCAAAATATTTGGTGAATGTTATTAGTGAACGCTTAAAGCCACACACAAATATTCATAATTTCCAATAATTCATAGTATCAGCCGAATTATTATATTATTATTATTGTATATTTATTTCACATCATCATTTAAATTTGTTGCTGTTGAAGAACATAATTATTTTTATTGATTTATTAATGTTGTTAATCTTGCTGCAACTCCAACAACCACAACTCAACCGCCGCAAATGCTGTTGCATAATGTTAATTGTTCTGCAAATAAATAAATTATTAATTTACATTTAAAATAAAATAATAACTATAATAATTGTTATTTACAGAGTAAAAATCCAGAATTTCAAATTAGATTTCAGGAAAAAGATACATTTTAATAAAAATCAATGTAAATAGAAGAAATTAGGTAGAATAATAAAAACTTTGATGTATTGACTTACATTATTTTTAATTAAAAATACTTCACATTTTTAGTTTTTAAGAAAAACGAAAAATGGGAGCTACTAAAAACTAAAGAATTGCTAAAATATAAATTACTGAACGAGTTTCTGTCATACAAATTCCTTATTTAAGTTTTTAGAATTATGTTTTATACTTATATATTTTTCTTAATAACTAACTTACTTTATTATTAATTCAATAAATGTTTTACTCCCCCATTTATTCAATTATTTACTTTTCACTTCTAATGGATAGATGTGGTTATTTCGTAATTGCGTGTTATAAATTAATTGATTTTTAAAACGTTCCAACCTTTTTAAAATACATTTTCGTGTACATTAATTATATGCAAAATAAATGTATGGGTTGAATGAAACTAGTGTACGTTTAAACATTAACATTCACAATTTTCAATAATTCATAGTTCAGTCGAATTATTACATTACTATTATTTTAAATTAAATGTATTAGTGCACATCATTTGAATCATTTAAATTTGTTGCAGTTGAAAAACAATTATTTTTAATGATTCATTGATAATGAAAATCTTGCTGCAGCTCCAACAACCACAACCCAACCGCTGCAAAAGCTGTTGCATAATGTTACTTTTTCTGCAAATAAATAAATTATTAATTTACATTTAAAATAATATAATAATAAAAATAATAATAATAATTCTTATTTAAACAGTAAAAACACATAATTTCTAATTTGATTTCAGGAAAAAGATACACTTTAATAAAAAATCAATTTTGTTAGAAGAAATTATGTAGAATAATAAAATAAACTTTGATGTATCGAATTACATTCTAATATTTTTTAATTAAAACACCTCACATTTTTGTTTTTAAGAAAAAAGACCACAACTGACAAATTTAAATAATGCTTTGTGTTTTACTGATAACAAAATATTAATTATAGAAGTAAAGATTCTACAAAAATAACATTTTCTGTGAAATATTTGAAGAAAACTCTTCTTCTAAACAATAAAAAAAAAATTGCTATATAAAATGATAATAATAATTATGGTGAGGATATGAAAATTCAATACAATTAAATTTCTTACTTAATTTTTAGAATTATCATTTCAATTTTTATATATTTTAGTATTTATTATAATTAAAAAAATATTTTAGTTACCAATTTATTTATTTTCATTTCTCTACTTCCTTTTCAATTTTGATTGATAATTTGTAATTGTGTTTTAAATATTGTTTGCTGCTGCTTGATGTTAATGGTTCTGCAAATAAATTAATTATTAATTTACATTTACAATATAATAGTAATAATTATTTAATTATGTTATTAGTATATACAGTAAAAAAAAAGAAAATACTATGCATTTACATGGAAGCTTTCTAATTAGATTTTAGATGAATATTTTGCGACTTTTCATCAGCTATCTCTCTAAACAACCCAATGTAGGTGTAAAAAACTAGGTAGAATCATAATACGAACTTCACCGAATCATTAATATAACATTAACAACATTTCGAAATATATTTTTAATTATTTTCATACTACAGAAAATATTTCTTCAAATTCTATTTAAAATTAAACAGAAAAAAATTAATTTCGCTGCGTTCCAGAAGAACGAACAAAATTACAAAACTTACGCCCCAAGTCAATAACATTTAAATTTAAAATATGAAAACCAAAAGGTAAAAATATTAAAAACAAAAAAAAAAAAACAAACAAAAAATAAAAAATTTACTACTAACAAAAATTAAAAAACAAAATTATAAAGTAAAAAGAAACTTGTGGCATTTGGATTTTCATAACCTAATTTTTTATTAAGAAAACGAATAGCTGCTTTACACAATTCCCTCATGTTTTACTGATAAACATAATAATTATGAAATTAGAAAGTCTGCAAATTAGCATTTTCTATGAATTATTTAGATTTTTTACCAAAAATTCAATTGCTAAAGTAAAGCAACAATTATTTGGCACGAACTGCCAAAAAGAAATTAAGAAACCCATAACAAATTTTCTCACAAAAATATACAAATAATTTAACATTCACTAAGAAATTACATTTACCTGTTTAAATTATTTCGTAATTGGTAATTCTTATAATTATAATTGGTAATATTTTTAATTTTCCAAAAAAAAAATATTCTTCAAATTCATTAGCAGAAGTATACACAAAAAAACAAAAATTAAACGTCTTATTCGAATGAGCGATGAAAACAAAATGAAAAATATACAAATTTATTGAAAAAAAAAAAAGAAAAAATACTTGCGTGCTAACAATCCAACAATTTACTTTGAAATGAGAACAAATTTTAAAAATCAAAATATTTACAATATAAAAATGAAGTATGATGAATATGATTTAATTTTCATAACCTTACAACAGCAATTATACGGATTTAAATTTCGACTATTTTCATAAATTTTTATACCGCTCGTATTTATGCAAGTAAACGGCGATAACAATAATTATTTATTGAAAGAGTTGCTGTCACATTGAATGCTTATTTAATTTA
Organism: Bibio marci; assembly: GCA_910594885.2. NCBI lineage: Eukaryota > Metazoa > Arthropoda > Insecta > Diptera > Bibionidae > Bibio > Bibio marci. The sequence goes on along the minus strand of OU343116.1, from coordinate 13,237,802 downwards.
TTTATGTCATATTAATTAAATATATGTTTGACTTACCAATTTATTAACTCTATTTGCTTTGTTTATCTTTAATAGATTAAATTGATGTATATAATTTGTATGTTATAAATTGATTGCTTTTGAACCGTTCCATACTTTTAAAAAAACAATCTTGTTTTAAAATATGTGGTGAATGAAATTAGTGTACATTTAAAACCATACATAAATATCCACAATTTTCCATAATTCATAATATCAGTCGAATCATATTATTACTATTTTATATTTGTGTATGAAAAACAGTATGATAAAATTAAAGAGAGTTCAGCAATAGTGAATTTAATAAAGGTAAGAAACCGTAATAGAATATATGGCAAGAGGGGAAATACATTGTTATTTTTTACTTTTCGTTTTCTCATTTCAGATGGAAATAAAAAGATATGACTTGTATTTGTTGTTTTGTGTGTTAAGCATTACTTATCTGCGGGAAATGGCATAGTAAAGTATAATTCAATGATATAATTTCTTTTAAATGAAAATTAATGCTAATTAATATAATAAATATAAAAATTTTACTATTTTTTGTAATCCTAAATTAATATTAATAATGATATTGCCATATGTAATTCAAAAATTCAAAAATGCATTAATTTTCAAAAGTAGTATATAAAAATTATTTTATTATTAAGTATTTTCCAACGCAAACAAACACACAATTATTTTTATAGTCAATTTTCCTTCGACGAGTATTTCTTCCATTGAAATTTCATATAGTAACATTCATTTTCTTAATACGTATGATATTTGTAATGAAAATTATGGGAAAACCACTGAAAATATGGTGAAAAAAAATGATAATTGGGAAATTTAAGGAAAATCGTAAATACTGAAAACAAAATTCTGAAGGTAAATTAGAGGAAAAATGATGGTATATTTGGTAAACGGCAAAAATTCTAGCTCGGCCGTTTGAAGTGGTAGGAGGATGGAATAGGTTTTAAATGATAGGTATTTAAACTACCTATCCTTTTGTAAAAAAAAAAAACGGGATTTTTCACCATGCATATGAAACCGTTATATGAAAATTCCGGGAAAACCTGTAAATAGATTCGGGTCCTCTAGTGGTAAAAAATGTTTCTAATATTCTAACGAAGAGATCTGGAAATTTTCAGGAAAATCCGGAAAATTTTAATTTTGATCGGGAAATTCCGGGAAAACTGTAATAGTTAAGAAACATTTTCAGTACCACTCCCTCAGTACATTTACCATCTAAATCCATTTATGGCTATAAGAAATCTGTAAGTCATCAACTTTGGGCTGGAGAAATTTCCCGGAATTTCTGAAAACCAGGTTTTGGATGGTTTCGAAAAAAATTTATGTGTTAGCCAATTTTTGTTACAGCCAACTTGTAGAGGATCTTAGGGCGCACAACAAAGCTTCTGGACTTTTTCCGTGAAAAATCTATTGGTCGACTTATGACCGATTTAAGATTTTGAAATTTTCGTGTAAGCCTAACTTTGGGCGGCCATTGTGGGAAAACGGTTAGACGTAAAGAGTTGGGGTGGGACTTAAAAGACGTGGCATATAGTCTACTATCTGTGATAAATAGGGCACCGGGAAATTCCATTGGGAAAGCCAAGAAATTCCCATTTGAAAACATGAAAAAATCGATGTTTTTCATTGTTCCAGGAAAATCCGTATTTTCCACTGGAAAATTCCAAAAAAAATCTGATGATAAACTTTGGACCTTCCTCTACATTTCTGCATCATTAGATTTTTGGAAAGTCTAATATTTCCCGACTTTCCAGTACTCGGAATATTAGTCTGCAAACGATTTTCTGAACTTTGGGCACCCCTAGTTGGAAAACTCTTCTAGATAGGAAGTCACCCCCATAATATAATTTGTAGCCCTTGAGGAGGACTATCACTGGTGAGAAGCTCGTCGCGAAATATTGAGTATTTTCGGAGTTGTAGGGGTCCAAAAGTGACCAATTTGGTACTTTCGAAGGTCCATAGCTCCGCCCCCCGAGGGAAATCCGGCAAAGGGGTCGACAGATCCTGTTTTTTTGCCGAGCTCTACAATCCCTGAAAATCTGAAGGTCCTACGGGCAAAAAAATTTTTTCGGCATGAGGTTATAACCCACACTTTTGGGGGTCAAAAAAGTCCAAAAAAATAGGGCCAGAAATAGGCTTAAAAGACGCGGGGTCATCGTCTGAACAAGAATCCGGTGGAATTTCTCCAAAATTCCGCCTCTAAGTGGGTCAAATTGGCAAAACAAAAAACATGTGAAAAACAGGTCAAAAATAAACTATGGCTTAAACGACGCGGGGTCATCGTCTGAACAAGAATCCGGTGGAATTTCTCCAAAATTCCGCCTCTAAGTGGGTCAAATTGGCAAAACAAAAAACATGTGAAAATCAGGTCAAAAATAAACTATGGCTTAAACGACGCGGGGTCATCGTCCCAACAAGAATCCGGTGGAATTTCTCGTAAATTCCGCCTCTAAGTGGGTCAAAAATGAAAAACAAAAAACATGCGAAAAAGTAGTAAAAAAAAAGAATGGCTGGAAACAGGTGCAAACGATCTGGGGTCAACGTGCCAACAAGAATCCGTTGAGATTTTGCAAGAATTCCGCCTATAAGTGGGTCAAAAATTAAAAGAAAAAAAAAAAGAAAATTCTCGGAAAACCTGTGAAAATTTCTGGCTGGAAATAAGCTCAAACGATGGGGCGTCATAGTGCGAACAAGAATCCGTTGAGATTTCCAGAAAATTCCATTGCTAAGTGGGTCAAAAAAATTAAAAAAAAATTTGCCTGCCGAAATGTGTTGTTTTGTGAAAAAATTCAAAAAAAGTCCAAAGAATTTTTCGGAAATAAAAAAATGGGATATGTTTTTCAAATTGTAAATAATGCTCTCCTCCATAGAACACAAATTTGGAAAAGACAATATAAATCGAACACCATAAATTTTTTTAGTTGTCAACATTTCATTTTATTTGAATTTTTTTTTTTTTCGTTTTTATTTTTAATTTATTTTCTTTTTTTTGTTTTTTCTTTTTTTTTTTTTTTTGTGTTTTTAATTTTGTTTAATTAAATTAATTTATTATTATAATAATTAATAATTAAAGTTAAATATATTTTATATTTTTTTTGTTTTTTTTTTTTTCTTTAACATTAGAACCGGATTTATTTCTGTTTTATAATAAATTTGTATAATTAATTAATTTACAATATGAAATAATTAATAATTAAAAAAAAAATAAATAATGTGTGCGGGTGTTAGGAAAGAAAAAAAAAAATAATAAAAAATAAAATTTATTTATGAATTCGTTATTTTTTTTTGTTACATTTATTTTTAAAAATATTAATTGAAAATAATTTTTGTAAATAATAAAATGAAAAAATAAAAAAAAAATTATATTATTATTAAAAATCATTGAAAATTATCATTTTTTATTTGTTTTTGTGTTTTTTTTTTTATTTTGCTTTTTTAATATTTTTTTGTATAAATTTGAAAAACATGAGGAAATAAATAATAGAATAAAATAGAATGAATTTTAAAAAATTTTATAATAAACAAAAAATAATTATATCTAACTATTTTCTAACTATAGGATTCTGATTTAATTTATTATTTTTAATATTAATTATTTATTATTTGTTAGATAATTGAAACAGGTATTTTTTTAACATTTTTTTTTTCTTTCTTTCTTTTTTAATTCTTTTAAATTCACTTACATAAAATTTTTACATAAATATTTTTGTATTTATTTATCCATTTATTTTTAATTTTTATTATTATTAATGTAAACATTTAATTTAATAATAATAATAATAATAATAATAATAATAATAAGAAATAATTAATTAATTAATTTTATTAAATTGTATAAAACATCAAAAAATTGTTTCTTTCTATTAATAAAGATATTTATTTCATTTTTTAATATGATTTTTTAGTAAATTTCATATTTATAATTTTTTAAAATTTAAAATAGGCCGATAGATGTTTTTTTTAATTTTTATATTTTTATTTATCTAATTTTCTTTCAATTGTGAATTGCTGAGCGTATAACAAAAAAAAACTTTGTTGTTATTATATATTTTTGATAAGTTGAAAAATATATAATTAAATAATGGTGTGTGTCATGTGTGGTGTGGTAGAATGGATCTCATAGGAATCACAACCGAGTGGGTGGTCCGAACTAGCAAGTCACATCGATTACAATTATCAACGGCATCTCATATTGGAATAATTATTTATACTTGCGCACATTCGTAAATTTGTCCGTTTTTATTTTTATTCCAAAACAACAAATATGGGATCCTAGTTGAAAAAATTCATAATAATTACCGACAAATTTAGGCATTAAAATTTGAGGAATTGTACCCATTACCCCTTGCCATAGATTCGTATATGAACGTTACCCACATATGGCACTGGCCACAGACAGAGTGTCGTTTTGACCCTTAACATACGCACACAAAATAACTTATAAATCAAATGTAGAAAAATGTGGCATTTAATTAGAATACGATTTAGTGCCATTCTTGATGTCCGAACGAAAATCTCCAATATAATGTAAATTTTACAAATTTATTCACAACATATTTGCAAAATATTAGTTACGCTTAGGAAACCGTTGCGACGAAGGTGCCAAAAATCTTTTTAAATAATGGTATAATCACCACCGAACATTTTGCCTACTCCAACAATTTCGGTAAGCTATCTAATTGTTAACCGACAATTTTTCAAGCACAGCAGATCTTTAATTTACTTGGAGTATATTGTTTATTAGTTAACGTTGATGGTTGATGATGGTGTATGCGTCTGCAATGCTTTCACTGTCGCATTGGAATGATTTGAATCACTTGTAAACATTCTTTTTTTTTGGCATTAAGTCTTCGCCAAAGGATGTTTCTGCAGCAGAAAATTGATTTCGCGTAATATATTGTGGCTTGTTAGTGGTATTTTGTTTACGTTTACATTTGAACATTTATTAGATGCCATAAGCTCCACTTTAATTAGCACCAGTTTTTCGTTAACAAGAACTGTTCCCTATTTTGTTAACATTTTCATTTTAATTTAAAATCATCAATGCTCATAGAAAATTATAACACACGTTAAGAGTCTAAAATTAGAAAATAACGAAATTTGTGGTGGAACGTTAAAAACAAACTAAAATTATATTGTGGGAAGAACCATATAAATCTATTGTTTTTATTGTAAAGCGTATAGTGAACGCAGCGGGATTGTGATTCTACCGTGATAAAGCGTAACTATTGTAACCTTGCGGCCGCCTGTCACAGCTTTTTCACAGTTCCTTATGTTGCTTAATAGCAATAGCAATCTGTCCACGAATGGAAATCAATCTGTGCATGCCGCAAAACGAATGCATAATTTCTTTTTTCCTCGATATTACCCACTAAATTACATTTAATTGCTATTGCTATTGGTGCAGCATTTTACGTTTCTTATCTATATTTCTTGTAAACATATCCAAAATTTCATCATATTTTTAAAATTAACAATAATTGATGAAAAAGGACAAGAGATATTTAATTAATTATTTAATCCTAAATGTATTGATAACGAATGCAAAATAATCGATTTTCAGCAATCAGATTTATCTGATCACACAGAAAACGAACTCACTGTTTTAGTGTGTTTGTGTTTTGTGTGACTGGTACCCAATTCAGAATACGAATGCTAAATAATCGATTTTCAGCAATCAGATTTATCTGATCACACAGAAAACGAACTCACTGTTTTAGTGTGTTTGTGTTTTGTGTGACTGGTACCCAATTCAGAATTGAAATTTTATTATATTAATAGTGACGTTATAGTTAATAAGCACAATTTAACCGTAGCACAATTAGTTTGTGCTGCTAAATCGAAACTACTTAATGCTGCCATTTAAAATCATTTTTTTTCCCGGTTACGTACTGGTTAAGTACATAATAATTTTATGTTTTTATTGAATATTATTTTGTTTTCTTATCATTTTAATAAATAAATATTATTCCCTCCATTTTATTATCGAATTAATTGTTCCATTTAAAAATCTAAAAAACATTGCGCAACAAGTTATGGAGTGCATTATGAAAATTGGCGTAGGATTATTTCCTACAAACTGATTCAATATGAATAAAGCAACACCGCACTTCGTTTGCAAAACTAAAAACTTCCAAAATCCATATTAATTACTAATGTCATGACGAAACAATTAATGCAATATTTAAAATGGAACAATCATATTTAGATAAGGAGGGATTATATTAATTTTGTATTAAGAGAGATTAGCTAAAATCAAATGAAATTTATGAAATTTCTGAAAAAAAATTGAAACCAAAATAATAGCAACGTCATTATTAGGTAGCCGGCGCGTACTAATGAAATTTCAATTCTAAATTTTGGGATATATAAAATTAAATAAATATATATTTTTAAAAATTAAATATTGTTCAATTGTTGTCTAAAAACAAAAATAATAATTAAAGCAATTCTTAAGTCGAAATTCACAATCGAAAAAAAAATTAAATTAAATTAATTAAAAAAAAACTGTTTTTCCATAAAAAATATGTTATTTTAATGTGCTAATTTTTGTTTTAAAAAATAGTATTTTAATTTAATTTATTTTTATCTATTAATTTGTTCTTTATATTTTTATGAATGAGAATGAATGAGAACGAAAAATTTTTCCGCATAATTGTTTGTATTGTTTTCCATTTTAATTATTTGTCATTTAATATTAATATAATTTATGTAATTTTTATTTATAATAAATTTATCTTGTCTAAAATAAGGCCATTTAAAATCCTGTTTTTCTTCTGTATTTTTTCCTTTTTTTTTGTTTTTTTTTCATCGCGCATGCGCGTAGATATTAAACATTAAAATATAATTTATTTATCTATTTTTTTTTGTTTTTTGTTTTTTTGTTTTCTAAATTATTAAATTAATTTTTTTGCAAAGAATTTAAATATTACAATTAGTATTTATTTATTTATTTATTTTATTATTATTATTATTATTTCCTCTGTATTTTTGTTTGTTAAATTTAAATTTTGCACTTAAAAAATTGTATATTTTTTTTAAATTAATTTTTTAATTTTTTTATTTTTAAATAGTTGATATACTTTGTGTGTGTGTGTGTGTGTGTGTGTGTGTGTGTATGTGTGTTTGAAAAAAAACTGTTACACTTTTTGCAAACATTGATAATTTTTAATATTAAAAAAAGTGTTTCTTTAATTAATTAATTTAATTTTAAGTTTAGTTAATTAATTTTGTTTTGTGTTTTTGCTTTTTTGAACATTAATTAATTTTAATAATAATTATAAGAATAATAATAATATTTTATTTTTAATAATAATAATAATAATAATAATGATAATATAATAAAATTCCATAAATTATTTTTAATTTCCTTTTTAATTTAATTTATTTTAATTTAATTTAATTTAATTTAAACTATTTTATGTATTAATATAATATTTTTAAATGAGTCTGGAATGTTTTAATAATTTTTATCGAGGTTGTTGTTTTTATTGTGTTTTAATTAATTAATTTTTTTTTTTTTTTCTTTTTTTCTAATAATTAAATAAATTTTATTTAATTAATTAAGAAAAAAAAAAAACCAAATATATTATAATTATTATTTTTCAAATAATAATAATTAAAAATAAATTAATTTTATTTATTCTCACATACATAAATGACACACACACACACACACACGCACACATAAATAAACGACGCATGCGCATTTTATATACATTTATATTTATTTTTAATTATTTTTTTTTAATGTACATAAATTAAATGTATAAAAAAATTATTATTTTTTAAATTAGCGTGTGGTGTGTGTGTGTGTGTGTGTGTGTGTGTGTGTGTGTGTGATTTTTTTTTGTTTTAAATTTTTTAATTTAATACATATAAAATATATAAATATATTTTTAAATTAATATAATAAAAAATTAATTAATATAATTAATATAATTTAATAAACATTATTTTTTTTTTTCAGTTACATCTAATGTTATTTGGCAACTCTTAAAAATTAATATAAATAATTTATTTAATAAAAGTAATGATTAATGTTTTTAGTTAATTATTTTTTAATTTTTTTAATTTCTTGTGTTCTTATTTTTTTTAGAAAATTGTTTTTTTTTTTTTATTTTTTAATTTTTTTACAAAATATAATTATTTTAATATTAGAGGATTTAACAAAAAAAAAAATATGTATTATTAAAGCTTTTTTTTTTTTTAGTAGTTTTATCTTTTAATTATAATTAATTTTTTTTTTTATTTTTAATTATTTTAATTTTTGTATTTTTCTTTTGTTTGTTGATAATTTTATTTTATTTTATTTAATTTAAAACAACAAAACGAATAAAAAACCAAATAAATATAATGTAATTTTTAAATTTAAAAAAAATATGGTATTAGATTTTTTTTAATTTTAAAAGCAAATAAATATAAATTAATAATATATGGCTGTGGTTGTGTGTGTGTGTGTGTGTGTGTGTGTTTTAAATTAACATAATTAATTTATGGCTCATTTTTTAATGACTGAAAACAATTGAATTATACAGAAATTTTAAAATTTATAATTTTTACAGAACGGTTTTTTGAAAAATAATAATAAAATTAAAAGTTAAATGAGAGAATAACGATGATAAAAAGGTAGAGAGAGAGAGAGAGAGAGTATAGATATTTTTACTTCCGGTTAAAACACTACGATTTTATCAACTTGGCTATGAAGACTTTAGATAGCGCTATAAAAACAATCGACGATTTTTCAGAGAAATTACTTTTGGGATACGTCAGAATAATTAACTGGACGATATGGAGGAACCGAATGATAAAAAGAAGCATTTATCTTTGGACATCACTTTCACATCTCAATTATGAACTTGAATTATTCGATATGAATCATTTGTATGCACCACCCCCAAACTACAAAGTACCATCAACACTCCGCTGTGCATTTTGATGAGTATACTCATACAAAAATTGCTAATTTTAACGTACGCATTTAAAGAGCCATACAAATTAAACCTAAACACTGGCACTTTAATAATATATCGAATTTTTAGATTGAAAATCGAAAATGAAAAACAAGCAAATTCATGTAATAATTTTACTAAATTTATTTTCATTACAAAGTACCAAAAAATTGGTCTACTTCTATTCGACTGGGGGTTTTTTTTTTGGGTCCGCTGATTACGAATTTGAAGTATGTGATTTACAAATTCAGTGCATTTCTTCATATATGCGTGAAAGGATATGATAATGATTAAATATTTCAAATCATATATTGCTCCAAAGCAAGAGCTTTATGTCATCTAATAAACCTTTCATTACATCCAAGTTGGTAAAATTAATCCGCATTGGATTAAGTATAACAGTTAGCAATTGTACTGCAACTAACGAAACATAGCGATGTGTTCATAATTCTATTAATTTTATATGGGTCATTAGTCCATACTGATGTGTGTGTGTGTAGACATTCTAAATCTTTGACCATATTTTCATAAATATCCGATTTACTATTCATTCCAAAAAAAGGAACAAATGGTCACCCAGTGAATTGAACCCGCCATACTTAATGATTAATATTAATATATTTTTAGGCGTTATAAACAACTGGCGCTACTGAGTGATTTAATATAGGGCGAATTAATGCCCGGCCCTTAGACCAAGGAAGGTTCATCCATGCGGTCTCCCTGTGAGTTAATCCTTGAAGCGTCCGTCTGCTTCTACAAATGAAACACCAGAAATGTTTCGTAAACAAGGATCCGTATGTTTCTGAACTGAATTGTAAAAATTTCAGCAACTACCGTCTGACTGAAGGTCCGTATGAAAGGGATGAGAAAAATAAATATATATATTTCCCATTTTATATTTCATTTTATAGTAGCCATTTTGTTAAACATTTTCTTCTTCTTTAATTTGATTTTCTTTCTTTAATAATTTAATATTTATAAATTGAAAAATATTCGATAATTTACGGGTTTTCCTTTTTTCGTTAATAATTATTTTTTATGCTGTTTTTAATAAATTTTAATATTATTTTAATTTTAATTAGTCTTTTTTAAGCTTATTTTGCATATTAAATTTAAAAATAATATTATTTTGTATAAACATTTTTAAAAAATAAAATGAAACAAAAAATAGTTATTAAAAAAATAAATATAAATATATTAAAAATGAAAAAAAAAAAAAAAAAAGAAAACAACAACAACAAAAAATAAAAATAATTGCACTAAAATAAAAATTAGTTAATAATATATAGTTTTTTATTTTTTTTTTTATTCCCCCATTTAAATTTATTTAATAAATTAATTAGAAATTATTTTTTAAAAAAAAAATTGCATATTATTTTATTTTGTTATTTTTTTTTTTATATTAATATTTTTATAAAAAAAAAATGATTATTAATAAAAAATAAAAAAAAAAAAAAAAATATTAAATTAAATAAATTATTTTTAAATTTATTTATTTTTTAATTTTTTTTTTTTTTTTTTTTTAGACAAAAACTGGAAATATTATAAATTTAAAAACATAAAAAAAAAAATTATTAAAATTTGTGTTAATTATTTAATTTAAAAATAAACAAAAAAAATAATAGAGTAACAAAATTGTAATAAAAATACATTATTTTTTATTTATTTTTTAATTATTTTTTTTTTTTTAATAAATTTGAGATCACAGTATGAGAGATAAAGTATTTTTTTTTATTAATTTATTAATTAATTAAATAATTTTATTTTAATTGATTTCAATTTCAAAATATGAAATGAAAAATAAAAAACACATCGATCGATACATTTTTATTATTTTAGTGTTTTAATAAATAATCAACGAATTTTATTCCATAATAAATTTTATTTTTATATATATTTAATTTAATTTTTTTAATATATTATTTAATAAATAATTAAATAAATTAAATAAATTAAATCGATATTAATTACCTTCTTTAATTTAATTTATATTATTTTATTTTGTGACTGTATTTATAAATTTGAAATAGTAAATTATGTTTTATGTTTTCTATGATTTGAGTTGAGCGGGGGCAATGGCTATTTTATGGTTTTTTTTATTTAAATAATATTTATTTTATTTAATTTTTTTTATTTTTATAATTATAATATTAATCACAATTTTAATTATCACACTTTAAATTATTTACTATTTATTTATTTGATGCGATTGTGTTTTGTTTTTTTGCTATTTTTATATTTCTATTGTTCATTATTTCTCGTAATTATTTAGTAATAAAAAATAATAAAAAATAATAAAAAATTATAAAAAATAATAAAAAATAAAAAAATAAAAATAATTAATAAAAAATATGGCAATTGTTTTTTAATTAATATTTTTATTTTTATTACTTTTTTGTTTTTTTTTTTCAAATATATTTGTGAAAAGTAATAAAAATAATTTCTTAAAAATAAAAATAGAAATATAAATAATAAATAAAAAAAACATTAAATATTGGCACAATTAATCACAAATGAATTTTTAACATTTATTTTTTTATTTAATTTTATATTTTATGGAATATTTTTCTTGTTGTTTATTTTTAAGCGATTGTGTATTAATTTGATTAAATACAATAAAAAAATAATAAATAAAAAATGAGCACACGCATTGGTGTATGGTGTGGGTGGTGGTGGTGGTGGTGATGGTGTGCGGCGATCGATCGATCATCGGATGATGTTAATTTAATTTATTATGATTTTAGAGAAAAAAAAAAAAAAAAAAAAGACAAACAATTACAACGATGTTGTTGTTGCAATTGAAATCATATCCTGATCGGTTTGCATTAAATGATGATGTTGTTGTTGCTGTTGCTGTTGGTGGTGTTGATGTGAAAGATGATGTTGTTGTTGTTGTTGTTGTTGTTGGTGGTGAAGATTATGGTGATGTTGCTGCTGCTGTTGTTGTTGTTGTTGTAGTTGTTGTTGTTGCTGCTGCTGCTGCTGCTGCTGTTGCTGTTGTTGTTGCTGCTGCTGCTGCTGTTGTTGTTGCTGCAAATTATTAGCATTATTTTGATTCATTTTATTTTCTTTTTTAATGCGTTGTTTTAAATGGACCTTTGCGTGTCGTTTCTTTTCATCGGAACGAGCAAATTTTCTGCCACACACATCACATGAAAATGGTTTTTCACCGGTGTGTGTACGAATGTGTGTTGTCAAATGATCAGATCTGGAAAATGATCTCATACAAATACGGCATTGAAATGGTTTTTGACCGGTATGGATACGAATGTGTCGTGTTAATTCATCGGAACGTGAAAAACGTCGATCACAATTTTCAACGGGACATGCATATGGACGTTCATGTACCGGTGTTTTACTGGGACGATTTGGATATTTTCGTGGTTTGACCGGAACTAATTTCAATGGCATAACACTTTGTTGATATACTTGTTGTAAAATTTCATGGCCTTTACTTGTGGATGTCGTAAATGGAGCTAATTGAACATTATTATTATATGAAATTTGTGATTGTTGTTGGTCATCTTGTTCCTGCAATTGTTGTTGTTGCTGTTGCTGTTGTTGTTGTTGTTGGTGCTGTTGATGAGGATGTTGTTGTTGTTGTTGATGTTGTTGATGTTGTTGCTGCAGCTGCATATGTTGTTGAGGATCATTTGGACATCCACCAATTGTTGAGAATTGTTCTTGTTTTGGTATTATACCAGTGGTTGAAGATGATGATGATGATGGGCCAGGAACAACGACTAATAATTGTTGTGAATTATAATCAACTGGTGAATCTGGCCATGGATATTTTGGTGTTAATAAATTTAATTGATTACGTGAATATTGATGTAAATCTTGTTGTTGTTGTTGCTGTTGTTGTTGTTGTTGTTGTTGCTGTTGTTGTAAATCTAACGATGGCATTGTTGGTGTTGTTGATGATAAACAACTACCATATGTTGGTGGTTTATTTAAAAGCAAACCAGTGCAATCCATATTTAAGCTAAGTAAATCAACCTGTTGATGTGATTGTCGATCATCAAAATGTGAATGTTGATGTGGTTGATGCTGCTGTTGTAATTGTTGTAATTGCTGTTGTTGCTGCTGCTGCTGATGATGATGCTGATGCTGATGATGATGATGCTGTTGCTGCTGCTGCTGCTGCTGATGTGAATGATGAAGATGACTGTTATTTGGAGACGGTGATGATTGTTGTACAGTTTGTTGTGCATTTTGTGTAAAATGTGCTTGAACTGAATTTTGTGGACCGGGTCCTAATAAACCAAACATTGGTGCTTGAAATAATGTTTTATCTGGGCTGGGTAAACCCCAATTACTTAAACTTGTCGATGGTGGTGACATTGGATCCGGTAATATTGACAGTTGTGGTGAATGTATTTGTATTGAACCTAAACCCATATTTGGACTACCTGTTGTTGTAAATATACCACGATATGATATTTTATTATTATTATTATTATTGTTATTAATATTATTTGGTGATTCAGATTGTTGATGCTGTGCATGATGAATATGATGTAAACTATCATCATTTGATCCACTTTGACTATGACTATGATGTGGATACATTGTATTACTTGTTTCTTCTTTTATTATCGATGCCGTTGGACTTACACGTTCTTCTTTCAATGGACTGCACAAACTGTGACACGATGGACTATCAGCTGTTTGTGGTTCCAATGAAAGATCTTCTGAATCTATTGAACCTATAAATATATATTTGAAATATTAAATACATTATTAATTATTTTATATAAATGTTATGTATTTTGTGTAAATAATAATTAAAATTTTTAAGAGATAAAAAGAGTTGTGATAAATTTTTTGAAAACAACAACAACAAACAACCAATTCTGTTCCAGTTAAAGTTTGCTGTCACATATTTTATATTGGATTCAGATTGATATTACAATTTTTCATACCATTCTCTCTGCTTCTGCTTTATTATTATTTATTTATATCAAAAAATTATCGTGGTACTAAATTCATTTCCTGTTGCAGCCGTTGTTATATATACGCAAATTATTACAGATTAATTCGTATGTAGTGTACTGTCGCTTATTGTCTGCTGACAAGACGTGCCGGTACATTTAATTCAATCTTTATGATTGGCGGAAGGTTTGCAAAAATCCAGATGTTATTATTTGGGGGGAAAAAGGATTTTCGCAAAGAAATTTTTAAAGATATGGAAAAAGGATGTGGTAGCTAAATTCTGTGAATTGTTTAGATGTTACCAAAATTTGCACTTCAAATTGCTATATTTTGCAAGACAAGAGAAGTTTTGCCTGATATTCTCCGGTTAATTGTCATACAGCTATTTTCAAGAAAATCAATAGCAGAAAACTAATGCCAAGTTTTTGCCCTATTTGTTGCACTGCCATCAGGTTTAACTAATTTTTTAGATTCCTCTTTTGATACGGCTTTTGATACGGCTTTTGTTTCGGCCATAGTGAAATAAATCGATAGACAAAATCGATTTGATTTCTCTTAAAACGATTCAAATATTGTGGTTCAAACAATTCGATTAGAATATTACACATAATTTTTTGTCACATCTAAATTTTTAGCAAATTTATGACACGTCGATCCATTTGTGTGTGATCCCATATCAACCTAAATTTCACCGACATTTAATTGAGTGCCTAGACGTTTAATGTAATATTAGAGATTTTTTTTTTGATTATTTTTTATAACAGTTTTCAGTTGGTGTGGATCTCATCTTTGATGCAAGTCAAGACCACGTTTTAACTTCAAATTCAAATTTATAATAATAATTTTTTTTGAGGTCCTAAACACATCTCAGGCAGCAATTATCGCCATGGTCTTTAAACTTTTTTTTGTTTTTTACAATGAATTTAATCACCGCACCAATTTAAAAAATACCACGATGACAAGGCGGCAGCTGTTTTAGCACAAATGAAATATGAACATAGGAGCGATACATATTGATATTCACTTTTCTTTCCTCATTTATCTGCAATCTACAGATCAGGTTTATATTTTATATATAGTTTTAAAAATAGGTATTCAACTGAATAGGAATTCTGAATCATATATATAGAGACGCGGTTGGGCTATAGAGGCAAAGTAAACGATGATATTTGAGTTGGATTTAAAGACGTATGCTGCCATAAGTTGGAGAAGGCTAAAACAGTAGCTACATTTGAATGTCATGCAGTAAGCAAAAATGTAACTTAAATTTAAACTCTGTCTTTGGAAGTGTACTACTCTATAAAAACATTGCACTGTATGCCAATATCGTTTGTTGTTTGTATAATATATAATTTTTATAAATAATAAAATTAATATATCCATCTAAATTAAATAAATAAATAACGAGAATATTGCAATACACACACATTTGACTGAGAAATCATAAATATAATAATAATAATAATAATAATACGAGATTATTATTATGAGATAATAATATTAATAATGATGATAGTAATAAAATTATCAGTACCTAGTAATCAATCTTTATCTTTATCTCCTCTTGTACATACAATAAATTTACGAATCTATACTAAAACCACATAATAATATTTATCTTAATATTTATAAACATTTACTAGCGATTTATGCAAGTCGATATAATTATATGTTTCGATATTTATATTTTAAATTATTATAATAATAATAATAACATATTTAGTTGAATGTCTTCTAATGATTATGGCACACATTCATACAAACAATTTACATTACACACATAGATAATCTTTAAATTAGGGACGAAAAAATACAAACACAAGATAAATCGCCTTGGCTATCAGAGAATAACTATGACTATGGCGAACGATCGTTAGGCTATTCAACCGCATTTTGAATAATAACAATAACAATTTTCCCCGCTCAAAGTTAATGTGAATTAATTTTTAAAAATTAATTGCATATATGTTCAAAAACAGACCAACAAAAAAACTGTTGATTACGTACGTATTTCCGTTTTTGGAAACAGAACATACAAATTTTCTTATCTCAATTCCAGAAACGGTTTTGTGATAGCTTTCTTATAATTCAAACAAATGAATATAACAATACTATGGAATGTATTTATTGTAATATAAATACATTTCTTCTAAATAACATTTTGGGTTGTTACATTGAAAATTAGCCATTGTTTGTAATTTTTTGGGCACTGAAATTATTGTAAATGAAGTAACCATAAACGAAAAATTAGTGTATGCCCCCCATTGGTTTGAAGTGGGTGTGAGAATTTTTAATTTATTATTCTATTGTGAACCAAAAATGCTGTGTGGTGGAGCCTCATCGATTGCTTTCACAAATACATGGTGAATATATGCTCAATTGAATAATAGCAGGGTTGTGAACAAGGTCTATCAACGCCAAAATAAAATATTCATGGTCAAAAACTTATGCTGTGGATTGGTGCATTGAAATCGAAATCAAATAAAACTGTAAAAATATTTTATTCTATATTTTGTCTAGTACTAATCAATTTCATGTTTACTCCATTATTTTCTTCACCGATTCACTTAAGCTGCAATTTAATGTTTTTCTTATTACTTACATTTCTAAATAAATTCGAAAAATTGAATTTTAATGGACATTCAAAATGTAATATCAATGTTATGTACATCATGGTCTTTGCAGCTCAAAATCAGTAAAAATACCTTAATTGAATTTGATAACATTTATTGGCCTTAAAATTGTGTCTATATAATACCCAGATTAATTTCAATTTGAAATAGAATCTGATACGAGACCGCATCCAGTCAACCGTCTCACTATACACAAATATAAATCAATATTTTGTAAAATGACTAAACAAGAAGACAAAAGAATAACGTCAGAATTATCTAATACAATTGTTCCGCTCGTATAACACGGTGAACATCAGAAAATACCTGACTTACAAAAAAAACCATTCTGGTAACTCTACCTGTTGCGTATCATTTTCTAAGAACAAATTATGGTATTAAATTTGATTAGAATCAGTTGAAAGTAATGACAATTTTTACTTTTGTATTAAAATTTACTGTAATACATTGGAATTAGCTGAAATTTACAATCACCCACACACACCCACACACACACAAATCAACGACTATAAAAACACATAAAATACACACATTGGTATGACTATGGACCATCGAGGGTACCCCTAATATTACAAAACGATTGTGGTGTGCACAGGAATGTTAATGGGACATGAATATATAAAAAACTAACGTATAGAGATTTTGATAAAAATACAAGGCTATATAAAATAGTTACGATTGTACACGTTTCAATCCCCAGTGCTAAACATCAAGAATAATTTTTTCTCTTCCGATTTTCTTCTGAAATATAGTATAATCAATAAATAAATTGGAAATATTAAATGACAATAATTAGATACATACAAAAGCTTATCGCTTTTACAAAAAAAAAGACCAACCAAAATATGTTGTTAAAAGCACGAAAAAATTGGTGCGAACATAACAATTCTCGAACAAATGGTCCGAAAACCGATGAAAGTCTTACACCACCCACCAGGCATTCATCCATTCATTAGATATCAAAAATGATTTAATTACTACGCGTTAACAATATTGTTTATACCTTCGGACAATCCATTTTTTTTCCCGAATGATGGGCATATGTTTTATATTTTTTATAGTAAATGATAAGGAAATATTTTAATTAAATTACCCATAATTTTTTAGCATAGATAAAAACCGACTAATATTCAATGTAAACACCCAACATATTTGTATAGTTTTTATAAATAATACAGTGAAGACGTTCTCAAATGATGGGTAAAATAATAAATAATTAACCGCGCAAATTGTTAATAATTGAAATCTAAGCTAACAGCCGATTGATTAATCAATAATATTTTTTATTTCATTAGTCTTTCTTTTGCATTGCATGGCTTGCTCCGCAAAAATATTCCCGGAGATTTTACTGTAACCTACAGCTATTTATATATGGAATTTAAAAATAAAGAAGGATAATAATATTATAGTAAGAATAATAATAATAATAATAATAATATGCAAAGAAATCAAATATATATTAAGAAGGTGATCGTTAAATAACTATTATTTTAATGAATATTATTATTTATTTATTGATCACTGATCATGCTCCTCTTATAAAAAAATTAAATTTAAAATTTAATTTTCATTTATGCATTGAATTTTTAATTTCTATGCAATCTCTTTTCACTGTACGATTAATTCGTAATGTTAAAAATTAAGAATTGGAGATCGCATTAAAATGTAACTTATCTTTCCCATGCACACTTTCCCCACTTTATAATACTATAAAGTAATGGATATTTCAGTAAATAAATAAATAATATTTATAAGTTATTGCTTTAATTTTTGAACTATACATTTGAACAATTATATTTTATTGTATTTCCAAAATTTCATACTAGTAAAAACGTCATAATTTGTCACTAAAGTAAAACGCAACGTGTATCTCTAATACAATGTTTCATATAGCTGTGGGACCATCAGTTTAAACGTTACAATTTGGAGTTGCATGGATTTTTTCATGTTTATTTCGTATATAAAGGATTTAATAACAATAATTTTAATGTTAATCACTCTGCAGATATTTCCAAATATACAAAAATTTCCCAGAATCTGTGGTATTTTTTATATTTCTAGCATTTACCAATTTACAAAATGAATTAATGCATATACCACATAATGTTCAAAGGAGATTGTATCGTTTCAATAAAACTTACAATGTTCATAGACCGAATGTTCAATTAGAAATAATTACATGGACCTTAATGTCATGTACGTCAAGTCCTCCCAGAATACAGAATGATATAATATAAAAGTGGTGCGGTATATGTTATGACAATTTTGGAATTTCGAATTCGATTTGAGGATGTCAAAATGTTACCATCAACAGATCACAATGTGCGCGCCAATCGTTCGGATCAACGCTGACATTGTATATACATTGTAATTGTTCTTTGGATGCCATAAATACGTTTATTCTACGCGATGGTTCTAGAATATTATCTGGCAGTAGTGTGTGTTAACCAAATAATCCTAATATTATCTCGTGCATTGTGAAAAGTATCAATCAATTTTAATTTATAACAAAAAAATTCTTCTATTTTTTATACTATCTCTTTGACCAAAAATAATTAGTCTAACAGAAGAAATATAAATTTAGAAGAGATATTTTTTAACGCATACACAATATACGTTGCGGCTGTTGCTGTTGTTATGGATAAAATAATATTGTCTTCCTACCAAATATTTTAACGACACAATAAATTATATAAAAAAATTATTATTTCCGATGATTGATTCAAAGTTCTGATAGATACTAGAAAAAAAGGGGAAGATAACAAAATTATTAAAATATAATATTAACCACAGAAAAGTTTCACATTTAAATGAAAAGTCAATAGTTCATTGTATTTATTATCGATGAACGGCCTAAATTTCACCGCTGCACCACTATTTACATATCAAACGTAGTTATTTTTAGTATTAATAGTGTCGTCGTGCCGGTGGTCAAATAGTTAAAGGATTATATTCTCTAATTAAACTTAAACACTTTCAACTTATCGTGACTCCCTCAACATCAGTATCTTTAGACATATATTTATCCTCTGTGTGTGTGTGTGTGTGTTCTGTATTGTGTGTTGTGTATCAATTGTCGTTTTGATAAAATTAATTATATAAAATATTAGTCACATTTGAAATTATGATGAGTGTTTTAGCATTTAAAATTAAAATAAAATAATATTATAGCAAATTTAAACAAATAATTAAATACGCACAAGTAAAAATATAAATTTAATATAATTTTGTGTAAATAATTCAGAGATGGGAAACCTTTTTATCTTCTCTGATATTTCTATAAATAAATAAATACAATATAATTACTATAAGATTAGATGACAACAAAATCACAATACACCCTCTGTTCCATAATAAATCAGAATGGCTATATGGAAACCATGTAGTACAATCTTCGAAGGTTTGAACCTTTTTTGTGATTATATGGTTCTTTCAATGTTCCTCAACAAAACTGTCAAAATTTCAGAACATTACATTCAGTGGAAACGAAAATATAAAACACACAAGTTACAGCTTTGCTTCGTTAGAAAAATGAATAACTAAAAACAAACATTAAATTTTATTATAAAATTCGGTAAAAATGCTACTGGCAAACAAATGAATTGTTTAAAATCGCTCGTACGGTGATAATTATGTGTTAAAAGCACAGAGTTTTCAGACGAAATAAATGATTTACAGAAGTCAGCAAGTGATGATGAACGTCCAGGTCGGCCATCTAACACAATTTACTGAAGAAGAAAACATTGAAAAAATTCATGATTTTGTAAAAATTTCTAAGAAATCTTAATCGAAATGCGTTTGGAATACCAAAAAACTATAATTCATTGAATTTTAACTGATCTGCGATAGGTTAGTTGAAAGTTTTTTTCGTATCAATTAAATTATGAATAAAAATTGTACCGAATTGAACTAATAATTATTCATTTTTTTACTTAATTTAAATCCCTGCAACTAATTTCTATTCTCTGCTAAACTTCATTTGGCTATGAAAGGATTATCGTCATTTGACGTCAAATGGCTGCGAGCACCGCCGTTCTCAACAGTATTCCATACACACACACTAACATAAAAAAATCATTTGATTCACTTGTTGAACGTGCAGTGTAACATCGATGCGTATTTCAGTTGATGGCGAATTGATTTGAATAAATAAAATGGTTTTTTTTGTGTGAAAATTTAATATTTATTTATGGGTCCATTTCGGTTTATTATGGGACAGAGGTTTTATATTGCTGATATATTTATAATTATTTATTATTAAATTTGCAAAAATTCTTCTAAATAAATGCCAATAATAATAATAATAATAATAATAATATAATAAACTTGAAAATTATATGGAATGGAAGCAATTCAATTTTATGTGATTTGTTTTTTTATTAGATAAATGTAAATTTCCGTTTCCTATATTTACTTTGATGATATTTTTGATATTCTTGGTAAAAATATGTTGACTTAAATAAAATATCCGATAAAAATTTTTGTATAATAACAATTATGCATTATATTTTTTAATGTTAATTTATTAATTTTTAATGTCTAAAAAAAATATAATCTGTAAATGATAACAATACGGGAGACAAAAAAATTTAGGGGACTACCTCAAAATATTCCGAATTTATTTATGACAGTTGTTCACAGACGTAATATTAAAACTTATACGAATCGTATTTAATCAATTGAAATTTTCATGTAAATAGAAAGCAAGATACAATTGAGGTTTGATTTTATGAACCAAGACTGTTAATATATTCAAACCCACAAACACACAAAGATGAAAATAATTCACTGAAAATTCAACATTTGATAGAAATGATGTGATTAGAAAATTTCCTAACGCTACGAGAAGCTACGCGAGATATACTTTCTTTTGAATGGAAATCAAATGGTTTCATTAAATGATTATCGACATCATTGATATCAAAGCCATTCAAATGGAATTTGCTATACAATTAGTTAACGGTAAAAACTGTGTTCAACGCTATAATTCTTCGATTGCAGAATACCATGAACCAGAATAAGCTAAACATATGTTTGTTAACAATGCTAAGTGCATTGAGTTCGGCTGAGATTATGGTGTAATTAAAGAAATATATAAAATTGAAAATTATTGTTTCATTTCATTGTTATAATAAACAGTTCGGAAAGAGTGACACCAAAATCGATATTGTACCGCAATTGGTTCTGATCATAAGTCTAAGCCATAAGCTATTGTTTTGTAAAGTTTGGAATTGAGCCTTTTGTATGTGCCTGAGGTATTGACGGGGAGAGTCTAGAAGTTCCCATAGATGAAAATGTAAATCTTTAGAAATATATATGAATATTCACTGAATGTATGTAATTTCTATAAAGGAGAATAATGTTTAAAACAATTTGGCTAAGAGTTAATTAGGGATTGTGGGGATGAGGACAGCGGGAATACTTTTAATATAGCGATTTCAGATTCGATTTCATACCAAAAGATGATTTACTCCCCAAACCAAAATCAATTAATTCAAAATGTCACGAAACCGATATTTTAAAAAATAAAGCAAGTAATCAAAATAAAGTGTTAGCAATAAAAATAATGGAGGATTTATTTAACATTAGTTTAGCCCCGTATCGCAGATATAGGTAATGCAGTGTCATACTTATGCACAGCATCAAGGGGCGAAATATTTCTAGTTTAAAAGTGTGTCCAAGGTAACTCGCTTAATATCAAATTGAGTATTTTAGAATTAAATTTCATAAATGAATTAATAATACACAAAACTTAGATGATCACGTCGACGATCACATTTCGCGTACAAGTTTTTCTTAAATATAAGTAACCTTTCGGAATTCCTCGTGTACGGTCGATGGCTTAAAACGATGGGTTTAGGTAAATCAAAATTTTGGACGAAGTGCAAACAAAATCGAATTGATATATTGTATAAAAACTAAACGGCCCAATGGATCAGATATGCGTTGCGGCGGAGACGAGCAGTGTGGTGAATATAACAAGCGTACCTTTGGAGAGATTTCTTAGGGTAGAAGGAAGGCTTACATGGTGCAGTATTGTTAATTGCCATGGTCTAATCGCGCAGTGTAAAACTTCACGAGAAGTGAAGACTTTGGCTTAGCAATTCTCTTTTTTTTGCGAAATGTCACGAGTTGTAATATCTTGTCGAAAATAAACTATACGTAAATGCATTAATTTTAACAAGTTTTTGGGTTGCAATAAGATACATAATGTGTTTTGGTTTTGGTTTGAATAATTCTTTGGCAGCCAATAACTTATTGTGCGGGTCGTATATGAATGAAGTGATTTATTTTGAAATAATCATCGATATTCATATATAGGAATTTTACTTATTATGATCTGTCTAATGGGATATTATTTTGGTCTTAGTGTAATATTGTTGGCTATAAACAAAACATCATCAATAACTTCTATTAAATTCTCCCAAACGCTGCTCCAATACTATATAATATAAATAAGTGCGACGTAGGTATAGATTACACAACAATGTCACTAACATTCATTCATTTTTTCAAATATTTACATATCAATATTGTTTGTGTTTAATGTGTCAATATAAATTATAATTTCATTGATAAATAATCAAGCATTTAAATACAGTAGACATTAAAACAAAATCTTACATTATGGTATAGTAAAACCTTTTATAATATTATTAAACATATAATATTTCAACATATTTAACCATACACGATCTTATAGGTAACTGGGATGCGTGGTGGTATCGTTCCGTATATATTTGCTATATTTACATTATTTAACTTTCTTTTATTATTTATTTATTTAATAAACGTCGTTGTTGTTGTTGTTGTTGTTGTTGTCGTTGTGCTGGTGTAAAAAATGCTTTCTTGAAGACTAACAACAACAACAACAACAACAACAAAAAGATATCAATTTTTCGTCTAGCACTTGAAATAACAATCGAAAAAATATATTTATATATAATCAAGGTCCACCTACGCATTGTTGTTAGCGCCGCCACACGTTGACAACATATTGTATATAAATGTACTCGTACGTAACGTATATGCCAATGATTTCTTTCACATATAAATAAATAGGTTCAAATTCAAAAAAATAAAAAAAAGTATCATCTCTGTATCAGCTGTACACACGCCACAGCAGCCCGATTGTCTTGTGAAATATTACAAAATACGTGTGTAGGCAGATACATTTACACACAGTAAATGATGAAGAGAGATGTGTTAAACAGTAGTCAATTATAAAATACTATTTAGTATACAATTATTTAGATTTGAAATACTACACTTAAAAACACACACACACACTTAAATATCTGATTACATTTTGTTTATACATTTTTAAGATTATCCAAATAATATTATTAACAAGTCCTTAATCTTTACTCTTAAATTATGTATTTCTATATAATAATATTCATACATTTGAAATTAGAGGTTAATGTAAAAAGGGCAGACCATCATCAATTTGTTGACCATTAAATTAAATTTTAAAGCTGAAAGATTTTTATAAGATTATAGTATTTTAGTTCGATTAAATTTCGGGTGGAATCATTTTCACAATACGTGCGCCCGATCGATGTAATAATATATGAAAAACAAATGAACCTTTTCGATTGACCAAATAATTTACTTAAACTTTGAATTTCTTGTTGAATTTTGGCGATTGTTACGCAATTGAATTTCAAATGTTGTAGTATATTATATAATTTCCATTTGATGTTCGATGGATTTGGTTGGTTGGCCTTGTGGGTTTATGGACTACCACTTTCAAAAAATATTATCAAGAAACACGGAATGAAATGATAGCACCCTCATCTATTTCAATTTTTAAATTTGGCAAAACATATACGAATGAAAAAATACTGCATTGAAATAATAATTTTTGTATCTTTATGTAATTGAAGAAGTTTTAGACTTTTAATAATTGACAATACTTAATTGAATATCGTAAGTTCTATACCTTTAATTTTAAAAACTTCACAACAATGTTCACCTTCACACTGCAACTCTAATGCATTTTAACATAAATAGTGAACTTAGAATATAATGTTGTGATATTAATTGTTTGGGATATAATTCAATAAAAATCGATTATTATATGGATCGCTAGCTAAGGACGAAGAACACGAATTAATTAAAATCCATATATTATTCCTTAAGAAATTGGAGGGTTTATTATAGACATTAAAAAACAAATTAAATGTTAAATTTATAAATTAATGAATATCTCAAGCGAGGTACTAGTTATACAGCACTCACACATAATTAAAAAAACAATCTGATCAGGTTTTCCATTGAACACAGTTCAAGAAAGATGTTGTCTAATGGTAAACTTACGATGTAAAATTAAAATTGTGAGAAGACGTCAACACCATTTTGGGTTTGTTGTGGAAAGTATTCGAAGGTTTTCAAAAGAGAAAGTCTATTGTCAAGGAAAATAATATTTTAATGTGAATATCTCAGAAATCTTCTTTGTATTGATTCAATTCTATTATAATATGTATGGAATCCAAACCAGGACTGCACATATTCTGTTATAAATTTTACAAGCCAAATAAAGAATGTTCGTGGCCAAAACACTGGACCAACATTTCATTCAATTCACTTTTAATCAAGTCTAACTATACGAATTTGTCCTATTAATAGCGAATTTTCTTTCATAAACAAAACTAATTATGTATGAATGTTTGTGTTTAAGAAAATATTGGTCTATGTCAAAAATCTATCCCGAATACCACTGTGTGTCCAAAAAATTACGTGACATATTGTAATTTATTTTGAATACCTTTATTTATTCTTTCAAATCAATTTTATTACATTCAAAATAATCTAACAATACACTACGTTTTTCCCATTTCCATGAAACAGTTTTAAAATTCATTTTCCTGAATGGACCCCATAAGCACGTTTGATTTCGGTTTGTATCTTCTCGATCGCATTAAAACGGTGTACTTGGAATGGTTGTTTTGAATTTGTTGAAATAGAGTCAGAAGTCAAATGGTGTTAAATCAGACGAATATGGATGGATTGTGGAATTTTTGGTGAAATAGGGCGTTTCGAATAATCATGTGTGTACGTGATGGCGCATTATCGTGGGACAAATAAAAAACCAATAATTATCATTCCAACACCATAGGCAAATAGCTTCACGCAAACGAAAGCAAACCATCCACAAATAAGATTCCTTGTTTGGCAGTTTGACTTTTAGGAAGGAATTCAATAATGCACAATATCGCACGATAATCGAAAAAAATTGTTAACAAAACTTTGGTTCATCTTTGGCACGATATTCGCTAGATTAACCGGCTATTTATGGATCGTAAGCATAAATCCAAGTCTCATCTTCCGTAAGGATGCGTTTCATATTTGTTTGATAGCCCAAAATTATTTCTTTATTAACGTTAAAGCTCGACTCTCTTTTTCAATCAAATTGAAACCAATCGAGAATTGTGAGGCGTCCGCGGCGTGACACAAAACATTTTTTTAAATAATATATGGTATTTACAAAATTTTTTAAAATTCCAACAATATTATCAGCAAGACCTCAATAGTTGTGAACCGACGATATTCAAGCACAGCAGATATTTAATTTTCTTGACGTATTTTCTTGTTCAATTGACGTTGATGGTCGTCAGCGGTCCTGTCTACGTCTTCAACGTTTTTCTCTGATAATTTGTACCACTTGTAAAGATTTTTTTTTTCACATATTGTGTTTTCCAGCGGTCTTTTAGGCAACATCAGTTCTTTAACAAATCGGCAACAGAAAATTAATTACGCAAACAATATTCAATACAAATTTATGATTCTTGATTTCACAATACTCGCGCTGTTTAAATTATTATTTTTTCGACACACACACACAGTAGTTTTATACAAATTAGAACAATGTCAATTGAATTTACAAATTTTGGAATATATTTTTTTTTGGTTTTG
The DNA here is from genome assembly GCA_910594885.2 of Bibio marci. Taxonomy (NCBI): domain Eukaryota; kingdom Metazoa; phylum Arthropoda; class Insecta; order Diptera; family Bibionidae; genus Bibio; species Bibio marci. The sequence goes on along the minus strand of OU343116.1, from coordinate 13,211,335 downwards.
TTGTATATTCTTCTTAGATGGATTTACCAAAACGAAAAAAACAAAAAACAAACAAAATGTAATAAAAAAATAAGAACAGAAAAGAGAAAAGGACCCATAAATATTGTAATTTTGCCAATTTTTATAATAATTTTAATTTCAAAAACATTTCACATTTCAAGTATACATTATTTATATTATCGTATGCAAACAAAAAGTTTATTTTCATGTCACATACAACACACACACACACACACACACACACACTTTCACAATCGCCTATATTTAAATGAAATTCGTATAATAAGTTTTTAGCTTATTTAAAATTTATTGTTAATTTCTTGCATATCCAAATGACGTTTGAATATTTATATAAAAAGGACGAATATGTTTCTACATATCTATAATACCAGAGAGTAGCGTTTGCTGCTTGTTTGATACATTATTATTATTATTGTTATTATATAATTTACTGAATATAATTTATCATTTTTCATTTTATTGCCCAACAATTGTAGTCATATGGCGGATAATAACTTATATATATTCGATGTCTTGTCCAAAAATCTTATTGTTTATTATAATTTCTTTGTTTTACAATCTTATATTTGTATATATTTTTATGTGTATGCATTTCTTCATGGTAATCTATTTAAATAATATATACGAATACGAACTTATAAAATATAACACAAATATATAGGCTTTTGTCATTGTCCTTTTTAACTAAATGAATGATATTCCTTATATTAGACAAAGTTTATTGCCAAAAAAACAATATTCAATAATTTGTTTTATTTATTATTTTTTCTTTGCCCAATAGTATAACTTTTTATACTCCAATCATATTTCTGAATAAATAGAAAGAAACATACCAGGTATAGGAGTATGAAGTGAGCCGCTGCCAATAAATGGCTGTACTTATATTAGTAATTGTGAAAGAACCTTAATGCAATGTTTTTTTTATTGTTTTGACATCTGTCAACAACATTCAGTGTGGTAAATTCCATTTGTAATGCAACAACATAAAATTTTATCGTGTTAAAAATGTCTAATTTTGTGCCTTCAATAAACGATTTGCGAGTATCATTAGTTTTTTGTTATCATTTAAAGAAAAACGCAGCTGAATCTCAACGAATGCTTGTAGAAGCTTTTGGTGATCATGCTCTATCATTAGCAACATGCAAAAGATGGTTTCAACAATTTAGAGACAAAGATTTTGATTTGAGAAATGAAGAACGTGGAAGACCACCAAAAAAGTTTGAAGACAGTGAATTGCAAGCATTGTTGGACGAAGATGATACACAAATTCAAAAACAACTTTCGCGAAGCCTTAAATGTAGATCAAAAAACTATTTCTAATCGTTTAAAAGCAATGGGAAATATTCAAAAGTGTGGAAAATGGGTTCCACATGAATTGACTGAAAGGCAATAAGAAAATCGAAAAACCATTTGTGAATTGCACCTTCAACAATACAAAAGGAAGTCTTCTTTGTATCGAATCGTGACTGGTGATAAAAAGTGGATATCTGATTGGGTTTCGTCCAAAGCAACACCATTTTATCGACGTGATATACGAAAATTTCCTGAAAGGTGGTTAAAATGTGTAGAAAGCGATGGAAGTTATTTTGAATAAAATATTTTTGATTTTTCTATTCTAAATAATGTGCTTTTCTTCCTTTATAAACGGCTCATTTCATACTCCTATACCTGGTAGTCGTTAAAGTTAAAAATAAAAGAACAAAATTCTTATAAATTTTACTTTAGATTACAGAACGTATACAAGACACCATTAAAATCTAGTCAATTCCACTTAATAATTACAATATTACAAAACAAAATCGTTATAAAAAAAAACGTGAAATGTGAACCAGAAAAAGGAAGTTTACCACACAAATTTTAACATTTTAATTTTACATTTGAGTAATTTCAAATCACCTAATTTGTCTATCAATGAGATGACAAAGATTTCCAAATGTCAATTTATGACAATGGCAAATAAAATCAATATAACTGGCAATCTGTGAACAAATCTATATTTAATTTCGATATTATCTCATTAAAAAAAATCATGTAATATTGGGAAAAAATGCGGACACATTAACAATTAAAATATAATGTTTAATATCTATAAATTCTATACATACAGAGGTTTTACTGTATCAAAAAAAAATAAATTGCACAAACAATACGATAAATTATTAGATTGTTCTATATTAAATGTTAAAATTATATTATTTATTTGAAATTTAAATTTTTTCCATACAATTTCTACACACATTTTATATTGAGAATTAATCTTTTAAATAGTACATATTTTTATAGATTAACGTCAAAGAACAGAATGGTTGGAGGGAGGCGAAGATACAATTTTGAATTAGACAAGTTGTACGGTCAACCCCAAATATTGTCAAAAACAATTAAAATCAATAGATTGAGATGGCTGTTGGACGCACGTAGTTCGCATGGAGGAGGAGCGTGTGCAAAAACAAAAAAAACTGTTAAATAGTAAACCAGAAGGTAGTAGGAGAGCCGGAAGACCTAAGGCGAGATGGCTGAGATGCAGTAAACTGTGATATAAAGATCCTTAAAATTCGGGATTGGAAGACATTGACTGCGGATAGGTCAGGTTGGTGGAAAAGCGTGTGTTGGAGAAGGCTAAAACCGTACCGCACCGCACGCATATTAAAATATAATCAGATCAAACAAAAAGAATCCCCAAATTTCCATTGCAGTGTAACCTAAAAGATTTTATTGTATATACCACAATGTTTTCAAAAGAAGAAATTATGAACAACCATCCATATTCCACACGTAAAACATTCTCCGTTTCTATGTTGTGCTGACCAAATTAGTCAGGATGTGTGTTCCATCGTTTTCCAGATTGTAATCGCAAATCTTACAAGCAGAATTCTCTACAGAGTCTTTTTTTAATTAATTATTATTCAGAAAAAAAAATTTGCGATCAGAAAACTTTGTACAAATCTCAAGAATCCATAATCATATGACCATTTTTTTAAACTATTGTAGTTAATATCACTGATGTTATACTATAGAAGAAAAAGGTGTTATTACGGGTTAAATAAACAATTCCGATCGAAAACATTACAACGAGATCTTAAGCTGTATACAACATTAATACGTCCAATATTAAAGTATGGTTAAATAGTAAACCAGAAGGTAGAAGGAGAGCCGGAAGACCTAAGGCGAGATGGAGGAGATGCAGTAAACTGTGATTTAAAGATCCTTAAAATTCGGGATTGGAAGACATTGACTACGGGTTGTAACGCCATGGAGTAAGTAAGTAAATAAGTATACTATAGAAGTTTCAAATTTCCAGATATTGTATTGTCATTGTTTTGTACTAGGATTATAAGAATATTTCATGAACGTTTTCATTTTCAAACAGGCGCCAATTTTCTTAGTCATTTTCTAGAAACATATGTCAATTCGATCAATTCTAATGTTATTCTGTATATGAAGGTTTGTAATAAAGGATTAGATAATTACATTGCAAAAGATTAATGTAAAAATTTCATAACAATCCGACTATTAGATCAAAAGTGTTACAATTTAGAAGCAGTTTCCGAAATACATTTTTCGGGAAAATAATGAAAGTCTCAATTAATCCACTGTAAATCTTCTAAACTAATGATCGAATTGTTATGAAATTTAAATATATATCTATTGAAATATCATACGGATATCATTCGTTAGAGGCGCCATTTGGTGGTTAGGCCCAGAACTTTTTAATCCATGTGTTATAGATACTTTTCCAATTAGCATTATTTATATAATAATGAGATAGATATCAAAATTTGATCAATTCTTTACAAAATTCGATCAAATTGAATGTGCAAGTTAAGATTGTCATTACTATAGGTAGATTTTCAGTTTGACTCCGGTGAAATTTTGTATGAAATAACGATATTGCATAAATTTTTTGAATCATTTAACAGTTGTACTTCTTTTTATTCCATCAGATTTCAAAAGGTTTTAATAAATTACTAGGAAAAAACTGTTTTTTTTTTCATTTTGGATCAGCAAAATTTCACCTCTTTAGTTTTGTCTTCAGATGCTTTTCTCTTTAAATTCATATGTGGAATCGATTTTGGTAACATTTTAAATATTTTCCATTGCATTGTATGGTGTAAACATTGAAGAAACATTTAGTGATAAAATAGTAATCAATTGAGTATTGAAATATTATTATTATTATTATCGTATCGCTACGAATGAATACTCGGCAATTCATTTCTAATATAATGTTGACACTTACAAGTAAATTAACGCATATGTATCGCATTATCAAACCGCAACATAATAACGTTAAAATTCTAAATTCTTTCAAAACTAATTATACAAAAAAAAAATATAAATTGTAAATATACAATCTCAAGTTTTTGATCTTGTGTCTCAAAAATAATGGGAAAAAGTCAACTCAAATTAATAAAATGTTAACAAAAATCATTGCATTTAGATTCGAAATATTCTCCTTCAACCGGACAACAAGTGCATCAAATAACTTTTTTTTATGATGACTATTGGAATGTTATTGAGAGAGTCTGTATCGCAATCGTTGCCTTTTTCTAAATGTCTTCAACTAACTGACGGCAAAAAAGTTTTGTTTTCATAGCCAAATGATGTTTAGGGAATAGTAGTCACTGGTAGCTAAATCAGGTGCTGATTGTTAAACGATGATGTGAAGGTGCATTATCTTACAGTATAATCTCGAATTGCTTTGATTCTCAATTGATTCAATATCAATATAAGTTCCATTTCCATATGAATTTCACGAAATCAGTCACTTTTTTAAGTATTTCTTTCAATAATTGCTTCGGATATGTTCGACTTGGAAGTTCATCATAGAACTTATAACTTTTCGCTACATTGTTGTGAATCGCTTATGTCCGCTAAAAACTATACGCAATTTTAAACAAATCAAGTACCATTTTTACCAATTTTAAAAGCAAATTTAATATTAATTCTTTGTTCTTTTATATATTCATTTTTCGATCGACACACAAAAGTTACCGTCAATAAATGCGTTGTATTTTTTTGCTTCGACTGAAGGAATTGTCAGTTTGTTCCGCTACATAAAACAATTAGTAGCTAACGCTACGGGCGTTACGGGCCCTCAAGTAAATTATAATACCATATTCTCATTATTTTTGGGACACATAGTGTAACATAAATATATGGTATTAAGTTAGTTAAAAATTGGTACGCATATTATTTAAATATAATTACATTTTTCAAGTGAATGTTATATTCATTATACAGTTTATTCTTCAAAAATATTCTGAACATCAACTCACACGCACAAACAGAATCAAATGTAAAATATACTTAGAACGATATAACACACAAAAACATTAGAATATTTATGTTATATGATTTGAAAGATGACACTTGTAAAATATAAAATAAATGAATAGAAATAAAAATGTTGTTGTTGTTGTTGGTTTTTTTTTCTTAATAATATTATAATGAATGAGCTGAGTGGTGGTAACAACGCGTCGCGGTTAACTTCTCAAATTTCATTATAATTTAATTTTTCTTGAAGTATCATATATATTATATTTGTATAGTTTTAGAGATAGTCACCGAGACGAAATAGCGAGGTATGGAGAATGAATAAATTGTATTATGAATGAATGAATGAATAATATGAATGAATGACTGAATGATTACTTTTTTAAATATTATTGAATGGAAAATAAGAAGAAAAAAAAAATATGAAATTTGTGTAAATTAAATCACACGCGAGCTAAATACAATAATAAATTCAAACAATCTCAAACTATATACGTATTTTTGTTGTTGTTAAACATCTCTCGTATTTTTCATCTATTTTAAAAGTATAATTTATTGTTTTTCTAATTATAAATAAGTGTCGTCGTGACGTTGCCTTCTTATATTGTTCTTCTTCGGTTAATTTGTTACCACAAAAGCAGTCAAATGATAACCTTAACTTATATGCGGAGTCGATAAAGATAAAAAAAATAATAGAACCCTCCTTTCAAAGTTTGCCCATTTATGTATACCATCGGATGATGCGATTCCAAAAACGGAATTAAATATTTTAACTAAATAGACTATAATACTCCATAACGGATATTCATAATTTGATAAGTTACAAATATATAGTGGACATAGGAAACGGTCACTTATACTTTCTAACAATTATAAATTTATTAATTTTCATGAAAAAATACACTAAGTTTTTGAGACAAGCTTTTAACAAATTTGGTATACATTTTATTTTATTTTCCGATAGATAGATAAAAATTTAAAAACGAATTGGAATTATATCAGATACAATATATGGAAACATTTAGAAATAACCGCACACTCATCTTTAATTATATAGCAATAAATTAGCAACACATTTGCCAGCAATTGGCATTACAATCCACAAGTTACCACTAACCTATATACGAAAAATGAGTCACAAGAGAAATGCGCCTATATAGGGATTATTAAATTTAACGTTCGGCCGGCCAGAGGTTATAGAAATTAAAAGAGGCCAAAAAAATATAGCAATTGATCAGGCTTAATCAGTTAAAAAAAATAAAAAGAAAGCGACACTGAAGTTGTAAAAGTCAACGTGTTGCCATATATCGACATAATCATATAGTCGCAAATTATAAATAAATTTAAAATACAAGACGTGAGGAATCAGAAGGCATCATGACAACATCACAAAATACAAGTGATGAGGAACGAGAAACTATTGAGTTTAACGAGAAATAATTTCAGTAAATTTCTATAGTCGACGGCAACCAACATCAACATAATTTACACTAGATTTTTTGGAAAATATGGTCACCGCACGTTACAATATTATATTGAAGATCATTCTCACGCTTGAATATTGTATAACAATAGAAATTAGAAATAGTCCTTTTATAAATCGCCATTGTCTGGATGGTATTTTGATTCATTAAGTTTTAATTTAATTTGTGATGAATCCAATGACATAGAAATTGATTTCAATTCAACATTTATCGCCATATAATATACAGATCAAAATTTCGGAAAGAGAACAGTGATGATCAACAGCAAACATGTAAATTTTAGATGAGGATAAGGAAAGAGGATTGTCCTACTACTAGTGCTACTGATAGTACTAATGTTATTGTAAACTTTAATTTTATTTTCGATCGCATTTATTGCAGACGAGATTTCCATCCTACAACAAATGACATGATTTTTTTATAGTGCAACTTTTGGCATTGGTTTTGTACGTCATTTGATTGCGATTAAAATTTAAGTCTTTTTGAACACCGGGACCTTGTACGTTTAGTATTAAATAAATAAGAAAAATCAAATAAAAAATAAACTCACCAGTAATCGGTGGCGGTTCAACGACTGTTGATGGACCAAAAAATGATGGTATATCACTGGATGTTGTTACCGGTGTATTTAAATCACCAGTTTGTGTTTCCGATGTTGGTTGTGTATCGACAGTTGATGATGTTGATGTTTCTGGTATTGATGTTCCACCACTACCACTTAACAAACTTAAATGTGGATGATTTGACGTATTATTATTATTATTATTATTATTATTGGTATTATTATTATTATTGGTATTACTATTAGTATTGCTATTATTATTATTATTAATATTATTATTACTGGTATTATTATTACTGATATTATTAGTATTGCTATTAGTATTATTGGAATTATTATTACTATTAGTACTATTATTATTATTATTATTATTATTATTATTGGTACTATTATTATTATTATTATTATTATTATTATTATTATTATTATTAATAGTATTAGTATTAGTATTATTATTGCTACTATTATTATTATTATTATTTGTTGATTGCCGTTGTTGCGTATGTTGGTGTTGATTGTGATGATGATGACTGTGATGACTGTGATGATGATGATGATGATGTTGATGATGATGATTATTATTTGTAGCAAATATATTATTATTATTTGTGGTTAGCGATGAGGTGGTAGCCGATTTTAATATGCTACATGTGTCAAAACTTAATACGTTATAATGGGCTGACGTTGCCGATTCAGTAAATCGAAATGCATGTGGTTGCACAAGGGTTTCTAACCCTTCCATGATCATGGCCGCTGCTGGTGGTCCAGGGGCAACGCCACCTATAAGACAAAACATAAAAAAATAATTAAATTTAATTAAATAAGTCAAAAAAAGTTAATACTAAATAAGCAAAATAAATATAAGTTAAATGCATTTTTTTAACAATATCATAAAAATTGACAATAATAATAATATTTATTTATTTTGTCTGTATTGTATTATTATAAATACGCAGACACGAAGCGTGTCTTTACAGAAGCACAAATTAAAATGTTTTTAGAATTAAAAGTCCATCGATTAAGTCGGAGCGAATCAATACAACCAACAGCAGATACATTTGGTTTTTATTCTGAGAGTTTTGTAATTATTGATAATTCAATAATAACTCAATATTTATATTATAATTTATGAATGGGACTATGATTTTATTGCACATACGTTGGCGTTCTGTTGTACCGAGCGAATTTTTATAAAATTATCTATCGGATCAGTAATTGCAGAATAATTTTTGAATTATTTTATTCATATTATTTTTTCAAGTCGACTGTAATTTTTGGTATATATCTTAAAATACGTTTACTTGGCATAAGGAATTAAATTTAAAATAAATACTACGATGCGAAGTAATTTACCAATTTGGATGTGATGAATGTTTAGTAGTTCCACTTAGAATGTAATATGACTTGCAATAGCTTCATGCTAAATCTATACATACAATGTGTCATTTAAAAGCCTCTGCAATTTAAAAAAAAAAATAGAACACGTTATGTTTTACCATCATTAACACGTTAATCGCCATGTCAGTCAAATGTGTCTGACGATAAGAAGTTTTACATGAGCCATGTCAGACATATATGTCTGGCGTACGCGATTTAGTAGAAGGCCACGTCAATCACAGATGTCCGAAGCTAACGATACATTTGCATAATGTATATATGTCTGTACGCGTACGCGATTTGGTAGAAGGCCATTCACGTTAATCACAGATGTCCGACGCAAACAATACATTTGCATTATGTTTCGAAAGCTGGCCTATCGGGAACAATACCTGAAAATTTATTGGCTTACCGAAAAACAATAAAATGAAATATGGCATTTCTGTGATAATACATTAAGTTTCCTTGATACATTTTTTAACTAAATTATCTATTAATAAAGTTACCATGGCCCATGTGAAAATTTTTCTGATATTATCGTGGCGATTAACGTGTTAAAAAGATACATGTTTCCTCTTTCAAACGCTATCAATTTCCTGCAAATCGTTTAGCAGGTTAAAAATTTACACGCATTTGTCAGTGGTCAGTAGTTTTTATCCTTGCAATGTAAAAATACTACAATGCGACACAAAGAGTAAAGATTAAAATCTTGTTTTAAAATGTGAGTAGATTTACAAATTATTGAAAAATGGTTTATGGTTTATGGTTTTGTATGTCTCAACGACAAGTTTATGATTGTTTTTCACATTTCATAAATGGTTGTGAGCATTTAAATGATGTCCCAAGACAAATAGGACATCCAGAAATTAAAAATTGTTCTAAATTAGTGGAAAAAAGTTCATCGTTGCATTCGATGTTTAAATTTCACTGTTGGCTGATGAATTAATTATACCAGTAAAGACACTATCGGGACGATTTTAACACAAGATTAAGGTAGAAAAAAGCAGCTGTTTTTATTGCACCACCATTTACTCTCTCTCTAGAGTAAAAAAAAAAAATGGGAATGAATTTTTGATGAAAAAACGAATTTCACTACTCAGCAAACCCTTCGTATTCGTCCAACCTCTATCTCCGTTTGACTAAATTCATCATCATTCGGAAGCACTCATTCCGTACAATGTGTATGGAAGATTCGTGAGTGTGTGTGTGATATATACAATAAACATTATTATATTTATAATAAATATAAATTATTATAAAGTTATGTAATTGTTTTAGATTATTTTTAGTGCTATTAATTAATTAGTATAAATTGACCTTCTGTCTATTATCAATTAAACTATACAACATATGGGTCAGTTTGTTAGATTTTTGCTTCTTATTCATATATAATACTACGAGTATGTAACATATAATAGTTAATAATATAATTATAATAATATAAATTTGTGATGATTCGGTTTTATTTTTTTTTCCAAACATGTGAAGATGCACAATGACAATTTTTAAATTATAATTTACTTTTTATTATGTACTTGCTTGTTTTTAGTTTGTTAATAATCGTATTTATTTGAGTATATAATATTAAATTTGTATAAACGAATACGACTAACCATAGAGCCCATAGATAGTTTTTAACACATTCTCCGCCAACAAGTTTTTTCATAAAATGTAAAAACAAAAAAAATTCTTTGCTTTTTGGGGTTTATTTTCATTCAATATTCTACTTCACTGTATGAGCTTGTTCCCACAATCATTTTAATGAGAATTCTGAGGTCAAGTTGAGGTAACATGCGGAAGGGCCACGTGAGGAAAATCCCAGTACCGTTTAACACAGAACTCGTGACTAACAACACTGAATGGCAAGTTAAAGTAGGTACTCAGTGTGAGTCACTGATGACTGACATAGCCCCATTGCAGTATTCCAGTGTCAGTCACGGGTGACTGACATTGGCGGTCAATGTGTTAAGTATATATTAAATATATATTTAGTTGTATTTAATATCAATAATATTAAACATATGTACCAATAAAATAATAAGTAATATTAATAAGATAATAATAAATATATAGACTAAAATCGTAAGTCGTAAGTCATAATTAATATAATTAAATTTTTATATTTATATAAATACAAAAAATTAATAATAATTGTCACATTTAAAAAAGTTAATTGAATTTATGAAATTGGGATATGTTTTACTCCAATTAATTATAAGCATTTGGATTATAATATAGAAAATAATTGGTGTTAAAAGTTATTTAATTTATGGAATTTTAGTTAAACACACACACACAGTTACATTACATTAACATTTTAATAAAACATTACTTATAGTCGGTGCAATATTTAATTTGAATTAACGATTATCCAAAGTTAAAATGAAAAATTAACACCTAAAGAAATTTTTAGCTCTCGCAACATTTGTGTAAGCTTCAAAGGCCACACACACACAACTATTATGACATTACTGGACATATATAGGACACAGATATAAATAATATACATCACATGCGTAAACATCACGCACCACGCGGGATATATAAACTTATCCACCACCATCACCCTACCACACGCACATTAAAACCGGATATAAAGAAAATTATCAATTTACAAAGTCATATGGATTAATTAAAATAGATATTAGATTAGATGCAATATAGGTTTAAAAACAATGGCTTAACACATTGTTGACCGTCAATTTTACTATTCTATATATATAAATAGCGTTGGGTTTCATAAATTGAAATAGATAATGCAAGTGCCGGTGAGGATTTAACTTGTAACCGGAAAACAAAAAAAACGTTTAACAATGAATTATCAAATAATTCCATAAACAAATAAAAATTTGTCCAACACCACAATTGCAAAGATTTTAATTCTATGATTTCATAAATCGAATACAAAAGTTGAAAAAGTATTGTAAATGATTACGATCGAATCTCCTCTTATCAAATAATATATGTTGCCTATATTTGTATAAGAAATTAAATTGTGATTGGTAACGGTGCACCATATTATTTGAAAATAAGGATTCATATATTTATATTTAATATTATAACTTATGTAGTTAATTAGAAATTATTATGGCGAGAATCGAACACACACAATCCTTATCATTTTACAATTTTTTAATGCACAATAGTGATATATTTCTATTCCGTAGCAAATTTATTTCCAATGTTATTGTAGTGAAAACATATTTTTTTTTGTTTCAGTGACGGCTCGTCAAGTGAACCAAATGCAAAGGCAGCAGACGGCACTTCAAATACTGGTACTGGTGGGTTTTTTTAATACGATTGCGATTGTGAAAGAATTATGAGAAAATAATATTGGAAATTATGTTTATTGAGTGATCAAAGGTTTGAACATTCGCAATTCGTAGGTGTTAAAATCGATCCATAATAAAATAAATGTATACTTGTGGGTATAGTTTTCAGCGCCTCACCTTGATATAAAGAGACACAAACCATTAAAGATCTGTATTATACTCATAAACTACAATATCCACATTAAACAATTGGGTGGAAATCCAAATGGAAATTGCTAAGAACTTCTGGGATATGTATTTGGAAAGTAATTCATTGGCATTCATACCAATGAAAGAGGTGTTTAAATTTTTCCATTTTTCGATATGACAACATTTGCGGGTTGTCAACATTTTTCTCCGCATAAGGAATTATAATCAAATACCGATGCAAACAGATTTTCGATTAATATTGGGTCAGGTCAAATGGATGATGTTCCTATATATAAAAAAATAAATAAAACAAGAGATCAAAAAACCACAGGATGTATATTAGCGTAATGTTTGAACCGTTTTAACAATCGATTAAGGAACCACAGCGGAAAACAAAAACTATTTGATATAAAACCCGATTTGCAAAAGAGTTAAATAAAATTATTTTGCATCAAAGACAGTGCACACTGTCTGAAACAATGAAATTGTTGGAACATTCAATCCATTACTTCAGACTTCCATCTGTTCCAAAATCTTAAAAAAATTCTGTGTGGTAAGATGAAGGGGAAACATTTTTCAACCGACGCACTAAAACTACTATCACTTATTTGCGTTGTATTTTTTGGCTTACACTGAAGGAATTTCACAGTTCTTAATTAAGGTTACAATGTTATACCAATGCGAATACACCAATGTGATAACACCTAAAATTAAAGTTGTTCGCACTTATTCAACATTCATATTGTTAACAAACAACATTAAATCCACATAAATCTGAAGAAACTAATAATAAGATTTTATTGTTCTACAGATTATTCCAATTGGATTCAAACTTTTAGAGTCACATTCATTAAAAATATAATAAATAAATAATAAATTTTTGTAGATAATTTCCAAAAAAAAAAGAGGATATTTGTTTTCGAATACGAATTAAAATAGGTAAAATTACAACAACAAAAAAAAAAAAAATTAGAATAAAGATCTTTATTATTTTTATAAAATATTTTAATTCTAACATTTTTTTTCCATATTTGTATTAAGTTGAGCGTACGCACGCACGCACTTTTTAATTTTTTTGTCTTTTCAAAAGCATATGAAAAATAATCAACCAAAGAAAAAAAATACTAAATTTAAAATAATGAAATAATAAAAAGAAAACACCAAAAAAAAAGAGTGTTAATTAAGTGCTAACCGGCGGCAATAAGTTTTTTTTAAGTGAATTTTTTTTCCTTCTCCAGATTCTCTTATTCTTCTTCTTCTTCTTCTTCATCGTCTTCTTATTTATTTAAATAAAATAAGAAAAAACATTTAGTTATTCATAAATGAATGTTTTCTTCTTGAATGTGTTGTGCGTATATTGCTTAAACAATATGCCAGTCGCAAGTCAGGCAGTTAGTGGTCATTTCCTCTATACAACAACAACACAAAATGTGAATTATAATCAAATATTTAGTCAAATTGTATATTTTTCTATTACACACACACACACACACGACACCACATAGAAAAAAAAACAACAAAAATTACAAATAAAAAAATGTTACTTTTCATATTTGATGGGTTATCATTTTTTTCATATACACTACCACGTTCAAATTTGATACGAAATAAATATTCATATAAATATTGGACCCGTCAAAGAACAGAATGGTTGGAGGCGAAGATACAATTTTGAATTAGACAAGTTGTACGGTCAACCCCAAATATTGTCAAAACAATCAAAATCAATAGATTGAGATGGCTGTTGGACGCACGTAGTACGCATGGAGGAGGAGCGTGTGCCAAAAAAACTGTTAAATAGTAAACCAGAGGGTAGAAGGAGAGCCGGAAGACCTAAGGCGAGATGGCTAGATGCAGTAAACTGTGAAATAAAGATCCTAAAAATTCGGGATTGGAAGACATTAACTGCGGATAGGTCAGGTTGGAAAAGCGTGTTGGAGAAGGCTAAAACCGCACCCGGGTTGTAACGCCATGGAGTAAGTAATTAAGTAAATATTCATAAAATTTAATTATTCTTAATCAACATTTGTGTCTTGTTGTGTGCAAAGTATTCTGCATCAACAAATGCTATACGCCAGCGTTTGATCCGCCACTCAGAAACCACCCCCTCTTTGATACGGCCTTTAAAGCTATATCAGCGATTTTTTGTTCTGATGACTTCGAAGTGATTTTTCCGATTTTATTGAATAAAAAATAACAAAACACGGTGATGTAAAAAATCAAATGAATTTGGTGCTTATTGAATGAATGTTGTGTTGCTCTAAGTGTAAAAAAAATTCACGAATATACGATGGTGCATTTTGATGCGTGTTGCAAAATCCAATAAATTGTTTTTCCATAATTCTAGTCTTTTTTTACATATTGATTTACGAAAACGTTTCAAAACTCCTAAGTAAATAGTATCGTTTATTAAATGTTTGACCTTGTGGGAGAAATTCCGAATGCAAAATATCATTGTAATCGATGAAAATATTGAGCTTCTTTTATGATTGAAAACGACTTTGTTTTTCAACGGTTTTTTGTTGTTCGGGAGACTACCCAATTGACTCGATATTGTTGTTTCTTTTGTGTGTCATATTCATAAACCGATCACCCAGAAATAATGATGCGTTAAATAAATGTTTCATTCGTTCAACTTTGTAAAGCATAAGCAACTTCCTTTTTTATTTTTTGCAAAAAATTAAACCCTATTTGGTACTAATTTTGCAGTAACACGTTTCCAAACACAAATCATCATGTATAATGTTATGTGTTGATTCCTTCAGCAATCTCCTTGATAATTAATTTTAGATTTTCAATTAAAATTTCTCTAATTTTTTCAACGTTTTCTTCAATATTCGATGCTGCAATGCATTGCTGCATGAACTTCACTTTCTACCTCATTACGACAACTTTAACTGCATTGTATACTGCAATTTTCTTAAAAGCATCATCACCAAAACACTTTTCTATCATTTTTACAACATATCTGAACATTCAACATTTCGTGTTTCATAATAAAAAAATTGATTGTTCAATATTTTTATCCGCATATATTAAATAGTATTAAAAATCGTCGAGAAACAAAATTTTGGTGTAAACAATATACGTTGTAAAGTCAACAATTGGACCAGTAATCAAACTACAAATTTGATAGAAAATGCTAAAAATGATTGGGTAAAAATAAAATAACACAACAATTTGACATCATCACATGAAAAACACGTGACCATTAATTAAATAACTGTTGCGTCAAATTTTGAACATGGTAGTGTGTTCATGAGTATATTTATAATATAATATTTTTATAATATTGAGATGAA
The DNA here is from genome assembly GCA_910594885.2 of Bibio marci. Classification (NCBI taxonomy): domain Eukaryota; kingdom Metazoa; phylum Arthropoda; class Insecta; order Diptera; family Bibionidae; genus Bibio; species Bibio marci. The sequence goes on along the minus strand of OU343116.1, from coordinate 13,195,854 downwards.
GTAAACAGGTGTTAAGTGCGCGTTTTAAAAATTTAACATATATTATATATCGTATCGTATCTAAATTTACATGTAACATGTAAGGAATTTGTATACATTTAATGGAAGTGTCTTTATTCTCATATCTTTATTTATAAGAATCAATTACAAATAAAAAAAAAAAAATTCCTCTTAAGTCGTAACCCGCGCGCGCACGTGTGTGTGTTAGCTTTTAAATGCGCTTATACCACAATATTACCAAATATTTATTGATTTGTTAATTTTTACATTACACAAAAATCGTCATTTAATGTTTTATGCGTTAATACAATATATGAAAGAAATAAAAAATTATATATTTTTTGTACAAAAACGCATAAAAACATAAAAAATGGAAACATAATTATTTTAAATACATAATTGTAAACATAATGAAAAAAAACTATGTATATTGTAATTAAGTTTAAATTTTTAACAAATATTTAACGAAAAAATATTTTCTACATAAACTTAAAATAAATATAAAAATGTATACGGTGAGCGCATCGTGTTACTAGTCAATAATAAATATATACGCGCCGTGCATTTATACAAATATTTAATTTACATTTCACTTAAAGAATTTTGTGTGGAAAAAGTGAATCTATACAATTTGGTTAACAACTAAATGATAATAATAATAATAATAATAATAATAATAACAATAATGATAATGGTCAAATTAGCAATGAATTTTAAATTATATATATATTTAGAAATAAAAATATGCTGGTAAATATTAAATTAATTGCTGTTAACTTTGTATTCGGCTCAGTGTAGGCGATATAAAATAATTGACATGAACCGCCATAGGATTTGCATGTATAAAATAAAGCACAGCAATAATCCTCAACCTCATTTTCCACATTACACTTTGTATGTGCAGCGGTAAGCAAATACCATCGACAAAATCGAGACGATCAAGTATATGTTTTAAGTCAATAATTATTGGCCGTTGCAGCCAATACAACGCGAGAATTGAAATTAATCATTATAACGGATTCATTATATAGCCCGTATAAATATAATGAATAATATAGTGGTGCAAAAGACTACAACCCTATTTTACTTCAGTACTTAGTACAAGGAATGGTGTTCAAAGTTTCCCTAAGCAATTGCATTCCGTATAAAATTTCTTAATTATGTGTGTCGGTGCTCATATATATAAATCAAACAAAAATTAACAATCTTCCAACGCAAATTTCTGTTTAAACTGGGATGGAATCATGTAAGGTGATAAGTGACAGTCACCATGGTGACATTCAAAAGTGATCACCTATTTTTTTGGCATCATGTAAGGTGATCACTTTTAAAATCACCGGAACGTGATGTTTATAATGTTATTCGTATCAGTCAGTGGTGGTGAGAAAGAAATATATTTTTACATGTTCTTTCTTTATAATATTACTGCTAGAAAAACTCGAATCTACAAATAAATCATAGAAATATAATAAAAATCAAGATAATAAAATTTTAGCGTTAAGAAAAAATAAAACCATAAATAAATTTAGTTCAGTTTCGATTGAATTATATTCTTCAGCGACTAAGGAACACAATTGGTTAGGATTTGATTGTAATCATCAATTAAAAACAATTTTATTTTTACAAATATGATAAAACTATTACAAGTTTGCGAATTAAAATAATTTGTAAAACAATTGATGTGATTTCATCTCAGTTTTTTAAAGTGCGATCAATGTCTATACAAATAATGCATTTGATTGCAGGAGATTGTATAACTCAACGACTGTTCGATAAATATATGCTCAAACTAACTTAGATTAACTTAGATATTTTTGATTGAAATTCAAACTACTCTACTACGAAACATTATGCGGGTTCGATGCATTCTTTGATGTAAAATATGGGCCAACAGTTTTTTTATGGTATGGTATTCGCAGAAGCGTTTTATACCTTTGGCAATAGTTTGTCAATCTAATACGTATCAGCGGTCATTGTTTTTGTGCAGCTTCTTAATCCATCCGTTTTTCCAATTATTTAAAACCATTTTCCTCATCCTATTGGCAGCAAACAATATTATTTACTGTAGTTAATGTACAATAAAATGTTCGTATGGCAAAAGACTATCTTCGCCACAATTAAGTGATTTCACTGCATCACACAGTTCAATATATATATATATAATTGGAGCATTTATTTTACAAAGACTTACCACCAATTGCCATTGTGAATCGAAATGATTGAGGTATTGTTATTGAAAAACCATTTAGTTATACTGTGAAATTTTCAGATCATCTATACGCATCAATTGATCATCTTTAGTTAGCAAACAGATTGCATCATTAATAACCAGCACTGGATAATCAGTGCGAATAGGTTTATTGGACAACTTACGCATGAATGCTCATATTACAAACCACCCCTTTGAACAATATTTTAGCAATGTTTTGTGCATCACACACACAATCGCATTCAACCGCATTTTCGCTAGCACATTCGGTCAAAATTTTTTGGAGTAAACCATTATAGAATGAAATCAATAGTTTTTTAAATTATTAACGTCAAATTGAAAAACAATGTTGGTTTGGTTTTGGACGATTGATATGATTGTAATTCAATTAATTTTTAGTACCGCCATTAATATCTTCTATCTGCCATCAATTGGAAAATCGGACAAATCTTTTGAGTGGTTTTTATAATCTCTTCTCCCTATGAAATAATTGGAAATTGAATTTAATTTGGTGAACAACAAAATTTCACCCATAATTATATTTTATATATTAAAAAAAATATAGTGATATTGAAAATTGATGGCTATTTCTTGTAGGTTTTTAGCCACTGAATTTAATATTGTACATAAATTTATAAATCTATTATTGTGATTATTTTGGATTGAACATTGTACAATTATTAAATGAAATTAGAAATTAGTACGCCGTTAATGATGTTAATAATGTTTATCGAATATCGACTGTAAGTGGCAGCAGTAAATTGTACAATATAAATATTGTGTAAAATAAATGTAAAATTAAATAAATGACTTATCCATATAATTTTATGTTGGAAAACACAATGAGATATCGATACCCAGCTTCAAACTCAACTTTAATATATTCATAATATGAAGTATAATTATAAATGTTAAAGTTGAAATCGTAAAATGTCACGTGTCATGTTCTTCAGACTTAAACCCGTTGGATTTCGATTTATGGGGTTACCTTAAAGAAAAAGTCTATGCAACTGTGATTAATTCACTTGAAGAGTTGATTCAACGTACTGAAGACTGTATCCAAGAATTTCGCCACAAGTCACAACAAACACTTAGATTGATTCGGTCTATTGAAAAGCATTGTTGTCTATGTATTCGAGCTGAAGGAGCACATTTTCAACAATTACTTTAGGCTTTGTTTGTTTAAAACTGTAATGATGTGTGTGTGCTTTTGTGGGTTTATCTATGTAGGCCTTTGTGTGTGAGATCGTTTGTGTGTGTGTGTGTGTGTGTGAAGGTTTGTGTGAATGCATAGCCGTGTATAGAATCAATTGTCTGTGACGTCCGTTTTGTTGGTTCTGGATAAAACCAAAAAAAGAACAAAATTTTTCCATAACGAAAATCAATTTTATGCCTACATCGTTGTAGTTATTTGTGTATATCTTTGGAACCAGTTGAGACCTATCGTAATGTTATGGCTTAAACGAAAGCTTATGAATGTGGCAAGTTTTTAAATTTATACCGAAAAAAATTTTTCATCATGATTTTTCGACTTATGCTTGAACAAACTTTCAAAAATGAAAAATGGTGTTCATCAAATTGTCAACATTCCTGTAAGTATCTGGATAACCACATGTTCGAATTGCCTTATCCTAACGTCAAATTAAAGATCTCATGTATGCTAATGCTAATAATGTATCAACAATTAAAAATCGGTTAATTAGTTATTAAGATATTGATTCCAGTAGAGTGCAAAAAACATGGTCTGATTGAAAATTTGGTTATTTGCTTGTAACTTCGTACCGAAGTCGAATCAGCCAAAATGTTATATAATATTTTCGAGGCAAAATGACCCAGAGAATCTAGTGTTTTTGTATTGCCGTCGAAATTTCGGACACAGTGTATATAGATATAAATGAATGTTTATTATTAAACGTAGTTATGGGTCGACGGTCGCGTGTACACCACACTGAAAACATTATTATTATTATTATGAAACACAATAAGTTTTTAATATTTATTTTACAAAAAAATTAATTAATTAATTAATTAATTGTCCAAAATTATTATGTCAAATGTTTTTTTTTTGTTTGTTTGTTAAACAGCTCATTTATTTTTTATAAATAACAACAAAGAAAGAAATCTGTTGTGGTTTTTTTTTTCCAAATTATTATTACGTTTTTCTTTCTTTTATTTTATGGTAATCATTGTCTAAAAATAAATATTTTTAAATTTATTTATTTATTTATTTATTTATTTATTATTATTATTATTTTTGCTATTATTGCTATTATTGCTATATTATCATTTATGATTATTCTGTAAAAAAATAAAAAAAAACTAATAATATTTCAATATTCATATCTCCTTTTTGAGCGAATAAGTCACTTATTAAAATTTTTGAATAAAAAATTATATATATTTTTATATTAATTTTATCATTTCGATTTTCATTTATTTATTATCGGTTTTTTTTTTTATATTAATATATAAAAAATTATTGTTGTGTTGTTGTTGTTGTTGTTGTTGTTGCGATATAAAAAAAAAAAAACGTACGAAAATTAACAACAGAATAAAAAATGTATTTCGTTGAAGATACTCACACAATCCTGTTATAAACTGGACGCCCACTAAAATCGCGCCTTATAATATATTAAAATTTAAATGTTAAAACCGCGCGACGAACCGAAAGACAAAATATAATATTAGCTATTCTTCGTTCTGTCATTGTATTTGTGTTGAGATTGGTTTTTTTTTATTTGTTAAATGTTATTTCTCGTAAACAACAGATAAATAAATAAATAAATAAATATAATAAATATAATAAATAAATACCTAATATAGGAAATTTATTGATGACTTTTTTATTGTAATTGTTGTTGTGTATTTTAGTTCAGTTAACGTTTTGTGTTTTTTTTTTATTTCGTCTTGTGAAGTTTTTTTTTTATATTGTCACATCGCGAGTTAGTGTTTAAATAGGAATATTATTATAGAAGACGCATAAATATAGTTATTTGGTGTGGAGTACCAATATTATTATTATTATTATTATTAGTTATAAAAATGAATATAATAATAAATATTGTCTCACCCATTGTCCGAAAAATAAGCGTATAATGAATTTCTAATAAATATACGGACTGTGAATTAATTTTATTTTACTTTTTTATAATGTATCCTTTTGCTGCATTGTACCTATAAACAGTAACTCCAAAGATGTTGAATTATACGGTAACAAAACACAGCATTTACGAGAAGTTTTGCTTTTTCTGTTCAATTCAAAGATTAAAAAGAGTGTTGCTGAAAGTTATCGAATGCTGTTGGAAAAACTATGAAACGTTGAACACATACCGTGAGTATTGATTTGTACGTTTTAAAAATAGTGATTCCGATACGCAGTTGACAAAGAATGTCCTGGTAAACAGTTCAAAGATAAAGAATTGAAAAATGATTAATGTTTAACTGCATTCTGTATGATTCAAAAGTAAGAAAATTGGGTGCTATACGAATTGAAGTGCAGACATGAGAAATTGTGCGTTAATCGGAAGCGTAAAAAATCACTTTTTCCTGGTTATGCATCAATATCGGATGACAAAACCGAATAGTCATGCTTTCAAGCTTATGCTTTATATTTAATGGGATTAGCTTGGTGTTTTCTACAATTTGAGCTGCTGCCATTGAATGAAACCATCTCACTGGTGAACACCACCAATTGATTCGTTTTAGTCGTACATTAAAATGGCCGCAATTCAAACAAAAGTACGATGAGTAAAAGTAATTCTATATAATTGGATAACGATAGGCTATTTGTTGCAAGATCTGTCAATATCAACTTGATGGAAATACTGAAATGTGATGTTTTACAACACCCAGCATCATCCACCTAATTGCACCGTCGGATTTTTACTTTTTCCGATCCATGAAACACGACCAGTCTAAGCACAATGCTTTCTTATGAAGATATACAAAAAAAATTTATGACATTTGTGTAAGCCAACGACCGGGCAGATGGGAATGCAGAAGCATGTCCAGATATAGATCGCATCAACAACGATTATCTGAAGAAAACAATTAAAAAGTACGTGATATTTTGTGAAATTTGTTAAGAAACATTTATAGTGTGAAAGATTCATGAAATTAGGAATTTGGTATATATACCAAAAAGAACAACTTATGAGATTTTAACTGAACAAAATTGGTCTACAAGAGATGATAAATTTAAATGATTGATGATAAACAATTCCACCGAATTGATAATTCGAATAAAAGACATCATTACAAAAAAAGTAGGAACGATGTGATGATAATTTCTTAAAAACTATTGTAAAACTATAAACGGTAATAAAAAACATAGTGTTTTAAATATGAAAAACCTGGAAACTAAGTGTCGAAATTATTAATGAAGATTAAGGAAATCTAAAAACATTTCAATTAATAAAATCATTTGCGTTTTCCTATATTCCAAAGATATTATACGTTCATAGATTACGTTTCAAATTGTAATTATCGGTTTGCATCAATTGAAGACATTGAACAGTTCACTTCCTCATACTCAAAAACATTCCAATTGACGGCATAAAAAAAGTGATGTGATGCACTTCTTAAAAGTGCAAATCGATTCGTATTTCCATTGAGATCGAATACTTTGGGTAAATAAAAAAAAATTATTTTTTCAGACAGAGTGTGCCGCGTTCAAATTTTAAATAATATCTATATTTATTGATATTATATATTTGCTATCCTATTGCCAGTTATTAATGTGACTTAACAACAATTTAATGACAGTGAAACCTTTAAATCGGACCACCCTGACCGAATCTACAAAAAAAATTGGTCCCATATGGGGTGTTGGCGATGGGTATCTAATCTTTATTTATGATATATTAGAATGGTATTGTATTTACTTTTTTTGCTGCATTCAACTTAAAAGTATTTGTACATAAAAAATTGTACGTTTATAAACTGATCGATTTTCACACAAGAAATTAGTTCTTAAAATGGATTTATAAATTATCTTTATAAACTTATGTGGAATGTATTATGAACAACCATTTTTTACCAAATATCATCAGATTTTTAGCGCTTAGATTGGGTGTGTTCGTGAATTGTTTGGTAGCTTTTAAAGTTGATCGATTATTTATTATTTATCGGAAAAGGAACGATTTCTATATGTAGATCAATAATGAATGGATGTGCAAATTTTTCAAATTAAAAAAGGAAACACATTGTCGATCAAATGCAAAATTCGAAATTGGTGTGACCGTGATTAAATTAAAGACATATGAATGTTTTACTGTACACTAAGTCACTAATAAATATTGTAGAACAATAAATGGTCACGCATTACACATTAAAACTATATTTTGTGAAAATTGTTTTACAAATTTTATAGGTGTGAAGACTAATAATCTTTAAAAATTTTTAACCTGATTAAACAGTGGAATATATCAAATTTATATAAAAATTATTATTAATAATCAAAATGATGAAATTAAATGAATGTGTGAAATATTATTATTTATTTATGTAAAAAATTTAAATTTAAATTTAAATGATTTTATGGTTTTCCATTAATCAAATGACAAATTTTTTAAAATATCCAAAATTAAAAATATATATTTTGATTTGACATTTTAAAATAACAATAAAAAAAATTTGACAAAAATTAATAAATTTATTCCAATTTTTATAAAAACTTTTGTTTGCGGATGTCTTTTTTTCATTTTTTTTAAAATATTCTAAATGGAATTTCGTAAATTTCGTGTATTGTAAATATTTAATATTATTTAAGGAAATTGTTGTAATAATTAAGGCATTGGCTATAATAAATTTAGTGGCCCATCATTTCGTTTAAAAATACTTAATATATCGTATACATTTTTTTATTCCTCTCCTGAAATTAATATATAAATAACGTAATTAAATGTCATTAAAGCATTGGATTCTTCGGATTTTCAAACGAAAGATACTCCGTGGCATATTTGGTGCCGCCGTCAAAGAACAGAATGGTTGAAGGCGAAGATACAATTTTGAATTAGACAAGTTGTACGGTCAACCCCAAATATTGTCAAAACAATCAAAATCAAGATGGCTTGGACACGTAGTACGCATGGAGGAGGAGCGTGTGCCAGAAAAAAAACTGTTAAATAATAAACCCGAAGGTCGAAGGAGAGCCGGAAGACCTAAGGCGAGATGGCTGAGATGCATTAAACTGTGATTTAAAGATCCTTAAAATTCGGGATTGGAAGACATTGACTACGGATAGGTTAGGTTGTTGGAGAAGGCTAAAACCGCACCCGCGTTGTAACGCCATGGAGTAAGAGTAAGTAAGTAAGTATAAAGCATTGGTTTTTTAAACAACGCTGCTCTCTGCTCGATTGCGCAAAAATGAAACACAATGCATTTATGGGAAGCGGATTTTTTACGTGCAATCCAATATCATCACGTTCACGCACGACCATAAGTATTATGTAAGTTAATATTCCAGTATTAATTAATTATTTAAAATACTCTCAATGAAACGGTGCATAGAATTTAAATATTATCCTTATTATTATTATTTAAAACAAATAAATAAAACTCCATAAAATTATGCAGTAAAAATTAATTCTAGACAGCTGATGATGACACCTTAAATTGTTATGTGTGGAAAGAAAGGTGAGCTAAAATGTCGTAGCCAGCATAATTTTGATGACAACGTAACCAGAGAAAACTTCAAAGATTTAATTTCTTTATAAATTATAATCTATAAAACTTGAGCATTTCTCAAAGTTTCGGAAAATGTTTTTTCAATTTTATAATTTAAAATTTATTATTAGCTCTTTGTTCGAAATCTCATTTTTATACCGATCATGCAACTAAATAGACTATTTTATATGGTTTGAATTGAGCGCACAATAACTTTGCTTGTAAAATGTAAAAAATGAAATGCCGTGAAATTTTGCCACAACATCAATCAAAGATATACCATTTTAACAACAAATATCATAAAAAGACGTGTATCGCACCTCTGGTTTATCTGATTTTCGATTTGTGAATTTCAAAAATTTTTGAGACAGGCAATGTATTTAAACAACCGCATTGCGATACATTAAGCGCATAACAGAGAATTTAGAGAATTAAAATAGGAAATCGAGAAAAGTATTAATAATCAAGGATTAAGGACATTTCCTACAGCATCGTAAAAGGAAAATTAACGAATTTAAGAATTTAAGCATGTAACACCACACATGACAGTAAATCAAAGGATACTGCGTGTAGTGCTGATGCTGTCAAGGATCAATGATATTTTATAGACATTATGAGAACAATTTTCACATTAAAGCGTGCTACACATTATATGAAATAGAATTAATGAGGGAGGTATTGAGTGGAATAGATGTTTCACGGTTGAAGGGCATTTCCAGAAATTTACCAGGATATATGAAGTCGATGTTTAATACGACTTAAACGCGTCGAAATTTTGAGTAAATTTAATTAACAATGGAAATTATGTGTGCAGTGATAGAATTATGATTGATTCAAATAAAAATGTGCTGCACCAAGAGCCAAAATTTCAAATATTGTATATAAAATAGATAAAGAACGTTGGGTATTGAATTAGAAAAGTAGTAGAAAGTAGAAAAGCATAATCCTGTAGCAAATTTATTTTGGAGATGATGAAATTATATTTTGAAGCATAACTGGTAAAAATCCATAAATATATGTCCTTTTGTTATATGAAATTTTACATAATGAACCTCTCTCATGTATTATGAAACTGTCCCGACTGACGTTCTACATGCGGCGCGGACATTCACTGTACATATTTAAGTACAAACAAATAAAAATATTAAAATATGACACACTAAATTTAAATTATTTATTTAATTATATTTTTAATCTACAATTTTATATTATTATAAAATTTGGAAAAAAATAAAATTGATATTTTTTGAATAAATTGTTACAATAAAATGATAAATTCACTTTTTTTTTTCAGCACATCGCCACGGCAAACACAAAAGAGTAAATTTAATTTTACGTAAAATAATCTATTGGCAAAACGCATAATATTTTACAAACAAATACACATACAATAAATAAGATATAAAAGATTTTGATTAAGATTAAATTGTATTTTATATTTTTCATTCAAGTGACCTTTCTAATTATTTTACACGTGCCTTTGCATATATATTAAAAAATTTTATATATGAATACAACGAAATACCTTTGCTTGCTTGCCCGCTTGCAGATATGCTACTTAAAATAACAATAACGTAAAAACCGCAGAGAGACCGCAAATACACACGTTTTTAAATACACACACACATATATATGGAAAGGTGTATTACATTGTATTTAAGTTAAAATAATTAATTTACATTGTAATTTATATGTTTTTTATGTAGACCCACTGTCCGAAAAATTAAGCGCAATATAAATGTATAATCTAATAAGATTTTGAAAAGCGTACGACGTTAATGATTAACAATTATTCGTACGACGATCTACGTACGCAAAGAGATCTATATTTTTAATAATTACACTTGTAAGTTATTGCACGAAAATATCATTGATCGCATTCAATTGTGAATTCGTTTCAATTCAATTGATTTGATTCCATTTCATGTGAAATACAAAATGCTTACTTTCTAAAATGTTGTTGCTGGGAAAAGGCTGGAAATGTACTGAATCCTTCAAATTTTTACTTTTCTATTTAATTTCCTTTTGAAACGATAGATCGTGAAAATGTTTTTGATGCTTGATTGATAAAACATTACATTTAATACCCTGTGTTCACCCATTCACAATATATATGATAATATACGCTTATTTTTGAGAATTATCCTTAAAAGGTCCTAGAAATGTCCTTGAATCCTTTAATTTTAATTAATTACCAATTTAATTTATCTTTCATACATAGTATTTTAAGTATTATCCTTATTAATGTCCTTGAAACATTACTGATATAATATTTTGATACATAACAGGCCAATTGAAAAGTCGCCGGTCTGACACACAAATGGCAGTGCTAGTATTAAATCCAACGTTCAAACGATACGTGTCAAAATTTGACAGCAGTCCGACCATTAGTTTGTGAGATATTTCGTTGTGAGTGTAGCTACTTTTGTTAATTGAAAAAAGATGGGAAAAAAAAAGAATTTCGTGTGCTGATAAAATATTGCTTTTTGAAGGGAAAAAATACAGTTAAAGCAAAATCTTGGCTTGATGAAGAGTTTCCGGGGTCTGCACCAGGAAAATTAACCATCATTTATTGGTTTGCTAAGTTTAAACGTAGTGAAATGAGCACCGAAGACGGCGAACGCAGTGGGCGCCCAAAAGAGGCTGATCACCAACAGAAAACATCAAAAAAGTTTACAAAATAATTTTGAATGACCGTAAAGTGAAGTTGATCGAGATAGTAGACATTGTGAAGATATCATCTGAATGTGTATCTCATATCATTCACGAATATTTGTACATGAGAAAGCTGTGTGCAAAATGGTTGCGGCGCGAGCTCACAATCGATCAAAAGCAGCAATGTGTTAATGATTCTGAGCAGTGTTTGAAGCAGTGTTCAAGCGCAATGAACGTGAATTTTTGCGTCGATATGTGACAATGGATGCGACATGGCTCCATCATTACACTCCGGATTCCAATCGACAGTCAGCTGAGTTGAGACTGAGTCCTATTTTGAAGCAAAAGACAAATCGTACTACAAAAATGGTATCGAAAAGTTGGAAAATCGCTATAATCGCTGTATCGCCTTCGAAGGCAACTAATGTTGAATAATAAAATCAAATTTTGCCAAAAAAATTAATTTTACTATGGTAGACCGGGGACTTTTCAATTGTAACAATTGTGGCGGCTGTTGATTCTCTTCAATTGTGGGACACATTTTCAATTTAAATATATATTCATAAAATAAAATGCAATTATATAAATTGGTGTTGAAAATGAATTTAAAAAAAAGGTATACACATAAAGTGTCACATATTAATTTTAGCTTGCACATCATCTTATTATAAATAGTTGTACACAGATTTTGGCAATAAACATCAACCACCATCATGATTTAATAATTAATTATAAAAGGCTTTGATGGATGAAACACTGTCATCATTACCGACTTGTTTTTATGGAAAATATCAATTGACATCATATGAATCACACGCGTTCCGGTGAATGTATTATATTATTATAAGAAAATACAATTTTATAAATAGCACAAACAATAAAGGAGAAAAAGGATATTTTATAAAACAAAATTATGATATCACACGCAATAAGTTAAAAATAGATAATGTTTTGTTATACATTGTAATATTCCATATCGATATCATCTATATCTGTTATATATTGTTAGATAAGAAATAATTTGTAAGAATTTATGATATAAGAATAAGTAACTCACATATTTCTATATTTATGTAATGTACACACGTACACGTACAACGTACATCAAAATACAAAAATACGTCATTACAATATAAATATATTAGTAGTAGAAGTGAAAATCATCTTGTGTATTTATATTTTCTTAAAAACACTAAGAAGACTAGTATATTTATGACAATGGAATATCCTTATTTCAATTTATCTTTGTTTTTGCGATGTTATGCGTATATAAAAAAAATAATTATTAATCGGAAAATTAAATTCAAGGGATTCAATGTTAACAATATAACAATTACAGCTTTATAGTCAACAATAAAAACACGCACATAGTTGAAACAGGAAAAATGAATACAATATTTTTCCATAATACATTTATTTTTAAATTAATAATAAATATTTTAACAATTATTTTCTGCAATATTTATTCTATTTATAAAAATAAACATTGAATTTTTATCTTCCGACGGTAAAATTTTTACATTGTGTGTGACATTGACATCATGACGTGATTTTTTTTGTTTATTTGTTTAGAATTTTTTAAAAAAGTGCGTTGATATAAAATAGAATGAAAGAAATATTTAATATTTATTTAAATAGAAATTTTGTACATTAAAATATTGAAAAATTTATATCTTAAGGATTATGAATGGATGGAAAACAATTTTAATAATTTATCATCTCATCTGAAGAAAACTGTAACAACATAAAATTAAGATGAGAAACAAAAAACCAAAATATATAAAAAAAACTTACATACAACCCGTCACAGTGAGACAGTGAACTGTGATAATTGAGAATAATTATGGTTACATCACTTTTAAAAATTGTGAAAAATTTAGGTGTGAAGTTGAATTATCTTCATACAAATTTAAACACATTTAAAAATTAATTATCGGCTGTGCTTTTAAATCATCAGTTATTTATTTGTACTATATTTGTGAAATAATTGCATGTGTTTCTGTCAGTATATCTCAATTATATAGAAAATATGGACCATATGTTTTTAACCCTTTACTTAAGTTATAGATATATTTATATACAATTTCCTGTAATTTATAGTGCAATCAATTATAAGTAGAGTTTGCCAAAGAATATTAGGAACACAATATCAATACCAGAACTTTCTTACATAGATAAAAAGTTTAACAACAAAACATATAAACATTAATCGTAATTGGACACACATACAAATGTTATAATTCGATAATTTGTTAATGGAAGTGGTTTCATATAATCACGAAATTTATATTATAAATTTCCAAATTGAAATAATTGTATTCTAATAACAATTATGATTTATAACCGCTTCCAATGATCTGAAAAATAGTTGATTCTCGTAATGGAATTAATAAATTCCATACATAATTCTGTTATTTTTTGCATTAGACTACCACAAAATCAATTTTATCATAATCGCTTTGAGTATTAATATACGTCGTTCTATATTAAAAAAAATGATCTCGAGTTGTAAACATCTTGATAGGAAAAATATATAGCGATGATAAGCCAATCATTTTATTGCATTCAACATAGGTAATTTTTTTTGTGGATACGATGTTTGAATGCCTTTTTGAAATTGTTATTGTGTGAGTAAAAGACATAAGAAAAACAATTAAATATATAAATATAAAAAATGATTCAAAATTTAACATCAGAAATGGATTCGTCATTATAAATGCCATAACCAAGATTAAAGCGAACACGAACATCACATCCGCACAAATAAAAAAAGAACGGCGGGAATTGAATGGATGGGATTAGCTTACAAAGTGTGCAAAATTATTAGATTATAAATAAAATTGTTGCTAATGTATTTGAGTTTACCAACAAGTCTTTACGCAATAAACTGTGGATATATAAAAAGAAAAACATTGATTTTGCTGATTGTCATGTAATGAATGGTGAATTTATTTTGTGAATACTATTTAAACGCAAAAAATCACCAGTTCAACCAGCAACTGTACGACTGTACGCAAAATCAAATTGATTTGGAAAGAATAGAATGCTCTGTGTATCAGATATATATTACGGAAACTATTAAAACGTGGTGAAATGAAACTGTGTTAATACTAATCGCTATATAAACTATATAACAACAAATGCATAATTTGAATCATGCTTTCATCGGAAAATGACACTCACAATGATAGGGTAAAGTAATTTTACTCCATATGCGATAATGCACACACAAAGAAAATCCGGATATATATATATATTCAAATCGCTTGGCTTGGATTTTTTGACCCCATCCAACCCATCATATAATCACCAGACTTGAGTCCTTATCCGATTTTTTATCATTTGTTATCATCGATTGGACACACATATATTTAAAAAGCAACACTTCAAAACCATGTACTCTGATGGGTTTTCAACAAAAAAAGGAACCGCATATATTTTTGGTTGCCACATCCTTAAATTGTCAGAGGGATTAATAAATGTGTAGCTACACACATATATATGGCAATTATTTTGAATCATTATTTTATTATTTTTTGCAGTTTTGCATACATTCCACCACCATCTGGTAATTGTTATTATAATTATAATATGGCTGGAAGGAAGGCAATGGATTATAACAATACAAATACAAGTACAAATATAATAATTAAATAAATTAAAAATTTCCATCATATCTTTTATGTATAGAAAACGAAAAATTTTGTACATAAATAAATAAATTTTCTCTCTGTTTGTGCGTATCTCGTCGTCTCGCCTATACAATATGATGAAAATTAACAACCTTGAAAAAAAATGGTGAAGAAAATCAATAATCAGTGAACAAAAAAAAAAAAAAAATGGAAAAGCTTACAATAAATTTTTCTTCTTTATATATAAATGAATATGAATATATACTTTAAATACAAACGAACGGAAAAGTCGGAAAAGTCTATATATTTTGTATATATATTGTTATCGCACGCAAATACACTATTCCATTATCAACAAGCGAAATTATATATAAATATTATCTACACACATACGTTTTAGAGTTAGTTAGAAGGTATAAAAGGTTATTACATATAAGGAAAATATTTGGAATGGAATGACGGGTGTACATTCGCATACCATTGTATATAAATATATATATATATAAAATAAAAATAGGGTTAATATCGAGGGTAATGGTGATGGTATGCGATAAATGTATATATACAAAAAATTAGAAGCAAACAAACAAACAACAACAATAGCAAAATATTCATTCATAAAATTTCAACATATAACAAAACAGGAAAATAGCAATCGGGAAAACATAAATGTGTAGAATTTAACTTTTCCCTCATCGAATACACTTTTTACCATACTCATAACTAAACCATTGAATGAAAATGTTATATACAATAAAAAAATTTGTATATAGTAAATTGTTTTTTTTGAAGCGACGGCGACACACAGTACCGTTAACTTATAAATTTGTTATAAATGTATTAGTTTATGTACGCACCGAGTTATATTATATATAGATATAAGCGCGCATACTCAGTGTATTATATATAGCGCATTTTCTATTATATACAATTTTTGGTTGATTCATAAAATTTTCAATGAAAAACCGGGAGGTTTTCATATACACACACACACACACGCGTATACATATTATTTTTTTTCTCCATTAAAATACAATTAAATTATGTAAATAAATTTATAAATGTCCTAAAATGTAATCATTTATGGAAAACAGTTACATGTTAATGTTTTTATGTATGTAAATGGATGGGGATGAATTATTTATTGGTAAATTTTATGAAAATAATATATCCTTTTTGCCATTTACAATCTAGTGTTTTTGTAGGGAAAAAAAAAACATGAATTAAAACCGAAATATGACCTTGGACGGTTTTGGAAAAGTTGATTAACCTAAAATCTAAATAAGAATTTTATTTATTTGTTCTTTGTTTCCATCCATAGAAAAGCGGTAAATTGAAAGTAAATTGAATTAACTTATAAGACAAAAAAATTAAAAAAAACATTATATTAAATTGACCACAAAATCAAATAATTAAAAATGTTAATAGAAATTATTTTCAATGATTCATAACTAATTAATAAATTAATTTTTTTTTATTTTATTTACATTTAAATAATGTAGACGCGTGTGTGTGTGTGTGCGTTGCTGTATTTATTTATTTTTATTTTGTAAAATATAGCAAAAAGAAAAAAAAATTGTTTAAAAATTGTACAAACAAAAATGATGTAATAAATAAATAAATATTTTATTTCTCTAAATTTTCTAATAACAATTTTTTTTTTGTTGTTGTTGTTGATAATTGTTGGTGGTGGTGGTGCTGCTGATGCTGCTGCTGATGGTATTCTATAGTATCAGCAGCAGCAGCAGCAGCAACAGCAGCAAGTATATAGTAAATTCTAAAAATAGAGTGTGTATAGTGTGTGTGCAAAATAAGGCACAGTCAGACAAAACAGACACTTGTTTTTATTTACATATAAAAATTATTAATAAATAAAATCATTAATTACCTGGATTAACAGAAAAACAAAAAAAAGAAGATCAAAAAAATTTCGAAAACTTTTTAAGTAAAAAATTGAAATAAATAAAAAAAAAAAAGCACAGCACAAAAAAACACCCAACAAAAATTCTTATTTATTTAAGAGTTTTATTGTTTTTTTTGTTTTTTTTTTTAGTTTTAAATCGGCTGCAAGGATTTTATTTTATTAACCGTCGCTGATGCTGTTGCACACATGCATACACTTGTTTTTTTTTTATTTTGTTTTTTCCTTTCCTCCTTCAGTATATAAAAAAAAAATTAATTTTTACAAATACAAATACACTTTTTTACAATTTCATTGAAAATTTTTTCAAAATAAAATGTACAACATAAAATTTGTTCCGCGCAAATTAACAATTAAAAAAATAATAAATAAATAAATTGTTTTTTTTATATTTGTTTTAAATAGCCGCTGCCGCGTACATTCCTTCTCTCCACTCTAGCCCCAGAGCTTTAATAGAAATTTTTTTTCTAATTAAAATAGCGGCGGTACAAAATTGTTAAAAATTTTTTTTTAAAAAATTTCATTTCTAATTAACTCACACACGGTGGCGGCGGGCACGGTGGTTGTTTTTTTTAGCAAACCCCTTCACCAACAACGGAACTCAAAATTTAATGACAATTATTATTATTATTATTTGTATTATTATTGTGTGTTGGATGAGGACGATGTGTAATGATATTAATGATGTTGTTGTTGTTGTTGTTGTGTTGTTTATTTTGATATATATTATTTAATTATTGATATATAAATTATTATAACACCCGTTTTTTACATAAATAAACGACCACACACACACAAACACATACACTCGTACACATTAAATTCATAAATAAATACAATGATGATGACGACAACGACGACGGCGACGACGACACCGATAATATAATTGAAAATTTTATTAAATATAAAAAAAAATAAAAAAAATCAACTTTTTTTTCTTTTTTTTTTAATAACAATATAATTTAATAATTTTTTTTTTATTATATATATAAAATTTTTATATATATATAAATGAAACCCACATGTAAACGATGTGACGTTCCGAATACTACTGAAGCACGAACCGACCTTACAATTCGATTTTATGAATGAAATAAACCATAAATGGAAAGCTTGAAAATGATGTGGGCTGGGACCAATTGATTAAATCAATGTATGTATATTTTTTATATATTTTATATATATACAAAAACTCGTGTATATATATATCTAATAAATATTAATGTATTCATATATATACAAATCTCTTATATACACTATTGTACTAACACTTTTATATATTTATATATATATTAAAAAAAAAAATAAATATACAGTCAAAAACACCAAGTCCCCACTAAACCAGTTTCAAAATGAAAAATTTTATTTTCATAATATATATATATGTATTGGTAAACATTTCCCCTTCACATATATTGCGTATATACCATACACTCGGTATAATATTATGGATAACGTATGCGCGCGTAACATAAAGGAAAATCATTTTCATTTCAAAAAAAAGCTTATATACTTTTTATCATATAACATATATCTCTATCTCTATTGTATCCATACACATATTATGATGATTGAGTGTTGTGTGTTGTTGTTTATATATATATATTAATAATTACTATTTACTTACTTACGCAAATTATGTAAATTATTTAGTAATTTAACACAGTAAAAAAAAAAAAAACTAGAGAAAAGCATTTTATTTATTTATTTAATTATTTAATTATATATGAAAATAAATATAAAAAATTAGTTGTAGTATTAGCAAAACATATTAATCCAAGCTTATGGAGCTTATGGCATTTAATAAACATTCATTTACAGCCAAATTGGTAAATTACTCCGCCGCATCGCAGTAAATAACAACAATTCACCAATTATAATGTAATTAATGAAAGATATAAATGTTTTCATAATTCTATTATTTTTTGTATGGGTTTCATATGAGTTGACAATTATTAGTCCCCATAGTGATATTATAAGTTTCATTTAAATTTAAAAAATATTACGTTGTTACATATGAAATGTCGGATTTTTTTTGTAATTTATGCATTGAATAAAAATTATATATTATTCTAAAGCTTATGGACGTACTCTTTCTTTTATCATATATACAACAAAAGTTTTATGCATTATTTCTAAATATGAATTCTCACGATTTATGTGTGTTATTTTTCTCGGTGAATTCAAAAGTGGTCATAGTGGTTCAGCAGCTGCTCAAAATGCTGCCGTAGGTAAAGCCGCAATGTTAATGCACGGAGCTATTCAATGTTGGTTAAAAAAAAAAATTGAAGATAATGACGAAAGTCTTGAAAATTAACGACATGGAAGAGCGCAAAGTCAACGCTTGATGACACTGCATTGAAAGCGCCGCTTATAAAATCTAATCTTCGCACCAATGTTCATGAAATTGCACAAGAATTAGGAGTTAGTACAGCAATGGTATCACGCCGCACCTCTTAACCATTGGCAATAAGTCAAAAAGTTGATATTAATGGTTGCCCCGTCGCACAAACTGAACGAAAAGCTAAAAAAACAACAGTGTTTTGAAATTTGCAGTACCGCTTTGCTTCTAAGAAACAAAAAAAGGATTATTGTTGAACAGTTAGATGTAGATGAAAATCAAAAAAAAAAGCAACACAAAAAAGTAACGCTAAAAAGGTAATTAATACTGTTTTGCAGGTGGTCGTCTATGGCCGAAATAATTCATTATAAATTTTTAAATGCTGACGAAACAACAGATAAGTACAGTGTAGAAATTGAAGTTATGCAAAATGCAATCGACACTGGGGTCAACCGAAAAGAACCCATTTTGCTTCATAATAACGTACGGCCACATGTTTCATTGATCGTCGCAAACAACTATATTCACCGGACACATTTTCAACTGATTATTAATGATTTTAAACATTTTGAACAACTTTCTGGGTCATAAAAAGTTCACCAATTTAGAGCATATCAAAAATTACTTTCAATCTTACATAGACACCATAGAAATGCCAAATTTTATATGAAAATAACATCCAAAAACTTTCAACACATTGCCGAAAAATGTGTTGATTTTAATGGTTTTTACTTTTTACTAATAAAATAGTTTTAAAATAACAAATTATATATGCAAATTTAAATTTAGGTACAATAAAAAAGACCAAACATTTCATATGTAGTAACAAATAAAATAGTATTAATATATGTGTGTGTGTGTGGTCATCTCTTTAAATACTATAAATAAACGACGAGAAAAATATATAAGGTAGTGGGACCAATCCAAAAAACCAATGTGCCAATATGGAATCTTTCAATTTGGACATGATGATATATATTAATTTAATATAATTTTCAATGCACGACAGTATAAGCTGCAAATAAATTATTGAAAATTCATTCATAATAATCCAGCGAGATAAGTTTAAATCGGAAAAATGAATGTTAATGCGACACTGACACAGATTGGGTCCATTACCTTATATACATCATATATATTCTAGACACACTATACCCTCTATATAAAAACGTATATATATATATGATGCTGATGTAAACAGATGTGGAGTATATATTGTACAACAAAATATAAGCTTTTTATATGGTATAATATGACGTCATGAGAAACGGCACGCGCCCAACTAATAAATATATATATAAATATATTTATACAATAATATAGTGGTGCCCAGCACACAGAGCAACAGAAGATGTGATTCTCTCTCTTAAAATATATTCTATATTATAAATACTTGTATATAGTTAAGTTAGTTTTACTTAAGTAAGTGACTTTATTTTTATTATATATATACTTGTTTGTTATATAGCAATAGTATTTCCGATGGTGATGATGCGGTTGCGGTGTGTCTGTGTCTGTGTGTGTGTTTAGTTTTTTATTTTCATCTTAATTTTATTATTATGAGAAATTGAGAAGATATCTACTATTTTGTGAGGTTATATATAATATTTAAAATATAATATAGATATAGTTTGGTATAAATAAGAAAATAAAATATGATACTGCTAGAGCTGTGTGCGCTGCGTTATTATAATTATATATCGTTTGTGCATATATCGTACAAGCCAGAGCATGTACATAAATTCTTGACTGGTTTTTAAATAATAAATTTCTTATTCCATCTACAATACCAACAATATTTATTATTTTTTCGTTCTTTTAATTTACCAAAGGTATAATATTAAATTTATTGTTGTTGTTATTATTATTATTATTATTATTATTATTATTATTATTATTATCTTGAATAGTGTATATTTATATTTTTAATATACGAATGATATTTAGTTAGTTTATATTTATATAGAGGAAGAAGAAATGAACATAGATTTACAAATATAACAATATTTATAAACGTGTGGTGTATCTACACCATCTGTCCCAAAAGTAATGTGAATGGCTTTATACGGTACGGTATCCCAAAAAAAAAAAACTAAACCAAATACGTTTTAACATCATTATTAAAATTTTGACCATTCAAGAAGTTTTGCAAACTTCGAAATAAATGCGGTACGAGTTCTATAGTCTATATATTGTAGCGGTGGCAACACTTCCCAAACAATCTCCAATAATTTTTGACCCAATGTGTGTGTGACCTTACGTTATCACCACCACCCAATGACTCCAGAATAAATTTTTGCAAACCATTTTTGACCAGGCACATAATTTTCAAACTTCAAAGAGATAGTAAGGTTTATGGTTTCTAATCAATTGATATAGCTAAACATATTAAATAGTTTTCCAAAGTAGCGACTCCAAGACAGAAAATCTACATTCATTTATATGATTAAATTTGCGCAAACCATATAAACGTAATGGTTGCAATTATTAAATAAAATGTCCAACTTATATCCGAAACCCATGAGATATTACTCGTACAGGATAAAAACATACCACAGTATAAAAACTAATGGCATAATAAGAGTAACTACGAAATTTTTACTTGTGATTATCAGAGTAAAGTACGCAAAAATCCCATCTAACCGAAATAAAATATAAATTTTGATGGTAATAAAAACTGGGTGATCAAATTAGACCCAAACTATGCACCGATCAAGAATGTTAACAATGGGTGGTATCAGTACGTCACACTGTATCAATATAATCATTCAGAAGTTATCAGCGCTCCAGTTTTCTAAGGCACATAGCAATTATTTTAGATAGCTGCCATTGAGCAGCGACTATTGAAAATATGAATAGTAAATGGTCAAAATAACAGGTAGAAACAATTTAACAAAACACAATTGAATCAGGTCATAGCCAATAGATTTTCTGGTGCCGTAATGAAGAAATGGTATTATAAATAATACGTGTTACACGTATTTTGAAAGGAAAATTTAAAAACAAAATAAATTAGAATAGGAATCGCGGGAAATTTTTGCCGGATTTTTGTCTGGCACATACAGCATAAAAATTTTATATCTGACTATATGTGAAGTAATTACTGAACATTCAAAAAGTGAGTGATTGAAAATATGAATAGTAAATGGTCAAAATAACAGGAAGAAATAATTTAACAAAGCACAAATGAACCAGGTCATAGCAGTAATGAAGAAATGGTATTATAAATAATACGTGTTTCAAGTGTTTTGAATGGAAAATTTAAAAACAAAAGTGGATTACGTAAAATTAAAATTGGAATCGCAGGAAATATACCAGATTTTTGACTGACACATTCAGCATGAAAATTTTATATCTGACTATATCTGAAGTAATTACTGAACATTCAAAAAGTGAGTGATTTCTAAGCCATTTTCAATGAGATTCATATGGATTCATTTCTATTTACAATTGCAAAGGAATTATTCACAAATAATTTGTTCAAATTTGTTTTTGGCTATAACTCAAAATTTTTCTGCTTAACCATTTCAGTTGATTTAGTTTTCTGTGACCATACTTTCTATTCTTAAAAAAACCTCATTTGGCTATAAAAGGAAACCATTTTGACGTCATTTGAATACATTCATAAGTCAAAGATCACCATACACTCAACAACGGTCCAATAATCGATATAAAAAATGTAATTTGATGCACTCGATGAACGCGCAAATCGATGCGTATTTCAATTTAACTAAAATATTACGAATAATTTATGTTTTTCATTTAACCATTACTCATTATTTTTGGGACACAGGGTGTACAACAATATAAAATGTATAGAAAAGAAGATAAATTAAAATAATATATAAAAAATACGAATTTATATGTATTTTATTTACATACAGAAAATGTGTATATGAGAAAGAGCAGCTCCAGTTATATATAAATAATACAGCATCACCACATATATACGTATTAATGCCCAGAGTATTATAATATTAATATGACAAATATGCGATAAAATATAGCAAACCATATGAATAATAATTGTCATTTATATTATTAAAATTTGGTAAAATTATAATTTTTTTTAAATTCATTAAATTGATAATTTGAAAAATTTATAATTAGCATAAAAAAAAATTTGTAATTATTAATAGCATCCTTTTCTTTGCATATAAATACAAATACAGTGCTGGAAATATATATTTTGTAGTACGAGTTTATGGTAAAAGTGTACGAATGAATAAAGTTAATAATGTATTTTTATAATATCTCTTTTATTATCTCAATAAAAATAACTAATGAAACGAAAACTATAATTTATAAAGAAAATAAAGGTACTTAAAATATTTCTAAATTCATTGATAATGCAGAATAGTAACCAACTGTTTGATGTATGGGGTTTATTTTTGCCTAAATATATAGAACGAGATTCGTATGCCACAGCGATGTCTAGCGCTTCATTTTTTCAATCACACCAATGTTTAATTAATATTTATCTGCTACTGATACTAAACTAATTGTTATCTGTTTTCATGTTATCGTCCTTTACATGCACGTACGATGTGTGACTATAAAATAACGAGATATATTCTTCTACAAAAGAACTATGTCAAAGTCATACAAGCTACAGATGATAGCGTGAAGATTTATCTATCGTTCGCTGCCCATCCCATGCCTCTAGACATCCAAATAGTCTGTCCGTAGTGATCTTCGTTTTCTGTACGATCTAATTTTCTTTTTTGTTTTGCCGTAAAAATGAAAAGTGCTTACGCTCTGGGGTCGTCCATCCACGCCAAAAAAGGATAACGATATTGAAAAAATCGGTAATCTCATCGGTAATCACCATTCGTTCAATTGCTAAAACTGTATAAGAATTGACAAAGAATGCGAATATATATAAAGAAAATTTTACATAACAATTTTGACATGTAAAAAGTGTGTGCAAAAATGATGCTCTGCACTGCATTTTCTGTCTATATACGTTTTTCTGGTCAAGCATAACGTGCTAGTGTTAGTCGGCTGAACTGGACTCCATACATGTGACTTTTATTTGCACCTCAAGGCCACCATTAAAACGTAACAAAATTCCAGACTGTTGAAGTTGTACAAGAAAAAGTGGCACTGTTTTTAACAATGGAAAATTCTCATACACCAATCTGTCTGTGGTAAATGGCATAAATCCCATTTAAAGCTCATGCAACAAATTTCATTCACATTTACCGACAAATTACAGCCAGATGTAAATATAAATAAAATTGTAGTATCTGTGTGGGGGATCCACAAAAAGTAAATATTTATTGGATTGGTGGTTTGGTCTGGTGAACTGATTGGTCGATACTTCTTCGAAAATGAAGCCGGAACCGTTGTCTGACAACTGTGAATGGTACTCGATATCGAACAATGATTACTAATTATTGATGGGATGAAAATTAATGTGCAGAATATGTGGTTTCAAAAAAAAGGGTGCAATAATTTCATACAGCAAACGGAAACAATTAATCTGTTGAATCAGAACAAAATGGTAATCGAATAATATCTCTCGAAGAGGAGATATTAATTGGCCATCAAATTCGAGTGATATACATCTAACACCATTAGACAACTACTTTTTATGGAGTTTTTTGAAGAGCAAACTTTATACGCAGACAATCCGCAAACCATTCAACATCTGAAAGAAAATCATTCAAATTGAACACGTGACAGACCATTTTTCCTAAAATATTGAATTGCTTGTGGAGCTGGAAGAGGTGCGATCAATTACCTGAAATTCTTTTGTGTTTTAATTAAGAATTGATCCGAAATGATGGTGTCAAAATCATTTAAGAGCAAAATCCTTTTTTGACAACATCGACGGTTGCGGAAAAGCTTGATTCAGCTCAACATTTTAGTGTAGCAATATTCGGTATGGGTGCCATGTGAGTTTAGTGAGAAGAATTTGAATGATCTACTTTATCATATGCACAAGTCTTTGATTGTTCGGAACAAAATCGAACCCTGCTTGAACCGACTGATAACTGGGGATGAAAAGTAGATTACATATGAAAACATCGTAAGGAAAACGGCATATGAGAATCCGGAAAACCTGCTGAAGATATCAGATAAGACATTTTTTTAAATTGGGATACACAAATTCTCATTACGAAATTATATAATTCAATAAGTTTTTTGATTGTTTTGTTTTATTCTAAAAAAAGGAACTTTCCGGTAAACCTAATAAATGAACGTTTATAACTGGTGATGCAATCCGATTATGAGACAGTTTATATATATAATTATTGTATTTTAATTTAAGTCTTATAAATATCACAACAAATCTAGTAATATATATCTAGAATGGGGTCCTGTAAGTGACCCAAATTTTTAATAAATAACTTTTCGAAAAAAATGTACGTGTCGAGAAGAAAAACGTCTTTATTTCTAGCTTATAAGATTGATTCACTGCGGCATACAAATACACCGACATAAAATTGGATATTAATAAAATATTGATACTTTGACTGGGGCTGTCTGTCATAATTATATTAATATTTCTATTTATAATAGTTGAAGGTTTTCCATTTTTTTTAAAATGTTCCCAATATATAAGTTATACGCAAGTATTTGTGGTGTATATTAAAACATTTACCCTCGGCAAAAAATGCTACCATAAATAAAATCATATCAATCTATAAATAAATAATATATAAAACATTTGAGCGATACATAATTAAAATTGTCTAAGTCTAAAACAATAAATATTTGCATATAATAAAAAAAAAATAAGTAAATTTTTACCCTAAAATAAAAATTTAAAAAGTTTTATCAGTTTTTTTTTGTGGTTTTTTAAATAATTTTAATTTTATATGAACTTTTGCATGAAAAATATTATAAATAAATAATAGCTTAATGTCTGTAACACATCGCCCACACACAACACACACAAAAAACTACAATATATATTATTGACCTAAATGTAACATATTTATTTATTTATTTATTTATTTATTTATTTATTTATTTATTCTCTTCCAAATAACTGTATTATATACTTTATTAAAATGTATTTTGTACCTCTCGGCCGCAGATATATATTAATTTTAAGTACCTGTTGCTTAAATTATTATTATTAAATATTATATAATAGATATCGTTTCATATAATGTTAAAGTTATTAATATACTCGCATTCAATATATTGTATTTATAACACATGGGCTGAAAAGTTTCCGAAAATTCTAAGAAAAATACATTTTTTTTTACAAAATTAAACTTGATTCATCAACATACATCCCTTCGCGGGCGATACACTGATTCCAACGATCTTCCAACTTTTCGATACCATTTTTATAGTACGATTTTGTTTTTTCCTCAAAATAGGCTTATGTTTCGGCGATCACCTCTTCATTGCTCTTAAATTTCTTTCCACTGAGCATTCTCTTGAGGTCTGCAAACAGGAAAAAGTCGCTGGTGGCCAGATCTGGAGAATACGGTGGATGTGGAAGCAATTCGAATCCCAATTCATACAATTTTGCCATCGTTTTCATTGATTTATGACACGGTGCGTTGTGTTGATGAAACAGCACTTTTTTCTTCTTCAAATGCGGTCGTTTCTTAGCGATTTCATGCTTCAAACTCTCCAACAATGCTATATAATAGTCACTATTGATGGTTTTTCCATTTTCGAGATAGTCGATGGATATTATTCCTTGTGCATCCAAAAAAATACAGATGCCATAACTTTGCCAGTCGACTGTTGCGTTTTTGGTCGTTGTGGACGAGGTTCGTCGTTTGCTGTCCATGATGCTGACTGCCGATTTGACACCGGAGTGTAATGATGGAGCCATGTTTCATCCATTGTCACATATCGACGCAAAAAT
The DNA here is from genome assembly GCA_910594885.2 of Bibio marci. Lineage (NCBI taxonomy): Eukaryota > Metazoa > Arthropoda > Insecta > Diptera > Bibionidae > Bibio > Bibio marci. The sequence continues at coordinate 13,168,590 of OU343116.1, read as the reverse complement.
TCTGTTTTATTGGGGTTGAACAATCCCAAACACTGCTCTGAATCATCGGTACGTTGTGTTTTTTGATCGATTATGAGTTCGTCGCGCGGCACCCACTTTGCACAGAGCTTTTGCATGCCCAAATATTCATGAATGATATGTCCAACACGCTCCTTTGATATCTTCAGAGCCTCAACTATCTCGATCAACATCACTTTACGGTCATCTAAAATTATTTTGTGGACTTTTTTGATATTTTCTGGAGTAACAGCCTCCTTTGGACCGTCCACTGCGTTCATCGTCCTTGGTGCTCATATGGCCGTTTTTAAATTTTGCAAACCACAAATGTACTGTTGAAAGAGCTGGAGCAGTGTCGGATAATGCTCGTCAAGCAGTTTTTTGGCTTCATAAATATTTTTTCCAATCAAAAAATAATGTTTAATCAATGCACGAAATTCGTGTTTTTCCATTTTTTTTGTCAAATAACAAAAGTAGCTACACTCACAACGCAATAACTCACAAACTAATGGTAGGACTGCTGTCAAATTTTTACACGTATCGTTTGAAGATTGGTACTAAGACTAAAAATCATATGAAAAAATTCTAGAAAATTCACCTTTTAGAATTTTCGGAAACTTTTCAGCCCATGTGTTACCTGTACGAGAGACGAGTGGTATATCAAACCATGGTATAAAAATATATTGTTGTATATTGTAGCCGTCGAGTGTTTTAGTATTTGGTTCAAAAAAACACTTTACACAATCACGCCTCACTTAAATCTTTTTATCGAATTTAATTATAGTCTGAGCAACACATAATAAAAATACTTAATTAATAATAAATAATCCTTTGATGTATTTTTTTGTATTTATTTTTTAAAGTTTACTCCTTTTTAGTAGATTATATTTTATCAATGAATATTATTTTCATGTACAATATATTTTGTATATTGATTGATAACATAATTTAATGTAAGGGTTGTTTTATAAAAGGTTATTAAATGGTAATGTAAGGTATTGTGTGGTATAGTGAGAGTGTATGTTTACATTTATGAAAATGTTAAATTTTCAGTAATTGGTTGTAGGTGGGTGGGTGCGAAGATGGAAAATTTATAAATATAAAATACATGTAAAAAATATATATTGTAACACTTGATTTAAATTTCTAAATGTCTAATAGTTGAGGAAATTACATAAACACACACACTATGAAAAGGGTGGTTTTATAAAAGCGATACAAATATATGGTTAGCAAAATATAGTCAAGTCACATATTTATGGTAATATAGTTTTCGAGGAATTTTATGGCTTACATTAACGTGTTCGAAATGTCATTTTGTAAAAAAATTTGTATCGATCGGTTACCTTAAAACAATGATAGTATAAAAAATGATTTGTAAAGAAGATTTTTTAGTCAAAGATGTACAAATGCGTTCGGTTCGTCCAGATGACGACCAAATCAAAACAATATTGTGAATGCAAATTATCATAAAACAACACGTGCGATTACAGAGAAGCTCGATATATCACATACGCAAGCGTTTAAAACATCTTGGATACGGAAAAAAAAAATCCATATATGGATTCCTCATCAACTTAATGAAAATTCACATAACACAATGCATTTCCATCAGCGTTTTACCTATGAAACGTAACAAAAATGATCCATTTTTGAAACTGGATTAATAACTATGGCACAATGGATTGTTTACAACAATATATTAAATCGAAAAAGATTGTGCAGTGAAAAAGATGAGCCAGCTCAAACAACAACGTCTAAAGTAGATATTTATCAAAAGAAGATGATTCCTATCAGTTTGGAGGCATTACAAAGGTATTGTTTATATTGAATTGCTCTCACACAACCAAACCAATTAATTCAGATGTGTGTACAACATACAACAATTATATCAGCAAATTGAATAATGCAATTCAAGAAATGCAATCAGATTTAGTAAATCGAAAAGACGTTGTGTGTGCCATCATGAGAACGCAAAGCCACAAACATTTTTGAACAGTGATTATTGCAGCTTGATAGGAAAGTATTGCCACAACTACCATATAGTCCAGAACTTGCACCATCAGATTACCATTTATTACGAAGTTTGTAAAACTTCTTGAACGGTCAAATCGTTTCAATAATGATGATGATGGTAAGGGGACCAGAAGTTCTATGAGCTCGGAATCACGAAGTTAACAAAAAAGATGGCAAAAGGTCATCGAACAAAATGGACAATACATTATTAAATCTGGTTATTTAATTGTAAAATACTTTGTTGCCAACCCAACAATGAAGTTAAATATAACACATGGACAGTTAATGATCATGAGTTTTTGCTAACAATATGATCGTAATATATATAGTCCTCCAATGCATAGCAAGTGTTGTTGATTTATCGACATACACCAATGATTTGCTATAGCCCCAATTGAATTCGATGAAAAATCTGGATTTTCAGTATCATTTCTTATTCTTATATTTAAAAATCACCCAAAGAAAACGCAAATAAATTTAATAAATGATGAATTTTCACTGATTGATTTTTAAAAATAACAATAATCAACCTTGTGGTTAATTAGACGTCATATATTAGAACGAAAATCCAACTTATAATTGTCAAAATCACAAGAACACAAGCAGGTAAGGTAGTAAGGCAGTCAATTCACAAATGTTCATTTATCGATATAATTCAATCATTGAATTTAGTTTCTTGCTGACATAACCAAATGTCGTTCATTGCCGATGTAACATACTCTTATTTTCGAAAGAAATGCGAATCGATAAGATTCGGCCAGTGAATAATATCTACATTATGATATCCATTCAATTTGTATGTGGTTGTAATGTATATGGGATGTCAATTATTAAATGACGTAGCCATTTAACCAAAGTTTATAGACCTCGTCTGGCCATTAAATTTTTGTATTTTCGATAAAAAAATGTAAAACTGATCAATTTGTTTGAGGCGTTGTTAAACGTTTCATTATATGATTTGTCAAACTCAAAATACTATTATTATGCTGTGCAAAAAATATGTCATTAAATATGATTTAAAATCTTGAGTATAGCCGTAGATTATCTGTATTTGAAAAATGGGTATGACTCTTAATGAAACTCCCTATATAATATTCTATATAAATTATTAAGTTCTTACCAACGATGCATAGAAAGATGATTTCAAAGTAACAGCTGATCAAAAAATATATATAATTAAAATAGTAAAATGTAAAGTTTTTTAAATAGTTATTTTGTATTGGGTGTTAACCATGTAATGTGGCTGTTTTGTGTGTGTTAAAAAATTAATCAATTGTAATCGGAAGTGTTGACTATCGTTTGCTATACAATAAATTTGTCCAACTTTATGGGTATAATATAAACGAATTTTTCGTATTGATAGAAGTTTATATCATGTGTCAGTCATTTTTAATTTTTTATATTGTCGTAAGAACGGAAGTGCTGCGGTGAATGCATCGACAGGAACAAATGGTTTATAGTCTGATGGCACAATAATGGGTGCGGTAGAACATCTCACGCCAAATGTGTTTAACGTATACTTGACCGGTTTTTAAAACATATGAGCGGTCTATAGAATTTTTATGCTTCAGAATGATTGAATTTTTTGAAATATTCTAAACGTTTTAACTTCAATGCATGCCTCAAATTATAGATAATTGTTTTTAAATCGATCAGCTGTTTGCAACAGTTCATATAGCAATCTGCACACCTTGTTGGCCACATCAAATTTGCTAACCATATTCGAAAATTTAGAACGTTCTTGGCGAATACTTTGACAGTCAATGATTTCATGGTACACATCCAATGAATAAATGATACAAAGTATAATTTAACAAAATCTTTAAATATGTATTTGTAAATGTATCACGTCGTAATAAATATAATATACATTCTATAGTTTGGATAGAAGAATTAGATTAGTAGAGAGGTATATATCATTAACTTTAATACATTTATTTATACACTTATTTACATACACAAAAAAATTAAATACATATTATTTTTAATGAAAAGTTTATTTAGAAAAATCTTAAAAGAATTTATTTTAGACTTTGTTTTGTAAAAAAAAATTAAAATTTAAATAATAGGTCTACTAATATGTGTGTGCCGCTCACGGATTAATCGCTGTAGCTGACTGAAACGATGGTGGTTTCGGCTGAAAATTTCTTTGTGAACGTATTCACTTTATATCTTTATCATTCAGTTTGTGTTACGAGTTAAAAGTGTAAACGACATATTTTTTTCCTTTGTTGAAAATGTCGTGTTTTGTACTAGAAAAAACTGATTTGCGGGGAGGTTTCTTGTTATTGTTTCATTGGAAGAAAACTGCTGCTGAAAGTCATCGAATTCTTGTTGAAGCTTATGGTGAACATGCTTTACAAGAAAGAATGTGCAGAAAGTGGTTTCAACGATTCAAAAGTGGTGATTTTGATCTGAATGACAAAGAACGTGGAAAACCACCAAAAAAATTTGAAGATACAGAATTGCAAGCATTGTTGGATGCAGACGATGCGCAATCGCAACAACAACTAGCTGATTCCTTAAATGTATGTCAACAAACCATTTCTAATCGTTTAAACAATATGGGTAAGATCCAAAAGGAAGGAAAATGGGTTCCATATGAATTGACAGAAAGAAGCATGGAAAAGCGAAAAACCACGTGCGAAATATTGTTTCAAAGACAGCAACGAAAGTCGTTTTTGCATCGAATAGTCACTGGTGATGAAAAATGGATTTATTTTGACAATCCTAAACGGACTAAGCATTGGACTGATCCAGGTCAACCAGTCAAATTGACGCCAAAACGCAATATTCATGGAAAGAAGGTTTTATTGTGTATTTGGTGGGACCAAAAGGGCGTGCTGTATTATGAGTTATTGAAACCTGGTCAAACTATTACTGGTGAGGTATACAAAGGACAATTGAATAAATTGAATCAATCATTGAAAGAAAAACGACCAGAATGGGCCAACAGACATGAAAGAGTGATTCTTTTACACGACAATGCTCGTCCACATGTCGCAAAACCGGTAAAAGAAACATTGGAAACACTCGGATGGGATGTGTTACCACACCCGCCCTATTCACCAGATGTTGCTCCATCAGATTACCACTTGTTCAGATCGATGGCACATGGACTCTGTGCACAACGCTTCCACAATTATGAAGACGTCCAAAATTGGATCGATTCTTGGATCGCATCAAAAGAGGAGAAGTTTTATTTTGATGGTATTCATAAATTGCCAAAAAATTGGAAAAAGGTTATACTTAACGATGGTAATTATATTCAATAAAAATTTTTTACTGTTATTACCGGAATTAATGTGTTTTATTTTTAAAAAAACGGCACACACATATTGGTAGACCTATTATATAAAATATAGGGTAGATTGGCGGGTAACTGCGCGTAACACTTTTAATTATAGTATATTTTTGTGTCACACATTTTATTGCCTAGCAGTAAACACAATGTTAAATTAATCTGTGTTCTAACTTTTTACGTCTTTGGTTTTACGGCAGAAGATTTTTCGTTAATTGGTATTTAGGCAGTTTGAAACAATGTTTAATTAACATTAAATATAAAAATAGTAATTTCACAAATAATTAATACCAAAAAATGTGGTTCTAGAAATAATAAAAGCAGATGTAACAATGCGGTGATGGATTTACCCTACATATGTGTATATTCACGTATAAATGTAAGAATGTAAATAGGTAGATTTTAAAAGTTGAAAATACACGCGAGGCCGAGTTCATTTACCAAAATAGATACTCATCATTTAGGTACACACACATTTTACAAACATAAAAATTTAGCTATAAAACTGATGGGAAAAAAAAAAAAGAAATGCATTTTTTGTGACAAATTAATATGTAACTTTTTTGTTTTTTATATGGAACATATAATTTACAGTTTGTGGGTATTTTGACAACGACCGATGCACCTTCCTTAATTAATTTTGGTTAAAGATTTAGATACACAGATTACCACCGAATGTTTCTTTTACTTGTTTTTTTACAGTAGTTGTATTTTTCAATTCAATTTATTAAAGAACCCTGCTAACAGTAGAACAGTACAAATTCAACCAATTCCACTTCAGAAACTTTTGTATGTTATTCCTTAATTATCTGTTCCAATTAGTGATGGCACTGCCTGCGGTTTCAATACACTCTTTTCGTCAACTACATTTTCATGTTAATTTAGTTTTTCCTATTCCTCGATAGATTTTGTAACCTTATTATATTCTCATTTGTTTACTTCTTCTGGCAGGGAAATATTATCTGTTTCTGATTCTTCTGCTTGTGCCTGTTGATTTATAGGTAATTCAATAGTTTTTAATACACATTTACGTTCCATTGTGATTTTTGGTTATAGAGATTTAGATAATTTCGGTAAAATGATTGTATCAAATTAATTAAAACAAAGAATTACTTTTTTGGTCATAATTTCCTTTAGCTTGACCAATATTTTAGAACGTTAGTAACCAAATCTGATCGTATTAAACCGAAAACATATAATGATCATGCGACAGTACATTAAAACATGTGATTATAGCTCGACTTACAGAATAACTTCCATATATGTAATTTCTAAGAATACGAAGTCCTTTTAGTCAGGTCATTAATGTCGTACCAAGGATGATCATAAGATTTTTTAAACATACATTTCAATGGCACTATATATTCAAATACATAATAATATAATTATAAAATTATAAATTAAAGCCGGATCAAAAGTATAATTATCTAAACAATTTCATTTAAATAAGTTTAGCCTTCTAATTGTTGAAATCAGTACATCCAAAAGCGTATACGTATACAGATACTATCAAGTGGTGGAATATATTTAATATCACAACTAAAATTTTATAATACAATCGTTGGATCATGACGATCCTCTATATAACAATTATTATAGTAAAAAACCCAGCAATCTATAGTTCAACGCATGTAAAAATAAAATCTAACATTTCTCGTTTTTTGAGGGAATTAAATTTGCTTAAATCCATACAATGAACAATTGTTAGTCAATTTCTCATGTAACTCCTCAAAAAGACCAATCACCTTCGTGAGATTTATTCCAATCAACGCGTTATAGGTATAAATTAATTAATTACCTTCAATCTGATAATTATCCACCGCTGTTATGGAGGCTGATTCATAATAAATAAATCAATTAGTAGCTAATCGTTTGCGCTACTTGTGCTATATATTATTATAAATAAATTCTCATTATTTTTGAGACAGAGCGTTTATAAAATATGATCAGCTGACGTTGATGTAAGAATTTTGATGATGCTAATTAGATGTGTTAAGGTAAAAAATAATGAATATGTATAATTAATTTTGTTTATTTTTCGCATCAATAACAAAACAAGAAAATTAAAAAATTTGGTCAATGCGTCACGACGCAATCAATAAATAATTATTTTAAATATATTTATTTAAATAATTGATATATTGACGTCTTTTGGTTATTAATTTTTAATGTGATATAATAAAAAACAATATTTATTTACTATTTGAGAAAAATTTTGGTATATAAATAATTGTTCTCGTAATCAATCAATGCAAACCATTTAGGGAAAATTAAAAGAACGTATTTATAATTCGTATATAGTTGAACATCACTCGCACACATATATTAAGATTAACATTCTTTTGGTAATGTGATTCATTATGGTAAGGACATGAAATTGTACCTCCTTGGTGTGGCCACATTTTATTATCATTGGTGTTATATCCCGCATGATCAGGTGTAGACATTTTACAAGTTAAATAACTTCAATAGAATTAATTGAAACATTTTAGTTCCAAATCGTGTCCGTCTTACCGGTAAAAGCGTGTTCCTTAAATTCGAGTTTTGAATTGCCGTTTCGTTAATAAATCGTTTATTCAATGGATTAGGTTATCAGTCGTTTAATATATTTGTTCCTAACCACAATGGGTTTCCAGTGACACCACGAGGAGATGGAAATCAGAGTTGTTTGAATTATTTCACTATCAAAAAATGACGGTAATTGAACCACTGAAATTTCACATTATCGTTTTTAACTTCCCAACGCTTCTCAATCAATATATATTTATAAATAATGTATAGTTTGTCGCCTCTTATTTTATAGATATAAAATTATTCCAGCTGAAAAAATACTAAAATTCTTTAATAATCCGATACATTTTTGTGTCACAATAAAATTCTAAAATTATAACTCTACGAATCAGCTGTTATTTATGTGTGGTAATATAAATTATTTGTGTGTACCATATTATTATTATTTGATTATAAACAATATATTATAATGTTGTAATGTGTACGTGCACCAGCACCGGTGGTGGTGCTGATGAATATAAGCGACTTACTGACTATATTAACTGCTGATATATTGCATGTGTGTACAATATAACCAAAAATAATATGTTTAAAATACGAAAAGAGAAAAATATAAAATAAAAAGATTATTTTTAGTCTTCATTACTCAAACTCACATAAGTCATAACTTGTGGAATACTCTATTAATAACTATGTTTACTCCAATTATTTTAATATACATTTATGTGTATATTATAAATGAAGCGAAATTTAGATGAACAGGTTATTTTGGCACAGCCAAATCCAGTCCAATTAATTCAATGTACAAAATTTATGAACACTTTTCAACTGATGAAATAAACAATAAAATATATGCAAAAATTAGTTGTTCGCTATTGTAATTGCAATTACTAATAACATAGTGACGTGGGACTCTGTAAAATTTTCTATATTAAATCAATGCTAACTATACTATTTAACCGAAGACATACTTATTTCCATGATTTTTCCAGTTGGTTTTATACCGCGTGAATTTTGACTTGCCTGCTTTTTTAAACAACAGAAAAAATTCTTATAAAATTTTCATATTAAGTTCATGTACCAGTTGTTCCACAGTTTTTCCCAGTTATATTGTGAGAAATAATTAGTTACAAAGCTCTTGTTAGATATTTTATCATTATTTATCATTACTATGAAATTCCACAGTTCTATAGTACTGTAGGAAAACCCCAAAAATACTACAAAAACAACACTAGTCTAATATTTTCTATACTTTGACTTTAGCTAGGAGGAAACAATTCTTACAATTTGAACTTGCTTATAGTATAAATAGGGAAACATTATAGTCTAACATGCCAAACATGTTTTAGATGAGAACAAATATTACTGATAGACCTATAAATTGTATCCAATATTTTCTATAGATTAGTATACTAAACCGGAAACCAGTTGTCCGCATACATTTACCATATAATGTTGTCCTTTAGTAATTCAATGATTAAGTAAAAATATTTACCATATGTTCGACCTAAAAATGAGATTCAGTACATATAAAACAATTACTATAACCGTATAGTTGTTGTATAGGATCGGTAATTGGTATATAGGTGCGAACAAATTTGGTTTGTCTGTAGAAACAAAAGTGTATATATATATGACGCCCAGTTAATGATGCCGGTAACTGCCGACAAGCATTTTAAGTGAACGTACAGTTAAAATTTTTCTATCGCATTCAATCAGAATGCGCAAGGAGTGGTGAAAGTGATTCAACAACATTTTTTATATTTCACTTGTTGAAAATGTGCCACAAAAAGGTGATTTTTTGGAGGAGTTTTCTTGTAACTAAGCAGTTCATCAATCTCTTCAATTTTATATGCAATTACCAATTTTTAACCATTCACACATTTTGATCTTAAAATCGAGTCGTGTTTTCAATATTTTTGCATCTCTTGTGATTCGAGGTTTACGCAGGAAATTCGAAGTAATGCAATCGTATAAAATAGTATAGTTAAAACAAATAACCGTTTTTTTTAGTGTATACGATTAATGGTAATGGTTCCAAGTTTGTTGCGATACAATAGTCTGTAGCAACGGTATTAAAGTTATGTTCGAATGTTTAGAAATTTTATTATGGAAGTCCATATTTTGCTATAAAATTATTGGAAAATCTTTAAATTTAGGGAATACATTGTAAAGATTTAACAACAAAACACGAACCACTGTTTGGAAATATACAGAATTCTTTCTTCCTGTTTTGTAAAAACAAATAATTATATCGAAAGTACATCAGCTGATTTTTGGGGGCATTTTTTACAGATTTTATTTTCAATTAAACATTCGATAATTACACATTCCAAATTGGTAATCCTCACATGAGTGAGGAGTAATTTTCCAATTTGATTGCGTAATTTTAATATCTGCTGTATGTGTCATAATATGTTTTGAAGTAACATGAGTTCAGATGATGTTTTATCAATATAAACAACAACATTTTTATTGAAATTGTAATTTTTAGTCATATTTTTAACAACTTTAAAAATGAATGAAAGTACATAAAAACAAAACAATTCACCACCAAATGAAATTCTCGAAAGATATTACAATATTTTTATAGAAGCTAATCCATAATAATAATAATTTGTATTTATAGACTTTGAATTCATATATTGAATACATAGAATCAATGTATATATTCTTGTTCGGTACATCCTGTACATTTGGTATGGTAATAGAACAAAAATAAAACACAATTTGGCATCAAAATTTGACGTAAAACGTGTGTTTAATAATTATACGTAAAGTCGTATTTTCTATATTATATATAGACGCTATGGTTTTACAATAGTTAATATCTTATTATGAACAATCTTATTTATACATAGTATTTACATATGCATTCATCATCGTAATACACACAGCCCCACATATGAATATTATAACAAAAACAGCTTATATTAACACGTTAATCGCCACGATAATATCAGAAAAATTTTCACATGGGCCATGGTAACTTTATTAATAGATAATTTAGTTAAAAATGTATCAAGGAAACTTAATGTTTCACAGAAAAAATTGTTATTTTGTCATATTTCATTTTATTGTTTGCGGTAAGCCAAAAAATTTTCAGGTTTTGTTCCTGATAGGCCAGCTTTCGAAACATAATGCAAATGTATCGTTTTGCGTCGGACATCTGTGATTGACGTGAGTGGCCTTCTACCAAATCGCGTACGCGTACAGACATATATGTTTGACATGGCTCATGTAGAAGTTCTTAGCGTCAGACACATATGACTGGCATTAACGTGTTAAACAACAACAGAGACAGAGAGAGACTAAATAAAGAAAATTTGTGAACGTGATGAAAAATAATATGGTCATAGAATGTAAATATAAACCAGTGGTTTAAATGAAAATGTTTAAATGTGAAAATTTTTAATTTAATTTACACACATTTAACGATTTTCATTTGTGTGTACATATTTTTTTGTTTAAATATATTACACTTAACATATTTTCCGTTGATTTATGCGAGTGTGGGGAATTTTTGCTGTGATTTATGCAAACGGAATGTTTTGTATTTAATGTGAAAAGTAAATTTTGGTGAATTTAAATTTTTGATTATAATATGCGACTTATGTCAAATATTTATATAATTGTTATTAAATTTTAATTACTGTCATGTTTCGTTTAAATCATTATATTACACAGCTATTTATAGCTTAACAACATCACGGCATATTAAATGTTTTCAAATTTACGTATCCAGTACCAAAACCAAACAAATGAATAATGGGAATTAAAGTAAACTGAAATATATGTGAACAAAAATTTTAATAAACTCTTCCACTATCACAGGCAGTTGGTTTCCATAGCGATGTTTTAGTTTTAAAATGCAAACTTTATTTTTCGTTTGATGAACTGCGCGTTTAAAACCAAGGCTTTAAAAAAAAATCTAAGTAACATCGGTTTATAATAGACAGATGAATGTAGATTTTACAAATTTGTAGAGAAAAACCCGAGAACATCTACTCAATAATTGTGAAGGATTTATGGCATACGAAAAAAAATAAGATAAACTTGGAAATACTCCATTTCCTGAAATTCCTTAGCGAAGCTGGACAGCAGTGGAAACGGTTAGGATAGAAAGCATGCCATTTAAGAAGTTTAGCAATAGATCTTTTGGTACCATTAAGTCTATACAAAATCTAGTCGAATCTCATTTTTGCTGGCTATAATTAAAAGTGCCAATCTAATTTTTGTATTCGTGACGCATTATTATATTAATTATTATTTATTTAACATTAATTTTTCATATTAATTTTTCGTGTAAACAATATGGCAATTAATTTTGCCATTATTTAATAAATGCGTTACCGAACGCGATAATATTTTAAATAATCTCTATGCGCCTCTTAAGCGTTGACATGTGAACCGATATTCTCATAAGCAGCCTTAACTTAATTTTGGATCTATCCAAGAGTAGATTTCTGAATGTAAATCTTAAATGGATATATAGATTCAATTCTTGCAATATGTGAGTGCGGTGTCCAGTCTTGGCAAATGCATATTCGATTACAGAACTAACCAGACTAATGAAAAATGTTCATGCTTATAGCTAAACCCAACCATAAATTATGTTACAACAGACACCAGCAATTTTGTAATTGGTGCCATTCTTTCTCAACGATTGGATTCAGATGTTTCCGCTTTACCTATCGCATATGCGAGTAGATCATTGAATAAGGCTGAATTAAATTATTCCACTATTGAGAAAAAGGCATTAGCAGTTGTGTGGGATGTTAAAAATTTCAGATCTTATGTTTTTGGCCCTATATTTACAATAAAATCAATATGAATTGTTAAAGTACTCTTTTTTTTTTATCAAGGGATCCGCTCAACAAGATCTTTTTTTAATCAAACAAGAACATAACAAATTTATACCATCAAAATATATACGAATATATTAATGTTGCATTTTTGTTTCGATTAAAAAATCATGGTCTTACATTATTTGATTTTACACCAATTATGAAATGTCATTAAATTAGATGGTGCAATTCAAAACAATCGGTCACATAAACTATATTAATTGATTTGAATAATTTCACATCATCACATTTAGAGTAAATATTCATTATCATTTTGCGGCGCAGGCATTTTGTTAATAAATAAATTAAACAAAATAGGTTCAAGATTAATGCTACACAGTGAGGCATGTCGGAACCAATGCCAACGCCGTTTTTGTCAAACATCCATTCGAAATGAATGTTACATATTAGAAATTATAAATAAGATCCAGACTAAATCAAATTTTATGTAATAATTTGTTAAATGCCTTCGTATAAATTCACTCAAAATACAATCAACCCAGGCATCGTTCGATAAATTGTAAATTGGGCTGAAAAGGTTATACAAATTTTATATAACAATTAGTAGTTGTTAATCTTCAATTCATAAAATCGCAATACAAATTATAGATAGATATAATATTAAAAACCATGGTTTTAGTAACTATTATTTAGTTTACAAATAATTAATTTAGATATTGATGAAAGTTTAGCTATAATGAATACGTAAAAAAAGCACTGAAAATAAATTTGTACATAATTACAATGAATAGCGTGTTTATAAGCCCATTTTTCATTGTTTCAATGAATAATTCATTAATATTTTTCATTTTTAAAAATTATTTTAATGTACTTGTTTATTGAATGAATGAATTCGCGATCAACAATTAACTAATGCCCAGAATAATAAGTTATTAAACAGAACACGTTGAAAAAATCAATAATATTTATCAAAACAATTATACAATTCTTTAAATCAACGTAGTGATTCATTGAAACACATTCATTTTTGGTATTATCAGGTTTATCGCTTGAAAGCAATCGGAAAGATAAAAAAGGAAGGTAAGTGGGTGCCACATGAATTGACTGAAAGGCAACAAGAAAATCGAAAAACCATCTGTGAAATGCACCTTCAACGATACAAAAAAAAAGTCTTTTTTGCATCGAATCGTGGCTGGTGGTGATGAAAAGTAGATTTATTTTGAGAATTCGAAACGCAAAAAATCATGGGTTTCAGCAGGCCAGCCACATAAACATCGACTTCAAAGCCAAATCACTTTGGTAAGAAGAGAATGCTTTGTGTTTGGTGGGATCAGAAAGGTGTGGTGTATCACGAGCTTCTCTAAAACCTGGTGAAACTGTTAATGCTGATCGCTACCGATAACAAATGATCAATTTAAACCGTGTGCTTTGATGCAAAGAATATCAAAAGAGACAATACAAGGTAATATTCCTACATGACAATGCACCATCACACAAAGCAATACCGGTCCAAGAAACGTTAGAGGCGCTTAACTGGGAAGTTTTATCGCATTCGGCTTATTCACCAGACTTGACTCCTTCAGACTACCATTTGTTTTCATCGATGGGCCACGCCCTTAATGACCAGCACATCAATACGACTGAAGAACTTGAAAATTTGGGTCTATGACTGGTTTTCATCAAAGGAACAACAATTATTTGGTGTGTGTGTATCCACAAATTGCCTGAAAGTTGGACAAAATGTGAAACCTATTTTGAATAAAGAATTTTTGGTTTTTTTTCCCACAAAAAAAATATATTTTTTCACTTTAAAAAATGGCGGTATACCTAAAATGTTGAATGAATGAATTATTCGTTGATTTAATAAATATTATTTCATTTTATAACAATGAACCATATTTTCTTGGAGCAAAATTAATTAATATTTCATTGTTTTGATGTTACTTTTTAATGGGATCCGTGTACTTTTTTTTTTTTTCAGGAAGGATAGGTCAACCCGAAAGTGTTTTAAAAATTAAATCAACTTTATCTGCATCATTATTAGTATTACAAATATTAATAATTTGTTGAAGATCAACCAGAAGCTAAACTACGAATGACAATCCTTTTTGTATTAATATTTTTTTAAATTGTTTTCTATATTTAAATACAATTATTCTAATAATAAACTCTATTCTATTCTATTATTATAAATATAGCGCATTACCATTTTAAGCAATCATTCACATAGAATTTATACGCGCTGTGTTTGACTAATGTTAAACATTAAAATAAAAAAAGTAATACGTAATAATACGTAAATTGCACACAATATATACGTAACAAAAACAACAGATTGAAGATTAACAAAAATAATATTAATTATATATACAAAAAAAAAAAGATAAACCACCACACACACACACACACCCAAGATATTTTTTGAATGATGCGTGAAAATATTTTATGTTTTACGTCATTTTCAATTGAAAATATCATTTTTTCATATGTCTCGCTTTTTTTTCTCTACATAATTAATTCAACTACGATATTATTGTATATTTAACTTATAAATGAAAATAGTGATAATATAAAACGCTGCCATCGCATAAACAGTAAAAGTCTATGAATACTACTAAATTTTCTATTTCGAATAAATGTATATGTTTTTATAATCATTAACTAACTAAAAAATTAAGATATAAATAAATAAATATTATTCAATGTACTGTTTGTGTATGATGTACACGTAAATTATACGTATTGCGTATCATTCCATACGTCGATTATATAAAAAATATAAAAGCTTTTTTTATTTTCCCATATAAAAATAGAAATTAATAAATAATAAATAACTACTAAAAAAATGTATTGTACTTTAATATTGTATATAGGGGGAGATTTCCCAATAATGGGCCACCTACCCAATTTTTTGCTCCTTCTTAACGATAACATATAAATTAATAAATTAATATATATTTATATTCCGCAATCATTAACGAATACCCTTAAGTTGTGGGTGGTTGTTATTCAAAAATTTGGTATCGATCGATTGTGTATTTTTTTGTTAAATAAAATTAAATTTTTGTCATATTTTGCTTTTTCACGAAAGAAACAATGTATCGCAAAAGGTCATCAAAAAATTATGTGCTGTGCAAGTGTAAGAAAGACAAAGCCTTAAAACAACGACACAGTAAAAATTGGCTGGTAGAACTTCGTCCTGGAGATTTCTCAAACGCAAGCGATGCACAACGTTTAGGTGTCGTTGAAGCTGATGACGACCATCGTATCAAAGCAATGATACGGATGCTGATTGTCATAGTACAACACATATTATAGCATGGAGAAGCTCACACATATACATTGAAAAGCGTGAAAAAATAACTTGGAAACGAAAAAATAAAATAATCGATATATGGATTTCTCTTCAACTTATAGAAATCTAGTTAACACAAAACATTTCCATTTGCGATTTGCAAAATGAAACTTAATGAAAATGATCGATTTTTGAAACTATTGATAACTGGCAATGATAAATGAATTGTTTGCAACAATGTGAATCGATCGCGGAGCAAACAAAAAATGCGTTGTGTTCCACCGCAATGATAACGCAACACATCTTTGATCATTGGTCAAAAAATTATTGCAGGTTGTTAGGAAAGTATTGCCACAACCACTATGTAGTCTAGACTTTGCATCGCAACCGATTACCATATTTATTTAGAATTTCGCAAAATTTCTGAAATAATAAGAATTTCAACGATGATGATGTCAAAACGCACTTGTGATTCAATTTTTTGATGATACAGACCATAGAAGTTCTGAGTTATGAGCTCGGGGAATCATATGAAACTTAAAAACAGAGATCATCGAAACAAAATGGGCAATACTTTATTGAATATGGTTATTTAATTCTTTCAAGTAATTGATCTTTTGTTTTCATTGAAAGATAAAAACCGTACCGTATTCTTGGAATTTGATCATATTTATAAACCGAGTTTAATGAAAATTCCAAAACAATGTGTACGTATTTAAAGTGGAAAATTTTAGAAAATCAATTCCCAGAACCTCTTTTTTCACAACCAGCTACCCCGAAATTTTATTAAATTAACCAATTCTTAACCGATTTTAATGAAATTTAATTTGTCCAAGTTGGGATTATAAAACATTAGTTTCTATGACAAAATTCTCGAAAAATCGATACCGCGTGAAACATTTTTAACAGTAGCTTTATTAGAGGTTTGATAAATCGGTAATTTCTAAACCGATTTTAATGATATTTTGTATGTGTATTCAAATTGAATTTATATATGAATAGTTTCTGCATTGAATATCTGGAAAATTGATAGCGGCCACAGTTATTTCTTGGCAATCTGAACAATTTTCATGTAATCGTATACGTTGAGTATAAATACGAAATTCCACATTTAAAATTGGTTGATAAATTGATCAGTAAATTGTAAAAGTTATTGATTTTTGTTAAAATTCAATTGTAAAAGAGAATTTTCCAGCAGACAAGAAACCATTTTTTTGGATTTGGATAAAGAATTTTTAAACTAATCATCATCAAAAACCCGATTGTTTAAGGAAAATTCAATAGGAAAAATATTTGATGTATCCTTTTTAAAAATCACACTTAACACTTGCGGTTGTCGTTTTCGTTCTCTTAATTGCTGTATAGATTTACCCATAGCGCAGTATATGTGTTGTAGTAGTCAGAATTAGACGAGTACATTAATTTAACTTATTTTAACTTGTATTGCTTAGCATTAGATCTGCCCCAAGTAGAACTCTATAAACCATTTAGTTCATGCAGATATAAAATGACTGACAGAGCGTTGTAGCAACCTAACTTTAGTTGAAATTTTAGAATCTATTTTTAATCTGAAATGTGGAAATTTATTTTGTCTGCAAGAAAGTTTTAGCAGCTTGAATTTCAGATATTTCGCTTACACAGTCATATTGCTGATATTTTATTGATGGCAACCTATACTATAAATAATACTATATTCAACTATTTTCCTTTGTCAGTCATTTGACTGAATTGCAGTGCATAGTAATCATCTTTGCGGCCGGTAACACATTTTGGTTGTTGCTGTTGTAACTATATGACTGAATTTTCGAGTTTTTGTAAATAATAGCTGAAATTTAATGGTTATTGAGTGCAGTAGTATCAAAACAATATCAATGCTAACATATATAGTTTCTACAAGAAGACATATAGAGTAGTGGTTAGCGTATTGGATTTTCAAATCTGAGGACCTGAGATCGACAAACCTTTAATAAAAATTGTAAGTTTTAAAGTAGAAAAAATTAATAAATAAATAATTTTCCGAACAAATTTTGAAATAAACATAATAGAAAAATTGAAAAAAATATTATCTGTTTTTGTAAAAAACTTTGGACAAAATTGCTGCCAACTCAGCTAAATAACTGCTTAGAACTATATGCAACTAAAATATAGCGGATGACTAAATTGCTAAAAATTGACTAATTTTTGTGCAACCGCAACCACAGCTAAGTTAATTTTATAACGTTGTCGCAGAAACAAAACAGGCTCCAATTTGACTGAAACAGCTTTGTTACAAACATTTTATATGAGGGTTTGGATAATGTTGTCGAAACTAAAATGCTGAACAAATTGGCTGTGGCAGAGTTGTTTCATTTTAAATTCAGCTTTCATATCTACTTGGGGCGTTGATGTGATTTTTATATTTACATTCATTTTTTGTCCATACAAAATCATCATAATTGCAGTGCATCATCTACCATTGACGCAGTTATGCAGATATGTATTAGTTTCCAACTGTATACACGGTGCCGCCAACCCAGATTAAAGTCGGCATATACTTATTTATCACGTTCATCCTTCAGTAGTTCATTACGGGGTTATCTTCCTCTATATTTATGGTAAATTAAATATATATTTTAACCATAAAATACGTCACCACACACAACACACACACACACACACACACACAAGAAAAATGATAACCATCTGTTTATATTCGCGCGCGTTATTCTCAGTCAGCCTAATATTAAATAGCGCAACGAGTAAATAAATCATCATTTTATTTACATAAATTACGAATTTATTATTGTTCGCGTTTACAATTGATTTCAATTTTTTTGTTTTTGTATTTTTGGTAATCTATAAAAAAATATATATAGAAAATTAATTAGATATTACTCGATTCTTATTTTTAATATTGATACGCGTATACCGCGCGTAGTATAACGTAATAAAACCAACAACAACATGTGAAAAACAAAAATAAAGAAAATCTCTTCAATTGGTTTGGTATAAATTTTCTTCTAATATTTATGTTTTTCATTATATATAAAATATACACACACAAACACACACACACACACACACACACACGTACAGATATTGTGAAAAGAAAATAATTATAATGGATTAGTTAAAGAGTAAGAAGTGTTCGTATAAATATAGAGAATATAGGAAAATGCGAAAGAAAAAAAATAGTTATTTTTAGAAAATGAAAATTATTTTATTTTTAACTCAGTCGATGGTTTATTTTTAACACTAGATTATTTACATCTTTTCGGTATGTTTTTACAACGGTTAAATAGCGGGAGCGAGTCAATTGCATAGGTATTTTTGGGTGATTTAATCACGGCAAAGAATTTTTATACATTTTGTATTATTTATTTTCACTATTTTATTGCTTTCGTTTTCAATGATGTTGTGTTGTTGTTGTTGTTGTTAGTTGTGTTGATGGTGGTGGTGGTGGTGGTATTATTTTTATTGATGTTGATTCAACAAATAGCTATTTTTTATGTATTATTATATATTTTCATACATTGTATAATATTATGATATTTGTATATGCATTTGAATCAGTGGTGACGGTTCATCGGATGCAGCAACTAAAGTGGTACGGATAGTGGAACGGCCTGTAATGGGTTAAGAATAATAAATAAGTAGCAGCGGACAGCAAATCGTAGTTGTGCATTAGAATTACTATGCGATGAAAATTTAGTTAATGATTCAGTGGTTACACGCGAATTAGTAGCGCCATTATAATTGCTTTCGAAAGAGATGAAGTATACCCCTGTAAATGCGAAATATAAATTTACAGAATGATTAAATAGATTGAACTTATATGGTTATAACTATCAATTTCAGAAAATCAACCAGTTATGAACTCTACAACACGGCCTCGGATCGTACAGGATCAACGGCAACGACTCAAAGCAACGAAAAAAAGGACAACGATTTAAAACTTGTATAATGGCTAATTGCAGTGAACCCCGGTTATATTAAGATATTTAAATTGGAAGTGGTTAGCTGCGCAGCAAGATCAGGTTGGAGAAGGCTAAAATCGCACCTGGGTTTTAATGCCATAGAGTATAAGTAAACAAGTAAGCAGTCACGAACGATAATTAATTATTATAAGGTGTTAATACTCAATTCAAAGATGTTACTAGGACCGAGGGATTTACAATAGATGGCTGTAAATTATTCTATAACGTGCATCGGACACCTGCGCGTATCTATTGTTAAAACTCTGTTAATTTTGTTTATGTATCATTATGTTAAATGGAAAACACTTCGTTTTTCAATGCCGAAGATGTAAAATTATGAGCCAACAAAACATTGAAGTTACGGAAAGTAAATTACTGTTCCTTTTCAATTCAAAGAAAAGTGTTGCCGAAATTCATCGAGTGCTGTTGAAAACATATAATTTCGATATATTAAAAGTGCTGTGATTTCGATTCAGAGAAAAAAAACAACTTGATCAACTGAAAGAAGATGAGGAATTGAAGGTATTACTCGTCAAACACACATGTCAACTTACTGAATTGTTGAATGTTAATGGCACAACAGTTTCAAAACGTTTAAATGAGCGCACTCGATATGATTTAAAAGCAACGGTGACACATACACATTGAAGCCAAGACATACTATTTTTCACTTGTGAATAATTGCTTCAACGTTTTTTTTTTGCATCGTATCGTCACTGGCGATGAAAAATGAATACAATATAATAATTCAGTGAAAAAAAATCATCAGTCATTCATCAAAATCATCTACGTTTTAATATTCATGGTTTGAAGGACATGCTCTATATTTGTTAGATCCAGTATGGTGTTGTGTACAATATTACAAACTGCTTCAATCGCATGAAACCGCGTTCACCCAACTCAATTGAAGTGTTTGCATCAAAGGAAAAAAGGCTGCAATTTGAGCAAAGAACTAAAAAATAATAGGTATAGTAATACAAAACGATCATAAACGTATTTACTTTATATCTAGTTGATTGGATAGTATTAGGTGGTACTAGCAAGTAGTATTTGCATTATTCCCGTTGAAACAAACTGTCAATATTGAACTCTACTATCAAACAACAAATCAATTTAAAGTGATTATTATAAAGAAAAGTAATCAGAATTTGCACTAAAAAATCACGATAAAGTGATTATTCAACAATGCAATTCTCAATGTTATGTCACAACACCGGTCACATAAACGTGGTAAGCACACGGATGGGATCAGTTACCACACTGCATTTATTGCCCAATAGTTGCCCATAAATAGAAATCCAACGGATTTAAGTCTGGAGAACTTGGAGACCATCTTATTGGTCCACCTCTGACAATCCATCTTTGATAAAAGTTTGCGTCCAGTCAGTGTCTAACATTCCCTCCATAGTGCACTGGGCCACCATCATGTTGAAACCACATCTGCACTCGTTCAAAGATGGAGTGGTAGAGGTGGGCTCATAAGATGGTCGCCAAGTTCTCTTTAAGGTTACCCCCCTTGGATTTATATTTATGGTGTTATGATAAAGAAAAAGTCTATGCAACTGTAATTAATTCACTTGAAGAGTTAATTCAGCTTATTGAAGACTGTATTCAAGATGTTCGCCACAAGCAACAGCAAACACTTAGATTGGTTCGGTCTATTGAAAGGCATTGTTGTCTATGTATTCGAGCTGAAGGAGCACATTTTCAACAATTACTTTAGGCTTTGTTTATGTAAAACTGTGGTGACATGCGTGCGTGTGCTTTTGTGGGTTTATGTGTGTAGGACTTTGTGTGTGAGATCGTTTGTGTGTGTGTGTGTGTGAAGGTTTGTGTGAATGCATAGGAATGTATGGAATCAATTATCTGTGACGTCCATATTGTTGGTTCTGGATAAAACCAAAAAAGATAAAATTTTTCCATTGCGAAAATCAATTTTATGCCTACATCGTTGTAGTTATTTGTGTATATCTTTGGAACCAGTTGAGACCTATCGTAATGTTATAGCTTAAACGAAAGCTTATGAATGTGGAAAGTTTTTAAATTTATATCGAAAAAAATTTTTCATCATGATTTTTCGACTTATGCTAGAACAAACTTTCAAAAATGAAAAATGGTGTTCATCAAATTGTCAACATTTCTGTAAGTATCTGGATAACCACTTGTTTGAATTGCCTTATCCTAACGTCAAATTAAAGATCTCAGTATGCTAATTCTAATAGTGTATCAAAAATTTAAAATCGGTTAATTAGTTATTTAGATATTGATGCCAGTAGAGTGCAAAACACGGTCTGATTGAAAATATGTTTATTTGCGTGTAACTTCGTACCGAAGTCGAATGGGCCACAATGTTATATGATATTTTCGACGCACAATGACCCAGAGAACCTAGGGTTTTTGTATTGCCGTCGAAATTTGAGACACCCTGTATATAAAAATGTTAAACATATAAACAAACCAAAAAACCAACCGCAACATTTTTTGTATATCAATTGATTTTTAATGTTATTAAACAATATTATTATTATTATTATTATGTGTTGGGATGGTGTGTGCGGGCGTGCACAAGAGTTCATCGATATTGAATTTTATTAGTATTATTATTATTATTATTATTATTATTATTTCAAATTTGTTACAATTAATATTATTATTTTGGTTTTTCTCAACGCTTTTTGAATCACGCATGAGAATTTTCTATATTTAAAATATGTTCGAGTTATTTTTAGTGAATGTGTATATTTTTGAATGTGTATATTTTTAAACTATATAAATTTTATATATATAATTAAAAATGTTTATTATTATTATAAAAATTATTTTTTTTCTAAATATTTGTATCAATACGTAATACTGTACGCGCGGCAGCACATTATTCTAATATTGATTTGGTTATTTTTACACATTATAGATTTACAATTGAATATATAGAGAAAAAAAATATATTCGATGTGTGTGAACGTTACGTAACGTGTATTTTTTTGTATACCATCCAAATATGATTATATAAAAAAATTTACTCCTATCTCTCTAGACTAAACTATATAATTATAGCGTTCTATGATGATATTTATATTTGTATTATTCATTTTTACAGTCCCATATAAAAAAATCTATGTGTAGCTGTGACGTAATTAAAAGAGATAATAATAATAATAATAATAATATAATGAAAATTGATGTATGTTTAAATTTAAATGGTATTTTAATTTTCTATTAAAGAAAAGTTTAAGATAATAAATAAATCATTAACATATTTTCATTTTGAATTTTGCTATTAATAAATAAATATTGAATATGGAGTAGATATAGAGAAATGGGAATACGTATTGTATATAACAAATGAATCACACATGATTGGCGTATAAATTATAAAAACTTTACAATTAATATAATATTATTAACTAATATTTATTCAATATGATGTCTTATTTTGGAAATATATGGGGCAGCAGCAGTGGTGAAAATACCATTCACTTTACAACATTGACCTTTAAACATTATCATCTTTTTGAATTTGAGCGGCCATAGTTTTAACGGATTTTTCCTTTTTGTATACAGAATTATAAATTTAAAAACAATTTCCAATCTTTCATATACCCAAGGAACACTGTTCGTAGTTTGTCCGTAAAATTTCCACATTATATGTAGTAGTCCGTAATTTCAATCCGAGGAAATATCTATCGATTTCTTACGGATGTCCGTTGGAATTTTATATGATCAGTGCAACCCTGTCCATGGATTTTTATAAAAAAATGTCATTGGATTATCCGTATATTTTTGATGATAATTTCTACGGATTCTTCTTACAATTATTTCTCGTTGCTATTATTCCACAGAATATCAATAGAATTTATATTCATATTATATTTTGTGAGTAGATCCATGGATTTTGACAAAAATATCTTTGAATCGTTCTTGTATTTTGGCAATTAATATCCGTGTGAATTGTTCGTATTAGCAGAATAAATTTTCTTATGATGATGATGATGATGATGATGCCACATCGCAGTATATTCAGTTTTTTACCGATAGACCAGAAGTTATCTATGAGCACGGAAGAGAAGATGCTGAACGATGGCAAAAATTCATCGATTGTGTATTTTATTTTTGTAATAAACAAGAACAAAAAAAAACAGCTCAGATAAAATCCATAAAAAGTCTTACAAAATTCCTAGGAAATATACATCGATTTGAGTTGCTGGTTATTTTAAAAATTATGAAAATAAATTAAAAACAGTGAAAATTATATCTTGATCAGCGAAATATACAAAATATGAACCCACCGGTTTTGGATAATTGGTGAAATATTAATTATGAATACAATATCGTTGGACATATATTACCCTGACCAATTCAAAGATTTCAATTGACCTAAATAAAATTCTATTATATTATAAGTGAAAAATCTATGGACATTCTTTGGACAAATTCCAATATAAATTTTTTGCATGGAAAATATGTGAATTTTTTCCACAGAAATTTTCCTCATTTTTCAAAGTACAGACAAATTGTTGCGGGGTGGGGGGGCGAGAGAAAATATTTTTAAAATCGATTTTAAAAGCGTTTTCAAAATATATAACCGATTTTTCAAATAGATGGCAACGATTTGTTTTAATTTAATTTGTTAGTACAATTGATAGTTTTATGGAAAATATAGAGTATAGTTATTCCAGAAAAGTATATATGGAGGAATGATATTTTACGATTATTGCACATCCGACATAAAACCCTACTTAGCAAATAAGAAGATGTATGTAGTTCATTAGAAACTGTACATGAGCAGGAATCGATTTATGTGGTCAAATAAAAAGTAATTGATAGAAACACCAGATTTACTGACTTCTACATATCGTCACTCCATCAGCTCTTTTATCGTTTGTGCAATCAACATCATTAAATCTTCTAAAGCTCATATTTTTAAATATTATATGCGTAGGATTTTGGTCACCCATAATATTCTTTATACAATCGATGGAATTCTATATGCAATATACCAATGACTTCACCAGTGGCCCATTTCGCAATCGTCAAATGAAACGGCGGTTAAGTTAAGGTCCTCTATTTTATACAAATATATACGAATATAAGAATTTCATAAAAAAAACCAGAATATTATTGTAATATTTTCACGCTATTTGCAAAAAAAAAAATACTCGACAATTTATAAATATTTAAATAACAAAAAATAACATTGTGTGTAAATAATTTAATCAAAAATTCGACTATATCGCCTTATTATAAAACGATAAAATTCTTATCTATCCATAAATAAGACAACACACAGCCAAGCATAAAATATTTGGTATTAGTATTATATAAATAAATATACAATATACTCGTATACACAATAATATACAAACAATAAGCGATTACATTGTGCGTGGGAGGCTTGTGTACATTATAATATAAACTCGTATATATTGTATCGTAATAGTAACCTTATAAACACATATCCATCATATAATTGATATAAAATTGTAGATAGGCACAGAGGTATTCGATTGTATATTATAGCAAAATTAAAATGTAAATATTATAAATTGTTTGTGTGCCGCCATGAATAATAGTAACCATTTTAATATTTAATATGGATTATTTATTACGGCTGTCTAAATTATTTACGTTGAAGAGTCCAGAAAAACTATAATAAAATTAAAAAAATATTATAGAATGATTATGGGAACAACTATCAATAAAACATTATAAAAACATAACACAATGTTTGAGAGATAATTGTTGAGAACGATGGTTGTCGCCAATTTGAATGTCTTCAACTGACGACATAACCGTTTCATAGCCAAATAAAAATTTAGGGAATAGAGAATAGTAATTGTGTGTCAGTTAAATCAAATAAATATGATGAATTGTAAAGTAAAAATATTGGATTATTAATATCTTTACAATGTTCAGTTCATAGAAATAAACTTTGAATTCGTAAATTCATTTTTATTTGAGTTGAAATTCAATGGATTACTATTTTCGATATTTCAAATTCCATATCGATGAATTTAGCTGAAAATTTCTTAATCAAACACTTTTTCAATGTTTTCTGCAGTAAATTGTGTCAGATGTTCGAAATCACTTTTAGAATATCACTGCCTTCTGCGAATCATTTATGTCATCTGAAAACTTATGCTTTTAACACTCAATTATCACAGCGATTTTATTTCTATTACTTAATGTGTTCCATCTTGAAACCCATTGAATGAAATGTTATGAAACTGTGTTTGTAAAAGTAGATTTGCACTTTACAAAAAATCAGACGGCGATACGTTTTCTACACAAATAAATTCATTGTCTTTATTTTATATCGATTTGTATATACGATCAAATACAATGTTATATGTCGATGTTTGTTGAAAATGCAACGACTGTCGTTAAGACTGTTCAATGTTTTCCATTTGATACAAACCGTTTTCCGTTTATCATCGAAATAAATAATCATATGTTCCTATAAATCTGGCAAATAAATTGGATATATTCATGATACGAACACAGTCAAACAACAAACACTCCCATCCAGTATACGCACCAATGTAATATATAAATCATCATTAATCATATTTCTGTTATATACCACTGTTTGAAAGAAATTCTTTGTGGCATCAAATGCAGCATGTTTCATCAACAGTTTAAAATAGTTTTTAAAGAAATTATCGTCAGCGTTTTTAATGCAATATACGTTTAAAATGATCAATTTGGTGTAATTTTTAATTGTGTGAATTCAACTTTCGTAAAACCAATTCCAATTAATTTTTGGTATACCGCAAGTTTTATTTCGACGATTCAACACTAAAGATTTTGTTGGAAATTTTCACAAAATCAAGAGCTTAATTGAATGTTTTCTTTTCGGTACGATCGTTTTTATAAAGCGATCGGCGTATGGACGTTCAGTTCATCATCATTCCAACATCTTCTGTGTGAATCTTAAGCATATTCAAATTATACTCGTACGAGTAAAATTTGAAGAGAAATAAACAATTGTTTATGGTTTTTTAAATGTAAATATATGCTAAAAATACTTCTTAATAATTTGATTGTTTTTTAACAAAATATTTCTTATTTAAGTCTTTAATTGCAAAAAATAAAGTTATTCTGTTCATTCGTTCGGTTTATGATGAAGCATATCTATTATATAGAATCCACGTTGTCACCCAAAAGAATTACGGCAAGCATTAGCAATTTTTAAGATATAAACGATTCAAGTTAACATTTATTTAAAAAGTAAAATTTAATATTGGTAATTGGTTCTTTATAAAATTGTTTTTGAACTGACTAACAAATACTATTGTTACTTTTCTCTTATACCACCAATTGGAAATAGCGTTGCCATATATAGATTCATCTATTAGAAAATAATTTTCTGTTATTTTTCTGTCACGACGTGCACAATGTTTTCAGTTTATTTACGGATGTACCACATCCACCAAATATAAAATTATACATTTAATAATTATTAATTATTAAATAAAATATAGATATCGATAACGCATATCATCATTATATTTGTTGTCATTGTCAATGAATATAAATGTATACTCTATGTCTATAGCTATACTCGTATCAGCGGCGTCTCGTCCATATATTCAATGCATTCACTGAATGCGTTGAAATTTTCCTAACGACTTTATTCAATTCATTATAAGATTTTTTATTTTATTTCATTCCAAATTCAAAAGTACATAAAGTAATAAAAATTTAGTCAGATAAAATTTAAAATTCGCCTACCTACTTGTAGAAAAAAAATTACTCACACACGCAATGACGATGACGACTATGTGAAAAAAAATAAAAAATCAGTATAAAAACTCATAGTAAAATAGTAGCGCAAAAACACACACACCTAAATTAATTGAAAAATAAGCAAGGCAACACAAGCCACACAATTTAACTGCCATTCACTCGACTGTTAAGCTTATTTTCATTTAAAATTGCATCAAAGTTTCATATATGTGTAAATGAAATCAAATAGAGAATCCAACTTTTTATATGAAAAAAATAAAAAGCGGTACTGAATTCAATGTTGTTGACTGTTGTTGTAAATTATTTTTGGTCTTTATTCTGTTCTACTCGACGGTCATTGAAAAATTGGTACACAAAAAATAAATAATATATGTGTTGCACATGGTTATTTTACTGCTGATCTTCTTTCCGTTGTGTGTAATTACTTTTTCTTTTTTGTTTCAGCTGGTTGTGAAAGATTGTTTTCATCTTTAAATAGGATTAAAAATTATTGCAGAAATACTATTGGGCAAAAGCGTTTAAATGGTCTTTCACTAATGGCCATTGAGAAGGGAATGCCAAAAAAACCTCATAGCTTCGCCTACCTTTTTCGATGAAGTTAAAAGTATATTGTGTGAAAAATCGCGTAGAATTCGTTTCATTTTTAAATAGGATTAAAAATTATTGCAGATATACTATTGGACAAGAGCGCTTAAATGGTCTTTCACTAATGGCCATTGAGAAGGGAATGCCAAAAAAAAACCTCATAGCTTCGCCTACCTTTTTCGATGAAATTAAAAGTATATTGTGTGAAAAATCGCGTAGAATGAACTTTGTATATAAATAATATAAAGTAACGGTATGTAAGCGAGATTAACATAAAATCAAGGAACCAACGTGAGAGGCAAGTGGACTCACGAAAATCAAGCACCCCGAAGGGATCGTTTTTTCGCCACGTCCACGTCGTTGATCCTGGGGGCGTGAAATTGGAAGTATTTCTTCTATGAAATTCAATGGAGCTAATAGATCGTCATTTTGAGGCATCTTCATGATTTTTTTTCGTACTCAGCTCATCAACTAAACATGGGTAAACCAACTATAACGTTCATTTGAGAGCTACATGGTACACTATATAATTATGTTTTTATTTGAGTGAATGCATTGGGAAAATTTTCACCAGACGCCACTGACTCGTATATATATATAATTTTGTGTGATATAATTATTGATTTTTCCTTTCTATAAATACCTCTAGTACAACATATACCTATTGCATATATCTATACCATATATAATTTGAATTATATATAATGATAACTAAAGTACGTATATGTATAATATAAAAACATTTATTTACGTCGTTTTTTTTATATTACCATCATATAATATTTACTTTCCTAATACATACGATACCTATATATATATATATATATTGTATATACAAAAAATACATGTACAGATGAAAATTTCCATTTCCCTTTTACGTAACATCTACTATATCTATTATATATATATATAAAAAATATTATTGTCTCTTATAGTACAATATATATGTAATGAACTGACGTCATTTCATTCATAAAATTGAAAACACAAATTTTCCATATACACATTTAACAAATTTTCTATTTATATTCATATATGTATTTAAAAATATATATATAAATTCAATATCTATACAAAAATATATAGATAGAATAGTAGTATATTATATACAAGTACTGTGTGTTTGTGTGTGTGTGTGTATGTACAGAAGGAAAATTGTCTCTATATACAATATAAAATATATATAATACATGCGTTTAACATTGGTAAAAGGGAAAATCAGTGAAAAGTCACATTGTACGCGCATCTAATATAGATACATTTATGTATGTGTAATTTTAGCATATATATACAAAAATGTGTTGTTTTAGGGGAAATACAATACATTGTTAGTTTTTACGATTTTCATTCATAAAAATTTCTTGTTGTATATAAGGTGTCGGTTTTTTTTTTTGATATTTCCTATTTCATTTATTTAAATATATTATTATTACGCGGGACTTTTTCATGAATTAAGTTCAAAGCCAAATGTTAGATATAAATAGTACATAGGATAAAAATGAGTGAAATATTCAACCATCTTTTTTTCTTTTACATATTTCACTTATAATTGTTGTTGTTGTCGATGTTGTCGATGTTGTCGTTGTTAAAGTCTCAAGGGGTTGTGTGAACAATCTCCGTTTTTATATGTTTTGTATATATTAAAATAAAGAAATAATAAATGAGTGAGCTTTTTTTTTTCCATTCAGGATATACCAAATATATGTTTTTTTTATCTATTCAGGAGTATACGGGGATGATATATTATCAATACAATATAAATATATATGGAATTTTCATTGTATACCCGCACATAATTAAGATATATTATTTTTTTCATGTTAAATATCAAAGTATATGAATATAAATGAATAAATAATATTAAATAATTAAAGTGTTTTTTTTCTATTCTAAATTTAAGTCCTTTTCTCCCAATTAATGTAAATATGAAAAGCATAAACAAAAACGATATAGACAAACATAAACAATTTTCAGCAGGTTTTGTAAGAGATATATAGATTATTGTGGATGTTCGATAATCTTTTAAGAACCTTCTTAAAACTACTGTGTACCGCCGTGACGGGGTGGGTGGGTTTTATGAATTATAAACACTCAAAAGTTTAAATTGTCAGTTTTATTCATTGAAATTATGAATTATATTTAATCCATTTTTTAATAAATATATTATATATTACATTGGTTTTTCATTTATTCCCATATACCAGGTATAGGAGTATGAAGTGAGCCGTTGCCAATAAATGGCTATACTTATATTAGTAATTGTGATAGAGCCTTAATGCGATATTTTTTTTATTGTTTTGGCATCTGTTAGTGTGGTAAATTCCATTTGTAATACAACAACATAAAATTTTATCGTGTTAAAAATGTCTAATTTTGTGCCTTCAACAAACGATTTACGGGTATCATTAGTTTTTTGTTATCATTTAAAGAAAAAACGCAGCTGAATCTCAACGAATGCTTGTAGAAGCTTTTGGTGATCATGCTCTATCATTAGCAACATGCAAAAGATGGTTTCAACAATTTAGAGACAAAGATTTTGATTTGAGAAATGAAGAACGTGGAAGACCACACCGAAAAAATTTGAGGACACCGAATTTGCAAGCATTTCTGTGTGTGGATGAAGATGACTCATCAAAACTTAAAATACAAATAGCAAAAAACCTATGAATCAATCTGATCAGGAAACGATTTCTAGATATTAAAAAGAGTTGTGGAAAAGATCCAACGGTGTGGAAAATGAATGGTGCGCCTCGTATGAACTGACGAATGAAAGGCAAATCCGAAAAAATACCAGTAAAATAATATATTGCTTTAAAGGTAAGAGAGGCGAAGTCTTTTTTGTACATCGAATTGTGACTGGCTATAATAATTGGTTTTATTTTGAGAATAGTAAACCAAAAAAAAAAAAATCATTGGCCAACCAGCAGCATCGGCTGTGTGCAAAACCAAATCGATTTGGAAAGAAGAGAATGATCTGTGTTGGTGTATGGTGGGATCAGAAAAATGAATGGTATATTTTAAACTATTATATAATCTGTGGTGAAATTGTTAATACTGATCGTTATTTACCATATAACAACAAATATGATTAATTTGAATCATGCTTTGAACAAAAAATGGTCAGGAAGGGTCACAAGCCTCAATAAAGTAATGACAACGCACCATCACACAAAGTAAAATCGGATATACATTCAAATCGCTTGACTGACCAACCCCATCATATTATTCATCAGACCGTCCGATTTTATAAATTTATTTTCATCGATATGAGAAACGAACTACATATATGAGCAACGCATCTGAAAAACTAAATTAGATCTCTGAATGGTTTTCATCAAAAGTGGAACAGTACAAAAAAATGTGTAACTGTAGACAGATTATTTTTTAGTAGATTGTAGTTTCGTATGCATACACCTGATATAAGTTAATAAGAGAGGTGGTAAGAAGCGACTGTGGATAGATAAAATATGGAAATAAACAATTATCCAAAAATAATATAAGAAAGGAAAAATATTTTATATTTTAACGATTTTATTATATCTTTTATTAAGAAAATGTCAAAGGTATATTTTTATTCCGGTATCGTATTTATTTATTATTATTTACATTTTAACATGTGTGTGTGTATGTGTGTTATTTAAATGATAACATTTTGTAACTTAATTTTTGAATATTTCCATGTATGTAAACAGCCATTGTCTTGTTGTTAGTATATACATGGTCTGATATGCGGAGGTGGATGTGGCGGCGCGCATCAGGTGTAGATATATTTATTTTAAATTTAAAGGTTGGATATATATTTAATATGGGAAATTCAACATACACACACACACACACACACACACAGAGACAGAGAGAGTGAGGTTGTAACAATATGTTAATCATATTGTATTTCATTTACCGAATAAGGATATATTTATTACAATTATACCAGTTAATGTATATTAAATACAAAATTTATGCTTTTTATGAAATGAAAAGGGCATTTCTTTTAAAATATATTAAGCTTTGATATTTATTATTATATGTAAAATACAAACATATATTAATATTATAATTTTGATTGTTAATATTTTCATATTTAAATATAATGATATTTCAAATAAGCTAACTAAGAAACAAAAAAAAACAATAAGTCATTTTTATTTTGAATGGGAATTATGTGTTATTACATGTGATAAAATGATGATGACGCTAATGATATGAGATAAGTGTGTGTGTAGGTGATATATCATCACACATCACTTACATTTGTTGTATCTTGTGAAATGTCAGTTTTAATGTTCGAGATATTAAAATCTATTAGCAAATTTGCTAAGAGAAGAGGAGTCTTTATTTTTTTAGCTTTTTATGTAGGAATAAATGTGTTTTCATTTAAATTGGTTTAAAAATCGTTAAGTTTATGTCTTGCATTTTGATAAATGTTAAAAAGGTTAAGATAACAAAATATAAAATATAAATATATTTACAAAATAAATGGTGTGTGTGTGTGTGTAGATGTGAACTTTAATGAGTAGGTTGGATAATGTTTTTGTCTATTATACATTTTACTAAAAAGGTATTATTTATGTGCCATATTTTTTTATTTGATAACATTCTTATTCAATTACATATATGTTTTCCCACTATTGATGGATATACGCACGATAACAATTTGGTATTTACATATTTACACGTAATATGGAAATATTTAACATTTACATTAAATACGTTAAATGTGATAAGTCGACGACGAAGCACTATAAAGAATATAACCTTGTGTTCCGCGAATTTATTCAAAATAGGAAAATAAATAGTTGCTTTAGTACAAAGCGTTTTCGAAAAATATATAGGAAAAATGTTATAGGAAACAAGATTATAATTTATTTTAAAATGAGCACATACCTATAATTAGAACGAATTTATAAATAGTAAATAGTCAAGTTATGTAATTTATAGTTTTCCGAAATGTCCTATATTTGGAGACGATATCAATTTTCTGTAATCCCATTTCTATAATGTACATTCTAAATTTTAATTTAAATATAACAGAAGATCATTATTCTAATCTATTGAATGGAGTATAAGGAATCTATTTTGATTCCCTTTATTATAAAACTCTCATACAAACAATTATCTATATAATTTAACCGACAGTTTAGTGAGTTATGTAAATTGATCAACTACTGCGTGTGTATGTGTTGATGCTCAGCAGAATATTCAAAGGAAATATACAATTAAACTCCTCCATAGCAGTAACATTTAAGAACAACTGCTTTTTATGAACTACTGACGAAGAAGAAAAATTGTCTATGACCGCCGTTTGCCGTCAACATGTCTTCGTCATTTTTTACAAAAACAACCTTTATATAAGTATGACATGTATCTTCTATTTGACATTTGATATCGTCTGCCTTTGTCAGTTCACAAAAAGCAGTGATATTTTTGCATCCTGAATTTTCCCTTGAATGTTATTTGCTTCAAACAAACCCATATAGTAATATTTTTTTGCTTTGCACTTAGTTAAAAACAAAATTAGTTCTCGTTCGTATTTCTTAACATTTAACATATCATTTTTAATTCACAATTCCCAACACCGGAATAAAAAAAAAACAGAAGACGGAATTATATGAACAAGTTTTCATGTGGGTAGCCACAGAAGAGTTTTAAATTCCGTAAATCTGAACAATATCGCTGGTCAGTTGTCACACAACTTTGTTATAATTTTGTTGGCGGTCATTCAGAATGAGATAATATAAGTAAATTTCATGGAGTTTCCAAATAATTATAAACCGGCGAATTTTCAGCAACATATTCTCGTATGCTATAAACAATTTGACCATTTCTCGTCCAATTTTTTATTAAGTTTTATAATATGTGGGTTGAAAAAAGGGTTAAAGAATTAGGCGTTATTGTTATTGTTAAGTTATTGTGAAGTTCGCAGAGGAGAAAATTTCTGTAAACCTAAGCAATTTAGTAATTTCGTCATACATATTTGTTATAATTTTTGATTGTGAAGGAGATATTGTTTAAAAAATATTAAATCTACTTCGCAATTAATTGTGTACAAGCGAGATTCCAGAATACTGAACAATTGGACCATTTGCCATCCAAAAGTGATCAAATTTTATGTGAGTGAACCTGTACAATTTCGACGATTTTCATCAAATTTGATATGTAAGTTGAGAATATGTGATTATATATATGATTAGTTTGTGCTGAACTTACAGAAAAGCGATACTCAGCGTAGTTTTATGAACTACATTCTTCTAACTTTATAATTTTTATCCAATTTTGATCAAATTTTTTTGTACATATATTTGTAATTGTATAATTTTAAGACTTGTTCCAACTGAATTACTGATTCTATAAATTTTGCAACTTGGTTAATTCTCGATACAATTTTGCATCAACACTTAAGTATTATAGATTATAAATGAATAATGACAATGAAATTCTTGGAAAACGATAACCAAATCTGTCTTGACAAATATTACATGAAAACCTAAACTATTTGGTTATTTCTCATCGAATTTAGCTTCGAAAAATGGGCACAATAGATATTTTCGATCACAGTGAAACACATGTCTGATACGGTGTAGCAGACACCTTAGCTATGTTAAACCTTTCTTATTCTACATAAACATGCGAAAATAATAATATATAAAAATATTGATATCAATGATTTGTTTGTATTTGTTTATACAATATTTATATCATTAATTAGTATACCATATTTACAAACAAACGCCCGCCAAATCGCACAACCAATGTCTAACCTACACATGAGAATTTACAAAAATAAAAATTGATTTTGTTTGTTGTTTCTTA
This sequence comes from Bibio marci, assembly GCA_910594885.2. NCBI lineage: Eukaryota > Metazoa > Arthropoda > Insecta > Diptera > Bibionidae > Bibio > Bibio marci. Next base: position 13,133,565 of record OU343116.1, on the reverse strand, counting down.
ACATTTAACATAAATATAACACAGAGACTAGCGTACAAAAATATATCGTATAGATAAATTAGTTTAAAGATACCCACAGTGGCACGTGTTTTTAAGATGTCAAACGGTTTAAACAAAAAAAAATATTTAAGTATCAAAAAAAAAGAATGCGGCGGCGTTGTTTAATTAACTTAATAATAATAACAATAATTTATGTTATTTCTTTTTATTTTCCATGTCGGTTCCCACACCCTCGCTAACAATATATTTAATATATTTATATTTATGCAGTACTATCGCGTATACAGTGTGTGCTATGCTAAAGTAAATAGATGACACGCGTCAAAATTGGCATTATTCTACACGTGGGATTTTCGTTTTTTTTTATTTTTTTAAAATACAACATACTTTTCCTTGTTTTTTTTTCAAAATTCATATTACATTTTTTGAATTTTTTTGGTTTCTTGATTCTTGTTGATAATAAAAATAATAATAATAATAATAATGACAATATAATAACGAAAACAATTATAAAACTTCCTGTACAACATTTAATTACTCTGTACCCCGAGTTTAATATTGTTCAGTGGTTATTTTTTGATTATCCGAAATGCCTGCGCCCAAAAACCAACTTCATTATACATGTGCAATAAATAAGATTACAAATATTTGATAAAACTTGATGTTATGCACTTCAAATTTCTAATATAAATATTATCTACTAATCAATATATATTTTTTCAATTCAGAGGAACCTCATTTGCGGTACATTAATTCTATATATGGATAAAGGATTATATGCCTGAATCTTCCCTGAAAAAAAAAAAAGTACACGGATCCAATTAAAAAGTAACGTCAACAACAATGAAATATTAATTAATTTTGCTCCAAGGAACATGGTTTAAATTGTTAAAATGAAATAACATTTATTAAATCAACGAATAAATTCATTAAAACATAAAACCGAAAATGGATGTTTTTCAATGAAGAATTGTATAATTGTTTTGATGAATATTATTCATTTTTTCAACGTGTTCTGTTTAATAACTTATTATTCTGCGCGTTAGTTAATTGTTGATCGCGAATTCATTCATTCAATAAACCAGTACATTAAGATAATTTTTAAAAATGAAAAATATTAATGAATTATTCATTGAAACAATGAAAAATGGGCTTATAAACAAGCAATTCATTGAAATTATGTATAAATTTATTTTCAGTGTTGGCGAGAGAGAGAGATAATGATAATACGATAGCGGGCGTTATGATAAATCATTAAAAAGCTATCCCAATACTCATGCGTGGATGCTTGAGGTACGTCAACTTATATATATTGATGTAACAAAAATGATTTTAAACGCCATGCCGCCGGTTGAGATTCAATGATCTGCCCTAAATCTAAATATTATATAGTTAAGGTTTGCCTGAAATTAATCAACAAATCAATTCTGCGTGTTATTCAATCTAAAAAATATATTACACAAAATTGAACGATTTTATAAATTTGGCTTGTGTGTAGCAATCGCAACGTATATACTGCACCATACCAGTTGCCGTGGAGCAGAGCGGAAGACAAATTTTAGTGAATGCGATGTTTTGGTCAACGCAAATAATCTCGCATCTATCTATTTAATCACCTACTGTCTACTACATTTATATATGTATCAAAATAACTTCCTTCTCGTAAGAAGAATTTCCAAACCTCTGTTCATATATTTTCATTCTGAACTAAAAATTTGTGAAAATTCCAAGTGACGCATTGGGTAGCGTTCGCATGCTAATCGGGTGCAATAGGTTCAAATTTACATTTAAAGTTTTTCGTTATTTATGTTAATACTCGGATATCATTGACAAACATATGACCCATTGGACGCTACACAAATTTTAACAATGTCTACAAACATTATCAAATCACTCGGATTTAAAAATAATTGAAATTTAAAAAATATCGATCTTATATACTTTCGATAAATATATTTCAGAGTAATTTAACATTTTGACGCAAATTGGTAGCCGACGCATAAGCTCAATTTTAAACAGGATAATTAAAAAGATATTTCTCTTTATAGTATTCCGCCATAAATGTCCTTTAAAATGGTAAATTCTAAAGAGAACGGTGCTGTCTAAAGGTTTTCAATAGATATTCACACAAAAAACTATAAATTCGCATATAATAATGCGTATGTGAATCAAAAAATGTAATACGTGATGTGATACACGATATACTGCAGAAATGGTTACATAGTTCACAATTTACCACATATTCTACATAAGAAATAATTTGCCCATTACAAATATGCGTAATTAGATGGACGATATCGAATATGAAAAAATGTATATGAAAAGTACACTGCGTATAATATTGAACTATAATCTCCTGAAATACCGGCGAGTAGTACCCAACCTATTTTACTCACTTATGCAACTAAACAATAGACAAATATCAAGCTTATATTTTTGGCTGCAAAATAGAGTGATATGCGATTTAAAACAATAAACCGCACCTAACATTTCCCAAAATAATTTTGAGACTTGCCAAAATAGTTCCGATTCGGTAATGTGATGCGTGTGCTTTGTAACCCCTCTCCACCAGGGTCATCAGAAACGTTTACAAACTTGTGAGCACATGAAATCCTTATGGGATAATGCCAAAAAAAAACTCTATTAACATGTTAAATTTACATTTGTTTAGAATCTATATATAGGAAACATATGGATGGATTTACATATGCTCTTCAAAATATAGATCATATACCCATAAATACATTATTATTATTATTATTATTATTATAACATTTTAATATAGTACAATTATAAAAGTTATTTAATTCGATAAATTAATGATTTTACACCATACACACACGTATCATTAGACACGATGTAGACGCCACCAGCTACGCAACGCAAGAATGCTGTTCGATTTCAATATATTCACGTATACATATTTATTTGTATGAAGATCGATGTACCTCTACATAACTACATCATATACAAATGACATATATTACGAATATATTATGAATTCTAGAAATCAAACTATGTATTTACAATTACATATACGCGATACTATATATGTTGATAGAAAAAAATACTGTGGTCTAAATAATGTAATTATTTTTAGCCGATATGAATGCGTGCCCACGATTTTCAATATAAATGTTTCTAAATATAAACCTTTTTTTGTATTTTGGCTCTTCTTTCGTTTTTCTTCTTTTAAATATAGCCTATACGTGTTTAAGTTTTAAAAGCAAGTCATTATAAAATTTTAGAAAAAAATTTTCATTTCTTCTTCTCGTCGTGCGATTCTCTGTTTTGCGTAAATAAATGCAATATATACTATTGTTTGTTTATACAGGGTGTCCCAATTTTCGACGACAATACGAAAACACTAGGTTCTCTGGGTTATTTTGCGTCGAAACTATTATATAACATTTTGACCGATTCGACTTCGGTACAAAGTTACACGCAAATAACCAAATTTTCAATCAGACCATGTTTTGCACTCTACTGGTATCAATATCTCAATAACTAATTAACCGATTTCGAATTTTTGATACACTATTAGCATTAGCATACCGAGATCTTTAATTTGACGTCAAGAAAAGGCAATTCGGACATGTGGTTATCCAGATACTTACAGAAATGTTGACAGTTAGCTGAACGCTATTTTTCTTTTTGAAAGTTTGTTCGTGCATAAGTCGAAAAATCATGATGAAAAATTTTTTTCCGTATAAGTTTAAAAACTTTACACATTCATAAGCTTTCGTTTAAGGTATAACATTACGATAGGTCTCAACTGGTTTCAAAGATATTCACAAATAACTACAACGATGTAGGCATAAAATTGATTTTAGCTATGGAAAAATTTTATCTTTTTTTTTTGTTTTACCCAGTAGAAACAATATGGACGAGACAAATAAGTGATTCCATACACTCCTATGCATTCACACAAACCTTCACACACCACACAAACGATCTCACATACAAAGGCTTAAACACATAAACCCACAAAGGTGTGCTTGCATGCATATCACCACAGTTTTACATAAACAAAGCCTAAAGTAATTGCTGAAATTGTGCACCTTCAGCTCGAATACATAGACAACAATGTTTTTCAATAGACCGAACCAATCTAAGTGTTTGCTATTGCTTGTGGCGAAGGTCTTGAATACAGTCTTCAATACGCTGAATTTACTCTTCAAGTGAATTAATCACAGTTGCATAGACTTTTTCTTTAAGGTAACCGGATAAATAGAAATCCAATGGGGTTACCTTAAAGAGAACTTGGCGACCATCTTATGAGCCCACCTCTGCCACTCCATCTTTGAACGAGTGCAGATGTGGTTTCAACATGATGGTGGCCCAGCGTACTATGGAGGGAATGTTAGATGCTGACTGGACGCATACTTTTATCAAAGATGGATTGTCAGAGGTGGGCACATAAGCTGGTCGACACGTTCTCCAGACTTACTTTAGCATTTGTTTGTTTAAAACTGTGGTGATATGCGTGCGTGTGCTTTTGTGGGTTTATGTGAGTAGGCCTTTGTGTGTGAGATCGTTTGTGTGTGTGTGTGAAGGTTTGTGTGAATGCATAGGAGTGTATGGAATCAATTATCTGTCACGTCCATATTGTTGGTTTTGGAAATAACCAAAAAAAGATAAAAATTTTCCATAGCGAAAATCAATTTTATGCCTACATCGTTGTAGTTATTTGTGAATATCTTTGGAACCAGTTGAGACCTATCGTAATGTTATACCTTAAATGAAAGCTTATGAATGTGGCAAGTTTTTAAACTTATACGGAAAAAAATTTTTCATTATAATTTTTCGACTTATGCACGAACAAACTTTCAAAAAGAAAAATGGAGTTCATCAAATTGTCAACATTCCTGTAAGTATCTGGATAACCACATGTCCGAATTGCCTTATCTTAACGTCAAATTAAAGAACTCGGTATGCTAATGCTAATAGTGTATCAAAAATTTAAAATCGGTTAATTAGTTATTGAGATATTGATCCCAGTAGAGTGCAAAACACGGTCTGATTGAAAATTTGCTTATTTGCGTGTAACTTCGCACTGAAGTCGAATGGGACAAAATGTTATATGATATTTTCGACGCAAAATAACCCAGAGAACCTAGTGTTTTCGTATTGCCGTCGAAAATTGGAACACCTTGTATATTTGTACGTCTTTGTTAGAGTTAGGAAAAATAGTTATTTTTTAAATTTTGACACATCACATGAAAACATACGGCACGGTATACGGCATCGTCAACAATGACTACAATGACTTTTTATTAGTATTTTTGTTTTTGTATATTAAATAACGACCACGACGACGACGACGACGACGACGACGACGAAGACAGCGAGATGAAAACAATTTGCCAAATAGAAAAAAAAAAAAATAAACAAGAATAATAATAAATCTAAAATTAGCTATTTACGTATGCGTTGGAGCTCATTTACACATCCAACAAAATTCTTCACTTCACTTCACTATGTATAACGAAAAAAAAAAAAAACCTATATAATTACTATTAAAATATGATCATCCTCTACAATTATACGATTACGATAAATGCGTGACGTGTTGAAGAAAATTTGTATTTTTAGCTACTGCGACGGACAGACGATAGCTTAACACACATGTATAGATATACGACAAATTTATAATTTAATATACACCCATCAACGTACACGTATAAACTATTTTATATACATATGCACTACCATTTTTTACACATGTCATATATATATATTTAGCAAATCCACGCGAACAATATTACACATAAATTTCCACAGTAAATTTGTTTATTTTACGAATTTATGCTAATTCTTGCATTGTATACATACACTCTCTGTCCCAGAAATAATCGGAATGGCATTATTTAATAATATATATAAAATGTGTAGGGTCATCTGTTAGCTACTAATTCATTTTGAGTTGTATCAACCGACCTTAACAAACCGTTTCATCTCATTTTCTTCAGTGTAACCACAAAATAAAACACATTTAGTGACAATGGGTTTTTGTGCCTTCATCTGATGATCGTCATTCAGCACTTTAGCACGCTTCTTATAGTTTCTGGTTAGTATATTGAAAACACCATGTTTCGTAATACTTCAGTTTTAGATAGTTTAGTTTTTAGGAAGTTTCATGAAATTAAGTAATTTTTCAATGTTTTCATCATATAAATTGCTTCAGATATGGTCGACTTGGACGTATAAAAAATCATATACGAGTATAACTTAGCCTGCTGGGACTCATTTATGCTCGCTAAAAACTTGTGCTTTTGACATTTATAATGTAATTACCATACCCGCTGCTAAGCAAATCGTTTGATTAGCATTTTCACCGTTTCACATCATTTTGAAGACAGTGAGTGAGGAAAAATAGAATTACAATCACATGAATAAATTATTTGTTTCTAAAAATATTCATATATTTTTTAGTAATACATATTTAAATATATACAGTTTATGCATATGAAACTGTAATTGGCACATAAATGGTATTATGTAGTGATGAAAATTTATATTGAGAATTTTAAGCGCAAAAAATTATGGGTCAATCAGTAACATCGACTATGCAAGTCTGCATGAAATATTAAAACCTGATGAAACTGTTACCATACCATCAACAAATGATTATTTTGAATTATGCTTGCGTCAAAAAAAAACGACCAAGATGGGCCACAAGACAAGGTAAAACAACGACAACGCATCATCACACAAATCAAAACCATACATTCAAATCGCTACACTAAGATTTGTTAATCAAACCGCTATATTATTCACAAGACTTGACTTGATTTTCATCAAAAGAGGTTCCACAAATTGCCAAAGAGATGTGATAAAAATGTGTAGCTACAGCGATGACAATTATTTCGAATGAAATTACAAGTTTTATATGCATACACCCGATTCAAATGTATTTAAAATAATACATGTATAAACAATTACACATCGAATATAAGTCGCCGTATGTAATGAATTTACTATACCATTAAGATTTTAAACGTCATGTAAACATGTTTAATAAATTTAAATACAACATATAACTTGACACTTGACCGTAACAATTTGTTTACAATAAAAATAATTTTTCATCATTATTGTATTAATAATAATAAATAATATTACACAGTCAAACAAGAACACACACACACACACACAATACAATATACGCATACATAAACATTATGTGTCACGATCTTCATGATTTTTATTTATAAATATTATATTCCAAATAGTTAATGTTTTCCTTTATATTATGTAATGGGAGAATATACGAGGTGTGGTTATAAAATAACGAGACTAATGTTGTAAACCAATTTATATAAAAATTTTTACATATATATAATTATTATCTCCTTCCATGTACACCCATCCTTTATCCCAACAACGGTCCATGCGAATTTTTCATTATTCGAAACAGTGCTGAAACTCTTCTTCACTGTGAGTTCCATCATCACGCTTTCTGCTTTTATTTTCACAATTTCAACCGTCTGAAATTGTGTTCCTTTTAATGCACAATTAACAAGCAGATGAAAGTCACATGTTGTTAGGTAAGTCTTCTTCACTTGTTCACAAGTTCCATCATGATGCTTTCCGTTTTTATTTTCACAATTTCAACCGTCTGAAATTGTGTTCCTTTTAATGCACAATTAACAAGCAGATGAAAGTCACATGTTGTTAGGTACGATGGAATTGTCTAACAACTGTGATCGGGATGTTATGTACTTGGCAATAGAAACGTTATGACAGATACAATGCAGTGCGAGTCATGATAAAGAACCCTTCCCATGTTTCAGGTCTTCTACAATTCAGGTATTTTTTTTTCTCTTTTTATTTCACAGCGTAGAACAAGAACTCCGAGCTAATTACCTTCAGGTACCCAAAAGATACACAATATACCGAATGAATATGGAGAAAAATAAAAAACAAATCATCATCATAGCTTTGAATTTTGATTTGTTCATTCGTGTAATTTATTATCTCTCGGCAAAGTTAAAGCCTTCTAATTTGTCTTTTATAATTGGTAAAAACCATAATTCATTACATGTAATCACAACAGGCATTCATTTTCAATGGCATTCAAAGTTTCGGTAACAACAATTTCACTACCTTCTTTTTTGTTTAACTGTGAGTCATCACGTTTTGTATGTTAAAATTATTATGTAAAATTTGCTCTTTGTTAATTCTTCGGTACATTTTCAGAAATCATACCATTAGTTAACCAACGGATCAGATTAACGTAGATGGACAACAAGAGTGTTTTTTTTTACGTTTTATCTATTTGTCTTTGTTATAGCTCTATGGCCTTAGATTAGATTAAATTAATTGTGCACTACGATATAGAGAGAGATCTATCTAATTCTATCTGAATTTCTGACCCATTGTAATGATGCATTACCCATATTCTCAGAGTGTTCCTTGTGCATCCACACTTCCCTGATAAATCCAAAAAACAAAGTAACACTATAAAGCAAAAAAAAATTGCTATTGTATGAAAGAAGTTATGGAGAAGCGAAATAATAAATATGGAGGTTGGGTGTTATTTGAAAAAATAAAAACTTCACTCTATTATATTTATAAAAGTATGTTAATTAATTGGGTAACAATTAATTAAGTCTTATGTGTATAATTTTGATAAAATATAAACGATTATTAACTATAAAATTTTGTAATTTTATGTTTTAAACACAATATCACTTTTTTGTTATGGTAATTATAAATAAAAATATAATTAATAATAAAATAATTAATATAATTTATAATATATTTTATGATAGTTTTTTCGTAATGGTAAAAAAAATATCGATTAAAAATTTAATGAATGAAATCAAATGGTTATGAATGAATGAATCCAATACATGAATGAAAAAATAAATATGAATGAAAATATATAAATTTTTTTTTTCTTAAACTGCAACTAACAATAACCTTCGATTTTATATTTAATTAAGTTTTCATTTAAATCAAACGATATTTGTGTATTTATTACTGAATATTGTATGATATTTACAAACATATGTTCCATATGCTATATTTTATTTGTACATTATTAATATTAATAACATTATGTAAATTATGCGTAAACTATGAATTGCACATATATTTTGTAATTAATCTATTCAATAATTTGTGGTATGATGAAGACAAATGTAGGCGTTAAAAAACATTATAATGAAATTTATAAGTGTTTATTTATAGCATTAAAATGATTTTACACAAACACAAAATATACATATAACAATAAATATACCATATATAGTTTAGCTTTAGTTAGAAGAGCCTGTGTGTTGTACAGCCATACCTATTTATGTACTAGATACAGCCAAACCTCGAACAGAACAACATTCAATAAGAGAAGAAAATTAGGAATAATTAGCCAAATACGAATTGTTATAAAGTCAGTTCTCCAAAAATTATAGCCAGAACTGATTTGCTGGATAATTTCCAGGCAACAGTACAATTGTAACCATTTCTCATCGGATTTAGTAAATTAAATAAATAAATTTACTACTCTACCCATTGATATTGGAATTGTATGATGCGTTTCTGATGGCTTTTTCTCTTCTGATTTTTTATCAAATTACCAGGTATAGGAGTATGAAGTGAGCCGCTGCCAATAAATGGCTGTAATTATATAGTATAGTAATTGTGAAAGAGCCTTAATGCGATGTTTTTTTTAATATTTTTACATCTGTCAACAACATTCAGTGTGGTAAATTCCATTTGTAATACAACAACATAAAATTTTATCGTGTTAAAAATGTCTAATTTTGTGCCTTCAACAAACGATTTGCGGGTATCATTAGTTTTTTGTTCTCGTTTAAAGAAAAACGCAGCTGAATCTCAACGAAAGCTTTTGGTGATCTTGCTCTATCATTAGCAACATGCAAAAGATGGTTTCAACAATTTAGAGACAAAGATTTTGATTTGAGAAATGAAGAACGTGGAAGACCACCACAGAAGTTTGAAGACAGTGAATTGCAAGCATTGTTGGACGAAGATGATACACAAACTCAAAAACAACTTGCAGAAGCCTTAAATGTAGATCAAAAAACTATTTCTAATCGTTTAAAAGCAATGGGAAAGATTCAAAAGTGTGGAAAATGGGTTCCACATGAATTGACTGAAAGGCAACAAGAAAATCGAAAAACCATTTGTGAATTGCACCTTCAACAATACAAAAGGAAGTCTTTTTTGCATCGAATCGTGACTGGTGATGAAAAGTGGATATATTTTGAGAATCCTAAACGCAAAAAATCAAGTATTACACCAGGTAAAGCAGCAACATCGACTGCAAAACCAAAACGATTCGGTAAGAAAAGAATGCTTTGTGTTTGGTGGGATCAGGAAGGTGTGGTGTATCATGAACTTCTGAAACCTGGTTAAACTGTTAATACGGTTCGCTACCAACAACAAATAATCGATTTGAACCATGCATTATTAGATAACCGACCAGAATGGACAGAAAGAAAGAAAAAATCTGTTAAGGTAATTTTGCAACATGATAATGCAATGCACCAGCACACAAAGCAAAACCAGTTCAGGATACGATAAAGTCGCTTGGATGGGAGCTGTTACCACACCCGCGTTATTCACCAGACTTGGCTCCTTCGGCCTACCATATGTTTTCATCGATGTGACATGCTTTGAAAGAACAGCGCTTCAAAACATCTGAAGAAGTTAAAAATTGGTTATCTGAATGGTTTTCGTCCAAAGCAACACCATTTTTTCGACGTGGTATACGAAAATTGTCTGAAAGGTGGTTAAAATGTGTAGAAAGCGATGGAAGTTATTTTGAATAAAATATTTTTGATTTTTCTATTCTAAATAATGTGTTTTTCTTCCTTTAAAAAAGGCTCATGTCATACTCCTATACCTGGTAGAATGACTAATAATATATAATAAATCCAATTGTTATAGGGTATGAGGTTTCCAGACAACAGTACAATATGACCATTTTAATTAATTACATTTAGTATGCACATATTGAGATTGGAATTATACGGTAAGTTCATAAAAAATAGTCAGAACAGTTATCCAATAACCAATTTCAATTTGGCTATTTCTAATCCGATGAAATGTATAGTATAAAGGTTAAAAACAAAAAAAGGCAAAATAAAAACAGCTCCTAAGGAAGTCCTTCAACGACCAGATTCTAGTAGTTCGTCAATACTTATCTAATTTAGAATAAACTTTGTATACATTTTGACAAAGGTATTAAATGTATAGTTCCTATATTAAGCTTCTATAAGAAATCGATACTCAGAGCAGTTTTATGGAGCATATTACAGAAATTCGAGAGTATCGATTTTTCTGAACTTCCTTAGAAACTGTTCATATTATCCCATATTTAACCCCTTGCCTTATGGTTTAATTTTAAAAGAAACATGCGTGTGGAGACTATTTAATCGTAATGCAACTCTGTGCCGTTGTTATCAGAACATAAAACTACAATATTTTAATTTTAATGAATATATTTATAAAAATATGGATTTTATTTCATTTGTAGAGTAATTGATATTTATAAAATAATGACAAAAATATGAACAAATTTGACACAGAAAATATTTACGGGCGACACTCGTCATTTACACTTAAGGTGGTGGTTAAACCTATACATACTAAATTTCAACGAAATAAAATTAGAAATAGACAAAATGGTTAGTGGAGAATATACAAGAATACTGCGTCCTGATGATGGTTATCATTTTTTTAAGAAATTTCGTAATAATTGTATATTACTCCACTTATTCAACTTTTATTTCAAATTTTTTCAAACCCGTATGAGAAATGACGTAATTATATATTACTTATTTAGTTAAACATCATATTCGGAAAACTGTTGCTTATAATCTTTGCTAATTTATAATCAATAGTTTCGGTCAATATTCTATTTCCGTACGAACAGGTAATGGTACAATATTCATTAGAGTCGGCAATGTACATCTTAAGCATCAAAAACTAGCCTGCGTGGTACTGAAATACACCACTTTGTTCGATTTAATAAGAATATGATAATATTCAGTTTGTTTTTCCATTTTATTAAATCTACATTAATTACATTCAAGTTTCCATTCAAACACTTCGTCGTTTTTTATTTCCAAGACATTACTAACTTATTCTATCGTCGATCATCTTATCATAATATGGGATGTGAGTGAGACTATGGATTATCTTTTTAAATTTGTGTCAATATATTGGTGCGATCAATTCGTATTCGCATCCTTCGTTATAGGCATTTCTTCGGAAAAGGATCTATTTTAGAATGGCTTTTGTTTTGCATATTATCTGAATGAGAAAAGTATAGCATTTTTTATAATATATTATTTTTCATGAAATTATTGTACAATAATAATAAATCCAAGGAAAATTAGAATCTCTGGTATAATCCATCCGTTTTTCACAGAAAATATAATATTTTCATTAATATATAAATTTATAACTCAATTTTGTTCAATAGTAGTTCAATACATTGAAGCAGTGTGTCTATTCAATTTGGGATAAATACACTAAAAATTAACTTTGTTTAAACTTACTATTTAAAAAGAATAATATTTTAAAGAATTTTGTCGACAATAGATTACATTCCAGAATCTAATATAAAAAACAGACCGAGCAGTTAGATCATTACGCGACATATCTTTGATGGTCCGTGGATGACGAAAAAATCATGTTTATTTAACGCCACTTCGCTATCTTTGATAGATTAGATTGACGATAAATATTATATTAAATACAGACACCGATTTATAGTCGAATTAATAAATATTCTCAATTCATTTGATTTGAATATTCAATCAAATTTCCATCCTTTTGTTTAATTTCTCTTTTATAGGGAAATATAAGTGTAAGTAACAATCACAATACCAAACTTTGGCACACACTCCAGTCAGTCAGTGTATGGTATACAAAATTGACTATATTAAAAATCCTTTTAACTTTAATGTTTTGCTATTTCAAAAATCGACTTAAACGGACAAATTAAAGTCTCACCATAGTTAAATTGGATTGTGAATATTGTGATATATTTTAATTATTCAAATTTACGATTCGACAAAAAACTTTCTAAACATCGAGTATTAGTAAAAAGTTATATTTATCATATAATTATTTAGAGATAAATCAAGAAATATATGTTTCTATAACAGGCCAATTGAAAAGTCCCCGGTCTGACACACTGATGGTAGTGCTAATATTAAATCAATATGATTTTTAGTTAGTACCAACGTTCAAACGATATGTGTCAAAATTTGACAGCAGTTCAACCATTAGTTTGTGAGATATTGCGTTGTTAGTGTAGCTACTTTATTTTACGTTATTTGAAATAAGATGGAAAAAAAAGAATTTCGTGTGCTGATAAAATATTGCTGTTTGAAGGGAAAAAATACAGTTGAAGCAAAATCGTGGCTTGATGAAGAGTTTCCGGGGTCTGCACCAGCAAAATCAACCATCATTGATTGGTATGCTAAGTTTAAATGTGGTGAAATGAGCACCGAAGACATTACAACGAACGCAGTGGGCGCCCAAAAGAGGCTGGTCACCAACACAAAATATCAAAAAAGTTCACAAAATAATTTTGAATGACCGTAAAGTGAAGTTGATCGAGATAGCAGACTTTGTGAAGATATCATCTGAATGTGTATATCATATCATTCACGAATATTTGTACATGAGAAAGCTGTGTGCAAAATGGGTGCCGCGCGAGCTCACAATCGATCAAAAGCAGCAACGTGTTAATGATTCTGAGCAGTGTTTGAAGCAGTGTTCAAGCGCAATAAAACTGAATTTTCAACGTCGATATGTGCCAATGGATGCGACATGGCTCCATCATTTCACTCCGGAGTCCAATCGACAATCAGCTGAGTGGACTACACACGATAACGGCCTATTTTGAAGCAAAAGATAAATCGTACTACAAAAATGGTATCGAAAAGTTGGAAGATCGCTATAATCGCTGTATCGCCCTCGAAGGCAACTATGTTAAATAATAAAATCAAATTTTACCAAAAAAATGTGTTTTACTATGGTAGACCGGGGACTTTTCAATTGGCCTGTTATATGTAAGTTATTTATGTTGATTTGTTAACATTTATTATTACGTTTATACTCGTATTTATTGTGATAATTGTAAAATTTGTTTTCATAATACTTATTCCATATTCCGCATATTTATAAACTTTAACGTATATTAGTTATTTGTTCTTGTAATATTTATATTTTTATGATTTATATAATGCTGCACGTCTATACGTCTATTAATATTTTTTTTTGAAATTAAATTTATGTACAGTAGAAAATACGTTAAGTACAAAACAACAAAAAAATTCATCCCGTCTATTCATACCTATAATAACTTATTTACACAATACCACAATTAGAAAAGACTACAAAAATAATTTTCTACATGTAATAATATTTTTATAAATGTATAAAATACGAATTAATTTATATGTAGTTTATAAAGAGTTAACGCCTTAAACAGGTTAGGAGGGTATATATATCTTTATCTTTAACCATAATATGTTGTAGGTTTATTATTAAATATTTACGTGTATTATGTTAAAAATGTATATATTTAAAATTATGCACGCAGGTAATCCTAAAAGTTTTCCAAGCATATACACCGAAATATAATTACATTTCAAATACCATTTTCTTTCCCTTAAATATTCGTCGATTATTAACCCTCCTATATTCAGGAATTCATATCGATCAATCATTATAATATAGAATATAAAGTATAATTTTTTAGTCGCAATCATCCGGTTAAGAAAATAATAATCGAACGATACACATTTGTTGACTAAACTGCAATTGAAGTTTCTACTATAAAACAGCAAATTTTGGGAGAGGGTCACGGATGAATCCGTAGTTGTTTTCCAATACACAATTAAATGATATAATTTACTGTTAAATCTATTATTTTGAAAAAAAATTCGACAAACAAGAGTGTAATTGTATGTTAGCAGCTTCTACATCAGAGAGGAATAGCACATTGTATGTAAAAAATATGTCTATATATTTATAACAAAAGAAAACCGAACCCCATCGTGCCAAATGTAAAAATTTTTGGTGACAGTGACTCCACCGTTGACTCAAATTGGTTGTCAGACAAAAACAACGATGCGGATGATGATATCGTTTGATATCGCTATTATCAATCAAATATAGTTAACAATTAAACTGATGGCATGCTTTTAAATGGCTGTCTTTACAATGCCGGAATTAATTACTCCTCTATTAAATCATCATCATCAAAATGCAATTACTATTTATGATATTCTGATGTGCGTTGAGTGTAAAAATTAAAAAATTAAGCTACAGCACAGTTTTCCATTTTTATTTTTAAAATTTTAAAATACACACCTTAAATCAATTTCAATATGAATATGATTTTAAACAAAAATTTCAATGATATATCAAATAGAAAATAATTTGGTTATCGTAGTGTAGGAAAGCGTGTAGCGATTTTTAAAATGAAGTTCCTACAAAATGATACTCAGGTAGGGTCAGTATCGCATGACCTGGAAACTGTCAAAATTTTCTATCTAATACAAATATTGATTTCTCTATTTTTTCTACACTATAATTTAGTATAAATTAGAATGTTATATTGCATATTTGATCAAAATCTGGTAAGAAATAACCCAATTTATCAACTTTACTTTTAGGCACACTTCTCGTATTATATAAATTTATTTCGGTTAATTATTGGTGCTGCCGGACACTTCAGTGATTGTGGTTTTTTTTAAGAATACATCATTTGTAAAATGTGTGATTAAAAACTCACCTACATACAATACATAAACATATTTCCCACCATCGGAAAATGTTAATGATTTGGATGAGAAAGTACCGTATAGGTTTTCATTGCCGATGAATCTTTGTTGGAAAATTGAATGTGCGATATTGTGCAGGAAGTAAGGTCAGGTCTGTCAAAAGATGAATCCACCTTTAACTATAGGCATATTCTCGTTTAATGCTATTAATTTTTATCTCGTGCAAGACGAATTGACAGAGAATACATCCGGTATTTTAGATACTCGATGGAGGAGGGTAAATATATAGAGCTCCCAATTTAATAACAATTGTTAAATCAAAACTGTTACATTACACAATTGGTTAAGAAATAAGATTACTCTGATTGTGAGGAGGAATTTAGTAATGTTATTAGCGCTCCTTGAAGATTTGAAATTGCCGATCAAAATTCTGTGGAGGATATTTGCCGATTGGGCAAATTAATTTATTGTTCCCGTCTATCAAATCATAGGAAAAAAATACCGTTCAATCAGAGCGATGGTTTTAAAAGTGTTATCCGGACTGTGCTCACTCAACAACATAACAACCATCAAACAACTTTGGTTTGCTGATTTTAAACGTGCGGTCGTACAGACACACCGATGATGCTGAACGTTCTGGACGCTCAAACGGCGCTGTTAATTCTCAAAACATTGAAAAAACCATGAAAATCATTATGGATCAAGTGAATTATTACAAGAAAAGGCAGACACAGTGAAGTTATCAAAAAACAGTGTTTTCAGTATTATGCACAAACATTTGGGTATGAAAAATTTTATTTCCAAATGGGTGCTCACACCAGAACAAAAACAATAACGAATTGCGGATTCAGAAAACTGTTTGGACATGTTTTGATGAAACATGGAACCAACCATTTCACTTCAAAACTGTTTTGAATCCTTTTTTTCTACAAAAAACAAAAAAAGAAAGGGTGTCATTTAATTTATTGTGACTCTTCTAAACTAATGATCGGATTGTTACGAAATTTTTCCATATATCCTTTGAATATTATGCCCGGAAATTATTGACCCAAGAGTTATCTATAGAAGAAAAATGTAAACTTTATAAATTGAAGGGCAGAGGTACATGTGCTTGTGTGTTTCTGTGTGTAATATAACATTTTTGCGGCGAAATCGAAAAATACATTTCTGCTATAAATATATGGATAGAAAATGTATTTAACACGTTAATCGCCATGTCAGTCATATGTGTCTGACGCTAAGAAGTTCTACATGAGCCATGTCATACATATATGTCTGACGTATAATGTTTATTTTGATACCATGGCCCATGTGAAAATTTTTCTGATATTATGGTGGCGATTAACGTGTTAAAGTGGATCTGATGCCGCGTAAAAGCAAAACAAATGTGTGTTATAATAATAAACATTTTGATGTAGAATTTTTAAAGAATTTTTAAAATATATATCAATTGATGGAAAAACGGACAATGGCACGGTAGACCTTTATAATCATTATTAACAAACTGACATTAATATATAAATGCAATTTTATGTATAATATATTATCATTATCCGGCAACTTTCAACATAACCTTTTTACTTTTACACACCACAATGAACTATATTATTATAATCATAGATTTTAATATATATATATTCTGTACTATGTTTTGTACTTATTACAAAAGAAAATAAACGAAAAAAAAAACATGCATAAGTACTCAATAGCGTTATTAAGTGAAGCAAAAATAATATAATTATTATTAAATTGAATATTTTAAAAGTGATATTTTTAATGTACATTATAATCAAATGAAAAATAAATACAAATAAAATACGACAATAATAAACGTTGGCGGATTTTAATATACATATTTCATATATGTTTGATACCATACAATAAAATATTAACAGGCCAATTGAAAAGTCCCCGGTCTGACACACTGATGGTAGTGCTAATATTAAATCCATATGATTTTTAGTTAGTACCAACGTTCAAACGATACGTGTCAAAATTTGACAGCATTTCTACCATTAGTTTGTGAGATATTGCGTTGTGAGTGTAGCTACTTTTGTTATTTGAAAAAAGATGGAAAAAAAAGAATTTCGTGTGCTGATAAAATATTGCTGTTTGAAGGGAAAAAATACAGTTGAAGCATAATCTTGGCTTGATGAAGAGTTTCCGGGGTCTGCACCAGGAAAATCAACCATCAATGATTGGTATATGCTAAGTTTAAACGTGGTGAAATGAGCACCGAAGACGGCGAACACAGTGGACGCCCAAAAGAGGCTGTCGAAAACATCAAAAAAGTTTACAAAATAATTTTGAATGACCGTAAAGTGAAGTTGATCGAGATAGCAGACATTGTGAAGATATCATCTAAACGTGTATATTATATCATTCACGAATATTTGTACATTAGAAAGCTGTGTGCAAAATGGGTGCAGCGCGAGCTCACAATCAATCAAAAGCAACAAAGTGTTAATGATTCTGAGCAGTGTTTGAAGCAGTGTTCAAGCGCAATAACACTGAATTTTTGCGTCGATATGTGACAATGGATGCGACATGGCTCCATCATTTCACTCCGGAGTCCAATCGACAATCAGCTGAGTGGACTGCACACAATGAACCGAATCCAAAGCGAAGAAAAACACAACAGTCATCTGGCAAGGTTATGGTTATTCTGCGATGCGCAAGGTATAATATTCATTGATTACCTCAAAAAGGGCCAGACCATCAACAGCGATTATTATATAGCGTTATTGGATCATTTAAAGGATGAAATCGTTAAAAAACGACCCCATTTGAAGAAGAAAAATGTACTGTTTCATCAAGACAATGCATTGTTTCACAAATCAATGAAAACAATGGCAAAATTGCATGAATTGGGCTTCGTATTGCTGCAGCATCCACCGTATTCGCCAGATCTGGCCCCTCAGTGACTTTTTCCTGTTCTCAGACCTCAAAAGAATGCTGGCTGGAAAGAAATTTAGCTCCAATGAAGAAGTAATCGCCGAAACTGAGGCCTATTTTGAAGCAAAAGACAAATCGTACTACAAAATTGGTTGGAAGATCGCTATAATCGCTGTATCGCCCTCGAAGGCAACTATGTTAAATAATAAAATCAAATTTTGCCAAAAAAATGTGTTTTACTATGGTAGATCGGGGACTTTTCAATTGGCCTGTTATCGGCATAGACAGTTTATAATAATAATATTTATTATAAAATTTATAAATTTATAACACACACTTTCTGCATATGCAGTCGAGTCGCATAGATATTATTACTAAAATATATCTATATAAAATTGAATTTAATAAGTACCTAAATATAACATTGGTATGGGTTTATTAATTAATCTATAGAATTATTTATAGTTTATTAAAAGTGGTAATATTTTTATTTTTTCCCTTTTTGACAATCGCAAATGCAAAAGGCATTCAGTTTTATTTTATAATGTATCAAAAAATTATATATAACTTATTTTTAAACAACTTTATATTTATTTATATTTATGTTACATTTTCCATTATGCATTTCATATATTTACAAATTATAATATATTATAAATCAGAAAACTATATATTTTATTACAAACTTCAAACAAAATACCTTTCTATAATATTTTATTATAAATATTATTCTTTAAATATGTTATTATTATTATTATTATGTAAATAATTTGTGAAAGAAAATGTCAAGAAACTGGAACTTATAAATTAATTAATAACAAATTTGTCTTCGAATATGTAAAATATAATAGTAAAGTGAATAAATAAAAACAACTGTTAATAAAATCGGATCGATAACAGGGTTAAACAAATGGATGTGTGTATTGCAGAGATTAACGAATCTAATTCATTTCATATGCAAAAATATGTTTAACTTCAATTGAATTAATAATTGAAAACTAAAAGCTAAGATAGTGTTTTTAAAACAGTGAAAGCATAATTGTATTACAAAGTTTCATCCTTTATTTAAACAAATATACAATTTTATTGCGATCTGTTGATTAATTCCCGCTCAATCATTCACCATTGAATTGAAATGAATTTTTTTAAAATGGAAAAAATTTATTGTTGAAACCAACAAAAATTCTTCGATGATTGTTATAAAAATGTATAAGAATTTATTATGTCACACTTATTATTGTGAAAAAATGAGCATCGAATTTAGATTGCAGATTTGAATTAACAGGAAAATTATTTAACGTTTAGAATGCTACGCGACACGATAGCGCTGCAATGAATAGATTAAATATTTAACATACGGTAGATTTTGGAATAGTGTAGGTTGATCATATACAACATTTATTTGTTGATTTGAAGTTATGGTAATTTAGTTAAGAATTTGGTATTCCAAAAAAAAAAACGGATAGATTTAGTGGCCCTATGACGTTGGATAATGTTAACAACACGCGTGCAAATCCGAAATAAATTATCTGATCATTTTCAAGCGATTTATGGAATGCGACACAGCAAACCATTATCAACACTAAATATACTTTTTAATATTGCACTTGATAAATATGAAACGATTTTTACAAAATCTGAAAATCGGTTAATAAACATAGAATGAGTTTTATAAAATCTGAAAATCTGTTAAAATAGATGTAATGGATCGAAGTGTTATATATAACACTGCCAATGATAATTTTGAATCGTTAAACAAGAAGGAGTTGGTTCTAGTTATACTTTTTAATATTGCACTTGATAAATATGAAACGATTTTTACAAAATCTGAAAATCGGTTAATAAACATAGAATAATTTTTTACAAAATCTGAAAATCTGTTAAAATAGATGTAATGGATCGAAGTGTTATATATAACACTGCCGAGGATAATTTTGAATCGTTAAACAAGAAGGAGTTGGTTCTAGCGCTCAACGATAGAATGCAGATAAGGCAAACCCAAATAAATACTTTTAACTAATCCAAATATATACTTGTAACAATTATTAACAACTAAGCAATTCCAGGTCAAACTGTTACTATTGAAGAATATAATTTTAAAATTGTTCATAGATTCGTATACTTGTGTTCTATAATAGGCTAGATGCAGTAAACTGTGATATTTAAGATTCTTAAAATTCTGGATTGGAAGATGTTGGCTACAAAAGATTAAAACTGCACCTGGGTTTTAATGCCACGCAGTAAGTATGTAGATAAGTATACTTGCGGAAATGGTTACGGAAAATGTGGAAAATAATATTGACAAGAAAATTTACTGTATGATAGCAATTGAAAACGAGATATGCTACAATACCAACTAAAAATACATTACAAAGAGCTTTAAAGTGCAATATTAACGTGTGGACATGAAACAAAACCAGGAACAATTACTATTAATTTTTGAAAGAAGAATACTTTGTTGCATGTTTGGTCCCCGTCAACGAACAAATTGATTGGATGTGAAGACACCGCTTCAAAATAGATGGCTTGGTCACATATCACGCAAGATAGATATGGCGAAAAACTGTTGGAAAATTTTCCAGTAGGGAGAAATAGAGCAGAACAGAAAATTGTTAACTTCAGATAGATGTGGTTGAAAAAGTGTGTTGTGGATGGAGAAGAATATAACACCACATCAGAATTTTAGTGTCACACAATAACAAGTAAATAAGTAATGTCTATCAACCAATCCAACCACCAATCGATTAATTTGCAGAATTTAATAACAAATATCTCAATAAAATAATTAAAGTACAAATTACAACAGACAATAAAACAATAATTTTAGTAATCTCCAGCTTAAAAAATTATTACAGTTCTTCTCGGATAGATGCAACTGTGTAATTATGGTAAATTTAAAACTTTCGTTTCCCACCGCGCCCGTACAATACTCCTGCGTCTACGCTACAAATAACTATATTTTATATAAATACAAAATTAATTAATGAAATTAATTTTTCTTGTATAAATCATCAATTTTATTGAAGATTAATTTTATAAGATAATATTTTGTATTTATTATTTTAATTAAATATTAAATTAATGGTGATACCATTTAAGTTTTTAAATAAAAGTCACAATATATATATAAAAATGTGTTAAATGATGACTAATATTATTTTGTGATAATGATCTCATTTATTATTAAACCATTATAAAAATTGAAACGTAAAAATAACAAAAAAAAAACAGAAACAAATAAATGAGTCTAAAAATTGGTTATTTTGTTTACATTTTACCATTTTACAAAACACATGATCAAAAGCACATTATAACGGTAAATATATGCGCTTAATGGTTTGGTAATTTAATTTAATTAACACACATATTGTTATAATTATAAATGTGCTTATTTGTCTTTGTGTTTACATAAATAACTCCTTGTTTGGCTTTTTCGCGATTTTTATTTGCATACATTTGTCGTTTTTAGATTGAAAGTTTTGCATTACAAAATAATATTTAAATTAAACAGTTAATTTTATATGTGTCATCATCATCAGCAATGACGATGATCATCCACATCATCAAAACAAATCAGGGAAGTTGTTTTGAATAACCAAAAAAAATCTATAATAGGAATTAATGTCAAAATGTATAATATTTAATGGGTTTTTTTTATTATAGTTTTATTTTTTTTGGCGAATCTCTTTTCATTTTAATAATTTTAATAGTTTTATAGTTGAGACAATTAGTCGCATGTTATTCCAAACCAAGCCGAATAAATGAAAATAACATCAATAATTTCTATAATATCTTTATATAAAGACCATGTCCTCGATCATTTCGTTAGATTAGCTAGCTGCGTTTGCAAAAATAGTTGACTTACGTTTTGCATAATTATGCAAACTTTAAATCACAATGCCACAATACCAAAAAGAATTTGGTCGCGTCAAAGAACAGAATGGTTGGAGGCGAAGATACAATTTTGAATTAGACAAGTTGTACGGTCAACCAAATATTGTCAAAACAATCAAGATCAATAGATTGAGATGGCTTGGACATGTAGAACGCATGGAGGAGGAGCGTGTGCCGAAAAAACTGTTAAATAGTAAATCAGAAGGTAGAAGGAGAGCCGGAAGACCTAAGGCGAGATGGCTGAGATTCAGTAAACTGTGATATAAAGATCCTAAAAATTCGGGATTGGAAGACATTAACTGCGGATAGGTCAGGTTGGAAAACCGTGTTGGAGAAGGCTAAAACCGCACCCGAGTTGTAACGCCATGGAGTAAGTAAGTAAGTAAATCACAATGCGCCCCGTTGCCTGTCATCACATTACACATTTTCAAATACATATACTAACAATTAAATAAGGACGAAATGCATTCGTATACACTTTTAAGTATTATAAATTTTTCCAACTCGTAAATTAAAAATATATCATAATTTTTTATTATAATCGATTTATGTATTAAAGAGATTTCTTTATTACGGCGACGTGATAAGAATGAATCAAACTATTTCAATTAGTCTATAAAGATTATATGTTCAATATTTAGCTGAATTTCCTGACAGGATGTGTGGCCTCTCTAAATCTATCTATCCGTAGTAATAAAATTAACAAACTCGTATTTTCTGAATATTATAATTAATAAAACATGCGCATAATTTGGTGTAATATCTCATTCGATGTTGATCAAATTGGGTATTCAAAAGTCCTGAACAACTTCCATAGGTAAAACTTTATAATTTGATAATTTCTCATCGATTTCCATTAAATTTGGTATGAATTGAATTAATTTAGAGAGTTTATAAGGGAATTCTGGAAAATTTATAGCCGCCAGGTAAAAATGTCAAGACAATGAAATTATATATAAACAGTACCTTTATCGAAAGCAATTTTGTATGTCAATTTGATATGCAATTTACAGGGTGTAGAAAATCGAATAGCTGGTCGATTGTGAAAGAAAATGATATAACTCATTCGTATATTTCTCAAAATTTAACCTATCATTTTTTAATTTACAATTAAACACCTGGGAAAATGTTGTCTGAACATTTCTAAACATGATAATATACATCTTGGAAGTTATGTACAACCTAAAGTGAAACAAAATTAATTAATTTAATGCTCAAATAATAAATTAATAACTACAAGGAAAATTAGTTGATAATTTCACTATCGATTTCCATGAAATTTAATTCATTTTATCTATTGAGAATGGACAATTTCTGTCCATTTCTCATACAATTTTGTTATAATTTGCTATGTGTTGATTGGAAAATGAATGAATTGCATTGTATATAAGTAATGAAATTGCCAAAAAATTATAACACATTTCCGAATCCTATATATATATAGACCATTTTTGGCGCCATTTGTCATCCAATTTTCATTAAATTCGTGTATTCATTTATATGGACAACTTTTATAAAATGAATTTAAATATGTATCCACGCAGGGAATGACTGCAGGAGAACATTCTATATGGCATAATTTTGTCATTTCTGATTCAATTGTGATTAAATTCAGTATGCATATTGAGAATAGGAATATGTGAACAATTTTCATGAAGTTCCCACAATTTCCACAAAAAACCTGAACAGAAATTATCAGTTCTCATCTCATCTTTGTTATAATTTGGTATGTTGGGGTTTGATAGTGTGATTGTATGAAGAAATTTCATAAAGTTGCCATAAAATGCGGTATCCAGATATGGATTCGCAGGAGCACATTATGAAAACCTGTACAATTCTTATCCAATATAATTTTGATCAAATTTTATATGTGGGTTGAAAATTGAATTTAAAGAACACTTTTTGTGAATTTACTATGAATCGATAAATTTGGTCAGTTCTCATACAATTTTGTTATAATTGGGTATGCGGAAATTGAGAATGGGTTCATTAAATATAAGTAAATTTCATGGAGTGTCCATAAAAATTATAATCCGGAGTGGTGTCAGGTGTAGATTTCGGAATTCTGGACAATTGAACCATTTCTCATTCAATTTTGATTAAAATTTATATGTCGATTGAACGGTTTTTTTGAATTTATTATTAATCAATACGCAGGAAAGGTTTCCGTATCAAGTAAACATGAAGAATTTAGTTACTTCTCACACAGCTTTGCAATGTGGATAGGGAAATAGGATTATATAAGCAAATCATATAGAAAATAGGGTTATAAGAACAGTTTTTGTGAATCTACTATAAATCAATACACCGGAGCAAATTTCTCTAAACCTGATGAATTTAGTAGTTATTTCTCATACAATTTTGTTATAATTTGGTGTGTGAGGATTGAGAATGGATTTATAAATATAACTAAATTAAATGGAGGTGCCAAAAAATTACAATCCAGAGAGGTGTCCAGCAACAGATTTCGAAATCCTCGACAATTTGATCATTACACATCCAATTTTCATCAAATTTTATATGTGGGTTAAACAGTTTTTGTGAATTTATCAATACGCAGGAAAGGTTTCGGTAAACCTCAAGAATTTAGTTATTTCTCACACAGCTATGGAATGCGGGGCGGGGATTGACAATTCGATTATATAAGCAAATCTCATAAAATTCCCAAAAAATTACAACCCGCGAAGGTATCAAGAAGAAATATTTCATAATCCTAGACAATTTCACCATTTCTCATCCAATTTTATTCAAATTTTTTTATGTATATCTTGAGAATTTGATATGTAAAAAACTATCTATTACATTTTTATAGTTTAATCGAACGTTAGGAAATGTCTGTGTGTTGTGTCGTCGTACCATTTTTTATTTTATATATAGTCGTTGAAATAAGCTATAAAATTAATGCGAAAATCATTTCGAAAACTATATTTTTATATATTAATTAATATTAAAATTAAAAAGGATTATAAATTTAAAAATATAATATTTTTAAACGTTCGTGTGTGTGTGTGTGTGTTTGTAATATTTTTTAAATGTTATTTTATCTATCGAAAATAGGTAAAAAATACAAATAACATGCTATAAAAAAAATGCTAAATTATGGCGCTCAAATAAAAAATTTTACAATTTTTACCTATTTATTCAAACAAATATCTATCTATAAAAAAAATGGCTTTAACAATTCTTGTAGAGAGTTTGCTATATATTTATAGAAAAAGAATCGATTAATTTAATTTGAACGACCATACCATACGATTGGAAAAAAAAAAAATATATGGGTATTATAATTAATGAGAAAATTATCAATTTGATATTAAATTTAAATTTAGTTTTATAATATTTTTTTTTTGATTTTATCCAATTAAAAATGTAAATTTATATAAAAAAAAAAAACCAAACAAAATGTTATCGGAAATTATAATTTTTTGGTTTTTTATTTTTCTTTTCATCATCTCCACATCTCCAAAAAAAAAAAAAAAAAAACCAAAAATTGTTGCATTGTCTCCGCACGCACGATAATATTTATTTTTTATTTTAATACAAGATCGAACTCAAAATTTAAAATATAAAAGGAAATAAATAAATTGATTTTTAAATATGTTTAATATTCTATGGATAAATATTTAAATATTTGTAAAATAGAAAATAGAGTGTCAAAAGATACGATTTTAAATATATTTTAAAAAATATTATTATTTAGTATTTTATTTTATTGAAAAAAAAAAACAAAAACAACAATATTGCCGACTTTCATTTCAGAAAAAAAATAAGAAAAAAAACGTTATACAGACGCGTAAAATAATTAATATGTGGATAAATCAATATTTGAATATAAAAATATACCATAACAAAGATGTTAGATAAATAATCTATCTGTGTTACGCTCTATACACACAGCCCGCGAGATGATATACGATCAGATATATACAGTGGATTGTGTAAAACGCAACATCCTCTGTTCCTCAGAATCATTTTTTTCACTCCACCATCATTTTATCACTAGTATTTTATTCTGTTCAACTTTGTTCACTGGTTGGTGGTTTCCAATACAGTGGTGAGAAGCTTGAAAAAATGTTTTCAGATTGTAATATCACTATATTTTTGTGGTAGCCGAAAGTAGAAAGTAGACTACATTATGGAAAAAAACCACTTACTAAATTATCATCATTTTGAATTACGAGCCATAGTTTGAATGGATTTCCAATTTTGAATACAGAATTGAAAATTATAATCAATTTCCAATATTTCATAGAAGAAATTTTTAAAATCGATTTAAGCGATTTTTAAATTTGATGTCACCACAATTTTATGTGTGAAATAATTGTACGGCATAAAAATTTTTTTGGTACCATTTGATTGTTAACAATTTCATTAAATTTTCTCTGCCATTGATTGGAAAATCGATCATTAGATTTTGAACGCGTGAATATAATTTAAAAATCTTTTCTAATTTAAAAGATTGGGTTGGATTGATTAAAAATTCTATATACAAAACAATGAAATCCGTTAAAAATATGGACCGTAATTAAAAAAATGATAATTCATAAAAGTTGATTTTCTGGAAAATTGAGTTTCATAAATTAATCTTATTTCATCCGCAGGTTATAAGAAAAATATAGTGATATTGAAAACTGAGTGATATTCCTAAGCCTTCGCCACACACGATCTAATACTATTATAAAATATATAAACAATTTTCTTAATAAAAAAAATATTGTAGAAAATGATATCCAGATAAGGTTGTCAAGACTCAGTAGCAACACTCAGTAGCGCAGTGGTATAGCGCCGAAATATATATTATTAATCATAAAATATATCGTGTTCAACTTCTGCTATTTTTCATAGGAAATTTTTCGGTATTTATTTTAATACTGATTTGTTCGTTTATGGAATAAAAACAAAAATCGGATATCTTTGAAAATATGGTGTTGGACGATACTCAAAGATTAACAATGCCTGCACACACACACATCACTATGACCTAATCATCCATATAAAAATAATAGAATTATGAAAACATCTATCTTTCGTTAATTGCAGTCCAATTGGTAAATTGTTGTATTCTCCCATACGGAGTAATTTACCAACGTGGCTGTAATGAAAGGTTTATTAGATGACATAATGCGCTGCTTGGAGCAATATATGCTTAAAAAAAAAAATTAAAATAAGGTCTCCAGAGGAGAGCCCACAATTTTAGTTAAATTTCGATTTCGAATTTGAAATTTACATTTCTTAAGGGGATTTTATATTTAAAATCAATTTTTATGCTAAAAAATAATGATCTGAACATATTTCTAAATGTTGTTGGGTTACTCGAGAAATTATAAAAATTCACAACACACAACGCAATGCTATCTTCGTTTTTTTGCTTCTGGTTCTTATCTGCAAAATCGTAATCAAGTTTGTTTTTTACATCATAATCATTTTTGAAATTGTTGCCATTCAAGAAGTTTTGCGACAAAACGAAATAAATAGTGATCTGATTGTGCAAATTCAGGAACACATCACAACCAAGCTCCAATTAAAGTTGTCCAGTGACCTGTTTGGAACAAAACACCATTACGATTTGCCAAATTTTGTCACTCTTCTTGAAGTACATCAAATGGTTCAGTTTGGTTATAGTTGCTGTATTTATTCATTTTTGATCATTTGGTTGCGTGGTAAAAATTTAAAACAAAAAAACTCCTTTGTAATATGGTTAATCTTGTTTGCTCCGTACACTTTTAGATTTACATTATTTTAAATACAATCCATTTTTCATTGTTTTTAAAAATTCATCTTTTTCGTTCATTTCCATAAGCAAATCGGTACGGCGACATTGCGCTGTGAATTTCTATAAAAAATATCACAAACAATTTAGCTTAGAAACAAGTCCTTGTTTTTAAAATCCTATTAGAAATGTGCACACTTGAAGGTGAAGAAATGACGAAAATTGTTAGGTTGTTCTGGAATCTATTCAGTGAATATTTGATTATAATTTCATAAAAATTATTCGTAAAATTCCATTGTGAACCTACACAACATCAAATTTGCTTAAAATTTAATAAAAATACTTCTGTATAATTCGATATTCCCAGTATAACTCAACACACTGCCTTGAAATGTCGAGTTATACAGAATCCACTGTATGATACGCATACTTTATTCATATTATAATATTGAATTGTACAAGTATATCGATAGATATTAATATTAATATTTTAGAAATATTAGAAAATTATGTTTTTATAATATGTATTTAATTAATTTAGCTACATAAGATAATTCTATTTTAGTTATTCAACAACAACACACAGTGTCTGTATGAGCGATTTATTATCAAGAAAAATTAAATAAATATACAATACAAAAAAAAACCAATATAAAAGCGATTTAAATTTAATATTAATTATGGGTTTTATTTGAACAATCACGTGGACGATTGAATTCTTTAACTGTTAATAGTAAATATGGAAATTTTTTTGTCACATCAATGAATATTTTTTACTCTTTTCCAATACAATTATTTCAATGAAATTCTATAGTTTTAAAATAGTTTCAATATGAGTTTAAAATTATATACGCAGACTTTGATGCTGGTGATAGACTTTCGGAAAATACATTCAAGAATACATTACGCAGTACTTTTGTTTAAGGAAAACTTTTCTTCTATTCAGAATAAAATGAATATTAAAGATAATTTTTGAATCTATATTGTGATTTCACAATGAAGTGCTGGAATTTGGGCTAATTTGGAAGTATCATGATCACGATCGTTTGGCAACCGAGATTTTAATAATATATTCGAAATGTCACATTCGGTGAGTTTAATTTAGTGATAGACCTGCTGACACATGTAAAGTCTTTGGTAAAATTCTAAAATACTGAGAATCTTTGAGAAATATGAAAAAATGCTAGTTTGTTTTTGTGGTAAATGTACAACAAGCCACCTCCGTCATAATTTGATTTGTGTTGGTAGTAGAAGTATATTATTCATGATACAAAATTATTTGGGAAGAAACATTATACCAAATAATTATTAATTATTTACTTACAAACGTTTCCCATAGTCCCATGTAGTCCTTATTTTGGAAATGAGACTGTTACAAGTATTGTAAATTTAAAGTAAAATTATAAAAGCGCATAGTAATTTTGTAGTTCCCGATAGTTATTAAAATCCATTAAAAATTATATTTGAATTTTAATGTTGTGTCAATAACATTTATTTAATTGAATAAGCCGTTTATATTTATTATCATCTATTAGCCCATATAAATATATCACTGACAAAATTAAAAGCCATTAGTGAACATTTTTGTGTAGAATTTTTGTTGTCACAAAATCTGCAATTTATTGAATCATTTTTTATTAATTCAATTACAAAATATGAAATGGAATTTAAAACTATTAAAAATAATAAACTATTTATAATTAAGACAAGGGATTTATAATATATTTAACAAAATTGATAAATTATACTATATATTTTTAACATCATTCTGTCTCTATACTCACTCACTAATCATTTATAAAGTTCAGTTCCGACATTGTACACCGTGTCGTCGTATGTGTCTTTTAAATTTACCTATTTTTCAATTAATATTATTTTGTCGTGAATATACCAATTTGTCATTTCAAATAGTATATATGGGCTTTTAAAATCCCATTATTTATCTGACACACGACATACAAAAACTATATTATGTTTATTTTATTGATAAATAGAAAAAATATAAATTATTAAAATAGATGTTTTCGTATGTGGTACAGGATGGGAACAAATAAAAATTTTAAAAATTAGTAAATTTTGTTGAATTATTTACGGTATGGAATACCGTAAAATGTTAAGAAAAAGTGATGGTATAAATAGTCATTTATTTATTTTGAAGGCAAAATATTAATTATTAGAAAAATTCTGTCTTTATGAAGCTGTCAGTATGATGAATACTTCATTTATATTTCAAGATTGTCACGGCTAACCTTTTTTGCCTCTGGTACATAGAATTTATCAGTTCTAGAATACTAAAAGTGATATCAGTTTGGCAATTGGGCTATGAAATGATTGCAAATAATGTTAGTTTACCAATCAAAATACAAGATGACCGGGAAAACCACGAGGCACACAACATTTTTGGGAAGAATGGAGAATCATTTTAGTAAAAATACATAACTATCAAAAATAATGAAATTAAATTGTGTTTAACTTTTGCTTTCTTCACATTCTCTTATTATTTATTTAATAATTTTCTTTTAACGATCATAGGATAATGGTACTGGATCGTCAACACTTGTTTGTGGTGTATGTTAATATGTTGTGTGTGTGAAACAATCTATACGCAGAAATTGAAGTAGAAACGATTTCATAGATTTTAAGTTGACAGTAACAATGAACGTGAAAAAAGAATAGAAAATATAACATCCACATGAATTGAATAGCTTCCAACACACACACATTTGTATTTATAAAGATATTTGCTTATTAATTTCAAATAAATACTGTCAGTACCCGGAATAGCGCTCACAATCTATACGGGATTTAAAGACATGCACTGGCACTACTGAGCACTACTCTACGGTAAAAATTACCAGTATGCGGTTAAAGTGAATTGTGTTCTAACCTACATTATTTATTTTGTCCACGACTGTATAGGTAATATTACAAAAAAAATCAGCGCATATTTTAATAACGCATAAACAAATATATCTTAAATATTTTCTATATAGAAATATTTAAAACAATCACCAATAAAACAATCTTTGGTTCTTATATAAATTCTAAATAAGTTTTATTTAAATTTCGTATAAATAGAATTATTATCGGAAAATAAAACCAACAGAAATGCGGTTATATATGGCAAAATTCATTGAAAACTAATTAATATTAATGTCCATATAATGTTGATTATATTGAATTTAAAGACATACTCGTGTACCGCGACGTATTTTAAAAAAAACTACAGATAGATATTAAACGTATATAAATTATTAATAATATAACAAACGGAATAATAATATTTTTAAAATTATGTATTAAATTGTGGATAAGAAAACTATTAAAAAGTATTAGCATATCAACTGATTGGTTTTTACCTTTCGGTAGCACCTTTATAACTTCAAAGCTTTTGTTGTTGTTGTTGTTGTTGTTGTGTTAGTTTTCTTCTTTATTTTATTTTTTTTTTATTTTATCAAAACCAATAAGACTGTTCAGTTCAGTTTACAAATTCAATGTCTCGTCAATATATTAAATGTGGTCACGTTTAATGTTTTAATTGATTCTGTTCAATTTTTATTATTGTATTTGTAAAATATGGTTCAAATGCGTATATCTATCAATTCTATAATCATATAACAATTTCAGTGGTACATAAATGCCAGAATATTAATTATAATATCGGGATGAATAAATCGAAGCATAAAAGCCAATAGAATTTAAATTTATAAAAGAAAGATGGAAAAATTAAGAAAAGGTTTGAGAAATTCTGAAAATTAAGTTCAATATAGATTTGAACAATGAACAATAAAATATATTGCAATTATATTTTAAATTTCAAACAACTATTCAAACGTCGTCATAACGAAAAGAGAACGAATGAGAACAAATATGTTTTTGAATTGGAAGTACAGCTGGATGTAAATTCTATAAACACAACAAGAATGTATACGCAAAATTATTTAAATGTTATCCATATCAAACAATAGCACATCGTCGGGAATGATTCAAATGGTAGATTTTTGAATGCCACACATAAACTGGAAATGAAAGGCAAATGAAAAACAGCTACTGTGAAATATTACTTCAAAGGTAAAAAAAAGAAAAGAATTTTTGATATAGAATTTTTTAACTATAATTTAAAGTGAAAAAAATTATATTACAAGCCATCAAAATCAACCGCAATATTCTTGGTAAAAATATTATGCTGTACATATGATGGGATCTAAAGGCATTGGTGTAATGTGAACTGTTAAAATGAAATGAAACCATAAATGTTGAACGCTACCAACAACAAAATATCAAGACAATGGATTAAATAATTTTTGCAACATAAAAATGCTGGACCACATGTTTTAAAAGTTGTTGGTAATACGTTGGAAGCATATGACTGGGGCGTTTTAACCTACTGGCTGCAGAATCACTTGTCTGGACAGCAACGTAGCGATATTGGCGGATGCAAGAAACGGGGAATGAAAGATATTATAGTCTTAGATTTGTGGGATAAAATCATAAATATTGGAATATACCCAAAGTTCGAGATGTATTATTATAATTGGTTAAATAACATCTGGAAATGTTCAAATTAAATAACTTTAAATAACAAATTGAGAATTAAAGAAATGACAATAAAGTTATTGGTGTGAAATTTACACGACATGAGAATGGTGCGTATAATTGTCAACGTGAAACTAAAAAATCTGCTGGGAAGAGCAGAAGACTGTTAAATTTTAGATTAACGGCCATACATACAAGTTTAGAATAATACTCATCTTAGGGAACTTCAAAACCAAGTTAGTCTAACAAAAAATTTAATTTATAAATTATAATTAAAAGAAATAATTTATGGATATGAAAAACCTTAACCGTCGTGTTTTTGGACTGAAAAATGGTATAAATTATTTCAATCAAAGTATTTTTCTTAAGTTTCTACAACTCTTCCTCCCCCATCTCATTGCCTATGTATTGATGTCATTAAAATGATATCGAGTTCAGATTTTCGAACGTGAGGCCACATTGATATCGATCTAAACAAATGACAACCATAACTTGCTATGTCTTCTGAATACGATGGGTCGGGTCCTTATAAGAATACTTTCTATTTGTGCTGCAACAATATTTGCTTGACATTGACACATCTTGCAACGTCTGGCTGATACAATTGTTTTCATAATAATTCCCAATTCTGTATGCAATTGGTTTAATTGACGTTATACTGTAGACATAAGCAGTATCAATTTCAATGGTTCATAATAAAAACTCATGGTACACCTCGTTGCTTGATAATCCCACCAAATGCAGACTATTTTGACCGTGGATATACCGTTTTGGTAGTGATTTTGATGTTTGCATATACCCATATGACCTTTTGCATTTATGATTGTCAAAGTAGATCCACTTTTCATCGCCAGTTAAAATACGCCATCGAAAAGCCCTTTTTTTTCTCTTTGGCAGCGTTTTTAGTTGAATTTTCGTCTATAGTTAAAATTTTTCAACTATTCATAGCGTTTGGGATGTTATATTGCACTTGAAAATAATAACTATAGCAAATCTTCCAATTCCACACACTTTTCACATTGTATATATACACACCTAAGAAAATGCTACCAGTAACCGATAAAGAACTTCTGCTATACGAATCTTTTCTAAAATCAAAGTAGTTCCATTTTATTTTTTTTCAATAAATTGAGTTTTATTCCAGAGAAAATTAAATAAACGCAAAACAAATAACTTCTATACATAATTGCCTCTGTCATCTGCAAGTGTTGAGGTGGAGCTACGTTAAGGTTTAAGAATATAATTTTATACGTTTCAAAACTTAGGTTATCATTGGTATGGGAAAGGAAAAAATATCTTTCTTCATCCGCACAATAAACATAAGAATAAATATGAGATAAATTTTATATTTACAATTTTATTGTAAGCGCGTGCGATTCATAAAATACCTGAAATTTTTGCAGAAAATTATATGCAAAAACTTGTCAATATGTTTATGGACTTGTTATATTATTGTTTTGTCGAGAAGAAAATGTATTAAATTAATGGTATACAAATAAATATTAAATATCAATATTTTTATAGCCCGCATGCCTCACATAGACGCCTGATTTATAAGAAATAAAAAACTTTTTATATGTAAATATTGTTGGAATGTATTGAAAATAAAAATAAATTGTGTTGTTGATAATTTTAGCTTAAATTCCATTCAATCGTCACAAATTATATTATATTGTTATATTTGTATAGATATTTAATTTTAAAAATTCAAAAATGTTCTTCATTGTCAATTGTATTTCAATCAATGCGGAAAAAAAAGCTTTAAATACCACAGTTAGTTATTATTAATTATAATAAAAGTATAGTAGCCACTGTACACCATCAAGCAAAATTTCATGGTTTTCTGTCACCTTTATTTTATATAATTTCTACATCTTCTTTGCCATCGTTAATAATATAAAGATATAATTGAGATAATTTTTTTTTTCCTTATCCATTATACACACATAGGCCCACGACTTATATAACACATGGGCTGAAAAGTTTCCGAAAATTCTAAGAAATGGCGCCATTAGAATTTTTTACATTTTTAGTTAGTACCAACCTTCAAACGATACGTGTAAAAATTTGACAGCAGTCCAACCATTAGTTTGTGAGTTATTGCGTTGTGAGTGTAGCTACTTTTGTAATTTGCCAAAAAAAATGGAAAAACACGAATTTCATGCGTTGATTAAACATTATTTTTTGATTGGAAAAAATATTTCTGAAGCCAAAAAACTGCTTGACGAGCATTATCCCGACACTGCTCCAGCTCTTTCAACAGTATATTTGTGGTTTGCAAAATTTAAAACCGGCCATATGACCACCAAGGACGATGAACGCAGTGGACGGTCCAAAGGAGGCTGTTACTCCAGAAAATATCAAAAAAGTCCACAAAATAATTTTAGATGACCGTAAAGTGATGTTGATCTAGATAGCTGAGGTTCTGAAGATATCAAAGAAGCGTTTTGGACATATTGTGCATGAATATTTGGACATGCAAAAGCTCTGTGCAAAGTGGGTGCCGCACGACGAACTCACAATCGATCAAAATCAACAACGTATCGATGATTCAGAGCAGTGTTTGGGCTTGGTCAACCCCAATAAAACAGAATTTTTGAGTCGATATGTGAAAATGGATGAAACATGGCTCCATCATTACACTCCGGTGTCAAATCGGCAGTCAGCATCATGGACAACAAGAGACGATCCTCGTCCACAACGACCAAAAACGCAACAGTCGGCTGGCAAGGTTATGGCATCTGTATTTTTTTGGATGCAAATGGGATAATTATCTCGAAAATGGAAAAAACCATCAATAGTGACTATTATATTGCATTGTTGGAGCGTTTGAAGCATGAAATCGCTAAGAAACGACCGCATTTGAAGAAGAAAAAAGTGCTGTTTCATCAAGACAATGCACCGTGTCATAAATCAATGAAAACGATGACAAAATTGCATGAATTGGGATTCGAATTGCTTCCACATCCACCGTATTCTCCAGATCTGGCCACCAGCGACTTTTTCCTGTTTGCCGACCTCAAGAAAATGCTCAATGGAGAGAAATTTAAGAGCAATGAAGAGGTGATCGCCGAAACAGAATCCTATTTTGAGGAAAAAACGAAATCGTACTATAAAAATGGTATCGAAGATCATTGGAATCAGTGTATCGCCCGCGAAGGGATGTATGTTGATGAATAAAGTTTAATTTTGCAAAAAAAATGTTTTTTTCTTAGAATTTTCGAAAACTTTTCAGCCCATGTGTTATATATAATATATTACTTAACTTACTCTATACTCTAAATATGTATAACGCTATAACGTATATATTTATAGTAATACAGTTTAAAGATATAGAATGAGATTTCATCAGTTTTCTACTCATGTACGACTTAAATATATTTATGTTTTATGAATATATTAATTTAAAAATGTCTTATTTTGATGATGATGCTATAAGATTCTATTATTTATAGTTATTTTTTTATTTTTGTAAATACAATACATACGAGGAGCCACACACCAATGACAAATATATTTTTTTTGAAAAGGTGAATAAACGGTCAATTTTAAATTTATAAACACAATGCGTAATTTAAAAAAAATTAATATTACTTACTTTTAACTACATAACCAAATATGGCTTTTAATTAATCATTAATATTATAATTATGTTTATTATTTGTATATGGATGGGATGATGATAACTATTATTTTTTTAAATGTCCATATGGACATTGAGGACCATTGAGAACGGTTCTTTGATGCAAAGAAGAAGAAGAAGAAGAAGAAGAACTTTTTTAATTTTATACGGCTAAAAACAGACAATAATAAAATTTTAGTTTCAAATCCCAAAAAATTGTATTATTTAAATCCATTATTTTATATAATTTTTACTATAACAAAACATAAATGATGAGGAATAAAAAAAATACTTCAATTTCGGTGTGGGCGTGGGATGTTATGGCAAAGATTTCTTTTTCTTAAATAACCATTTATTATCAATTACTATCTCATGTTTTTTTTTAACATAATTCCTTTTTTGTCAAATATTAATTTGACAAAATAAAAAAAAAAGAAATTTTTGTTATTATTAACCCTTTGTTAACCCGGGAGTTAAAAGATTTTAAAGCTCTCTGTAATTTCTTATATTGAATTTGGTATAAATAGAGTTTATTTTCGAGTTTTCTTTTAAAAAGTTTCAACTTTTAGTTGTAGTATTTCAAAATTATTGTTGCGATTTTAAAAAGTCTCGATAAAATTATCAATATATAAAAATTTGGTATAGCTTTTGTTTAAAAAACATTTCATGCAAACCATTTCTATCGATTAGGTCATAAAAAATAAATTCTAAAGTCGGAAAAGTTTAAAGTACAAAATAATATTTGGAAAATTGTTGATTTTATAGAATTTAACAACATCCATTCTTCCGGTACAAAATCTTAAGAACTATATTAAACGTTAATGAAATATGAAGTAAAATTCTAGTGATCATAAATTTGAGTTGCAAACAAATAAATTAAATTGTATTTTAACGAAAATGAAATAATTTTATTCAGTAATTTATTGTTCATTTGGTCATCGGATCCCATCTTCTAGTTTGGATAGTTGAGCTGTCATAAAACTACTGAGGTTCGTATAGGAAAAAAAAATGAACCAAATGCATTTTGACATCGTAATCATTATCGAAATTTTGAGCATTAAAAAAGTTTGGCAAATTTCGAAATAAAAAGTAATCTGATTAGTGAGTGAAAGATTAGGACTATATGATGGATGTGGCAAACACATGCCAACCAAACTCAAAAGTCATCAAAAAAAATGTGTGGCCTTGCGTTGTCATGGTGATTTTCTAATTCTGATCGCCTTTCTTTAGTGGCATTGTTCAGTTTGGTCATGTATATCTCAAAATTTATCGTTTGCGTGGGTACGGCGATCCACAAAATAGGCAATACCTTTGTAATCCCACCACTAAACTGATAACATATCCTTCTTTTGATGAATATCAACTTTAAATGTTGTTGTCTACTCTGGTTCATCTTGTTTGCTCCACGATCTTTTCCGATTTGACATTATATTGTATACAAAACCATTTTTCGTCCAACCAGTTTCAAAAATGGATTATTTTCTTTAAGTTTCATAAGAAAAAATCACAGATGTTAATACATTTTTGTGTTAAATGAATTTTTATAAGTTCAAAAGGAACCCGTTTGATTTAAACGTTTTACATGAATGCATGAAAGTCATCGATTATTATGCTTTGATTTGATCGTCATCAACCAGACAACTAGACGACCTGAATGTTATTCATTTTTAAGTGAAAAATCACCAGAAACCAATTTTGACACTGATGCTTTGCACTGATGAGTTGTTTATTTATTGGTACATCATTCGCATAAATTGTCTGAATGAATTTAAGGATATAGAAATTTACGTATAAATTAATATAATAATAAAAATAGTATATTAGTCTCAAATGACTATATATATTCTGTGAGGTACATCAGATGTTACAATAAATTTCCTAGACAAGCTAAACTAATAAAAATAACACCTGACCAATGAATCCCGCACAACCAAAGTTTAAATAAGATTCAAAATCCAGAAACAAATTAATTTGTATCAAATTTTTAATAATTTAGACACAACAGCAATTATTTTAAAAATCTCTTCTCTATATGAAAGAAATTGAAAATTGATTAAAATTTATAATTTTGTACACAAAAATGGAAAGCCATTAAAACTATTGACCGTAACACAAAAAAAAATGGATTGATATATTAGTAATTTGATCGAAAAGTGACAAGAATGGGTCAGAAGATATGGTAAGATAATTTTTCTACATGACAAAGCACCGTCATATATACAAATCAAAGCCGATGGCGGATACATTCAAATTGCTTGGCTGTGGTCTTTCTCCACTCCATCCGCTAATATTTACTAAACTTTTCACCTTCCGATTTTACCATATTTGTTGTCAGTTATGGATTACGTACTTAAACGACAGCGCACACATCTGAAGAACTAAAGAAAATTAGGTCTCTAAGTGGTTTTCGTTAAAAGCGGAATAGTTTCGGTGTGGCATCCACAAATTACTAGAGAGATGGTAAAATTGTGTAGCTATAGCTATGGCAATTTGTTTAAATGGTTCTTTAAACGTTTTTTTTTTTTTTATAAAATTATAAGTAAAACTTGCAATTTCATATGCAAATACACCATATGGTGTAACACTTTCGAAAAATTTCATCATTTTTGATTTTAATATATTATTTACTCACTGCTCTGTGCGCTATAATTACATAATTGTAATTATACAAAAATTAAAATTTTATGATAAAATAATACATACAATTATAGCTGGCAGAGCTATTAAAGCCTTTAAGCGTCTATGCATATATAAATTAATACATTTGTTTATATAATTATATGACAGACACACGCGATATAAAATCATATATACTTAACTTATAAATATACAATACATTTACATATACTCGTTCGTATATATACAGGGTGTCCCAATTTTCGACGGCAATACGAAAAGCCTAGGTTCTCTGGGTCATTTTGTGTCGAAAATATTATATAACATTTTGGCCGATTCGATTTCGGTACGAAGTTACACGCAAATAACCAAATTTTCAATCAGACCATGTTTTGCACTCTACTGCGATCAATATCTCAATAACTAATTAAGCAACTGTGCATTCATTAATTCACTTGAAGAGTTAATTCAGCTTATTGAAGACTGTATTTTCAGCAATTACTTTAGGATTTGTTTGTGTAAAACTGTGGTGATATACGTGCGTGTGCTCTTGTGGGGTTATGTGTGTAGGCCTTTGTGATCGTGTGTGTGTGTGTGTGTGTGTGTGAAGGTTTATGTGAATGCATAGGAGTGTATGGAATCAATTATCTATCACGTCCATATTGTTGGTTCTAGATAAAACCAAAATAGATAAAATTTTTCCATAGTGAAAATCAATTTTATGCCTACATCGTTGTAGTTATTTGTGTATATCTTTGGAACCAGTTGAGACCTATCGTAATGTTATAGCATAAATGAAAGCTTATAAATGTGACAAGTTTTTAAACTTATACCGAAAAAAATTTTTCATTATGATTTTTCGACTTATGCTTGAACAAACTTTCAAAAATGAAAAATGGCGTTTAGCTAACTGGCAACATTTTTGTAAGTATCTGGATAACCACATGCCCGAATTGCCTTATCTTAACGTCAAATTAAAGATCTCGGTATGCTAATGCTAATAGTGTAAGAAAAATTTAAAATCGGTTAATTAGTTATTTAGATATTGATCGCAGAAGAGTGCAAAACATGGTCTGATTGAAAATTTCGTTATTTGCGTGTAACTTCGTACCGAAGTCGAATCGACCAAAATGTTATCGAATATTTTCGACGCAAAATCACCCAGAGAAACTAGTGTTTTCGTATTGCCATCGAAAATCGGGACACCTTGTATATATATACCATATGTATTTACCTTAATTGGGTTATATAAACGGCCCGTGGGTCGCTAATTCTACCTGCCTGATGGTACATATCTATATATTTACATATGCATATTGAAGTGATGTTGATATATGGTATCATTCATATTAATACGTGTATAAGAACGCAAGAATTAAAATATAAATAATAATAAAATCTTTCTGTGTGTACATTAAAATATTGTGTATATAAAAATAAATTCTTTTTAATAAAATTGAACATATTTGGTTATAGAGCGCGTGGCCAAATACATAATTTATTCTGTGATGTGTACCAAACCGCCAACGCTTTTAATTTATCTACACATTTTATTATATATAAATATATTGAATTTAATTTATGTACATCCACATGGTTATTAGAGAAATGTATTGTACGTAGAATAATAGAGAGAAGATCTGATATTCACTGCGTATTTTTTTCAATTTTTATTATAGATTTATGCGTGCGTATAAAAAACGGAATACATTTTTTTATTTTGTTGGTAATATTATTAGAATATATTTTTATGTGTTATTCAGAGTATTAAATACTCATATGTGTACAGCCGTGGGTCTCAAAAATAATGAGAATGGCTTTATGGGCTATATAGAATGTGTAAAGCCATATGGCATAGCTACAAATTGATTGTGCAAACCGGCCCGTAACAAACTGACAAAATTTCATGACAATTTCCTTCCTTCGGTGTGTAAGCCAAAATTTAAACTAAACCGGAATTAAATCTACCATTTATAAAATAATCATCAATAAGCCAAACTATACAACAAAGTTATAGCTGTGTTTTGTGTACGTCCATCGAAAGATGAATATAATAATCAATAAAATCAATATTAAATATTTTTATGTTATAAATTGATCATCAAATGTATATGATTTGCTTAAAATCGTTTTTAATGATAAAAGGTTAAATGTTAAAAGGACAAGTTTTTTTTTAAAATGGCATAAACGATTTACAGAAAAGGTAGAGCAGCTATTAATTACTAAAGAAAATTTTGAAAAAGAGTGTGTGTGTGTGTGAAGTGGTTAAACGAATACTGGAAAGTATTACCTTTGGTACGTTGTATTCATTGTGTTCGTCGTGAATATCGAGAACCGAAGCCGTTAGAAATTACTGTATGGTAATGCACCATCAAATCGTTTAACAATAATATATTTCATCTTATTCAACTACTTCACAACAACTACTTTCTATTCCCTAAAATTCATTTGGCTATGAAAGACAGTCGTTTTGCCATCAGTTAAAGACATTCAAATTATAACAATCGCCATAACAACATTCCAATAATCGACATAATTGATTTGTTGTGACAAAAAAATCGATTCGTATTGAAAAAGAATATTTTGAATATTGCAAAAAAATTGTGCATTTTTTGTTTAGTTTTTATTTAAAAAGGAATAATTAAAATGATCATTTTCATTTTCGTAAAGGAAAAAACGCATCGCAAGCTTAAAAAAAAGTTATGTGTTGTGTTAAAAAGCCTTAATAAAATTACGGTATCATAATAGTTTTGTTAAATTACGTTCTGGTTATTATTTTGGTGGTGATTACAAAGCCATTATGTATTTTGAATTGTTATACAATGCAGCCAAACGATCAATTCAGAGATATACATTCAACATCTAACAAAACGGTACAATAAAATTTCAAATAAAGTGATTAAAATTGGAAAATCGAAATCTTCCAAGACAGCAAATATCTGTGATTGTTCGTTAGTCAAAAATTATTGAAGCTTGATTGAGCAAGTGTTATTACATCCACCATAAAGTCCGGCGCCGTTGCACCTTCAGATTTGTTCTGGTCTCTGCAGAAACCGCTTAATGGTTTAAAATTTAATTATGTATAGAGAGGCCTGTAAAATGTACTTGGATCAGTTTTTTGTTTAGAAAATCCAGAAGTTTTACAGTGATGCGGGATAATGTCGTTACCAGAAAATTACCAAAATGTGGTCAAACAAAATGGTACATACATGGTTTAATAAAGCTCATTTGAAATAAAAGGAAAAAATTGTTTGAATTTTGAAAAGAGGCTCAATACTTTTTCGACCACCCCCTTATCCTATCGATAGAATATCGGGTATATCGATAGCACATAAAAGTCAGCAAA
The DNA here is from genome assembly GCA_910594885.2 of Bibio marci. Lineage (NCBI taxonomy): Eukaryota > Metazoa > Arthropoda > Insecta > Diptera > Bibionidae > Bibio > Bibio marci. The sequence continues at coordinate 13,091,167 of OU343116.1, read as the reverse complement.
GGACTACAGGATTTTAATGTAATCATTTTTATCGGAATTAATAATTAATTGATTTTCGTTTTTCTTTTAACCATTCTCATCAATTTTGGGACAGACGGTGTTACATACACAATAATTATTAGAAAAAATATAAAATAAAAATAATAATTTAAATGAGTAAAAATGACAACGGCCATCTTGTCAGGAACATGTCAATTATAATTGTTATATATTCTATTTATTAATAATATTATTTAGTGTTTTTTTCATATACGTCTCCGTTTTTCGTTATAATTTGTATAATTATTAAGCTTAAACTCAGTGGCGAAGCCTGAGAAATAGCTTTCAGTTTATTCTAATATTACTGGATGAAATTCTGGAAATGGAAAAAAACTGTACAAGTATTTACCAAAATTAAATTCGCAGGAAAAAATAATAGACTTTTATGAATTCGCTTCTCTTTTAATTACACGATGTAGTTTTGCAAGAGTTTTTTTTATACAGAACTGGAAATTATAATCAATTTGGAGAGTGGAGATTTTTAAATTTGATTTACCGTGATATTTCGTTTGTTTTACCATGAACTTTTGTATAAAATAATGGTACTGTATAAATTGTTGGTACCATTTTTTTGGTTGTCAACAATTTCTTTAAATTTTTTTTGCCATCGATCATATCGTGTGAATTGATTTTAAAAATCTCTTCTATGAAAAATTGGGCATTGATAATATTTTGAAATTATGTATACAAAAATTAAAATCTGTTAAAACAATGGCCCGTAATTAAAAACAATGATAATTCTTGCCTAAATTTTTCGGAAAATTAAGTTCAGTGAATATTACTATATTTTGTGTCATATACTTTAAACTTGGCTCACAAAAATGCAGTGATATTGTAATGTGAAAACATTTTTTCACGTTTCTCCACTGCTGCTTGAACTCGTTCCCTCAGTGTGTGTGTGTTATAATATATAAATTTGTTGGATATAGCAAATTTAATTTTTTTTTTAAAAAAATTACAAATCCGGTTCCAAGGTCGATATTTTAGTTAATTTAAATATAACAGATACACTCTATATATTTTAGTAATATACGAGAGTACGATTATATGCTGTGCCATGCTACCATTTGATACAATATATAATAATATAATACTAATTGATTTAATTAAAGAGTTGAGTTTTTTTGAAAAAAAATATGACAAACGATAATATTATAAATTTGTGGTTATTTTTTATTCTTCTTAATATATGATCCACCGATCGGGCGCGTCTCTCGCTTATGTATTTATAAATAATTTAAGAAATATCGCAGTTCTATCTATCACCCAACACAACACCACAACGGAGCAGAAAGAAACGATAAAAAAAAACAAAAACAATGTTTAACTATTAACGTAGAAAGACAAAAACAATCAGATTTTATTATTTTTATATAGTTTTATAAATATAATATAAGGTAAGAGATCAGTTAATCCGTGGGCGCATGCGCATATAACCGCAGGTAATGGTTGTCATTTAGTGTGTATGTAAATTGATTTTTTTTTTCTTATTTTTATTACAATAAAAATAAAGAAATAAAAGAAAAAAAAAAAAAAAGACTTCATCTTATTCATTGTCGTTTTGATTTTTTATAATAATATTATAAGTATTTGCTTTGTTGTTGACAACAACACCACACTTTTCAAAACAACTACAAAAACAAAAAACATAACAAATAACAAATAACAAACATTTATTAACGCGCCAGCTATGGCATGAGCGGATATTGCGAAACACACCTCAAGTATATTTCATATTGTAAATGTTAGTGACTTAGTGTTTGTGTGTGTGTGTGTGTGTGTGTATACCTTTATAATTTTATAAAATATGTAATAATAATAATAATAATAATAATAATAATAATAATAATAGAGACGAAGGCGTTAATCTGAATTTTCTTCTTATATTTTTTTTGTTAGTTTTGGTCGTCAATCTTACAGCATTAGCTGTGTTTTTTTTTCTGAAATATGTTCGTACCTCACAAATTTAAATTTATTTTAATATAAGAGATAAGGAAAACAAAAAAAGTTGTGTATATTAAAAACAATTTACATAATACGGAAAATAAAAAGAAACCTAAAAACCATGAATGCTTTGTGCATTCTAAAAATTATGTGCAATTTATTTATTGCACACTATTGAACACAACAATTGCAACAATTCATCATTGATCAGATTTTTAATTAATTTGCTATACAATTAAATAGAATCTCTTAGCCTTATTTAAGTTCTGTCATTATTTGCAGATCGACTACATGAACTGAATTGATTGTATTCGTATATTATATAGAAATCATTATTACCAGTGGTTTCAGAGTGTTTGCAAATGTTTTCCCATTATAATATCACTATATATTATTGTGGTAGCCGATTTTAAATATAAACTAAATTATACAAAAAATAAATTGGAATGTCCTTATAAAACTAATTATCCTGTTAAATTGCCTTATCCTCTTAAATTGCGGACATAGCTTAAAAGTATTAAAATTCATCAGAATTACAATTTATAATCAATTTCCAATCTCTTTCATTCAATAGAAAATTGAAAATTAATTAAAAGTTGTTAATTGCGTTTGAAGAACGCTAAAGGTTATTATAAGCTCCATCGTATATATACGCATAACATGTAAAGAATCATTTAAAAATGATTCCACTATTGATTTCGATGTTAATTTCAATGGCAAATGGTATATTGGGTAGACAGATCACCAAGGAGAACCATAAATATCACTGCCAAAAAGGAACTTCTGCGGTCAAAAAATAATGCAATGTATTTGGGGTTGAACCAGCAATTGACCGGTGTTGATTAACATGAATTTCGAAAACCCAAATACCTGTTACTGCTATATATACAATATATAATGTCTACCAACATGAATTGAATTAAAGATTGAACGGCCACACACGTTGATCACAAGATCTGTAGAGAATACACTGTAATGGGAAGTTTTTCGGCACCATCCACTTTACGCTTTCTGATTATCATGCAGCACCATAGCCTAGACGACAACATCGTTTTATGGGCACAATATCACCACATTGCTGCGGAATGATGTTTGGTTAATTTAAAAATGCCATATATGATCATTGGGAATTCCAAAAAAAAATTTAAGTACAATATATTTGTAAATTTTGTCAATGGTAAAATTTAATTTAAAATAATTGTCTCTATATAGTAATTCTATTATGAATATTTGGGAATACGCGCATAAAAAAATGAAGGTATTGTGTCACCGTCACTGCCACAATGTTGTGGAACTTATCAGTAAATGTATATAAACTCAATTACTAAATATGAGAAATCATTTACCAGCAATTTTTTTCAATTTGAGCAATATACAATAGTTTTTTATTAACCAATTGGGTAATCAAAATCAACTGTAAAGAAAACCTCACATCAGTAAAATGTGATAATTGATCGTGTCTTTGGATAAATCAATGAGATTGCAAAGGCAACATTATAATAATTCTCAACCTCGCATTATTGTAAATTAACAAATCGTTTCATTTATAGTCAAAGTAGTTACAGTTTTTTTCTACATAATAAATTGATTTCATGGACGTGGAATTTAGTGGTTTTTAGATGGTTGAAGAAATATGGTGGTATTTTTTAATATTTTCCGTTGGCCTATATTAATACAATGATTTACTGTTGAAAATTAATTAATTGTTACACTTCAATTTTTGAATCACACAAAATTGATTTATTTTGGTTCCGTCAAAGAACATAATTGGTTGGCGACGAAGATACAATTTTGAAATAGACAAGTTTTGCGGTCAACCAAATATTGTCAAAACAATCAAAATCAATAGAATAAAATGGCTTGGACACGTATTACGCGTATGGACGGTGAGAACGTGTGCCGTAAAAAACTGTTGAATGGTAAACCAAAAGGAGATCCGGAAGTTCTACAGCTAGATGGCTTGATGTAGTGAACTGTTACATTAAAATCCTTAGAATTTGGGATTGGAAGACGTTAGCTGCAGATAGTAGCGTATTGTAGAAGAGAAAAAACCGCACCTGGACTTTAATGACATAGAGTAAGTAAGTAAGTAAGAATCTGATTATATTCATGGTCCTCTTTATATTGTAAATAATATTGCATTATGATTAAACATTTCCGTATCGTTATTTGTATATAAATCTATTTTTAAATTAATTTTCAGTTTGTTTTAGAGTCGATAGTTTGTTTCAAATTCCCATTTTGCTTACAATTGTTTGTCCCAATACTGTACTGTTGTAATATAAAATTCATTATCAAATTATGCATATATTGTTAACTATATCGCAGTCGGCATTGTATAGATTTTAATAATATCTTTCATATTTATATACATTTTTACGGATATTATATAAAAGTTTATTATAATAATAGTGTAATAATGCGATGATTATCAAAAAATAAAATAAAATAAAATAAATAAATATAATCGCGGATTAAATTTTAAAAATTCTTTATATTAATTTAAGACTTTTGTAGCCGTGTCATGTTATTAACTATATACACACACACACACTCAGCCATAAGTACATTTATTTGAATTAATGCAATTTATTCACTATTGTCAAAAACGAAAGAAACATTAATGACCCGGGACCGCATTAATAAAATTTACATTGAATTTTAATCCTATTGTAAAGGAAAAAAAAGTGTACATATTTTGATTGAATCGAAATGTTATTTGAGAAAAATCAAAAAATTGCTGCCGGTTATAAAAAGTATAATTGTGAATGTGAATTTTTAAAGAGGAAAATTAAAATACTATTTCTAATTTCTCATTGTAAAATTATTATAAATGAGTTTTCTTTATTATATAATAATAGTCGCAATGGCACGACCGGTCCAAAAGAAGTTTGAAAATTAATTTTTCTAGTGCCTCGTTGTGCACGTGCCAATAAATTTCATACATTTTATAGTTTTTTTTGTTTCTTAATTCATAAATTCACCCAAGAAATGCAATAAAAATAATAATAAGGTGATTTTGTGCGAATGGCTTGTAAACAATTTGAATTAAAATCAACAATAAGAATTTTGCCACGGATATATTGTCCACTCCGACAACTAAAATATGTACATTGAATTGTCGATATGCCAATACTTGTGTTTTGAATAAACATTATAATTTCAAGGGTTTCGATAGTATTTTTATAAATTTAAAAATAAAATTTGCATTTTCTATTCTTTATATCCATTTTTATTTGCGCAAATTTTGAAAGTTTATAAATATCACAAATAAATCAGGGCAAATGATGTTATACCAAATTTATTATATTAGAAAATTATTGCGGTTAATTATCGAACAATGGTTGAACGATAATCTTATAAAAAATATTTCACTATTAATGCAGTGCAGCACAACCGAAACTAAATGCAAAGTAGAAAAATAGTATTAAATTTTTGTCTTAGATAGAACCGCAGTATAATTGAAATTTTAACTATTTTAACTTCGACACAAATCTATCCATTTTTTTTTAATAAAGAAAGTGCCAAGCAATCAATTTACTTTTATTTTTCTGTATTGCACGATATTTTGTGGATTCAAATTATTAAAAATATTGAATTCGTGCTCGGTCCATTTTTTTTATTTTAGCATCTTCATAAATTTGACACTTGCATGGTTTTTATACTTAGTTGTTTTTATATTTTTCAAAATAATTGAATTACAAACGGTTAAGAAAACAATTAATTTAATGAAATAAATAAATAGCAATCCGATTATTAATCTGACCGTATTCATGACACATTTAGGATAACTTGTGGACGAGTAGACAATGTATGGTATAGTTAGATTTGACAGTCACATATTGGAATTAAATAATACACTCGTTTTATAAATTATTGGCCGATTGATTTAAGGCGGTATTTAACAAAGTGAAGTTCCAACAGAGAAATCATTGATAGTGTATTTCAAAGATAAAAAAAAATAAAGTTGTTTTCGTAACCCATTAAATGTTTAATGACACAAAAGTTTTCAAAATTATAGTATTGAAAACGCTGACATTTCATTTTTTTCATTTCATTTCAAATACTAATATTAAAAGTACTTAAAATCTATGGCGGATATATAAAATAACACAAAAGGATCCATTTCGCATTTAATATATAATTATATTATTTCAAAGGATATTCTGTAAACAATATACATTTTCTCATTTATTCACTTAACTTTCAGCTTAACGGCGTATAATATTATGTATTTCAAATGGAGAAGGAGTTGTTCTATATAGATTTTAACTATTGGTGTATTCTAATAATACATAAAATAGAAATAATTCCATATTATAAAAGAAACAATTCCTTATTATTATTATATGGAAAATATTTGTATAATATAAAATACAATTTGTTGATACGTATAAACAGCAAAAAAGTTTGTGTGTAGGTTGATTCTTTACACTTTGATTTGTTTAGAAAATTTTCGAAAAACAAACAAATCATATTTTATCATTTCAATGTTAATCTTAAATCTATTGTTCAAATAATAAAATGTTTTAACCAATCCAAACACACACACTTTGTGTATGTTTAAGAAAAATCTAATTAATTTATCCTTTTCAAAAATGTTTTTCCCAAATTTATATTTTATATTAAATAAAATGTATAAAAGTACTTCCTTTAAAATGTGTATATAAAATGTTAGTTAAGTGAGTGAGATTTTATTTATTGTAATTTTGCATTAAAAAGTCTATCAGAAAATGGAATACTAAAGAGTTATTTTATTATTTAATATGTTTTGTAAGTTTAATAGTAAATTATTATATTCCATATAAAATTTCAATTGACCATATTCATCATTCGCAACACGATTTTAAATAAAAATGCAAATCAAATTGGAATAAATAATAAAATTCTCAAAAAAATATTTGAATTGAACTGGAACCTTCGGATTGAATGACAATACAGCGCCTTTGAATTACTCTAATATTAAATTGTGCGTTACCAATGGAATGGAATCGGTTTGTGCAGAGGATGTAATCAATATCTGTTCAGATAGTGAAGCGATATTGATGGTATTAAATAAGACAATGATAAATAATATTGGGGTTGTCTCAACGAATGTATTGTAATAACTAATAACAAATTAAATTTTACTAAGAAACATCCTTTTTTGGTTATACAGACATAAAGTGATGTTGTGAGAAACGAACGGGCCATTCTTGTGGAAATAGCTATATACAAATAATCTGAAAACATATGCCTTCCGATAATTGCAAATCAAACGGGTGAATTATTACATATTTTTTGTAATCCCAAAAGACAGTTGCCTACATAACTATGATTCTTATGAAACCGTCTTTACTTTGTGTGGTGCACTAAATGGTTTCAATCCATTGCTTTAACTTATCTATCCGTTGTGTTTCGAATAATATAGTGTATTCATCATGTTTCATCTAAAGTTATGCAACAATATTTGACATTTTCATTTTATTTTAATTAAATTCGATTTAAACACGCTTGAAAAATACGCATTCGAATTCGATGCCACAAACGACACACCTTTTTCATGCAAAACATTTTCGTAACTAGTTCTTTTTGGACAACTATTATATGACCGCAGCTATTTCAGTTACTTTCAGTCAACGATCATCTAACATCATATATAGTTTAATTGTTGTTGTGAGAATTATTATGTATTACCATTTTGATGAAGACTCTCGCTTGCAATACCGGCAAATACTTCTAGATTTTTGAAAAGAGTAGCCCAATTTTCACAATGGAAAATGAAAGTGATCCATTCTTATACCTTTTGTGGAATTTTTTTTAGTATTTTTAGCTCCACGCACAATTACATTTTTAATAAATCAATAAATCGTCAATATTATAAGCGATTATATATTTATATAGTAGCGAGCTAAATGTTACGAATGGGACATTTTTATGTATTGCTAATAGAAATCGCAAAGAATTTTTGCAATTTCGTGAAAATATGAGCGGGATCGTTGCCATTAATATCGATTATCGATTCTCCAAAACATAAATGCGGTAGAGTACATTATAGCCAATACATTCTAATTATATTCATAGCCATTTCATTACTAAAATATAATTATTTCGGAACTTAGAGCGTCCCAAAATAATATGTATACAAACATTTGTAAAAGTAATTTCAAAAATTTTGTCTGAATAAAACCTGCATTTTATTTACACTTAACAATATAATTTAACAAATACATAATTATGGTACATTATAAGAAGTTATTAACATTAAATAATCATCAAACATTATATGGTAAATGTGTTTGTGTGATTGACTAATTTCATTGCCGCTGAACACATATTTTGTTCAATATTATAGTAACTAACTAATATTTAATTACTAACTTACTATCGCATATGAATATCATATATGTTTTTTATTTCTTCAATGTAGTAATTTTGAAAAAAACATTTTTATCAATGAAAATTTACAACACCACCAACACAACACATATTGTACACAGCCATACATATCACAATCGAAGTAACGCAAACGTACGACAACGTATACAAACAGCAACATTTGCATATTTGTGAATTTATGTTTATTTATTTATTTATTTATTTATTTATTTATTTTTATATTTTCATAATAATTATAATAAAATAATATATGGTTTATTTTATATTTAAATTAAATAATATATTGGTGTTTAGTAAGTAATAATACTAATAATACTAATAATAATACTAATAATAATAATAATATGTAAAGTGGTTAACAATATTCGTATAGTTAAATAGATGTGCCATATAAATTTGTTATTTTTATCCAATATAATACAATAATATTCATAAAACACATTAAAAATTAACTCTTTTATGCCATCATGTCGTGCCATGAATAACAACATAAATATCTTTTTGTTTATGCGTCAATTGGTTACAAAAAGTGATAGTAATTATTCGCCTTATACATAATTCCACCTCCGCATATAACCACATAATCACTATAGCTATAGCTTCATTATTAAATTCAACGTTGCTTGAACCCTCGTCGTAAGTACTTTTACATATTTCATCGGCTCCATAACATTAACATACTTTCTATCAAAAGAATAACAAACAAAAACACCTCAAATCAAATGGGTTACAAAAATATATATCTATAGGGTCATAAGTTGAAGACTTAAAGAAAACACCTTCACTTCACTTCACTGAACCAAAAATAAATGTAGAAATAACTCATTTTTTTAACAATTTATTTGTATTTTGGAACACAAAATGTGCAATCAGATCTATAGAGAGTTTTTGTGATTAAAATACTATGACTATGACTATCTGTTGAACGTGAACGCTCGATCTAGATCAGTCTGATTAAGCAGACTGCAGATATTCAGCGATATACAAAAATATAATAAGATAAAAATCATATATGCTAAGAAATTTGAAATCTTAATATTAGAAACAAATTTAATTATTAATTTGGGTCACAGCAACAATAACATACATGTTGATGTTGTTAAACGAATTTAATGTTATATATATAAAAAAATCAAATACCACCGTGTAACGATATCGTAATTTTGTATGGGTATAAGCTCACAGTGTTATTATACGGATAATGTCCATTGGTTCTTGCCTACCGTTAACCAGTAATTTTCTTAAGCGGTGAGCATTGCTGACTGGATAGAAAAAGAATTTGATCGTGTATATGGAAACTATTTATGTGACATTTGTCGTTGCATAGAAATAAAAAAAGATTGGTTATTGAAGTACTTACACAATAAACAATCACCTTCATAAAATTCGTTTGTTCACAAATTTGTGCTAAATGTTGTTTGTCAAAAAAATCGAGTGTCACACTATTTATGCGAATATCCGGCATATATGCAAAATGTAAACATAACACATGGGCTGAAAAGTTTCTGAAAATTCTAAGGCGCCACGCCACTAGAACTTTTTCCATATGATTTTTAGTTAGTACCAACCTTCAAACGATACGTGTCAAAATTTGATAGCAGTCCGACCATTAGTTTGTGAGATATTGCGTTGTGAGTGTAGCTACTTTTGTTATTTGCAAAAAAAAATGGAAATACACGAATTTCGTGCATTGATTAAACATTATTTTTTGATTGGAAAAAATATTTATGAAGCCAAAAAACTGCTTGACCAGCATTATCCCGACACTGCTCCAGCTCTTTCAACAGTACATTTGTGGTTTGCAAAATTTAAAACTGGTCATATGAGCACCAAGGAAGATGAACGCAGTGGACGTCCAAAGGAGGCTGTTACTCCAGAAAATATTAAAAAAGTCCACAAAATAATTTTAGATGACCGTAAAGTGATGTTAATCGAGATAGCTGAGGCTCTGAAAATATTAAAGGAGCGTTTTGGACATATCGTGCATGAATATATGGGAATGCAAAAGCTCTGTGCAAAGTGGGTGCCGCGCGACGAACTCACAATCGATCAAAAACAACAACGATTCAGAGCAGTGTTTGGGATTGTTCAACCGCAATAAAACAGAATTTTTGCGTCGATATGTGACAATGGATGAAACATGGCTCCATCATTACACTCCGGAGTCAAATCGGCAGTCAGCATCATGGACAGCAAACGACGAACCTCGTCCACAACGACCAAAAACGCAACAGTCGGCTGGCAAGGTTATGGCATCTGTATTTTTTTGGATGCACATGGAATAATTTTCATCGACTATCTCGAAAATGGAAAAAACCATCAATAGTGACTATTACAATATATAGCCTTGTTGGAGCGTTTGAAGCAAGAAATCGCTAAGAAACGACCGCATTTGAAGAAGAAAAAAGGTCCGGTTTCATCAAGACAATGCACCGTGTCATAAATCAATGAAAACGATGGCAAAATTGCATGAATTGGGCTTCGAATTGCTTCCACATTCACCGTATTCTCCAGATCTGGCCACCAGCGACTTTTTCCTGTTTGCAGACCTCAAGAAAATGCTCAGTGGAAAGAAATTTAAGAGCAATGAAGAGGTGATCGCCGAAACAGAAGTCTATTTTGAGGAAAAAACGAAATAGTACTATAAAAATGGTATCGAAAAGTTAGAAGATCGTTGGAAGATCGTTGGAATCAGTGTATCGCCCGCGAAGGGATGTATGTAGATGAATAAAGTTTAATTTTGCAAAAAAAATGTTTTTTTCTTAGAATTTTCGGAAAACTTTCAGCCCATGTGTTTAGGTATTAGAAAAATACACAAAGATGAATCCGTCCGCATATAATGAATAGATCATTTAATATAAGAAACATCTCGGGCAATATTTCTGAACTGGCGGCCGCTTCAAAATTAACTCTGCAAAATGGAATGCAAAATGGTCCCATTTTTAAAAATCTTCAATTAATCATCATCAAATTTTTGTTCGCTAAATGATACACAGATTAATTAACGATATAACATCAACAGTTATTTTCCGGTACAATTTAACGAATTTAGGCGCCACAGGAAATTAGTTGTCTTGACCCATAATTAGAGTAAATTCAATTGGAAATAGTTAAAAGGATATGAAAGGATTACTAAATATAGATTGTCGTATACAACAATGTTTAGCGAGTGTACCCATTACAAATATTGTATATAAATATAACTTTTATAATAAATCCTATAACTATAATTACAAACTTCATATTCCATATAATACAATATTTTCTTAACTTGAATGCACACACACACACACACACCACATATGGTTTATTTTTTGATGAAAGAGAAGGGCCTCCACATCCACATTGATTTTCAGTAAACAAAATTGCGTGGGTCGTTTCAATTCAACTTGCAACAACAACAACATATCGATACTATATATATTTTATACTTCATTGATATTATTAATACACGCACACAATAGTAACGAGTAAAATAATAAAGTATATATAGAAATATAAAGTTATTAGAAAACTTGAATTTATGAATGAAATGACTTTGAAGGTTCATTAGTTTCACTAAACGTGTTAATATTTTACTATATTTTATTTATATATTTATACATTTTATGTTTTCTTGTGTGTAGTATAAATATTTAAAATATTGAAAGATCGTTTTTTTTTCTTTTATGAATGAAAAGATATACTCACATTAAAAAAATATATCTAATAATACGATATAAAATGACGAAAAGATATTAATAGCGATATATTATACAATAATAAAGACGAGAATGAATTATACAAAGAGGCTGCCTACAATATATTATTAAATTATTAAAATACTATACTAAGATTAAATAAGTAATGATAATGTATAGTGAAATAAAATAATAATAATAATAATAAACGTGAATTTACTTAATAAATTTAAATTTTACATTTATTTAATAGTACACAAAATAACCACACACAGAAAAATCATAGCCCTTTCGAAATCATTATAAACTCTTGTCGTCGTCGACATCATGTCATTTTCAAAACATTATATTTTCTATGTCTCTGTCAATATTTAATAACAATATTAACATCGTGTCGCATACACAGGGTGTTCATCGTCGCAAAAGGTTAACTACACTTTGTTTGGACAGCCCCATTTCGGTAAATATGAATTTTGACAAGTCATATGTGTGTGGTGGCAATTGTGCATTTCGAACCAAAGTGTGTTCAACAATTATTCTGACGAAAATAGAAATTAATTAGAAAATAATATGCCATCAAAAAACCATTAATTATGAAAGAGGTTCTGTAACAGATTTGTATGTAAGAATGGACCACATCGTACGAGACAACATCATCTGAAAACATTGTTGCTTTGGGCTTGATTAACATATGGTTCCAACAAAATGGTGCAATTCCGCATACAGCCAAGGCCACATCAACATATCAACAATCAATTTCTATTTTCCAAAATTTAACCTTCATTCATTCAAACCATATTCACTTTAGCCATGATGAGTCTTGAGGTAAATTAGAGACACGTTTTTTTTTTTTTTTTAAGACCTTTCCCCATCCTCATTCAGATATTAATTAAAACCAATGCTGTGACTGTATTAAAATGGTGTGGCACACAATTTGATTACAAATTAATTCGTTATGTTTCTTGTAAATTTAACAAAAATTTGCAGAATGTGCGAAATTGTTATGTTGATAAAAATTATAATTATAATTGTTATATCGATTCACACCCATTCTGCGGTTATGTTTCCATCACTGTTTTCGTTTCAAATGCATTAGTTTTCGTCACCATAGTGATTCATTTATTCATCAATTCATAGAACACAACACCGTTTTTGATGCCACCAAATACACCGCATAAATATTTCGCTTTGGCTTTGGCAGTTTCACCCAGATTTTCTATACACTTAAGATTCTCATAATAAATCCATTGTTCATCTCTAGTTAAAATTACAGAAAAACCATTTCTTTTTATTGTATTTGGAAGGGAGCAGCAATTCGGTAAATTCATGTGCGGTCCGAATTTTTGAGTGACATTTATGTGGCTGTTACCAATTGTGCTATTGTGTTTGACAATTCATACAATATAATTGTTATAATTTTACATTTTGAAATTTTTCTGGACGTTGTGCATTTTCAATATTAAAAATATCTTTATTTAATTGTCTAAACCATCTTCAGCATTCACAACTATCATCTAGAGCACCGTGTTCACCATAAACTTCATGTTGTATTTGCAATGACTTTCAGCTGGTTAGAAAAAAACTTAATTTTAAATCAAATGTATGGGGAAGTAAAATGTACTATATGAATTTGAATCATTTAAGTAGAAAGTGAAAAGCTACACAAGAACAGAGATTCGCAAAAGAATCAGACAAAAATGAATAGAGCAACAAAAATAATAATTAAAATATTATTTTTATCAAATTTAAATACAATTTTAATGTTTATAATATAATCCTATAATCGTTTGGATGCAAAATATACATTTATATTAAAATTTGTGCTATAAATAATATTAGTAATGGCTCATTTGGTTTTTTTTTTATTCAGATTAGATAAGTGGTGTGGTTCAGGCGTTGATGTTTGTCGGCCCCATTAAACACCGCAGTTTTCAAGCACTAAAAAACCTAAATCTCATGACATTGGGGTGATATTTCATTGGGATTGTGACAATTTTTTACGAATAAATTCATCAAAATCTAAGGTAATAATTATAATATAGTTCGCGTAATATTCCTCGATGGTTGTTAAAACCATATTAGTTTTTTTTTTACCATTGTTGAGAATCTTTGTTTATTACCATTTAGAATGAAAGTTCAAGATAGAGTGTTCGTTTATGTTGCCAATTTCTCTTACTCCTATTCCAAAGTTTTATTGATATATTATTTGTTTGCGATGCATTATCGCTCTTCTTAAAAATTTTAATTAAGCATAAAACCATTTTATCTTTATGAATGAATTAAAATACAGGGTGTTCGAATTTTCGAAGGCAATACAAAAACACTAGATTCGCTGGGTGATTTTACGTCGAAAATATTATATAACATTTTGGCCGATTCGACTTCGGTACGAAGTTACACGCAAATAAATAAATTTTCAATCAGACCATGTTTTGCACTCTTCTGCGATCAATATCTAAATAACTAATTAACCGATTTTAAATTTTTCTTACACTATTAGCATTAGCATACCGAGATGTTTAATTTGACGTTAAGATAAGGCAATTCGGACATGTGGTTATCGAGATACTTACAGAAATGTTGCCAATTAGCTGAACGCCATTTTTCATTTTTGAAAGTTTGTTCAAGCATAAGTCGAAAAATCATAATGAAAAAATTTTTTCTGTATAAGTTTAAAAACTTGCCACATTCATAAGCTTTCGTTTAAGCTATAACATTACGATAGGTCTCAACTGGTTTCAAAGATATTCACAAATAACTACAACGATGTAGGTATAAAATTGATTTTCGCAATGGAAAAATTTTATCTTTTTTAGGTTTTATCAAGAACCAACAATATGAACGTGACAGATAATTGATTCCATACACTCCTATGCATTCACGCAAACCTTCACACACACATACACAGACGATCTCACACACAAAGGCCTACTCACATAAACCAACGAAAGCACACGCACGCATATCACCACAATTTTAAACAAACAAAGTCTAAAGTAAGTGTTGAAAATGTGCTCGAACACATAGACAACAATGCTTTTCAATAGACTGAATCAATCTAAGTGTTTGTTGTGACTTGTGGCGAAATTCTTGGATACAGTCTTCAGTACGTTGAATCAACTGTTCAAGTGAATTAATCACAGTTGCATAAACTTTTTCTTCAAGGCAACCCCATAAATCGAAATCCAACGGATTTAAGTCTGGAACGAACTTGGCCACCATCTTATGGGCCCACCTCTGCTACTCCATCTGAATATGAAGAGAGATCCATCTAATTTTGTATATTATTTGAAAAATTAAATGGACGAAAAATGCGATATAACATCGGCATTTCATATACATACACCTTGTACTATACATTAAAATTTTGTTGAAAATGTATATATTTCATTTGTATATACCAATTCATACAACAGCCAATGTTACAATGGAATTTCTGTAAGTATAGCAAACCTTACCGACGACGAACACCCTGCACAATCAATACTTTTAGTTTATTCTTATTATTATTATTATTATTATTATTATTATTATTATTATTATTATTACAATATTAAATATTATTATTAATAAGAAATTGCCTCATTCACATCTTTAAATAATATGTAATATGTTAAGTCAAAGTTTTATATTCAATATATTTGTTGCTGCTTATTTTAACTTATTACAATATTTTGTGTGTATATTTAATAATTTAAAAAGACGATATAAACATCAAATCTATTATTATATGGCAGTAACACATCACATCACAAATGTATTATACTAAAATATATATTGTATGTTTGATCTATTGATCATATAATATACACGATCTTTTTTTTATATTTATATACGATCCGAGTTTATATTTATTAATTAAATTATATACAATTTAAATGTATGAAATGAACATAAAAACAACAAAAAAATATTTGAATTGGTGTTTTGTAAATTGAACATAAAAAAAAACAAGCTTTATTTATTTTTTTCTCATTTTCGAAAATTTTTATGAATGAAATCAAAAATTTATAAATTGAAATTTATGCAAATTAAAATCTTGGCGACGGTTATGTAAATTTTAATGACTGTAAGGAAATAATTTATTTTGTAATTTTATAAATTTATTTTTATTTATTTATTTATTTATTTATTATTTATTTTTTTATTTTTTAAATCAATAATAATAAATTGTTTTTTTTTCCTTTGCTATTATATTTGTTTATGTATTTGTTAATTTATATAAAATATAGATATAATCAATAAAAAAAATATAAATAATAGGTGTATGTGTATGAAATGAAGATATTTTTACTTGCATTCATTCAAATAATATGCAAACGAATCTGTGTCTTCAGCCGCATACAAACAAATGGTAATGTACAAAACAAAAGAGTAGCACTAAATATTACATATTGTTAAAAGTACTAAAAGAAAGTGTCATATAACGATAATTTTGTAGTGCCGGCAGCCAATGGAGCAACAAATAATTATACAGGTATAAGAGGAGATCGGAGCTATTTTTTAATTCATTCATAAATATAAAATGGTTTTTATGGTTAATTAAAATTACTTAAGAAGAACGATAATGCATTACAAATTGTAAACGATATCTTTAGTGGTAATATTATTGAATAAAATAATCAAACTATATTAATAAAACATTGGAATAGGAGTAAGAGAAATTGCCAACCCAAACGAACACTCTACGTTGAAGATAAATTCTAAATGGTCATCACACTAAGATTTCGAACAATGGTAAAAAAAAATTAATATGGTTTAACAACCATCGAGGGGCTAATCATTAATCGATTAATCACAAACTTTATATAAGAATTACCTTAGCTTTTGATGGATTTATTCGTAAAAAAATTATCACAATCCCAATGGAATACTGTATCCAGAGGTCATCAAATCTAGTATACATTAGTGCGGTTTAATGGTTTAAACATCACCCATTGAGGCATTCCACACTTATCTAATCTAACGAAAACCAAATGTGCCAATATTATAAAACCAAATAATGAGTATAAAAAGTTATATAATTTCTTTGAAAAATTGATAAAAAAAATAGAGGAAAATGGAAATTTTTCTATCCAAGAAGAAACAGCCAAAGAAATATCAAAAGTAATTTAAAATAATACTATGGATTACGACAAACGCTTGACATTTATAATTGACATATAATTTCTCTTATACGAATTGATATGATCCAAGAAATTTCACCATTCACATAGAAACTTGGAAGTTGTTACAGATGTATTGAAAATTTAAAAAGTAAAATAATCGTCAGTATACAGTATTTTAATGGAGAGGAATCTTATATCAAGACTATACTAGAATTAGATTTAATATAGATGTTACGAAGAAGCAATTTGGGAGAACAGAACTATAGAAATATTAAGTAAAGTAGTAGCCAATAAGTCAGTAGCAAGAATTTTGAGCATCAGGAAATGAAAGATTGATAACATTTGTTTTGATGCAACCACATCATTATCATCCACTGAATTGTCGACGACTCATGGTTCAAATGTAGATTATATGTTCTGCAATCAAGTTTCTGTAATAGTACAGTATAAAAGATTCGTTATATGAATGACAAATAATAAATGAATTTAATTATAAAAATATATTGGCCATAATTAAGAATGACTTTTTCCAATCTTTTTGGCAAATAATATATTCAGCTTCCATATAGTCAACTAATCGTCATTTGAGAACAAATCAATGATCTTGATCTTGATCTACGAATGAATTATAATGTTGTTTGGAAATTATCCAATTCAATGTTTAGATCGTTATCGAATTTTTATGTTTCATTGCTAGTAACAAATAGGCTAAAAAAAATACTATCTTTTGAGTTGTTGAAATGAAATTTAGTCAGGTGATCTCCTTCACCATTCCATCTCAATTTCTTTCTATTCATATATAACATCCATTGTTCTTCTTTCAGAAATTTTTTCAAGGCTATATTTTGTTCGGTTAACATCTAATGTTTCTACTAATTTATTTTTTCAATTTGTGATGAATTTTTGGTTTTTTCAATGATTGTAGAGATCGAAATCGCCACTGTTGAAGCGATCAAACCAACGTTCACAAGTTTATTGAGCTTTTTTTTATTGACATACTGAATTTTAAGGGTATATATGTTTACTCTCCAAATCGATATATTTATAATTTTTGACCATAAATCATAGATGTAATATAGTTGCGCCAGATGTTTTGTTGGCAAATTCGACATTTCATATGCATACACCTATTATACAGAACATTGATAATATACTACACACAATACAGATAGTAAATATTACGTTATAAATACTTGTTTGTGCTGAATTGGAAAAATATCTATTTTAATATGGATAAAAATCATTGTGATTGCGACGAAGCGTGAAAAGTTACTATTTTTCTAAGGATATTTAGGAGTACAGAGGTACATTCAAATAATAGACCCATTAAATTCCTTTTTTTAATCCAATTTAACAATTTTACCATCAAATACATAATTCTCGTACAATCATTCATTCTAGCGAATAATCTTCTTTTATATACAACACACCATTCAATCAAGAAAGCTTTGCCGATCAGATGTTGTAATTAATGTGATTCCACTGATCGATTTACAAGAGAAATGTATTGAGTTATCATCAGTAATTTCTATTATTCGGCGAGGAAACATAAAGCATAAATAAGAAAAAAAGTGACATCTTGTTCTGCTTAATTCAACGTTGTCTCCTTTTCCCAGCTTTTACTTTAAATTTCTTTTAAAAATTTCTCTTCAAATTAGTTATTTACTTTTGCGTATGATCTGACATATATGGAAATTTATAAACGTTTCGACACTGCGACATCATGTAAAAATTATATTACTTATTAATTGTATAATATTGATATTAATTTTATAAATTCATAGTCATAGTTTGCGGTTAATATAGACTATGAATAATTTTAAATTTATATTATATTGTATTTTTTAATATATTGTATATGGTGAAGTGAATGGAATATATCAAGTATTATTTACGGGAAATTAGTTGTGATTTGTACTAAAAATTAATTCGTTAATTGTGATTGTAAAAAATTAATGGTATATTGTTGGAGCTGTCACAAATATTCCTAGATTCACGTATAGTGTTGGTGGTGTTATAAATATAAATATGTAGTTATTCACAACCAACTATTTTTCCCTTATTGTTCGGTTTTAAAATGACATCGCTCATTTATAGTAGGCCACAATATACAAAAAACAATCGCACCTAAAACCACAATTTCTTGAAATGAAAACACATCCCAAAAATATCTCCAATGTTCAAGTTTATATATTCTAGAGCTACCACTCGTACTGAGTTACGAATACACAAGTATTTGCACAATAATTGAGAGCCAGTGGCCGATTTATCTTCAATTTTGTGGTCCATACAAATATAATGTAAACATGTTTGCTAGAAAAAATATTCGTCACATATCTAGTTTATGAAATTGCGGTCCATCAACTGTTCAAGAAATTTCCATCGAAACATGTGATATTAATTAATTATCGGTTCCGGGAGTAATCCATTCATTTTAATAAAAAAATATATTTAAATAAAATTAATTCTATTCCTGTGTGTGCCATCCGTTACGAATTATTACAACTATTTACATTAATAAATTCTCAGTCAGAGTACGAACCAAGCATCATTCTGATGGTTAATTTTTTTATTTAATTAATTATTGGTAATATTTTATTTGAACAGTCATGGTATCTGCATTATTTGTCTATATTTCATCATATATAAAAATTGATGTCCCTCAGATAGTAGTTTAGGATGTTGTCAAACAGCGCCTCGTTACCCAATAGTTTATGGTAGAGATAGTTAAGTCAAGTTAATTTTTGTTCAAATAAGCGTTACAAAATGGTCGTCTGTGTACTGTATTGTACTGTATTGATCACATCTTTTCGGGCGCTTCCGCCTGAAATGATGGTCGTGTGTCAACCGCGTGTGACCCATTCTTAGCCGGACCATGACTACAGCGTCTGAACTTATTCGTTGAACGACATTACATTAGGTATGTTATTACGCAGCTTATACAATGATTCATTACCCCATTCGTGTGCCAATCTTTCGCGTAGGATATTTCGTTTATGATTATAGATAAAACCTCATTAGCGTCGCGATCGGTCACTTATAGCACCTGCCTTTTTTCAATGTTTTTTCTTAAATGTATATTGTTAGTTTGATTTTTTTTTTTATCCATAAAATCCCGATTCTCTCCTAATCGATTGAGCTATATTATATGGTATATCGGAAAAGATCTTTATACCTATATATTATTACATACGTTCATAAGACATTTAAATATAGATTTAATAAATTATTAAAATATACAAAATGGTTAAATACTACAATATATATGCAAATATTACAACATAAAATATAATTTAACTCCACCGAATGTTTCGTGCTACTATATAATTACAATCATTGAATTATAAATTCTTAGGCGCATAATTGACACACTGTTATTTTTGAATTCGAAAACTATGGCTATTGCTATATCATAACAAAACATATTCTGCGTATGGGTATAGTTGAGAATAGTTTAAGTAATAATTTGGCCAGCAATTTATTAACAGCCGATTTAATTAACTTAAAATCATATTGTGATATTTATGTGTTGATATATACGCGCATTACAACTACACACACACACACACACACACACACACAATTTATTGTATAAGGACATTAAATCCTTTATTTAAAAATATAATGGATTTAAGGAAACATCTATTGAAACATAATTTGTAAATAGATCAATTGTAATTTGCCAAATTTACTGTACATAAATAGAGAATTATAATGTTTGGGTGAAAATGTCATATATCTGAATGATTGCTTCCACTTATTGTTAGACTTGATGATGATGATACATATGAAAATGGCTATATGAAATTCCTACAAATAGTTATAGTAAATTTTTTAAGCCACACAATTGATTAATTTGAAATTATAAATTTTGTAAATCTTTTCTTCATATATTTTTTGCTATATCTATTTTTCAAATATTAAGTTTTGAATTTATGAATTAATGATTATTGAAGGTACGCGCAGATTAACGACGGAATAGAATAATAAATGGAAACTGCGATGAGGTTAATGAATAAATTTCTAATAATTGATAATTATTAAATAGATCTATGGAATGGTAAATTTTTTAATTTCATTCTGTCGTCGCTGGCCGCCCATTTCTTATCTATATATTTTATTTAAGTTTATGCGGTTATTCATAAAACTCATAATAGTAAATTTTTACTATATATGCGGCCAAGTTACACGTTGCGTGTAGATATTTACATGGAAAATAAAAGTTGTGATAAGCACGGAATACATATAAAAAATAGCAGGTATCGCATACAATCAAAATACTTCTTATTATTTTTAGCAAAATGTAACAATTTTAAAATACTGTTAAATCTGTTTATTTAATTTGTATTTTGTTTACCAACTTGTTTTTCTTATATCATATAATAATTTATAGATAATATATTTATATTCAGAGATCATACGTACTCTCCGTACACAAATGTAAATGTTTGTAATATTGTAAATGTGTAACATATAGTTTTCATGAGCTCATATGTATATAAATAAATATCATATAATTATTAATAATTACAAAACATGTACAAATTTAATTTAAGTAAATGCAAAACTGTTGTAGAATTCGGAGGAAAAACTCACTAAATGTACTATTTTCTTTGAAAGTAAAACGACATGGACGTTGATATTGCCGGTCATTTCGTTCGCATATTCTAGACGGATATATTATATTTTGGGTCCAAATAAACTCTAAATTAATGTTTTAAAAATGTAGTGGGTGGCCCCCAAAACTATATATATCGTATATATTTTCATCACTATTCAATCATCGGACTATATAAGTCCACTGTGTTTGTAATGATCGCATATAAAATTAAAACACATAAATAAATATAATGGGATCATAAACAAAACATATTATTGATGTTTTCCTTATTTGAATACACTAACAACGGCATACGAGAGAGGGTGTTCAAATAGTTCGTGTAATATCTCGACATCCATATAGATTCGTAGATATAGGTAGAATATACTATTTTTTATATAAATATTGACACATTGACAGTGATTAAAATTTTTAAATTCTTTGTAAAAAAATTGGTTTAGGCAATGAATATTTAGGTGGCCGAAATGAGTTGGTAAATGTGTTAAGTATAAGTAACTACTTCTGTAAACAAATTTTTTGTATAGTAAATAGACACTTAAATTTAAACCTATCGATGCACCTCGTACAGTGAACGATCAAAAAGTGTTACAACACCATGGAAATGATCTAAAATATCTCTTATAAATGATATTGAACGATAGGCGATTAAGAGCTAGAGATAGAGAGTGTGTGTATGCAAGATTTCTGATGCTATACAAGTATATCTTAACTGAATTGGTGTACACAATTTGAATTGAATGCAGTTGAAATGAAACTGTCTGCGAACATGTTTAATGTTTAGCGACCCATTTTTTTTTTGACGAAGAATTAAACTGTTTTAGTCCCATCGATGTAATAACTATATGGACAAAACACATACGCCACAATCAAGAAAAAACAATGACTAAAACCTGTTGGAAGTGAGTCAAAGAAAAGTAAAACAGTTCATTGGACAGGAAATATTATCGACACAGTCTTTCGTGTAATATGTAAAAGTTATTTTTATTGATTGATTATCTTGAAATAGGTAAAACGCAATACCCAGAGAATAAATTTTGGGCAAAAACTTTAATGACAAAATTCACATGGATTTGCAAAAAAAAACTGAAAAATTTTCTATCAAGACAATGTAACCGCACGCACTTATTTACTTACTCCGTGGCATTACAACCCGGGTGCGGTTTTAGCCTTCTCCAACACACGCTTTTCCACCAACCTGACCTATCCGCAGTCAATGTCTTCCAATCCCGAATTTTAATCACAGTTTACTGCATTTCAGCCATCTCGCCTTAGGTCTTCCGGCTCTCCTACTACCTTCTGGTTTACTATTTAACAGTTTTTTCGGCACACGCTCCTCTTCCATGCGTACTACGTGTCCAACAGCCATCTCAATCAATTGATTTTGATTGTTTTGACAATATTTGGGGTTGACCGTACAACTTGTCTAATTCAAAATTGTATCTACGCCTCCAACCATTCTGTTCTTTGACGGCGGGACCAAATATGCCACAGAGTACCTTCTCGGCCTAAAGGCTAAGATCAAAGTGTAGTAACCGCACGTACGCACAATGGGAAAATAATATAAGAAATTTTTTGGAACATCCAACCTCTCTCCTTTCTACTCCCATGTATATCGAAATCATAAATATAACCTCAAGTGTTTTTCATCAAATTAAGAAGTAATTGTAAATACAAATATTTTGTAGACCTTCGGGAAAATCATATAATAAAGGGAGGATTTTGGATACTTGAGCATCTGTTATGAGACGTATGTGCTTATAGTTTATTGAAATTTTTAAACAGTCCCATTTAATATTAAAATTACAATTTAATTTACACTGGAACGTAGTGTATATTCTCGAAATTGTGAAATGGTGCGAATATGTAAAATAAATTTTTATTATATTAAAAAATGTTTATAAAAATAAAATATAAATAATTAGCAGTTAATTATTGAAATAAAATTAAAATTGTGATTAAATCTTTTGACTAATTTATTGTTATTTTTTATTATTATTATAATTTTGTATTTATTTATTCTTATTATTTTTTTTTCTTTGTAAGTGATTCATTCCAAAAGATTAATTCAAAAAATGTTTAAACATGTGTGAATGAAGTCTCATTTGTGTGTCTGCCCGTATATTGAGAAAAAAAATTCGTCCTTTCTTCGAGTAATTTATTGATAGGTTTTTTTTTTATTTTTATTATTTTCATATTTTGTTTAATTTGTTTTTTTATTTTTTTAATTTTATGAATTAATTTTGCAACATTCACGTCATTTAAAATTTAGGTGTGGTTTTATGAATAAATGGAAAAAAAAATACAAATCATATAATTTTAATAATAATAATAAACTAACAAATACTCAGGTAAATAACAGGTATTCTAAAAATGGTATCGAAAAAATATAATTAAATTATCATTGTTTTTTTCTTGTCGTTTTTCTAAATTTGTACAATTAGTGAGTAAACAAAAATAATAAAAAACTAATGACTATGCCCGGGAACTTCAGTTGAACTTATAGAATTAATGGGAAGCCGAGAATCAATTCAATATTTATATTTATTTCAAATGCAATTTTTATAAATTTCATAACCTTTTTACTAATTAAGAATTGGTGAGCGGAATCTATTTAGCCACCGATTTGGGATGGTAATTAATTTATAGCATCTTTATATATTTAGATGAATTTTAACAAAAACCATTTATTTTTACATAAATATTAGTTGGTATTTCAATTAAAAATTTATATTTATAACAGTTGGAGACTTTGTGTGGCAATTTAAAATTATTTATTAAACAAAATTGACCACCCACCCATTGAAACAATGGATTAATCTGTATATTGAATTGACAAATAAAATCAAGTGATTACACATTCCGGCGATTATAATGAATAACGTAGAATTGGTGCGTGAAACCAACCATAGAGAAAAGGTATTAAAATTTGTGGACCATTTATGAATAATATTCCAACCATATATCCCCAGGAAATCACTGCGATGACGAATGATATAAAAAAATTTCTTAATTCACAACTTCAATATAGGAATATTGCATTGGTGAAATAAATACTATATTCAATTAAAACAAAAAAACTAAATGCAAAGAAATTGTTTCACAAAATTTCAAGTAAAATATTAGGACCTTGCATTAAGAATGCCGATTAGATAACAGTTGGCGTAACTGACGTTGTGTGCATCGGTACACACCGCGGCCATATGCTTTTTTTTTGTCTGTTATTACTCTATCAATTTCAGTATATGTCATTTCGTTGAAGTGTAAACAACAAAGTTTTTTTTTGCTTCGAACATGTCGAATTACGTGCCTGAAAAAGTTGTTTTGCGGGGAAGTTTAATAACTTTCTTTTAATTTGAAGAAAACCGCTGCTGATAGTTATCGATTGTTTGTAGAAGCTTACGGTGAACATGCTCCAAATCAAAAAACTTGTGAACGGTGGTTTACACGCTTCAACTTCACAATCAAAACGCGATATTCATTGCCAGAAGGTAATGCTGTGCATTTGGTGGGATCAGAAAGGTGTGATGTATAACGTGCTGTTAAAACCAAATGAAACAGTTACAGCTGATCGCTACCGACGACAACTGGTCGAATTGGCAAAGAAATTGAACGAAAAACGACAATTGATAGCTCGAAAACACCACAAAGTTTTATTTAACGATGACAATGACACACCACATCGTGCAAACATCGTTAAGGAAAAAATAAAGAGGTTCGGTTGGGATCATCTTGATCACCCCCCGTACTCTCCAGACCTTGCTCCTTCTGATTACCATTTGTTCCGATCAATGCAGGTCATCCTGACAGATGTACGCTTTCGAAATGCTGAAGAAGTGCGAAAATGGGTCGATGAATGGATTGGGACAAAAGATGAAGAGTTCTTCAAACGAAGAATCAACAAACTTCCCAAAAGATGGGAGGAAGTCATAGCTAACGATGGGCAATATATTGGTTGATGTACTCAATCATTTTGTTATACAAATAAATGCCATTTTCAAGCCAAAAAATCGACATTATTAATGCCAGGTCCTAATACTTAAAGAATTATCAAGAAAGTAAACAAAAATTATATTAATTAGCTGAATACGGATAAGAATTCATTATTCAAGTATGGTAAGTTTCATACGCAAATCTATTAGTTTGATACCATAACCAATAAGTGAGGAAAAATAGAATTGTGAAATTGGTTATAATAAAATACATACTTAAACGCCCCTCCATTTAAGCCCTACACATAGCTTAGCCATTGTTGTTTGTTTCAATGATTTACTGTTGCTGTTGGTTCTCAATGTGTGCATCAAATTTTTAAGAGATTATTGTTTTAACGAAAAATTTAAAAATGTTCTGTTTTAGACTAGACTATGAAAAAATTATGCTAAAGCTACTGAAAAATTTATTAATTCGGTTTGGCAACATGGTTAGAAAATGATTTATATGAATTTTTGTGATGGAAATTTTAATGGTAAAGAACAACCCACGACCAGGCATTGAAAAACAATTGAAACATTAAGTTAAATTCAAGCTAAACCCAATTCAAACTCAACAAGAACTTAGAAAATAGTTGGGCATTACTTAATTAACAATTACATTTTGAATACAAATAATGTAAAAGATTCACAAGGCAGGAAAATTGGTTCCTTATGCGAGCAGAACAGAGAACAAAATTGACCAAAGGTTGACATTTGTTTGAATTTGTTTTTTCTATGCAAAATTTTTGTGCACAAAATTCTTTCCAAAGATGGTCGGTGGAGTCTATACGATAATCCGAAACGAGTTGATGCATCTCCATTATTAAGAGTGTGATGGCTTTGGAAGAGACTCATCTACTACAAACTTCTTGAAATGTAACGACTCAACATTATCTTGTTAAAAATAAACAAATTGCGACAAAACAGACGAATTAAAAAACGCAATCATCGAGTAATCGCTACCATGGAAGTTGTATAAATTCTCGGGATCACCCTGTACATTACATTTTTAACAGAAAAAATATAGTATTTTTCATACAATGCAAACAACAATATAAGTTAAAGCGCAATTTTATACAATATTTATTTTTAAAATTTATTTTCAAGCAAATCTAATTCACATATTAATTATTTTATATAAATAACGACAAAGAGGCAAAGACAAAGGCAAAGCCACACAAAATGCAAAATATGTACGAACATACATTAATAAAATTCTACAATAAATGAGATATATATTTCTTAAATATATATACGCGAAGTTATATTAATGTTATAATTGCTTAATAAGTCACACAGGTCAACGGGAACAAGACTTATTATTTCATTAATTTATTTTGTATTATCGTTTATTATATTCGTTTGGAAAGAAGAAAAAATAATAAATAGCAGAAGACATTGTGACTTTATATAAATACTTAGGTTCGAAAAGAAAAGTAAATTAAGATCGTACAATATATAGAGAAAGGAATAATATATAGAGACCAGATGTATACGCTACGCATATATTACTCATTAAAAATATTAACATACAAGTTGTGTTCAGTTAGTTGCAGGAGACAAGATGTAACATGGATCATAATTCCGTTGAATGATATTACATTGCCAATGTGTGTGAAACATGTCGTGTCATCAACTTGAATCTATCCATTTCGTATGGTATTAAACCCAAATCTTATACTTTTTACAGAGTACAAACACACATCATGGTTTCTATATGTAATTCCAATCTCTATGAATACGACACAGTTTTTTATATGTAAATAATATATGTTTCAATGTACTCACACATTGTTTGCATCATATGCGAAAGATTATTCATCCGCAACAACGTAATACTTGTATTTTTTTTAATAAATTGCAATGATTGTTGTTGTGAATCATTATCATATTTTTACAATAACGAGCTCACAATCGATCAAAAGCAACAACGTGTTAATGATTTTGAGCAGTGTTTGAAGGTGTTCAAGCACAATAAACCTAAATTTTCAGCGTCGATATGTGACAATGGATGAAACATGGCTCCATCATTTCATTCCGGAGTCCAATCGACTCAGTCAGCTGAGTGAACTGCACACGATGAACCGAATCCAAAGCGAAGAAAAACACAACAGTCATCTGGCAAAGTTATGGCATCAGTATTCTGCAATGCGCAAAGTATAATATTCATTGATTACCTCCAAAAGGTCCAGACCATCAACAGCGATTATTATATAGCATTATTGGATCATTTAAAGGATGAAATCGTTAAAAAACGGAAGAGGAAGAAAAAAGTGCTGTTTCATCAAGACAATGCACCGGGTCACAAATCAATGAAAACAATGGCAAAATTGCATGAATTGAGCTTCGAATTGCTTCCGCATCCACCGTATTCGCCAGATCTGGACCCCAGTGACTTTTTCCTGTTCTCACACCTCAAAAGAATGCTCGCTGGAAAGAAATTTAGCGCCAATGCAAAAGTAATCGCCGAAACTGGGGCCTATTTTGAAGCAAAATATAAATCGTACTACAAAAATGGTATCGAAAAGTTGGACGATCGCTATAATCGCTGTATCGCCCTCGAAGGCAACTATATGTTAAATAATAAAATCAAATTTTGCCAAAAAAATGTGTTTTACTATGGTAGACCGGGGACTTTTCAATTGGCGTGTTATATTGTTAATGTTATCAAATAATAGAAATTAACTATAATTGTAAATGTTATATTTTTGTATATGAACTCTGCATTAAATTATTTGCAGTTAAATTAGTTAATTTGTTAATTATTATCAAGTCACTTTTACTATAATAATTATTCAATATTATAATATTTAGTTGCTGATGTAATCAGTTTACAAATATATATACGTAAGATCCTAAAAATTCGGGATTGGAAGACATTAACTGCGGATAGGTCAGGTTGGAAAAGCGTGTTGGAAAAGGCTAAAACCGCACCCGGGTTGTAACGCCATGGAGTAAGTAAATAAGTATATACGTAAGAATATACGGCCCGCTTACTTATAGAACAATTAAAATTTTTAATTTCGTCAGTGATTTATCTCTACGCTGCGTTTTTCACTTGTATATTTTGTCAATTTATGTCGCTGTTAACATGATCCTTAATCATTATTTAATTTTTTATAAAATGAAACATTACAAATATCCTGGTCCTTTTATTAGTAAATTCTGTGATAATTGTATTTTTTAAATGTGGGATAACACACATTAGATTTTGTATATTATCAAACCACATGGATAGAAATTGATAAAATTGGAAGTATAATGTCGGCGTAAATATAAAAGTGAAATAAAATTTATATATTCTTCAAATTAGTGTTGGTGGTTTTGGGTTATATAAATTTTTTGTGTTTTTAATGTAAATACTAATAAAATAATATTAATGCATTTGTTACGGTATAAATAGTTTTATTTTGCTAACCTGTACCGTTTGCACCGAACCATAAGGCAACCAAATCTTCACTTGGAGATGTATGATAATTTCCATAAAAATATGGACTTTGATAATCGAGTAGAACACGTCGCGATGGAGAATCAGCTGCCAGATTCAAATTGAATAATTTATGAAAAAAACAAAAACAAAGAAAAATTTTTATTAAAATGATAATTTATTAATTATTGGTACATTGTCAAATAAATATTAATTTTTTTACACATACGCAACAATATCGATCCCATAATTAACCAGAATTCGCTATGTACACCATACGGAACACGTAGCACCACCACTTAGTCATTTTACAATTTTGTGCTGTGAACGTCCGTCAACAAACTATCAACAATTCATGACATTACCTTCGTAGTAGAAAATACAAAAATACAACGCATAAAGTTACAGTCGGTTTTTGGGTGCCCGTCGAAAAATTAATAACAAAAAATAAAGAAACAACATTAAATATTGTTTTAAAATTGGTAAAACTGTTACAGAAACGATTCAAATATGCTTAAAATAGTGTACGCTGATAATTGTGTATTAAAAGCATAAGTTTTTAACAGGCATAAATGATTTACAGAAGCTATAAGTGATGATGAACGTACACGCGTCGACCGTCTGAAACAATTTACTAAAGAAAACATTGAAAAAATATGTGATTTCGTAAAAATTTCTAAGAAATCTTCATTGAAATTCATATGGAAATAGAGTTTGGAATATCGATAACAATAATTCATTAAATTTTAAATGGTCCACTTTAGGTGAATTCAAATATCTTTGTTCCACATCAATTAACAGATGATGAAAAATTGTACCGAATTAAACTAATAATAAATTATTTTTATTTTGCTTCAACATTCACCATATTCACGTAATTAAACTCCCTTCGACTAATTTATATTCCGTAAACTTTATTTACCTTAAAAAGGAAACTGTTTTGCAACGCATTCCGGTTTATTATGGGACAGAGGTTGTATTATTTATTATAATTATTATGATTTAATTAAAATGGTATTGGAAATTGGAACAAAAACTTACCTTGATTTTGTGATGAATACTCGGATGCTTTTTGTAAATTTACTTTTGGTCGTGATTTAGTTGGTGTCGTTGACGTTGTTAATGTTGATGGTAACGATGAATTTGTATAGTTAATATTATTATTATTATTATTATTATTAATATTATTAATGCTATTGATATTATTATTACTGATGTTATTAGTTATAGACGACGGTGTTGATGATTCTAATAATAATTGTTGAACTTGTAATATATCAACATATTCGTCTAATCCAGATATATGACTTGTTCCAACATGATCAGCTATATATTTATATATAGATAGATTTATTATATTACGTATATAATGCCACACAAATACATACAGAAAAGCACATTACATTCCAGGATATATTTCATAATATATAATACAAAATTTGAATTTTACTACTTTACTAGAACTAAACTAAACTAGTACCACCTAATTTCAGTTAGACATGAAATCAACTATAGACCGTCCGATTTTTTCAACGGAAGAAATTATTGAACAAAGAACGCTTGCAATAATAAATTGTTAACTAAATGTTTACGTATTCGGAATGTCAAACAGATTTTGTTGTTTAATAGAAAGTACTTCAATTGTTTCTAATTATGAGTAAAAAAAAAATCTGCATTGATAGGTTCCGTATTTTTTGTGTAGCGTCAGTTGAAAAAAGGATTTCCGTCATATTTCGCTATTTTACTTTAGTTTTTGTATCTTCTGCTTCAGTTTTGAGTTATCCACTGCACATAATTTCCCAAAATTCTTTCATTATTTGTCATTCATAACCACATGTTGCCCATGGTTGTCCCATTCTCTGCTTTATTGCAGTCGTTTTATTGTCTGATCCCGTTTTAAAACTATATGAGCTAGTCATTTGTATTTGTCAATCGATGGTATTGTTCTCTATTTGTATGGTGTTATCCATTTCAATATTTGTCATATGATTTCTTGCTTTTTGTAAAATACATTTTAAGATCAATTCTTTTTGATGCCACACTGAATTGTGTTAATATTGTTTCCATTTAATCCATTTTCTGGACTAATTCGTCCGCGAATCGTATAGACGGTTTAAAGGTATTTTCCATTTACGTTTATATAATTTTTATTTTAAATTTCTCATGACTTGTAACTGCTGATTTGTATTGAATCCAGAGCAAAATTTAGCTAGTTCCAATGATTTATAGAAGCCTAATTTCTTGTTGATCCTTTTTAGTATTATCTTCACCTTCATGAGCACCGTATACAAGTGTAATAGTAACCATATATCGGTCGATAGTTTTCGAAATTTGTATTGTCACAACCAGTTATATGCTGTGTTTGGTGGGAAAGCCTTAATTTTGTATTAAAATGAACAATTTTTACATTTTACGTACTTGTCAATGTAATTGCAGTGTAGCTGTAATGTGTTGGAATGTGTTTAAAATTCACTTGTCCAAACGAAAAATTACTCGTTGTACTTCAACATTGAAAACTGCTGAAAATATGAACAAACTCAAATCAATCAAAAAAAGCAATATTGTCAATTGACAATTAGAAAGATAGTTGATGATATTGGAATGTGAAAAAATTTTGTAATTTGTATATAAAAATAATAGTGCGCTATCTCACATTAAGTCTGCCATCATTATCGTGAGTTCTTAACAAAAAAATTCAACAAATATATTATTTAAAAGTCTCCGTATTCAACAAATTCCGTACTTTAAGTAATTTAAAAAAAATACCATTCCACGGTAAACCATTTCGTTTGATAGCATTGAATCGATTAAATAAAATTCAAATGAGCTGATGACAATCTACCCAAATAAAAACAACTATGTTATGTTGAATATATCCCAGAATGAAATATGGTATACAATCAATTGAAATCACACAACAATATATTAAAACTATAAACAAAAAATATTCTTACTTTGTTGTTGAAAACTGTTGTTGTTAAATCCACTATTATTACCACCAGCCGCTATTGAATTATTAAATCCAAAATTATTAATATTATTAGTATTTCCACTTGAATTTCCACTAATTTGATCACTTTCACGACGCATCGCTAACATTGTCATTAATTTCAATGAGGACCCTTTTTTTATAATACCAAATTGAAAAGGTCTCCATCACTTTTAAAAACCGCACATTTAATAAAATTAATTTTTTTTGTGATTTGAAAATTATTTAGTAAATTTTTTTGTAATCACTTTATTTTAATTATTTTTATATTATTATGGTATTAACAAATAAATTGATGTTAAAAAATTTAATGCCTAAATAAATTTGATTTATAATTAATTAAAAATTTGAATTCATAAAGGACATATTTTGGAAAATTATTTTTCAGCTTATTAAGTGTATATGGTTGCAGCAGTACAATAAAATCGATCGTCGTTGTTAAACGAATGTATATTGCAAAAAATTAAATAAAATAGCATTGTGTAACGGTGTCGTACTTTTGTGGATACCGCCTTACAGTTGTATTGAGGTTAATGAAAAGGCTGTCATACTGGTATGATCTGGTAGATGATCAATTTTGCATTGGTACTGAACCACTTGCCTACCAATTGTTAGTAATTTGGTAAAGCAGTGCGTTGCTCACTGGATAGATATAGAATTTGGTTGTGTATGTAGACAATGTGGAAATTGTCAACAGTTACTGGGGTTGCCCAGGATTAAAATAAAGTTTGATTGAAGGAGTACCTATATGGGGGCGCTTAACGCTAAACTATCATATTCAGAAACTGCATTTGGTCAAAAATTACATTTGTGCTGTTACAAGAATAGATATGAATGTTCGGCATATACAAAATAGTAGGCATAAGGTATTAGCACAAATAGACAATAATAGATCCTTCCATTGTATGGAGCATTTAAAAGATGTTCATATCTGAAATTGCATACACTTTGAGATTAACTCGTAAGTAGTACACAATAGACCTACTATTGTCCCAATACCGAAAATAATTCCTCCTTTAAAAATCCTCATCATCACATACACATGGATAACCTTTTAATATGTATTGTTCCATATCTACTGCACGTTAAATATAATAAATTGTGCGTATATAGTCTAGTAATTCAGTGAATTATAAGAAAAACTAAGTTCCTAAATAATTTTATGACAGCAGCTATGAGGATTTATAGATAAAATAGTCTAACGCGTTAAAAAATCATTTTAAAGCAAAATTAAATTAATTTCAAAAGTGTAGTTTCACAACTGTTGATGAAACAACTTGTGCCGACCACTAAACCACCAAAATGAAAAGAATATGAATTGAAATTATAGTGAACGATAAAAGAAGTAATAAAATAGTTGTTCCATCAACGGGAAACAGAAAAGATTTGGTGTTATAAAGAATTATTTTAACATCAAGACAATGTTCACACAAATTGCGGAAAAACGTTGGAATAAATTTATATTATTTAAATTTTTGGAAATTTTATTATCATAAATAAATAAAATTTCTCTTTAAATGTATTTATAAACTATCTTTCACAACATTATTCACTTCAAATTAACGATGAATATAATGCAATAACAACAACAAAAAAAACCATATATTTATATTTTGTATATAATGAAAAAATTTTCCAACAATAAAATTTTTGTAAAATCATAGAAAATTATGTCATGTGATGTGTGTGTGTTTTTTTTTTTATTATTATTGTGATCGTATTTTTTAACCGTCGGAAAAGTCAAAAACTATATTTACATTTTAATATCTAAAAATAAAATTTATTTATATTTATTATTTTATTTTTTTTTTCTTATTAAATTTTTATGTTAAAGATAAATTCAAAAAAAAAAAATATATATATATTTTTCGGATGCTGCGTGCGTGCACTCTTATAATAAAATATTATTGTTATTAATATATTGTGCAATATGCAGACGTCGCGCGTCGTGATGCACGGAAAACAGGTGGAAAATTTATTAAATTTCCATTAAAATAGTATTGGTTTTTTTTTTCTTAAAAAAAAAATAATTACCATAAAAGTGACCAAGAATTCAAATTATTTAATTAAACTATTTTTATAATATAATTAATTATTTATTTTTATTTTTATATAACACAAAAATTAAATTTTTTCCCATCAAAAAAAAATCCTTTAATTATTATTAATTAATTATTTATTTAGAAAAAAAAAAAAAAAACATTCACTTATTTTTGTGAATTTGAAAATAAAAACAATGAACTTGCGTTTCGTGACAACCGCCGCACACACATTAAAATTTTGCACTACTATTTTAACATTTAAAAAATAAAATAAATATTAAACAACGTTCCAATTGAAATGTATATAGATTTTTTATTTTAAAAACTAAACTCAAAATTATCAAATAAGGTGGAAATAAGTTGAACACACAACAACAACAAGTAGTTTTTCATTTCCCAAATGCAAAAGAAGCTGTTGCAAATTTGAACACACACACACACACACACACACAATGGATGAACACAAATTGTTTATTATTTTGAATTTTTAATTCGACCATTAATTCACACTTTATTTAATTTTTGTTGTTAAATTAAAATATAATTTTTTCAATATTTTTAATTAATAAAAAAATTAAAAAATTGTATATACGCGCGTAAACACACCCACACACACACACACACACACCCGGACGCACACACACGCACAATAATTAAACATAAATTATTAATAATATTTATTTTATTATTATATTTTTTGTATACAAAACATGTGACGATCATTCAATATTAACCGCACGAAGTTACCGAATCGACTGAATCAATTATAAGTTTTTTATTTTCAAAATGTTAACAAAAAAACACCCAAAAGAAAAACACAAAACACAATTTTCATCACACACACACACACATTTAAAAATAAGGAAAATGTTATCTATATACTGTTTGCCTGGCTGTGTGTACTAACTAAATAAATAGAAACCGACTTATAACAATAATAATAACAAACATTTTCGTAATATCATCTCTTTATATATTAAAAAAAAAATTAAAATAAAATAAAATAAAATAAAATAAAATGAGATAAATAATCAGTAAATGTGACACGACGACACACTACTTAAAAGAAGGATTAAACTTTTTTTTTTCCATATTTTCTATTTTGTAATATGATTTTTAATTAATTTTTGTTAATTTTCATTTATGAATCATTCATCACCACCCCTCTTTTCTCTCCAATTAAACAACAGTATATATAAGTTATACATACAAAACAGGATTAAATATATTACTTACAAATTGAAAAACGATACTGATAAAGTAGTAAATAACTAACAGTAAATTTTTTTTATTTAACAAATACAATTTATTTTTAAGTAGTTTATTTATGCAAAGACGAACTCTTCGTTCGACAGAGACAAAATTTACTGTATGGAGAAAATAAAAAAAAAAATTACAAAGAAAAAAAAAAATCCCACAGGTTTAAACTTGGCTGAACTGAATATAATACGATGATGTGATGAGCTTTTTTCGTTTTATTTTCTTATAAAAAAAACACACACACACGCAAATGTTTCAGTGTGTGTGTGTTGCTGTGTTGAAAGTTTTGAGTATATATTCTCTCGATAATTAACTAAATATATTCACACACACACACATGCACAACGCGATATGCCGGTTGTTGATCATTTTAAAAACAAAATTTTTGCTATACGATTTTATTATTGATGACGTGTGTGTGTGTGTGTTTAGAGTCAACGTCATCAATTTTACATATACATTTATTTATATATTGGACAAAATTCGCGTGGGTTTTCCATATAGTCCAACCTCTTTTTTTTTTTTTTTCTCCTATTTTACAATATTCACACACACACACACACATAAGAATAATGTAGTAGGTATTTCTTCACCAAAATAAAATAACATTTATTTAATAATATTATAGTTAAAAAATTGAAAATGTGTATAGTAAAAGCGTGTTAATAATAATATTTTCATATATCAATGTGTATGTGTATGAGTGTTGAGTTGTGTGTACAATGCCAACAATTAATTGAAGGCGGTCGTGTATTTTTAAATAAAATAAATATATAAATAAATTTTTAAATTTTATTATACATTTTTATTTATTATAAATAAATTGCTCAAATTTTATATAACGATAAAATAAATGCAAAAGAGTATAATTGATGAAATGAAAATGTGCTATAACATCAATTGGTAAAACAGAGAAAACTATATGCGTGAGCTTTTATTAATTTGATCATTTTATTTTGTTGTTTTTATTCTTGTATTAAATCAGGGGAAATGTGTGGTGATTTTCATCAATTCTCAACAAATATACTACACACACACACTTTTGTATAATACAAATATACATAAAAACATACATATACATAAATATATATATATATATGTATTTATGAATTTTCTTTTCTTATTAGTATTTGTGTAACGTATGTTATATTGTGTGTAGAGAATAGAACCCATATTTATTTTTCTCACTTGTTGCTCTTTTAATAAAGCGTTATATATTTTTTATACCTTTGACATCTCCTTGATGATTCATATTTATAATACAAAATACATTATTATTTAATCCCGTATATTTAATAAGGGAAAATAAGGAAGACATAATTTTTGCGCAAATAATATTTCTATTACATATGTTCAACATAGGTGTATTTATAATACATATATTAAATTATTATAATACAATACTGTTACATTACTATTGACCTTTTGAAATTTGAAAAAAAAAAATTCTATCGCCCACACAACATTCAATGTAATATGTAAATACAATATATATATATATACAGTTATTTATTAAACCCATATATCATTTCACCCACACACACACACACAAACATCAATATTTCGCGTTTTATCTTTTCTATATGTTTGTCGTTTTAGGTAGTACCTATAAGGTACTGTGAAGAAGCTGACAAATCCCATTTAGTCCTATTCTTCTATATATGAAGGTACAATGTAAAGCTACTCCTTCATGTGATGATAAGACGGACGACATTGTGAATGGGCACCGATCGTAAGTGATCGCAAGGTAGATTGATTTTTAGTTTACCGAATAATCTTTTATTCTATATGGATTGATGAGAAATCGATTCTAAAGGTTAAGCAATGGAATTATATTACATCAACGGCAAAGGATCAATGAAAATCTATCTAAGGTGTAAAATACCACAGGTTACAAACAGTACAATATATACCAGTAGACAGTATAATTGGAAAATTTGCCATCTAAAGAGCAGTCAATTCTACCAATACTGAATACAGAATACTACAAAGATCGCAGGCTGAAAACCAGTAACAACAACAACACGATCAATTAAGAATATCAAAACCAGAGAACAACATTACATAAATTGCTGCAACAATAGTAAAGTAAGTACAAAAGTATAGTATTTAACGTAAATTAACTACAAAACCTTAAAACAAAATCAAGTAAGAAACTGAAGTCATCAGAAATAATATTAGGTGTACCGGAA
Organism: Bibio marci; assembly: GCA_910594885.2. Lineage (NCBI taxonomy): Eukaryota > Metazoa > Arthropoda > Insecta > Diptera > Bibionidae > Bibio > Bibio marci. The sequence continues at coordinate 13,053,519 of OU343116.1, read as the reverse complement.
AATTTTGTCCGTTCCGGTTATATCAAGTTTCAACAAATATACGTATATTTGACTCTCACCTTTTTTCTTACTGTAAATCTATACTAACGGACTTAGCAAATGAACTTTAACAAAGATGAATCAAGTTAGTAATAAAGTGAGATGAGATCGCGTGTAATCATGGCTACTGATACAGTTGATTTACACCATTGTATTTTGTACGAATTCCAACAAGGAAGAAACAGAAGCATGGGCGACCATCTTTATTCAACGACGTTACTGTCAACATGGCAAAATCCTTTTTTTTTTTTTTTTGACAACATCGAAGAACATGCGGAAAGGTTTGATTCGCAGCTCAACAAACCATTTCAGAAACTAGGATTTTGTATGGAAATATTCCAGATGGGTGCCAAATGTGTTAAGTGAGTAGAATTTAAATGATCGAGTCATCATATTCACATATCTTTGCTTGAACGGAACAAAATCGAACCATTCTCCAACCGGATGATAACTGTGGATGAAAATTGGATTACCTATGAAAATATCTTATATAGAAAAGTTTATATTGTGAAATCAGGTTTTCCTTCATCTCAAAACCGAAGTTAAGTCTGAATAAGAAAATGTTGTGTGTATATGTGGTGAACAATTCGAGGACCAATACATATTGAGTTGTTGAATACCAACGAAAAGCTAAATTCGAAGAGGTACTATCAGCAATTGAATAATCTAAAAGAAACAGTCAAAGAAAAGAAGTCGGCGATGTTCAATAGGAAGGACAGCATATTGCATTGTGGACCAGTCAGAAACTCGCAGTTCTAAGCTGGGAAATTCCATCGCATCCACCATATTCCCCAAACCTACCACCAGCCGATTTGCACTGGTTTCTGTCCTAACAAAATTTTTTGCTGAACAAAAAAGATATCACATATCACTGGTTCAATTTAATTCGTCTCTAGGGATAAGGCATTATTTAAAAATGGGATATACAAATTCAAAGTCTTAAAATGCCATCCTTTCTGTTCCTTTTATAATGTATCGTTTCTCGAGGTATGCTCGAATGGCGTTTTACTAGAATATTTCCTAATTCGAGTGTTATTATATTTCGATAAACATGGATGGCAAAGCAATTGAAAAATATTAATAATATACGATCAAATGTGTTATTTCTGATACATTTTATAGTTTATATAAATTTTTTTAACAAATTATCACCTAATTTAAATAATATAGTTTTATTTTAAAATTTCTAATTAACAAATATTATTAACATATATATTTTTTTCGGTTTCGATATAATTAACCTACACACAAAAATGTATATAAATAAATAGAAATGTGTAAACAGTCAATACTAACCAAACCATTTAAAAATATCAATACGTACCATAAGCGTATGCATATGAAACTGCAATTTGATCATACACATGGCTATAGGTAAAGTTATTTGTGAATCAAGATCATCAGATGCCTTTTAAAGTTTATGATAGCAAAGGCTATGCTATGAATGGTTGCTATGGTACAAAAACGATGATTTTGACGATGATGTGACTCACAAACTCAACAAACAACGATTTCTAAACGTTTAAAAGAGTTGTGGCAAAGATCCAAGAGTGTGAAAAATGGGTGTGCCATATAAATTCAATGAAAGGCAATTGGAAAATCGAAAAAGGACAATTTTAGAAATTTCACTTCAAACGCATGAAATAAAGCATTTTTTTTGCATCGATTGTGATTGTTATAATGAAAAGTGGATTAATTTTGAGAATCCTAACCGCAAAAATGTATATAGGTAACATCAGGTCAACAACCACCATCGACAGCGTATAACCAAATCGATTGTGCGGAAAGAAGAGAATGCATAGTGTTTTAGTGGCAACAGAATGGTTATGTATATTATGATCTTTTAAAACTTGATGTAACTGTTCTGGTTGATCGACACCGATAATCAATGATTAATTTCAACTATTTTTTGATCGAAAAATAATCTTGCTCCATGACAACGCACTGTCACATAAAGCAAAACCGATTGCAGATATTTTCAAATCTCTTGGCCGGGATTTTTTACGCCTTTTCATCGATGTCCTATCCATGTCCTATCGACACACTTAAAGAGCTGCACTTAAAAGCATCTGTACAACTGGAAAATTGGATCTCTGAATGGTTTTCATTAAAAAAAAGGGAAACACGTTTTCTTTGGCTTGGCATTTTAAATGGCAAAAATTTGTAGTTGGAGTTAATTTGTTAATTATATTGAATCATAATTTTTAATAATAAACGTATTATATTTACATTACAGTTTCATATGCATACACCTGCTGTATATGATGATTGTGTATAATTCTATATATGTGATATAGGAAATGTACTAGTAAAATTGTATTTATAATATTTATATCCTATGAATATATTGTGATACAAATGAATATATAATTTAATAATTTAGTTTGATAAAATTTAATCAATTTTAGCCGCTGTGGCCGCTAAAAAAACAAAGTTGAAGTGTAACTAATTTTTTTAATTATTTATATTTATATAATATTTAACCAATCATTATTATAGAGATCTAATCTCTATATCTATAATAAATAATAGAAGGTACTACACTTAAATTATATATTTTGAACAAGGTCACACTTTACATATTGTAACGATTATATATAGTTTCCTTATTTTAATTCAACATCAAACAATAAATAATAATATTTGATATAAAATTACAAAAAATAATAACACAATTTATTTCTACACTGCCTCAGCGCGCACTGTGTGTTATTAGTTTTTGGTGTCTATAATATTATTTTAAAAATATATTATTATAAATTTTGTAATTTAATTCACCACTGACACACACACACACTACTTTTTAAACGAACATTATTTTTATTGATTTTAAATGAATGGATTGATTGTGTGCATTTTATCTATTAATTATTATTTTAATGTTATTATTATTATTATTATTATTATAATAATAATCTCTTTTTATATGTTACAGTGCCGCGCGATTATTATTAATTAAACGAACGAATAGCGACAATTATAAAATTATTTTAAAAATTTATGTGAATTAATATGGAAAAAGAATGTTAATAATTTATAGCATTTCTTTGATTATACTTTGCACTGCGTTTAACTGCGTATGGTGGTGTACGCACGCTGATATTACAAATAAATTGTATGTTAAAATTAAATTAAATACATATTGCACACAGAGAGTAAAAAAAAATATATATAATTTGAACATCCATTTTGCAGGAAGGAAGTCTCTTGTGATATAAAATGAATATAATATATAATTGTAGTATAATAATAAAGTCGAGTTTACTTAAATATAATTATAATCATACTATGGTACTCGCATACATATATAGTAAGAAAATAAATACTATAATTTTATGTATGGACTACTAACTAACTAAAAAAAAATACTGTTCACTAACGATAAGTAAATTAAAAATAAAAAAAAATATATTTAAGATAAAAGTTTGTTTACATCCTTGCGATCAATTAAATACGAAAGCAAAATATTATTATTTTTTGGTTTCTCTTTGACAAAAAAATTGTATTTATTTTTGCATTCATTTGACATTATTAATAAATTAAAATAAAATAATATTTAGAATTTATTTTAAAATACAATTTACAACGCACGCAATTATTGTTGGAACAAATGTTTGTTTACAAAACACAGCTTCGATTTTAAATAAAAGAGCAAACAACAATGTGTTACTTTTGACCGTCTAATTAAGATTGCAACAATATTCTTCTTCCTTTGATCTCAAATTAAAAAAAGGTTGCAATTATAGTAGGTTAAATTAGTATTAGTACAAAACTATACGAGGCTACACGTATTGCGAAATAGGCGAAAAGGCACGATGCTTCATGCAATAAGCAACGTAATGTCTGGCTACATACAACAAAGTTTAAAATTTATTACTAAATAATTAATTTTTCAATTTCGAAAAAAACGAATAAATGATCCCATTGGGAATATTCAGTTACCATGTGATCACCCAGAAAAAAGAGTGACGTTATTGTCTCCTACTTCTACCATACCTTAGAACATATTGCCATACGATTAAGTTATCCAATTTCGAAAAAACCACATAAATAGTAGTTGATTTTTACACCATCGGTTCAATTATTAGCTTATGCTGATAATATAGACATAATTATGGCTCAGAATATAGTTACTGTTAAGGATGCTTTGGAATCGTTACACATCGAAGAGGTATCGGGGTCTAGGTATGAATGCAGACAAAAAAAAAAACATATGATGATAACGAATACATCAGAAATTCAAGATCAAACTGTTAATATTTGAGAATACAATTTTTAAATTGTAAATATTTTCGAATACTTAAGATTGGTGATAAATGTGAAAAATTATATTGAAAGGGAAATTCGTCGCAGAGTAGCAAACTGAAAATAGATGCTACTGCGGGTTAAAAAAAAACAATTCCAATCGAAAACATTACAAATAGATCTAAAGTGCAAGCTAAACAAAACATTAATAATACGTTCAATATTAACGTATGGATAGAGGGCTTGGTACATGACACAAAACCAAGACAATTAACATGGCAATTTTGAACGAAAGATACTTTGTGACATATTTGGCCGCGTCAATAAAGAACATAATGGCTGGATGTGACGATACAATTTTAAATTATACAAGTTGTACCGTCAACAAAATATTGTCAATATATTAAAAATCAATAGATTAAGATGGCTTGGACACATTTATTAAACGTGCATGGAGGAGGAACGTGTGCCAAAAAAAACTGTTGAATGGTAATCCAGAAGGTTGAAGGAGAGTCGGTAGACCTAATAGACTAGATGGCTAGATGTAGTAAACTGTAATATGAAGATCCTTAAAATTCAGGATTGGAAGACAAAGACTGCAGATAAGTCGGGTTGGAGAAGCGTGTTGGAGGAGACTAAAACCGCACCTGGGCTATAATGCCATGGTGTAAGTAAGTAATAATGATCTCTATAATTGCTCATTATGTCCAAAATATTTTTTTCTAAATATATAGAGTAAAACTAATCATTTAAAGAAAAATATTAACAATTTTAGCTTCCGGGACAAATAATCGAAACTGCAAACGCACTGTAATTTAAATTGAATACAGGTCCAAAAAGTAGAAGCAGAAATTAAATGAATCCAAAGTCAATGCACGTAAATTTTACCAATAAAAAGATTGTATATTTAAAACCTCTAAAACAAAAAGCTGCGGGGTTGCACCAAATAAACTACCCTTATATCTAATACAAAGGTTCCAGAATAAAGTACCAATAAATATCGTTAATGCACCTTGAAATATATACAAAAACATAATTACTTAAACATTTCGGATTAGATAGTGCAGAGAAAGTATAGTAAAAAAAATTTGGCTAAAGGTTACAGATTATCAAACTACTGGACAACGTCGACAAATGGCACAGAAACATAAAAGAGTTCCTTTAACTTTATGTAAAGAAATTTTAACATTACAATTCAAGAATTTTAATTAGAATATGAGAGCAATAAGGTGCAGTATTCGTTAAACCATAAACTTCGAATACGTAACGTTAATCATTTAATAAATTTTAATTATATTTTTAAATTTTTTCCCGATGATGATGTGACATTTGTTTTTGTGTTTACTCTCTCATCACTACTTATTTATTGTGATTTTATAAATTTTTAAAGTAATGGTATAATTCCAAATACATATTTTATTAGTAATAATATTAATTTTATGGATGATTTTATGTAAATAAAAATATATTCGAATCTGGGTTAACCCAAATACGACCATCAAACCTCTTGAAAACTTGAACAAAGAATCAATGTTTTTTTCTGCAGAACTCCAATTTTGTAAGTATGAAATTTTTATAGTATATTCTAATTTTAAAAGTAAAAACTCGTGTATTTATTAACCAATGCGTTGTGCGAGAAACTATGGAGGATTCACCCAAAAAAGTTCCTTATCTACTATTCCGTATTTTTACAATTACAGATAATCTCTGTTTTAATTTCTCCGATTCATTATCAAAATGTTATCCATATAAGGGATGATTTTTAGCTGTCATTTGAAACAAATTTGTTGTAGGTTTGTGGTAAAAATTGACAGCGAAAATGGTAATTCCGAAGCCTCCTAAATCTGTCAATACTATTTTGTTTAACTATTTTAAAAACTAAACTAAATGTAATAAGGCGTCCGATAAAATATAAATGTTTTAATCTGAGTTAATGTGCGTTGTGTGCGATATCCGACAAATTATGATCTTCAAAATTATATAAAGAGATATAAAATAAATAAAAGAAAAAAACTGTTAATTATGTTATAAATATTTCTTTTTTTTTCTCTAAAGTGGGTGTTTTTCAATATAAAAAAAATAAAAAAAAATAAATAAATAATTTTTTGTAATATTCACCACACCTACGATGGTATCATTCAAATGGAAAAAACCGAAAAACCAAACACCAGCGAGAAATATGAAATCCATTTTTTTTTCTCTTAACCAAATAATAATAATACCATGAAATTCAAATTCAACATCATCAAACCAGAAAATTCACAAAAACAAAATTGTTCACACCATAATATTAATAAGAAAAAATTAATAATATAATTAATTATTTTAAAATAACTGGCGTCCGCCAAAAAATTATGATTGGTTTAAATTTTTCGCCAATAAATGTTTTGTAAATTATTGATTTTTGCGAATTTAAAAAAAATTGTGATTTTAATTAAATATTTATTTACACGAATTTTATTTATTTTTTTCTTATTCTTACACACACTTCAAAATGTGTTAATGATTTTTAAATATAACAATGTTCAATGTTTTTCTCATTGAATACAATATATCGAAATGCTTACGCATGCTTCGCATAAAAAAATAAATGATAGCACAGTCAGTGGCCAATGAATGTATTTGCAAAATTATGTATCATTTGTTGATAAAAAATTTAAAACTATTATTAACTTCAATAACTTTCAATGGAACAGTGGTGAGAGCGTATGTAATATAACTACTTCGGATTTTCGAACGAAAGGTACTCCGTGGCATATTTGGTGCCGCCGTCAAAGAACAGAATGGTTGGAGGTGAAGATACAATTTTAAATTAGACAAGATGTACGGTCAACCAAATATTGTCAAAACTATCAAGATCAATAGATTGAGATGGCTGTTGGACACGTAGAACGCATGGAGGAGGAGCGTGTGCCGAAAAAACTGTTAAATAGTAAACCAGAGGGTAGAAGGAGAGCCGGAAGACCTAAGGCGAGATGGCTGAGATGCAGTAAACTGTGATATAAAGATTCTAAAAATTCGGGATTGGAAGACATTAACTGCGGATAGGTCAGGTTGGTGGAAAAGCGTGTTGGAGAAGGCTAAAACCGCACCCGGGTTGTAACGCCATGGAGTAAGTAAGTAAGTAATATAACCCGAAGACGACTTCAATTGCAGTATTGACATAAGAAAAATCTTACCGAATCTGTCATGCCATAAGATTAATTAAATTTGAATAAAGTCTCTATCGAAACATAAATAGGTAATTATTGTTATATTTTGCTGCAATCATAGATAGTTATACCGTAATAAAACGAAGGTCATTATTTGAAGAGTGCCGGATGACTTAACGTATGCCTTAGTAATCAACCCATATACAATGTATAAAATGATTTAAATAGTAATCTGAATCAATATAATCAGAAATATTAAAATAATATAAAATAAACTCCAATAATTGGTCAACGGCTTAGTGCAACTAAACCAAAACTAATTTAACAGCCAGCCTTATATTATAAATAACACAAATACATTCCTAATGCAAATTTCTACATCCAATCTATGGTTAATAATGTTGTACCCGTGAGATTTTCATATTAAAAAATTAAATTCAGTTCAACAACGCATGAGTAGCTGCTTGCGTGCTGATAAATATATTGATGTATTACCAAAAAAAAACACTTAGTAGCACAATGGTATAGCGCCGATGTTTATTAATCATGAAATATAGCCCGTTCAATCCGCACTATTTTCATTGGAAATTATTCGGTATTTATTTTAATACTGAAATTTTTCAACTGGATGATCATTTGATCGTTTATGGAATAGAAAGAAATATGGATATCTTTGATGATATGATGTTCAAAGATTAACAATGTCTGCACACACACACACACACATCACTATGGTCTAATCACTCATATCAACATAATAGAATTATGAAAACATCTATCTTTCGATAATTTCTGTACAATTGGTAAATTGTTAGAAACTCCCTTGAAGAGTAATTTACCAATTTGGTTGTAATGAAAGGTTTTATTTTGATGCCATAAACTCCAGTTGCTCCACAAAATAACCAATATTTAGGATAACCCCTGCATCCCAATTTCCATGATCAATTTTAGTATGCGGAGTTGGGCTGTCACATTGCCTAACATATTTAAGCATATTCAATGTTGCACAATTTCTAGCGATGTCTGGATCATTATTTGCACTTCCAGCACAACATTTTTAAGGTATTTTCTTTATGATTTTTAATCATTCACGTTATAGTCTATCCTCTGAGTTTGTTTCTAACTATTTTTTAGAAAGATTTTAAATATTAAATCTCATAATGATTAGGTTATTAAAAGCTGACAACTTCGACCAATCGATTTTATATTTCGTGAAACTGGTAAAATTTTTCTGAACCATTTGCTGTATTTGTGCGTTTTCATTCACTTCTATCCTTGAAAATAAAAAGTATCCTGTAATTTGGTTGTTCAAAGCATAAAGCTGTACGCGTTGAAATCGATTCAAAAAAGATTTCTGTGATTTTCGTGTATAGAAGTGTCTATCTTGGACTGATTCTTTAAGATTACCTAACTATAATCATATGTCATATGGTATTCAAACGAAATGCAGATTTTGCTAATGATTAATAATTTATGTGATCAAATGTTTTGGTTTCTATTGGAGTGTAAACCATTCAGCGATTTTATTTGTTAAAGTAGAAACGTTCACAGCGTCGCAGCTGCGAAATATGATTATAGGAAATATGTGTTACTTGCCATGCAATGCCAGGTGTGCAACACAATTCATTTTATAATTTGAATAATGAAAGTTAAACTATTGATTTTTATGAGATGAAAGTGATTTATAAAATTCATTTTATTAATATTTTTTTAGTTGGACAATTAATCAAATCATTGGTCATTTTACTCTTATATGCAGTTTTGTGAATCATTGTTAGTGTCATCGTAACTTATTTTTATTATTACTGTGGGTATTTTTGTGAGAGTGCCACCAGTTAAGTAATTACAAATGTTTGCAAACTGCGGTATAATTAGATTTTGAATTGAATGAATATTTAACAGTTAATACACAAGTGTTTTATGGCAATTATTCACAAAAAACGCGTCATTCATTTGGATTCCTTTCCAATTAGAATTATACTCCTGTTTAGTGAGTTTATTTACCCGTTCTTCTTGTATTTAAAACAATTATCCAGAATTCTGTGCTATTACAAGTGGGCACATATGTACGGTAAATTTTTCTATAGATGGCTAGTTTAAGTTATGAGTTTCGACGTTGTGAACTTTAGTAGTATATAGCGTAGTGCTATCGGTAAAGATATTGAATTCTTTCACGTCACGTATTTCCTATCGCATCTCGTTAATTTTTGAAATAATAATTATATAAAACCACCGTTTCCCGCCAAGTGTATTTACATAGACAGAACACAAAATATATATGATATTAATTATTGACTATAAATTCTATATTTATTGATATTTATAAAACAAATATTTTATTTTGTCTCTTTTAAATATTTGTACAATATATAATTGAATGCGTTATATTAGATTAAAAAGCTTTTAAGTCCTTATCACGGGCAAATAAATAATAATAATAATAATATTAATATCTGTATTGGTACTTAAAAAAAAAAATTATTATGAATTATTGGAAAAAAGGTTGGATATTTATTTCTTTATATTTAAATTGCATATTATGCGTACAACTATTGATAAAATTGAAAATAAATGTACCAATGTCCATTTCATTTCATATTTTATATATATATTTATTGTAATATAATAAAATAAATATTGGTAAAATTATATTTATATTATTTTTGTTATAAGAGGAGAAGCTATTTCATCTTTTAATCACAACACAATATTTTATACAAAACGACATATTGATTATATAAATGACAAAATAACTAATTACAGAAAGGTAACTAATGTATATTTGAATACGTATATGGTTAAGAAAAAGAAGATTTATATAAATACATAGCAGCAGCAGCAGCAGCAGCAGCACTTATTGTCCAACAAATTTATCATAGATATTAAATATATTACTACCTGTTTTCCATTGACATTATACACTTCAAAATATTTATTGAATTTATTGCATTTTCTTTGAAATTTTATATTTAACACGTACACGATGGAGGTGATTAGGCTATGGGGTGGCCACAAACCCCTCACCATGATAAAGTTTGTACGAAATGAACTAATCGAAGCCTAATGGTAGAATAAAAACTAGAAACTAGAAACTATTATAATATATTATTTACATAGAAAAGTACGACGTCCTGTGTGCGTCAACGTGTTAATATACCTTTTTGAATGTGTCTAAGATAGATGTGTAAGCTGAAAGTTTTTAATGTATTGTAAAAAATAAAGAAATGTGTACATTTTTAGTGATTTAATGAAATATATACCATCGATTGCGGTGACAGTTATTTTGTTCTGTGCTATTACAATAAATCCGTGGAATTTAAATTGACTGATTGTGAGTGGAAAAGAAATGTAATAAAATTATTTTTCCAAATTGTAATCTATAATATTTACACCATTTGTACACACATCAAATATTTGGCATCTAATTAAATTTGACGAAATTATAATAATCAAATAATATTTGCACACTCAAATAAAAGCTTCGTGGTATTTTTGTAGTAATTAAATTTATTCGGTGATTACATTGCGACCATAGAAACATCTCTCTTTCTCATTGTAATTTTCCCCTTTATGAAAATCTAATGAACCACAGACACCAACAGTAAGTTCAACTTCAAATTGTTAACTCAATTAAAATCAACAAAACCCAAACAGAAATAGTGTCACATTATTAAAATTTAAATCATATTTATTATCTATTTGGAAAATATTTTATTTTAACTGATCGAAAGCAACAGCAACGGAACACAGTTCTCTTTATGTGTACCCCGGAATTGTTAGCCAAATATTATTTAATCAGTTTCAGTACCATAACAACAGTTTTAAAAGTACAAAAATTAAAAAGAAAACAACAAAAAAAAAACTCTAGTTTTTCGTCCAAAGACATATTTGGGGACGGATCTATATTGAAGGTAAAAATAACAAAAAAGAATTCATCTTCGGAAACAGCTAAATAGATAAGAGATTAATTAAACGTTGTAATAATGAGTAACCGAATGATATTATGTTTTAACTATTTTCTAAATATTCCATAAAAAATTACATTATAATATTTTTACCTCCTAATGGAAATGTTTTCTTTTGTGCTATTCCATCAGATTCCATCCTCTGCATCGATTGTTGTTTTTTATTTTATTTATTTGTAATGACAAATTCATGTCATTCAGGCAGAAATGAATCTACGTAAATAGTATTTCCGATTACGTACGTAAACAGATCCAAGCCACAATGAGAAAGACTTCTAAATGAGAAGTGGCCACCACAAATGCGGCCACTTTGGAGGATATAATTTTTTGTAATTATAAAATTTATAGTTGATGGATTTAATTGTTTAATTTAAAAGTGCGAGCTAGTGCCATATGTCCCTACTTTACCATATGATGAATTCATACCTATATACCATATATATTGTATTAAAAGAAAGCAGACTCGTTGTCGCCGCACCGCTAATTTATATGCCATAGATATTAGATAAAACCATAAATTTGCCATTTTATAACAAAATTTATTATCATCATATTATTTTTATATCAAAATATTTTAATGTTGGATTCAATTTATTAAAATGAATTTTTTAATCATTTTTGTAATTCCAATAAATTCTGTATTACAGAGATATGAACTTGTTATAACTATAATTTTAAAAATTGTATTTAATATTGTTTCTATATTCTTGTGAATTTATAAACAAACACAAAACACTCGCATTTATATTTTATTATAAATATTTCCATTAATTTACAGTAGAAACTCTGTATCATTAAGCTTAAATTTGGCTATTCGAATACAGTTTTGATTTGCTCAAAAAATAAAATCTTATGAAATAAATGACTGAATTTAACGTTAAGATCATAGTAATATTGCATACAATTGGTTGATATCGAAATCTACTTATTCATTCACAATTTTTACATCTCATAATTGATTAATTTGTCATCAGTTCTGATATTAGATGATATCCTGGGAATCTTGGATGTACTAGTACGAATATGAGTCTTATGTGACTCTTCGTTGTAGGATCATCTAACCGCCCTACAATTTATCTGTACAACTTTTTTGCTGAAAAAGCCGGTATTCTTGAAATTTTGCTAATTTGCAGAGAGAAGGTTGACATATGTTTTTGATTGTTGCAGAATAATGGATGGAATTTTTAAAATTTATTAAAAAATCAATAATTTTTTTGTAATAAAAAGGTTTAAAGACAATTAATGGATATTCAAACTGAGACGGTAAATATATTAGAGTAATCTTTTCCTTAAGAAAAAAACCACTTTTATACGGACACTACGGAATTTAAACGTGGTCGTGAAAGTATATTGAAAATGATCCACATGTAGTGAAATCCCAAATTATGAAATTATTACTATGAACCATTTGGATATGAAATAACTATGTGTGTAACAAGATGAGTGTGGCAATGCTGTTTAAATTTAATCAAAAACTATGTTTGGATCGTTTTCTGCATTATACAAAAGGTATTTTATCAATAGATTATCTTGAAAAATGTAAAAACATTAACCAAAGAGAATATTATTCAAAACTTTTAAAACAATCATTTAATCCAGTTGATGTATTTACACTAAAGTGTGCTTTTTATGAGAAATCCTTATTATCTGAAGACGTTGGTTTAACTGAATTTTATGGAAAATTACATTACATGTGGAACGATGGAGCATACTAAAAATTTTCTGACAACTCGTTTGGTACTTGTTACTCAAAGATTCACGCACGTGGCAAGAAGTGTTGAGTATTTTCTTTTGTCTAGTACTATTTTGTTTGCTGTATTTGTTAGTTGCTCTAATAGTTTGACCTGCTAAATTAACAATGAATTAGTATTTTTGGTATGTGTGAATAATATCCAAAAATGTTATGACTTAATATTCTATAATTTGGAATTGCACTGTATTTGCACGCACATTTATTAAAATAATAATATTAAATTATACCACTTTAGACAACATTATCAAAATGGCAACGATATGAAAATATTTTTCATTTATTTTTTATGTTTAAATGTTCGTTTTTAATATTATTATTTTTATATTTGTATCTTTTGTAAATGTTTATCGATATTTTTTTTTAAGAAAAATCCATTGAATATATTAATATTTGTAACATATGGCTATATTATTTAATACATATAAATTGTATAATAAGTAATATAGGATCAATAAATCATATGAATATAAATTGGTGTACATGCCGAGTATTTTATTAATTGATAAGTATGCGACCGGTAATTAATCAGTAAAGAAACGTTCTTTCGGTTAAAAAATGAGTTCAATATAAATTTCAATATATTCAAATCATTACGTGTATTATATTGTACAAAAATAAATGTACTGTATGTGCTCATTTTATGTTGTACACGCATAAACATATAAACTGTTGTACTAAGACTGTTAATTAATTTTAAGGGATTTACAACTTATACTATATCACATGGGACACTACTGCAACTATATATATTGTATGGTCAATGCCCCGTTTTTGGTGGCAAATGCTTGGTATTGTTTACAATGAGCTGCTTCAACCCAATAAAACCATTCAACGAACACAATTGATGCATTAAAAAAATAACGCTCGAATATACATGTTGCAAGATCGGTTAAAATCTACTTGGAAACGCTGAAATGTGTTACCCCATCCGCCATATATTTCCCAGATATTACTTCATTTGATTAATACTTGCACCGATCCATACGGAACACGGCCTGGCTAAGCAATCCTTCCAATCTTATACGAAGATGTACGAAAAAATAGGTTATTTGGCGCATCCCATCAAAAGATAAGTTGTTCTTTCGACACATAAACCTTTTGTTGATGATTAAAGATGGGAAAAAACTTTAAAAAATATTGTACACAAAAATCCTCAAAATTAATTCACAATCCTAATATAAAAAATAAATTGTCAATTTGTTAACATATTTTCGTATACAAATGTTTATAATTTATATAAGTACATGCAAATCATATGAATAGGGCAGAGTACTTATATATTACAGCCAGATAGCCGGTATAGTTTGAAAGAGACTTGATCTCATAACCGAGACGATAACTTAATTATTTTTTTTACAAACACATAATATGAACAAAGGGAACAACGTGTGCGTTATAATGATCTTTGTAATCTGATGATTTTAACATATTATAATAATGGGCAATGTGCAATATGAAAATTTGAACAAATCAGAGCAATTGTTAGGTATTGAAAATGTACTTTTATCAGAATAACAAGCCGAAAAAGATAAATATTATATAGAGTTTGCCAACTGGATTTTATATAATTGTCCAGCCACGCATAATTTAAACACTACTCCTTTAGATTTAAACGCAATAGAATAAAATTTTGGTCTATATGAAAAAATAATTAAAAAAAAAAGACGTATGTACAAATGGTTTGTAAAGCTATTATTAAAATTTAGTTAAGTCAATGGCCTAATAGAAAATATAATTAAGTTCGAAAAAAGAATATACCCATTTTATTTTTTCGTTATCCTACATAAATTCTTGCCTAAATTTATTTTAACATTATAAAAAATTTAAACTGTGATTACTTTTACACATATCTTTTGTCAAGAAATTTTCCATTTTTCCAAACATTCTATATCTGAAAATTATAATGAATTAGTTGCCAACCCATTAATAATTGGTCGTTGCAACCCAAAATGAGATGATAAATAAACAAAAAACTCATTCCTATATGTAAAATTGTATAATTAAATATCTATCTATAGAGTAATTACCATTAATAAATCCAAATTTAAGCCTAAATACGCAGTAAAAAAACATTTTTATATTATATCTATTCTGAGTCAGTTAAATAATATTGTATTAAATTGTCAATTAAAATTTTGAAATTGATATTTACTCGTATTTATTTATTTTTTTTATTTATAAATAAATACACATAAATAATGTAAAATTTTCTATTGTACGAGAGGTATATTTTCAATCTTTTTACTAATAATAATAATAATAATATGTTAAAATGTTCAATTTTCATATAAATATTATAGGTAGAATAACAAATCATCAGTTTTTTTCATATATTTACTAGAAATTGTATGAAAATATATTGTTTGTCTCATATATTAGTACAGTATAGAAGCGAGTTATTATTATAGTAATATATATATAATTATGATGATGGTTGATAATGATGATGATGATGATGATGATGATCATGATTATTATTTACAAAACATATATTGTATTATTATATTTTATATTAGTATTTTAGTATTATGTATTATGTTATTTTTATGTTTTATATTTCATAAACATTAAAATATATATTTCATTCATAACATTTTTCACAATTATGTGGGTTTTGTTTTTGAATTGGTATATTATTAGTTTTACTTAGAGTTTATTTATATTTTATAAGTTTTCGATATATATAAATATATATTAGTAAATTATTATATTATTATTTTAATTGTATGCATTGTTGTAGAGTATAGTGTATATCGAAAGTACATATACGCAGTGGCGTTAAGTGAATGTAAACACGAAAGTGAACAGTGTTTAAATTAGAAAAAAAAATAATAATCTTATCAAATATTTTGTATCAATATTTTTGACACGGACTGTAAATTTTTATATACAATTAGTCAAAGACTTAATGTTTCCTAATCTATTATAAATATGTTAAAAAATAAATATATAATACTAGAATAAAACAATATATAAATGATAATTAAAATGTAATAATAAAAATAGTGTACTCACCGATTCCGCTTTCGCCAAAGCAGCCGCATTAGAAGAGCAGCCGGTAACAGATGATATGATGATGTTCTGCACATTATATTTTTACATATTTTTATATGCAATTTCATTTCACAAATAATGAAATCACACCAACAAATATTCTACAGTCAAAATGATAAAAAAAGGAAATAAATAAAATTAAATATTATTATTATTAGTGAGAAAATGATGAATTTAATTAAATAAATGGTGTATCACAACAATCGGGTCAAAATAATTTGTTACAATACAGTACAACAGACACACACACACACACAGCCATAATAAATCCGGTATGCTTTGATATAATGTATATTTTTGTTAACGCGTAACACAGACACAATCACATTTTTTTTTTTTTTTTTTATATACATAGGAAAAAGTCATACATTAAAACCTAAAAATCTTTATACCGTCTTTTCCAAAAAAATATTAACTATTGAATGAATTGATTATTGTTGCGAAATACATATAATAAAAATAATTAAATTATAATATTTAAATATTTTTATGTCTATAAAATTTATAAATAAATGACGAGTTTACTTACCATTATTTTATTAAAAGAAGAGCGACAAAAAAAAAAAGTTAAAATTTATTGTAGGAATTTCTTTAACACACACACACGCACAACACTAACTAAAAAAAAAAAAAAATCTATAATAATTATTAAATATTTAATATTATGTTTATAAATTAAAATAATAAATTATCTAATTTACACATTAATTATTAAATATAAAATAATTAAATGATTTGAAAATTTATTAATTTGTTTTCCCTTTTTTACTGTCCATTTACCACGACGACGTATAACACACACACAAAAACACAAAAATTTGCAATATAACAACAATTGCGCCGTAAATTACAACAAAACATTTTCTCTTTTACCGTCAAGAATAGCATTTTTACTGTTATTCCGTTCTTAATTTAAAGTACCATCGTTAAAGTCGCTGCTGATTGGATATCGAAAAAAAAAAACAATTAATTATATATATTTAGAAATGGTGTGTGACAAGTAAATAGCACATGAAGGTAGTTGTAACAGTCACAATTTAAATATATTATAAATCAATGCGGTTTGAAGGATTGAATTCAACAGTAGATATAGTAACAGTTAGATAGGATTAAGGTGAAAAAAAACGTGTCACATGTAAATGAAGATAGTTGAAAATTACTTCTTAGCCACTGTTTATGTAAACATTATATGTATAATGTTTGGTTTGGTGAAATATTCTGTGCGGTTTAGTGGTAAATTCCATTCCGGAGATGGTGGTTTTCATTAAAAAAAATTGCACTGAGTTTGTTGCCAACCCAATCTGTGTTCAATTTATAACGTGAGCTCCGCATTCACGTAGTGGGGAAAATCAAACATTTAATACTTGGATTATAATATATTATTTTTTAAGTTGACTGAATCTTATAGTTGGAAAAAAAAAGTTCATTATCATATTTTCTCTTTACGGATTTACATTACAATAATATTGTAAATAACGAATGCTTATTGCCAATCTAATGTTAATAATGTATCTACTAATTCAAGCCATGTGCTCATTCAATGTCTCTTGATGGCTTGACACTTTCGATAATTTATCCATCAATCAATCATCGCGATCGTTTTCGCTTATCCCTGTCAGCAAAATTATCAGTTGATACCTATATTATTATACTAACAGTTGATTTATAAACCTATATATTGTTAACAACAGCTTCGGGTGGGAAGACCATTGTATATCGCAACAAAACATAATTTATTTGTTTTTAAGCTATTTTGAAGGACAATTGTTTACCATCTCATAGGTGATAACAGTCTATATCTTATTTTATTTTTGACCAACTCGCAGAGAATAAAGTTTCTAATTCAGTGTTTGAATATGGTAAAATTAAAATCTTTAATGTGTATTCTGATATTTCATGAAACGGGTGTAACATCCTTTCTGAATTTTCCTATTCAGAGAATTCAATTGTGTAGTTCTGACTGTAATTTAGCATAAACACCATATTATTAACACCTACTGGTGAATTTATTATTACAAAGACATGTGACTATAAATGAAATGAGTTTTCTGCAAAATGAATAAATTTAATTATTGAAGTATATTATGGCCACCGCATAACTTTTTCCCATTTTATGGCTACTGATGGATTACGTAAAATCACTATGTCCTGTGTACTGGCTCATTTCTTTCAATGATCGGTTCAATTTTATCAATTATTATTGGTAGTCATTACCATTAACTGTTTAAAGAACAGGTTTTAGTAGCTCAAAATACACAACCAACAAGAATAGCGTTTTTACTGTAATTCCGTTCTTAATTTAGAGTACCATCGTTAAAGTCGCTTCTGATTGGATATCGAAAAAAAAAAAAAATTAATTATATATATTTAGAAATGGGGTGTGACAAGTACATAGCACATGAAGGTAGTTGTAACAGTCACAATGTAAACACATAATAAATCAATGCGGTTGAAGGATTGAATTCAACAGTAGATGTAATAACAGTTAGATAGGATAGATAGGAATTAGGAGAAAAGAAACGTGTCGCAAGAAAATGCAGATAGTTGAAAATTACTTCTTAGCCACTGTTTACGTAAACATTATATGTATAATGTTTGGTTTTACGACATATTCAGGTTTTACGACATATTCAGTTCAGTGGTAAATTCAATACTGGAGATGGTGACATGGATGGTTTTCATTAAAAAAAATTGCACTGAGTTTGTTGCCAACCCAATCTGTGTTCAATTTATAACGTGAGCTCCGCATTCACGTAGTGAGAAAATCAAACATTTAATACTTGGATTATAATATATTATTTTTTAAGTTGACTGAATCTTATAGTTGGGAAAAAAAAGTTCATTATCATATTTTCTCTTTACGGATTTACATTTCAATAATATGGTAAACAACGAATGCTTATCGCCAATCTAATGTTAATAATGTATCTACTTATTCAAGTCATGTGCTCATTCAATGTCTCTTGATGGCTTGACACTTTCGATAATTCATCCATCAATCAATCATCGCGATCGTTTTCGCTTATCCCTGTCAGCAAAATTATCAGTTGATATAAAGCAACAAAACATAATTTATTTGTTTTTAAGCTATTTTGAAGGACAAATTGTTTACCATCTCATAGGTGATAACAGTCTATATCTTATTTTATTTTTGACCAACTCGCAGTGAATAAAGTTTCTAATTCAGTGTTTGAATATTATTAAATTAAAATCTTTTATGTGTATTCTGATATTTCATGAAACAGGTGTAACATCATTTCTGGATTTTCCTATTCAAAGAATTCAACCCCTAATAATAAGGTGCGTCGTTTTTTTATTCTTATTGTTTCTTCAATCAAATTGGTATGTCAGTGTAATTTCAGCGAGTACGGTTCAACTATTTCTAATAATTTTGTCAAGAATTGTTTTATTTCGCATTTTTAGAGACGCATTTTTTACCCAAGGATTTTCGATTTGAATTAATGTTTTATAAATTAGGAGGGATCTTTGACGAAGTTTAATTAGCATAGCGCTAATAAAATCTACACATCTACCTTTTAACTATATTATGCACTACATTTAAACCCATTTTATTCCTTTTCGTGACGTTATTTAGCAGAAGTGGTTTTCGTGGCCATTTCGGGAGATATAATTCTTCCTACAGCAAATTCTATATTGATATCCAGCACGCATGTTATGTAATAACTTTAGTGGTGTTGCATCTTCATTATTTAATTGGAAATTTTGAGAACCACTTATAAGATTCACTAATAATATATTCAATATTCAAAGTATCTGCGCAGTTTA
Organism: Bibio marci; assembly: GCA_910594885.2. Lineage (NCBI taxonomy): Eukaryota > Metazoa > Arthropoda > Insecta > Diptera > Bibionidae > Bibio > Bibio marci. The sequence goes on along the minus strand of OU343116.1, from coordinate 13,033,525 downwards.
ACATCGACAAATAGCCATAGTTGTAACGTGTTACTCATTCAACGAATTAATATTAAATTGTGTAGTTCTGACTGTAATTTGGCATAAACACCATATTATTAACACCTACTGGTGCATTTATTATTACAACGACTGTAATTCCGTTCTTAATTTAGAGTGCCACGTTAAAGTCGCTGCTGATTGGATATCGAAAAAAAAAAAATTAATTATATATATTTAGAAATGGTGTGTGACAAGTACATAGCACATGAAGGTAGTTGTAACAGTCACAATGTAAACACATAATAAATCAATGCGGTTGAAGGATTGAATTCAACAGTAGATATAATAACAGTTACATAGAATAGATAGGAATTAGGAGAAAAGAAACGTGTCGCAAGAAAATGCAGATAGTTGAAAATTACTTCTTAGCCACTGTTTACGTAAACATTATATGTATAATGTTTGGTTTTACGACATATTCAGGTTTTACGACATATTCAGTTCAGTGGTAAATTCAATACTGGAGATGGTGAGATGGATGGTTTTCATTAAAAAAAATTGCACTGAGTTTGTTGCCAACCCAATCTGTGTTCAATTTATAACGTGAGCTCCGCATTCACGTAGTGAGAAAATCAAACATTTAATACTTGGACTATAATATATTATTTTTTAAGTTGATTGAATCTTATAGTTGGAAAAAAAAGTTCATTATCATATTTTCTCTTTACGGATTTACATTACAATAATATGGTAAACAACGAATGCTTATCGCCAATCTAATGTTAATTATGTATCTACTAATTCAAGCCATGTGCTTATTCAATGTCTCTTGATGGCTTGACACTTTCGATAATTCATCCATCAATCAATCATCGCGATCGTTTTCGCTTATCCCTGTCAGCAAAATTATCAGTTGATATAAAGCAACAAAACATAATTTATTTGTTTTTAAGCTATTTTGAAGGACAATTGTTTACCATCTCATAGGTGATAACAGTCTATATCTTATTTTATTTTTGACCAACTCGCAGTGAATAAAGTTTCTAATTCAGTGTTTGAATATGGTAAAATTAAAACCTTTTATGTGTATTCTGATATTTCATGAAACGGGTGTAACATCCTTTCTGAATTTTCCTATCCAGAGAATTCAACCCCTAATAATAAGGAGAGTCGTTTTTTTATTCCAATTGTTTCTTCAATCAAATTGGTATGTTAGTGTAATTTCAGCCAGTTAGGCTTCAACTATTTCTAATAATTTTGTCAAGGATTGTTTTATTTCGCATTTTTAAAGACACATTTTTTACCCAAGGATTTTCCATTTGTATTAATGTTTTATAAATTACGAGGGATCTTTGACGAAGTTTAATTATCATAGCGCTAATAAAATCTACAGACATCTACCTTTTAACTATATTGTGCACAACATTTAAACCCATCATTTTATTCCTTTTCGTGACGTGATTTAGCAGAAGTGGTTTGCGTGGCCATTCCGAGAGATATAATTCTTCCGACAGCAAATTCTAAATGGATATCCAGCACGCATGTTATGTACTAACTTTAGTGGTGTTGCATCTTCATTATTTAATAGGAATGTTTGAGAACCACTTATAAGATTCACTAATAATATATTCAATATTCAAAGTATCTGCGCAGTTTAACATCGACAAATAGCCATAGTTGTAACGTGTTACTCATTCAACGAATTAATATTAAATTGTGTAGTTCTGACTGTAATTTGGCATAAACACCATATTATTAACACCTACTGGTGCATTTATTATTACAAAGACATGTGACTATAAATGAAATGAGTCTGCTACAAAACGAATAAATTTAATTATCGAATTATATTGTGGCCACCGGATAACTTTTTCCCATTTTATGGCTACTGATGAATTACGTAAATTCACTACGTACTGGCTACTTTCTTTCAAGGTTTTAGTAGTTCAAAACAAACGGCCACCCCTCCGGACCCCATCAAATACACAGAAAAGCTTTATTTCCATGGATATTGTGTGGTTTGGAGTCGATTTCAATGCTGTTCACGGATTATAAAAGATTGGAATACATTCATTGTTCATTGCCATAGTAACAATACGGCTTAAAAAGGATTTTTTTTCGAGATGGTAAATCAAAATTTTGCAAGTAGTATTTTGACTTTGTCTTCATTCAGTAAATCTAAATATTGGCTGCATCTGCAAATTTTATCGATCGATTTTCATGGTCTCTGTTACTGAGATCGAATCCATCACTGGTTGACATGAAACGACCGAACAACCTTGACTATTGTGATTTTTTTTTAACTAGAACCATGCGATATGTTAACACGTTTTACACTGAAATACATCGCCCTGCTACTGATGTTACTTCTTATCGATTGTAGGTAACGTGTGCACAAAGGATTACATGAGATTATTGCAGTCAGTATTTCTTAATAGCGTTATTATAAAATCAGTATTTATTTTGTTTAACATTTAACACATCACAGCGATTTAATTGTATTAATTGTATGTACGTAACGATATATTAACAAATTAAAGGTTATTAGTGTAGAAACTTTTTTTGTGAACGTCTCTCCAGTCTCTTGGTTTTTGTTTTTTTCAAAAGAACTGAATAACAAAATTTATAAATATTATTGGGCATACAAATAACAAAACAACAACAAATTAAATAAAATAAAAATTAAAGATTACATAAAAGGTGCGATGAGAGTAGGTGGCTTTTTAATATTGTATGAACATTTATATATATTTTATTTATTTATACATATTCGACTGTGGCTTGTCTGTTCCAAAAATACTGGGTATATGGTAAAATAATAATAATACAGAGCCCGTAGCGCCTGCTAATTGATTTTCGTTGTGTCAAAATTAAATGACATTTCAATGGGAGTTGACAGGAATTTTTGTGCATCGATCGAAAAATGTATATGAATCAATATTACATTTTGTTTTAAAATTGGTAAAATTGCTATTCAAACGTATGATTCGTATGATGAAAATTGTATATCAAAAGGCATAGAAGCTATAAGTGATGACAAAAGTCCACACCACGAACATGTCTGAACATGGGATTTTCTAAAAAATCTTTTGTGAAATTCATATGGAAATGGAGTTTGGCATATCGAAAACAACAATCCATCGAATTTTAACTGAAAAAATTAGTCTACAAAATGTAAATTCAAAGTTTGTTCTACATCGAATTAAATGATGATCAAAAATTGCACCGAAGCGAATATTGTAAATATGCTCGAAGTGAACAAAAACTGTGCATAAAAACTATTACAATTGGTGATCAAAACGTTGGTGTTTTCATTACAAACCAGAAACTCAAGCGTCGAAGTGTTGAATGGCGATCACCAGATGAAAGGAAATACATTTTTCTATCGATGCCCAAAACTTACTGTCACTTATATTGAAGAAATATATGTTATAAATCTTCGATACAGTTTGTTAAGGTCGCCTCACACTACATAAATCAATTGGTAACTACGACTTCCATATATGTAAATTATAAAGCCATTCTCATTATTTTTGGAACAGACAGCGTATTCATATTCAATTTTATTCATAAATTTTGCAGATTTATTTATTGTCTAAAAAATCCAGTTACCATATTTTCATATGGCAAATAAACAAACACACATCATATTTATATTTATATTCGCGACGGTACACGCGCATAATATATAGCTAACAATGGGCTATAGATATAATTTTAACATACATCCTCTGTCCCATAATAAACCGGAATGGCTATATGTGAATCATAGAACAACCTCCACCTTTTAATATTATTGTTTGATTTTGTTCTGTGAACGTTCCGCAACAAACTGTCAACAATTAATGACATTACATTCGCACTATAGAAACAAAATTACAACACTTAAATGATTCACAGAAGGCAGAGCAGCTAAAAGTGATGATGAACTTCTAAGTAATTTACTGAAGAAAACTATGAAAAAGAGTTTGATTTCGTGAAAATTCCTAAGAAATCTTCAGTGAAATTCATACGGAAATGGAGCTTGGAATAACGAAAACAATAATTCATCGCATTTTAACTGGTCTACGCGATAGATGCGAATTCAAAGTGTGTTCCACATCAATTAACAGCGATAATCAAAAAATTACACCAAATTGAACCTCAAATCATAGTTTTTTGCTTAATTTAATTTTGCTGCAACTAATTTCTATTCCTTACTAAACTTGGGATTTGTGGTTGTGAAAGGAAACCATTTTGGCATCAGTTGAAGACACACAAAAATGACGGCGTCCACCTTTCTCAATAGCATTCCATAAAACGGTAATTTTATTAACTGGTTGAACATTGCGCACGTTCAATCGATGCGTATTTCAGTTGATGGCAATTATTTTGAATAAATGAAATTGTTTTCATGTTTTTTTTTAATCCATCCGCGATTATTATGGGACAGACCCAGTATATTTATAGCTACTCTTGTATTTATTCCGTCCGGTATGAATACAATAATAATAATAATAATAATAATACGAACGAGAGTGTTTTTTATTGAAATAAATTTATTTATTTATGTGTTTTTTTTTGTGTTAATTTTAATAATATTATTATAATAGGAAAAGAACAAGAAGTTAATGAAGTAGTCATATTTATCAAATCCATTTAAGTATATTTGATTTCATAACAATATTCAAATTATATGTTACCTTAAACATTTATAATGTCGTCGTCATCTTTTCATAAAATCTATGCAACCATCCGCGTGATGGTTAAATGGTCTTTTTACTTGCGCATTAAGAAACAATCAGAGACGAGTATTTTCCGATAAAATGCTCTGTACGATTGGTTCGGAGCAACAAAATCGACACAGTCGCTAGATATGGCTGCGTGCTTGTTGTTTTAATCTATGAATCATTTAAATTTGCCTGTTTTATTCATTTGCTTAAGTTACCATTAATATTGAATGGATGCACCTGGTCATACTTACTTACTTACTCCATGGCGTTACAACCCGGATACGGTTTTAGCCTTCTAAAACACCTGACGTATCCGCAGTTAATGTCTTCCAATCCCGAATTTTTAGAATCTTTATATCACAGTTTACTGCATCTAGCCATCTCGCCTTAGGTCTTCCGGCTCTCCTTCTACCCTCTGGTTTACTATTTAACAGTTTTTTCGGCACACGCTCCTCCTCCATGCGTACTACGTGTCCAAGCCATCTAATCTATCTATGCACCCGATCATGATGGTCCCATAATCGCGATGATAGTTTTCTATACCTGACATTTAGGTTTTTTTTTGTTAATGTAATTATACTTTCCTTTGTAGTTTAGCATCCAATTTCATGCACAGGTAAGCAAATTGCATTGTAAGCCCTTGTGCTATATCCAATCAAATGCTTGCGAAGCATGTTCAACGGATAATTTCACAATATTGGTTATGCAGATCTTATCAATAGTCGAGTATTTAATTCTGAATTCAAATTGTTGTTTTTGGAATTAATCTTCTCCATTCATAATGATTAGATAAAGGTTTTATGTTAAAGAAATTTATTCTCGAATATTTGTGACATTAGAGGCGTAGTAGTAGTAGTGATATTGACCTAGACCTAGATCGTTACTATACGGAGCATGGTCTTTTTACTGTTTCTGAATGACGATAATTACTGCGATTTTTCGTAGTTGAGATACAAATTTTCATTGTGAAATGAATTAATAGTAATGTGTAGTAATTTTGTTTTCCATCATCTATCGATGATCCTGCGGTTTAATGTTTGGCTACATCCGAGATCTAAACCTAAAGTCATCCAAATTTTTATCTTTTAGATTATAAATTTACTTATAAATTTTAGAATTTGAACCTGGTGCATACTTAACGATCGATTAGCTTGAATGTTTATAAGTATCACTCCATTGACAAGTAAACCCACGGAAGTATGACTCTATGATTTTCATTAAACTTTATTAAGCAATGAAAAACGTATTTCTTTTTATCGGCCAGTCGTGCATGTTTAATTTATCAATTCTAATGCTGTACATCGAAACGAATAGTCGTACACGCATTATCGAATTTGGATAGATTGGATTGCTAAATCTGGTCAAATGGGTGTTGTATTTATACGTGTTCCTTTAACATATCGCATTTTGCACGAATTATTCGGTAATGAGTGTGTTGGTCAAGTGATCGGCTGATAACTGAAAACGATCAAATTCAGCAATAACAATTTAGCAATCATACTGTGATTATAAGTAAAATACTTAAAAGTGGAATATCTATTTCATCATTTTCAATATATAATTTACACGAAACATTTATCTCACAATTATTCCATATTTACATGAAAAAAAACCACGAACACGAAATACCGTTGTTGAAGTTAAAGTAATGGATATTGAACAACTGAACTACCTTTCATTAGCGATTGAACCAAGATAAAAAAAAAGCTCTAAAGCTGATATGAGCTGATGCGGAACAGAAACGATTAATTTTTGTAGAGTATTGAAATGAATGAGGCCAAACCCCAGTTGGACGACTTTTTGGGTGACCATCTTACAATATAATATTTTATTTCTTATGCAAAATATCTGGCTATTAAATCTTATGCGGACGCGTCACATATATTTCTACTTTTATTTTATTATTATTTATTTATTTTAAATTTCTTTAACTATACTAAAAACTAATTTATAAAACACAGCCACAACTTAATCGAGTACAGCTAGTCAGTCAGGTTTCGTATACAAATTGGTATAATAATATATAGAATATAATATACAGGATGTTGTTTTAAGTGTGATATACGAAACGTGTTACACGAAACATTTGGAAAAGGTAAGTTATTTTTCAAATTGTATTGTTGATTTTCTTGCAAAATTGAAGCAATAAGCTTTTAATGTTATTCGACAATCGATAAGCGTTTCATAGGGTTTAGCTGTGACTGGTGTTTTTGTATTCTTTCACTGTATTGATTGCTTCAATACAATGGTCAACACATTGACCAGTCGTCCAAACGCTGTTTTCCATAATAATGAAGTTGTTAAAGTACTCGTATACTGAACATTAATTATGTGAATAAGAAACGGTCACAATTAAAGTTCTGTATCGCAAGCTTTAAACTACACCCTGTACAAGAATAATAATAATAATAATAATAATAATAGCAAATGTAAATATAGAAATTGATATGAAATTGAAATAAATTATTGTAAAGTAGTTAACGAATGAATTAAATAAATCAACCAATAATAAATAATTTGTTATTGATATTTTGAATTTATCGGAATATTATTTGTTATTGAAAATATAAATTATTAATTTCATATCAAATTAAAAAGAGGAAAAATATATTAAATAAAAACATTCTACAATTTGTTATTTGTTGTTTGTCAATTATTTATTATTATTATTATTATTATTATAATTTTAATTATTATTATTATTATTGTTATTTATAGCGTTTATTTCGTTGCGAAGAATGTTGGGCGGAGTACAGATACGGAGACAAAATGTTAAATAAGAACTTGGAAAATGAATTAATTTTATATTTTTTAAATATTGCAAAAATTTATAAATAATGAAAAATGTAAATTATAACACATTACAAATTTCTCTAGGTTGTCTCACAAAGTCTACGGTTTTCACATTGAATTTCCGGAGACTCACATAACATTTTGCAATGAATTTCGCGAAGGAATGCAATTTTTGTTTCATTCACGATCTCTGGATTTTTATGCGTATTTCGCGCAAAATAAAATGTGACATTTCACTATAAAAATTACACCTTTTTCATCCAACAATTCTTGCATTATTTCATTGATTGAGGCTATGCTTTGTTGACCTCCAATGTTCCACTAAAGTGTTGTTGACAACATCTAACATAAAAACCAATGAAAATAGTGTAATGACGTCAAATCACAAGATCTTGTTGTTTAAAATTTATATAAGGTAATTTCTTTTATAATAATCACAGAATTTGGTTCACTGTAACGATTACCATTTAATGTTGCCCTTGAAATATTCATCTTCCAATGAGGAAACGATTGCTGCATTACTGGGATTACCCAAGAAGAAATTAAGATTGATTGTTGGGTTGCTCACGGGACACTGGACGCTAAACTATCACCTTCACAATATGCGTTTGGCTATAAATACACTAAGTGCTAAGTGTTCATTACCAGAAGAATCGGCATAGCACTTCTTATGTGAATGTCCGGCATATGCGAAAACTATAGACATGGTATATTTGGAAAATACGCAATGGACCCTTCCCCAATATAAACGTATCACACATTAGAAACATCTCTGGTTTCTCATTGCTGAAACCAGACGCTTCGACGCGGATTAACTCACAGATAGAGCACAGTGAATATTATTTGGTCTACTGTGCCTAAATTAATTTCCCCTATTATAAAAACCACATCATCATCACAGTTCCTTCATTGTTTCCAAAAAATAAAAATAAAAATATATTGTACATTGAACGATCATCAAATAATCCATAAAAGGACACTAAATTTTTGTGTGTGGATGTAATACGAAATCTTATTAATTACATGACAATTATTTTCACACCGTAAATTTTGATAATTGACCTGTATTTTTTTTTTTGTAACCAGAAATGAGCCACTACATTGATTTTTAAAATCTTTACGAAATGTTTATAGTGCGGTGTGGAGGCAATTGAATCTGTTATGACGTCGAGTTTTAAACCGCAGAAAATATGCCAACTAAATTTACACCAAATAACAATGATGTTCTGATGCAGTTCATCTCGAGAGGGCATAAATAGCATCACTGTAATAAATTAGTGCGCCGTAGAATAGGGCTTGTGTGTTTACATTACAAAAAAATGTAAAGAGTGTCGCAAAATAGTGTTGAAGCTGCATTACGAGCAATGCGAAGGAAATGTTCATGTGAAAACAAACAAATTATATTTGGAATATTAAATCGGCGTAATTCTGTAAAATAATAAAAGAATAAGATTTAATTTGGATAATTTTCATATGAATCTATCGTCCAGTATATGAACATTTGTTTAGATTACAACATATTGCCCCATTTACTACAAGCACGTCAAACAAAGTGATTATTAGTGATTATTAGCAGTAAAAAGAATAGAAAATTCATCCATCGAAAATGAAACACCATTAAAAAGTTTGAAGGACACATGTTTAAGATAAGTTTTTAAAAAAAATATTTATTATTGATTTATAATTTTGGTTTTCCATTTGCTTGAATTTGCCATGAATGTGAAGTTCACGAACGGGGTTTTAATTAAATTGGTCTATTCTTATTATTTTAATGAGGTAAATTAACGATTGCATTAATTAATTTGTGTGTAAGCGAAGAACCCCGATACAAGTGCAAATGCTAATGATTAATATTATATGGAATTAATATATTGAGTCTTCTTAAAATCTTGTAAATTTATCAATTGTTTGGTTTACGAACGAATTGCTAGTTATAATTACGATGTTTACGAACGCATTCCTGTATGCATATTCCATTTATGGTATAATTTTCCAAAGCAAATGTTTAAGTATTGTATTTCTACGACTTTTCTATAGAAAAATTTCAATCTGATGAACTTTTAAATGGTAAATATTATCTATTATTTATAAGAAAAAAATAACATATATCTTGGACATAAATTGGTACTAACTTACACGCTTACTCTGCCAATGCATTTGAATTCATTCATTACAATTTATTTATGGTTATAACAATATTGATATAAATCTATGTCATCAATTTTATTTTAAAATTTGTTTGAAGAAAAAACATTATTATTATTATTATTATTATTATTATTATTATTATTATTAATATTATTATTATTATTAATATTATTATTGAAGGTTTCTATAACCTTGATTTCTATACAACATAAATTATCTTATAATAAACATATATTTCATGTATTCAATTATAAATATATTTATTTGTATACAAATAGACACGGCCAGATCGTACAGACAGACATAAAAACATATGTTAATATTTGGAATTTATTTTCTTATCAAATTCTAATCGCATTTGAAAAATTAGACACAAAAAATATTAGTGATCCATCCAGATAATTATCTATTTATGTTTTTTGCTTGAATATATTGTAATAATATTTTAAAAATTTAAAAAAACCCAAAACATTTACACAATAGAAAAGAAATTGAAAAATAGTTATATAATTTTCATATTTTATATGGGATTATTTGGGTGCCGGTGGTCATGGCATTTTGTAGAAACTATAGAATTACATCTATGGCCATACTCGTAACATACCGCCGGTGTTCCATAATAATCCGGGAATGGACGGGAGTGGCGTTGCGTGTATCCGTAAACAAGGAAATTCTTTTTTAAGGGTATTTTGTATCCGTATTTTTGACACTGGTTGTATTTTATAAACAATTGGTTTTATAAATTTATCTTATACAAATAAAATATATAGGTAAAATATCGTAAATATATTTTCCGTAAACAATTAGAGATCATTTGTAATAGAATAAAACGAAAATAAAGGGTATTTAAAATGTAATAATAAAAATAGTGTACGCACCTAAACCGCACTTTCGCCATTGCAGCCGCATTAGAAGATCCGGTAACAGCTGATATTCTGCACATTCACTCCGTCTTAATTATTTTATAAATGTTTATATGGAATTTCATTTCACTAATAATTAAATCGAACCCGCACATTTGTTCTTAATGTAAAGGAAATTCTAAATAAATGAGGAGTACTTACACTTCATTAACAAACAAAAGGGAAAAAGAAAGTTAAAATCTATTGCAGACATTTCTTAACACACACTCAAACTGAACACCATAGAAATAATATAGAAAATAAAATCATTTTTTTCATTTACTACGCAACGCGTGACACACGCAAAAACAAAAACTTACAATAATAAAAATTGAAATGAAAAAAATGTGTCATAAAAACATAAAACAATTGAATTTATTTCTTTCGTATTAGAAATTCAAATATATTAATTTTTTATTATTGCCGTAATTTTATTTATAATTTAACGAATTTTCAATTTTAAAAATATTGTTTCATTTTTATTAAAACTATAAAAAATTGTATACAATTTATTATTTATCGTGTGGTTATAGCTCAATGTGTTAATATTGGGAATAAGTTTATGCTCAGTGGGACGTTTTGTTTGTGCTTCCAATTTCATGAATGAATTCACCAGCGAATTCATCAATTATTTCTCTCAAAATATACTCCAAAGAATTTATCGGTGAATTTAGTGAAGTAGTTTTAAATTCATAAATTAATTCACCAGCGAATTCATCAATTATATAGTTCAACAAAAAATTCATCGATTAATTTCCAATTTTCTCTACAACGCCCCATCATTCGTACATAAAAGGTTCACCTCTGTTATTGGAAGCATAAGATGGCGATACATAATCTGTTGCAAAATGCAAAAAGGATGATAATATCCATCAACTGAAAAACGTATCGACGTTGCACACGTTCAACAAGTGAATCAAATGATCGTTTTATATATGTGTGTGTGTGTATGGTATGTTGTTGAGAACCGCGGTGGTCGTTGTCTTTTTAATTTCTTTAACTGACAGCAAAACAGTTTCCTTTCATAGCCACAAATGAAGATTTTAGTAATAGAAATTAATCACAAGCAGCTAAATCTGATGAATAAGGCAAAAAAAATGTGATTTGAGGTTCAATTCGGTGCAATTTTTGAACATCATTTAAATGGAAGTAGAATAAACTTTGAATTCACCAGTCGATCGGATTAAAATTCGATGAATTATTGTTTTCGGTATTCCAATTTTCCATTTTCGTGTGAATCTCACTGAAATTTTCGCGAAATCACACACTTTTACAACGTTTTCTTCAGATGATCGACGCGTAGACGTTCATCATCACTTTTGTAGCTTCTCTGCCGACTGTGAATCATTTATTTCCGTTAATAATTTGTGTTTTTAAAACACAATTATCGCCATCACTGTGATTTTAAACAAATCATACGTTTGGGAGTAGCGCAATTTTGCCAATTTTAAAACAAACATTAAGTTCGATCTTTGTTTTTATATTAATTTTTCAATCAATGCACAAAAAAAACCGGCTGTAACTTTATTTTGTGTAGTATTATCGTTTCTTACTTACTAATTTACTTACTTACTCCATTGCGTTATAACCCAGGTGCGGTTTTGGCCTTCTCCAACACGCTTCCCCAAACCTGACCGATCCGTGCAGTCATTGTCTTCCAATCCCGGTTTTTGAGGATCTTAATAAAACAGTTTACTGCATCTAACCATTTACAGAATTAGGTATTCCGGTTCTCTTTCTACCTTCTGGATTACCATTTACATAGTTTTTTTGGCACACGTTCCTCCGCCATGCGTGCAATACGTGTCCAAGCGATCTTAATCTATTGATTTTGATTGTTTTGACAATATTTGGTTGATCGGCACAACTTGTCTAATTCAAAATTTTATCTTATTTTCGTTTCTACTGAGAATGTAATGTCATGAATTGTTGACACATTGGTTGAGGAACGTTCACAGAATATATAATCACAAAAAAACCAAGTTATTATGGGACCGTGGGTGTACATTATCTATGGTAGTTTACACATTTTTAGCTCATAAAGATATAAGAAGAATACGTTCCCATACAAATTTTCAGTAGAAACCGCCATCATTGTAGACGCTTACAGCAATTAATTCGTGAGCGATCCTTTCACCTTTACCAATATCCATATTAGAAGAGATGGAATCAAGGCATTAACCCAAGGTTACATTTAACAAAATGAGCTCATGTTTATTAATCATGAAATATAGCCGGTTCAATTCTAAAGAATTGGAAATATATATGGGCAATTTTTCGGTATTTTATTACATATTTATGGAATAAAAAATGTCTTTGAAAATATGGACTATGCGATCTAATCACCCATATAAAAAAATAATAACCTTTCGTAAATTGCAGTACAATTGGTGAATTGTTATATATAGTCCGATGCGGAGTAATCTACCAACTTGGCTGTAATGAATATTTTGTAGATGCGATAATCATTGTATTTATGCCAAATAGTGGGAACAGTGGTATAGTGTAAAATAACTCTTAACACACCAAACTGGGAATTTTTTAATCAAACGTAATTACGTGCATCTTTCTTTAGAGGCTTACCTCTGTGATCACATCTTGCCTATAAATACAAGTTTTTGTAAATAATTGCCACCTTCGAAGAATAGTGAAAATAAACAAAAATTCAAATTAAATATTGTAATGGAATCGTCGGTTATACATTTGGGAGGAGTATGGTGGATATTAAAAGGGGAACGATGAAGTGTGCATTACACAGGGTACACGGAAGGAAGGTGGCTCGACCGGTAGGTGACATGACGAAGAACTGTATTAACTCAACCAAAATTGTTCAAAAATGTACAAGAAAAAAACTGGGCACAAGAGTTTAGTTTTCAAATGCATCAACTATTTTTCAACTTCAATTATTTTCTATGCACAGAGTACGCACAGTCACACATCATTTTTTTTAATATCATTCCTATCACAATGAATTGATTATTATATGAACAAATAAGTACAAATATAAAGTGTACTTAAATACATAAACTTAATGGTCATCATAAGGTTGTGCTCTTTTGGGGTCTCTTCTTGGTTAGGTTCATATGTTTTTTCCCTTTTATTTACTGTCTTGTTGGTTAATATGTTGTTTTTTTTCTATATTCTTCTGCTGATACTGTAATAATTTGTAAAATGACTTTAAAATAGCATTCCTTGATAAAAATCTTAGCAGCCAATAAAAATAAATATTGTATTTATTTATTTATTTATTTATTTATTCGTTTGTTATTTTTATTTTAAGATCGATGTGTATTCTATTCTGTTTTAAATATAATAATAAATAAAGTGCACCAGCATATCGCTTTTATTTTATTTTTTCCATTTGTATATGAAATTGTTATTATTATTATTCTTGTTCTTATAAATCTTCGGTTGTGTGTGTTGAGCCACGCGCGCAATAATATACTCGACACTACATCAGCTAAGTTCCAAAGAAATATATATTATTTTTACAATATTTCAATAAATGAAATTTATTATTTTTTATTTATCTTTTTCTTATAAATTGTATGTATTTTATTTTTACTTGTTTTCGGTTATTGTACCTTTACCATAACGATATGTTATGCATAAGATTAATACATATTATAAGTGTAGAGAAACATACCTGAGACATACAAGCAGACCAATGAAGGTTTCTGTCTTAAGTGTTTTGTCAGACGCCGCACGATCGAACGAACGAACCAATGTGAGGAAATGTGTGCGGAAATTTTGCCTTAAAATACAGATTGCGTGAATAGTTTCTAGCCGTACAAATAGCAGACATTAATACTGGCAAATGAATAAGTGTATTGGAATATTTCATCTTCTGTCATATGAATGCCTGGATAATTTCAATTCGATCTGTCAATTCATTTTTTGTTTACAATCCATTGGAAGTTGACGTGTCAGTGATTTTTTTTAACATGGAAAAATTAAAAAATTGATCGGTCATTGAATATTTATTTAAAAATAGGTTTTGCCGAACTAGAAATTTATAAGGATATGATAAATGTGTTGGTGTTGAAAGTGCTCCATCATATAAATGCAACAGTAACAAATTGTGTTGCTGATTTTAAACGTGGTCGTACAAACCTTGAAGATGAACCACGCACGTGAGGAAAGTCCAAAAACTGCATCAACATCAGAAAATTTTAAAAAATACGTGAAATTTTTGGTGACAATTCAAGTTTGACTATACACGTGAAATTGCTGATACTATAGACATCTCAGATGAACGAGTACGTCATATGTTACATGAAGAATTACAAATGGAAAAGTTGTTTGGAAAAGTGATGCCGGGGCGGCACACTTTTACAATTCAACAAAAACTCAATCGAAAAGAAATTTGTCAGCGGTATTTGCCGCGTTTTAAGAAGAATAAAATGAATAAGACTTGGATTTACCATCGCATGATCCTATCTTAAAGCATGAACGTTTACAATGGACTAAAGCTAAATATTCGGCTCCAAAGCAGACAATAAGCATAAACGAACGGCAAAAATGGTTATGGCATCAGTTTTCTTCAGAAAGGTAAAACAATAAACTCAGAATATTATTGGTAACATTTTGGATCAATTGGACGCAAAAATTCGTAAGCAAAGACCCGGTTTGCAACACAAAAAAGTCATCTACATTCATCTAGGCAATGCATCCGGTTCACAAAAGTGTTTTGAACATTTGTTTAATATATACAATAACAATAATTTCTGAAAATTAATAGGACATACGTTGAAATACAACTTTTCCCTACTCAACAGTTCCACAAACGACAGTTTGTCCATTTTGTAATGTATACGGCATAGTGTAACGTGTTGCCTAACCAAAAAAAAACAAGAAGTTACGTTACAATTCGATCGACATCTGCGCCAGAGAATCTGAACTGAAAAATAACTATTCCGAATATTTGACAATGAAATAATTATAGGTGTCATCAAATGCGGTCCGGTAAGCGTTACATTAAGCTAAGGACATATTACAAAAATGAACGATTACAGATTAGTAAAGCAAATGGACGGCAAAAAACGAGGATGACAATGACAAGGAAAAAGTGGATGGATGCAGGCGCCGCAGCGAAGAACATAAATAAGATACTGGATCACGGCAGCATTTAATAACTGTTTGGGTGTCATGTGGAGCAATATTATGGCACAAGGCTATAGATAGCTAGATGCAGTAAAGTGTGATTTAAAGATCCTTAAAATTCGGGATTGGAAGACAGAAAAGCGTGTTGGAGAAGGCTAAAACCGTATGTAAGTAAGTAAGTAAATAAGTAAGTAAGTAAGTAAGAAAGTAAGTAAGTAAGTAAGTAAGTAAGTAAGTAAGTAAGTAAGTAAGTAAGTAAGTAAGTAAGTAAGTAAGTAAGTAAGTAAGTAAGTAAGTAAGTAAGTAAGTAAGTAAGTAAGTAAGTAAGTAAGTAAGTAAGAAACGAAAATACAACACAAAATTAAGTTACAGCCGGTTTTTATGTGCCTTGGTTGAAAAATGAATATAAAAACAAAGAACCAACATTAAATTTTGTTTTAAAATTGGTAAAAATGTGCAACTCGCCTTACTCTACTTATGATTTGTTTAAAATCGCACTGATGGTGATAATTGTATGTTAAAAACAAAAGATTTTAACAGTCATAAATGATTCACAGGCGGCAGAGAAGCAACAAAAGTGATGATAAACGTCCACGCGTCGATCATCTGAAGAAAATATTGAAAAAGTGTGTGAATTCGGGAAAATTTCCAATAAATTTTCAGCAAGATTCATACGGAAATGGAGTTTGGAATGCCGAAAACAATAATTCATCGAATTTTAACCCGATCTACTGGTGAATTCAAAATTTGTTCCACTTCAATTCAAATGATCATGATCACCGAATTGAATTAATAATAACATTTTTTGTGGCCTGATATGATATTCACTTAATTTAAATCCCTGCAACTAATTTCCCTAATCCCTAAACTTAATGTGTTGTGGCTATGAAAGGAAACCACTTTGCATCAGTTGAAGGCGCCAGAAAGTGAGGCAACGTTCTTCGCAGAAACATAAACCGTTAATTTGATTGACACTTGTTAAAAACGTGTAAATCGATGCGTATTTCATTTGATGGCCATTATTTTGAATATATAATTATATCCAAAAGCGAGCCTATTCAATAATTATGAATAATCGAATCGAGTGTCTGCAATTTAACTATAAAATATTTGAATTTTCACAATAAATAATTAACATTTTTTATTTCTTAAACATTCTCAATTATCGTATTGTAACTATCAAATTTTACATTTTTTAACATTACAATTTACATTTGTATTTTATAATTTAAAACATATGTTTTAATCGATTTTGTGACACATATTCACAACTTGTATTGTGTATGTGGCTGCTGCATAAGTTAGTGAGTCGCATTCGTTAGTCGTTTCAAATATAAATAATATATATAATTTACAACAATTTGTAAATATATGCAAAAATAATAAATCTATTAACAATTTTTTAATCAATTTTATTCCACATAAAAACAACGAATGCAGTTTTTTATTTTATTTAGTTTTTCTTTTATGTAATATTAATTTGCAAGTACTCGCGTATGTTAAATTGTAATATTCTTCAAATTTATTATTTGCATATATTTGTAATATTTAGTGAAACAACTTTTTCCTTTTTACTGCAAATGTTTTTAATACTTGTATTTGAATGTAATAAGTAAACTGTATATTACCATTACAAATTCACAATAGATATAGATATATTATAGACAGACAGAGCTATAGGCAAAACAAATGCATTTGTGTATAGGTAAATTTGCCAAGTACGTGTAGTAGTTGATATGACTTGGTTAATGTTAATGATGAATTTTTACTAAAAGTTTACATATAACTTTTAATTGCATAACATTAATTACTCTATTTTCTTGTATGGTTCGGTTCATTGGTACACTTGTACGGTACGATGTTGACGACGACGACGATGACGATGGCAACACAGATGACCGCATGCACACATAATTGATTAACGTATGCAATTCTGATAGTAGACTATTTGTTGTTATAGTTGGCCATACAATTTTACTTTTATTATTTATTTATGTACATTTTTTTTTTATACTGGCACTAATTAATTACAAAAACAAATCACATTTTTTTTTGAATGGATAAAAAAAATGTAAATAATAGGTATAGTAATATGATTTGATCGTTTTATTACTTATTACCATCGTTCAGTATGCCCAATTTTTTGGCCAATTTATATAAATACCATCAAAATAAAATTTCTCATCTTTTGATGCGAGCCAATTTTGAACGTCTTCATAATTGTCGAGTCCATGTGCCATCGATCTGAATAAGTGATAATTTGCAATGGAGCAACATTTTGTGAATAGGGCGGGTGTGGTAACACAACCCATCCGATTGTTTTCAATGTTACTTCTACCAGTGCTTTGTGACATCAGGACAAGCATTGTCGTGCAAAAGAATCACTTTTCCAGGTCAGGTTGTTTTTATTTTCTTCTCAATGGTCGATTCAATTCAATCAATTGTTGTTTGTGGCGCTCACCAGTAATATAATTTGACCAGGTTTCAACAATTCATAATATACCACAGAATACATATAGTAAAACCTTCTTTCCATTGCTATTGCGTTTTGGCGTCAATTTTACTGGTTGACCTGGATCTGATCCAATGTTTAGTTCGTTTAGAATTATCAAAATAAATCCATCGACCAGTGACACAATACGACACAAAAACGATTTCTTTAGCTGTCTTCCAATCAAAATTTCACAAGTGGTTTTACATTTTTCTTTGCTTCTTTCAGTCGCAATTCATATAGAATCCATTTTCCTTCCGTTTGCATCTTACCCATTTACAGTGTTCAGGCGATTAGAAATGGTTTTTTGACTAGCATTTAATGAATGTGCCAGCTCTGTTGTTGCGATTGTGTACACCGTCTTCATCCATAATAATGCTTGTAAATTCAATATCTTCAAAAATTTTGAGTGGTTTTCCACGTTCTTTACCATTCAAATCACCACATTACGAATCGGAGAAACCACTTTCTGCAACGACTTTCATGTACAGCATGTTCACCATAAGCTTAGACAAGAATTTTATGACTTTTCGGCAACAGTTTTCTTCCAATGAAATGAAATGACAACAAACCTCCCCGCAAACCAGATTCTTCTTTCTGATACAAAAAACACGACATTTTCAACAAAACGAAAAAAATAAAGTTGTTTACACTTTTAGCTCGTAACACAAACGGAATGACAAAAGATATAAAGTGAATACATTCACAAAAAAATCGCCATCGGTTTTAGGCACTTACCGCGATTAATCTGTTAGCGCTCAAAACATATTATTACACCTATTTGAATAATAATAGATATACAAAATATGCAATGATGCGCCGATATAGGGTAAAGTGTATGTATTTTGGAACTCTTTATGGATCACGGACACAACGACGGACACTCAGGCCTACATCATAACCATATGATTAATTGGGCTGCAACACAGCAACGCCATCGATCCGAGAGTGGTGTCAAAAAAACAGTTTAACACATTAATTCTCTCAAAACAATAGTTTTATGCTTTCATATTGGAATGCTATTTGCTGGCAGCTAGGAATAAAATTAATATTAGCCTCTGCAAAGTTGAAATTGAAATTGAAACAGTGGTTAAATTATATTTATACACACAATACTGTGCAAAAACAAACAACGTGAAACTTCACACATAGTTGCATGGTCTGGCAAAACACCAACGAAAATAATGCTGTGTGTTTGATGGGATTGGAATTATTCATTAAATGATCTGTTACCATATGGCCAAACGATTGATACTATAATCTCTAGTGTTAGCAATTAATGAGATTGAAGAAAGTGATTCTAAAAAAAACGATCACAATATTGAGTGTAACATTAAGAGCATTGTGTTTCATCATGACAAAGCCAGACCACATACACATCTTTTAGCTAATACAGTAAAAATTTAAAGAAATTGGCTGAAAAATTTTAATGTATCCACCATATAGTGGACAAACCTTACTCACAACTTCAAAAATAACTATTTGTTTCCTGTCTTTGAAGAATTCACTTAATTTTCTCATTATTTTTTCGATCCGATATTTTTTAGGCCTATCGTGAAAATAACTCTGCGGTAAAAATTAACAAAACGCTTTATTTTCATGTCGCAAGCTGTTGATTTTTGATAATTTCCAACTCTCCAAGTATTATTATATCTATTGCTGTAGCCGAAAAATGTGCTAAAAGTCGTCGCCGACCTGGTTCACAATACATACATTGACTTACCCTATACGTTTAGATTTACATTTTATGGCGGTACGTAAACGTATATATTTAATCGGTGTTTATAAAAAGTCTCAGTCATCCTAAAACCCAATACATATTATTATTATTATTATTATTATTTTTGTTATACTATGCAATTTATTCGATTAAGTATAGTTGAAATTTGTTTGTGTACACTAATGTTATGGTATAATAAAATATTACAATATCTAATAAATATACTTAAATTGCATGTCAGAGAAATTGACCGACCAAGACTTAATACCTTTACATATTATTTATTATTATGCTAATTTAAATATTATGTAATTTATGTAATTGAAAGTAAAAATTGCAGCATATCCATACAATTCATATGTTGGATAAGGTATGTAATATATGTAATTAAGAGAAAATCTATTAAGATATCATCAACTTTCCATTAATTCAAAATGTAATAGTTATTTTTATTATTAAATTATTAAATTGTAACAAAATTCCACAAAATTACAAATCATAATTCAATTTATTACGTCCACGACACGTAACACATCCACAAAGAAAGTTATTGCCGCGAATTTGGGTGTATTTATATTGACGATCATCTAGAAGAACTACAAATCAAACCAATTTGAAGTGGGTTGGCATATAATAAAGGAAAAGGTCGCATTGATTTTACCGAACAAATGGCTTCATATGAAACAACTCATCGAAAGGATGTGAAATTGTACATTGTAACGTGACATTAAATCATTATTAGATGTAGCAAAAAATACATCGTTCGTGTGTTGCACTTAATTTGTGTTGCTAAACGCTCAGCATCAATTTTCAATATATTTGACCACTTTTATACGAATTTCGCTTTTTTTCTATTATATTTTAACGAAAACATTTAATTCACACTTACAAATGACTGTATTTCACAGGATAAATGTTGAAATATCATTAAATTTTACAAAATCGATTAATAATTCCAAATCATTGATTTTCTGTGGATTTGAGAAAAATCATACGAACACACTGTTTCGACCCAGCCTCATGAAATAACCTAAAGAAATCTATCTATGATAGCGTCCATTTGTGAATGAGTTGTCATAATGAATTTTATAGAAATCATATGAGACACTTTAGCCCGCAACCACTTTAAATAACCCAAATAAGACACAAAATTCAATTGGATAATTGCAAATGATTGATTCTTATGAGGTCTTGGATCCAATCTCATGGAATAACTTAAAAAACAAATAAATACATATTCATGTAACAACTCCGCCAGTAGTTGAACTATACAATGAAATATACATCAATTGGAAAATCTCTGATTTGCTGTGAATTTGATAAAAATAATCACTTCAAATAGCCTAAAAAAAATGCATAAATCGATAGACAAAATTGCAAATGGATGATTTTTTATGAATTTGGGATAACCAAAAACCGCAATGAAACATACATCAATTGGTAGAAAATTGTAAATCTCTGATTTGCTGTGAATTTGATGAAAATCATACTAGGACTTTGACCCAGCCACTTGAAATAACCTAAAAAAAAATACATAATCGAATAGGTAATTGGAAATTTCTGATTTTTCTATGAATTGATTGATTTGACATGAATTCGGCCTCATGGAATAACCAAAAAAAAATACATATTCACATGATAAAAGATCAAATAAAGATATAATTAAAAATAAAGGATTAAAATACATTCAATTAAAATGCTAGACAGGAATATAAACGAGTGAAAATTGTTAAGACAAAGACAGGGCTAGTTCTAATTAACATTATGAACCTTTTGTTACGTTCAAACGAGCATGATCATGAACAAAAACAAAATATCATATTCATAAAATATTTTATAACACATGCGCCGATATATATTACATTGGAATTTACTATTTTGTTTTTTAACATATAACAGTTATTTTTATTTCTTCATTTGGTAAATGTACATTGTTGAGGTAACAAAATTAAACAAAATTAAATAATTTTATATTTTTGTAATATAATATATATTGGCGCATGTGCTATTAAATACTTTATGATATTGTTTTTGTATTTATTCTGTTTTGTATGTAACAGAACGTTCATAATGTCGATTAGTGCTAGTCCTAGTCGTTGTTTTATGTATTTAGTCTTTGTCTTAACAATTTTCTCTGCTGTCCAGCATTTTAATTGAGTGTATTTTAATCATTTATTTTTAATTATATGTTCCATGATCTGTATTTGATCTGTTATCATGTATTTTTTTTTTTTTTGTGGTTATTCCATGAAGTTTTTGGGTAAAACTCCAAAAATATAAAATAATCATTTGCAATTATCTGTTGAGTTAAAGGTTTTTGTTTTAGAGCTGGATTGAAGGCATCATAAGATTTTTATCAAATTCATGGCAAAACAATCTGATGCATTGATGTTTGTATTTTTTTTTTAGGTTATTTCAAGTGGTTGGTTTAAAGGCCACGTACGATATTTATTAAATTCATGGCAAATCATTCATTTGTAATTATCTATCGAGTTATGTATTTTGTATTTAAGTTTATTTAAAGTGACTGGATCGAGGCCTCATATGATTTTTCGTAAGAGGACCTTCCTATCAGCCGCAAGGAATAACCTGGAATAATACATATTTCAATTTATAATTGCAAATGATTGATTTGCGATGAATTTGATAAAAATATGATGAGGCCTTCAACGCCGATCTTTAAAATAACTTTAAAAATATACATACTCAAGTAACAGCTACGCGAGTCGTGGACGAGTTGCTGCAATGAAATATGAATCAATTGATACATAATTGCGCAAATATTGAATTTGCTGTGAATTTGATAAAAATTATATTAGACCTTTGGCACAGCCACTTTAAAGAACCTTAAAAAAAATTACATAACTCAATAGATAGATTGCAAATGATTGATTTGCCATCAGTTTGATAAAAATCTTATGAAGCCTTCGATCCAGCCAAATGAAAGAAGCTTAAAAATACATATTCATATGACTTGGATTGTTATAATTAAAATTTTTAATAGATAATAAAGTGTTAGCAACTTGGTGGGACGCGTGACTTAAGGTTATCTTAAAATCTACGGACGATTATCATTCCACACATCTACAAATGCATTGGTTTCATTTTATTGAAACGATGTTTTTAACATTGATTTAATTTTATTCACTTTCAACAACATCGTTGACCAACAGATTCTCCTCACCATTAACTATTATGGTATTATTATTATTACCATTATTATTGCTACAATGAAAAACGTACATGATCGTAATATTAATATTGAGCAATTAATATATTATAAACATAGCGAATATGAGGTAAAAACAACAACAATATCAAAAATTAAATAAATAAAATCGTCTCGATTAGTTTAGCCATTACATTTAACTATAACTATAATATAGCAAAAACATTGATAAATATGCAACTGTAATTATAAATAATATTATGTTATTTTAATACCTAATTGTATGAGATCATTAATCAAGCTATTTGAAAAATCTATCTTATAGTAAATTTCCACCTATAAAGTATATCCATTCTCGGAGCCCCGGCATCATTTATTTATGAATTGTGAATGGAATGGCGAATAGTATTTTATTATTATAATTTAAGAATGTATCTAATCTAATATATGTTATATGTGAAATGAATTCAATCTTCAGAGTGTTAATAGTAAATATAAAGAAATAAGTATATACTTTTAAAATGTTATTATAAAAATATTAATTCTACTATTTATGTGTCAGCTTCAATATATTGTAAGTATGTAAATTATATAGCTATATAAAAAGAGATATTACAATCTACATACACCGGCTGCCCCATAATAAACTGGAATTGGTTAAAGAAATAATACAGAAACCATTTAATTTATTCAAAATAATTGCCATAAATACGCATCAACGTGTTGCGCACGTTCAACCGATGGTCGTCGCCTTTTGAATACCTTCAACTGATACAAAACTGTGTTTACCTTTTATAGCCAAATGAAGTTTTGGGATTGGAAAATATATAGGAGATAAATCTGGCGAATACGGTGAATGTTGAAGCAAAAAAATGTGATTTTTGGTAAAAAAAATCAGTGAGTATTGTTGAACGATGTGCTGGTCCATTATCATACAGTAACCTCCAACTGCCTGGTTCTCCTCGATGTTCAGGACGAAAGACAACAAAAACGACCAAACACTTTAATGCGCCAAGGTAATACTTAGCATTAACTGTTGAATCAGTTAGAAGAATCTCTTGATTTTTGATTTCTCTAAGCGAGTATTTTTTGGATTTCCTTCATCTGGTGAATAGCACTTTGACTTTTGGTTTCTTACTTCATATGACATCACTTTTCATATTAAAAGCACCACATATGTGTCATCATCGCGTAGTAACAATCGATTCCAAGAAGATTATGATTCAATGATGTCTTTGTAATGCTAAATCCGGTACAATTTTTGATGATCACGGTGGAACAAACTTCGAATTCAGCTTCCCCGTAAAACCAATCAATCAATTTTCCGTTAAAATACGATAAATTGTTGT
Organism: Bibio marci; assembly: GCA_910594885.2. Lineage (NCBI taxonomy): Eukaryota > Metazoa > Arthropoda > Insecta > Diptera > Bibionidae > Bibio > Bibio marci. The sequence goes on along the minus strand of OU343116.1, from coordinate 13,009,156 downwards.
TTTTGTTATACCTAGTTTTTCAATGTTTTCTTCAATAACTACTTCACACATGATCGACCTGCATCAACATTTTACATCACCTCTACACCATCATCAAATCGCTCAAAAATTTGTCTATTGGGATATAATACAATTATCGAACCATAATCGATTTTAATGCATTTGAAGAATTTCTGTAGCCGTTTTTACCATTCTTACAACAAAATGCACAAAAAACCAATTGTAACTCGATGTTTTGTATTTTCATTTCTACCGTCACGACATTTTGACATTTTTTTGATAAACACAAAACAAAATGGCGCTACGTGTTCTATGGTTTACGCAGCCATTTTGCATTATTTTTATGGGACAGCGGTTGTATATGATAATGTTCGTATGAACGTACGTTCTTATATTGTTAATATCATACAAATTTATACATAATAATATGTCATTTTTTCACATTATTACGTCTAGCATTTTATGGTGTTCCTAGTTAGAGTCTGTATAAACGCGAGTAAATATAACATACACAACTATATTTATTTGTATAATAATTGCCTATAGTTTGTAGTTTGTTCGTATATATAGTTATTTTTATCATAAAATTATAGGTCTGTGTTACTTTATGTTAGGTGTATAAGTAAAAACGTAGCGTTTTTTATATCTTTTCTCCCATCTATCGAATTATTAAATTACGAAATTTAGTAAACCTATATCGAAAGTTGATGAAACATCAACAGATATAATCTCCGCTGGTCAAAGTAAATTCGAATTTAGCATTGATTGACAATTACTTAAATTTTGCTTTGAAATGTGTCGTTCTTAAAAATATGATACAGCCAGAACGATACCTTGTGTCGTGACTGAAACCTGGCAGAAGAATTTATTTGTATGTTTTCCATTACAACCAACAGTTCCAACAGTGCTATGTTTCCACTTATGCACCTTAGATACATTTATGTATTATATGCACTTATTCGTTACATGTGTGTTAAGAAAGTACAATTGCCCATCGCGCAAGATGAATTACGCTGGAGGCAAATATGTGAATAAATGTTCAATTTAATATAAATGATGTGTTTTTTTTTAGTTTTTCCATCAATATTTTATTTTATAACAAATTATTAAAAAATATGGTATTTTATATAATTATACGAGTGTTGAATAAAAAGGTTGTAAAGCCATTGGTTTTATTTAGAGTTCGCACACTCGCCTCAAGCCCCAAAGACTTGGGAAATGCGATTGATTATTCGTATTTTATATGTGCGAATTGTTTTGTATATAGTTGCAGAAGCTGTCAATCATTCGGCACTCTCTATTCTATTATTTGGTATATTTTTGCATGTCCGGCTACGCTCTGGACACCGTATAGGTCTATAGATCACCACCATCCTGTGGAAGACATTCGCCTTTCAAAGAACAAGACGAGCGTATCAAACTATGTACTAAAACTTTGTGAATTCAATGAAATTAAATGAATTTTTCTATTTTAATTATATGAAATTGTTGCTAAACTAAAATGGAATGCCCCACATTTGATGCCTGGCTAGGATTTTTATTAAATTTACATCAAATCAATCATTTGCAATTATCTATCGATTGGATGGATATTTCATTTTGACAACTCGTATTGAAATTAAAATATGCGATTGTTATTTGTAAATTAAGTCAAAATTAAAATCACCGAATAAGTTTTCATGGATTCATCAAAGCAGTTTTGTGTGTTAATTCTAGATTCTGGATTCTGAAATGAAATGGTGGATCCATGTTTCGCATCCATTGTGATGTTGCTAAGCAAAAACTCATATTTATTCTGCTAAAACATTTCCGAACAGCGTTCTGAATCATCAATTCGTTGTTTGTCATAAAAAAAAAAGCGGCACCCATTTGAAAACTTTTTCATACCCAATTGTTTGTGTATAATACTGAAAACACTACCTTCTGTTATATGTAGGGCGTCAGCTATATGTTGTAACTTCACTTTATAATTACCCATAATGATTTTCAGGATTAACAGCCTCAATTGGACGTCCTGGAACATTCAGTAACATCGGTGTATCGCTATGACCACGTTTAAAATCAGCAAACCAATGTTGTTGATGAAGCAGATTCCGAGTAACACTTTTAAAGAAGCCATTGCCACTGCTTGAACGGTATTTTTAGTCCCATTAAAAAACAAATGACAAATCAACACACACAAAACTGCTTTGAATCCATTTTTTTATGAAAATAACAAAGTGTCCAAATTAATCCACTGTGTAACTTCTGTAACTTATGATCGCATTGTTATGTAATTTTGACATATATTTTCGTTGAAGGTTGCCACTATTGAAATAGCATATCGTTAAAGGCGAAGTTAATCCCGGAACTTATTGATCCATGTGTTACATAAACATATATGAATTATTCAGCGTAAATAATGTATGAGTTTAATAATATAAAAGAAATCTAAATAAATTGAATATAGAAAATTTTAAAATATAACAAATTTCATAAGCCTTACGTTAATAATTATAGTAATAATCACAAATAATGAGTGACAATAACAGATATTATTTTAAATTATAGTTAATATCCATACTAAATATTAGTATACGTAAACATATTTAATAATACACAATCAGATTTATTATAATATCTTTATAATACGCATAGATTGCAGTAGATTTAGGTAGTAGTTAGCTCAGCAAACACCATTTATTCAGATACGCTAAGACAAGACGAATACGAATAACTAAATTATACCCTTTTATCTTAACAAATTGATCAACAAGAATTGAATGGATCACAAATGTATAATCTGATTTCGGGTTCATGTGTGCGGTGCCGCAAATTAGATTGCAGCAAGACGCAAAGATCGGCGATGGGGAATGCTTTTCATTGGTTAATTTTGTTAACATATTGTTAACCTTATTTGATTTCGACACTAAAATGTTAAGCTTTTGGTAACAAATTTATCGATTATTAATTGCGAAATAATAGTTCGTGGCCTCTATCGAACGGACAGAAGATGAATTGAACTAACAATACCTTCAAATTGAATGGCTTTCGTCCGATAATCATTGTAAAACCTCATCGAATCACTTTGAAGAACTTAGATTAATTATAATTCTTTATAATCCAATCCACCGATCGATCGCGCATATATGTAATAAGCTTCAGTTTTCTGAATTACCCTTTAATTTGTATTTATTTTCTTTTAGTATTAATGATTACGATGGTTGCGTTGTCGAACACAATTTAAAAATTGTAATAATAAAATAATTGAGTATATTTTATATTATTATTATGGAGGTGTTTACCTTGAAAATCGTGTTTAATATAACTGCGTTGTCCATCTTTCAAAATAATTATAAATAGGATGTCCTCGCGAAGGACGTATCCCGTTTTCGTTTTAAGCGTTGATGGTTGCATCGATCGGAAGAAGAGTAGGAGTCTGATGGAATAATTAGGATATGATTTCACAATCAAATGTTTCAAACGTAGCGTTGATCGATTTTGTAACTTTCAATTTTTATAATTGTTACATACTACCGAATGATCCTTTCATGTCTTTTAACATATTATGAACGTTTATCCTTTAATGCCAACTTTAAATAAGCGATAATTGTTGTTTTGTAATGATCATATGTCTATAAAAAAATCTTACTCTCTATGATTATTTCGTTATGGTTAAGTATCAATTTTTTAAAACTACCGTCACAAAATCAAACAATCAAATAAAAAGATAGATATGCGTAAATTGTAAAAAAGAAATGAATGGCAGACTTCATGGCGGACACCCAATTTGCTATTTAATATGCAAATAAATATTGCACATACACGTTGATGTATTTATATTCATATCATTAAAATATTATTGAACATATATTATTTATGAAAACAAAAAAGGTAGCCTATAATAAGCTTTGTGCACGGTAGTGCATTACTTAATATATTACATTACTAATCGTATCTTTGTCATCTTGATCAATAGATCAATTATGCATAAATTATGCATGTGCAATGTAACGATGTGTGTGTGTGTGTGAGTGTATGTGGAATTGTATGTTTTGGTATTTATAAATATAAACAAGTCTAATTATTATGTAAAAGAATATATTATTTACAATGTGAAATTGATAGTTTAAGTGCTTTTTTTTTATTTAATATGTGGAATTTGACTTATTAAATTGATATGTGTTAAAAATGATGAGAAGAATAACAATAATTTGGATTAAAAAAATACATATTTACTGCAATATCGATCAATACACTAAAATCGACTTTGAATTTAATCAATTTACCGTCGCGATTCTTGTTTAATTGCAACAAATTTTAGTTTTTAAAAACATTGACTTTAAGTCAGCAGTTCAACGGAGTTCAGAAGATCTGTTTCAGTATTTGTACTTTATGGTCGCCGCATTGTTTGTGTCGACGAAGCAAATAAATAAACGGTAAAATCGAGATCCTCAAGTCGATACGAAGAATACACACAATATTGAGGTAAAGTATATACCATCGCATATTAATCCATGAGAATGGTGTTCCATGTTTACCCAATCCGCCGTCAACAGCATTCGCCTTAAAGTTCTTTAATCCTATTTTATAATTTAATGGCGTACCTGATTAATTCATTATTTCTTCTGAAAAATTCTATCTGGCTTTATGATGGTGCACCGAGAGAGGAGCATATAATATCTTGTTTAGCTTGTACAAATCTCAATTTTCGTATATTTTTCCAAACTTTTAAAATGTTTTCGTAGTTCCACACCGGCTATATTATTGCGATCAATTTTCGTAGGATCTTTTATTGGTCACATCTAAATGTTGTGCTGCCTAATACAATTTCTCTGGTTCAATGTTGACATATACAAATGTGCAATACATGTAACAAAATTGGTTATGCTTTGAATGATATCGATCGAAGGATCCGTGATAAATTTAGTGTGTTTCCAAAAAGGCCATAGTCTATATCTATACAATTCAAATATTGGGTTTAAGAAATATTTAAGAAACTTGGTACAGTAGTGAAGCGTTTTCGGTTATTGGTAAAAGATGATAACAAAGAGGTTGCTGCACGGAAATTATTGTTGGTAATGCGACACAAAATGTTGCCGATTTACATCCACCACCACAATATCAATGTTTATTTGCAACAAGTCGCATGTGAAATCATCGATTAGTTGCGTTGCACATGTTAATGGTCGCGCATTATAATCGGCAAGAAATTATAAGACATCAAGTGAATGCAATTAATTTAAATATTTCAGACCTATTTCATTGCCATAACCGAGTCAAACAATTCACCAATCAGGAATAAAAATATTATTATAATGATTATTTTCAAATATATTCATTTAAAAAGTATTAAAATAAATACGAGACGTTGCTGTAAAATAACAAGATTAATGCTTCTACAGAAGAACTATGGATGTGCCAAAGATCTACGATGGACAGCTATGTAGTGTGAAGCTTTCTCTTACGATTACCGCCACTCCTGTATCTGAAGTCATATTAGTCTGGCCGCGTGACCTTCGTTTCTATAACATCTGTTCTTTTGAAGAAGAAAAAAACGGCAACTACCGAACTTTTATTACAGGCAGTATATGTGTGTGGCTAAAATTCTCACAACAAAACGTTTCCTGGCCAAGTATAACAATCCTGTGTTAGATCAATCTACTGTTTGATATGATACAATGTGACTTTTATCTGTTCCGCACAATGTTAAATCTACATTAAAAGGAACAATATTTTCAGATCGTTTAAGCTATGAAAGGAAAAAAGTGACACAAGTGTCATGAATCAGCTCACAGATAACAAGATTAAAATAAAACGTTTAACATTATTAGTCTTACCATTTAATATAATCACATCTCGACACACTGTGTAAAATTTTTGTGTTTAACGTTATACCCAGTGCACCGCACACCACCACCGATCACCGAGTGTCTATTACTTAATTTAAATTTTAAAAAATCATGCTATAATTTACAAATAGAAAATACAATGCTGGATATTTAAACAAATATAATAAATATACATTCACTGACATATTTCAACGATGCCCGTGTATCAGGTCATTGAATCAAATTTATGATACATAGAACGCAACGATCTTCTTGACATATTATTTATCTGATTAAAATGATTTTTAAAAAACTATTAAATCCTATATTTAACATCATCGCGCACATACATTCCGATTGTACGCACATTTACCATACAAATAGAGATATATTAAGTACACGTATATAGGTATGATTAAGTTACCAATAAACATAATTTATAGATTAAAGTTCCGCGTGTACGTAGAAAAAAAACAAAAATCTCAATTAATTTTCATAATGACAAGAAAATTTTAATTTCGTATTCAAATGAAAAAGAAGCGCAGCAAAGAAGTGGAAGAATAAGAAGAAGAAGACGAAGACGTTGTATTTTTTTATTTTATACAAATTATTAATTTTTTTAATACTTTATTTTAATTTCATCTTTAATCATCGCATATAATATTCTATAATTTATACCGCTTCATTCATACCCACAACAATCATGTACGGAGTATATGGGGAGAATGCGTACGTAAATTCAATTGTAATCGCACAACTCAAATTTATATTGTCTTCCTATCTCCATACTAACATTATATTATAGTACATGTAGTTAGTGCCTTTAAATACATGCACACACATGCTTACAGTAAATATTTTTAAGCATTTCAAACAAGAAGAAAAAAAGCCGCCTCACCTGTTCATCATTTGTCAAATTGATAATTTCAATCCCGGCACAGCACACATGAAAAAGAGTTCTTATATTTGTGTGTATAAAATATAATGTATAAAATTACACTTTGATCAAAAATAATCGAAAAAAACAGCCGACTAACTATTTCAAAGTTTTATTTTCACCTTCATAACCTTGTGTGCTCTTTGGCTGAACCAAATATATGTTTACGAATAATTACGATGCTCACTTACTGCCCGCTCCAATGTAATATTAAAAATTAGTATCGATAATGCCAACACTTTTTGTGCCATGGAGACTGATAATGCAATTCTGACACTCGTCATTATTCCAAACACGAATCCAATTAGATGGTGTAGTTGATACCATCATAATGCATTTCGACCATGTTCAAAGAATTCTTCGGCGGTAAATTATATTTTTTTAATAATGACTATCCGCAAAATGTGAAGAAAATCCCATGTGAAGAAAAGACGATGAAAAACAAAAGGTGCCCATAACTGATTCAAACATAATTTGTATGGGGAATATTTTCAACAGAAGCTTAACCAACATAAAGACGGATTCATTTGATAGATAATTTAAAATGATAACCATCTGCAAATTATGAAGAATATCCCATGGGGAGAAATGGTCAGTCTCCATGAAAAACAAAATGTTCTTCAAATTGAAACACACTATGTTTTGTATGGGAAATTTTATCCCCAGATATGTAGCCAAGATGAGTATAACATCATTCGATTGATAATTCAAAATGATGAGTATTTGCAGAATTTGAAAAAAATCCCATGTGAAGAAAAGACCATCTTGCATGAGAAACAAAAGGTGCCCAAAACTGATTCAAACATTGTTTGTATAGGGAATATTTTCAACAGAAGCTTAACCAAGATGAAGACGGCATCATTTGATAGATAATTTAATATAATTACCATCTGCAAAATTTGATGAAAATCCCATGGGGGTAAAAGGGTCTGCCTCGATGAAAAACAAAATGTTCTTAAAATTGAAACACACTATGTTTTGTATCGGAAATGTTATCCCCAGATATTTAGCCAAGATGAGTATAACATCATTCGATTGATAATTCAAAATGATGACTATCTGCAAAATTTGAAGAAAATCCCATGGGGAGAAAAGACCATAGTGCATGAAAAACAAAAGGTGCCCAAAACTGATTCAAACATTATTTGTATGAGGAATATTTTCAATAGAAGCATAACCAAGATGAAGACGGCATCATTTGATAGATAATTTAAAACGATTACCATCTGCAAACTTTGAAAAAAATTCCACGGAGAGATAAGATAAGTAAAACAAAAGGTGCCCATAACTGCATTCAATTCACATTTTGTACGAGATGACGATTTGTAAAATTGAATGAATTGATTGAATCGAAATCTGTAATGGGAATATGCCATGACGTACGAGGAGCATATATTTGGTGCCGTCAAAGAACAGAATGGTTGGAGGCGAAGATACAATTTTGAATTAGACAAGTTGTACGGTCAACCCCAAATATTGTCAAAACAATCAAAATCAATAGATAGAGATGGCTGTTGGACACGTAGTACGCATGGAGGAGGAGCGTGTGCCGAAAAAACTGTTAAATAGTAAACCAGAGGGTAGAAGGAGAGCCGGAAGACCTAAGACGAGATAGCTAGACGCAGTAAACAGTAATATAAAGATCCTTAAAATTCGGGATTGGAAGACATTGACTGCGGATAGGTCAGGTTGAAAAAGCGTGTTGGAGAAGGCTAAAACCGCACCCGGGTTGTAACGCCATGGAGTAAGTAGTAAGTAAGTAAGTACGAGGAGCAATATGACAAATAGTAAAATATCAAGGCCAGGGAATTCCGACACGAACATACACATTTTCACTAATCCCAATTATTTTTGATCACAGTATTAGCATTTGATATTATTAGTGCCATCAGATCACTTGTATGTTTGTAACATGCAACAATAATAATAATAATAATAATAATAATACATTTCTTTACATCAAATCTAGACAACGTCTTCTTTATTTGTCCTATTCTTTATCTTTATTACAATTTACCATTATTACTATTATTTTATATCTTTGCTTCAAAAAAAAAACCACATCAACTACAGCCAACCAGCCAGCAAGCCATAGGTTTAACACAAACATAAATAACAAACCAAAAATTGTTCATGTGACAGACAACTGTATGAAGAAAAAAAAATTTTAAAAAATACCTCAACAATAACAACAACAACAACAACAACCACAACCACAACACAACAAATAAATTTTATATAAATAATTCATTAGAGACTGAAAACATTGAACAATGGATATTTTAAATTGAATATAATTTAATCGCAGTAATAATAAGCGGGACATTAATTTGTTGTAAATGGAGTTGTAAATTTAACATAAATTATTGGATTATACAATAAATAAATAAATACTTACCTGTTTCATAAATTGAATTCTATTCTTAAAGATTTAATGATATTTCTTGTCATTTCTATGTTTTTGTCTTTATACAATAATATTTCCACAGCCATTAAAATAATAAATGTGTGTGCACCATGCCACAGATATGTCTAATAAAATATCAAATTGATAATAATATTTAATAATATTCAGATAATTGGATATTTCCTTATTAATAATAATTGTGTTCAATGTTTTTTGATATGTGAAATTTTTCGTGGGAGAATTTTTTTAAAATATTATATATTTTTTATGCAGAGACAAATTACACCTTCTAAAAATTATAAAATTATATAATGGAATGGAATAAGAAAATTGTAATAAATATTATGTCAATGTGAACACGACGAACCCATGTTTCGAATAATTTATTCCATTCATTCAAAACGTATAATTTTATCGTTAATATAAAATAGAGGAGGAAATAAATTGAAGAAAATGTTTATAGCCTTTGTATGCAAATTAATTTTTGTATATGATATGCCAATAATGAATGATAACAAAGTGGAATATGATTTCCGTGACAATGACAACGAAATGAACAATTTATTTCTATTATAAATTCATATAGCCGTTCTAAGTTCCATAGAATTTTGTGTAGTTGCAGAAAAATATAACGCTTTTCAGTTTTTGCCACATCAATGCGGCGAGATTATTGAATGAACATCAATTTTGTTTAAATGCGTGCCATTCGATTCTATATCTTATGACCACACGCGATGTACTATTATTATTATCTATCTTATAAAATACCGAAATGGCTATGTAAACTGTAAAACACGGAGCACCATTTCATCGTTCGTTTGTGATAATGTTCTGAGAATGTCATTGCGTTCGCAGTAGAAACGAAAATGCAACACAACAATAAAGTAACAGCTGTTTTTTTTTTTATTTTGGGAGTCGATCGGTGGAAGTAGATTGTGGAAGAAATATTAAATTCATGCATTGAAGGTGCCGCAACAGAGATTATTGTAAGCGGGATGATAGTTAAAACTGAGTGGTTTGATGATTAATGTGAAAATACTGGAAATGGAAAAAATTCACCCTGGCTGAAAATGGTAACGCGGACTACACTAACCACTATTGAAGACTATCGCGCTAAGAGAGATTTCGAGAAGAAAATTGATTCGTAAAAAAAAAAACGAGAACTGAAACAAAGGATTTACGTCGAAATGGACAAGCTGAACAGAAACAATGATAATAGATGATTGTATCGCGATGCCAATCGTATTCGCAACGGATATAATCAACAACCGTTTTTTTTTTTGTGCAAAAACAGAAATGAACAGGTTATGGCAGGTTATGAGGAACGGTGTCTTAAAAGATGGGCCTAGCATTTTTAAAGACCTATTAAATATGAATACAGTGTAAGATTTACAATTTCAAACTGCCCAGCCATTTATAGCTGAAACAACAATACACGCGAATTAAAGAATGTTATTCAAAAGCTCAAGAATAATAAATCACATGGTTCAGATAACTCTTACCAGGTGAACTCTTTAAATATGATGAAAATGCATTATGGTATCAACTGCAGCCGGCTAATTGTAAAAAATTGAAATAATAAATAGGTACCTGATGAATGGAATGATGGTATTATCTGTCAAATGTACAAAAAGGTGACAAATTAATAGATTGTATAACAACTACAGAAGAATAACTTTATTAAAACCCTGCCTATAAGGTATTTGCTAACATACTATACCATAGACTTATTCCATATATGCCTATGAAATTATCGGAGAATACCAGTGTGATTTCTGCGCAGATCGATCTACATTTGATCAAATATTTACTATACGGCAGATCTTGGAACAGTGTAGAGAGTTCAATGTTGATAAACGCACCATTCGTTTGTTGATTTTAAAGCGGTATATGATAGCGTCAATAGGTCAACATTTATGGAAAATTATGAAAGAATTTGGTACGGTCAACCAAATATTGTCAAAACAATCTAAATCAATGGATTAAGATGGCTTGGACACGTTTATTACACGCATGAACGAGGAACGTGTACCAAAAAGACTGTTGAATGGTAGTCCAGGTGGTAGAAGGAAATCCGGATGATCTAGTAGGCTAGATGGCTAGATGCAGTAAACTGTATCTAAATATATATCCGCATTTTCCTTATTTGAAATAGAAGCACTTTTGTTTTTATATAGATTAATATTAAAATAAAATAAAATTTTTAAAATTGAAAATTCGTTAAATTTTAAATAAAATTATTGTAATAGCAAAAAATAAATCTGAATTTATTAATAAAACAAGAATTCAATTCAATTGTTTTTTTTTTGTATCACATGTGTCTCATCAATTTTTTTGACACATTTTTAATTTTCAATTATTGTTCATTTCAAGTTTATGTTTTGCGGGTGTCACATCGTGGTAAAATAAAAACAAAAAAGAAGTGTTATTACATTTTATATTAAATGTGTAAATTTGATAATTAATTATTTTAATTTATAAACATTATATTATTGTTTAATATTGTTTATAGTTTTCTTTTCTATATATAAATAAATAAAGTGATAGTGTGTTGATAGTGTTTAGTTAGTGTTTGTGTGTGTGACTGTTTTGTATTTAAGAAATGTCTATTCAATAAGTGTTAACTTTCCCTATTGTTTGTTAATGAAGTGTAAGTACTCCTCATTTATTTAGAATTTTCTATACATTAAGAACATGTGTGTCGGTTCGGTGTCGTTATTTATGAAATGAAATTCCATATAAACAAATATAAAATAATTAAAACAGAGTGTATGTGCAGAATATCATCATATCATCTGTTACCGGCTCTTCTAATGCGGCTGCAATGACAAAAGTGCGGTTTAGGTGAGTACACTATTTTTATTATTACATTTTAACTACCCCTTATTTTCGTTTTATTCTATTACAAATGATCTGTAATTGTTTATGGAAAATATATTTACCATATTTTACCTATATATTCTATTTGTATAAGATATTTTTATAATACAGAGAAAAAAATATTGACAGTGTTTACTATTTGTTTACATACTCACATTAACGTCACTGCATATGATGCAATAATTATTTATCCAAATCACAAGCTTTTGAGTGGTTTCGATGCGTTCAATGATACGGTCTAGAAAAGATATCTTAATGATGATAAATTGATCAGATGTGTGCAATGATTAATGAAGAAAACATTGAAATAGCACGTGTAGTTTCGTAAAAATTTGCAAGAAATCTTCAATCTGTTTAATAGAAATGGAATTAGATGTATACCTAAAACAACAATTCATTGCATTTTAAATGGAAACTGGTTAGTCTATTGGAAGCTGAATTCGAAGTTTGTTCCACCGTGTCGATTAACAGATGATCAAAAATTTGCGTCGTATTGAGCATTGCAAAGACATCATTGAACTCGTTAACTGCTGCGATAAGACATACGGTTTTTTTCAATATAAACCAAAAACCAAATGTCAAAGTGTTAAATGGTGCGTTCACCAAATGAAGAAAATCCAAAAAATTCAATTTCTTTTTACGATTTCAAAGGAATTATTCATAAATAAAGCTAGTCTCTTCCAACTAATTCAACGCGGTAAATGTTAAATATTTTAGCTTGGTAAATTAAAGCATATTGTTAAGTCAAGAACCAGGCAGTAGGAGGTTACTGTATAATAATGCACCACCACCACAATGCGTTCAACAATAACTACACTGATTTTTAACCAGAAATCTCATATTTTTGCTTCAACATTCACGGTATTCGCCAGATTTATCTGCTATAGTGACTATTTTCTGTATATAACTTCAATTTCTGTTCTGTACTTATCTGCTGGTATTGTTTCGCCAGCATTTAAACATTTATAATAAATTATTCCGGCCATAGACCACCGGCAAACAGTAATAATTACCTTTTTAGGGTGTAGCGTTACTTTTTTGTGTTGTTTTTGGATTTTCATCTGCATCTAACCATTGCACTGCACGACGCCTATTTTCATAAAGAATCCAATTTTCATTATAGCTGATAATTTGTTGTTCAAAAATGATGATATTTCTTAGAAGGAAGCTGCAGATTTCAAAACGATGTTTCTTTTGCGTTTAGGTTCAATTCGTGCGGCGGCCACCATTTATCTAACTTTTTAATTTTGTCAATGGTTGAGAGGTGCGGCGTGATACCTTCTAACTCCTAAATCTTGTGCAACTACTCGAACAGTAGTGCGTGGTTTAGATTCCATAAGCTGCGCTCTCAATGCAGCGTTGACTCTGCGTTCTTCCACGTGCTTAATTTTCAAGACTTTCATCACGGCATCTTAAAATATTTTTCTAAACCAATATTGAACAGGATCCTTGTATTAACAGTGCGTCTTCACCTAATGCAGCCTTTCGAGCAGCTGCTGAACCGCTATGACCACTTTTGAATTCACCGAGAAAAATAATACACGTAAATCGTGAGAATTCATGTTTTGAAATCTGTGTCTGATAAGTTACAATCAAAAATAATGCATAACACTTTTAGTATGTGATAAAAGAAAGAGCACGAATAATATATAAATTTTATTCAATGCATAAATTAAAAAAATCGACATTTCATATGTAACAACGTAATATTTCAGTTGATGTGGAATATTATTTTGAATAAATAAAATGATTTTTATTGAAATTTAATAGTTATTTTTCGAGTTTTTTAATCCATTTCGTTTTATTATGGAACAGAGGGTAACAAAATTAGTTATTTTTGATTGTTGTTACAAAATACAATAACCCGAAAAGACGAATAACAATACAAGTTCGTGAAAAACCCCCCTTTTAGAAAGAATTTATTTTTATATAATACGATTTTAAATTATTATTTTATTATTTATAAACCATACCTTAACATTTATTTATATATTTATAGTTTTTATATATGAATAAATATATACCGCATTGCATACCTACACACACACACACACACACACATTTTAATACGCGCATATTCAAGTTAGAGTATAGTAATGTAATAAAAATAGATTCATATATATCTATTTTTAGAATAAAATAAATGACAAAAATATATTAAAATAATACACTCTCACACACTGTTTATTTATAACACCATTTAATTTTAACCTAAGTTATCCGTCTTGTGCGTATGTGTGTTAAAAAGAATATATAACAAATATTCTTCTATATATAAGAAAATATAATTTCTTTGTATCCGTCTTCTGTTCAATTTACTTTCTGTATATAATGAAATTAATACTATAATGTAGCCCGAGTAGCTCAGTCGGTAGAGCATTGGACTTTTAATCCAAGGGTCCAGGGTTCAAGTCCCTTCTCGGGCGCATAATTTTTTTTTTTTTTTTTTTTTTTCTTCTATTTATATTTTTATTTCTTGTTTTCACTTTTGTTAGAATTAATAATTGTTCAAGAACAGTAATTTGTGTAAGCGGTGTAAGAAGAGAAGTGAAAATGATTATTTGTTTTTAATTAAATTTTAATTTAATTATATTATAATAGAATTTTGTAAACAAAAATAAAATAGTTTCTATAAATAAAATAAAAGATTACGCGTTACAAAAAAAAAAAAAAAAAAAACAAAAGATAACCCAACCAAGTTGATTAATTGTGAGTCATTGTATATTTTTATGGCAATGACATTATGGGAATAAGATTATGTGAAATAAAATTATTGTTTGTTTGGTTTTGAAGTGTTAAATTAAAAATTATGATAAAAATTCGATGGGTATATATTTGTTGCTACCGAAAGCGCTAGCATAGTTCGGATAGTGTCTGCATTGGTTCAGCTAAGACTGACAAATAGGGATAGCCGTGAACAATCTAAGGACTTTGTCGAAGAACATCTAAGGGGTGTACGTCAGTGTTTCGGAAACAGTACCCACACTTAAAACTTAACTAAATGATTCTATGATTAAACAGTGTCATATTATGGGGAGTGTGCAGCACCATCATAACTGCATATTGAGTTTATATCCCTACGAATTTACAGAATATGGGAATAAGTAAACGTTTATTGGAAAAAGAATGATTCAAAATAATTGTCGCAGCTACACAATTTTGCCAAAATAAAAAAACTATTCCTCTTTTGATGAAAACCATTTGGATACCCAAATTTCCAGTTCTTCAGATGTTTTGAAGCGATGCTGTTTTAGTATGTGTCCCATCGATGAAAATAAATGGTAAAATCGGAAGTAACCAAAACTGGTGAATATGGTGGATGGGCTTACAAATCGCAGCCAAGTGATTTGAATGTATTCGCTCAATCCCGGTCTTGTTTTGTGTGACGGCTTGCATTGTCATATGGAACAAAATTGTTTTACCTTATCTTGTGGCACTTTTTGTTGATTTTTCAATCAAAGTATGTTTCAAATTAAGCATTTGTTGTCGATCAGCAAATATTAATAGTTCATAATACGCGGTATACATTTCATGGGTCCCACAAAACACACATAGCATTCTCTTCTTTCCAAATCGATTTGCTTTTGTAGTCGATGTTGGCTGTTGTGGTGGTTGATCTTTGGTGTAATCCATAATTTATTTGCGTTAAAAATTCTCTAGAAGTTAATTTGATCTGCGTACTCTCGAACAATATCTGAGATATATACTTCATAAATGTGGATAATTTACCTGTGTGCAACTGTACAATACTTTTACACTTCATCTTGAAATACTTTTATTAAAATATTGTCTTTTTCAACAAAACTTCTTCGCATCCATTTTTCGTGTGTTGATTTTGAATTCTGAAGTGAAATGTTGGAACCATATTTCATTTGTTGTAGTGATGTTGCAACGCAAAAACTCAATCATATTCCGTTTAAACTTGTTCATGCATCAATTCGTAGTTGTTTTGTTGTTCTGGTGTGAGCAAACGCACCAAAAATAACTTTTTCATACCCAAATGTTTGTGTATAATACTAAAAACACTGCCCATTACATAACTTCAGCGGGTGTTAGCTATGTCTTGTATCTTAACTTTACAATTAACTAAAATGAGTTATTTCGATGTTTTCAGGATTAACCAGTCTCATTTGAATGTGCACAATGTTTAGCATCATCTGTCTGTACGATCGTAAGTTTAAAATCAGCAAACCAACGTCGTTTGAGGGTTGCGATTGAGGGAGCAAAGTCTGCCCTAGTAACAATATGTCTGTACTTTGAAAAATGAGGAAAATTTCCGTGGAAAAAATCCACATATTTTCCATGCCAAAGATATATTGAAATATGTCCAAAGAATGTCCATAGATTGTTCACTTATAATATAATAGTATTTTATTTAGGTCAATGGAAATCTTTGGATTGTTAGAGTAATATATCTGCCGGTATTGTATTCATAATTTATTTCACCAATTATCCAAGACCTTAATCGTTCAAATTTTGTATATTTCGTTTATCTATAGATAAAATCCTCACTCTTTTTAATTCAATTTCATAATTTTTAAAACAACCAGCAACTCAAATCGATGTATATTTCCGAAGAATTTTGTAAGACTTTAAAAAAAATGCACAATCGATGAATTTGTGCCATCGTTCAGCATCTTCATTCCGTGTTCATAGAAAACTTCTGCTCTATCGGCGGTAAAAAACTGAATCAAATCGCGATTTGTCATCATCATCATAAGAATTCATTTATTCTGCTAATACGGACAATTCACATGGATATTAATTGCCAAAATACATAGACAATCTAAAGATATTGTTTATCAAAATCTGTTGATCTGCTCATAAAAAATATGAATATAAATTCTATGGTAATATTCTGTGGAATAATAGCAATGAGAAATACTTCTAAGGAGAATGCGTAGAAATTATCATTGGAAATATACGCGGATAATCTAAGGAAATTTTTTATAAAAATCCATAGACATGGTTGCACTGATCACATAAAAATGCAGCGGACATTCGTAAGAAATCCATTGATATTTCCTCGGATTGAAACTATGGACTACTAAAATACATATAATGCTGAAATTTTGCGGACAAACTACGGACCGTGTTACTCGGGTGGGTAATACTTTTGAAACCATTCCTCCGCATGGACGGTATTTTTCGTCCCATTACAAAAGCAATGATAAATCAACACACTGTTTTCGACTTCATTTTTCTGCAAAATAACAAAACAAATAAGTGTCAATTAATTCACTATAACTTTCTAAACTAATGATCGGATTGTTATGTAATTTTAACATATATCCGTTGAACGTTCGCACTAATGAATACGGATATCATTCGTTAGAGGCGCCATGTGGTCCGGTTAGACCCAGGACTTTTTGATCCATGTGTTAATTGTTTATTGATTGATTGCGATACAATTAAATATAGCAAACTAATGCAATTTCCATACAAATTAAAATAAAATAACCTTCACTTATCTTAAGATTTTATGTTTTGTATTATTGTATTATCATAAATCTATATTAAATTTAGAATCACATTCCACACACCCATAAGATAATAATAATAATAATAATAATAATAATAATAATAAAATAATAATAATAAATATTATTTTAATGAATATTTAAAATATTATAAAAATGAATTATGAATAATAATAATAATAATAATAATAATAATACAATTTATTAAATGATTGAAAATACAAAAATACAAAATTACCATATACGATCGCATCATCATCTTAATATTCCTTAAAAATAACAATAACAATATTATTGTCTATACACTCGCGTATTGTAACTCTTCAATGGTATTGGTATCAGAGAACAACAGAATATGTTCGAGTACATAAATAAGAGGAAAAAAAAAAAATAAATAAGCAGCTGCAGGTGATCAAATGATATTTTGATAAGATCTTCTCATATAATATTCATATTCAAGTGCCATAATCAGTGTAAGATTCAAATGGACCACATGCTGTGCATGGCACCCGTATTCTATTACAAACCGCATATATAAACTTACGTTTAAAATACTATATATTCAGTAAATCGCTGTACATAAAAGTACGAGTAAATAACAAAAGAATTACAATATCGATTTGAAATGATCGTGACTTGCCCGTTTGACCATTTTATTATTATTATTATTATTATTATTATTATTATTATCATTTTTATTATTATTAATAATAATAATAATTTTTTTCATTTTTACAGTATAGGTTTTTAGTTATAAGATTTATTTATTACATTATTGATCATTTGATCATAATAATATGATATTGAGAATATTTTTGTATTTTTTATTCTCTGAACATGTGTTTTGACAAGAAGTTAATTGTTTCTTTTTACGGGCTATTAAGAGGTTAAGGTCTATTTAATGAATAATGCTATATTAAATGGATATGGAGTTGGTTTTTTTTTTATTAATGATCGGTATATTTTATGATGATCGTTATTATTTTTTTCTGTATTTTTATTTTTAATTGTATTGTTATTATATTGAATAACAAGAAATTTGGTTTTTTTATAATAATGATCAGATGAAATATTTGCGCAATACAAAAATTGTGGTATATTAAAGTTTAAAAATTTAATTAGGAAAGTGGGAAAGTTTCGAACGATCGAAATATTGTTACAAACATATTTCTTGTGCAATTTATAATTTGTATAATGTATAACGAGAGATTTTTAAGTGAGCCCCATCTTGATAACGTACACCGCATTTTGTTCGATGATCTTTTGCGATCATAATTCTGTGCTCATAATTAGCAAAAATTAACTGAATTAATTATTAAGTATTTTGTAATTTTTACCATTTAAGAAGTTTTACAAACTGCGAAATAAATGGTAATTTGATGGTGCAAGATCAGGACTAAAAATATATGGTGGATGTGGTGGACGTGTTTGGCGTTGTGTTTCAATTGTAAAACATTTTCGATTTGTAATACATTTTCGATTTGCCAATTCTAATTGCCCTTCTTTAATTGCATTTTTCACATAAGATGATATATCTTTGTTTTGAGCTCAACTTTAGATGTGTAGCAGCTTGTTTGCTTATCTATTGTATACAAAAACAATTGTCCATCACCAGTTATCAATCGTTTCAAAAATGGATAATTTTTGTTATGTTTTTTAAGCAAATCGCAGATGTTAATGCGTTAATAATAAGTGAATCACTTTAAGTTCCCGAGGAATCCATATTTCGAGTTTTTTTTTGTAGCCCAGTTCTTTTAAACGCTGTACAATGCAAGAATATAGTGATATGTCTATAGTTTTTCTAAAATATCTGCAGGTATTGTGCTATGACGATCCGCATCCGGCATTATTACTTTGATTTGATTGTCGTCATCAACTTAAACTGGACGACACCGGAAAACGTTGTTCATCGTTGAGTGAAAAATCACCATCAGAACGAAATTTAGCAAACTAATTTAGAAACTGGCGTTCTTTTAACGCTTTGTCACCTGTATGGTTTTAATTCAAGGAAGCAAAAAAATCAAAATACTATAATGAATTCATCAAATTCGAGGTTTCGATAATTGGTAATGTTATTTACTTAATACGCAGAGTAATTTTTCAACTTGACTGTTTGGCAGTGGCTATATAAGTTAATCTAGGACTAACCTAATGTCACTTGTGTAGCTACTGGAAAGAGAAATAAATACTCAATAGGTTCTTATATTAAAATGTAAATAATTTGCTTTTTCCAACCAGTTTGGTTCCAATTTAACGATCAAAACAATCGAAAACGACCGCCTACTTTGAATAATAATTTCAGAAAGGAGTATAAGGGGGTCGGAAGTGGCTAAGGCTAGATTACGCACAATAGATGTAGTAAACGCTGATATTTTTTTAGAATCCTTAAAATTCATGTAATTGGAAGACTAGACGTTAGCCACCCCCCAGATAGGTCAATTTGGAAAAGTATGTTGAAGAAGGCCTTATCGTACCTGGGTTTTTCGTATACCAATATTAATGGAATTTATTATTGATATTTAAGTTTGTAATAGGAATAGTTTGTAAAACAATTTTTCAGAATTTCCTAGAAAAGGTGATATCTTGATTCCAGTGAAAACGTTACTTGTAGCTGTAGTACTCACGATAATATAGATATTGTAATAGAAATTAGGTACAGTAATGCACCGCCGAAGATGTGAAAATAGATAATTTTTGAATCTGAAGCACCGCATACAATAATTTTTGAAGTATAGGAAATAATAGTTGTATCTAAAATGTGCTGCATATGATTTTGTGGCAGATGGAATATCATTTGAGCTCACTGCGATTCAATATTTCGAATATTTCTGGTAGAGAAAAATAGTGTTTTCTATTTGAAACAACTAATAATTATCATATAAGAAGAATGCATTCCCAAAATTAATTTGGCACATTTTCTGGATCATTTGTGATGCATTTAATTGAATAATCGGTGCGTGACTCGAACTTTCATGTACTCCACGCCTTAATTTCAAGCACCAGAATAGCTATAATAATATAATAATATGGTTAAAAAAAAAAGATTGAACTTACTCCAATTCATTTAATTGTTATTTTTGGAAAAACTTCATATTATTGGAGTTCTGGAATTACAAATGATCAGTTAGTTTGTCAGTTCATAAAATTGAAATTTTTTGAATTTTTTGAGCTCAATTATAGATAAATTTTTGCAGATATGTTCAAAATAAAACTACGTGTTCATTTTTATACAATTTCTAGATCAATATGGATAAGATGTTTACTTCAAGAATATTTGGAAATTATCCAAAAATAAAATTTATGTTAATACAGGCTTAAGATTCAAGTTATCAATTACCATTTTTTACATTAATTTCTATATAGTGACCATCATTTTTAACGTTATAGCAAATATGGTGCATTAATCGTAGCGATGGAATGAATAATTGATGCCCCGAATAGTAGTTTGCATTAATCGAATGCTGCTTGAATCGAGTGTGTGTGAATCGAATTTTTAAACTGCTTTAAACTGCTTTAAACTTTAAACTGCGTACTATAAAAATTAAAAATATTATAATTTTAAGATTGAGATCGAAAAGTAGAGGTGTCAAACCGAAATGGCGAGTAGAATGATTCAGGAGTAGCGAGTGGGCCGAGCACTGTCTATATACAAATGCATACGAGTACTCTTAATTCGTTACAATTAATATTCTTATCAATTTACTATACTATTTTAGTGCGGATGATATTATTTGGAAACAGTGAACTCATTCCACTACAATCCATGTCGCATTCAATTAAAATGATAATTAATACTATTTTGAGTTAAATTTTCATAGCAAATATATTGTTTTAATTTCTTGTATTCATAAACGAATTTGTTGAAAATATTATTGTATTCATTGGAATGTCAGTTTGGACTAAATAATATTCACTGTATTTTTAATATTGGTGATTACATCTAATAATTCATTAAAAAGTAATGGTACATGCATCGGCGACACTAACATTACAATTGCATTGCTTTTATACGATCATTATCATTTGTTATAATCTACATACGCAGACATATGTGATAAAAATGATTAATTATTATATTTTCTTAAACTTACATAATTAAGTATATGTGATCAATAAAATATAATACTTACGTTGTTATGCGTGCGCGTAAGTACGTACGTACGTACACAGCATTGTCGGTAAATAATTGCGATTAAATAAATACAAGGCATTGCACAATGATTTACAAAATTACGCTTAATATTTATGTAAATTAATTCATTCCTTCTTTAGACACATTACAATTGATTTACAACAAACAATAAACGTAAAACTCTGTTTGTTTATTATTATTTAAATAATGTTATTATTTCATAAACATATGTGCGCGATCAGTGATCAGTGATCTTATTATGTATACAATTGCATATCAATGTAAGGCAAAGAAGAAAAAATGCATATTATAATATTTAAATTACACAACATTATTTTTATAAATGGAAAAGTAATTAGTAAAATAAAAACTAAATAAAATAAAAAATACGTGGGCAAACTCTTTACAAATATTAGATGGAAGATTGAAAAAAATTACGCAGACATCACCGCTATATAATTATACGGTCATAAGTTGATGGTGATTCCAATGATCTGGTCATAAAAACGCTTCATTCAGCTAATGGCGATATTCTCCATTGTCATAAAATATTGGATTTATAGTTTTAGCGCTATGAAATGTGCGCTAATTTGGTCGTTACTCCCGTCCGATGTCTGTAAGATCTTGGGTGGAATGATATTTCTGTAGAATTTTTCCGTTTTCTAATCTCTTTTTACATTTGTTTTTGCCTGCAGTTTATCAGTTGGCGCGCTGGCCAAAATCTGATCGAAAAAAAGACATAGAATTCACTCTCGAAAGAGAAATGTTCCACGAATTCGATGGAAATAATAAACAACCCGAAGAAAAATTAACAACGATGCTGAAGATTTAACGGAGAAAGTACTTGCAATGGATAGTATTGTGATTTGAACGTCTTTTAGTAAATTTAATTTCTGTTATAACGTTAAAAAAATTTTATTAAATATAAATACTTAAATTAATTAAGTATATCCTTTTCCCAATTTTTTGCCAATTAATGAGTACCATCAAAATAAAATTTATCATTTATTGATGCGATCCAAGAATCGAGCCAATTTTGGACATCTTCATAATTGTGGAAGCGCTGTTAGGACAGAGTCCATGTACGATCGATCTGAACAAGTGGTAATTTGCAACAGGTATGGTGAATATGACGTGGTGTGGTAACACATCCCATCCGAGTGCTTTCAATGTTTCTTTTACCGGTGTTTTGCCACATGAAGACGAGCATTGTCATGCAAAAGAATCACTTTTCCATGTCTCTTGGTCCATTCTAGTCGTTTTATTTTCAATGCTCGATTCAATTCAATCAATTGTTGTTTGTAGCGCTCACCAGTTATTTAGTTTGACCAGGTTTCAACATTTCATAATAATACCAGGCCACCAAATACAAATAGTAAAATCTTCTTTGCAGTGCTATTGCGTTTTGGCGTCAATTTTACTGCTGGACCTGGATCTGGTCCAATGTTTAGTTCGTTTAGGATTATCAAAATATATCCATTTTTCATTACCAGTAAGACAATACAGCACAAAAACGATTTCCTTAACTGTTTTCCAATCATACGTGGTTTTACGCTATTCTTTGCTTCTTTCGGAACCCATTTTCCTTCCGTTTGCATCTTACCCATTGTGTTTAAGCGATTAGAAATGATTTATTGACATACATTTAATGAATCTGCCAGTCTTGTTGTTTCACAAAATTGTTCTTTTTTAATAATTTGCATTTATATCCAATTTCAGTGAACCGCGTCAAATGCAGTGGCGAAGCCAGAGAAATGGCCTTCAGTTTTTAATATCACTATATTTTTCATATAACTTCGGTGAAATTAGACCAAATTATAATAAAATTTGAAAATTAAAAGAAAACTCCTTAAAAATCAAATATTAAAAAAAAAATGTTTATATTTTACCACCAATAAATAACTAAAAAGGACGATATTTTCTTCTCTTAAACATAAATTCATATGAAATAAAACTAAAATCTACCCATAGAGACCAACCACCTCCGCACAATAAATTCCGTATTACCAATACACACACACACATATGTGATTTTAAATTGAATATTATAATTTTCCTTTTTATTTTTGTTTAAACTTAATGTCATAGCATAAAATAACAACCCATTTTCTCAATTTTCAAACAATAATAGAATATCATTATTACACGAGTGTTTTATCATCATGAAAAGAAACATAAATATAATAAACCTATTGAAGGTTTATAAAAATGTAGGTAAGACAGAGTATAACCTAAACCTACATATTTATATAAGGACAATCATCAAATTAATAATTGTAATTTAAGATTTTCATTTTAATCGCACCACTCACTCATAAAAAAATTGGTATGTTTATAAATGTGTGTGTTGGCTTTTGGCCATATTATTATATTTATGAAATATTGGAAAATTAACAATGACGTATTTGAATTCTCGTCACAGATAGAATGATAGATAGGTATTTATTTAATGTATACACGTAAATTACCCTACCCCAACGCTTATCAATAAATTGAATGTATGAAATCTATTAATTACTGCAATGTATTATGTTTCATTACAGAAATTGACTACAGGAAAATATCTATATTATGCGAAAATATATAAATATTTCATATTTATGGGTGGTAAGGATGACGTTGGTATGATTTAGTGTAACTAATAGATACCGATTATTATTAGGGATACCATACGTATTTTCGTTGATAGAAACGTTCCTTTAATCGTTCAACGCACAAAACGAGTGAACTACATGAATTGATTACACCAAGATTTACTATGCTAAGCCATCGCAACATAAATGTACCAATTGGTTTAGAACACCTATAATATAAACATTATAATCATGTGGCGTCTCTGGCGTCATTCAATTCAAAGGAAAGATATAGAACCACATCCAGTACGTACAATTATATGGTAAATATTTTCGCCGTTTGCAAACCCATTTCTGGTCAACCTATATTTATTTGAGCCATTACAAAGGTGCCCACAGTTCAACTACGAACGGCTATATTTTGTATGTTCAAAATTGTATAAGATTGGACAATACGGGCGCGGTATTGTCATTGTGTATCTACTCTAATTTACCAACATGGCTGCAATGTCAGATAGTTATGTCATACGATACGATATATAATTGTCCTGACCTTTCAATTACGTACAAACGAGCATGATCATGAATAAAAACATAATATCATATTCATAAAATATTTTATAACACATGCGCCGATATATATTACATTGGAATTTTTTATTTTGTTTTTCAACATATAACAGTTATTTTTATTTCTTCATTTGGTAAATGCACCTTATTGAGGTAACATTAAATAAAATTTAATAATTTTATATTTTTATAATATATATTGGCGCATGTGCTATTAAATACTTTATGACATTGTTTTTTTTAATTAACCTGTTTTGTATGTAACAGAACGTTCATAATGTCGATTAGTGCTAGTCCTAGTCGTTTTATTATGAATAGTCTTTGTGTTAACAATTTTCTATGGTCTATATTCCTGTCTAGCATTTTGAATGAATGTATTTTAATCCTTTAATTTTAATTATATGTAACGTGATCTGTATTTGATCTGTTTATCATTTGAATATGTATTTTTGTTGGTTATTCCATAATCATTTCCAATTATCTATAGATTTATGTATTTATTTAATGTATTTTATGGGCCAG
Source organism: Bibio marci (assembly GCA_910594885.2). Taxonomy (NCBI): domain Eukaryota; kingdom Metazoa; phylum Arthropoda; class Insecta; order Diptera; family Bibionidae; genus Bibio; species Bibio marci. The sequence continues at coordinate 12,983,845 of OU343116.1, read as the reverse complement.
TGTTGAAGGCCTCATAAGATTTTTATCAAATTCATATGGCAGATCAATCATTTGAAATTATCTATAGAGTTATGTAATTTTTTTAAGGTTTTTTTAAAGTGGTTGGGCCTTAAAAATATATATAACTCGATAGATAATTACAAATGATTGATTAGATATGAATTTGAAAAAAATCGTACGAGGCCTTCGACCCAACCTCATGGAATAACCACAAAAAAAAATACATATTCACATCATAACAGATTAAATAAAGATTGTGGTACATATAATTAAAAATAAAGGATTAAAATACATTCAATTAAAATGCTAGACAGGAATATAAACCAGTGAAAATTGTTAAGAAAAAGACAGGGCTAGTGCTAATTAACATTATGAACCTTTTGTTACGTTCAAACGAGCATGATCATGAATAAAAACAAAATATCATATTCATAAAATATTTTATAACACATGCGCCGATATATATTACATTGGAATTTACTATTTTGTTTTTTAACATATAACAGTTATTTTTATTTCTTCATTTGGTAAATGTACATTGTTGAGGTAACAAAATTAAACAAAATTAAATAATTTTATATTTTTGTAATACATATCGGCGCATGTGCTATTAAATACTTTATGATTATTGTTTTTGTATTTATTCTGTTTTGTATGTAACAGAACGTTCATAATGTCGATTAGTGCTAGTCCTAGTCGTTTTACTATGAATAGTCTTTGTGTTAACAATTTTCTCTGGTCTATATTCCTGTCTAGCATTTTGAATGAATGTATTTTAATCCTTTATTTTTAATTATATGTAACGTGATCTGTATTTGATCTGTTTATCATGTGAATATGTATTTTTGTTTTGATTATTACATGGGGCTTGGTTGAAGGCCTCGTCCGATTTTTATCAAATTCATGGAAAATCAATCAAATGCAATTATCTTTCGATTTATGTATTAGGTTATTGCAAGAGACTGGGTCGTTTTTTTTTTAATTGTGTGTGCGTGTGTGTTGATTTGTTTGTGATCTTTCAACAGTAACCAAATATCGTATCCGAAAATCGGTTTACATTTTTAACATAAAGACAATTTGAAGGAAATACCAACGGTAACGACTATCAAAAATTAAAAAAATGCTGTGTTTGACACGTAGACCGAAGATAAAAAATGATAGATTGTGTACAGTTCGCACGAGGCGTGTTTGGACAACAATCTACTGAACGCTGAATTATTGTCATGACATTATTTAACGTGCGTTATAACTTATTTTCGAATTAATTTTATACCCATACCCATATTCGTGTTGTAATAAGAATAATTTTAAAAAATTTAACATTCATTTATTCTTTTTTTTTGTCTTTTGATTTATCTTTAACTGTCCAACAAATGTATTTCTATATTGTATAACCAAATGAAAGACTTACAATTAGATGAAATGCAACAAACATCGGAAACATATAATGATTTAGCATTAGATGAAGATATGTGGAATGGATATTTATATTACGCATTTAAGTGTAACTGTACTCGTGTAATTGTAACAATATAAATAACATAAAGCGCATTATAAATAATTAAATAATATGATAAAATTGAAATAATTGATCATATTAATGTGTGTGTGTGTGTGTTGAGTTTGAGTTCAAGTAGCTGTTTGATCATATATTTTTTTTTAATTCATATTATTATTATTATTATTATTTATTGTAATACGTGTCCAACATTCATAATTTCACTTAAATTGTTAATATTCAACTTAGTATTTGTACTGGTATTAACAATTTCTATTTTATTATATTGTAATTGTGGATTACATGCACTTTTTACATATAGAAATGCATTTGATCAACGGGTTGGTTCATATATATATTCGTTAATTCTACACAAAAACAAACAAAAAATGTGTTAAATGAGTGTATAATGAATGAGCTACGCTTGAATGAAAGATCATAAATCTTAATAAAAATACATTTTTTGTTGTTGTATTTGTTATTATCAAATTTAATTTAATTTTTGTTGTTATATATATTTTTTTGTTTCCGAACTATAATATTATATTAAATAATAATGTCACATGGGGTACAAAATACGTGAGCTGTTTTGAGATAAGGAAAGTAAAAATAAAATAAGCAATTACTTATTGTTTTTTGTATTGAAATCAGTTAATTTTTCAACATAAACATTCCTTTTAGCTGAAAATGTAATTTTTGCAACGATATTTCAATATTTTAGTGTCTTTGGTGTATTATAATTTGTTGAGGATGGATCTTGGTCTTTGGATTTCTTTGTATAATAAACTCCATATTCCTCTTCAAGTTATAACCGATCCATCACCATTTTCTCCGTTCGTTTTGAATATCAGTTCTTGTTTAATTGCTTTAATTTGTCCAATGCTACTCATTTCTATTCGTTTGATGCCATCAAACCGCAAAAAATTCTTCGCAGGCAATTATTGTATATACAAAAAAAATGATAGACGAGATGTGATCACCAGACATACGTGACATTGGACAAACGCAAAAATTTTATATTGCATATTGAATGTAACACGGGCCTGTATCTTATTTGCCTGTCGGCACCACCAAATTACCATATTACCCACAGTACTCATTGAACTCAATCAATTGTGACTACAAAGTTTATATAACAACATGGAAAATAAAAATCCATACAAATATTTACAAACAAAATATTAAAATACAAAAATTTAAATTATGAAAATATTATAAATTGAACAAAAACTTATATTCAAAATTAATTAATTAATAATTTGTATATTTAAAAAATTAATTTTATTTAATTAATATAGTGTTAAAAAATTATCCGGTAATTAAATTAACAATTACTTTTACTTTAAAAGTTCAACAATTTATAAATCAAACAATAAGCCCTTAATTAATATTATATAAAAATGTTACCAGTACACAATGAACTGGGACATTGAAATCATCCTAGTTTGTTCAATTGTATGCACCAAACAAATCTATATTAACTGAAGTGGCATTGAAAGCATTCCATCAGCGGCTTTTGTATACATCTTGAATGACATAAGAAGGATTTTAAAGGGATACATTTTAATAGTTATATGGATAATGTGTATGCAAAATTTGCAAACCAAAATATACAAATAGATAACATCTACCGTTTTTGTCGCAGAAAATGAAGGAGTTTGTTACTGCGGTTGTCCGTAAACGATGTGCTACTGATATGTATTAAATGTCCATTTCCATTTCCACTTTCGGCAATACTACACAATAAAAAATGGTGCCAATGAAAATGCGATAAATATTATTGTTGGTAATTTGGGTTTGAATTTTTGTGATCCATAAATTTTAAGTGAATTAAATGTCCATTTTCTTTTCCGCTTTCGGCAATACTACACAATAAAAATTGGTGCCAATTTTTTATTGGCGATAAATATTGTTGTTGGTAATTTGGGTTTGAATTTTTGTGATCCATAAATTTTAAATGAATTTAATATGTCTCACTAAATGAAATGACAAAATAGTTCCAAAATATATATGTTGGGAGATTATTGGACGTTATCTATAGTTGCTAGATTAAAGTGATAGGAGAAAGGAAGGAATGTATTTCTCAAACCACTTGCAGTATAATTATTATAAAGCGGTGGCAATTGAAAGAAGTACGAATTGATGTTACAGGGATAATAACAGCCGATGCTGTACATTTTTCAAAATAAAACCCGAACAGTAATATTCTGAATTGAAATTTAATGCGACGCGAATGACAAGTGATACCAAAAGAGTTTTTTGTTAATTTTTCTACAGATCTATTCCCACTGAGATTACCATGTAATGAGCGCTAGCTGTAGTGATGTGTGGGTAACTGAACAAGACAAACAAGAAGGTAGCGATGTACTGAATATGTATTTCAATTATTTCGGTAGATTATACATATTTGATCAAATTCAAAATTCATTCAGCTCTGATTTGCAATTCGCTTCGATAGCACCACAATATTTGTGTTTCACATTGGCAATACAAATTTATGTAAATAAAAATAAACAATTAATTACAAAAGAATCAATTTCACGCAATAGGATTTATTACGATTACATTACAATATGTAATTAATTTATTAAATAAATAATTATGAATAAATTATATTTAATATATTGTTTTTTCATTCATTCATTCACTCGTGTGCATATAAAAAAGCTTACAGCTTAGTTAAGTTAAGTTGACATTTTACCATATAAAAAATTAATTTATTGAAACAAAGATAAATTGCATAAAATTCCAACTGATTGTTTCCTTTTGAATTCAAAATTGCATTAAATTGCAGCAATGTTTTTGTGTATACAAAAGATTATTTACATAATAATGGTTAATTTAGTTATATGTCTTTTATTTTTAAATTTTATACAATGTTAATATAAATTACTAATATGTTTCATCCCGTATACACATGTGCGCACACATGTATCAAAATTATAAATTAATGATAATCAAATTTAGCACACCCAACAACATAAAAAGATTGTCATTCATAAACATTCAATTATCAACAATAACGTATAACAATAAAACTATAAACAATGCAAGAAATGATGATCGCACAATTTTGATCACAAACAAATAAACAAACAAAAAATTGTTTATTGAAATTTTTTGGACAACACAAATTATTTTAAATCCTATAATAAAATATGTTATGATGTTATGGAAATTAATAATCATTGTTAAAAAGTATACGTGCGAGGGAATTTCGCGAAGATTTTGTATGGAACATTGCCATAACATAACATCATGATTTTCCATCAGAACTCCACAACATCATTCTAATTATATTCACCGAATTTCATTAATAAAATCGAAGAAATACACCTATATTTTATATGAAATTTCGTTGAATCAAAACAGATCGTAATTTATTCCGTATTCAGAACTTCCCAAATAATAGAAATATCCATAAAAATATAAACTTAAATCACTTTGAAATTAATCCATTTTCAAAATTACTGTAACTTATAGTGGCCTCTTTTAACACCAAAATAAAATCTTATATAGACGAAATAAATACATTTTAAATTGTGTATATCGTCTAAGGACCAGCCGCTCTTCTCTACAAATATAATAATCTTAGTTTAGACATTGTTCCATTTCTTTACAAACATAACCGCAATTATGATGGCAAAGATTTTCGAAAAATTTTGCATAATCCATTGAAGTAATAAGAATACGACTAAATTCAAAAACCATTGCCAGTTTTTTAAATGGTTTAAAAATTCCACTTTTTTTATAACTCCTCTATACGAACTCATAGGACTCTCTGTACGAAGTCACAGGCAGAAAAATTGTATTGCTAATGATTGGAATTTAAATTAATTAATTTTTAGAAATAAAGGAGATTTTATGAATATTCTTTATATTTTTACAATTATTTTTGAACTTTTAATAACTGGACAACTATTAAATCGATTTCTTATTGTTGCAATCATTTCGAACTGGTAGATAAAATTATTACCTTTACCGAAATTCTGGTCACAATTTAAAATGTGTGTGTGTGTGTAGATGTTACGATTAGATTTCAGCATCACTCATAATCAGACGTGTAAAACAACAGAGCTTGAAATAATCACAACTGGGTACACTATTGGATATTGCGATGTAGCATATTTTTTTTTCATTTTCTTAGTCCAGCTATTGGACACACCCTTTTTTTTTTAACTATACTTACTGGGACATCCTGTATATTGATTGGTTTATCTCTTTTATTTGTGGATTTTGTTTAAAATATTTTTAAAATATTGATTTTATTGTTTGTAATAATAGATTACATTTTAAATTAAATGTATCGAATACTTTTAAGAGACTGGGTTTTACTATCACAACAATTATGATCGAATGATAATCCATTGCGCAGGTTGAGCCACAATTTGTGAAATATCAGTGAGTGTACAGATTTAGGAATTATTTGGTGTGAATAAAATATTTACTCATCCATTGAACTATAATTTTATCGATATCACTGATCACCACTGATCACCATTAATATTTTAAATGTGCGACGTGAATTAGTGCTAATTGCGGTGTCCATATATTATATGGAACTCTTTTGGTTGAATATTGAATATGGTGCCATCATATTCGGAAAATCAATCATCTAATTACACTAAAAAAAACCGGAAGGAATTGTGTGTTATCGAATGGATTAAATGTATTTTGGTATCTTCTCCATTTCTTATCTTAATATTTTAAATAGGCGCCTTGAATTAGTACGCATTGAGGTGTCCATAGGTTATTTGGAACGCTTCTATTTGCTTGAATTTTGAATAGGGTGCTATCACATTCGGAAAATCAATCATCTAATTACACTAAAAAAACCGGAAGGAATTGTGTGTTATCGAATGGATTAAATGTATTTTGGCATCTTCTCCATTTCTTATCTTAATATTTTAAATAGGCGCCTTGAATTAGTACGCATTGCGGTGTCCATATATTATTTGGAACGCTTCTATTTGGTTGAATTTTGAATAGGGTGCTATCACATTCGGAAAATCGAGCATCTAATTAAATTCCAATATATGTACGGATGTGTGTGTGTTATCGAATGGATTAAATACTTTTTTGGTATCTTCAGTATTGTTAAATGATCGCGTTCTAATGTGGCGCATATGTAAACTTCATTATTTGTAATATTTGTGAATGATTATTCTTGATTTCTCTGGGTTCCAAGTTGGTGTAGTAATTAATTGTCGTTATTTGTATACTATCGCTGTGCGGATGTTTTTGCGGTCATGAACAGCTTATACACTACTGTGTTACCAATTAACCAATTGTTAATGTTCGCAATACTGATCACGCATGCCCTTCTTTTTCGATTGACTTTATTTTCCAGTATTTTTTGTATTCCCTTACGGTGATCAATTCTCACATATTATTAATTTTATTGAATTTCTTGTCATTGACAATAACTTTGTTGGTGGTTGTTGTTGTGCAGTAAATGTGTGTGCAAGTTATCATTTTGGCTGCCGAATTTTTTGCGTAAAAACTCTAACGCTCTGATTTACCATTACAAATTTAACCCATAATTATTATTATTATGTAATAATTAAAAATTGTAATTTTTGGGTCGCTGTTGTTGTTGTTGTCGTGCAGTAAATTATCGATCACACACATAGACACATAGATAAAAGAAATAGAGGTGTGCATTAATTTAAAAAAACTCTATCACTCTATCACACGACACGCACACAACACACCACACAAAAGCTACTAGTTTTTATTTATTTATTATTTTATTTTCTATATATATTGAACAACAATAAAAATACATAATTCTAAAAAAATCTATAAATGCCTGTGCTATTAACTATATTTTTTTAAACATTATGATCACCATAAAAAAAAAGAAGAAGAAAAAAAATGACTATTAATTGGTAATAAATTATAGATTATCCATCATGTGATGACTCAGCTCATTAATAATACCATATTTTTTCATTCATTTCTATTTTCTACAAATATATACAAATTCTCGTATTTGTATTTGGAATTTTGAAAGATCACTTCTTCACATGTTTATGGTCTTTTTCTATAACATTCTGTACAAGTCGATATTGGAATTTTTATATTACCAAAAATGATCTTCCGCATAATATTTATATATAAAATACAATGAAATGAAAATTAAAATATATTCAAACGATAATAATCATGAATGGGGAACATGTGCGCAAAATATATATAAACTTTTATTAAAAATGATATTAACACTAAAACGACCAGCAGAAGGGGTCAAATGACCCCTTTTAGACATTTGCTTATTAAATTTCATTGAAATTAACATTAAAATCAGATTCTTTTTATACCACTTTTATTGGAAAACATATATACAAGTTTTCTTCCAAATTGGCTTCTCTACAGACTACTGTTTACTGCAGAGAGACAAAAAAAAATTGACTAAACTACCGCACGCGGTCATTTGACCCCTACGACAATGAATATGAAACATGAGGATTTATATCTGTCGGATAATTATAAATACATTTTGCCGTATATTCTTTCTCATTCTTACACGTTGCAAGTCAACTATGTTGACCATAATTTACTCTTCTTAGATCATTTCCTATATGGACAAATATCTCAAAAAATGATCAATCTGTGTACGCATATGTATGTCCACATAATAGATGTAATAGTATAAGTGGATATGGCCACGCTTCTCAACCAAATTATATAAAGCTAATCAATGTGTACACTTACAATTTACAAAAGTAAGCCGACATTACGACTGTACGCATTGAAAAAGAGGGAAAGTTTTTACCCAAAAACTATTAGATTTTATAATAGCACTAAATTTGGTGTAGACTGGGCAGATCGCAGATGGCAAGAAAGTACTCTGTGCAATCGAAATCCCGAAGATGGCGTCTACAGATTTTTTTCAATATTCTTGACCTTGTCGGAATTAATTCATGGGTGCTATATACAGAAACAACTGGCGATAAAATTTCTAGACAACAATTTTTACTAAAATTAGTAGAAGAACTTGCAGAATATTTACAACAAAAGCCACAGAAGAAGATTCAGATTCAGAATTAGTTTCATGTGTGTGGAAAGTGAGGAAAAAGTGCCAAATAAGTTTTTGCAAGGGAAACAAAACTATAAAAATTTGTATGAAATGTACAAAATATGAGTGTGGAAAATGTGCCATCGAAGATCCAATAATTTGTTTGAAATTTGAATTGTGTTAGGTTATTATTTTTTTTTTGATTTAATAAATGAACAATTTGTAATCGTTTTTAAAAAAAAAGGTTTAATTCATGCACCAAATTTGCCAAAATATAGTAAAATACATAACTTTTTTTATAGGGGTCATTTGACGCCCTGTGGTAGGAATTGGTATATACGAAGTGTCGGCGGTACGTTTAGTGTTAATTTATACAAAAAAAAACACACACACACATAAAATTATAAATTCTTAATATTTTCTTATATTTATATTGATTTCTTTTATTCTAAATATATGAAAGATATAAATTTTACGTTGACATTTAGAAACGAATTTTTTTAATTAATTTGAAATATAAAAAATTCTATGCCAATTGTTTTTGTTTTTTTATTAATCGTATTCTTCTATAAAATTCATATTTAAAATTGAAAAAAAATTAATTTGAAAATTTAGGAGACGCGTGCTCTTTCGACGATAACATAGAATGAATAACTTAAAAGTTATAAGAGATGTCATCGTATTTATATTATTATTATTTCAACAACAAAATGATATGTTAAAATTAAATTGTTTTTGAATGTCACAGTGCACTTTTGAAAAAAATTTTTTTATTTATTGATATTAAAACATGAAAATGGTGTTAAGTGTACATGAAGTTTATTTATTTTGTTTATTCTTACCATGTACCTTTCCGGCACATGAACGGCTAAAAGCCAAGCAAAAGATTTAATAAATGTACAACAATTACAATAAAAGAAGTAAATATTGTGTGTGTGCGTGTGTGTGGTGTTTGTGGTTTGTGTCTGGTGATGAGTTAAGTGTTAACCATTAGTACGAGTCGTATTATAAATTTTATAATAAATTTATATATATTCAGTCAGATAGCAATAGCAAATATTATATTTAAAATGTTGTATGTGTTTTTTTTATTAAGTTGCTGCTGACAGATAAAAGTGGATATTTTTACCGGACGATAAGATAAACATATAAAACATCAGATAACCATAGCATTATGCACTCTCTGTCCCATAATAAATCGGAATGGACGATGATGGTCGTCTTTTGAATGTCTTTCACTGACAGTAAAATGGGTTTCTTTCATAGTCAAACGAAGGGAATATAGTCACAGGGAGTTAAGTGTCACGCTAGTGATTGTTGAAGCAAAAAAATGTTTGTAAACAATTCCGTGAATATTGTTGAAGTGCTGGGGCATTATCATGCAATAACCGCCAACTGATTGGTTCTTAATGTTTAAGGACGAATACCAAAATATAATTGACCAAAGTAAAATAGTTAACATTAACAGTTGAACAAGTTGAAAGTAACTCTTTATGACTAGAATTTCTTTGGAATCGTAAAAAATATTGAAACATATTGTTTTGATTTTTTTAACTTCATTAAACATTTAATGCAATGTTTTGATTGATTGGATTAATCTATGTGGAACAGACTTTGATGTCAGCTGCCGTAGACCAATTGTTCAATTAAAATGCGATGAATTATTGTTTTCGGTATTCCAAGCACAATTTCAATGAGTTTCGCTGAAATTTTTTTAGAAATTTCACGAAATCACATACTTTTACAATGTTTTCTGCTATAAATTGCTTCAGATGATCGACGCGTAGACATTCATCATTACTTTTGTAGCTTTTATGCCTTCTGTGAATGATTTATGTCCGTTAAAAACTTGTGTTTTTCCCCTACAATTATCACCATCACTACGATTTTAAACAAATCATATGCTTTCGAGAGTAGCACATTTTTATCAAATTTAAAACAAAATTTAATGTTAGTTCTTTGTTTTTATATTCATTTTTCAATCAAAAAGCACAAAATAAAAAACAGCCGTAAATTTTATTTTGTGTTGTATTTTCGAATCTATTGTGAATGTAATGTCATTTGAACTTTTGACACAGTTTGTTGAGGAACGTTCACCGAACATAATCACAATAAAAACTTATCGATGGTGCTACGTATTCTGTGGTTTATACATAGCCCGTCCGGTTTATTTTGGGACAGAGGGTATATATTATTTAATTGATGGTTAACAAATTATAATGTCTATGCATAAAATAACTTAATGTATAATTAATCAAATTTTTATACTTATAATGTAACAGAATTTCCTTTTAATTTTTATGCTTTTACAAAAGTCTGCCATTTAATTGACGCTGCAATAAGTTACCAGTGCAGCGGCCGCAATATATTTAATCACACACCACCATCTGACAATAAATTCCATTTGATCCAATTGTTGTTGGTAGCGCTATTTTTTTGGTTTTAACACAGTTCATAGTAAACACCACTTAATTCTGCACACCGTAATCTTCTTACCATTCCAATTTGACGTTGCAGTTGATGGCTCCACTTTGTTTGTAGCATGCTATTTGAAATATCGTAAAAATAACCCACTGCTCCATCAACCAAAAACCGATTCTATATGCAAAAAGATGTTTGCAGTTTTTGCCTTTGAAACAACATTTCACAAGAAATTTTTCTGTTTTCCATTTTATCGATTTATGTGGTGGCACCCAACAATTTTGCACCCATTGCCATTAAACAATGTGATATATTTTATCGTAAATCGTTTATAATTCAGATGAAAATCACCATACTGTTGAAGCATGTTTTTGATACTGTAATAGTGCGATTACTATCAACAGCAGCAGTCGTTTTCTTTGAAAAATATTAAACAAGCAAAATTTCTTGTATAAATTATTGTAATTTCTCTACAAATTTTAATTAGTGTAATTTATAAAGCTAAATTTAAGCTATCGTTGTCTAACAACTTCATGCACATTCTTCATATAATCCCATTCTCAAACAATTATCTATGCAATAGTTTATTAAAATTAGAAAAGAATTGGCCGATTACAACAATTTATAGAATCTAATTAATAAAACTACCCAGAATACCGATTATTCAGAAGTTCAGAGTAGAAATTATTCATATAATCCCTTTATTTTATACATCTAATTTTTGTACTTCATATAATTAATAACACACTCGCTTAACCGATACACGAATAAAATTTGATCAAAATTGAATGAAAACTGGTCAAATTGTTCAGATTTGCGGAAGTTCATGAAAATTGTTCACATATTCCCATTTTCAAACTAAATACGATCAAAATTCTATATTTTGAGAATTTATTTTTAAGAATTTTATGTAAATTATTCATATTATTCCATTCTCATCTAACTTATCAAATACGATCGATATTAGATGAAAAATAACCGAATTTGGGGTTCTGAAACCTCTTTTACAGTAGTTTTTTTTAGTGAAATCATCAAATAATGAAAAGTTCTCTCGATAGTTTATAATTTTTTTGGTTTTATAATGAATTCATTTGTGTGTCGGTCGAAAAATGAATATACAAACAATGATTAAATATTAAATGTTATTGTAAGAATGGTATAAATTGCTGGTGGTGCGATTTCGAATATGCGCTGGTGGTCTCGAGAAGATGTTAATGATAATGATGAACTGATCGGGTCGATCATGTGCAAAGTGATTACTGAAGAAAACTTTGCAAAAGTATGTAATTTCGTTAAAGTTTGCCAGGAATCTTCAAATAGATTCATGGAAATGAAATTGGGTGCAACAAACAAAGACAATAATTCATTGCATTTTAACGGAAAACTGATCTTATTTAATGAAGTCAAAAATTAAAACAATGCTTTAATTTCGCTTTACGATTCCAAAGGAATTATTCATAAAGCGAGTTTATTTCAACTGGTTCAACGGGTAATGCTAACAAGGGACCTATCTGAGGTGTCGTAGTCCGAATCTAATGAAATTGATTGCCAGGTTGTAGTACTCACCAAAGTATAGAACAAAGTTTGTTTTTTTTTTCCCAATTTCACTTTTAAGGGGTTAACACGATCCCTCTGAAGGACTTCAAAACATGACGTTTTATAAAAATCTATAACATTTGATCCCGATGTGCCACATATAATTTTTGTAGTTGGAAATAATAGCTATCTAAAGTGTGCATCATTTCACAAAAAAAAAAAATTCTTAAAAATTAATTGGATTTGGTCACAGGGTGTAGCAAAAGTTACTAATATTGAAAAATTGTCTTAAAAAAAAAATGAATTTATGCTTAAAACTTTGTCAGGAACAAGTTTTTTTAGAAAATTACTTTAAATAAAGTCGATGGAGAAATTCTTCGCCTTTAATTTGAGCTATAATTTTTTAATATAGGGTTACCAATTACAAAGTTATGTATATTTTTATAACAGGGTGATTCTTATGAATAATATTTTTATTTTTTATCTTAAAAAATCGAACACATGATTTTTTCTTTATCAAATTTTAATCCATTTTACAGCAGTCTGCATAAATTCTGATAATTTATAAACCTCTTGAAATCCATATAAATAATACATTGTTTATAATTAATTAGTAATTGGTTTTATTTAATGCATTATTTCGAAATGTACCTATTTAATCGTTGGGAAAGTGATAATTTTGTAAAAAGTGTTATAGGCACAAAGATATTTTATAACCATGAACAACTGATTATGTCCAATTTGTGATTCCTTACAAGCAATGTCTAATGTATTATAATAGACAGAGATTACGAGAGCAGCACAACGAGTATATTTCTACCGCTGGATGTTCACGGATTCAGAGTGTGGAATTGTTATGTTCATAATTTCTTTTGTATATTTGTTTTAAATAACCAAGACATTATAATCTACATAACCGGAACACTATAACTAAATTACAATCAGTTGTCCAAATAATCAGCTGTCAGCACCGCGATATATAAATTAACTTATTTAAACATTTATGGTTTGCAAGTAGAGACCTAAGCGAAAGAACGCCAAAATTAGAAAATTCGGTAGACTTCACTTTTAAGGAATCACAAATGTGAACATAATCAGTTGTTCATGGTGTGGTAAATATCTCGTCATCATGATCCAGCAGATATAAAAAAAGTAATTTGATTCTCTTGTTGAATGTGTGCGCAAACGTCGATACGTATTTCAGTTGATGGAGATTATTTTAAGTGTTTTTATTTATTTTGGGGACAGAAAAGGGTGTAGGCTTCAATTTACTGCCATTCTGCCTGCGGTTGGCACTTTTAGAAACTTTATATTATATATTCACTATTTTATATTCACCATTGATTCTAATTTGTCCATAACAAATATCTTGTAAATAAAGACGTAAAATAATATTATAAAAACGATATATAAATAGGAAATAACTGCATTTGTAACAGATATTAATATTAATAATAATAATAATAATAATACTATAACTACATATTCGGTTTAAGAAGAGAGAACATCATCATCTTGTTTACGGCTCCATTTAATATACCGATCGCAGTTGGAAAAAAGAATAAATATCAGTTTATATTGCGTACTTTTTTTTTGTGTAAATCTGTGAAAATAAAATACATAAAAAATAGTTATAATATAAATAAAATGTGAATGAAAGAAACTATATATATTTTTTGAATAAGTATATTTTAGATAGCGTACTGTTAAGTTACGTTAAGTACCACGGATCATACAAATACAAAAACGGTACACAAAAAAAAAACATATGGTTTTGATTTTCAAATTTTTACGATCGCCGGTACAATTTTAGGCAATTATTTTTTATCCAAATTGTTCTATTTAATTTAAATGAATATTTGATAAAATTAAATTTGGAGAAAAATTATTAATTATAAAAATAAGTTAATATCACACTCACACATTCACATACACTAATTACATTACATTATATACTTTTTCTATATATATTTATGATACACATTGTATTGGATGCCAATGTATGTGTGTTAAAATGTGTATATAGCAAATTTATTTGGTACGCGACCGCCACACACACACTCGCGTACATAAAAACGATCGGATGGAAGAAGATCTTGTTTTGGTTTTTTTGTTTTTGTTTTTCTACAAGCTACAGCATCATGTTCGTGTCATAAGTTTATTATTAATTAATATTTAAATGAGGTAAAAGATGATGTTGTGGTGGTAAATCGTCTTCTTTTTATTTTCTTATTTTTTTTGTATTCTTATTTATTTTTTAAACTTTGTAAAGATGTTAATTTTTTTTCTGATATGCATAAATTCATTTTTTTATTTTATTTTATTATTGTACAATAGTTTTTAGTATAGAGTCATTTAAAATTTAGAAAATTGTTTCCGTTTTTTGTTGTTTGTGAGTCATTTTTTTAATTGAAAATGAAGAAAATATGTTCTTTGATATTGATTTATAAGAAGAAATGCGTTCTGTTTTATCTACACCGTTTGTCCTCATCATAAACCGGAATGGCTATGTGTAAATCTTATGGAACACGTCAGCTCTTATAGTTTCTGATTATGTTCTGTGAACGTATCTCAAAAAACTGTGAAAATTTCATGACATTACACTTTTTCCCAAATATACTGTTCTGCACGACAGATCATGTGTTCATTGTATTGAATTATGAACGAAAGTTTTACTATATTATTCGATTTCATCAGACTCACACTTCACACAAAGCATTCTCACTAAATTGCCAATGTGTTTTTCAACTTTCAAAGTGGAACGCCCGCCACCAATTTCCTTTAAAATATTCTTCCTCTTTTAGTCTAACGATTATTTCGGTTTTATAAAAATTCCATTATTTCTGTTTATTACCGCAGCGAAGTATAATTGTTTTTAATTTTATGTGCTAATTTTTCATGCCAGATTTTATTAAAACGACTGTTGTACCACATCACCACCACCATAAAAAGAAGATTTCCGAACCTATGTTTTCGATTTTTGTTTATCCAATTATGCGTTTATTATTTGGTATCATAATTTTGTTGTTATTATTCAATGAGATCAACTTAAAATTCTCTTTACCAATAATTTTTCTAACAATTTTCGTATACAAATGGCAACATCGATATTGCCGTATAAGATGTTATTTCATTTGGTGGATTTTTTACCAGTTCTAGGACTATGATTACGTGTACAATCTTTCATAAACTAGGTGCATATCTTAATTTAAATGTGATGTATTTAAATTTCACTAGTTCTTGAATTCGAATCATTCACTAATAATATACGTATTTTTAGGTTTTTTAAATAAAAATTTGATGCAATGAATTCAGCTAAGGGTGTTGTTGCTCTCCAAAATAACGATCAATTAGAATTTAAAATTGAAAAAATGTTATCGAATTTATACAACAAATACATTACGCACAATTATTGTAAAAAGATTAAAGGAAAAGGGAATTATACCCAGGCGAAATTAAAGAACTGATCAATTAAGTAATTAAACCCACATATGGTACAGCCAAGAACAATTACTTCGGATTTTCGAACGAAAGGTACTCCGTGGCCGTATTTGGTCCGGCCGTCAAAGAACAGAATGGTTGGACAAGTTGTACCGTCAATCCCAAATATTGTCAAAACAATCAAAATCAATAGATTGAGATGGCTGTTGGACACGTAGTACGCATGGAAGAGGACCGTGTGCCGAAAAAACTGTTAAATAGTAAACCAGAAGGTAGAAGGAGAGCCGGAAGACCTAAGGCGAGATGGCTGAGATGCAGTAAACTGTGATAAAAAGATCCTTAAAATTCGGGATTGGAAAACATTGACTGCGGATAGGTCAGGATGGAAAAGTGTGTTGGAGAAGACTAAAACCGCACCCGCGTTGTAACGCCATGGAGTAAGTAAGTAAGTAAGCTACACCCTTTCTACATAACATCATATTGAAGTTCAGTAGTATTGGTATTGATATATGGCAACTTATGTTAAATGTGTACGTGCGTTCAATTTTAAATAAATTGTATGAAATTAAGAATAATTGTTAATCTGATAAATTTTTATGTGATTTGCTTCATGATTCAATACGACAGGTCAGTTGTGTCAAGATTGTTTTGCACCTATAGCTAATAAGCCACTTTTGAATTACCTTTCTCAATAAGAATTAACGTTTTAATAAAATCATTTGTGTCCATGAAGCTAACACCGCAGCCCACATTCCATTTTATTTGGAATTACTTGTCATGGGACTCCATCACTCCTCAATTTTTCTTACTATTTCGTCACAGTGTAGCTATTTATAATATGCGTACTAACTGTGTTACTGAGATGAACACCATCGCAGAACATATGCATTCATCATACTAAAACCTATTATAAGCTTAAGTTAAGTTATAAGATTGGATATTTTTTTTTATAGTTTTTTAATTAGTGCGATGTATAAAAATGAAAATAAAAAAAAACTCCCCAACAAGTAAGAAACGCGTGATAAAAAGGTTGAATTGAATTGAAAGTGAAAAATAAAATACACGCTAATATACTGAAACAATTTTTATTACTACTAATTATACGACTTAACAAATTTAAAAAGAAGTTATAGACAACGAATAATATTATAAAATGTATTTATCATATCATTAATTAAAATTAATTTACAACCCACTTTTAATATTATTTTGCTATAAAAATTAAATTCATATAGTGTTTATTTGTTTAAAAGTGAACGTGTGTGAGTGTGTGTAAAAATGTGTAAAGGAATAAATGGCTCAGAGATATAATTTCTATAATATTATAAATTTTTATATACGCGTAATAATAACCACAAACAATAATATAATGTCTAACGCAGATAGGAGATCATGGTAACAAATAAGAACTAGGAAAAAAATATTGGTACTTCTGGTAACTCTGTGCAGCTTTGAATGTTATACTAAAATCATAAATTCTAAATTCTAAACACTAAAATAATTATTATTATAAATTAAATGCACATAAATCAATTCTAACTTATATTCACACAATCAGTTGAAA
Source organism: Bibio marci (assembly GCA_910594885.2). Classification (NCBI taxonomy): domain Eukaryota; kingdom Metazoa; phylum Arthropoda; class Insecta; order Diptera; family Bibionidae; genus Bibio; species Bibio marci. The sequence continues at coordinate 12,966,364 of OU343116.1, read as the reverse complement.
TAATTTGTTGTGCTGTCCCCTAGTAATGGATGCCATTAAATTTACATTTCGGTTATTTATCTTAAGCCAATGCTTATAAGCAATAATTTTGCTGTGAATTCTTATGACGTCTTATATTTATTTCATTCATACTATTCAAATCCATACAATTATTTGAATTGCGTATATTTTCTTTTAGAGCTTTATTAGATTCACTACAGAGTATAAATGAATTAAGTAAATTTGTAACTTGACCACGATTTTTGCTTGGCTAATCTGTTTTCAGCTTTAACGGCACCTAAATGTTTGAAACCGCATGCATATTATGTTCTTCTTCTGTCAACATTTCTAGATAATTTGCTATTTTCTTTAAATTTTCGATTGTATCATACTCCAGTCCAGTTACAACAATATTATTATTGATTTTAACCGGTTTTTGAGACATTGAACTTCCAACACAAAATTTTGCACATTTGTCTATAATAAATTATTTTGTCTCGCGTTATAGTATAAAAACCATTCTCTTCAAAAGGCGGTTTTTACATCTTCCAAATTGATGAGAAATAAATGTTTGGGAACAGGAAATGATCATTTGATTGTTTGATTACTATAATTACTTTTAAAGTTACATCAATCGTGATTATAAATCGTGCGTTTGTTTGTGTTGATGCATTAATATTTTTACATTTCTTCACATATCATTTCTCATTGATCTGGAAAATAATTTCGAGCACACCAGAACACTTATACAAATTTTGCTTTGCACACATTTGTACAATTTCTTTTCCCAATATTTATTGTATTTTTATAGATTTTAATTTTCTGCAACCGTTTGAACAAATAACAATTTAATTTCCTGTGCAGATTTTCATGTGTCGCATTTAAATAATTTTTCACAGTTGATATGTAAAATACAAGACATTTCCCCGGTGGTATAAGTTCAAAGATGTGTTCCTTTTTAATATGTTCCCATGAAATCTTTCCAGCATACGTTACATTTAAAATGGCTTCTCACCGATATATATATTTATTTTTTCATATGTTCTGTTAAACTGTTTGCTTATTTACGAAATATTTGCATAAAATTTAACACAAACACTGCACTTAATTTTTGTATGTTCTTTGTGATGGCGGACCACTTAAATCAACGTCGATTCTGAACACGGTTTCCATACAAAATCTATAGATATTTAGAATTTTTTCCGACTTGATAAATTCTTGTGCACTGCCGACATCTCGATTTTGTTCTAAAATCCATTTCTTTATTTTTATAATAAATAAAATTAATTATTTTAGAATATTTACGGAATTTTTATGTAATTTTTAAAGAATTTTTTTGTTTGCAATAAATTTTAATGTTTATTCTCTGAAAACAACCATTCACTTTGAAAATTCAAAACAGAATTGATTTGAATGTTTCAAATTTCTGTTTCTGTACGTGTGCATTTAGATGAGATTGAGCACACAACCTTATTTGAAATAATATTTTTAAATTTATCTTAAGTATTCTATATTTGTGGTGAGTTATTGATGCAAGTTGTCGTTTATTTAATACCCACCGAAATCACCATCACCATCATTTACAACTTGCATCCACTACAAGGTGCTCACATTTATGCGGCAATGACTGATATCACCGTTTGACACGTCTTTTTGTTGATATCATAAAAATGATTAGTAATTCTTGAAAGCATATAATTTTTAGTAAATAGTTTATGGAAAAAACCAGAAATTGTGTGCGTCCAAATAATTTTTTACTTGTAAAACGATCATAAAACTAAACAACAAATAAATGCAAAATTCTAATTGAAAGAAATTAAAATCTAAATAAAAATTTAAGCCGCACAAATTAAATGTTTATTATTATTTAAATTGTCCGTGTTACAAGTGATCATAAAAACAAATACATATTCTTATAACAGGTCAATTGAAAAGTTCCCGGTCTGACACACTGATGGTAGTGCTAGTATTAAATCCATATGATTTTTAGTTAGTACCAACCTTCAAACGATACGTGTCAAAATTTGACAGCAGTCCGACCATTAGTTTGTGAGAAATTGCGTTGTGAGTGTAGCTACTTTTGGTATTTGAAAAAAGATGAAAAAAAAAGGATTTCGTGTGCTGATAAAATATTGCTGTTTGAAGGGAAAAAATACAGTTGAAGCAAAATGTTGGTTTCATGAAGAGTTTCCGGGGTCTGCACCAGGAAGATCAACCATCATTGATTGGTATGCTAAGTTTAAACGTGGTGAAATGAGCACCGAAGACGGTGAACACAGTGGACGTCCAAAAGAGGCTGGTCACCAAACAGAAAACATCAAAAAAGTTCACAAAATAATTTTGAATGATCGTAAAGTGAAGTTGATCGAGATAGCAGACATTGTGAAGATATCATCTGAACGTGTTTATCATATCATTCACGAATGTTTGTACATGAAAAAGCTGTGTGGAAAATGTGTGCCGCGCGAGGTCACAATCGATCAAAAAAAAAAACAATGGCAAAATTGCATGAATTGATCATCGAATTGCTTCCGCATCCACCGTATTCGTCAGATCTGGCCCCCAGACCTCAAAGGAATGCTCGCTGGAAAGAAATTTAGCGCCAATGAAGAAGTAATCGCCGAAACTGAGGCCTATTTTGAAGCAAAAGACAAATCGTACTACAAAAATGGTATCGAAAAGTTGGAAGATCGCTATAATCGCTGTATCGCCCTCGAAGGCAACTATGTTGAATAATAAAATCAAATTTTACCAAAAAATGGTGTTTTACTATGGTAGACCGGGTACTTTTCAATTGGCCTGTTATTAATGCGTATTTAATCTGCATATTTGTATTTTATTTATTATTCATTCATTCGGTTATGGTGATGGTGGTGGTGTTGGTATATATTAAAATATTAAATATTAATATTATAAATAATATTATAGAATTTTATTAAGTTAAATACAGGAACAATAAAAACCAAAGTTTAAAATTTAAATTATTATATTATCCACACTCTTTTACTCACATATAATTATTTATTATTATTTATAACTTTTTAAATTAATATATTTATATTTTACATTCCATCGCGTTTATAATAATATTATGAATTATTACAATCTGTATGCGGTATAAAAAATAATGTATGTACATTTGAGGAATTATCAGCGACCAAAGAGAATACACATATGGATAGAGGAACAACATCAGCTAAGTGTAACACCAAATAACAAAATATTAATCATAATACTGCAGAGAATGACAGTGGCGATGTAATAGATTCATTACTAGTATTATAGTGTGTCGTCCACAATCTGTGCAGAATCCAAACCATGTTTCAACCATTCTGTTAACACGTTAATCGCCATGTCAGTCATAAGTGTCTGACGCTAAGAAGTTCTACATTAGCCATGTCAGACATATATGTCTGACGTACGCGATTTGGTAGAAGGTCCAAAATTTTTCTGATATTATCGTGGCGATTAACGTGTTAAAATCAAGAACTTTAACATTGGAAAAATTCTACCAACCAAAAACTTCAGAGATGCCGCAATCAAAATAGCAATGATAATTTAGTTTATGTATTTTCTGGGTCGTCCTAAAAACATTCAAAATATATTTAAACCCGTATTGTTTCGAAAGTTTTAAAATTATCCAATATATATACTGACAATTTATTATACTCTGATGTACTTTCGGATAATTTGCGTACGTATACGACTCAAATTATTTGAGTTGCCAACATTTATGTTATTTCCATGAAACAGTAACTTTTATCTCTTTTATAATGGCAAGATTTCAAATATTTACGGGTCACAAATAGCATCGTATAATGACCTGAAACTATATAATGAACGTAAAACAGGTATACCACGATATTATTTATTTATTATAACTTTAGTTTTTGGCAAATACGCACCAGCAGTACATAAATATTCGAGTGATGGTTTACCCAACCGGGGTTCTCGAACAGTACTCGCGAGGTACACACAATTGTCGTTCTTGCAGCAAACATACATAAAATATTGCAAAGTGAAAAAATTATAGAAATAAATGTGTACTGAATTAGAACGATGGGTGGCCGCTCTAATTGTTGATCGAATGAACAGTTGACACCGGCATGGAATAAGGCATCGCTTCACACAAATAACCATATAGCTTCTGGTGGTACACGCAACACTACTACAACTTGCCACCAAATTGTATTGGGTTTTAACCGCGCATTTGTTCATCAATGGATAACATTTTCCCCCCTAATTCCGAATTACTGAATGTATTTGCGATTTGATGTGGTGAAATATGGTCTCACTAAACACCCTCTCTCAAACCGCAATGGTTTTGTAAACCATAGAATACGCTTAGTTTTTTTGTGATTATGTTCGGTGAACATTACTCAACAAGCTGTTTCAAACGTTCATGACATTACATTCTCAGTAGAAACGATAAAACAACACAAAATAAAGTTTACGGCTGTTTTTTTTTGTGCTTTTTGATTGAAAACTGAATATGTGAACAAAGAACCAACATTAAATTTTATTTTAAATTTGGTAAAAATGTGCTACTCGCAAACGTATGATTTGTTTAAAATCGTAGTGATGGTGGTTAATTGTGGGTCAAAAACACAAGTTTTTAACGGGAGAGAAGCTATAAGTGATGATAAATGTCCAGGTCACAAATCTGAAGCAATTTACTGAAGAAAACATTGAAAAAATGTGTGATTTTGAGAAAATTTCTAAGCGAAAATTATCGAAAACAATAATTAATCGAATTTTAACTGAAAAAATTGGTCAACGATAGGTGAATTCAATGTTTGTTACACATCTATGAAATGATGATCAAAAATTGCACTGAATTCAACTAATAATCACATTTTTTTTTTTTGCTTAATCCTTCGCCACATTCACTTAATTTAACTCGTGACTAATTTATATATTCCCTACTATACTTTATTTGGCTTTGAAAGGAAGTGGTCTTGCGCATCAGTTTAAAAAGCATTTCAATCACAGACATAAAAAAAAGTCATTTGATTCTCCTTGTTGAACGTGTGTGCAACATCGATGCTTATTTCAGTTGAGATTGGGATTTGATTTGAATAAATAAAATGGTTTTTATGAAAATTTTATTGAATATTTATGTGTTTTTTTAAATCCATTCCGGATAAATTATGAGACGATGGATGTTGTAATTTTAATCATTGACAATATCGATCTTACTATTCTCCACCAAGTAGAGAAATTGTTTTGTCGTATTGAACGCAATACATGTTTCACGATGGGTTGACTTATAACAGGATCATTGTTTCAATAATCTTAAAATTGTGGCATAGTGCAATAGTATCCCAATTTAATAAAATATCAATGAAACACGTTTCAATAAATGGCTACATCAAAATACTTTGCGAATACATGATCCTATTTTGTTTTTCCAGAAAAACAATGAACATTATAGATAATGTAATAACCACAAACTACGGACACTTTTGCTATAGCCTTAGCAAAATTTCCGTATTATATATAATAGTCCGTAATTTCAATCTAAGGAAATATCTATGGATTTCTTACGGATGTCCGCTGGTATTTTATATGATGAGAGCAACCCTGTCTATGGATTTTTATAAAAAATGTCCTCGCATTATCCGTATATTTCCGATGATAATTTCTAGGCATTCTCCTTAGAAGTATTTCTCGTTGCTATTATTCCACAGAATATTGCCAAAGAATTTATATTCATATTTTTTGTGAGCAGATCCACGGATTTTGACAAAAATATCTTTGGATTGTCCATGTATTTTGGCAAGTAATGTCCGTGAAATGTCCGTATTAGCAGAATAAATGAATTCTTATGACGATGATGACAAATCGCGGTTTGATTCAGTTTTTTTACCGCCGATAGACCAGAAGTTTTCTATGAGCTCGGAATGAAGATGCTGAACGATGGCACAAATTCATGGATTGTGCATTTTTTTTTTAAAAATCCATTAAAAGTCTTACAAAATTCCTAGGAAATATATATCGATTTGAGTTGCTGGTTATTTTAAAAATTATGAAAATAAATTAAAAAGAGTGCGAGGATTATATCTATAGATAAGCGAAATATACAAAATTTGAATCACTATGGTCTTGGCTAATTGATGAAATAAATTATGAATACAATACCGTCGACACATTACACTGACAATCCAAAGATTTCAATTGACCTAAAAAAAAATTCTATTATCTATTAAGTGGAAAATCTATGGACATTCTTTGGACAAATCGTAATATATCTTTGGCATGGAAAATATGTGGGTTTTTTCCACGGAAAGTTTTCTCATCTTTCAAAGAAATTATACAGACGAATTGTTACTAGGGAGATTGAACTGTGGGCTTATCGTTTGGTTAATAATTTTATACAGACATATGACTAATCCCCATCTGAAGCTGGTGAACGGTTACTGCCCACATGATCATTTAAGTACTAGGATCAATCAAAATTATGATGTTGATCGATATTCGATTGTAGTGGATTAAAATGGGTATTGTACATTATATTTTATAACAAATGTTTTGATATGAAAATGTTTCTCTATGCACAATTTTTTAATATTATTTGCTGATATACAAAATACAGAAAACAAAGCATTCAGAAAGTGTTAAACCAAAAAGTATATATTTATTACTAACATTGTATTTAGTCTCGATCTACTAATATATTGTATATGATATAGTTTTATAAATTGTGTATTAACTAAATGCCATATCCTAATTTAAAAGATACTCAAAACAAAATCATATAAAATATGTTATACGACACGACCACAATATCATAAAATATGGTATCATATGGAGGAATGTGATATAATCAGATACAATAATATGCCCGATGCGTCCGTCCGTCGTCGTATACTTTACGTTGTTATAAATATAAATACTATTAAATAATATAATAATAGTATATAAGTGATAATATAGTATAAAAATATAGTATATACAGGGTGTCACAATTTTCGACGGCAATACGAAAACCCTTACCGTTGTCTTGTTAAAACCGTTGTCGTAAAGAAAAAATCTATGCAACTGCTATTAATTCACTTGAAGAGTTAATTCAGCGTATTGAAGACAATATCCAAGACCTTCGCCACAATTAACAGCAAACACTTAGGTTGGTTCGGTTTATTGAAAAGCATTGTTGTCTATGTGTTCGAGCTGAAGGAGCACATTATCAGCAATTACTTTAGGTTTTGTTTGCTTAAAACTGTAATGCTATGAGTGCGTGTGCTTTCGTGGGTTTATGTGTGTGGGCCTTTGTGTGTGAAATCGTTTGCGTGTGTCTGAATGCATAGCAGTGTATGAAATCAATTATTTGTCACGTCCATATTGTTGTTTCTGGATAAAGCCAAAAAAAAGATAAAATTTTTCCATAGCGAAAATCGATTTTATGCCTACACCGTTGCAGTTATTTGTGAATATCTTTGGAACCAGTTGCGACCTATCGTAATGTTATACCTTAAATGAAAGCTTATGAATGTGGCAAGTTTTTAAACTTATACCGAAAAAAATTTTTCATTATAATTTTTCGACTTATGCTTGAACAAACTTTCAAAAATGAAAAATGGCGTTCATCAAATTGTCAACATTTCTGTAAGTATCTCGATAACCACATGTCCGAATTGCCTTTTCTCGACGTCAAATTAAAGATCTCTGTATGCTAATGCTAATAGTGTATCAACAATTCGAAATCGATTAATTAGTTATTGAGATATTGATCCCAGTCTGATTGAAAATTTGGTAATTTGCGTGTAACTTCTTGCCGAAGTCGAATCGGCCAAAATGTTATATAATATTTTCGACGCATAATGACCCAGAGAACCTAGGATTTTCGTATTGCCGTCGAAAATCGGGACACCCTGTATAAGAAACAGTATATTAATAAATATATATATATAGAAAAGCGGATGCTGAACATTTTGTTTAATAAAATATAATTGTGACGCGTGCTCACATTTTACATTTGATGAGACACTTTTCCGTTTTTAAATGACAATTAAATTATTTAATTTGTCTATTTATACTTGACGACAATATTTGATATGATGATGCGTGACTTGTGCTTATAAACAACACACATTTCAAAAAAAAATTGTATACTAAATTCAATGTACAATGTTTAAATTACATACTACAAATGTATAAACTCTCGTACGTATTAATAATAATCATAATAGCAATAATAATAATAATAATAATAATAATAATACATTGATTAAATGTGTAAAACAGCAGCAATAACAATAAAATAAAATTGTATAAATAATATGGAATTTCCCCCCTGGTTTTTTCGAATTTATACTCGTATGGATGGTGGTATCTTTATCATATCATCATAATCGGAATCTACAAACAATAATCTGATTTTGTAAAATATATTTTTATACAGTATTAATATTTTATGGTTACAAATTTTCCAATTAATAATTGTTTATAGTTTATGAATTCAATTAACATAGAACAAAGATTAAATATTGTTGTAAGAAAATGGTATAAAACCAGCTACAGAGTGCGCTTCAAATGCTTAAAATCGTTTATGCTGAGACAATTGTTTATCCAAAACACAAGTTATTGCAAGTGGTTACGAATAATCAAAGATATGGTAAAGAAGATGGTAATGCGTATGAAGTGATTACTGAACAACAAAAAACATTAAAAAAGTATGTGATTTCGTAAAAATTTTGCAAGAAATCTTCAATCCATGTATCTGGAAATGAATACCTAATATAAAACAACATTTCATCGATTAACGCAGATGATCAAAAATTGTACGAAATTGAGAATTGATGATGAAGGAAATACAAATAAAATCTCATTGAATAAAGTAAAAAATCAAAATAATTGCTTCAATTTCTTTTTACTATTTCCAAAGAAATTATTCATTAATTGTTTCTTCTTCAACTATGGTTCAGCGGGTGTAATGCTAAGCATTTAACTTTGGTGTATTGAATTGCGTTTACAATAAATAGTATTCATAGTATTCATGATGAATATCGAGAACCAGGATGATACCAATTGATAATAATGCACCCACCAATTGTTCCACAATAATCACATCTTTTTTACTTCAACATTCACCGTATTCGCGTATGAACTTAGCTACTATATAGTGACTATTTTCTATTCCCAAAATCATCATCATTGGTTATAAAATGTTAAGTCTTCGTGCATCATTTGAAGACATTCAAAAGGCAACGACCATCGTTTCGGTGTCACAACAGACCATTCCATACACAAAGAAATAATAAAATCATTTGATTCATTTGTTACATCGTCGTGCAACGTCGATACGTATTTCAGTTGATGGATACTGGATTTGAATCAATAAAATGGTTAGTTTTGTAAAGATTTAATATTTATTTTTGTGTTATTTTAATCCATTCCGATTTATTTATGGGACAGAGTGTGTATACAATATATTGTATAGTTTAGTAAATTTATGGCAAATCAATTATTTATAAATATTAAAAATATTAATTTTAGTTAGGCTGACTCCTACAAATAATAACGTTGTGTAAATACACACACATAATAACACTGCACAGGATAACGATTGCTCAGGATTTTTTTAATAGAAACTGTTCTTAAAATTCTACTATAAATCTATAGATAAAAAAATTTCGTAAAATTTACTTGTGAAACAGTTAAATTCACCAGGTTCCAGACTACTATTCGGGATTACTGACTTGAGTATTAATTTCTCAGAATTTTCTTAAGAACTGTTCTGATAATCCTACGATAAATCTTTATATACAGAATTTTGTAAAAGATGATTTAGTAATCTGACTGTAATTTACCAGCTGCCAGCAAAACTATATATAGTTAAGATAACAGACCAGGATATCAATTTACCTAAGCTATCGCTAGTGGCGTCGCTTGAAATTTTTCGATTAGGTAAACAATGCCTATTTTCATCCCAAGTTTGTTTATTAGCAGCCTGTCTACGTCAATGATTCGTTCTTTGAATTCATGTTTATTAATAATTAAGTTTCACAGTCTTACCTGACACATATCATATTACGAGAACAGCGGTTCAATTATGACAAGGTAAAACTTAAAAATTATCTAATGCCAACAATTTAAATAATATCAAAATCGATAAATTTATTTCATTACTATATAAAAGTATCAACTCAAATTATTAAATCATCATCAGCAGCGTAAGTGACAACATCTATTGGAATAAATTTAAAAAAATAAAAGCAAATTTTTAAATTTAAAAATACGTTAAATTATAAATAAAATTACGATAATAATAAAAAAATAAATTCCAATTTCTTTTAAAAACCTGAAATAAATTCAATTGTTTTTTCATTTTTCATGTGTCATCAATTTTTTATGACACATTTTCTATTTCGATTTTTTTTTATTTATTTATTGCTAGTTTTTGTTTTGGCTTGTGACACGTCGGTGTGGTAAATGAAAAATATTAAAAAGAAAATTGCTTTTAATTAAAATCATTTAATTATTTTATATTTAATAATTTGTGTAAAATAGCGAATCAATTATTTTAAATTTATAAACCGAATATTAACATTTTAATATTATTTTAGTTTTATTTTCCATAATATTAATACAGTGGTTTAGTTAGTGGTTGTTTAAAAAAAATGCTTACAATAAATTTTAAGAACTTTCCTGTTTTTTCCCGGGTTTGTTAATGATGATGGGTAGGTAAGTGGTGCTTCTCATTCATTTCTATTTTATACATTAAAATATTTAAATATTGTAATTGTTTTAATTATTTTCAATTTTATTTGTTGCCCAACAATTATCAATTTGATTCAATAATTAATTTTATTGGAAAAGATGGTATAGATTATTAGTTTTTTAATAATTGAATTTTGACTTTTTTCTCCTATGTGCGTGCATACGCAAAACAAAAAAAAAATGTGATTGTGTCTGTGCGACGCCGCGGTGACAGAAATTTTTATATGGCATTTATTGTTGTTGTTGTTGTAGTTGTTGTTCTTGTTGCAGTAATTGTACCAAATTAGTTCGAAAAAAAAACTAATAAAATAAATATATTTAATTAAATTTGATACAACATTTATTTTAATTTTACCTAATAATATTAATACTAAAATTAATTTATTTCTTCTTTTTCTCTTTTTAGCTACAGCAAATGTGCCGCGTGCAGAAAATTCTTCATTCTTCTGTCAGCGGCTCCTATCCATTGCGGCTAATTTGTGGAAAAGTGAATTGGTGAGTGCCCTTTTATTTATTACATTTTAATTATCCTTTATATCGTTTTATTACTTTATTACGTTTACGGAAATTATATTTGTGATATTTTACCTATATTTTAATTTATAACATAAGAAAAAACTATAGAAAACTTTAACCAATTGTAAATATATAAAATACGGCCAGTAACAAAACTATTCATTAAAAAAGATATTTTTTTTATGGTAAACAATGCAGTTTATCTTGACGACATGCACGCAACGTCACTGGATCTCTCAAAAATTCGTTAATTATGTGTCACACAAATCTCTATATAAATTATGTGAATCATATAATGTGATCGAATAATAATATGGATATATCGTGGCTAAGTTGGCGTCCGTACTGTTCTCTGATGACTGCCGTACTGGTACAGATTATATTTTTTTTTTCTAAATTAATTGATGCATCTGATGTGACCAACTAACTACAATATATACAATCATTTTAAAAGATAAATACACATTTCAAAACAGCATCCTATGGTTCACAAGTATTATTGGCTTTGGCCAGAAAACATTATCGGCCGTGAATGAATAAAAGAAATTTATCAAGAAAATTTTGAAATTCTTGAATTATTTGCTGTAAACCCAAGGCATTATCTCATTAAATAATACGGGCATTCTTCTTTCGAAATCAATTGCAATACCATCAAATCCTGTGATCCTATACAGACAACTACCTCTATAAAATAGAAAATTATAAAATTAAATAATTCCAATACGGAAATACCGACACATTGACGTTTTCAGATATAATTATATTTGATATTATATATTATTAATGCGCGTGCTGCTGCTGCTGCTGTTGCTGCTGCTGCGTATATTACTTAAATCTTAAATCTTTATTATTTATATATGTTATCTATACTTAGTATCTCTTCATATACCAGAAGAAGTATACCTGTATTATATTATATTATATATTTGTATAAATAAGCTTGCGCATATTATTTAAATAAAAGTATATTATTTAATCTATAAATTTTAATCTGAAAAAGGTGAATAAAAGAAAAAGTTTATTTTGGATAAAAAGAAGAACAAGAACGTATTCTTATTCTGTATTTGTATTTGTCCATTTTATTATTTTATTTTCAAATGAATGGAAATATTTACAGACAATAAAAACACCCGTTGTTTGAATTTATGACATTTAAATGCGTTGTGCGACGGTTTTGTTGAACGGCGTCGACGATCGTCGAGATTATTTTGCAGAATTAAAAATGTTAATTAAAATATGGAGATTAAGACATTTATAAAATCTAATTGTGAGTGGAATTGATGTTTTAGCAATTAAGGACATTTAGAAGATCCTTTAAGGTTTTTTCGTTTTTTTTTAACTTATGCAAACGATACGTTAGCCACGTGAGAATTAAATTAAGCATTCAAGAAAAACTGTTGTTTCAAGTGTGCAAGACATTTTGACGACTTTACAAGGATTTGTTTTTAAAGATTGTATATGTGAAATAGAATATAAAACAAGATATTGAGTATAATTTATGTTTTAAGGATCAAAGTAATTTCAAGGAACTTAATACAAATAATTTTTGGATTGAACATGCAATTTATAGAGAATAGGTAAAAATCTACTCGATTCTTTGTTTGGAATGCACAATTACAATTCATCAATCATTATATTTATATATCGCATCTGTCCCATAATAAATCGGAATGAATTAAAAAAAAAAACACAAAAATATATATAAAATTTTCACAAAAACTGACTTTTTTTATGTCTGCGGTGGTTGAGATGCTGTTGAGAACCGTGATGGTCGTCCATTTGTTAATGTCTTCAACTATATAATGCAAAACGGATTTCTTTCATAGTCGCAAATGAAGTTTTGGGTATAGAAATTAGTCGCAGCTGAGTTAAATTAAGTGAATATGGGGAATGTTGTAGCATAAAAAATTTGATTATTAATTGAATTCGGTGCAATTTTTTTGATCATCTGTAAATGGATGTCGTACAAACTTTAAATTCACCTTTCGTAGACCAGTGAAAATTCAATGAATTATTATTTTCGGCAATCCAAGCTCCATTTCGATGAATCTTGGTGAATACTTTTTAGAAATTTTCACGAAATCACACATTTTTTTTAATATTTTCTTCAGTAAAATTGCTTCATAAAGTCGACGCTTTGGATGTTCATCATCACTTATAGCCTCTTGCTGGCTTCTGTGAATCATTTATGGCCGTTAAAAACTTGTGCTTTTTATACACAATTATCACCCGATGCGCGATTTTAAGCATTTCAAGCGTTTCTATGGGTGTTTTATCAATTTTAAAACAAAATTTAATGTTGGTTCTTTTTATATTTTTATATTAATTTTTCTATGGTTTACACGATCAAACGCTTTTATTATGGGACAGAGGTTGTATTTCTAAAATATCAAAAGGAACATTGTATATGCAATTGTTTTTTTATTAGTATCTATTTTTATACTGGCATTGTGTTGTGTATGTTTACGACAACGACGATTTTAATACCAATTGTGTACCCACATTGGTTTCATTTGTTGCGTGTGGAGTAGCAATTTGCTATATGTTGATAGCGAAGAATTTCTTTGTAGTCAATACCTAATTCATCTCTCACCTAATTTTTACATGAACCTTCCAGCGAAGCTTCTGCTACGTTCTAAGGTCATGTCAATGGCACTTTGCAATCGAAAAAAAAAATCAAACCTAATTCGGGAACAAATTTAACACGGGTATTTTATTTATATGTAGCTGATGATACACCCGTATGTCATACAAATGCTCTGTAAAAGTACGTAAATACATGTTTTGAGTTCATTTAGTTTTATAAATGCTAAATAAGCTCATAAAACATTATAATAATAATAATAATAATAATAATAATTATAATAATGCAAATGCAAATAAAAAATCTATTAGTACGTATTGTTTTACTTTATACTTTAGAAACCTTTGAATTTAATTTAATTTAATTTAATTTAATTTTATAATAAAATATAAGGCAACAACAACAACAACAACAAGAAAAAAAATGTATTTAATAATAATATAATGAAACAATAATCATTTTATAAGAACCATATTATTAGAATATTACAATATTACGCATAAATGCGCAATAAATACCATAAATGGAATTTTAATAGATATAATTAAAAATATAAATGAATGGTTTTATTAGTGGAATCGTAGAATAATTGAGTTTCTTTCTTTATATTATAATTTCCGAGTCTTATTTTTTCCAAACAATTCTTATACTTTTGTTTATAGTTTATTATTTTATAAATTTTTCGTTTTAGTCATCATTCAATGAATGCATGAACATAATTTTAAAAATTATAGACTATTTTATTATTAAAAAATATACTGATCATAATAAATTAAGACATAATAGTAACATTAAAAAGAATATATCATATGTCAAATGGATCATAATTCATAAGATAAAATTATATACAAATAAACTTACTTATTCACTTAAACTCATTGCACACATATGCTCAAAGTCATCATTTTCTCTTCTATATCATCTACCAAATTATGTAATGCCATAATCGAGGATAGTTCAAACTTTGACATGACTCGAAAGCTATACTGTAGAAGAAATGACAAATCTCGCTGATCGGAAATTACCTTTTGAATGTATTAGCAATAAAAGTGTTTGGGCGGACAATTGACATTGGGCAAAACTATCGATGGCATAGCTAATCAAAAAACAATAAATTTTAATTTTAATGATCTTAAATTTACATACGTGACCGTAAATTGACCAATTGGTTACTAAACCTATACCGGATCCAATCTGCGAGGTTATTAAAAGATAAAAATTTGGTTTTCGGCTGGTTGTGCAGAATGTGTGATTCTGAACGCCAAAATCGTTTGTACACAAGAAGTGAAAAAAATGTTAATAGACAATCACGAGCCATTTACGAACCGAAATCATGATTGATGGTATTAGTATAGGTTGGCAAATAACTTTAATAAAGTGGAAAATTTACAATAACAAGGGTTACCCAACAACGAAGAGATTAAACGTATGATCATCAGTTTTCTAAATGTGATTGAGATTTCATTTATATCAACACAACCTATTTAGTGTTTAATGCCCGATTTCGTCTGATTGGTGTGCTAAAGCCTATTTTTATATCAATATTATTATTTTCCTACTTCATCTGCTGGTAATGTGTATAAGCAAAATGAAAAGTCTCCATCATGGCAGTTATTTTCCGGAGTTCGTGAAATAAATTTACAATAACAAGTGTTACCCAACAACGAAGCCATTAAACGAAAGATCATCAGTTTTCGAAATGTGACTGAGAGGCTTTGATGACTGCCTACATTGATTTCATTTATATCAACATACCATATTTAGTGTTTAATGCCCGGTTTCGTCTGATTGGTGTGCTAAAGCCTATTTTTATATTAATATTATTATTTTCCTGCTTCATCTGCTGGTAATGTGTATAAGCAAAATGAAAATTCTCCATCATGGCAGTTATTTTCCGGAGTTCGTGAAATAAATTTTATTGACACACTTTTAAATTTTGTTTACACATACACTGAACTAACTAAGTCTTATGTCGTTATGTGTTATAACTTAAAATCGATTGTCGAAATCATGCCCATTATATATGGAGATTGTATTTGGTTCACAAATAAATCAAGACTATATGGAGCATGCGGTGTATGACACAGTATGAAACATTTTTCACTTGCAATGAAATGAAAATTAATACTAAAATGGTTTTAGATTCTTGTATTTCCGTTTTATTGAAGAGGTTGTTGTGTGACACATCGTGTTTAAATGGCCATAGTGGTTGCAGTATAAATAGTTAGTTGTTTTACTTTTTGCGTAAAATTTAACAGATTATTAATTAAACATTTAACTGTAAAATATTTCCGATGACCCAATTTTCTCACTAATTGATTGATTCCAATTTTCGTTCTAAAATTATAATTTCTATTTATTTAATTTTTGGACGCAGTGCATAAACATATTTAGAATCTATTTCAATAAATAATCAACCTAAATACGCATATATTTATTGTTAGGCGTCTATGCAGATCATGTTTCTCACTGTTTACGGAATATTATTATAAACTAATTGATTGTAAAAATATAAATAAACACATCAAAATATATATTAATTATTTAAACATAAATAATCGGAAAGTACATAATAAATTTGTTGCAAATTTACAATTGTACTTAATTGAAACAAATTATTTTTAATAATGTTTACCCTACGCCCACACACTTTTTTTTATACGCATATTATTGAGATTAACAAAAATATATACACAATGTCTGTCCGACAAATAACCGAAATGACTTTCGAATGGAAATGGATGTGGCAACGCAATCGATAGGCGGCGACCGCTTGATTTATAATATTGTGAAACGAGTTAAACAAACTTTTAAAGTTTCATAACATAATGCTAAAATACAATGCTCAATTAAGTGATAGTTGAAGTTATTGTGTGTTGAAAAATAAATACACGGAACAACCATATTAGAATTCAAATTAAAAGTAAATTTTGTGGTTTTGAAAGTACCTAAAATATCTATTTTACCGCCACCATATTAAAACTCCATGAATGGTGTGTTTAGCATCGTCAAAGTACTTACTGCAATCTCGCTTACAAAATCGATTCCAGGCTACACTTATAGCCATCATCCAAGCAATATAAGATCCTAGGTTTTCTCATCTTTTGCGGATATGTTCTGCAGTTTTGTTCTGCAAATTTTTGTAGCGAACATTTTTATGATAATGAACGCGTTCACGACTACCGAAATATCCATAAAGTTCGTAGAAATTATAGAATTAATGGAACTTGTTGTATTAGAAAAAAAAATAACAATTCATGAAATTCGGTCGACAAAATGGATAAGGAACAGAGTTTAAATATTAAATGTTGTTGTTAGAATGGTATAAATGAGCTACAGAAATGCTTCAAATGCTTAAAATCGCAAATGGTGCGATAATAATATTGTTTATCCAAAGCACAAGTGATTTTGAATATTCAAAGATGGTCTAGAGAAGATGTGTTAATGATGATGAACTGATATCGGGTCGACCATGTGCAAAGTGATTACATTGAAAAAGTACGTGTAGTTTCGTAAAAGTTTTGCAAGAAATTTTCAATTAGATTAGAACATCGTTCAACAATAATCACAGATTTTTTTGCTTCAGCATTCGCAACGTATTCGCCACATTTAACTCCTTGATACTACTTTCTTTACCCCAGACTTCATTTGGCTATGAAAAAAAGTCGTCATTGAAGACATTCAAATGGCGACGACCACCGTTCTCAACAACATTTCATACACACAACCATTGAAAAGTCATTTGATTCACTTGTTTAAACTACCAATCGATGTGTTTCAGTTAATGGAGAGTATATATTCTTTGTTTTCTAAATATAAATTTGTTTGTTTACTGTTTTCTTAATCCATCCCGATTATTTTTCGGCCAGACACTGTGTCCATACAATATATATTTTCAAATAAAAAATAACTCTATAGAATATTACAAAACAGAAATATGTATATTTTAAATAAAAAATAAAAAAAAATTGATGATAACAATCAATAAATGTATTACGGAAGAGATAGAGCCAGCCAGTCAGTCCACTGGTGTACACCAAAATCGACGAGTATAGAATAATAAATGAGAAGAAAAAAAAACGAACATTATAAAACCCTTTAATTAACCACTTTATAATATTATATTTATAAATAAATAATACGTTCATATACGGGAAAAAAAAATGTTGATTGATAATTTGATTTGACAGGTTCCACTGAATTTATACACATACATGTCAAAAGATTTATATCTATAAGCAAGTTAATTACGATATTTTTTTTATATTTTTCTTCTCCTTTGACTATGATTAATTGATTCATCTCTATGTACTTAAATAATATTTGAATTTAAGCATGTGATATTGTTAAAAGATTGGATAACAACGCAACAACACATTGGCTAATACAACAGAAAAAAAAACCTGCTTATTTATTCCATTTCGATTACCTGACGCTAAATATATAAAATATGTGCGGCACACACATGTGTCTGTCTGTTTTTATTATAAAATACAAAGGTAAACGTATATTATTGAATGATGAAGAGGAATATACCATTTATAATAATAGAGGTATAACATAAACGAATAAAAAAGAGACTCGAGCCAAAGTTTCAATTATTTCGTTATTTTTAATGTGAATATCAAATTATAAATTATAATTTTTTTCCAATCAATTATTCATATCAAATGTTAGTTGGGGGGGGGAACGATAGAGCGCAAATGGAATTAACAATATTAAATATTACCGACAATAAATAGGTACATATAGTAACCTCATAAGGTATATCCAACATCGATTTCAATGGCATTGTAAATACGGGTTGAGTTGCATAAGTGATTGCAAATTTCGTGTATAAATAATTGTTGCATATATAATAATTGTTGGAATGTCAAACCGAACACAATTTTTGTTTACTACTTAAAATTGAGTGTAGTATATTTTCAAAGCTAATGATTTAAGGATTACATAGTGTCATGGCGAGTCAGTAGTACGGCCTCGGATCGAACAGAACAAATCAAAAATCATGTGTTGAAGGTCGCCGCAACAGAGGTGATCGGAAAGCAAGGTGATAGTTAGAAATAAGAGGTTCGATGATGAATATAAAAATGCTCGGGATGCAAAAAATGTTATAAAGACTATCGGCCAAAAAATTTATACGTACATAAAAAAGGAGAACTGAAACGAAGGGTTTACTTCAAAATGGAAAAAAAGTAACGACAGATTGCAGAAGATTGTGAGAAAGAAAGATGGAACGAATACTTTACAATTCTATTAAATTAAAATACTGTGAAAGTTGTACAATTGCAAATTAATCAGTCATTTTTATAGTTGAACCGTTCAATAGACAAAGTAATAAAAGTATGTTATTCTAAAGGTCAAGAATAATAAATCACCTATGGCTAAGATAACATACCAGTCGAACTCTTTTTACCATTAGCTTATATTATAAAGATTTGCATTTGGTGCCAAAAATAAGTAGATTAATGATATTATTTGGTCCATTGTACAAAAAAGCATGACGCAAATTGGACTGTAACAACTATATGGATGGAGGAATACCTTAATTATTAAACATTGCCTGTGTTTATAAACATATTACATATATCATAAAGTTTTCCAATACAATTATCGGACAAAAACCTGAGTCTTCGCACATCGATTTACATTTGATCAAACCAAAATTAGGGTAGTCCAAAATTATTTGAAAAATTACATAAAATATGGAATTAAAAAACAAAACACAGAAAAATGTAAAAAGCAGAATCATTTATTTGGACTTTGTAATATGTAAATATATACATGGTGTAGCCTACCCGCCGGAACGTATAGAGGTCATGCTCTGGAATAACAAAAAACAATGGGAACACATGTGTAGAAAGAGTAATGTCAGTAGCATTTATATAAAAGAAGCAATGTTAAATATAATGTCACGAAATGCGGAAACAGTTTGTTGAGGTACGAAGCGTTCACACAGAATACAATCTCAAAAAAAAACCTAAGAAATGGCACTACCATTCTATCGGTTTACATAGCCATTCCGTTTCTATAACCGCATAGTGGGTGTATTTGCAGATAATGATAAATTCCAACCAGTAAATATACAATTCCACAGCACATATTATAGTGTACGTATTGTATCGGGTACAGTATCAAATACTTTATTTTGAAGAATCTGAAGTAATAACATCACAAATTACTTTAAATATGATGGACATCAAGGGTTGGCAAAATAAATGGAGTTCTCAAGAGAAAGGTATGCGGATCGATTGCCATGACAAACAAAGCGTTAATTATTTTTATCCAATTTATTTTATTTTTATTCCAAATTCAATTTTTGTTCACATCTTTTTTAACAAATATTGGATTTATTAATCAAAAATCTATAATGAAGTGTATGAAGTGTTAGCGGCTACAATCTATTGTCTGTCCCCCGTTATACTGCAGGCAATTCTATTCACTATTATCTCATTATATAGCAAGTCATATAAGTCCATGTGGAGCTTATGGAATTCACTGTAGTATAAGGAGTATATAACAATTCACCAATTGCATTGCAATTGGCGATTAGATAGATGTTTTCATAATTCTATTATTTTTTGTATGGTTGATTAGCCGATAGTGATGTGTATGTGTGTGTGTGTGTGTGTGTGCAGACATTGTTAATCGTTGGGTGCACGTCCAACACCATATTTTCAAAGACATCCGTTTTTTCGTTTATTCCATACGCGAACAAATGGTCACCCAGCTGAGAAATTTCAAAATATCGAAAAATTTTCCCAGTAAATAACAAGAATTGAACCCACTGCGTATAGTTTAATATCTGATGTCATCGAAAATAAACCCTGCTGATTATGATAATTTTTAAATGTGCGATAAGAGTGATAAGAGCTCGTAACGTAAACCAAACTATGATATTGAAAATTGATATTTTTACAAAGAAATGAACCATAGACAAATGTTTTTTTATAAAGCTATACCTACCCACAATATTTTTTACGTATCAAAATAATTATCAATGGTAACATTTCTAATGTATATGACGCACACACACACAGGCAATTCGGTGAGAACGACAGTTGTAATATATACGGAAATAAAAAGGATTATCGTTAAAATAAATGCTATAAGGACATAAATAAATATTAAAATAATAGTATTTATGTGTTTTTTGTGTTATGAATGTCAATATTAATTAATTAAAATAAATAAGTAGGTATGGAATTTATATGAATAATTATGTGTAGGTATAGGTTTAATATAGAAATTGTTATAATATATTTTGTATTTTGAATTTGACGTCATTATATTGTATTGCACGTGTGTGTGTGTGTATGAGCATATATTTTATGTTAAATAGAAAATTAATCACTATCATCACATAAAAATACATAATGTATTTATAAATATCGTTTCATATATTAAAACCCTTAACGAACGAGCGCATTTTTCTAGAACGATGACCAGTAGGTCGACGAATTTTTATTAGAAATTAAATGCTTAAATTCCAGAGCAAGAAAAGGTGCATAATTAATATCGCTCTATTGGATTTTATGTAAACTTTCAGTAATAAAATAGGTAGTATATGAACAGACAGATGTCCATACAAAAGGATACCGAACAGTCCCCTATGTGAATATCAGGGTTTTTAGTACAAGTATCGCAATAATTACGTGTTTCCCGGCGTTTTTCTATCCGAGCAAACAACACAATCTTTTTTTGTACCTGTACGAATAACATGAAATTTTCCGTCCAACCTGTCTTTTACGTATATTACGTAAGGCGGCATTCAATTTTTTTAGAATATTTGTAATGTCGTGCGGATGGCGGCATTCGTTCGCTAAGGGTTTTAATAATATTCTGATGCTGATGCTGCTGCTGCTGCTGTGTATTATTAATAACTGCATACGCAATATCAAAAACAATAATTTATATCATTTTATATTAATTTTATATTTTATTCATTTCACACACTATATCTTCGAAATGCATAAGGAAGGAGGATATGCAAAAAAAAAAAACCACTCACATTCAAATCAAACAAATTAAAATTTATTATCAACTAGTCATAGCCATAGTCTGGTAAAATAAAGAATTTAATAACACATGGGCTGAAAAGTTTCCGAAAATTCTAAGAAGTGGTGCCACTAGAATTTTTTTCATATGATTTTTAGTTAGTACCAACCTTCACACGATACGTGTCAAAATTTGATAGCAGTCCGACCATTAGTTTGTGAGATATTGCGTTGTGAGTGTAGCTACTTTTGTTATTTGAAAAAAAAATGGAAAAACACGAAGTTCCTGCACTGATTAAACATTATTTTTTGTTAGGAAAAAATATTTCTGAAGCCAAAAAACTGTTTGACGAGCATTATCCCTACACTGCTCCAGCTCTTTCAACAGTACATTTGAGGTTTGCAAAAATTTAAAACCGGCCATATGAGCACCAAGGACGATGAACACAGTGGACGGTCCAAAGGAGGCTGTTACTCCAGAAAATATCAAAAAAGTCCACAAAATAATTTTAGATGACCGTAAAGTGATGTTGATCAAGATAGCTGAGGCTCTGAAGATATCAAAGGAGCGTGTCGGACATATCGTGCATGAATATTTGGGCCTGCAAAAGCTCTGTGCAAAGTGGGTGCCGCACGACGAACTCACAATCGATCAAAAACAACAACGTATCGAAGATTCAGAGCAGTGTTTGGGCTTGTTCAACCGCAATAAAACAGAATAATTTTCATCGACTATCTCGAAAATGGAAAAACCATCAATAGTGACTATTATATAGCCTTGTTGGAGCGTTTGAAGCATGAAATCGCTAAGAAACGACCGCATTTGAAGAAGAAAAAAGGGCTGTTTCATCAAGACAACGCACCGTGTCACAAATCAATGAAAACGATGGCAAAATTGCATGAATTGGGCTTCGAATTGCTTCCACATCCACCGTATTCTCCAGATCTGGCCACCAGCGAGTTTTTCCTCAATAGAATGTTCACTGGAAAGACATTTAAGAGCAATGAAGAGGTGATCGCCGAAATAAAAGCCTATTATGAAGAAAATACGAAATCGTACTATGAAAATGGTATCGAAAAGTTGGAAGATCGTTGGAATCAGTTTGCAAAAAAAATGTTTTTTTCTTAGAATTTTCGGAAACTTTTCAGCCCATGTGTTATTTATTGTAAGATAAAGTTATAGCACATATTCGTTATAAGTCCATAGTATATAATTTCGATATCTAAATTAAATCGCACGTTTTATACAGAATTTAAGAAAATAAAAAATTAAATTAAAAATGTAAATATGACACAAAAAATAAATTATAACAAAATTCTACTTATTTCACCATTCACCACCATATTTTATATGCAAAAATACCATCATCTTCTCTATCCTATTCCGTATTTATTTTCGATAATTCATCGCAATGTCGCGTGATTTTTCATCGTACATTCTCAGAACAAATTAATTTGAAAATGTCAATTATATATACTCTGAATGCACCACCACCACCACCATAATACAATAATAATAATAATAATACAATATATATAAAAATCCAATTGTATACCTTACCTTACCTCTTACCGCTCGGACGATTGGACGCGGAAAAATAATAATATTATACATTGAAACTTTACTTTTTCATATATTTTATTTTTTTAATTCTTTGGTGACACATTTGGAATTTATTCGAAAGATGCATGTCGATAATTTGTATATACACAGAGTATCATCCAGCAGCAGTAACAGCAGCATATATATAAATATAAATTGGAATACTATACCTATGTAGAAGTAGATATAGATATATATTTAGAATAAATAAATAATAAGAAGATACAACCGCACACTCTCTCTGTCCCATAATAATCCGGAATGGATTAAAAAAACCGTGGTGGTCGTCGCCCATTTTGAATGATGGCAGCAAAATGGTTTCACTTTCATATAGCCACAAATGAAGTTTTGGGAATAGAAATTAGTCACAGCAGCAAAAAAATTTAACAATTCGATGTAATTTTTGATTGCTGTCAATCGATGTGGAACAAACTTTGAATTCGCACCTATCGCGTAGACGAGTAAAAATTCGATGAATTATTGTTTTCGGTATACCAATCTTCATTTCCATATCAATTTTATAGAAATTTTCACAAAATCACACATTTTTTTAATGTTTTCTTTAATTAATAAATTACTTCAGACGGTCGACGCGTAGACGTTCATCAACACTGAAATAACTTCATTGCCTTCTTTAAATCATTTATGGCATTTTGAAAATTTTTACTTTTAACACACAGAATTTGCACCATCACATTGCGATTTAGTAAAATAAATCAGGCGTTTTTTTTGGAGAGTATTTTTATCAATTTTTTAAAAAAAATTAAATTTGATTTCTGGTTTTTGCTGCGAATGTAATGTCATGAAATTTTGAAACATTATGTTAAGCAAATGTTCACAAAACATAATCACAAAAAAAAAAAACTAAGCACTACTTTTTGTATGTGGTTTACATAGTTCCATTCCGGCCTATCAGGGGACAGACGGTGTTATATAAGTTATGTAAAAATATACAGACGAATTTTCCTGCAATGATATTTCTATAGGGACTTGAAAGCAAAAAATCTCTATGGCGATGTTTTATCAGTATATGGAGAGTTTAAGCAAATTGGATTGTATTCGGTTGGCAACTAAAAACATTGCCGTTTAATGTTTAATGAAACGAAATAGCACTTTAATAACTTTATACAATAATGTATTGTCCGTTTTGTTCGATAAATCTTTTGTCAACTTTTTGTTAACTTCATAAAATTCCGAGCTCACTATTGGTACTGATCATCAAAAATCTGTGTGTTTTGATATTAACATAATTATTGAAATTATTACAATTTAATAAATTTTACAAAAACTTCGATATAAATCTTATGGTGCAAGTTTCGAACTATATAATGGATGTGGTAACACTTTCCAAACTATAGCTTCAATAATTGGTGAAGAGTGAACAAAGATGTGGGTATGGTCTTGCGTTGTCACAACACATCTTAAATTTGCCAATTTATATTGCTTTTCTTGAGATGCATTGTTCAAATTGTCAATGTGTATGTGTAGCATCTTTGACTGAGAACGGAATTTAATCGATAAAACTGACATCGCTTTCTTTCCTACACCTAATTTCAGTAGAAATTATTCATATATAATCGCATTATCAACCTACATATGAAATTCGATCAAAATTGGATGTGAAACTGACCCAGGATTTATGGAATTTGCTCCTGATATCATTGGTTCGGAATTATCATAACTCGCAGAAGTTATCACTCTACTAAATGCGGCATTGCTGAAGAAGAAGTTAGACTGTAACTATGCATTTAAATTGTACGTGTGTGTATATAGAGATAGATTGGATGGCAAGAAAATCCCACAATAAAGAATTTTTATACTTTTTATTATTATAAAATATGTGTACCACTCGACTTGCACACATGATTTGATTTACTCTCTTTTGTGTAACTAATTAAAGATTATAATACTTTTATTATAACATGTACGTGAAATTTTACTATGCCATACACGTTATTTATTATAAATAATATATACGATCACTTGATCATATTCTATATAGAACAAATAATTGAAAAATTTATTGATATTTGCGTATCAGTTTTTTTTATATTATTATTATTTTCTTGCAATAAGATACAATTCAAAACATACATCAGTTGGCGAAAAATAGCAAACAAAATCCTACTGTTAATATAGTTTAACGAGCACGATCGCAAAAATCGAACAACAAACAGTAGCAATAAATAATTTTTCGAAGTAGTAAGCAATCAAAGCATTTAAATGTAACATTTTTGTTATACAAAATACATCTTTCCTCTTTCAAATGTCCACCCACCAACTTCATGTAATTGTTATTATTTCCGACAAAGAATTATACTTCCGTGATTCATGTACAAATGTCAGACGGACCACATTAAATGATATTTTAAAATTATTAAAAAATTTAAATTCTCAATTTCCAATGGTATTGGAATGATTTTTTTTCGAATACTCAACGGATAATTAGTATAAGAAACATTTAACATTCAATGGGTCATCGATTCGATTTAATAGAAAATCTTTCTCGTTAAGCGCATGGTCTACGGATAAATCTCACTCCGGTCAGAGTGAGCGTGTTTTTGTCAAACTATCCACATATATATTAAATGTCATTTTTGATTCCACAGCGCCACACTAGACTAGAACAATATTTTAGGATAAAATTATTGCAAAATTAACGAACACTTTGAACCAATTTTGTATATTACTTTTCCTATATGAAGATCAATAAATAAGTTAAAATCACTATTCACATTAACTTCAACAAAGTTAAAGCGAAATAGATTACTCTATTGCCAACGATGAAATGATTGCCATCGAAAAAATTGACAAAATCTTTATTGGGAATTTTTACCTAGATTTTTCTCAGTACTGACAATGAGTACAGGCATTATTCGATCGGTTATTTAAAAAAATCACTGTGTAAATAATTGTTGTGATGTTTTCCTAGCTCTTTCTCAGAATTAAAAATAATTCCATTCGGTGCTTTAAAAATAGTTCCATTCGGTGCTTTAAAAAAATTAATATTGTGCCTAATTTAATTTTATGTTTAAATGTACATAGTTTTAATATATGAGAAAAAATGCTTCCTAGATCTTTCACAGAAATGAGTGTGACATAATTTGATTGTTTATTTCAAAAGCCAAATTGTGTGCTAAATTTAAAGAAAAGCATACGGAGCGCTAAGGTGTCAACCTGCGCATGTTTTAGTGTTGCGAAATTGACTTTACGTGCATAGGAAAAATTATTATAGCATAATTTTATAATACACCGTGCACGTATTCAACATTGCTCCTGCTGATTATCAGTTGTTTCGAACGATGCAACATCACGTATTAGTGGATGAGCACTAAAAAATGGATAACCTCAAATTTGAATACATCTTCTTTCACTATATTGCATTCACATAATGTGCCAGTAGAATATGGAAGAAAATGGTAATAAAAAATTTATTATATATTTCATACTAACAACAAAATAAAGCTTCCAGAAATTAATAAATTTTATTGATGGCCTATAAACGATAAACGATAATATTAATTTAAAAATCAAATTATTAGCTGTTTCAAAGATTATTATTGTATTCCAATATTGATGTGCACACATAATTTATCATATACATTTCATTTCCGTTTAGTAGCCAACCCATCGTTTATTATTAATTTCAAAACAATTTATCATCTTTAAACATAATATTATCTATAACTTATTAGTAAAACGTGTAACACATCTACAATTAATATTTTGTTTATCTTTTTAAAATAGTCGGTCCCCGTATATTTTCAATTTATTTATTAGATATTTTTGCAAAATCTAAAATATTAAATGGAATTTATCTCTCTATTCTAAATATATATTAGTATCCACACACAAATACTGACTATACTCAAGAATTTTAATTAAATTTAAATTTTCAAATATATTGTAGTTACGACTCTGAATATCGCATAAATAATAATAATAATTTATTACCAATATTGATAAAATATTTCTTCTTTTGTATAAAAACGTACACGAATTTAAATATCTTAAACTATAATTTACATGCCAAAATAAAATTTTAATAATTCATCATGATTTTAATCTTTATAAATAGTATTATAATATACATTTGATGTGGGTAAATATACCAGTTGCGTGTGCCACACATTAGCAAGGAAACTGTACCGGCCTGCCACCATATCGATTTTAATTATAAAATTTGTTCGGCAACTCGAAATTATATAAATTATATTCCTGTTAAGAAATTGTTGCACCTGCCGGCGGTTGGATTACGGCTCGCACATGGCCAGCACCTCACAAATGTGGTGGTATCTCTTTTGTGTACCGGGAGGAACTTATACCCGCACATAGCCCATCAACTGCAGTTGATGATAAAGCTAATCTATTAGCAGGTACTCTTCCTAAATTATCTACTCTGCTCATCTGTACTGGTATCTCTTCGAAAGCAGGTCGTTGTCCAGTTGTCAGTGCAAGCAATAATAATAACTTTGACACTACATTATAAATTAGCCCACAATTAAAATTCCTTATATCTGTTGGATGTCTAGTGTAGCCAAAGATACCACTATCTGTCATAAATTTTTAGATTAAAGGATGTCTTACCAATTCAAACATTATTTATTGAATAATATGTTCGGATAAGTTCCAATTATAAAGCACGGTGGTAACCATCGATCTAAGAAGCATTGGTTGGCACTGCTGGCCTTGGAATTGCACTTTACACAACTACTGCTGGTGCAGACAATATATAAAAAGCTGCTGGTATAATTGCAACTGCTGGTGGTGATACTAAATTTGGTTCACCCATAGTTAATAAATAATAAAATCTATTATAAATAAGGTTATAGCCTTCTAAATTAGTTAGTACTATTAGCGCAGCAATGGGAATAACGTTTGTACGTATCTGATCCATAAATCCTGTATCGCCTAATCTAATAAATATGAAGCACCGTGTGGAGATACTTCATTAACATCTTCATCACTCGAAAATGACAATTTTCCAATATTTCTGTATTATCCATTGAATCATATACACGTCGGCGACTTCTTTACTTTTTGCTATTCTGCAGCATTTTGAGAATTCATGCTACTTACAGATATGCTTCAAAATTAGAATTTCCAGAAGCCGCATACAGATGTATCACTTTTGCTACGTAAGGCTACGTACCGAATCAATTGTAATGTTAGGCATCATAATTGTTTTATCAATAATGACGCCAAATTAATTAAATAATTATATTAAATGATTATATTTATTTTAAAAATATAAAAAATAAACAATTTTTTTAAAGTGGAAATGAATTCCGGCCCCAAGGAGTGGTCCACTGTGCTCTTCCTGTGAGTTAATCCTCGAAGCGTCTGATTTCAGAAATGTTACTTATAATTGCTATACATAAACAGTTTCAATTCCATCAAATTGCCCTTATCGAAGTTTGACGGTATATTTACATATTTTTACAGCACATAATTTATTCAACAAAGGGTTAATCAGCGCACACATTCCAAAATTAAAATTTTGTACAACAACAACGATGGAAATGTAAATGGTAATTAATTGTCCGTATAGGTGTTACGTAACGTATGTTTATGTTAATAAATACCAGTAAAAATACTCAATTATCCATAATTTCAATTGTTATTTTTTCTCTAATTATAAATTAAAATCAATTTTAGAAAATGAAGAGATATTGACGTTTGAACGGAACACAAAAAAAACAAACTATTTTTATTATATTATTATTAACTTCTAACAATATTTAAATTTGTTATTTAGATATAATACAACCTCTGTCCCATAATAATCCAGAATATGGATTGGATGTAAACCATAAAACACGTAAAGATTTCACATTTCTCATATCTAACAGATCTACAGCATTCAATTTAATTCCCAATCGTCATTTGTGGCTATGAAAGGAAACCGTTTTCCGCATCAGTTGAAGACAATCAAAAAGTGACGATCACCGCAGTTCTCAACAGTATTCCAACCGCAGACATCAAAAATATCATATGATTCACTTGTTGTTCACTTATCTCAGTTGATGGATATTTAATTTGAAAAAATTAAAATGATTTTTGTGAATATTTAGTATTTATTTTTGTGTTATATTTTTCAAATCCATTCCGAATTATTATGGGACAGAGGTTGTACGCTGTAGCAAAGAATAAAAAACGAAAGATTGTATCGACACTTAATAACGTATAAAATGGAATGTTTTATATGAGCCAATGTAAATGTGTATAGAATGTAGTAATGGATAATAATTTTTAGAAATTAATAATACCGGATTTACACATATCTTGGATGTGCCAAGAATATTCGTATATTATTCGAATTTTTATATATATGGTTCAACCATCATTCGGGACGGAAAACATTCAGAATGATCGCCACTTTTCAATTATTATTTTATATTCTCTCATATCAATCGTGTCAAGTTGGATTGGTTGGTTAGACAAATCGTATGTACTTCAGATAAACCAAACTTAATTAATCAGAAATATTTTTATGATTTGAAATTATCAACTAATTGTTTTCAGTTAAGAATTTATTTTATCTGATATTTTTTTTCA
This sequence comes from Bibio marci, assembly GCA_910594885.2. Lineage (NCBI taxonomy): Eukaryota > Metazoa > Arthropoda > Insecta > Diptera > Bibionidae > Bibio > Bibio marci. Next base: position 12,936,408 of record OU343116.1, on the reverse strand, counting down.
TTATCTTTCAGAATATAATTGAATTGAATTTAATTTAATATTATTTTTAAATAACGTAGAAATTCTTGGGGTTTGCCGTCTTTACGTACGTTTATACGATTGACACCATGACTGTAATTTTAATCAATCACCTGGACAATTATTAGTATTAGTATTATATTCGAATTTACATGCATGGAGTATTGCGATGTGTGTTTGTGGTTGTGTAAATCCGGTTTAAGATACAGATTAAATAAGATGATGACTGTAAATTTGATGACTGATTATACTGTCAAAATGGGATAAAAATGAATAGGTATAAAAATTGAAAAAAAAAATGTTTAGATTATGTATTGAAAAAAGCAGAAAAAAAATACTGAATCATTTATCAATAGAAAATTTATGGTAAACACAAAAATTACGAATGCATGTTAAAAACTATACCAACAAAATAAAAATATATTGATTGGTGCGATTAAATTTAAAAATGTACGAAAATCAAAACATAATAATCATCTACGTACGAACACCCAATAATTATTGTAATACATTATTATAAGTATTTTCCAAGTAATTCGATACAATAGGAAAACTCATGCAGTTATGTTGTGGTTTTTGGAGTCGGTTACAATGGAGCTCATGGAACAATAGATGATTGCTTTGCGTACAACATATTGTTTGCTTTATACAAGATAGAAATTGCATCGAGAAACTCATGGTGAACATGTTCCATCGGAAGATACGTACGAACACAGGTTTCAGAGTTTATGAAAGTGGTGATTTCGATGTTATGCAGACATTAATACCGAACGCTAACATACAACGATTGTATATAAAAAAAAAGGCAACACCAAATATTATTTTCCTTCATGAGAATGCTCCACCACATACGGCAAAACCGGTTCGTTGGACACCCGCGAAATTCTAGGCCATGTGGCTTACTTACCAAACTTGGCTCCTTATACTATTATCACACATATGAGCGTAACTAGAGCAATGGAATGGAGCATATTTTGTGTGTAATCCACTTTTATGTTATGACCTGGACCACCATTATTTTGCGAATATAATATGAAATTGGTTAATTTTGAGAATTCATAGTGATCACGCAATTTTCTACTTTTACAAATAACAACGTTTATATAAACGATGCCGTTGATTACATGAAAACGATTAAATTCGAAAATCGTAATTAATCCACTTTAAATGGATAATAAATATTTTTAAAATTTTTTATAAAGTCTTATTTCAACTGTTTTATGTATTTCCTATTGTATACAAATCAAATGAAATAGGCATAAGAAATTTATATGTGTGACATTGATATATTATTATTATTAGGATGTCTGCAATAATACGTTGCTCCAACTGAACGTAATTGCTGCTAAATCCTTCCATTCCCCCAAATTTTTATCATATTAATATCACAGTTGACTGCATCTAGACCATGAACACCTCGTAAATGTTAAATTATATGTTGAAATTTATTACTTTTTATTACATAGAGCAATCATCTGCGAATGATGGACATCTTTTCAGACGATATTTGCAGATTGTGCATGGTAGACGAGGAAATTGCGATGTATGTCAATGCACCGGCTTTGACAACTAGAAGATTGGAGGTTACAGGATTTCATTTGATCAAAGAGACGGATATGTTTCGGTTAACCGTCAAACAGTTGCTGGATATGAAGATCATAATGACAATCAGGCAGCATAGTTTTTTCGGTATAGGGCGACAAAATGGGGTCTGATACTTGGTCTGATCGGTATCGCCTGAAACATTATAGTACATAATAGACCATATAAATGATAGGACACAAGACGTTCTCTACATATGCTTTCAATCAACCAATAAATTTTCAAATAAAATATAATCTAAAAATATTCCAAAATGAGATAACCATATAGGAATTGCGTAATTGTTGCGTGAACCATGTTTCTATGTTATCTTGATATGTGGATATAGGAATAGGTTCTTCATAAAAAAAATATGAAATCTGCTGGTTACCATGTTCGAAAATTTAGAAAACCATTTGCTATTAGCTATTGAAATTTTAAAATAATTTTTATACATATTTAATTTAATGTAATTTTGAAATACTTCTATATTAAATACGCACACGCATTCGTAAAATGCTTCCGGTTTTTCTGTTTTTATATAAATTTTAAAACATTTATTTTATGAAATCTATATAATTTTTTTTGTTAAATATACCATAAATTAATAATTACGTGTAATATAAGACAAAATATATCGAAGAAAAACGGCAAATACAGTTGAGAATTAAATAGGTGTAATAAGTAATTGAAAGAAAAAAAAAATGCTGCTCAGTCAGTGGCGCCTTTAAGACATTTAAATATATAAATATATATCTATAGCTCATTGACAAAACCCTTCAAGCATTCTCCATATGTAAATAATTTAAATTTTATACCAACAATAATAAAAGACATTTAACACGCGCGACAAGTAAATAATAAAATAAAATAATGTTGTGTAGTAACAAATATAACCAGAAAAAAGTAAAAATACTTACAATTTTTTTGTTATTTCTCTTCACTTACTTACACTTACACACTCACACACCACAAAACATATTTGTAATAAAACATAAAAATTATATATATAAAATCTGCCGGACACTTGGACGACATAAATATATTCCAATCGAATCGCGGTAAAATGTTAAGTATTTGTACCATAAATAAATATATATAAGCAGAAGAAGAAGAAGAAGAACGAGAAGAAGAAGTAGAGGATCATTATAAAGTGGTACATATATATATTTATACACTCAATCCTTATTTTACGCACGATCTGTGTTCACGGTTTTATAACGTAGAGAATGCGTGTGTGAATTTTCATGAAAATTTGGTTTTTATGAATACTTTTTGAACACAATAAAACATTGCAGAATAATATTTTATTTTTTCCAAGTCGTTTAATGAAGTAAAAGGAATGTCCTAAAAAAAAAACGGATATATTAATTATTGTATATTATTATTAACACACTCACAGTCAAATTTGGTAAGTCCACTTGAGATTATACCTAGGGCATACATAAGTTCTGTAGTTATTATAATGTAGATTTCAACTTTTGACACTTTGCATATATACCAAATGCATTACAAATCAAGGGATGAACCAATTTTATGTAGATCGATAGATATAAACGTTTGCATGATTGGTTCTCCTATTAATTGGAACTGAGATTGTATTGATCACCATTTTAAAATTTGACGGGCTGAATTTAATCATAAAATTGAAAATACTAATATTCTTGATCAAAATTTATGTTGTCTGTATCGAAAACATTTCTCCATCAACTGCAACAAACACCTAGGCCAGCGTTTGATTCAGCTCTCGAAACACTTCCGGTACTCCGCCTTTGCTGGTATAGTTTACAGCCATTTTTGTTGTATGTATGACTTCAGTGTGCACCCATTACGAGTTCTTGTGAAGTGGCTTCATCGAATAGCGAAAGAACAGAGTCACATCAGGTGAATGTGTGGACTTTCTTGTGTTGTTTTTTCACCAATAATGCGTGTGCATGCCTATGATGCAAAATCCATGAATTGTTTTTCCATATTGTTGGTATTTTTTTACCGGATTGATAATATATGTTGATCTCGCCGGTAATTTCCCTATGGATATAGATGGTTAATTTTGGATTTTCAATCAAAGTTTTCTTCGGTTTTCGATGTGGATGGACGTTGCGGCATGAGCAACACTTTTAACATCATCGTGGCTGCCACATTTAAACCGCTTGCTTGTATATTGCAGCGTTTTCTTAAACGCATCAACACTAAAACACTTTTCTATCATTTTTTTTTAAATGTATCTGAACATTTAATTTTTTGTTTTTAACACAAAATTTAATATGCAAATTCATTTTTCAATATTACAAATAAGTCAAACAATTAATAAATAAAAGTAAAATACAAACAATTAATAAATATACGGAGTAAACTGTGAATTTGTTGTGAATGCCACTGATAGGATTCATTTATATAATAATATCCAACACAATCCATCTCAAGTTATGTTCAATCCACATTGAATATCAATCAAATTAGAATTGATTGCATTTCTTCCGAAAAACACCTCGTTATCAATTGTTTCTGGCCATCAAAAACGAAGGTTTACCAACACATAGATCACAGCATATGTGCAATGTCCCGTTAATGCACCACACATGATTCTTAGATTCATATTCTGCGCTAGGCGTATAGAGCGTCTGTCACCTTTGTGTATAGTTTTGGTTAAGGAATTTTTTTTGCCATGCTGTTTATTCCAATTTGATTTTTCCTATTTTGCAATTTTTTAATATTGAATTCTTTTATATCGCAACTTTATTAAATTCATTAAGTGGCGCCGGTCCCACCAATGATTTCGCTGCCACCTCTTTTGCCACTTGACCAGTCCTCTCATTTCACTTATATGACTCGTTATCTTTTACCTTATTTGTCCATGCCAATTGGTTTTAGGCATTATGGCATTCGCTGGGTGTTTAATTTTAATTTATATTTGTAACTGGTCTATATAGTGATCTAAGTACAGTCTGTCATTATATATATATATCCCTGGATCTTCGTCAATCGAATCACTCAGTAGCACAGTGCATTAATCGTGAAATATAAAGCGGGTTCAATTCTCGCTAATACGGAAATTTTTCTGCTGCTTGTGACCATTTGGTCGTTTATGGAATAAACCAAAGTTTATTCCATAAACGAACAAATGGATATCTTTGAAAATATGGTGTTGGACGCTAATCAAAGATTAACCAAGTCTGAACACAAACTATCACTATATGGACTAATCACCCATATAATTATGAAAATATTTATCTAATCGTTAATAGTACAATTGGTGAATTGTTATATAGTACTCTTAATTTACCAACTTGGCTGTAATGAATGTTTAGTAAATAAGCTCCACTTGGAGTGACTTGCTATGCGATTTATTCGTCAATTATTTCCCTTCCACTAGTTTTATAGAGTTGTTACATTTATGGCATGTAATACTGCTTGCAATATTGTGGCTTAATCTAATTGACGAACAAATATACATGACACTCTGGTGCTACAGTACCTACCACCACCTTTCTATTCATTTTTAATCCAACTGTATACCAATTTTGGGCATCATTCCCATTAACCAATTACTATTATACGTTCCATAGTTCAATTTTCTTAATTTCGTTTATTAATTAACTTAGCAAACTAAGTTCGATATATAAGACAATTATCGATATATTCCGTGGATTGTAAGTTTTTAGATTTATAGTTGTGTGGCCGTGTAAAAAATGGATACGATGTGTTTTATAATAACTATAATAATAATAATAATAATAATAAGTTAAGTATACCATACCATACATTGAAAGAACGCACAGGGTATGTAATATATTGAAATGAGGTAGTTTGTTACCATTTTATAATAATAATAATAAATAAATTAAAACTAAAATATGCTGGACTTTGTAATTAAGCGATAATAAATAAATTCTTTCTTTTTTTCCTCTCGTCGCTATAAAATACTTACATTTTCTTATTTACGCGCTGCTCGTCGTATCCTTATTTTGTTGTTTCCTCTATCATCGCTGGCTATAGCGTAACTTATAGCGCTACTAATATTAAATATACGTGTATAAATAATAATAATAATAATAATAATAATAATAAAACATAAGATTAATAAAAAAATGTGTGTAAAGTGTTTTTAATTTATTGCAAATATGTGTATTTTGTGTTAATTGCATGTTATCAAATAATGTAAAGTATAAGAAAAAAAAAATAATATTTTTATGTGTTTATTTTTGCGCGACACATTGAAATTATGAGAAAAGCAGAACAAGAATCTTGCCAATTTTACCGATATTATGTAAAAAAAGGAAGAAAAAAATAAAAAATTATAATTAATATAAAATGAAAATTGTATATTAAAAATTTACATTGTCGATCGTTTGCATATGGTTGGCATAGGTTGTTATTGAAGGAAGTTAATTACATATACAATATTTTATAATAATGAGTTTATATATTACGTTTTTGTTGTCATTATGAAATGTTATTATAAATTACACATACCGCCCAAATACAGACGAAGAATAATGCAATAAATGTACCCACAAAAGTGAAGATCGTTGATTGCTTGAGTGATTTGATTCATATTCGTAACACTTTGACGTAATCAAAGAAAATCCATTGTGAAATATAAGACCAGTGAATATATATTACATAATTTTGCGAAGAGTGACACATAAGTACTTTTGGGCAACACTCAAGCTCTTGAGAGACATTCGATTATAAGTGAACCTAGAGCGTCGCCCATTTCTTTCCGAAAATAAGCAACACGCGACCTATTTTTATTACTTTGGATCTTTGGAAAAAAAAAATAATCAGTATTATTACAAGCCCCAAAAGTCTTGCCTATTTCTAATCTTACTATATGAAGAAAGTGTATTTTAAGTAAGACATTATATGCACCCCGCAATTAACTGTAACAGTTATAAGTGTTAACATCACGTCAATCGTTTCTTCTCAATTTGAAAAAACCGGCTACAACCGAAAAAGCATATTTTACACTCACTAGTAGCTCTTATTTGTCCAAAGTATAGTTTAGGCGTAGATTTACCAGGTATAGGAGTATGAAGTGAGCCGCTGCCAATAAATGGCTGTACTTATATTAGTAATTGTGAAAGAGCCTTAATGCGATGTTTTTTTTATTGCTTTGACATCTGTGAACAACATTCAGTGTGGTAAATTCCATTTATAATACAACAACATAAAATTTTATCGTGTTAAAAATGTCTAATTTTGTGCCTTCAACAAACGATTTGCGGGTATCATTAGTTTTTTGTTATCATTTAAAGAAAAACGCAGCTGAATCTCAACGAATGATTGTAGAAGCTTTTGGTGATCGTACTCTATCATTAGCAACATGCAAAAGATGGTTTCAACAATTTAGAGACAAAGATTTTGATTTGAGAAATGAAGAACGTGGAAGACCACCACAGAAGTTTGAAGACAGTGAATTGCAAGCATTGTTGGACGAAGATGATACACAAACTCAAAAAGAACTTGCAGAAGCCTTAAATGTAGATCAAAAAACAATTTCTAATCGTTTAAAAGCAATGGGAAAGATTCAAAAGTGTGGAAAATGGGTTCCACATGAATTGACTGAAAGGCAACAAAAAAACCGAAAAACCATTTGTGAATTGCACCTTCAACAATACAAAAGGAAGTCTTTTTTGTATCGAATCGTGACTGGTGATGAAAAGTGGATATATTTTGAGAATCCTAAACGCCAAAAATCATGGATTACACCAGGTAAAGCAGCAACATCGACTGCAAAACCAAAACGATTCGGTAAGAAGAGAATGCTTTGTGTTTGGTGGGATCAGGAAGGTGTGGTGTATCATGAACTTCTGAAACCTGGTGAAACTGTTAATACGGTTTGCTACCAACAACAAATAATCGATTTGCACCATGCATTATTAGATAACCGACCAGAATGGACAGAAAGAAAGAAAAAATCTGTTAAGGTAATTTTGCAACATGATAATGCACCGGCACACTAAGCAAAACCAGTTCAGGATACGATAAAGTCGCTTGGATGGGAGCTGTTACCACACCCGCGTTATTCACCAGACTTGGCTCCTTCGGACTACCATTTGTTTTCATCGATGGGACATGCTTTGAAAGAACAGCACTTCAAAACATCTGAAGAAGTTGAAAATTGGCTATCTGAATGGTTTTCGTCCAAAGCAACACCATTTTTTTGACGTGGTATACGAAAATTGCCTAAAAGGTGGTTAAAATGTGTAGAAAGCGATGGAAGTTATTTTGAATAAAATATTTTTGATTTTTCTATTCTAAATAATGTGTTTTTCTTTCTTTAAAAAAGGCTCATTTCATACTATACCTATACCTGGTAGATTAGACATAAAGGGATTTTGTTATCCGCATAATGTAATATTTTAAAGGGATCAAATTTTGAAACAAGGAAACCGAATTTTACATATGATATCAGTTTGGCAATTATCTATTTGATCTATCTATCAGTTTTGTCTTATCTAAAATGGTAAAAATATTACGTAGGATTGAAATAGGAAAACAATATTTTATGCTCCTGTAAAATATGTCTTGGAGTTTATTTCGGTGTTTTTTTATGTACAAAGAATATAAATGAAATGATATTATTTATATTATTTGTTTGTGTTATCACCCATTCATTATACTGCGACCTGCAGTTATTTTGTTGATTTAGTCAAGTACATTCAGTCTTCCAAGCACAGCCGACTCCAGAGACAAATGGATGGATCGACTGGTGCGAAGAAGTTATAGTTGATGCGATGCAATGGATTTTTGGTTATTTAATACAGTAACTCTTTTTTTTATTACCATTGTTTGTCCAGGTTTATTTGGTCATCATATATGTTTCGGTGGCACAATCACTCTGCTTGAAATCCAATTGCAAATATATAGTCCCATTTCAGTAAATAGCGAATGTTTGGTTCTATATATATATATGGTCAAATATACTCTGAGTGAGTGTGTCCAATTTGGTCTTACAAACATCGGTCGTGTGCAATTTGATTGAATTTTCAACAATTTTTCGATACTCTGCCCGATGTTCTCTCGCCACCAGTTGTACAAGTATGAAATATGGATTTTCGTAAGAATAATAAAAAGTGGTTTATTCAAAGTATTAGTTACACATTTTGCCTATATCTTTTGGGCAATGTGTTATTTGATACCATGACACTTTTCTCGACGAATCATTCATATCGAGTAATTTTTCATTAATTTCGTACGAACCAAAGTGCAGTGTTCAGCAAGTGCGTGGGTTACAATGCAAACAAGCGGTAATCGGAAGAAGTCCAGTGAATAACGATTCTCGAACCTTTTCCTTACCGCACTTAATGGAGCATTGCCATTTGCCATGAAGAAAATCGGTTTTGTATTGCCTTATTTGATGTTCCTGAAGTTTTTTTTTCGCCAGCAAACGGTTCAAATAGTTAAATTGTTGTTGGTGGCGTTTGTTGGTGGTAATCGTTTCCACCAAATAAATTAATTATGACCATATCGGGACTATAATAAATTATTTATTTATATATTTTTGATTTTTGTATATAAAACGCCGGCAAAAAAAAATATATATATTAATTTATTAAATTTTATAAAATTTACAACATAAAAATTAAAATAAAAAATATAAATAATATAAAATAAATACAAAACACAATGAAAAAATGTTAAGAAGAGGACAATAGCTATTAAAATATGACTTTCTGAAATGATTTGTGCCTTGCGTGCACTTTTTACACATTTAAAAGTTAACGTAAATGTATTTGTATTTGTAATACACCGTCTGTCCCATAATAAACCAGAATGGTTATGTAAACCATAGAACAAGTAGCACCAGCGCCTCATTTTTAATGGGATTATGTTCTGTGAACGTTTCTCAACCAACTGCGAAAATTTCATGACATTACATTCGCAGTAGTACCGAAAATACAACATTTAAAGTTACAGCTGTGTTTGTGCATCGGCGGAAAATTGAATAACGAAAAACATTAAATTTTGTTTTAAAATTGGTAAAAATGATACTCGCAAACGTATGATTTATTTAAAATCGTAGTGATAGTGATAAGTGTGTGTTAAAACACAAGTTTTTAACGGACATAAATGATTCACAGAAGGCAGAGAAACTATAAATGATGGTGAACGTCTATGCGTCGATCATCTGAAACAATTGATAGAAGAAAACGTTAAAAAGGTGTGTGATTTCGTGAAATTTCTAAGAAATTTTTAATGAGATTCATATGGAAATAGAGCTTGGAATACAGAAAACAATAATTTATCGAATTTTCACTGGTCTACGATAAGTGAATTCAAAGTTTGTTCCACATCGATTAACACAGATGATCAAAAATTGCACCGAATTGAACTAATAATAAAATTTTTATGCAACAACATTCACCATATTCACTTAATTTAAATCTGTTGCTAGTCGTTTCTATTCCCAACACTTCATTTGGCATTTAAAGGCAATCGTTTTGCATTAGTTGAAGACATGCAATAGACGAAGAGCACCGCGGTTCTGAACAGCATTCTAATCACAAACATAAATCGATTATTTCATTCACTTGTTGAACGTGCGCAAAACGATGCGTATTTCAGTTAATGCAGATTTTTATTTGAATAAATAAAAAAGGTTTAATTTAATATTAATTTTTGTTTATTTTCGAATCCATTCCGGATTATTATGGGACCGAGGTTGTATCATAATAATATAAAAAGGAGTGTTTGACTATTTGACTAAAAAAAATATATAGCCACAATGTGATGTTTCGTTTGAATAAAGTAAAAATAGAATTATTTACAAAAAAAATTTAATATTGTAATAATAATAATAAAAGATAAAAAAAAAACATCAAAACCAGTGTAAATTTTTATGAAAGAAAATAAAAAATTAAATTAAATTACAATATAAAAACAACAACAGATCATCAGCGCGCTCACATGATGGTTTTTATAGAGAATCAGAAAACATGGAATACAACGCACACACAGGAACCAATTTTATAGGCAGGAGGACAGGTAACGTGTGTGTGGTCGCACGTATTACCGTCATATTATCCATATTTTATTATTATTATTATTATTACAAATATATATTTCAAAAATCAATGCTGGGTTTTCGTTCATAAAATATAATTTCTATTTTTAATACACATTGTTTAAGGTCATAAATTACAACGTCATATTATAGAAAAGGGATACAAAACACATATTATAATGTAGACACGACACTCCTTTCAAATCATTGTGTTCTCCATAAAATGGCTATTTATATGTGTGTTATTCTTATTTTTTATCATCATATTTAATTTTATAATAATAATAAAGTGATATTTTGTTATTATTATTATTATTATTTGTATTTATATTTTGTTAAGAATATTATTAAAATATAATTTTAGTTTTAAATTTAAATTTAATTTGAGAATTGAACAGCATGTTGTCATTTAAAATATATTTTATTATGTTTTTAATATTACGTTATAGTTTATACTCATGTACACGAAGACGACGGTGTGTCCCAAAAATAATCCGAGGAGACTGCGGATAAAGGAAAACGGCAAATCCATAATTATTTATTTTGACAAAAATCCATACAATTATTCGAAATATTCTTCAATAACTGATATACGTATCGAATTTTCTCGTTGCAACAAATTGCAATTATGTCTATTTTAATGCTTCTACACCAATTGTTTTTGTGTGTATGAGCGTTTTGTAAGGATATTCTTGCAGTAAAATCTACAAATTATGTATTTGTCCTTGTTTTTTGTATTTCTCGTCTAAACCACGCACTCAATACAAGAATTTTTACATGTTTAACATGCATTACAGTTCACAATTGCGCTTACAATTAGACAATTTACATACTGGGAACATATACACATGATTTCAATTCCATATTTCAAATTGGCTATAAATTATATTGATTTTAAATTATACCGATAATTTTTAGATAAGCCTATCACGAATATAAATTACAAATAAAACTATAATGAGGCTGTATAATTAACCTATAAAAGAAGGAATTTGTGAACAGATCACGTTATATGATAAAAAAAACTATATATAAATAATCTGACAAAATGAACCATTTTAAACACTCTGTAACTTCCAATCGAATGCGAATAAAATAGAAACAGAAATATATATAATTATAAAAGGATGTGTTGTGTATCTGATAGGGATTCAAAGAGACATTTTCTACTATAAAACTAAAATCTCGGTCGAAGATTCAAAGGTGAACGCTACAAAAATAAATTATAGGAAAATGTGTGCAGGCGTGCTTCAACGGACTCAGGACCAATTAAATAGCTACCATACCAAACCCCAATGGTATACAAATACAATGCCAACTAAAAAATTTGTATTTTTTCTTATAATTTTATGTGTTAAAAATAAAGTAAAAATTATATCCTTAACATAAAATTACAAAAATGGGAAAAAAATCGGAAAAATAATTGGAAAAAAAGAACAAAATAATATAAATATTTAAAAAATAAACGTTAGAAAATAAAAAAGGAATAAAATAAATATTTTATTTTAATAGCGAAAAATATTCCTTTGTTTTTTATTGTTATTTGCTTGGATTGTTGAAATTGTTAAAATGCGCATAACCATTTTAGTTTTATTTTTTGGATGCGTCGCACTCGCAATAATTTGTATGGTAAAAATGTTAAAAGAATGTTACAATAGTTTTTTTTTTTTTTGTTGTAATTAGGTATTTGGTAATAACAGTGTTTTTTTTTTTTTTTGTTTCTAATTATATCTTTTATTCTTTTTTTAGTTAGTGGTCATATTTTTTTCGTTCATCATCGTCGATCCATTTCGTTGTGGTGGTTGCGCATTAAATACGATTTTGTGTCTTTTTGTAAATTGTTTCATTAATTACGTTTTACTTTTATGTGCATTTTCAATTGTTATTGTTAATAATATTAAATATATGACCTTTGTTTTTGTTAAATTTACAGTTACAGTTTGTAAAACCAATCAAAAAAACCACTTTTTGTTTTTTGGTATCAGTTAAAAAATAAATAGCAAACAAAATCATTCTGACTGTTACTGTTTTGTGAAAATGATTTCATTAAATTATTTATTATTTTTATCAGATTAGTAAATGTAGTTGTGTGTCGCGTGTCGGTTCGGTATCGGTAGATTATTTAATATGTAAATTATATTACTTCTTCCTTATTTCATCTGGACTACTTACTGAATTGGTCGGTGAGTGGATACACATTTTATTTTTATATTACATTATAATTTTAGATTTTTATACAAATTGTAGAAAATGGTATTAGGATAAGAATTTTTTTAGCATTAAGTATTTTCGTAATTACATTTTACACAAAATATAGGATTTTTTTTTTTTTTTTTAATAATTATTTTAAGTTAATTTTACAATGAAAAACCGGGTGTAATACAAAATTGAACAAACCATTCATTCTATGAATTTCATAATTTCCCACACAAAATAATGTTATCGTTTTTTGTCACCATTTAACCATTCCGTTGTAACTGTATGTGTGTTAAACGAAAATGTTTTATAAATTTTTAAGAATGATAGCAATTATTTTCTGCATGAGCATGGAAAAAGATCAAATGTACTGAACATTGTTTTGTACAACGTGGTACAATACTATTTGGTATATTACCGATTCATTATTATAATAGAATTATAAGCATTATAACATAAGTTCTTTCCATAATAAATTTACACATGTTGGACAGCATGGCTAATGATGAGGAAAAAGATATGTACGTACATTATATTATGTGTGAAACGCAATCAAACACTTTCCAATCTTAATTAGTTTGCGAGAATTAAATTAATTACGTTGTCGCATTTGTAACCTGATCATTTTTTAAGTAGCATCTACTAAAATAAAATTAATGCGTATGTTTCTGGTGGTGTTATATTACAATATATTTAAGTCTGACATAATCATAAAATATACTGTGTAATTTTAAGATATTAATATTGGTTGAATATAACGCTTTCACATAAAAATTCCCATCGAGTCTGTCGATTAAATTCGTAAGGGATTAGCTCTAAATATTAAGTAGACCAATATTATTATCAACATTGAGCATTACGTATTCATTTCAATGTTTATATGTCGCTGATTGTGTCTGACTACATGTTTGTTGATCTCTTGGGCGACTAATCTTCCTAATGTTTATGGTGAGATCAAACGTAATGTTACGATAAAACGATTCATCACATTTTCTTTATATTGTGCACACAACATAAATTGTGAATTACAGTTCAGATTCTTGTTGCCTATCATGGGCCATTTAACTATTTCATAGTAGTGCTTTGTTCTAAAAATGTTACAAATTATCTGTATAATTGATTTCTTAGTACAGCTGCTCCTGCTTTAAAATTGAAACTCTATACTTATTGTTACCATTGAGAATGTTTGCGTAGTATATTGATTGCTTTTATAATTTGTATCATGTCATGAAAGTAATATTGCGACACAGAGAATAGATAGTGATGAAAATATTAATCCACTACATAAAAATACACATTGTTTAATTTTTAATAGTAATTTTTTACACTGAATTTTATACGTGCGATCTATAAATTGCCAAGCTTTTATGTTATTTATTTTGTGATTTTTAAATAATTTTACATATTTACAAAATATTAGTTTTACTCTCACATCATAATTAGGAAATTATTAATTTAATAACAAAAAATACAATTTGCAGTTGAGTTTCTTATTTATAATCGAATTGTTCCTTTTTGCATATTTAGAGAGGAAATTGGTCATATTATTGCATTCTAAACAGTTCATATTGAACAAATTGAATAGGAATTAACGTGTTTTCATAAATACCTTTTTGAAGTTAACGTTCCTCTGTATAAATAGATAGCGAAAAATACACAGAGAAATTACACAGTATTTCTATGGAAATGGTGATCATATTTTAATATCATGTATTTACGTATAACATGGATTAGATATGTCGTGCAAACACAGTAACAAGCAACTGTCACAAATGTACCAATAAATAGGTTTTTCATGATATTATTGGAAAAGTTCTTTTATTCTGCAGTTGCAAAATATTAAATACGAATGCAGTCTAAAACTTTAATGTACAATTCTAATATTAGCAGAACTACAATTTAAATCTAGTAAATTTGCTGTAAGTGCAATCGCCACAGCTCAATATTCAGGACGTATACGTCGAATACGACTTATTAAACTCTTCAATACACAAAGTTAATACTTAGTATTACCCATTGAAACAGTTGGAAGAAACTCGCCATATGAATAATTTCTTTGGAATTGTAAAAAAAAAAACTGAAGCATTGTTTTGATTTCTGACTTCATTAAACGAGATTTTTTTTAATTTTCTTCGTCTGGTGATCGCCATTCAGCAGTTTAACGTTTGGTTTCTGGCTCATATTGAAAACACCATGTCTCATCACCGCCGTAACAATCGAAGGAGTTGTTATCACGTCGATCGAATTCAATGATATCTTTGCAATGCCTAATTAGTGAACATGTGTTAATCGACGTTGGAACAAACTTCGAATTCAACTTCCGTAGGCTAATCTGTTTTCAGTTAGTTTTCGGTCTAGTTACATTTCCATTGATTTGATTGAAAATTTCTTGTAAACTTTTACAAAATCAAATATTTTTTCAATATTTTCTTCACGTAATCATTTCGCACATAGGCGATCTGATCAGTTCATTATCAATAACATCTTCTATAGACCATTTTTGAATATACCACTGAAAAACTTGTGTTTTGGATAAACAAATATCGTAGCAAAAGCGATTTTTAGCATTTGAAGCATTTCTGGGTGTTCCTACAATAAAATTTAATACTTAATCTTTGTTCTTTCTAAATTTTACGAACCGACGCACAAAAACAGTAATTGTAACTTTATGTGTTGTATTTTCGTTGCTACTGCGAATGTAATATCATGAAATTTTTGAGAATTTGTTGAAATACGGTCACAGAACATAATTTAATAATAACTAAGAAATGGTTCAACGTGTTCTATATGGTTTGCATAACCATTCTAGATTTTTTTATGTGACAAGAGGGTGTACCATATATTCTATTACATGGATAAGATAGTGGCCACACAATCGTTGTCATATTAAGGAAACTTTTACTTTGGACAATGACATTAATTTAACCATTTTCAAGCAGTTTGGTAAATTTAAATGAACAATCGCACAGTTTGCATTGCTGCAAATAAATGAGTAAATTCATTCATAATGGTCCAACGAAATAAGTTTAAATTCAAAAAATGACTATCAATGGTACACTGACAGAGATTGAGCCCATTGCGTTAGCAGAGTATTATTATTTTATACATATAATAAAAATTGTTATATATGTAATTGTTAAAATATATTATAATATGATTTGTCTGATGGTTTAATTCTTTAATTTTTTATTTCCATATTTTTTTTTTGTTGTTGTTGAAACAAATTGTTTCATATTATAATAATTTAAAATTAATATTTTCGTCTTTCATCGCCTGATGAGTCTTTACAGAAATGCCGTGCGCTGTATTTTATCATTATAAATAAATAATAATAATAATACCTCATATAAGCTCATATTCAATTCATATTTCTATACTTATGGTAATATAATTATCTATATATTTTATATAACATATAATGTATTTCAGCACTATACAATACACACACACACACCACCACATATATATATATTCCATATTACACGTATATCCACACAAATATCTAAAAGGTATAAATTTATTGTATATTTAAGTATAAGATTTGTGGACTCTATATTATATGATAAAGAAACCCTACTGAGGAGCATCATTCCAACCGATAAACAAATTTTTTTTTCATAATGTATTTATTTGTGTCCAATATACGGCGTATGGCCATGTGTACGAACGATGGAACGAAGACCATACAAATATATAAAACCATATTATAATGTTTTGTGAATCGAATAATTTACATAGCGCTGAAGAAATGAATGTCTGAAGTATGGGCACAGACAGTAACTACAATAAATATAAATTTTGTATTTATTTATTTATTTATTTATTATTATTATTATTATAATCTCTATTTTTTTTTTATTCCTCTGGTCAAGCTAAAAAATTATAATATTAAGTATAAGTTTTTATAAATATGCGTATATTAATGTTTATGATATAACGCAAATATACCTCTATCTCTGTATACGAGTACATTATTTGATTTTCACTTCTTCCTAGGGAGTAGCACATTATGCGGTCGATTAATCAAGAATAATAATTCAGTATTTATTTTCTGATTAATTTTGTGGTTTTTATTTTTATTTATTTTTTGTTTGTTTCTCTATCGTATTTTTAATATTTATGTGAATCGATCCTGTCAATGAATACGGAACACATTGACATATAAATATGTGATATTTTATAACACACTTATGATTTGTACACATACTTTTAATTACATGATACATTAATATGTAATTATATTTTGTATACGCATATATGATTTTATTTGCGTACACCCTTTGTCACATAATAAATCGGCTTTGTAAAGAAAACGTAACGTCACCTCTAAGTATTTTTGTTATAATGTTCTGTGAACGTTTCTCAAAAAATTGTGAAAATTTCATAACATTACATTCGTAAAAATGATCATCTGAAAAAATTTACTGTAGAAAACATTGAAAAAGTGAGTGATTACATGAAATGTTCTAAGAAATCTTCAGCGACATTCATATGGAAATGGAATACTTGGAATACAGAAAACAATAATTCATAAAATTTCAACTGGTCTACAATAGGACAATTCAAAGTTTGTTCCCCATCAATTAAATGATGTTTAAAAATTGCACCGAATTCAATTAATAATCAAATTTTTTTGTTTAATCAATTAAATTTAACACCCTGTGACCTATTCCATACTAAACTTCTTTTGGCTATGAAAGGAAACCGTTTTAAATCAGTTGAAGACATTCAAAAAACGACGACCACTGCGTTTCTCTCTGCATACCAATCACATTGACATAAAAAATAGTCATTTGATTCACTTGTTGAACGTGTGCAACGTCGATGCGTATTCCGGTTGATGGAGATTATTTTGAATAAATACAATGTTTTTTGTGAAAATTTAATATTTATTACTATGTTTTTCATATCCATTTCGGATTATTAGGTTGTATCATATAATATTATGAAAAAAAAAAAAAAGGCGTTGTCACATATATTAATTTTTCTTGTCAAGGATTTCACTATAAAAAAAATAGGAAATTAAATAATGTACAGTTTTTAAGTTAAATTGGTTTTAGGCTCAGCCTTTATTGTGATTCGAAATTATCATATGATTTTGATTTGGAAATATCTTAAATATTATTATATCTGCGTTTACAATTGGTAAATTTATATGGAAATCGCCCATAGCAATGTGTGTGTGAAACATTGTAAATCTCAGAATTACATTTTTAACCCATATTTTTAAAGATATTTGCTGTTCAATTTCGTAGAAGAACTATAATAGGTAATTTACGTAATAGACATTGCATTGAATCATTGAATTTTCCTTTAAAAAAATTTAAAAAGAAAGGATATTAAAAACCACGTGTGGACATCCTTTATACATATAATTAGTACACAAACACACAGTACTATACAAAATCGGTATTATACACGTAACTATTAAAATTTGATAATATATACATTTAATATTATCTATTGGTGGTGGTATATTGGGTCACGTCGTCGTATCGTATCCTATATTGTAATTTGTATTGCCAAGAAACAAAATAAATAAATATATTTTACCTGTTGTTCGCATAATATCTTTCTTTGCAAATTTAAAACATGGTTTTTTGTATTTTAAATTTAAAAAACCTAAAAAAAAAGAGTTTAAAATTTATATAAAAATTTCTTAAGACCGCCATGTAATGTACAAACGACACTCTTCCTATATAGCGATACACCTATATATGTGTTCATATAATCCTGTAGATTCTATCTACATATATGCAAAATTCTATATGTTGTGTACACCCTCAGTCCCAAAACTAATGAGAATGTCTTTACAAATATATAGTTTCCGTACTACCGTCATTTGTTGGCTACTAATTGATTAATGTATAATGTAAACCAATCGGAAAGATACTGTTAAAGTTTCCATGACATTTCGTTCGATTTAAGGTTCCAAAATCAAATGCATTTTAAGTAACAGTAGCGTATTTCAGTTGAGGCAGAATATTTCTAATAAATTTATAATGATTTTTATCGCAAATTAATTAATGATTTGGGTTATTTCCTTCACATTATTTTTTCGACCGAGGATGTATGCATTTATTAAACAACAACAACAACAACTTCAATAATAAAAATAATATATATCTACACAATGTTTGTGTCTGAGAGACAAAGAATATTATTATTATTATTAAATATTTATTATTTTTACTTTCGTAATTACACATCAACGCTTTATATGTAAAAATGTACAGCCTCTGTCCCATAATAAACGGAAATTAGATTAAAAAAATATAAAAATAAATACACAAAAACCATTTTATTTATTCAAATTATAAACTCCATCAACTGAAATACACATCGTCGTTTGTTAAATCTCTTCGACTCTGACGCATGACGACTTCCTTTTTTATAGCCACATGAAGTTTTGGTAATAGAAAATAGTCACAGGGAACTAAATCTGGAGAATACTGTGCGAATGCGTAGAAGCAAAAAATGATATAAGTTCTGGTTAAAAAATTTGTGATTATTGTTGAACGATGTGCTGGTGCATTATCATCCAGTAACCTCCAACTGCCTGGCTTTCGATGTCAGTAGCAAAGGGTGTCAAAAATGTATCACTATATTTTTCTGGTAGCCAAGTTGAAAGTAAATATTGTGAAAAATAATTGGAATGTCAACTCATTAAATTTTTCGTAAAATCGACCTAAAAGAATTATCATCTTTATGAATTATGAGCCATAGTTTTAACGAATTGTCAGTTTTGTACACAGAATTGCAAACTATAATCAATTTTTAATCTTTCACATAAGCGAATTCTACCCTGAAAAAAAAAAGTACACGGATCCAATTAAAAAGTAACTTCAAAACACAATGAAATATTATTTAATTTTGCTTCAAGGAACATGGTTCACATTGTTAAAATGAAATAACATTTATTAAATCACCGAAGAATAATTCATTAAAAAATAATATCGAAAATGAATGTTTTTCAATGAATCACTGCATTGGTTTAAAGAATTGTATAATTGTTTTGATGAATATTATTCATTTTTTCAACGTGTTCTGTTTAATAATATATTATTATTCTGAACATAAAATAATTAATGATCGCGAATTCATTAATTCAATATTACAATACTAAATTAAGAAAATTTTTAAAAATTAAAAATATTAATGAATTATTCATTGAAACAATGAAAAATGGGCTTAGAAACACGCAATTCATTGAAATTATGTACAAATTTATTTTCAGTGTAAAATCGATTGAAACGTTCAAAAGATATAACCGATTTGCCGTTGTATATCGGTCCTGTTATTAAAAAAGATAATATTGTACTTTATAAAAGTCGATTTTTCCCCAGAAAGTTTAATTCGGTGAACATCCAAATTTTTTTTCATAATTTAGTATAATTTTTTCACCCAGGGGTTATCATCAAAAATATAGTGATATTGAAAACTGACCACTGTTCGATAGATTCAGTACGAATATGACTTAGTAAATGATTTAATACACCAACGCCCAAGGTAGTAATTAGCATTAAATCGTTGAACCAGTTGGAAGAATCTCGCTTTATAAATAATTCCTATGGAATTGTAGCAAGTAATTAAAGCATCGTTTTGATTTTTGACTTCATTAAACGAAATTTTTTTTGGATTTCCTTCGCCTGGTGACCGCCATTCAGTACTTTAACGTTTGGTTTCTGACTTATATTTTGAAAGCACCATGTTTCATCAACGCAGTAACAATCGAAGTTTTTATTACGTCGAGTGAGTTCAATGCATTGTAAAGAACTCAATTCGTGAGCATCTATTAATCGATATTGAATGAATTCTTTGTAGTCACCTGCCGTTGATCAATTTTTTCCACTTAAAATACTATGAATTATTGTTTTCCGTATATACCCCTAATACCATTTCCATGAATTCTGATTGAAAATTTTTTACAAACTTTTACGAAATCACATACTTTTTTAATATATTTTTTGTTCACGTAATCACTTCGCACATCCCGTCGACCCGATATCAATTCATCATCATTAACTCTAATCTTTCGCTAGACCATCTTTGAATAGATTCGTAACCAGTCAAAATCTTGTGTTTTTTGGATAAACAATTTATTGTACCATAAGTGATTTTAAGCATTTGAAGTGTTTCTGTAGCTGTTTTCAACCATTCAACGTAACAAAATTTAATATTTATTATGTTTATTATGGGACACAGGGTGTATGTATATATAGTAATAATAATAATATGAAAACAATTTAACATTTATAAATATATTATATAAAAAGAATACACATATTCATACGATGTTTAATATTACAAAAAAAAAATAAAAGACCATCTCGCCATCAACAATAAGAGTAAGAAAAATTAAAAGTTCATATTATTATAAGTAGAAATAAAAAATATTTGTATATAAATCGACGATGTATTATTGTATAATCATATAATAATGTACCTATATACAAAGTAGGGGGAGTATATATTTATATACATATGATGATGCACAGCACATATATATATAGTTTTTAATCTGCATGAGAATCATGTAAGATAAGGTCACAGGTTGTATTCGATTGATTTAGGCCTACGGGCATTAAAATGGTTCATCATTTTGTTGTACAAAAAAAAAATTGAGTATATACTAAATTATTATTATTTATATTATTATATAGTCTTTATTTTGTATATTGTATATATTGTTAATATACAACACATATGTGTCCATATATAACACACATATGTGAATAACTATATAAATATGTACTATATAATTTAACAAAAATATCCATCCATATATAAATCCATAATAAACAACATAATAATATAAAAATGCATTGTTTATCCATTCCATACATTGATTAATCCGAACAATTCCACATAATATAAATATTCTTGTATTGTATGTGTATCCATTCGTAATTTCGTAGTGTGTCTATCTGACTATGGACAAAAACATACAATAGTAGATTTTTATATGAATATTTATATAGATTTAGAGACGCAACTCACTCTGCACTGCACTGCACCACTCTATATATGAAAAACAATAAAGTTAAGTCAATATATAATGAACAAAATGTTCTATTGTACTCGGTTATATGAATTAAAAATTAAAATAAATACTATGTGAGCACATAAGTAATAAAAAGGAAAATACACTTATCTCGACTCTACCCATAACAACTAAACTATAAAAATTAAACGAAACTAAAAAAGGTATTTTGAATTTAAAATAAATAGTAAAATAATTCATTTTATTGTATGTATAGGTGCTTGAAAGTATTTCCGCCCTTTTTAACAAAATTATTACAAAACACCCGTGTCGAAAAAACAATTTAGCGGTTTGAAGCGATCTCTAACATCTATCCATATTCGCACTTCTTCTGAACATTTTGAAAATGCGATCCAAATCAGACCGTGCTGCATCGATCTGAACATGTGATAATCAGAATGGGGTGTGTGTTTTTTTTTTAATAATTCTTCATGTAATTTATTCAATTGACGTGTTTGTAAAAAGCTCCAGTAATTATTTCATTTGGTTTTAAGAGCTTGTAGAAAAAATATGACACCATATGTCGATCGCAAACTAAATTAATAGCATTACCTTCAGACCATGAATGTGTCGTATTTTGTATTTTGTTATATTTTTTTTTGTTATCAACATCTTATATTTTGTTATGGTTGACCTGTTGCCCAAAACTTTTTTCGTTTTAGTTTGTCAAAGTATAGAGCCACTAATTTACGTGATACATCACAAAAAAACTCTTCTTTTTATGGCTGGCAAGCAAAGAAAGTGTGATGTTGTATCGGTACGCAATGGTATTTTCGGTTGCAATTGATGCGCGGTAACCATTTCCCTGTCTTTATGAATCTTACGCATTGCATGAAAAACCGTCTGGAAACAGCTGATTCACTTCAATTTATAACTTATTTACAAATTATTTCTGTGTTTGAGTTGAGTATTCGTCTAATAATGCACGCAATTCACTGTCTTCAAACTTTTTCGGATCGCCGAAGCGTTATTTATCATGAACATCAGTATCAGTACCACTTTGAAATCATCTAAACTGCATTCTTCATATGTTGTATGCGTAATGGAGTTCGTTCATCATAATTTTCTTGAAGTAATCGATGAGTTCCTGTTACATTTTTTTTTTTTTCAAATCAAAATCGGAAAAAAAGGACGAAAATACATGCAATTTCCTAATTATATAAACACATCCATTTAATGAGAAAGAAAAAAAAAACACACACACACACAATGTTATGTGGGCAATTATAAAATTTACATTTCAAGGTTATATTTTAAAAACGATAAATAATTGTTGAAACTATAAAAAAACAGATAGAAAATAAGAGTTATTTAAATATGTGATACGATTTTTTTAAATCTGTTTCAAATCGCATAGATCACTCATCTAATATACGCCGTATTAATATTTATTTGTTTATGCAAGAACCATTACTAATGCTAGGGTTCAATTTTGAATATATATGATTTTTGTTTAGATCGATGCAGTCTTATATAGGTTTTGACCAGTGGTTCTATCGAAAGTTGATAAAATCCCTAGTAACACTGTCCGTAGTGTGTCCACAAAATTTCCTTATATTATGTTGTAGTCCATAGTTTCAATCCGAGGAAATATCTATGGATTTCTTACGGATATCCGCTGGAATTTTATATGATGTGTGCAAACGTGTTCATGAATTTTTATAAAAAATGTCCTTGGATTATCCGTATATTTCCGGTGATAATTTCTACGTATCCTCCTTAGAAGTATTTATCGTTACTATTATTCCACAAATTTATTGCCATAGAATTTATATTCATATTTTTTGTGAGCAGATCCACAGATTTTGATAAAAATATCTTTGGATTGTCCATGTATTTTGGCAAGTAATACCCGTGAATTGTCCGTATTAGCAGAATAAATGAATTCTTATGACGATGATGACAAATCGCGATTTGATTCAGTTGTTTACCGCCAATAGACCAGAAGTTTTCTATGAGCACGGAATGAAGATGCTGAACGATGGCAAAAATTCATCGATTGTGAATTTTTTTTTGTAATAAACAAGCAAAAAAAACCGCGAATGAAATCCGTGAAAATTCTTACAAAATCCTTCGGAAATATATCAATTTGAGTTTCTGGTTGTTTTAAAAATTATGGAAATAAATTAAAAAGACTGAGGTTTATATCTATAGATAAGCGAAATATACAAAATTTGAACCACTGTCTTGGATAATTGATGAAATAAATTATGAATACAATACCTCGCGGATTTATGTAGGACATATTACCCTGACAATCCAAAGATTTCAATTGATCTGAATAAAATACTATTATCTATTAAGTGGAAAATCTATGAATAATCCCATTGGACAAATTCCAATATATCTTTTCCATGGAAAATATGTGGATTTTTTCGACGGACATTTTTCAAAGTACAGACAAATTGTTACTAGGGATGTCCGAAAATAAAAATTTTACTGTTTTATTTCCAAACTACCAAGTTTTCTATGGGCGAGGAGTGCATCCATCAACTATACGATAGATGGCAAAGGACCGCATAGCCAGTAATGGTGAATATTTTGTATTATTATGATTTTTATAATATATTTAAAATTAAATTTATTATCGATAAAAATCAAATAATCGAATTCCATTAAGACTTCAAAATTTTAGATTTTAGTTTTTTTTTAATAATAATCTAGAACTTAAAACTCAACCCACAACTCCCCAACAACAAAGTGACGTATATTCATTATAAAATACCCATTATTAAAACAATATTAATTATAAATAATAATAATAATAATAATAATAAAGCAATAAATACATGAATTTAAAACGCATTTTAAAATGGATAATAAAACGCAACTTCACGTGTTATTTGTATGTGAAACAATTTTAAAATTTATTTTCCATTATTTTTTTCTATATTATTATTTCCGTTTACAACGGCTCAGCACACACACACACACACACACACACAATTGTTTTATATAATAATATGTAAGAAAATCTATAAGTTAAAATATAAATTTATACAATAATTTTTGTTCGTCTTGCACATCTTAAAAAAAAACGAAATAAAACTTTGTGTTAAATACTGTAATAATAATAATAAAAAAAAATAAAGAAAAAAGGGCAAAATGTCTGCTGATAATCAAACAGATCATTATCGTTGGATTAAATCTTCGTCTTAATTGCGCGTTAATGAAGTACCGAAAAGGTTAATATGGTTGGCGCGACACATCCACAAATATACAAATATATTTATTTATATATTGTATTGTATTGTAAATATATATAAAACACACAACACACAACACAAAACTATATATTATCTTTGAAGACATCTTTAAAAGAAACGCTTTAAAATCACGATATCCATATCAAGATAGATATTATATTATGTACTTAAACTGATATATGTATCTATCTATAGTAATATAAGAATACAAGAGTGTTTAAAATACAGTACAAACTCTTGTCATTTTCATTATTCCCTTCATTTTTCGCATATAAAATTAATTCTACATAATAGCAATATCGCCGCTCACTGTCTACGTATTATACAATATTTGGGTTTTTTTTTCGCCTTTGTACTCAATCCTCATCAGTTTGAAGTTAATCTATATAGAGATGAATACCTTATAACGCGTTTACATTCCCAATGGAATGAATAATTAAAGAACCGCGTTTAATAATATAAATTTTACCGATTTATAGAATAAGGTGGCACAGTTCCTACTCGTTACGTGCGATCTTCCATAAAAACAAAATAATCCCAACATGATAATCATCTTTTAATCACCTTGTAATTTTCATTCAATAATAAGTTCCAAAGATTTTCGAAAGTAACTTAGGTACACTATACTTTTACTACTACACCCAATAGAATTGCTCGAGCACTCTCATCATATGTGATTATTTTATTTACCTTAAGCATTTAGTAGTAATAAGTAATATTTGATTTCTGGAAATATGTGACACACATTGTTCTCACCCACATCTTAGCGATGTCATACTGCTGCAAGAATATTCTAAATAGTATATTTATTAAATTAAAATATTGTAATAATGTATAAGAATATAAGTTCTAAAGTTTTGCAGAAGTAGTTAAGAGTAACTCTACTCAAATATTCCCAATTGAAATACTTTATATAGTACAATACAATTATATGTTGAAATTTTGATCTTAAGCATTTACTTTAAAAGTACAAAACTTTTATGGAAAGCATATAATTAACACTATACTTCCTATTATCATATTATACTTTAAAATCATGTATTCGATTTTTATCAAAATTTTGAACTTTATTTGCTTTGATTTAGTGATAGCAACAATTTTGGTTTTTCATTAACACCACCAAATATTCCCCGTATAGCATTACTTTAGTATTGGATTTATTTAATTTTATTGAAATTATGTGCATATGAACTTAAGCATTTATAGTGATAAGTACTCAAAAGAAACTATAACCTTATATTAATCTCATTCTAAACTCACATACCAATGTTTCAATCAAATTTGACCTGCCAATCACATTGATCAGTAATAAATAGTAGTTGAACCTGATGGGCATTAATTTTGCATACAATTTAAATACTAACTAGCCTCATAATAATGTCTATTTAAACTCAAATATATTAATGTTTCATTCAATTTTGCCAGTATATTAGCCAGATACGTAATCGAATCAGTATAGAAGTGTCGTGTGGATATCAATTGAAATTGTTAGAAAATAACCTTATAATTCGATTTTAGCATTCACATACCTAATTTCATCCAATTTGGAATTTCAATCTGGCATTTAAAACAGTGGAATTGCTCTGGGTATCAATTGTCATAGAACTTGTTAGGAAGAGTAACCATTCGTTGGCTATTTTCTTTTTTGGGATCCCCCTTGAAAGGCCATTGTTGAGTAGAGTTTGCACTGTATTTTACCTACCTATATATTTTTTGTACATAGATTTTCTTATTTGCAATGAAAAAGTCGTTAGTGTTATGTTTGATTTTGTAATTGTGTATATATAGAACTTATAGTTATATATTATGGTATGAATTGCGATTGAAACGTGTATTATTATTCCTTCTTATGTTAAACTCTCGCATCATCATATTCATATAAATACAATACCTACCCAGTACCAACCTATGCATACTTTTAAGTGTGTCTGTGTATACAAAATATACAAAATAATGAATTAAAAAGTATCATTTAACTTTTATATATAGAATTATTTCTTATAATATACATTTTATAATATTTGAATTAAAATCACATTAAGATATCATTTAATTAACTATATAATATTATATTCTACTAATATATTGATATAAATAAATATAGGTATAGAGGGTACTATAATTAAGTGACAAGTTTCAAGTTTAAATTTTATAATATTTAAATGCAAATGCATATTGATATTACCAGTCAACGAATGTTAAGTGAACAAAAATATACTCCCTCTGTCCCATAACAAACTGGAATGGCTATATGTAAATCATAGAACACGTAGAGCTATCTTTTAGTTTTATTTTTGTGATTATGTTTTGTGAACGTTCCTCGACAAACTGTTCAAACAAAATTTCATGACATTACATTGGTAGTGGAAACGAAAATACAAAACATAAAGTTAAACAGCTGTTATTTTGAGCGTCGTTCGAAAAATATACAAAGAACAAAGATTAAATATTAAATTTTATTGTAAGAATGGTTAAAAACAGCTACAGAAATGCTTAAAATCATTTATGCTGCGATAATTGTTTATCCAAAACACAAGATTTTGAGTGGTTTCGAATAGTTAAAGATGGTCTGATGATGATGAACTGAACAACATGTGCGAAGTGATGAACTGAACAACATGTGCGAAGTGATTACGTGAAGAAAACATTGAAAAAGTATGTGATTTCGTAAAAGTTTACAAAAAATCTTCAATCAGATTCATGGATATTGAACTAGATATACGTAAAACAACAATCCAAAAAAATCCCGTTTAATGAAGTCAAAAATCAAAACATTGCTCAAATTTCTTTTTAAAAATGTTCATAATGAGTTTCTTCAAACTCCAGGTTAAACGATTAATGTTAAGTATTACCTTGGTTTATTGAAACGTTTACTAAATTGTGCCGTAATCATCCTGAATATAAAGACCCAAGCACAATTCGAGGTGACATTGTTTTAATCCATTCCGGTTTATTATTAGACAGCGGCTATCGTATACGCAGTGTGTGTAATATTATAAGATTTTATATGTGTGTGTGAATTCTTTTGAAAGAATAAATTGTAATATGCCCTGACCGACTCAATCAATGTATTTTTTTTATCCCATTTATATGAGAATGAGACGTATATATTTATTTAATTATAATAATTTAATTAATTGAAACTATAACCACTTAATTTAAGAAATTTTCTTTTATCAAAAACCATTTGTTTTGATAAAAACGAATGAAATAAAAACAAACATTTATTAAATCTACATAAACAGACCCCGGTGCGGCACACAGATGGCACACAACGTCGTATATTTAGGTTACACAACGTGGCGGCGTTAATATTTTTTTAACGACGCTGAATTTGATCGTTGGATTCAGGAGCCGTGAGGAATATGTAGTTTGGTGATTGTGATGAAATTTAATTCTTATGTTTTGGGACTTTCCAATAATCTCACGTTCCATTATGGTTCGAAAAAAGGTTAAATGCGGGCGATATATGTGGTTTAATTTAGGCTGGCAATTATTTATCGTGATGTTAAAGCCATCGGAAATGAAGGCGTAATTATTACACTAGTCCAATGATTTATAAATAAATATATTTATTCGTTGCAGAAATCGTGTGTCCTTATTGAAACGTACGGGCCAAAAGGTTTCTTATACTTATTTCTTATTCAGTCGTTTTACCTTTTACCGCATACTTTTGCTATATATACGGAATTCCGAAATAAATTCTGAAAAATCGATACTCAGGACAGTATTCTAGGAAGTTCTACAATAAAGCTCTGGCCAATTTATATTATTCTCAACAGATTTTAATGAAATATAGTATGTAAAGTTTAAAAAATGAGATTATATATGAACAAGAAGGTTCTGAAAAATCGATACTCATGTCAGTTTTCCTTATCAGGATTAAATATCCTGGTTAATTTAAGATTTCTTATCCAATATTGAAGAAATTTAGTACGTAGGTTGAAATTGGTATTATATGCAAACAGTTCCAAAAGAGGTTCTGAAAAATCGATACTCATGTAAATTTTCCTAATCAGAACAAATTATTCTCTTGCAACCTTGATCATATCTTGGATCATCTATTATTTCGATTCAATGCAGTACCAACAATCAGAACAAATACGTTTTAATTCCTTCAAAGAATTCAATAATTTGATCGATGAATGGTTGGTTTTATTGCCGCGAATTTCATCATCTTCGAAAAAGGATGCGGGAAAGAGTCAATCGGTTAACGATGGCCTAAACACTGTAATTATTTTCGATTCATTCATTTTGTTATATAAAAACAAATATATGTATTTTTCAGATTTGCATTTCAAATGAATTATAGTATGTTTTATTGTGTAATTTGATCCTTTCCCAACAAATGACACAGCTACCGAATAATATTGAAGTATACGTATATGATATGCCTATCCATTCCATTATATTTATGTATATAGATACTCTCAAATGCCCACTATTCCATCTTAATATATTACATAAAATATATAAAATTAATGTTAATTAAATACCAAAATTAATGACGAATCGAATCGATTATTATTTTTACATATAAACTATGACTATATTTTGAAAATATTATATCGATTTCTTTGAATAATTTAAAAGAAAAAATAAATGGAGAAGATTACTAAAAAAATTTAATAAGAAATCGTGTCATTTAATATTCATAACATTATTGATATTCAATTCTTATGTGTCCATGGCCAAGGTATTCATTTATATTTTTATTTTAATTATTTTATAATCGTTTCTCTTGTAAATAAGTTGTTAATAAAATAAATCATATTAAATATTTATTTTTTTCATTCATTTTCTCTTAAAAAACGATATTTTAGTTATAATTTCGGCAGAAATAAGAGGAAAATATGTGATGTGATTAATTAGAATTATTCTCCTAAATAAGCATTATTTTTTTTTTTTTTTAAATATCTATTCAATATGGAATAATAATTGTCCTACTAATTTGTATTCATATTTAAAAAACAAATTATCTTTAGTGAATATATATAGGGTTGAACGGGGTATTACGGTTAATGGGGTGTGGTTAACGTGTATTACTTACTTCCTCCATGGCGTTACAACCCGGGTGCCTTCTCCAACACACTTTTCCAACCTGACCTATCCGCAGTTAATGTCTTCCAATCCCGAATTTTTAGGATCTTTATAAATCATTGTCCTTAAATTTTCTTTGCTGGCGTCGTTGCCGTTTATTCTGTCCGATCCGAGGCTGTGTTGTCGAATTCATAACTAGTTGTTTTTCCAAAGTTGGTAGTTAACCATACGTTCAACCTACTAATCATTCTGCAAATTCGTAGGATCATTTACAGGGATATATCACCTCTGCCGAAAGCAGTTACATTGACGCCGCTGATTCGCCTTTACTGTGTAATCACTGAATCATTAACTCAGTTTTAATCGAGTGCTGCTTTCACACAACACCCCAAAGTAAATCCCATACACAGCAGCCAGATTGTCCGCGACTACTTATTCTTTATTCGTAGCTATAACCCATAAGTATCATAGGCCGTTCCACTATCCGCAACCCGTGGACGCGTTCGGTCGCAACTGGCATTGCAAATATGCTATACCCAACATACTAATCCGAACGTGTATTACATTTCCATATTATTATATGGGTGTGTAATGTTTTCATTTCTTGGACACGTCAGGTGGTCAAATGTTCGTAATATAAAAAGTGGTGATGCTTTGTCACTGAAACGTAAGATTCATGTTGGTCTAGAAGCACGTCCATGTACTAAAATACAACCACATATACCAGTGTCCTCAGCAAGATTGTCGTTAGATATTTCTTGGTGGCGATTGATTAGTAATTTATAGCAGCCTTCAAAATAATCCCTTATAATTTACTATTATTTATGGTGACATGTTACAGTACAACAACTGCAGCATATGTAATTAGTAAAACTAACGCATGAAAATTGCAGATTATGACGCCGTCATATTGCTTCTAGATGATTGCGATATCATATTTGATGATGATAAGATGATATTGAATACCATATTTTGAACTATAACATAACAAAACACAATGTAATAATGGTGGTAAAAATTTAAAATAACAATAATACCTACTGCCTCCTATATTATATTAATTTGAAAATATAACTAATTCATATTATAGTCTTTAAATACACACATTATTATAATTAAGGCAATTTTAATAATTATCAAAAATATATTAGAAGATAAAATGAAATCTTAAAATACTCACTTAAAATAAATAATGAACAAACGAGTAATTTACATAAATTAAGAATATTTAATATTTTATCCATGCACAGTGAGAGGGTTTACAAAAATAAATCGATTATTAAATTTATATATTTCCTCACCGTTAGAATTTATTTACAAATTATAATAGATTATCGTATGTTATAGTTTATATTTTTAGAATTAAGCACTATGCCGATATTTAATGGACCACATTCTCGATACGATCGCAAGTGCTGCGCATATAAACAAGAAAATTGTGCTGAATATAGAAATTTCATATCCTGCCATAGCATCAGAGATTAGCATAATTGTAAAAAATGAATTGTGTGATCACAATTATCTTATCGCATTTGTTGCGATTGTTTGAATAACCTCTGCAACTGATTGAAAAATTCAAGGTGATAGTGGGAAAAATAAATTTAAATAAAATGTAGTAAAGAATGAAGGGATATTTTCCTTATTTTCATACACAATGCAATATTTCATTATAACAGATTTTTTGTCTGCTGTGTCAATTCTTAAGATCAACTTATTTTTGTTACCAATGGTGATCAATTGACATCAAATGAAGCCGTCGCTGTTAGTAAATACGAGTTTTTAGAAGATTAAAAGGAATAATTATATAATAATCAGAGCTCATAAATATTATTATTAAAATATTTCCCATACAAAATATAGTTTAATCCTGTTGTGTATTTTCATAAAGGTTGGCAATTTTCTTCAAATTTTTCAGATAATTATCATTTTGAATTATTGATCTATCAAATTATGTTATACTCATTTTGGTGAAGCATCTAGAAAAAATATTCTCCATAGAAAATTTAAATATGTGTCAGTTTTGCGAACATTTTGTTTTTCATAGAGACTAAATCTTTCTCCCCATTTTGAATTATCTATCGAAAGATATTATACTAATCTTGGCTAAATATCTGGCGATAGCATTTCCCATACAAAATATACTGTGTACTAGTTGTGAGCACATTTTGTTTTTCATAGAGTCTGACCCTTTTTTTGCCATGGGTTTATTATTCAATTTTTACAGACAGTCATCATTTTTATGTATCTATCAAATGATATCCATCTTCATCTTGGCTAAATATCTGCTGGGGATAACATTTCCCATACAAAATATACTATGTACTAGTTGTGATATCATTTTGTTTTTCATAGAGTCTGACCCTTTCTTGCCATGGGTTTCTTCTTCAATTTTTGCAGATAGTCATCATTTTAATGTATCTGTATCAAATGATACCATCTTCATCTTGGCTAAATATCTGCTGGGGATAACATTTCCCATAGAAAATATGATTTGATCTATGTTGGAAGTGACTCATTTTATTTTTCATAAAGACTATCCCATTCCCGCCAAGAATGATGCTATATCTCATCATCTTGGTGAAACATTTGTGAAAAACAATTCGCATACAAAATATGGTTTAATCCAGTAGTAGACACATTTAGTTTTTCGTAAAAGCTTACCCTTTTTCCCATGGGATTTTCTTTAAATTTGACAAATAATATTCATTTTGAATTATCTATCAAATTATGTTAAGCTCATTTTGGTGAAACATCTACAAATAACATATCCCATCCAAAATTGTTAATGTGATCTATAGCAGTGACCACATTTTGTTTTTCAAAGAGGTTGACCATTTCTCCCAATGGGATTTTCTTCAAATTTTGCCCGTAGCCATTATTTTGAATTGTGTATCGAATGAGATCAAACTCATCTTGGCTATGCTAAGGCTGTAGACAATATTCCTCATACAAATAACATTTCCCATACAAAATATTAATGTGATCTATAGCAGTGAGCACATTTTGTTTTTCAAAGAGGTTAACCATTTCTCCCAATGGGATTTTCTTCAAATTTTGCCCGTAGCCATTATTTTGAATTGTGTATCGAATGAGATCAAACTCATCTTGGCTATGCTAAGGCAATATTCCTCATACAAATAACATTTCCCATACAAAAATGTTAATGTGATCTATAGCAGTGAGCACATTTTGTTTTTCAATGAGGTTGACCATTTCTCCCAATGGGATTTTCTTCAAATTTTGCCCGTAGCCATTATTTTGAATTATGTATCGAATGAGATCAAACTCATCTTGGCTAGGCTAAGCTTCTGTAGAAAATATTCCTCATAACAAATAATGGTTTGACTAAATTATGGGCACCTTTTGTTTACCATAGCAGGTGGACTTATATCTTTGTGGGATTTTCTTCAAATTTTGCAGATGGTTATCATTTTGAATTATCTATTGAATAATGTTATACACATCATGGTTAAATATCTGATTATAGAATTTCCCATAGAAAAAGTTAGAATTCAAATAGCCATTATTTTGAATTATCTATATAGAATGATCATCTTGGCTAAATATCTGAGGATAGCATTTCCCAATTTTTTTTTTTTTTGCCATAGACATGCCTTTCTCCCCATGAAATTTGCTTCAAATTTTGCAAATAGTCATGATTTTAAATAATATCTATTGCATTTTGTCATCCCAGCCCATTTTGGCTAAATTTCTGTAGAAAATATTCTATTCTAATTATGACTTTAACCAGTTGTGTGCACATTTTGTTTTTCATAAAGGTTACACCCTTTCTCGCCATGGGATTTTCTTTAAATTTGGCAGATAATTATCATTTTGAATTATCAATCAAATCATTATATTGAAGTTATAGACTGCCATTAATTGTGAATTGTGATCGTTAGTTCAAGGACTCATTCTGAGCGTAAATGTTTACTCTGTGTGCGTGTGTGTGTGTGTGTGTGTGTGTGTGTGTGTGTGTGTGTGTGTGTGTGTGTGTGTGTGTGTGTGTGTGTGTGTGTGTGTGTGTGTGTGTGTGTGTGTGTGTGTGTGTGTGTGTGTGTGTTGTGGCCACACTACATTATAAATTAATGTTATGTGGGCACTGTAGTACCTGCACACACTTGGACATTTACAAATAATTTACTAGATTTTTCACTATATACATTAAAACAATTGTTACATTGATTCCATAAGAATCTTTATTCAGTCAATTACGCACACTTTATATGCATTGATACCTTCTCACCCATAACTCTATATGAATTTCAAATTAATTGGACTTATAATATGTGATGTGCTGATGTGCGAAATATTGGGTGATCTATGCATTGATTAACATATTAAATATTTTCTATGTCCTAAAGGGCCAATATTCGCAATAACCAATTTTCATTTATTACCAGAACTTTTTTGTTTTTGTACGCGCGCATATACCAAACCAGTTAATGGTCTGCACGCTCTAAAAAAATTCAATTTATTATTTAATAAAAAAAAAACTATATACTAAAATTAAATAAATAAAAATGATTAAGAAAAAAAAAAAATCGTAATCTAAATAATAAAAAGGTAAAAAAAAAATAAAAATCCCATTACGTCGCACGCTTTTCATTCCATCTTATTTTAACTACAACACATTTATTAGCCACACCGTTCCTATACACACCGCATTTAATATAATTTTTACATTCGAATGTTGTCTTATAAATTTATGTACAATATATTTTCGATATAAGACGTGTCTATATAGCGACCAGTAAAGTATGTAGATTTATATTCCGATACAATCATATGACTCTAAAATATATATAAGATACTTAAGTTTTTTTATTTTTAATAAATTACTTTGCGCTCAGGTATAAAATGCTATAATAATAATAATAATAATAATAATAATAATGGGATAGTATAGAGAATGTAAGGTAAGACGTGCGATCGTAATATAAATATTATGTTGTTGTAATGTGTGTATGTATTTATTTTTAAATTATTGAGTACCTATAAATATTATTATAAACAATCGAAATAAACATTTGGTATTTAATATTTAAAAAATGAACATTTGCTATGAAAAAATTGATGGACACTCTGAGACAAGTCAAATGCATTGTGTAAAAAATTTTTTTTTCTAATTTAAAAATTAATAATTTTATGCAAATTAACTTAATTAATTGATAATAACCTTAGGGCCATATACATATAATTACGTGTACATATACGTATTGCATATATATCATATACATATACAGACAGACACACGCACACACAAACTAAAAAATAAATATAAATATAAATACAACGACGGTCCCATAATAATCCGAAATGGATTCGAAAAACACAAAAATACCATTTTATTCATTCAAAATAATTGCCATCAACTGCGATACGCATCGACGTTGCACACATTTAACATGTGAATCAAATGACTTTTTTATGTCTGTAATTGGAATGGTGGTGAGAACCGCGGTGGTTTTCGTCTTTTGCATGTCTTCAAATAATGCAAAACGGTTTCCTGTCACAGCTAAATGAAGTTTAGTAGAGAATTAGTCGCAGGCAGTTAAATTAAATCAATATGTTAAAAGTTGAAGCAAAAATTTGATTATTATTGTAGTTCAATTAGGTGTAATTTTTGATCATCTATTAATCGATGTGGAACAAACTTTAAATTCTCTTGTCGTAGACCAATGAATTATTATTTTCGGTATTCCAAGCTCCATTTCGATGAATTTCGCTAAATATTTGTTAGAAATTTTACGAAATCACACACTTTTTTAATGTTTTCTTCAGTAAAAACGATAGCCATTCCGGTTTAGTATGGGACAGCGGCTGGTACACACATGTAACGTAAAGTTTTATATGTAATATGGATATTATGTGCTCATGTGGTGTTATGTCTTAAAAAAATCTTATATTAAAGTTGGTTTTTGTACATTTTATGAAAATACTATATATAACTTACTTAACAGTTAAATGTACATATATACTTTAGATGGACAGGGTATACCATTAACATTTTGTCAACCAGTAAAAGAAAGTTTAATCTTTTGATAGCTTAATGACAACGTAAACATCTCACCACCATCTGTGTGTACCCACAAACATTATGTTTGCCCATGTGCCACAGGTGTTGGTTGAAAATTAAATCAATAAAAAATTAAGTTAATACAATTTCTAAAAATTTGACTGTTTTGTATGAATTAATAATTCGGTATGAATGTTAAACATCACCACGTTTTTTTACAATTTAAAATGGTATTTTCTAGGATCATTTGGAAAATTGGTTTCATCATAATTTAAAAAAATATTGTGTTGCGGTGAAAAAGCGTCAATTGACTTTTTCAAGCAATCGAAGGAAGAATTTTATTAATTAATTAGATTATAGATCGACACTATTTGATATTATTGCGCATAACATATTAATCATAATCTATATAACTTTAGAAACGATAACCTCGTCGCACAGAAATCTTCCAGAAATAAATTTCTATATAATTTATCACACACGCGGATAACCCCAGTTGAAATATATTATCATATTTTCGTTAATGTAATCTTATTAGCATCACGTTTTTAATAGACCCGCAAGTGCAAGATTCGATAATATCTTAATTAATTTTAATTTGTGTTTTACTAATTTACTTACGGAATGGATTTATTCTCCTGCAAAACATTCCTCCAACCTAGCTGGGTTGCAGTCTACCAACACCGAATTTTGACGATTCTAATATCACTGTTTACTGCATCTATAGCCATATATATAGCTTTAGGACTTCCAACTCTTATTCTCCAATCTGGAGAACTATTAAACAGTTTTTAGGCATACGTACATCCTCCATAGATGATACACATGATCAAACGAGCAAATCTATTGATTTTGATTGTTTTGACAATGTTCTCGCTATAACCTGTCTTTTTCGAAGTTGGGTTTTAGTCGCTGTGTTCTTTGACGGGTCCTTAGTAGCATCCGTTTCCATTTGTTACAAATAACCACCAACTCCATCAATTTCTTTTTTTTATATCAAATCCATGCATCATGCAAATATACAAACAAAAGATGTAGTTCGCTTTAGCATTTTCAACCTGAATGAATTATTTGCATCTAGAGCATTTCTACGTTCATCGTTGAATCACGCATTTCTAACAATTACTTCCCTTTCTATAACCGCATACTATTCATATTGTCTTCCTGCTGGTCATCTTCCAAATCTGTAATAATCGGTTATTCTATAGCATCCGCATTTACATAATTGATTAACTGCAGTCTGCTCGATTGCAAAGGTTACACAACGTTGCAATATTGAAAATACTCGCGGAATAATTATTATGCATTGTCAACGGTTCTACTGGACACTGGGACACTTTGTATAACTGATAAATATATATATATATATTAAAATATACTTTGTACACCTTCTGTCCCATAACAAACAGGAAAGGATTAAAAAAAAAAACACAAAAATAAATATTAAATTTTCACAAAAACCATTTTAATTATTCAAAATAATCACCATCAACTGAAATACGCATCGACGTTACACACGTTCGACAAGTGAATCAAATGACTCTTTTATGTCTGCGGTTGGAATGCTGTTGAGAACCGAGCAGGGTGCCGCCTTTTGTGTGTCTTCAATTGATGCAACACAACGGTTATCTTTCATAGCCAAATGATAGTGATTTTTAGTAGTTAATATATATCAGTGACTATTTTGGAACAATTTGCTGTTGCATTATTATCAAGCAGTAACCTTCTGGTTCGCGATATTCAGGACGAATACGGTTTTTAATAAATGCTTCAATGCGCCAAGGTAAAAAACTTAACCATTACCCGTTGAAACAATTTGAAGAAACTCTTTACGAATAATTCCTTTGAAATTGTAAAATTGAAATTGATTTTTAACTTCATTAAACTAGATTTTTTTTGGATTTTCTTAGCCTCGTGATCGTTATTCAACACTTTGACTTTTGGCTCATCTTGAAACCACCGCATGTCTCATATCAGCATAGTAACAATCGATTGCCAGAAGTTTCTGTTAGGTCGAGCGGGTTCAATGATGCCTTTACAATTTTCAATTATGTGTAATTTTATGAAATCACATACTTTTTCTATGTTTTCTTCAGTAATCATTTCGCACATGATCGACACCTGAATGTTCGCATCATCATTAACATCATCTTCTCTATAGACTCTGAATGTAATGTCGTGGAAAAATTTTGAAAGTTTGTTGATGACTACGTGTTCTATGGTTTACATAACCATTCCAAATTGTTATGGGACACAGGGTCTATTTATATATTACTATAAATATACCAGGTATAGGAGTATGAAGTGATCCGCTGCCAATAAATGGCTGTACTTATATTAGTAATTGTGAAAGAGCCTTAATGCGATATTTTTTATATTGTTTTGACATTCAGTGTGGTAAATTCCATTTGTAATACAACAACATAAAATTTTATCATGTTAAAAATGTCTAATTTTGTGCCTTCAACAAACGATTTGCGGGTATCATTAGTTTTTTGTTATCATTTAAAGAAAAACGCAGCTGAATCTCAACGAATGGTTGTAGAAGCTTTTGGTGATCATGCTCTATCATTAGCAACATGCAAAAGATGGTTTCAACAATTTAGAGACAAAGATTTTAATTTGAGAAATGAAGAACGTGGAAGACCACCACAGAAGTTTGAAGACAGTGAATTGCAAGCATTGTTGGACGAAGATGATACACAAACTCAAAAACAACTTGCAGAAGCTTTAAATGTAGATCAAAAAACAATTTCTAATCGTTTAAAAGCAATGGGAAATATTCAAAAGTGTGGAAAATGGGTTCCACATGAATTGACTGAAAGGCAACAAGAAAATCGAAAAACCATTTGTTAATTGCACCTTCAACAATACAAAAGGAAGTCTTTTTTGCATCGAATCGTGACTGGTAATGAAAAGTGGATATATTTTGAGAATCCTAAACGCCAAAAATCATGGATTACACCAGGTAAAGCAGCAACATCGACTGCAAAACCAAAACGATTCGGTAAGAAGAGAATGCTTTGTGTTTTGTGGTGGGATCAGGAAGGTGTGGTGTATCATGAACTTCTGAAACCTGGTGAAACTGTTAATACGGTTCGCTACCAACAACAAATAATCGATTTGAACCATGCATTATTAGATAACCGACCAGAATGGACAGAAAGAAAGAAAAAATCTGTTAAGGTAATTTTGCAACATGATAATGCACCAGCACACAAAGCAAAACCAGTTCAGGATAGGTTAAAGTCGCTTGGATGGGATGGTTACCAGACCCGCCTTATTCACTAGACTTGGCTCCTTCGGACTACCATTTGTTTTCATCGATGGACCATGCTTTGAAAGAACAGCACTTCAAAACATCTGAACAAGTTGAAAATTGGCTATCTGAATGGTTTTCGTCCAAAGCAACACCATTTTTTCGACGTGGTATACGAAAATTGTCTGAAAGGTGGTTAAAATGTGTAGAAAGCGATGGAAGTTATTTTGAATAAAATATTTTTGATTTTTCTATTCTAAATAATGTGTTTTTCTTCCTTTCCTTTCATTTCATACTCCTATACCTGGTATAATATATATTGAAATTGGAACATGTACGTACGCGTACTACAATCGTCCGTACCACATACATAATGTTATAATAATAAAATGTTAGTGATACATTTCAAAATTTACGAGTTATACAAGAGTGGTGCCGTTCGAGAATGAACAAAACTCTTTTTATTTTTAAAATATGATTATTTTATACACACACACACACATTTTTTTTTTCTTATTTATATTTTCTTAATTTATTTATGTTCTTTGTAGATTTTATTTTATTTTAATAAGTTAAAAATAAAAAAGAAATTTGTGTTTATCTTTTGACCATTCAATACGCTGATTTATCATAATGTTACCGACTGGTTTTTCTTAAGAAATAAAACTAAAAGAAAAAATTAAAATAAAATAAAATTCTGTTGTTTTCTGTATTATTTTTTTTTTCCGTTTTTGATGTATTACTTGATGATTTATAGTTTATAACTATTTGTTTGAATTTATTGTATATTTTGAATATTTATGTATTTTTATATTTTATGCATCAGACAAACCTAACAAAAAAAACTGTGTGTTTTGTGTGCTTGTGTGTATATTATAAAGGTAATTAATTATAATACAAATATAAATTTTTTTAACAATAAAAGTAAAAAATGTGTACTAAAAAATACTCTGTCACATTTCATTCCGTATGTACTTTATGGTTTCATTTTCATTTACTACTTTTCTGGTGCGCGCTGCGTCAGGACGACGTATCACAAATAAAACAACAGCATCGCATTTACAATTGCAGATGATTCATTTTGTACACCACATCACCGTTACATACCTTCGTAATATATACAAACATTTTCCTCTATTTCCACATCTTATACAATAACATTTATCCGCAACCTATCCGACCTCATCAATCTCATATGGAATATATTCTGTAATTAATTTAAATTTTTAGAATAGTTTTTATTATTGTTTTAATCCAATAAATAATGAAATCCATTGGGAAAATTAATTCCGTATAACATGAACCAAAAAAAAAAATGTCATCAGTGTGTTGGCAAAGTCACGGAATATTTTCTATCATAAATATATGTCCCATTTGTGGTGAATATCGCCTCTTATTGTAAGATCTAATCTTATCATACCAATATTTGTTTTGCTTTTTTCTATCTCTTATTATATTATTATTTTATTAATACAATTTTTACAATAACTTATGAGAGAATTATAGAGACAATACACATTATTTAAAAATTTTGGATGGATACTGAATACTGATTTTTCGAAGCTATACTTACTTTCTTACTTACATACTGCAAGGCATTAAAACACGCAGGTGCCAGGATTTAGTGTTCGCCAACCGGACCCATCTGCAGCTGCAACGTCTTCCAATTGCAAATTTTTAAGAATCTTAATATCACAGATTACTGCATCTAACAATCCACCTCTTCTTCCTTTTGAATTACTATCCAAAGGGTTTGCACTTACTATTTAAATTATTTTTCCTGCTGGTAATCCTACAAGAAATTATAATCCGTTGTTCTATTGCATCCCGGTTCAATTGTCTTTCAACTGCATATTTCGCCCTTACACGTTGTCTGTTATTATTGCCTGAAATATTGTAACATAACTAAAATAGATAATGATTCGAGCCAATATTCAAACGACGTCATCTTCAAACGTTCATTATATTAATGAACCAGCAATTAATATATACAGGGTCACAGCAAACACTTAGGGTGGTTCGGTCTATTGAAAAGCATTGTTGTCTATGTATTCCAAGCTGAAGGAGCACATTTTCAGCAGCTACTTTAGGCTTTGTTTGTTTAAAACTGTGGTGATATGCGTGCGTGTGCTCTTGTGGGTTTATGTGTGTAGGCCTTTGTGTGTGTGATCGTTTGTGTGGGTGTGAAGGTTTGTGTGAATGCATAGGAGTGTATGGAATCAATTATCTATTACGTCCATATTGTTGGTTCTGGATAAAACAAAAAAAAAAGATAAAAATTTTCCATAGCGAAAATCAATTTTATGCCTACATCGTTATAGTTATTTGTCAATATCTTTGGAACCAGTTGAGACCTATCGTAATGTTATACCTTAACTGAAAGCTTATGAATGTGGCAAGTTTTTAAACTTATACCGAAAAAAATTTTTCATCATGATTTTTCGACTTATGCTAGAACAAACTTTCAAAAATGAAAAATGGTGTTCATCAAAATGTCAACATTCCTGTAAGTATCTCGATAACCACATTTCCGAATTTCCTTTTCTTAACGTCAAATTAAAGATCTCGGTATGCTTATGCTAATAGTGTATCAAAAATTTAAAATCGGTTAATTAGTTATTAAGATATTGATCCCAGTAGAGTGCAAAAAACATGGTCTGATTGAAAATTTGGTTATTTGCGTGTAACTTCGTACCGAAGTCGAATCGGCCAAAATGTTATCGAATATTTTCGACGCAAAATGACCCAGAGAACCTAGTGTTTTCGTATTGCCATCGAAAATTGACCCTGTATATGATCAATTAGATTATTTGTTCTACCATGATTAAAGTCGCCTCAGACGATCTTAATAACAGTTTTTCATAAAACACATCCTTCGCACCTCTGCAGATTTTTTTCTTCAGCATCGGTGAATGCGTACATTGACGTGGGTCAAATTGAAAAATCCCGTTTTTGCAAGTAGTGCACAAATTTCGTTCATCAATCGGATTAAAAACAATTAATGAATTTCTTGCTATTCCAAAAACTACAAAACCGGTTCCAAACTCTCTTCACTTTACTGCAATCGTTGTCACTGTAGTGAAATGTGTATCCTTTTACTTTATGCAATTTTATCCAGGTTATACCTAGTTCAGTACATAGCCGTTTTGTATCCGCAGTGTGACTTTTTTTTAGTGTATCAGTATCAGATCGTAAAGCACGTTGCCGCAACAAAATTCTAACATTCTCCATGAAGGAAATTTTAAAATGTTATCCTTTTTTCCTTTACTTGAGTCGTTGCTGTTTATCCTTCTTCGATCCCAGACCATGTTGTTGAGTTACTTAATTATTTTGTTAATATACCTAAGGCATTTACAGTGGTATACTTAACCTCTACCGAAAATATAGTTGTACTAGTGCTACTAACTCGTCATGACACTTTCTAAAATCATTGAACCATTAACTGAGTTTTAATTGGATACTCCTTTTAGACAATGCTCCTTAGTAATTCTCCGACACAACTGCTAGATTGTCTGCGGCGGTACATATTTGTTATTCATATAGGTAACCCGTTACAGGCCGTATTAAACTGTGGACTTGTTCGCTTTGCAACTGACTTTGCAAAAATAAGTTCAGTGCAAACGTTATTTTGTATTTCTTTATTGATTTCTTCTTCCCTATATTTTTATAGTGTTGAAGATTTTGGAAAATAAACTTTCCTTAAAAATAAATAATTAATAACGACCAAAGTAACTAGGAACCAGAATCTGATATTGTGTGGTTATTCTTATTATAGTTTTACGAATGAATACGCGAATTGGCAGATTCGATTTATGGTACGGTCGTCGAAACCTATATATAAGTTATTGGTACGAACAACAACATTAACAAATTAACTACTAATACCCGGTGATTTTCTTAAGATTCATTCTCGTATATTAAAAGTTCACATTTTTACCAGAGCAATATTTCTTTTATGAATTAATTTATATTAAAACAAATAAAGAAAGAAAAAAAAAAAAACTTAATTAATATTCAATTTTATCGATTGAAATTCTAAAAACCTGTCTTTTAAAAAACGTATCTTAT
The DNA here is from genome assembly GCA_910594885.2 of Bibio marci. NCBI lineage: Eukaryota > Metazoa > Arthropoda > Insecta > Diptera > Bibionidae > Bibio > Bibio marci. The sequence continues at coordinate 12,892,968 of OU343116.1, read as the reverse complement.
CAAATATAATATAGAAAAATAAATATATATTGTCCCATAAATCACTGCATTTATTAGTTTTTATGGTATGTATAAATGTTGACCAACTCTAATTAGTAATTAAACTTATTCTACAGAAAATATTAATAGTTAATGTTGATTTTAAAATTAAAATTTCATATGTTTTAAGTTTTTCTTCTCCGTTTTAAAAATATGTAAATGTTGAATTTCTCATTATTTTTAATTTATGAATTAATTCATAAAATAAGCAAATCATTTTACACACACACACACCACACCACACCACACCACACATACGGGAATCAAATATATTATTTATAAAATGTTGAAAAAAAAGACCAAGTCACTCACATCACACAAAACACGTAACAATTCTTTGACACAGAATGACTGTTAATAAATTTTAATTTAATGATACTGTAATATTTGATTTGTCAGTAATTTCCGGTCGAGCGCGCGGTAACTTATTATAAATTTACTTAAGTACCCAGATACAATAAAATAATAATAATAATAATAATATGATAAAAAGATGTTGATTATAGACTTGTATTTATAAAAAAAAATGTATTCGTGAGTTAAAAAGTGCAATAAATTATGTAATCAATAATAAATTTAAATATAAATTATATAGTTTTATTTGTAAGTAACAAAATGTTACATTGACTGCATTGAGACTGTGTCTGGTGCTAGAATAAAAATATAATTTATTATATTAAATTATTATTATTATTATTGTTATGAATAATTTTTATTGAACTGCATTATAATGGTTTTGAGTGCAAATTTAATAACAATTTTAAAATAATTCCCAGATAATTTGTTTTTAAATGAACTCTTATAAATAATAATATTTAATAATATAAATTATTACATTAAATTCACAATATTATTATTCTTCTGCCTCTCTCTCTATTTATCACTGTGAATGCATAATAAATACTGACCTAGCAATTAAACTTAAACGCAGTTGATTCATGTCAGTATTTAGTGAGCAGCGATCACGTGTAACCATGGCTACTGATAATGTATATTTACACCACACTGTATTTTGTACTAATTCCAACACGAATAGTATGAAAATTTTCTAATTTATATGATTTCGATAAGCCACGCTTTCTTTGATCCTCGACGATACCGTCAAGATCACGTTAGAGCAAAATCCTTTTTTGACAACATCCGAGAACATGCGAAAAGGCTTGATTCAGCTCAACAAACCATATTCGGAAAATAGGATTTTGTGTGGAAATATTCGAGATGGGTGCCACGCATGAGTTAAATGAGAAAAATTTTAATGATCGAGTCATCATATGAACATATTTCTGCTTGTACAGAACAAAATCGAGTCCTTCTTGGACCCGCCGATAAATGGAGGAATGAAAAGTTATGTTAACATTATTTTAAATAATGTTTCAGCAGTAGTTTTGTATGAAATGTTTCGAGAATATCAATATGTTCGCTAGACATCAAATCAATCTGTGTTGAATTTCTGTACGTTAAGCTGAATTGATTTGATTTAAGTTAATTGCTTTGCTGTGACCAAATTGGTGGTATATATAATGTTTCTGAAAAATGTATTTTCATATTATATTAAATTGTATACCAACAGTTTTTAACACCACACAAAAAACATAAACAATAAAATGAATAAAACTAAAGGAATTTATACCTCAGGTGATAGTTCGGTGAATCCACTCTCTTCTCGAGATAGGTCCTGCGGATTCTGGGGAAGATCAAACATTGATAAACACCGATGGCCAAGATGTGTTTGATGGTTCGCGGAAGGCGCGAAACCGTATATTTTTGAGATATTTGTCCTGAAAAATTTAGGATATACATATTCGGGTGCAAAGAGTTAATTAACAACAAATGAAATATTTTCAACAAAAATTAAAGATAAGATACAGAAAAAGAATAAAAATTCGATTTTATTAGATAAAATAAATTGTATAACGATTGTAATAATAAATATTACTTCGGTTCGGTGAAACTAAAAGCAATCCCAATAATTAATAAAAAAAAAAAAATACAAGATTTTAAACTTTTTATTTACAATACTAAGTGAATTCATAAGAAACTGCACAAACTGCAATTTGCACACAAACTATATATGTAAATTTATTGTGCCCCCATATCAGCCGTACTCATACAAATGGCAGAAGCTTTAAGAGTTGATCAAGCAACGATTTCTAGACGTTAAAACAGAGTATATGGGAATGATCAAAAAAAGTGTATAAGTAAAATGGATGCAACTTGAATTGAATGTGTAAGGCAAATGGAAAGCCGAAAATGGACCAGTGACAGAAAATTCTCTGTGTTTAGTATGGAATTTTATGAACTATTAAAACCTGGCGAAATTGTTAGTACTGATCGCTACCATATAACAACAAATGATTAATTTGTTGCCGGTTGCGAGTACATTCAAATAGCATGACCGTCCTTATTTATAACTCTACCGGCCTTATTCACCAGATTTGACTTCTTCCGATCACCGATTAATTGAACACCCACTTAAAGACCGGCACTTTAAAACATCTGCAGAACTGTGTGAAAATCGTGTCTCTGAATATGGTTTTTTTTTGTATCAATAGAGGAACAGTTATTTTAGCGTGGCATTCACAAATTGTCTGCAGAGAGATGGCAAAAGTAGCTGTGGAGTGATGACAATTAATTAGAATAAAATATTATCAGTCATTCTTTTTAAATTAATATTTTATTATTATTTTAAAACTTGCAGTTTCATATGCATTCACAAGTATTGAGTATGCATTTTAATTTATTGCTTTGAATTCGAAGAATTTATAAAACAATTATTTTTATTTTCAATATAAAACATTTCTTTCTTAGAAATATATCTTTAACAGCAACATTTATTTATTTAATATTATAAAATAAATTATGCGCGATCAATGTGGTGGTGTGGTGGTGTGGTGGTACGTACACGTGACAAAAAGGTAAATTATTAAACGAGTATGTATTTGCGAATGGAATATATTGTATTTATGCTTATCAAAATAATAAACAATGTCGCTGACTGGGGCTGGAGGATATGCACTCACTACTTCTAAATAATATAATAATAAAATAATAATCAAAACATTATATTGTTGTGTTGACAACATGCACATAATGAATTTTATAAAATTCATGTAAAAGTGGGCGTTCATATAATATTTGTTGTTGAAAAGTATAAGAATAAAAAAAAAGGAATCGAATTATTTCGTATGTCAATTCATTGGAGAATATATTTACCCATTAAATTATTGTATGTAATTTATCGTAAAATCATCCAATAACATAAATTTACTGATCTGCAATAATTTATACACTTCGACCATATAAAAAATGTATAAATATAAGTGCATGTTCAAACGAGTATATAAATAGGAATGCATTCAATAATATGTTACATTATTATATGCATTTCATGCATTATTATGCAGTACGCAACTCACTCACTATCGCCTATATTGGATATTGTGCAATGCAATGCAAAATAAAAGACCAATCCCGTTTTGTTATAAAATATATGTTTCCACATGACAAAAAAAAACCACCAGCCAGAACACTAAACAGAAACTAATAAAAACAATTATATTATAATAAAAATCAGATAATATTGTGTCAATTGTATGTTTTGAGTATGGATACAATGTTTGTGATACATTGTATTTTATATTGTCACATTTGTATACTTGAAATGTTTTACATACGTATTTTTACACAGCATTTACACCCTCTGTTCCATAACATACCAAAATTGCTATATGTAAACCATAGAACACTGCATCTCGCGCCATCTCGTAGTTTCTCTGTGAGGATGTTCTGTTAACGTATACCTCAACAAACTGTTTTAAAAATGTTATGACGTTACATTCAGCAGACACAAAATAATATCTATTGAAAAATGTACAAAAAACAAAGATTAAATATTAAATATTGTTGTAAGAATTGGTAAAACACCCACCGACAGAAACGCTTCAAATCGTTTATCCAAAACATAAGTATTTGAGTGGTTTCGAATATTGAAAGATGGGCTAGAGAAAATGTTAATGATGATGAACTGATTGGATCGACCATGTGCGAAATGATTACGTAAAGAAAATATTGAAAAAGTTCATGATTTCATAATAGTTTGCAAGAAATTTTCAAACAGATTTATTGGAAATGGAACTAGGTATACCTAAAACAACAATTCATCGTATTTTAACTGAAAACAGATTGGTCTATGGTGGCTGACATCGAAGCTTCTTCCACATCGACATTTGACAAAGGGATTTAAAAGGCTCACACAATACAGACCCCGTCAATTAAAAAGGTAAATAGTTTGTACAAAACTTAGAAAAAACCGTTGCATCATTTCCCATTGAAACAGATATGAAAATCTATAGCAGAAGACATAGTCAAGATGTAAAGGATATATAAAGCGTGTAACATAGAGAAAATTGAAAAATGAAATTAACTTTGTGATCGTGAACGTTAAGAATGCTTCTGGCTATATGCCCTAATTACAAGCCAATTGTTTAAAAATACAACCGAAGAAAACACTGATTAAATTACTTCATCTAATCAACGTCCCATATTCACAGGCATAACAATATATGTTTCGAGACAATGAAAAGTGTTATGGAAAATTGGGGAAACCACGAAATTGAGTTACATCTTATCGTCCACTATTTCACTTTTACAAATAATGTTAAAATAATTTTAAAAACTGTTATTGAAACGATATGGTCTTCGCTAAATAAAAAACCGGAATTCCTTTATACATAAATTGCAAAAAAATCTATCACAGCAAGTGTGGATAAAATATTAAAATCGTACTTGAGTAATAGATTTTTTCGTGTTAAACAGAATAACGAATACTCACAATTTAAAGGAATCACGCACCACAGCGAAGTGTATTTGGACTAACCCTAACATCTACTATTTACTAAATATTTACCTACTCACGAAAGAAATAACATGATGAATCGAATATATCTTCACCCGACACAATTCTATGCCCAACATCACATTTAGTGATCAACAAATACCCCAGGTGATACAATACACAACACGTTGCAGTATACTGTATATTAAAGGTACAACCTTTGAAATAGACAATTCAGAGGTTACAACTGCGAATAGACATTGATCTTGTGAGACATACTGTGGATGACATTTCTTAGTGGTCATCTTGTGTGGACGACGATTTAAGGGTTACAATATATATGATTTTTCAAAGCCAAGGTGATCAACGAGGCTCAGCAATATGTACTGCTATGCGATGAGTATCAGGCGGCAGCTTTTTGTTTCTCAATACTGTAACCATTATTCATTCAATTACTAAATGATATTGGCTCAAGAAATTTCAGCTATTAAAAACTTGCGTTTGCATCATAAATTCACCCCGTTTGACCGTATTTATTATAATTACAATATGCCAATGAATATATTCAAACATTCACATATTTATTCATTTACACAATTTAATGAAATATGCAATAATAAATGCACCAAATGCACATAAACAATTGATAAATATAGAAAGTATACAATAATTGTTACGTGTCGTGTACAGGTAAAAATACATTGACATCGCAACGAAACGACGACAATATTTTCAGTTGAAGTGAATGAATGAATGCAATAACAAAATAACACAACAACAAAAACTAACTAAAACAAACTAAAAAACTGATAGGTATATTAATGGCAATGCAGGAAATCAATTTGATTTAAAATCCTACGCGTTGAATTTGATTTTCGCCCACCATACAGTTTTGCAGTCAAGCCTTTGTCTTATGTAAAATACAAAAAATAAAAAAAGACCACTTAAAACTAATACTATATTTTATTTTATATCATATTAAAAAAAAATTGTCTGATTAGTGTTGTATTATTATGTTGGGCTCGACTTTATTATTTTTTGTAATGATTTTAGAGTTTTACATTAAAACATTATTTATCTAAAAATATTCGATTATTATCCTAATTATAGACAGAAAGTCGCCTGGACCGACAAACGCCAAATAAGAGTTAAACGTGGAGAAAATTATGCAATGCGAAATGTCTATGCCATAACAGTGTCGCTTATCGAAGATCCGTTCCAAATTTCTAATAGTATAAGCTAAAGCAATAAAGATCATCCTCAAACAGAAAAATTAAAATGAAAGTAGACAAATCAAGCCGAAAATAAGTCACACTACCTAGTGTTAATATTTAAACCGCACAATCCAATATTATCAAGACTTGAACAAAGCATAAAGCTTATCACAGAGCAAAATATGTTGTATATCAAAAACATCGAAGAAATTTTAAAGAACCAAAATATTAGAACACATTTTACATTACATTGAATATTATCATCAGAAATCCTTAACGGCGACATTGTATTATATACCAATGATGGAAATCTCTCTACTAGAACCCATGAATAGAAAATCATATATTTAAAATTTAATTAATTTTTTGAATGCCTTGTAAAAAGTAGAAAGAATATTGGATAAGGGTTAGAAACACACACACACAGCACTCTCACATGCTGCGAAATATCACAAAATATACTTTACAATCACTTGGACCGAATATCCAAGTTCAACCATTCGTCGTCCTATCATTTAAAAATCAAACAAATCTGCGAGACGAGTCTAAATACTCGATTTCTACAATATGTTAAAAATTTCTAGAAAATTGTTATTACACCCGCAGGCAGAGACAATCTGTAGATAACCCCATAGAGGCGGGAAGTATACCCAATTTCTAGTCTTCATTACCATTACCGGAATATTAAATTTACAATGGTAATTATCCATATAAGTTAATTGGAGTTGGCACTAAATTTTGGTTGCTTATAAACCAGATCATCGAGAAATCTTTATAAGATAAGAAATTTACACTAACTTGCCTATACTTACGCAATTAAATGTATAGAAGAAGAACGTATTTATTATATATTGTGAAAATAGAAACCGCATAAGATTAAACTCAATCGGCAACGTAACACGCAGAGAATAAAATACGTTTTACTCAAATCTACTGAATTTGTATTCATATTGCGTGAACTCTGGATGTATACGGCGTAATCATCAGGCCCATTGTACCTAAAGAATTTATAAATAATGTGTAGGGATTGAGTGTGATCGAATCCCTTTTTTAAATGCAATAATTTAAGGTCAAATTTAACTTTGAAAAGCACATCAACTTCCTTATATACATCGGGTGCGCTGGTCAATATACAAAAATATAGGTATTCTGATCATCACCGTTGGATCAAATACGGGTGCAGAACTATGGAATTGCTCTAAAGAATATTACATCAGTAAACGGACTGGCACAGTGTCTTTTAGACTGAAATCTATGTATATTAAAATCAACGAATTTGGTTAACAATTCGTTAATATAAATTAAAGCTAGATGCTGGGATCCCAATTATTCTAGTTAGTATCTACGCAATCAACTGAAGATGGAAATTGTAGTTTCATAAAACTGTTCAACACAGAAGGTCAATGGAAAAGTGGAAGCGCTACAACAGCAAAGACTGATCTGCTGGAGACAGCAAAATGTTTATTACTAACGCAAGGTTTATAAATGTAGTTTCGTACTATCGCTCTGTATACGGACTGTATGGATAAAGAAACAAATAATTTCGTCGCACTGACCAGAGCATTGCAAGATTGGGCATGTAGGTACTATAACTAATCTATGGACCGTTTAATTGTAACATCATTCAAAAACACACACTTAAAACTCAATGTTTATAAATATATTGAGATGAAATTTCAATGTAGCAATCTGTTGTCTACAAATTGAAAACGCTGGAGTTTGCTATGAACCGTTGTAACCGCATATATGTCTTTAAAAAGAAACCTAACATCTTAAAATGAATCATTTGGAACGAAACAAATAACTTATAGGAATATAATAATACAAAAACTGATGTGATTAATTAAATTGTGAATATGATCCATACGGGCCATAATTATATTCTTATATTATTCCATTCATTTCAAAAGTGTATATATTTAATATTATTATGTATTGAATAAAATAATATACAACAAAACAATTATTTCATACATATATTTGTGTATTCGTTTTCATTCATAAATTTGTAACATAAGACGCGTGACTTAACATGTTGTGTAGGTTGGGCTCTTTTCAAAGATCATATACAGCAAAATCAAAGTCTTTTTGAATGCAACAATAATATACAAGTGACTACGTATGTGTGTGTGTGTATTTATTAAATATGTATACAAAAAAAATAAAAAAAAGCTATGACTTTATTGACTAAATCGTATTTTATTATCTATACAAAATTTTATAATATATATTTTAAAAATACCTGTTTTATTTGGTTTTCATACGAGTAAAATTTTAAAACAGTTCATTCATAAAAATTCATCAGTAATAGAGGTATTTCCGTAAGTATATAGTATTTTTTTCAAAAACCAACTTCATCAAAACACATTATAAATAATATAATTTTTTTGTTATGTTAATTATGAAAATAAAAGAAGACGAAATGATTGTGATTATAAGATGATATTGCGAATTTATGATTGTTTATAATTTGGGTGGGTTATTTGGAAAAAAAACAAATAGAACAAAATTACTGTTCCATCCCATCCATCGGCCAGGCCGTTAATAACTTAATATTACTTATTTACTTACTGCATGACATTAAAACCGATGGTACCATGTTTTAGCCTTCTCCAACCTGACCTATCGGTAGCTATACCGTCTACCAATTCCGAATTTTAAGGATCTTAATATCACAGTCCACTGTATCTAACCATCTAGCCTTAGGTCTTCCTAAATAAATATTACAATTATATATATATGAACAAAATTCAAATAACTAATGAATATTTTTAAATAAAATGCCATAAGTAAATTAAAAATTATTATAAATAACCAGGCAAATAAATGCGTGGCAGAGAATTCGGTTACTTCCTAATTTTATATTTTTTTAATTCAACTAAATACAACAAAATTTATGTTGCACAGTTTACAACCGAAAGCGTTCACAGATTACGGAGAGTGGAATCAACCTGTAATGGATTAGCTATGAATAATAAATAGGTAGCCGAGGGAATCTACCAGCTGTGTGTATTAGAATTACTATATGGTGTACTGTGTGAAAGTAGTATCCGATTAAAACTTAGTTAAAGATTCAGTGAGTACACGTAGTCATGTCGTGTCAGCAGCGCCATTATAACTGCTTCCGGAAGAGATGAAGTATACCTCCCTGCAGATGCCCTTTTAATTTACAGAATGGTTGGACGTATGTGATTAACTACTAAGTTCGAAAAAAAACAACCAGTACTCTAAATAAGTAAATGTGTGTTAGATTATATTTATATAGTATTTTCTTAGTGAATAATATTAATGTGGTTTTGCTTGAATTGCGTCGTAGTCGCATCACCTGTTTATTACTTTTACTTCTATTTATAACAAATCACTTTGTAAATATTTCATCAAAGTTTTCCATCTCCATGTGATGAAAATGTTGTCCACTAATCTTGACAATTTATAGCATGTTTGTTTATAATTGATTCAAAACCTCACCTGCAGAAAAGTTCCTCTTTAGTGACCAGTTCGTTTATTGTCTTCATCGCCTAGTGACGTTTGTTTTCATTTTCTGTAAATCCTCTGTACATGACATCGCTACTTATTCCAACCTGTCTCAGTGACAAGTGATTTATGTCATCTGGCTGCAGCAGATGTGGAGTTTTTATCATCACTGCCTAGCATTATTCATTTTCGTCTTCTTTATTTCTTTATGGTATGCAATTGCCATAGTCGGGTATGGCTGCCAGTTACCTTTTTTTCTTTTTCCATAACTGACAAAAATAGGTGTATTTCCCTTATTGTAAATATTAATATTACTAAAAATATATTCTATTAAAGGCATACTCATCCTCCTTTGATTGTTAGGTTATTCTATAGCCCACTCCTTGTTGTGTGCATTTGCATCACTGCCGAAGATAATCGGTAGCTATTTATTCCTTTGCAGATATTCAATTAACTTCTGCACCTCTCCATTTGCATTATATTAGCTCCTCTTCAAAATATGCAGAAGTCAATACCTTATGTCTGTGTGTTCGTTTGATACGAGTCTGTATATTGATTACAAGACCTGCAATTGATTACAAGTCTCGTGCCAATAATTCTGAAAAACAATTGAAATTAATTGTATTTCTCCAATCTGGTCTTTTTCTTATTGCTGGTCCATTGTCCTAGTTTACATTATTCCTCATTTTAATACACTCTGCGTTCCTACACTATCGAAAATGGAATGTGATGATGCAGTCGTTATTCTTCCACCTTTCTTTAACGTTTTGTTCATGCTTCTGCCCATGAACATTAATAATTTATCCGTATCGTTAACTAAGAGTGTGTTAGCAATCGGTTTATATACGGTTTGCTCCTATTTTCATTGCCGCCAAATTTATACTTTTCCATTCTTTTATGGTTGTATAACATTCCACATTCATATACCCTTTATATCTTACTATTTTTACAACCCATGTATGAGGGCTACCTTCAGCACTAATTTTTCTTTAGGATAGTTCCCCGGTCCAATACAAGCTATCTTGCTATAGTTTATTTTATCGCATTGACATAGCTGGATCCTACCAAATTTACCGATGATATTGGTTTCGTAATGTTGACGGGTCTGCTATGAGCTATGATACTCCCCCAATTTCATTGATGATTTTGCGGGGTTGTTACCATTCTTATCATCGATCACTTGCTCCTTCAGTTGGTATAGCCGGACCAATGATATTCCAGTTTTCGTTTTCATGTCACCGTTTAGATTTAAATGTTTTAAATCTGTTTTCGTTTTCGTTCTCTTAATTGCCATAGCTTTTTTTTTCCGCTTCTATTGAACATAATTTTGGTATCATTAATAAAAATAATCAAAATATATTAGATTTTAGTAAAAATAATAATATTTGTTTTTAATATATATTTCTCACGAAACAATTTCAAAAACAATTAACTAAATTTTAGCATCATTTGAATTCACCACGATTTACCAAAATTCAACAAATCCCCATTACTCAATCTGAAATGTCAATTGTCAAAATATGAATTTTTTGTAATATATATATTTTTGCACATTTTTTGTATGAATATTATTATATTTCTTTTTATTTTTGTTTACTTTATGAATTAATTATTATTGATCGATTTAATTTATTTGTTAAATTCGGGGATTTTATCAGATTGTGTATATTATTATTATTATTTTATTGTATTATCAGAAAGATAAGTACGTGATTGTAAGTGATATGACATAATCATCAAATAAAAAAAGTAAAAAGTGTCTAGTGAAATAAAATTGATCTTTTTTTAGTATTTGATTAAAAGTTATAAACAAAACAGAATAATTTCTTTAATAATAGTAATATAATTAAGTGTAATTAATAATGAAATCAAATCATTAAATTAATCCATACAAAGTTATAATTATAAATAAACGAACCATATGTGATTTTTGTTAGTTGCGTCGAGTATAGCGTTTTTGGCAAATAAAAAATTATGTTATTTCTTACCACCAAATTAACATCAAATATTTTACGTAATTCACACAATTATTTTAAATATGCAACGAAAAATATTCCAAATTATAGAAATAATTTGTTAATCATAAAAAATCGACAACAATCAAGTCTTTTGCAGACTGCACCAAAGGTATACGATACAAATAAAAAAATTATGTTTTAATTTGATTACAACAATTACAAAAAAACAATGTGTTTATCTAATTTCAGTTTAATTATGTACCAAATACCAAATATATACGAAATCCTTTAATTAGATTGTGTTCTGCAAATGCCAATAATGGATCAAATAGTAAAAAAATCGTTGGCTATTGGTTATTAGGATGTAGTGGAATGGTATTTGTTGCCGTTGTTTTAGGTGGAGCAATTACCTATATTATTTTATTATATTTTGTTTGTACTATTTTATCGGCAATTATTGCAACAACAGTGAAATAGAATTTTTTTTTGCTTTCTATAAACTATAAATTTGTGTGGAAAATAATTTGTCGGTTCAATTTTTCGTTTTTTTTTTTTTTTTTATATATATATTTCAAACGCATACAACAATTACGAAATAACATCATTAATCATTAATTAACAAATTACTTTAAATAAATACGTATGGATTCAGGCGGCGTTACACGATTAACTGAATCTGGATTATCAATGGTAACATGGAAATTATTAGGTGAAAAAATGCCAAGAACTGAATTACAATGGCAAGAAGAATTTCAAAAATATCAACAATTTCCAGAATTTCAAATGTTAGTATATTATATTCTTCTCATACGAACTCTTACATTGGATGTGGTTTGATAGTCCAGGATTTGTACATGTACATTATTTTTATAAAAAATATAAAATGATGTTTTGTAAATAACATAATAAACTGAAAGAAAAATAACCAAATCCAGATAAAAAGTTTAATTATGAACAGTTAATAAACAGAAACATCAATAATTATTAATATTTTTAGGAAAAATTCCGCTATGACATTAAAAGAATTTAAATATATTTGGTATATGGAATATGGACATCGAATGTGGGGACGTTTAATTGGTGTCACATTTGCCATACCAGCTATTTATTTTTGGTCACGCGGCCACATTGCAAAATCATTAAAACCAAAGATAGTAATTTATGGTGTATTAATTGGAATACAAGGTTTAATGGGATGGTATATGGTTAAATCTGGACTGGAAAAAGAACGTTTTGTAGATGCCAATGATGTACCACGGGTGTCACAATATCGTTTAGCATCCCATTTAGCATTTGCATTTGTTTTATATACAGCATTTTTATGGTCGGCGTTAGATATAATTTTACCGGCCGATAAATTAAAAACTATAGCCACAACGGGTGCACGTAAATTTCGTATGTTGGCACATGCAACAAAAGGAATGATATTTTTAACTGCATTTTCAGGTTTATTAAATTTCATTATTATATGATGTAATTTTGCTATATAACTTAAAATTTGGTAAATAAAATTAATAAAATATGTTAGGTGCATTTGTTGCTGGTCTGGATGCGGGTCTTGTATATAATTCATTTCCAAAAATGGGTGATCGTTGGATACCTAAAGATATATTAGCCTATACACCAAAAATACGTAATTTTACAGAAAATCCAACAACCGTACAATTTGATCATAGAATATTGGGCATCACAACATTAACAATGATTAGCGGTTTGTATTTGTTATCACGTAAACATACATTACCACGCCGTGCATATACAGCTGCTTATGCTGTTGCTGTAATGGGTTGGCTTCAGGTATATATTGTTGACTTAGATTTCCTTCGGTTACCTAATACGAAACTCTAACATATTATTTTAGGTTGCTCTTGGTGTTACAACATTATTAACATATGTACCAATTCCAGTGGCTGCAAGTCATCAATCTGGATCTTTAGTTCTTTTGACGTTAGCAGTTTGGTTAACACATGAATTAAAATTCTTAAAACATATACCTAAATAAAATTAAGAATATAATATATATTTTTAATAGAATTCCAACAAAATAATATAGTTTATATTTATATTTAAGATTGCATTCAAAATATATTATAATTATTCATATAAAAAAAAGCACTATGTAATTTAAAATCGACTTTTTTTCTAATACAATTTATTAATTATACCAGAAATAATAGTAGCACATTCAGTTACGTTATGATGGAACGAAATTTAATAGCATATTTAAGGTTATTTTCTTATGGAACGCCAAATATATTTACATTCATTTAATTCAGTAAAATCGATACAAAATATTATTAAAGAAACGGTTTTCTGCTTGACCATTATGCACACCCATTGTGAAAAAACCTGATAAGGTGAAGGGTATGTGTAGAGAGTTGATAGAAAAGGGATTAATAGTTTGAAATGAGTGATTTGATGATGAATTTAGCAATGTTTGGGTTGCAAAAAATTCATCCAGGAGAAAAAACAAAAACTTGAACGAAGGTATTGCGCTGAAATAGAAAAATTCATCAGAAATGTTAACAGAAGATTGTACCGGGGAGCCAATCATATTAGCAATGGATATAACCAATGACCGTTTGGTGCAAAAACATAGATACAGGCAGGATATAGCGCAAGAGGAATGGTGTCTGCTTGGTTAAAGGAGAATCACATAAGCAAATCCTTGATAAATTATCTCATCATTTTGAGACGGTTGATTGACCACGACATGGCGACCCATTAGCTACGATACCGTAAACAACAATTGTCGTATACTGATAATACAGACATAGTGGGTATTATTATACTATTATGACTGCCAAGGATGCATTCGAATCGTTAAATAAGAAGGCTCAACTGTAGACAAAAATATAGGATGGCAACTAATTCATCAGGAATTCGAGCGCAAACTGCTTCTATTGGAATATATAATTTCGAAATTGTAAAAAGTATATTTGGGATCGTTGGTAAATGTGAAAAATGATATTAAAGAAAATATTGGCGGCAGGATACCAATTGGAAACAGGTGTTACTGCGGGTCAAAACACAATTACAACGATATCTAAAGTCCATACAAAGAACACAATAGTTGAACACAAAGATACACCTTCGATGAACAAAATATTGGCAAAACAATCAAAATCTAAGATGGCATGGTCACGTAATAAGTTTGTAGGATGAATGTGTGCCGAAAAAAATTGTTGAATGATAATTCTGAAGGGAAAACAGCGGGAAGACCTAAGGCTAGATGACTAGATGCAGTAAACTGTGATATTTGGATCCTTAAAATCCGAGATTTGAAGACATCAGCTGCAGATAGGTCAGATTGGAGAAGGCTAAAACACACCTAGGTTTTAACGGCGGAGTAAATAGGTATTTTGTATACCACTCTCTACAAATGATCAATTGACTGGTTAATGTATGATTACATGTGTAATGCCGGTATGGATAGTGTTAATTATTTAATTAATTTTACAATACCTACCGCCATTAAAATCCAATTGTTAATAAAGGATGATCAAAACATTTTAAATTTGTATTCACATTTCAAATAATAATTTTTATTTTTAAGTAGTAGATAAAAGATAATTTAAACATTTGTTACCATTAACATTAACATTAAACACATAAAAAAATAAACGAAAGAAAAAGAAATTTTTTTTTTTTGATCGGTGCAACGAACTATAAATGACAGTACAACTTATTTTTAATTACTGTAATCGAATCTCATTCTAAAAAGATATTGTACATTAACTTGTGCAATATCATAAACAATGAATTCATTATATAATAAAGATGATTGTAATGATTTATTAGTAACTGGTTTTCCACATGGTATTATAACTCCATCTTTTCGAATAACATTTTCTTTTTCATCCGGATACGTTTTACCACATCCTTTGCAACTATTTGTATTTTGTGGTAATTTTGTTACATAATTAGCATTACTACATTCAAACATATTACCTAATGCCACTTCACATAATAACATAAGACCCATATTATTTTGACTACTTGTAAAACAATAATTGGCCGATTTTGAGACCATGTCTGCAAAGTAAATACCTTTACCAAACATATAACCGGTTGCTGGTGCTTCAGGTGGTGCAATTTTTAAACCATGTGATAAAATACCAACGTAATTGGTTAACCGTGAACCATGCCATAATAAACGACGATTTTCTAATTTTTTAAATGGTTTATATCGACGATCTTCACCTTTACGTACAACTTTAAATACATCTTCAATTACTAATTTAAAGTTAGAATGTGTTGCTGCATGTGTATTTTCAACATATTTTTTTAACATTTTAAATTCATCTGTTTTTTTATCAATAACTTGCAAATTAGTATTAAGTTGTTCATAATGCATATCGATTGGATTCTTTTCCGTTTCATCAGTTTCTTCGTTTAATAAACCATAAGCAATTTCCAATTCCATTAAACTTTCAATCATTTCAATTTTGGTTACAATTTCTTCATTGGTATCTAGTATCGGTGGACGTTGTACACCAAAATCATGCGGTATTAATGTATAAAAACGATTTGAAGCATCTATAAATTGTGTTTGTGATCCACCATTTGAAATATAACCACTTATTTCACATAATACTTTCATTGCCTGTTGCAATTGATGCTGACTTAATTTACCCAACGGCATTTTTTCCATATCTAAATCAAATTCCAGCATACATTTTTTCATTAAATCAACATCAAACATTAATCGTACCAAGTCCTGTACTGGCTGTGACAAATTTGATGGTATATCATTATTTTTAGTTAATTTTTTTAATTTTTCATCATCACCAAAATCAAGTTCTATTGGTGCATAGCATCCGGGTTTTTTTTCAAATTTTCCAATACCAAATAAATTTCCTGATTTTTCTGTATACTTTTCTTCAAAATAATAAATGGCACTGTCAACATCTTTAAAATTGTCAACTTTTGTGCCACCAATTGTTGTACCGATTCGACCCCAAGCACGAAACACATAATAATTACGTCTATTATTATGTTCTATTAGCTGCAATTTATAAAATGAATTTTTGTCACTTTGAATATCAGTGCTTCCTAAAACCGCAAAATATTTTTTGTTCCCTTTAACATAAACATGGCCAACATCTTCTAACCCGGAATCTGGATCAACAGCGGTACCATCTAAAATTAAATATTAAAAATGCATATAATTTCAGTTGTAAATAAATTTTCGAAATATTCTGTAAAGACAGAAAGGTTTTGTCAAATGGAGGTACGGCCGGACAATGTATAAACTTTGCGTAATATTTGCATGTTTTGGTGTTGTCGCGATGGTTACCATTGAGTCCCGTCCGATAGATTAAAATCAATCGTTGTTCTTAGATGATCGTTAAAATTGTTTACCTATTCAGAAAACTTATTTATTAGGTCATTATTTGCTTCTCGTGTATTTATTACTCTATTTTCTATTTATGTAACAAGGAAATTTATTATTATTATTTATACTGGCCTAGTCAATATAAGAAGGAAATCAATTCTTCTATTGCATATGTTTATTTTTCGATTTTGTTTAATGAATATAATTATTATTATTATTATTAAATATTACCAATGTAGTAGATGAACATTTGTATTCAAATGTTTCTGTGAACATTCTGGACAATCAATAGTCATTGGCCAGTTTGCAGAAATATGACAATTTTATTATTTCTCATTCAATTTTGAAGAGATTTTGTGGTTTATAATGGTATTATATGAAAACTTCTTAGGAAAATTCTGGAAAATCAGTCCCCAGGGCAAAATTTTGAATGTAATGTATGTAATATTGTATATTAAAAACAATCATTTGTGCTCCTTGTACTATGAACCGGAAGTCAATCATTCTTCAGATATTATCATAGAAAAAAAAAAATACCACGGAATCACATTGTAATCCTGTTTTGTTATTATTTATTTGGTTTTATTTTGCATAATTAAATAAAATAATTATTTGTGCAATTCCAAATGTATAATGATAAGCTAAAAATAGAATATTATGATGAAGAAACAAGCCTGTGAATTTTTTTTATATGAAAATATCTGGAAAAACGGTGCACCTGTTGTCGATCAATGCAATTAAGTTTTGCGAACATATCCTAGATCGGCATTTCGCATTGTAGTTATAAATGATTCGTGACAATTTGATTATGGTGAGGAATTTTAGCGATTTTGGAACTTAACTTGACACCACTACACATCTTTAGACATTTTAATTACGAGAAAAACTGTACAGATTGGAAATCACGTGAAATCTGTATGTATACACCCAAAATTTAACCGCCTAGTAGCAAAAAAATACACATACCTTTAAGTTTAAGTGTAACTGATTTTGGAACTGATTTTGTATAGATACTCTTTGATTTCGATTTCGCTTCTTCTTGTTTTATTCTTGCGGTGGGCTATAAACAATTGGAAAATAAAAACCAAAAACTAATATTAATAATTTACAATTTAAATAATATGCGAAAAATTCTTACATCTGTTCCCCAATCACAAATACTGTTTTTTGTGATATATTCAATGGCATTACCATTTTTAACTTCTTCAATGAAATTTTCTGTAACCACTTGAAGCCCAAGTGTTTTTGCTTCAGTCATACGTAAATTCATTCGTTCAACATCTTCCGGATTTGCAATAACAGCTACTAATTTATCGTGAATTTTTGTACTGAATTTACCACCTAATTTTTCTAACTCTGATTTTATTTTAGCATTAGATTGTGATAATTTGCCAATTACAGCGAATTCCATAAGATATAATGGTGGTTTTTCACGTTTAACTTTTGGTCTAATTTTAAAAAAATATAAAATAAAAATTTAAAATTATCATTAAAAGCACATCAACACAAAACAACACAACAACAGAAACTGCGTATACATTTACTTACCCATCTGCGATAGGCTCTTCTTTTTTAATCTTTTCGGTATACATAGCAACACTTGGTGCAGCCGATTTAACAGCCCGTTCTTGAACTTTAAACTTTCCAGATAATGTGTCATGTTGCTTGGATATATAACCATTAATTTTGCAAACAGAACGTGCCGGTGCCTTAACCAAATTCATGCATTTTGTGTATCCTGTTACATATCCTGAACACAAATAACCATTTTTATTAAACATAAATTGTCCCGAACAGATTTCACAACATTTTAGTGCACCAAATGTAATAATATCGGCTGTCAAATCTAACAACTAAAATTTTGGGTTTGTCAAATTAGAAACTCTTATATATTAATGGAATCATTAAATAAATATGTATTACTTTTTCGGTAGAAGCATCATCAGGCCAACTTTGATTGTTAAGTTCTAATATGGCTATCCAATCTTTTTTTTTTAAATTAGTTTTTAAGTAATCACGATACTTAAAATACTCTTCATTTTGTTTTTTTATGGTTTTCTTAAGTGCTGCATCTTCAGCAGAATCAACTTCATCTTTGATTTCACTTTTAATTTTTTTAATTGGAATTTCCGAAACATTTACAGCTCTAATATTTATGATAAAAAAAAATAAAAACAAACCATTTAAGTTTATTTATTTAAATTGTTTATAAATCAATGATCAATAATTACGGAAGTGCATCTTTCACCAGCTTTTGATCATCTTTTGATAAACTTTTAAATCCCGGTAAAACTTCTCCCGTTTCAAAATAACCTAATTCTGATCGTAGCTAATAAAAAAAAATCCAAAAAATTATTTAAAGATTTTAGTTTTGCAATAATCTTTAGTGTTTTAGTTGTAAATATTATATATTTTAAAACATAAGTTTAATAGTAACTATACAAAAGAATTGTATGATATCCACTAGTAATAGAAAAAATGTTATGTGCATTGTATTTAATTTGTACAGAGTGAAATAGGATCTCAACAACCTCAAAAATTGGAATATTATTCTGAGTAAACTCAAAAACAACCCTCCATAGCATCATAGTCAGAACAGAAATTATAAATTTTGTAAAACTTCTTAAACAATTGTTTAAACCATCCATTATATTATTATTATTATGTTAGCAATCATGAAATTAATACTGTTTTGCTGTGTGCATTTACCCCATAAAATTTCAGTGAAATCGGAGTTGGACACCGCATGAGGTCATCTGTAATATAAACCTTAGATAACCTTCAAAATATAATTTGGACAAATTTGGGGGAATATGTGTTTTCTATTGTGATTAAATGCGTAAGGTTAAACCTAGGTTAACAGTCACAATTTGGAAAATTGGATTATAGACAAGTACCATATAAAATATAAAAAAAAATTTTAATTTCGTACACAATTTTGTGTGTCATCCCTTCACAATATACTAACCTCAAAACAGCGCGAATTTAGATCTTGTTCAAACATACAACACTAAATGTTGGATAAGGAATCCATATGCGACAATAGTAGAACACTACATTATATTATATTATATTTGGTATACCACATTACTATACTCTAATGCAATGAGTAGATGGAGTTGTCCATATCGCCCCAACCCCATACCAGGATGTAAAAAAGTCCGAAAAAAATAATTAAGTTCATAATTTCAAGTACAACAACTAAACGGTTCTAGGAATTTCTACCTTGGGCATATTAATAACATATATGGTATGGGTGTGAATTAGGTATGAACGCATACAGAACGACCGAATTTACTGGCGCACCTACTACCACAAGCCATTATAACTTAACTTAAATTAAAGCAAAAATAATAAAACTATGAAACCAATTTACTTGTGCAAAACATTCAACATGGTGCCATTTTGCTTGGCCACCAAATTTCATACCAATTTCTGTATCGTGAAATACTTTTTTGATACGAACGATACCTTTCGAAATTTTTAATTCACAACCTTGACAAGCAGCTCTTGCTGATGCAGAATATTCAACACCAAAATCTTTTAGAACACTGTTATTACTAACTGCAGTACGTTTTTTACCTTTACCTTTAGCTGCTGGCACAACAATACCAGTATTTTCACCTATAAAATAGAAAAAAAAATACGACATTTTATAAAATTGAGGAGAAATAAATAATTTAAAAAAAAACTCACTTATATATTTATTAATGATTTCTTGATCAGTATGTCTTAAATTTTCGTATCCAGCAATTTCGTCCACAGCAGACGGATGATGTTTCATAAATAGACATTTGTAATGGTACCAGTTAGGTTGCTTGCCATCATGAAAAGCAGACTGAAAAATAAAATAGTGGAATTATAGAATTTGTATTTTTTTTTTTTAAAATTAAATACCTATTTTGGAAAATTCGACCCTTACTTAATGAACTGACTAGATTGCTCAGACATAAACAAAGTTACGCACTTGCAAAAGTGAACATCATTTTACGCATAAATATCTTACAAAGCAGTTAATTTACTGCATATGTGAGTATATAAAAATTCCCCAATGGGTATGCAATTGTGACTTTCGATAGATGCTTTAATAATTTGGGTTATTGTTATGGGTGAATAGAGCATAGAGCATTGCGTGGGAAACATTGTTAATCTCGGTATAACATCATATTCTGAAAGATATTCGTATATTGACTCCATAATCTAACTAATGTTAATTCAGTGGAGAAATTTTCAGTATAAATTGAACATTTTATTCTTATTGAATGATATTCGCTCTAAAAGGCTCTAGTTATTGTTCCCCATTGAATGACTTTGGTAGCGTCATTTTTACAGTACTTGAATGTGAATGGATATCTAAAGCTCATATATCTCTAGTAAAACGAGAAGAAATATTTTAAAATTGTAGCGAATGTTGTGTAAAATTGTGTAATCAGTGACTTTATAATTATAAGTATGAAATGTGGTTAAAAAAAATAGCAAATTTACATATTTTACAATAAAACTAAAAGGTTAGAAAAAAACAAAAAATAACAGCCGGCGTTGTCAGCAAACTTCAGCGAGAAGTCAAACAACGACGGTTAAATTATTTTCTCATTGTAACTACATAATTATATTTTTGATTATTCAAAAATTAAAATAATTATTAATATTACTTACTTGTACCATTCGAGCAATTCGTAACGTATCTTTATCAATTGATGATTTACAACCACGGCATTTGGCACGACCACTTGCAGAATATTCCGCACGAAACGGTAAATCTTCCATATTATTTTATACAGATACACAGAAAAACAATTATTATTATATACTATAATTTCAATTTAAAGATTTTTTATTATTATATTTAATTTATTTTGTTAAGAAAAAATAAAATAAGCGTAAAACTATCTTATTTTTCTTTAAATTAATTTACTTCCCTCAACAACAACACAGCGTCGCGAATGAAATAAAAATTCCATAGTGGTTTGTATTTTATTGGAAATTGAGTGTCAGTTGTCAGTTTGTCAATTGTCTCTCAGCATGAGTTTAGCGCGAAATGAAATTGACAACAAGTGATGTTCCAGAAATCCAGGATGCGTTTTAAAAATTATTTGACTGAGCCATTACAGTTGAGAGAACTGTCAGTCTGCCGTCCATTGCGTTCACTCGTTCAGTTTCAGTGTCTCATACTCATTGTCAGTTCAGTTTACTACAAAGTGTTGTTTTGTTTGTTCGTTATTTTTTATTTTGTTTTCTTGTTGATTATTTTCTTCATTTTAATATTTAGTTTAATAATATTTTATTTATTTATTTTTATTGAATTTTAAAATATTAATTAGTTGCTAAAATAAATATAAATAAAATAAAAATAACTCATAAAAAATGTATACTAAAATACTCTCACCTAAAAATTTATTATTATTAAAACCTCATTGTAATGTCTATTCGAATAATAATATGTAAGTAAAAATGTATTTCACAAAGAAACACTGTTTTAATAATTTGTTTTATAATTTCTAATAATTTGTTATAGTTTAAGAAATTTATGTTCATCGTTAAATATAATCAATAAGGAAACTGAATGTACGGCAGGCACAATGAATGACGGTACGTTATCATTTTCATAATAACATAAATGTTACGTAATTATGTAGGTCATTGCTGTAAATATTTGGAATAATACATATATTTAGGACATTCTATCCAAATAAATGAAGTCACCTAAACTAGATTAGCAGCAAACGGGTAACGGGTCGGCTGGTGATTGTATAATTATCCATTGTATACATTGTTCTTTACATTGTTCACGCTTTGCACTATTAATTGACTTAATCTCATGCGGCCGATCAATAATAAAATACATGAAACACCGCAATTCAAACGTGTAAAATATTTTTCCTAGACTTTAAAACTACTCGATTTTATTTTAATTTTGAAATACTGGATTTTATATTTTCCTCTAATGAATTACATTTTCACATTACTCTCTCACCTTATTTATATATTAAAAATAAATTTTAATTTTACCTAACTGTTACCGGTAGATGGATTCTGTGGTGTACACAACAGATTTGGAATTTACTCGTGTATGGAGATAAAGCTGCAACTATTGACAGGCAAAGAAGATGGATTGTTGACCCAATGGGGGAGCGGCTGTTGCATTACTGGAGTTACCCAGGAACAAATAAATATCGGTTGTTTGGTTGCTCACAGGACACTGCCCGCTAAACAATCACTTTCACAAAATGCGTTAGGTTACAAATACACTTCGTGCTAAATGTTCCTTGTTTGAAGAATCGTCATGGCACTTCTTATGTTTGAATTGCCTTTATAATTCTAATCCATTAATTAGACAATATTATGTAGTTTCATGTATGATTGTCTTTTTTTGTACTTTTTAAATGTTATGTTGTCATGCTTGGTATGATAATGAACTTGTATAAACTCGTAATATAATAAATAAGTCATAACTGTAAGAAACCATTCTGATTTATTTGATTACCAAAATCTATGTTTCATATTTTGTTGTGTGGGTAGTGATTCGGTTACAATTAGTAACTTATTTTCTGAATTTTTTAAACGTGTTTGGTAATTTTAATGTCGAATAAATATAGTTCTTTATTATCTTACTTACTTGCTCCATGGCATTAAAACCCAGTCGCGATTTTAGCCTTCTCCAACCTGACCTATCCGCAGCCAACTACTTCCAATCGCGAATTTTAAGGCTCTTCATATCACAGCTCACTGCATTTAGTCATCTAGCCTTAGGTCTGACGGCTCTCCTATTTTCTGGATGACCATTCAACAGTTTTGTTGGCACACGTTTCTACTCAATTGGAGACCCCTACGTCGTCTTTATGTGGGAAGTATGTACCACTAATGACCATGTTTTTAAATATGGCGAAATCAATCAATCGCAGCCCATTTTCATTCGTTGTTTCATAAAGATTGAATGTTTACCTATAGTAAGTTGATATATTGTTTCATGTCCTTGGCATTAAAGTTAATCATTCTGTAAATTCGTCTGTATGCTGGGCTACTTTGTTATTATTATTATTATTAATTATTATATTTTTAATCAATTCTAGTAAAACAAAAAATTGTTGAAACACTTGGAATTCAAAGTACGTATTCACCGTTAACACATAGCCGAGAATATTTATTAAAACATGAACCAAAATCTAAAGATGAGTTACCAACAAGATCTATGCAAGACTCATTTACTTCTGCGATACTACCGCTAAGCACTGACAAAATATTACAAGATAAATATGTAACATTTTTGGGCAATGTACGGTTAGGACGTTTAATGGAAGATATGGATTTATTTGCTGGTTGAGTACAATTATTATTTTAATGTATATACATTTTATAATAACATAGATATTATAATTTTAGTGTGGGTTGTTCATCAACATATTAAATTACCAAATTTAGATTCAAATGTTCCACTGCCATATACATTTGTTACGATTTTAGTTGACAAAATTAGTTTTACTGATTTAATACCAAAGGTATATTAATATTATGTTTAATTTTCTAATTTAATATATAAATTTAAATCTCTTTTCACTTTTAGCATGATTCGGATATTCGTTTATCGGGACATGTTAGTTGGGTTGGTAAATCATCAGTCGAAGTAGTTGTATGGTTAGAACAAAAAATTCATGGAAAATGGCGTAAAATAACGCGTGCATTATTTTTAATGGCATCACGTAATGCAACAAATACCCAATCATTACTTGTTAATCCTTTAGTACCAGCTACCGATGAAGAGGCTACTATTTTTGCGGGCGGTGAAAGTATAAATATATTTAAATATATTCTATCGATTTTTAGTTTTATTAATAGTAGATAAACAAAAAATTCACAGGTCGCAAAAAACGACGAATTCAATTCCAAAAAGAATCACTTTTTAATCAAGAACCAAATAGTTTTGAACAAAAATTAATTCATAATCTATTTGTAAAAACAATTGATATGGGAAATCAAACATTTAATAAAAGAATACTACCGAATGGTGCAATTTGGATGGAAGATTGTCTTTTATCTAACACAATATTTTCACATCCAGAAGATCGTAATGCACATAATACAGTTTTTGGTGGATTTTTAATGCGTCATGCATTAGAATTAAGTTGGGCACTGGCTTATCAAATTAGGTATGTATAAATAGTATTCGAGTTTTGGAATTGTATGGAATTGCATATACAATAATTACAATTACGGTACGATTAAGTTGTGTATGACAAATTAATGTAAGGATTTTAAATAGCTTTTTATAAAATACATCAAATTGTAGGTTTTATCTTTGATCTTGGGTGGCGGCGGGTTTATCATGTGACAGTTTGTCGCTACAATAACTGAAATAAGTCTACCTTGCTTATTCAAATTAAAAATTTCACTTTGTATTGACATTATTTCCAGATGCGATTATTTTTAAGGCCAATATTTTTTAAAAAGGAATGATATTTTTGTTGGAAATTGCAACGTTCTTTATAATTACGGATATTTTTCGGTTGTATTTCATAATTCCCCAATTTTATTTAATTTTATTGTTTCAATTTAATGAACGTATATTCTTCCATAATTATCTTTATTTCTATGGCACTTGTTATAATTGTAATATTATAGTAATTTGCTATCCCTATTATTTTTAATTATCTATAACATCCTGAAATATCATCAACAATTCGATAATGTATACGTAGCAATCAGAATATTTACCTTTTACTAGTGCACTTTAATTTTATACACACGTTACACAACCAATACTAATACAACAATATTAGAAAATATAATAATGCCAGATTGTTAGTCATTAGTTAATGTTATAAAAGATTTTTTAATGCTGTGACTACGTAATTTTCGATGATACTTACTCCATGCCAATAACACCCAGGTGCGGTGTTAGCCATCTCCAACACGCTTCTTAAACCTGACCTATCCACAGTCAATGTCTTCCAATCCCGAATTATTAGGATCTTTATATTATAGTTTACTGTACTTAGTCATCTAGCCTTAGCTCTTCCGGTTCTCCCTCTACCTTCTGCATTACCATTCAACAGCTTTTTGGGCACACGTTTCTCTTCCATGCGTAATACGTGTCCCAGCCATCTTAATCTATTGATTTCAATTGTTTTGACAATATTTATGGTAAAAATAAACTTGTCTAATACAAAATTATATCTTTTCCTAAAACCATTATGTTCTTTGACGAGACCAAATAGCCACACACAATATAATAATTATTTCGTTTACGTAACATTTATAGTTAATGCTAAAATACAATCAACAAACTTAACTAATTTTGTGCTCTTCCATATAAATTTGCAGCAAACATCAACCAAAACTTGAACATATATCTGATATTGGATTTCAGCGACCCGTTCAAGTTTCATCATTTATACAAATGCATGCACACGTTATATTTACCGAAATGAATTATATGGAAATTGTTGTTGTTGCTGAAGTATTTGATGCATCAACTGGTGGACATAATACAACAAATGTCTTTTATTATACATATTCTAATACGGTAAAAGTACCAGAAGTTATACCAAAAACTTATCACGAAGCAATGTGGTATTTAGATGGTAGACGTCGATTTAATAACGCAATGGGTTTGGATGGTAATAAAATTGAAATACCATTTCAAGGCATTAGACATCCGTCATTGGCACAGTAATGATGATTTTTAAATTTTTATTTTATTTATTTATTATGATTTTTCGTAGTCCAAATTATTTTTATTTGTTTATTTATTTATTTATTTATTTATTTATTTATTTATTTGTTTTAAAAGAAATAGCAAATTATAAAAACACATCAATTGATCGGAACATTTGCTTAAATATGTAAAATCACAAACAAAAATTAGAACAAATTTAATGGAATTGGGATATTTAAATTAATTTTTATTTACTTAAATATGGTTATGTTGTAATTGTTGTTGCTATCGTTGTATATTTTCCGACAACCGCATTTAATATTAAGATTTAGAATATACGTTTGTGGTGACAGAAAAATTTAAACAATACGACGGGGTATAGTTATATTTGAACTAAGATGTTTAACGTTTTGTGTCGTGACAAAAAAAATAGGAAAAACAATAATTTTTGTCATTTCAAACATGAACCGAAATGTTTTTGGATATATTTCCATATAGAAAAAATATCCGATACTTGTTAATTTTTTAATTTTTATTATGTTTTTGATAAGCTATAAATTTAATTAACAAAAAAATTCTAGATCCCAGGAAATATCCTAGGAATGAATATCTGCGGAATGGTTCCGATGACAAAAATTATGGTTTTTTTTAAACTGTAAACAAATCAAATGTATAAAAAAACAAACTTACAACTAGCCCAATTAGTCGTATAAGATGAATTTGAATATAAATTAATTTTATAAATAACTCTAGTTATGTTAAGAATAAGAACGTACATTAATAATTAGAAAAATACTGTCGATGTGAGCACAAAATATTATTGATATTACTACTTTATATTTATTACATTATATATTACAGTCTTTTACACATATCCACTTTGCAGTGGAATGCAAACTCAAAACAATAGAAGATAATAATGTTGCATTAAAAAATATAATTTGCTTTAAGAAAAGACAGTTGAATATAGTTGTTATAAACGTGCTATAACCAAGAAGTTAATAATCAAAAAGTCGCTAATCGCGAAAATTATTGTATTTAACAACGAAGTAGTTGATAAGCAAGAATGTTATTCGTACAGAAGAAGGCTTTATAATCAAGAATGGCTATAACAATGAAAACTAATTCTAGCATGTCTTATTGTACAGCAAATGCATGAACATTATATCCTGTTGGCGATTGATCCGCAACTGGATAAGTATAACGAATATAATGTTTGTGTAATTGCTAATATAAGGTATGCTGACATAATTCATTTTATGTTGTTATAGCCATTATTAATTATAACCTTCTGCATAAATTAATATCATATAAAATTTTCTATATAGGTGTCACATTGTGGACCACCTGAAGCTAACTTAATATAATGTTTGTGTATTTGCTAAATTCAGGTGTGTCAGAATCAGTTTTCGTTGTTATAGCCATTCTTGATTATAATGCCTTCTTCTGTATTAATAACATTCTTGCTTATCAACTACTTCGTTGTTAAATACAATAATTTTCGTGATTATCGCTTTGTTGATAAAAACAGTGCACTCGAAAATAACATGTCCTTTATACTTTAACATTTAATAACAATTATTAATACTTTTCGTGTATTTAAAAATTGATTTACTTCTAACTTTTATATAATCATATATAGAAAACTTTTATAAATGAATTTCTAATTGCATCAGCAAAATGTCGCTGATTGAAAATTCTAATTAGAATTGCAAATATCTTATTTACCCGTAAATAAATAATTTACTCAATAGAAATTTTTAACAAAAAAACCACCCCTCCTCCGTATTAGTTTAATCAAATATTGTATTTATACATTACTTAATTTAATTGCATGATAAATATATCCATATAATATAAGCGTTGTATAAATATTTAAGCTCATATTAATAATAGCAAAGTGAAGTATCAATGTTATTCGACCATATGGCAGCACACTATACCGAAAAGAATGCATTCCATAGAGGAACATTTGCTGATGTTACACACCCAATCAAGTTCTATTTTTGCATTAAAATTCACCAGCACTCGTTGCAATGTTTTACACTACCATTTAAAAAAATATAAATACAATCTCATTTAAAAAAGCTTATAACAATTCATAAAATTATTAATTCAATAGTGATTAAAAATGAATAAATTTTTGTCATAATTTTTATAATTTTTCCTTACTTAATTTTAAGGTTGTACGTACCGGATGTTTAAACAAAAAATTGTTTATAGATATGAATTTAATTAATTTTTAATAATTTATATTAAGTATATTTTTTTTTTAATTTTGTAAAAATTTCATTGATTTTATTAATGAATGATGTTATCGATATTGAAACAAACTCTCGAACGTGTACTCGTATATTAAATATATTTATTATTTTTAAATGTTGTTGTTACCAATTTGTTATTTTGTTTTGTTTATATTATTTTTTTTATCTTAATAAATAAAATTTCTATTATATTATTTAATTTAAATATTTAGTTATTAATTTATATATTACACATCGAATACTTTACGTTATGATTTGATGGATTGCAAATATGTGATAATATAATATACAGGAGAATTAATGTTTACAGAGACTTGACTAAGAGCTAATTAGGGATTTTTTTTAATATAAAGATTTCATACCTATAACAGATGATTTACTTCGCAAAGCACAATCAATTAATTCACAATGTCACCTAACCACACTATCTCTGATGTTTCCATAACAATTCCTTGAATTACAAACAAGTTGAGTTTCATCCACAGCATCCATCTCTCCATCCAAAACATTACATTTGACACTCCAAACATTCCATTCTCAGCAACTATCATTCTCCCTCCAGATTCCGATTATACTCACTCCACTCACAACACCAATACCACCGCCACTCCTAAAACCAATCCCACACCTAATCTCACTGCGACCCCAACGCCATTCATGGTGGTCATGTCGAGAGCAGATAGGAAATGATGACTCGCAAGTCGGATGTTCCGACTCGAAACTATCTGCATCTCGTCAAGTATCCGTACGCCTCCTCGTGGCGACCGCCGGTAACTAGTTATTATCAAACTAGGCTAAGTTACGGATACGATATCGGTTTCGTGACATTATGTGAATTAATTGATTGTGTTTTGTGCCGTAAATCATCGTTTTGATATGAAATCTAATCTGAAATCCCAATATTAAAAGTAAAATTGTAACCACGTCGCATGTATACATTTTCTATTGTATACTACAATTTTCAAATATTTCTTCTTCTTCTCGCAATGAAGGCAACGAAACGCAGAGTCAAGTAAAATTGGTTCAATATTTTCACACACATATATAAAATGTGGTCTGAACTGGTCAGAGTCTGATTAAAAACTTAGAGAAATGCGTCTCGAAATAGATGTATAATTAACCAAAAAGTTTTGAACAATATTCAAAAATATATTAATAAAAATGAGCTAGATACCGGTCCATCATGCCATCGGGTGTCATCATGCCATGCAGAATCCATCCAAAAATTGCGAGAAATCGACTTCTCAGTAGGTGTATTTAGCTTTAAACTAATAAATGAAAACGAATGGGAACCCAAAAAATCAGAAAAGATTAATGAGAATGTTTTGTATGCATTTTTTTCAGTACTATTCATAGAAAAGCTATTTATTTGTGTATGAAAAACAGTATGAATAAATGAAGGTGAGTATGGTGAATAATTAATAAAGGTAATAAATCGTAATAGAATGTCTGGAAAGAGGGTGAAAAACATTGTTATTATTTACTTTCCTTTTCTTATATCTGATGTAAATAAAAAGAAATGACTTGTATTTGTTGTTTTGGGTGTTAAGTAAAATATAAAATTTTAATAATAAATAAATAATAAAAACGGCATTGTAAAGTAAAATTAAATGATATAATTTCTTTTAATTGAAAATTAATGCTAATTTTTTGACCGATACATATAAACATTTTACTATTTATTGTATTCCTAAATTAATATTAATGATGATATATTTAAAAAAGCATTAATTTTCAAAAGTATAATATAAAATTTTTTTTATTATTAAGAATTTTCCAACGCAAACAAACACACACACACACACACACACACACAATTATTTTTATAATCGATTTTCCTTCGACGAGTATTTCTTCCATTGAAATTTCATATAGTAACATTCATTTTCATAATACGTATGAAAATTATGGAAAAACCATTGAAAATATGGTGATAAAAAATGATAATTGGGAAATTTAAGGAAAATTGTAAATACTGAAAACAAAATTCTGAAGGTAAATTAGTGTAAAAATTATGGTATATTTGGTAAACGGGTAAAATCATAGCTCAGCCGTTTGTAGTGGTAGGAAGTTGTGATACATATTAAATGATAGGTAATTAAATGACCTATCTTTTTGTAAAAAAAAAAACGGGATTTTTCACCATGAATATGAAACCGTTATGTGAAAATTTCGGGAAAACCCGTAAATAGATTCGAGTCCTCTAGTGGTAAAAAATGTTTCTAATATTCTAACGAAGACATCTGGAAATTTTCGGGAAAATCCGGAAAATTTTAATTTTGATCGGGAAATTCCGGGAAAACTGTAATAGTTAAGAATCATTTTCAGTACCACTCCCTCAGTACATTTACCATCTAAATCCATTTATGGCTATAAGACATCTGTAAGTCATCAACTTTGGGCTGGAGAAATTTCCCGGAATTTCTGAAAACCAGGTTTTTGATGATTTCGAAAAAAATTTATGTGTTAGCCAATTTTTGTTACAGCCAACTTGTAGAGGATCTTAGGGCGCACAACAAAGCTTCTGGACTTTTTCCGTGAAAAATCTATTGGTCGACTTATGACCGATTTAAGATTTTGAAATTTTCGTGTAAGCCTAACTTTGGGCGGCCATAGTAGAAAAACCGTTAGACTTATAGAGTTGAGGTGGGGCTTAAAAGACGTGGCATATAGTCTACTATCTGTGATAAATAGGGCACCGGGAAATTCTATTGGGAAAGCCGGGAAATTCCCATTTGAAAACATGAAAAAATCGATGGTTTTCGTTGTTCCTGGAAAATCCGTATTTTCCACTGGAAAATTCCAAAAAAAATCTGATGATAAACTTTGAACCTTCCTCTACATTTCTGCATCATTAGATTTTTGGAAAGTCCAATATTTCCCGACTTTCCAGTACTCTGAATATTGGTCTGCAATCGATTTTCCGAACTTTGGGGACCCCTAGTTAGAAAACCCTTCTAGATAGGAAGTTAGCCCCATAATATAATTTGTAGCCCTTAAGGAGGACTATCACTTGTGGGAAGCTCGTCGCGAAATATTGAGTATTTCCGGAGTTATAGGGGTCCAAAAGTGACCCATTTGGTACTTTCGAAGGTCCATAGCTCCGCCCCCCGAGGGAAATCCGGCAAAGAGGTCGACAGATCCTGTTTTTTTTCCGAGCTCTACAATCCCTGAAAATCTGAAGGTCCTACGGGCAAAAAAACTTTTTCGGCATGAGGTTATAACCCACACTTTTGGGGGTCAAAAAAGTCCAAAAAAATAGGGCTGGAAATAGGCTTAAACGATGAAGGGGCATCGTGCGAACACGAATCCGTTGAGATATTTCGAAAATTCCGCCTCTAAGTGGGTCAAATTGGCAAAACAAAAAACGTGTCAAAAAGCACTAAAAAAAAAAATGGCTGGAAATAGGCTTAAAAGACGCGGGGTCATCGTCTGAACAAGAATCCGGTGGAATTTTTCCAAAATTCCGCCTCTAAGTGGGTCAAATCGGCAAAACAAAAAACAAGTGAAAAACAGGTCAAAAATAAACTATGGCTTAAACGATGCGGGGTCATCGTCCCAACAAGAATCCGTTGGAATTCCTCGAAAATTCCGCCTCTAAGTAGGTCAAAATGGCAAAACAAAAATGGTTAAAATCACAGGGAGATCGGGAAAAATTTAATTTTCTTTCTCTTTTCAGATTCCAATCGGATTTTATTCTAATTAAAAAGATGAATTTTATTTTATTTAAATGATATTTTTTTTTATTAATTACATTGTTATATTAATACATATTTATATAATAAAAAAAAAATTACAAAAAATTGCCTTAAACATTGTTTTATTTTTTAGGACTTAAGTTAATTTTATATTAAATTTTAATAATATAATAAATAATAATCCATTCAAAAGTCATTATCAATTTTCAAATACCTGTAAAATCTTACTCTAATCCTACGTACCAAATTTAATCGAAATCAGTCAGCAAATGACGCAGTTATTTCCTTCAAAAGAAATATTTCTAAAAAAAAAAAAAAACACAAAATATACGATTTTTTAGACGAAGTATTAGGCGACCATAATCATATGCTAGTGGTAATATTTTTATTATTTTTTATTTATAAACCTTACAAATGTCAATAAGACGTTATTCTAGTATTTTAAATCATTTTTAATTTTCTACTCAAAGAAAGATGGCACTGGCAACATTAAAGATAACAAAAACTCCACTTTTCTCATATCTAAACCTTAAATATATTCACCACTCCCCAGCAAAACGTCACCTTGATATAATCTACCAGCCAACAGATATCAAGAGATAATATACGAAATATGCCTAAATTATCTTTGATAAGACACTGCTAATTTTTCCATACTGTTTTTCATGAAGAATTGTTTAGTAATTTTCACAGAATTTACCAATGTGCAGAAATTAAAGAGATTTTGTAGGAATTTTATACAATAACAATTGAACTAAAGTTAATTTTGAATTCCAAATTCTTACAGATTATAAATACTCTCCACAAGAGCCAAAGTAGAGAATTAGATTCGACTGTATTAATGGTCATAACTACCAAAATAAAGTGATATATATATATTAAAATAGGGATTCCGTACGAACATCATTCAGACGTGGTCCTCATTTGGGACTACAACGTAACATATAATTTTCCATGTAATATAATTCGCCGGTTATGAGTACAAAATGACTGCACATGAGAGGGTAGACCAATATTCACA
This sequence comes from Bibio marci, assembly GCA_910594885.2. NCBI lineage: Eukaryota > Metazoa > Arthropoda > Insecta > Diptera > Bibionidae > Bibio > Bibio marci. Next base: position 12,859,476 of record OU343116.1, on the reverse strand, counting down.
AAAGTTCAAATTTGTGTTTTTTACCTATTTATATAGGGCAAATTTTCCTTGCTGTGAATATGAATGTCTACAATCACATGAATAATCGTTTGGCAACCAGAACAAGGGTCGTGCGCGTGCCATGCCTCAATTAACGCTAATTGATAAGTGCCACGACCCCGGCCATAACATGGAAAACCTATTCACGATGGAAAAAAATAGTTAGATAATGTAGCTCCCAATGATTACACTACTGTTGAAATTCAATAATTGCAGCCTGAAAATTACTATTTGAAACATTTCGCGAAGGTGTTTGAAAAGTATTAAAAGCCATACACGGGCTTGAATCTAACAAAATAAAAACGTGATCATTCACAGCTCAGAACGGTTTTATCGAAAAGCTCACATTCCTTTGAATGTGAGCCCGAACACTTATATTTATAAAAATTAAAAATTATAGTTCAATCATTATTATGCTACGGGGAATTACAAATTTTAAAATTAATATGCACAGGCGATAAAATAAAAAAAAAATTTCTTTTTTTGTAGAAACTCGTTACTACAGCTTAGAACGGTTTAATCGGAAACCTCGGATATTCCTTTGCATGTGAGCCCGAACGCGTAATCACTTTGTTGGGAGGAGACAATCCCTTTATGTAACATATTAAAAGAATATGCCAAAGTGATTCCCGAAGTTTAAATTAACAAAATCAAAAAATATGAGAAAAAAATAACATTTTGACAATGTCATTTGAAAAAAAACTCATATACAAATTAAAAAATTAAACTAAATTGAATTCAAATTCACGAATAAATTATAAATACGCGATCATGAATTATATTATAATCTCAATATTTTATTGGTTTGTCTAACTACACAAATATTGACTATTATGCCTCGTGTAGAGAGAGAGACCAACAAAATTATTGATAAAATATAAATAATAACCAGAGTGCTTGTATTTTATTATTATTTGAAAATTGATTTTCAAATTTTTCCATAAGTTTATTAAAAACAAATATTAAATATTATTAATAGATGTTGACAATAAAACACAAGCGTCTGGTTTGATTGAATCTTAAATTATTAACCAATACAATTCTTAATCTAAATTATAATTTAAAACTTATATACTATAGTAACTTACAAAATATTTACAAATAATTAGACACAAAATATACAATAGAAGCCTCAATGGTTAGAGATAATAGATATTCTTCCACAACGCACCAATTTATGTAAGTTATTAATTTTCCACGCAAAACAATTTCCAGGATGTGAGTGACCAGATCGTTGCACATGCCTGAGAGATTACACCAATATTAAGTATGTAAACAACAATTAAAAACCGACCGATTTAAAGCCATTATATCAATTACAAATAAATAAAATTAGTACGTCTTTTTCCAATAAATCCTACCCACTATTAAGACTACCAGAATGAAATTCGTTCAAATGATATTACTCGTTCAATTTTATACACACACCCGATGGCTCGTTCATATCATAAATTATTAAGATCAGCCTCAGGAACGCATCCCCTATTCACAACAAGTGTTAATACAAATTTAATTGGATGACTTTCTACTCCCCTTACACCAACATTTTGAAGTTGAAACAATAAAATAGCATGTTCTCTAAAATAAACACATCCACGCACATCCACTCGTTGTACATAGCAAATACCAGCGTTCGAAGAGTCAAAAAATTTGTAATTGAATAAACAACCAAATAATTAACCCGTGTATCAAACGATATTCGACTGATTTTGAGTTATTGTTACGATGCGTGTGTGTTTATTAATTTAAAGAAAACATTATAATATTTTTCAACCTAGGAGTGTACCATATGAAACGTGTGCGAAGACATACGCTAAGCCACCATTTCATAATAGTGCCATTCCTTGTTGTGCACATCCAATAAATATTACAGTCAAATTAGTAAATTACTCTCGTATGTGAGTTTGTAACAATTCACCAATTGCACTCCGTAATTTTATATTAACAAAGCTATGACGTGTGACAAAATAATTTAATCAACTACGAATGCATAAAATTTTAGTTAGTAATACTTCTCGGAGACGATAACACCCCAATAGGAATTCTTTGTATAGCGATAGGATATAGCATTGAGAAAAAAACAATATCAAACTAATTTTACTTAGATGCTATTAAAATAATGGACAAGCAAAAGACAGTTAATTTACTTAATTTTTTTATACGTACGATCAATGGATCAAACGCGTACTTAACGCACAGAATGCGTTAGTGATAACTTCTTTAATCAATTATGCTGACGATATTTAAAAAACCCAACTACTGCATATTAAGTATTGATAACTTCGAAAAATTATTAAATGAATGAGAGTGGTTTGCCTGAATAATATTACATGTTTCTTACATATTCAAACAAAACGCTCTCATTTAAAATTGTAAATAAATTTTACATTTGACCTTTACTTGCGTTTTCTCGCAAAACTCTTTCAAAGAAATCACTACTAATATGGGGGTTAAACATGATCCGTATACGAATGAGTATAGAACTCCGAATAATACAACATGTAAATAGAATGCCAGTGAAGGCAATTTTGTACATATTAATTTAAAAGTAATTTATACTGCGTCAAAAGACGATTAAAAAAATTTGAAAATATAAATATGTTTTTATTTGGAATTGTATTCGTATTCGGAGCATGTTTATAAGCATTTAAAATAATGACTGCGTTATTTCTATATCTAATATCGTTCAGCACGACTTTGGGATAAACGTAAAAAGGGACGAATAGATCCCTATGACTGCGCACAACACAAGTGGCACAGTGGATAATGTCGACAATTTTCTAATTTCTTCACTTGTTTTCCATTCAAGTGAAAAAATTAGTATAAAACTCTTCATTAGATTGGAATATATTAAAATTAAATCTGTAATATTGGTAGGCACAATCAGGCGTAGCCAAAAAGCCCAGCCAACTAGAACCATGGGGGTCCCATGATGGGAACATCGCATGCAATGCCTAAATTTATTGTCCTGCAACCATAATACTCTGTTTGATCGATGAGTATTACAGCCATTAAATTCTAAATGAAGACATAAACATACGACGCGACCCCAGGCCACAACACAAAAAGCTGTCAGCGATGGAAAATATAAAAGTGATTACATAATACAATTCCCGCGCGAAATTGATACTTTAAGTTCTACTTTAAAAAACGTTATGTAGAATACCTATCTATCTCAGATATTTTAGTTTCTTAAAATCTAAATTGTGTCTTTTAAATTAATGAATTAAACTAATTAATAACTAAATGGAAATTAATTATTAAAATTAGTCTAATTCATTCAATTTAATTATTATAGCTAAACTTAAACTATAACTTAAATAAATAACTTATAAATTAAAATCTTAAACTACATTTCAAATATTATTTTCTTTATATCAACAAATTGTGTTGTTTTTGTTGTTTTGATATTACAAATTTTGACGATATTTTGTAATTTTCAACTTCTAATTGTAAAATGTAATACGACCTAATTTTCTAAATTCATTCTAAATTCTAAATAAAAAGAAATAAAGCAAAAATAAATTACATTTGATTATTAAATTTTAGTTTAATATGTTAAGCAAAGAGACCAAAGAAAAGATTATGCCATATACCAAACATTCGTTACAATAATGTTGGCAAATTACTACCGCATGAAAGTGTATAACAATTCACGTATTGGTTTGCAATTATAGAGAGATTAATGGCTTCTTAATCGCAGATTTATGTAAGTGATTAGATCATCTTTATACTATTTTTTTTATAGTTATCTAAAATCTTGTAAGACATTCTTTTAAGGTTGATATAAAACAATGAATAGGATTAGCATATCAGCCAAACAAAATAAACGATCCATTTCTTAGTGAAATTGAAACGCGCGATGAAAAATATGTAAATTTTACAATAAAAAGCGACACAATCGTTGTACAGAAATGAAGTATTACAGCATTTACCGATACAGAATCTTATAACTAACAGAAAATTAAGTCTCACTGTTTAGAATAGAATGCTACTGCTTAAGATGCATTTCATGATTTTTTATCAAAATTAATAATAATAATTTTACCGGACACCCACATTTCGTTAAAAATTTTCAAAGAAAATGCCTGTTGTTAATTCATCAGTGCAGCAAAAAGTTACACCAGTTCCTACAGAAATCGTACAAAGCGATGCCCAATATTACCGTAGTGCAGCTTACTCTCTCACAGTTCAGTTTAGGTAACAGTTGACGAGATATGTCACAAGGCACAATAATATATTTGCTAATTTTTCGTGGAACTCCATATGATCCTATGTTGGCGGATAGCTCCAAGTACCATTAAACCATCCCGTACATATCCTAATTGCCCACATAAATCGGTATTAAATCTCGTACATCCTCGCGAATATAATCATTTTTATTTCTTATTTCAATTTATCCACTAGATCATTTGTTGCCAAAACGTTCTTAAAACACTTATTATAGTCTCTCCAGAGTTTTTTTTTCTAACATAATTGTTATTAGGCTGATGGCTCTATAACAGTTATAGTGCTTATACACTACAGAATTTTCTCTGCGGAACTTATAGTAACTTACTAGTCTTTACAATACAAAATTAGACAGCTTTACGAAGAAAACTCTGCAGTCTGTGAGCACCATTAGCATTTAAGTTATTGCATTTTAGTAACGTAGGTAAAAAAAAAAAAAAAGTTATACGCACTTCTATCAAGCTAACATGAAAGCATCCGTCTTTCTAAGCAAACAGCCTCAAAATTTCAAATGTTAAAAATATTTTGCAGAATCACAGTATTAAAAGCATCCTTGGGTTGGGTTTGTTGGCAAGTAATGTCGCTGCTTGCCGATATGTGTTTGCACACGACTTTATACGACAAACTACATATATATTTATATGTTTAATTAATTACCCAAAATTTACTAACCTATAAATAAAAATAGCATACCTAATGTTGTTAAAATTTAAAACCAATTTGTTATGGTAATGTTACGCACTGCTGTTAGCGCAATCTACACATTCCAATATTGTAAACATAATTATAATCCATAATCAGTATCTGAAATATAATAAATAATAATATTAGAATAAATTCTACTCTACTATCTATTTCCTAAGTTAGAAATATCTATTACCTTGGTTTTTAATAATTCAATTCAATTCGTTTGGCATGCTTAAAATATATTTATTTTAATATAAGCAATATTTTTGAAACAATGTGATACCAGACACAATTCTTGTTCAATCATCCTTATCCTTAAATACAAACAGTTGTACTTAACTGATTGTTTGACAATGAAACAATCATCATCCCATAATATAACAGTAACTTGTGCCAAACACGTATTTGCGTAGCTATTTATAATGTGCTTGCACCACGCACGTTATTGGCATACAGTCAGTATACAGTAAACCAATTGATTCTATGATTGCATCGCTCCAGTAGAAAGTAAAATGCAAAACAAAACGTGACATCCCAAAGCAATATTTTTCGTGCGATGAATAATTTCACTATTTTTTTCCTTCACGCGGTTTGCATTGGATTGTAATTAAAACTGAAACAGTAAATTTAATAAAAATTTATAATTATACAATAGTTATGTTCGGATGGTATGTTGGGTATAGCATACTTGCAAAGCCAGTTACAACCGAACGCGTCGACAGTTTGCGGATAGTGGAACGGCCTATAATATAATGGGTTAGCTACGGATAAAGAATAAGTAGCCGCGGACAATCTGGCTGCTGTGTATGAGAATTACTTTGGGGTGTTGTGTGAAAGCAGCATCCGATTAAAACTTAGTTAATGATTCAGTGATTACACAGTAACGGCGAATCAGCGGCGCCAACATAACTGCTTTGGGAAGATATGACATACCCCTGTAAATATTTTACGAATTTACAGAATGATTAAGTAGGTTGGACGTAAGGTTAACTACCAATTTCGGAAAAACAACCAGTGATGAATCCCACGATACAGCCTGGGATCGAACAGGATAAACGGCAACGCCTCAAGCAACGTAAATTTAAGGATAATGATTTAAAACTTGTGTCATGGAATGTTAGAAATTTGTTACGACAAGGTGCTTTAAGAGCAATTACTGATACAGTTAAAAAGCTAAACTGGATATAACAGCTATCCAAGAAACTAGGTGGCTCGGAAAAAAATTAATTGAAAGGAAAAGGATACACATTTTATTATATAGACAACGATTGTAGTAAAAGAAGAGAGTTCGGAACCGGTTTCGTAGTTTTTGGTAAAGTAAGAATTTCAGTAATTGCTTTTAATTCGATTAATGAACGCATTTGTACACTACGTGTAAGAACGAATTTTTTCAATTTGACCCCTCATCAATGTACCCCACTGAAGTTTTATGAAAAACTGATAGCAACATATAGAGTTGCACCCGGCCACGACATTAAGATCGTCCTAGGCGATTTTAATGCCAAGGTGAGACAGGAAACAAAATATCAACCAACTATAGGTAAACACTGTCTTCATAGAACAACGAATGAAAACGGACTACGATTTATTGATTTTGCCATGTCTAAGAACATGGTCATTAGTGGTACATAATTCCCACATAAAGAAATTCATAAGATGACGTGAAGGTCTCCAGATGGTAGAACAAATAATCAAATTCATCATGTACGAATTGATGGACGTCACTGTTTAAATATAATGGATGTTCGAACTCGTCGTGGTTTAAATATTGACTCTGATCATTATCTAGTTAGGATAGTGCTACGAGCCACCCTTCTCCCATTAATAACATACAACCCGTAGGGTAGAAATGGGCGGTCGAAAGACTTGAACAGCCGGCGGTAAAACAATTGTACATGGATGCAATGGTACAACGAATTATTACAGATTTGGAGGCTTATTGGCAGGAAAGTAGAATAAATAGTATGTGAAAGAGATTAAAATCATGTATTGAAGGTGTCGCAACAGAGGTTATTGGAAAGGGGATGAAAGTTAGAAATGAGTGGTTTGATGATGAATGTGGAAATGCGCGGGATGCAAAAAATGCATCCAGGCTGAAAATGTTAACACGGGCTACACGTACCACTGTTGAAGACTAACGCACGAAGAGGTATTTCGAGCGTAAATTAATTCGTAAAAAAAAAAAAACGAGAACTGGGACGAAGGGTTTACGTCGAAATGGAGAAGTTCAACAAAAACAACGATAATAGAATATTGTACCGGAATGTCAATCGTATTCGCAACCGATACAATCAACAACCGATTTTGTGCAAAAACAGAGATGGTCATTTTATGGAGCAAGAGGAAAGGTGCCACGAAAGATGGACCGAGCACTTTTGAAAACCTATTAAATGTGAACACGCTAGTGAATACTGTGGAAGATGTGCAATTTCAAACTGCCCAGCCTCAATACACGCGAAGTAAAGAATGTTATTCAAATGCTCAAGAATAATAAATCACCTGGATCTGATAGCATACCAGGTGAACTTTTTAAATAGGGTGGAAGTGCATTATAGTATCAACTGCACCTGGCTAATTGTAAAGATTTGGAATACTGAACAGGTGTCAGATGAGTGAAAGGATGGTATTATCTGTCAAATTGAAATAATCTTTGTGTTTTACTGATAACAAAATATTAAATGAAAGTAAAGATTTTAAAAATTTGCATTTTCTATTAATTATTTATAAAAGAGTTTTTAACAATAAAAAAAAACTAATGAATTGCTAAAATATTAATTATTGAACGAGTTTCTGTCATACAAATTCCTTATTTAAGTGTTTTAGAAATATGTTTTATACTTATATATTTTTCTTGATTACTAACTAATTTACTTTATTATTAATTAAATAAATATTTTACTCACCCAATTATTCAATTATTTACTTTTCACTTCTAATGGATAGATGTGGATATTTTGTAATTTTGTGTTATAAATAAATTGATTTTAAAATGTTCCAAACTTTTTAAAATACAACCTCGTGTAAACGAATTATTTGCAAAATATGTGGTGAATGAAATTAGTGCACGTTTAAAGCCACACATAAATATTCATAATTTTCAATAATTCATAGTATCCTCCGAATTATTATATTATTATTATTTTATATTCATTGCACATTATCATTTAAATTTGTTGCTGTTGAAGAACATAATTATTTTTATTGATTTATGATGATGTTAATCTTGCTGCAACTCCAACAACCACAATCCAATCACAGCAAAAGCTGTTGCATAATGTTAATCGTTCTGCAAATAAATAAATGATTAATTTACATTTAAAATAATATAATAATTCTTATTTAAAATTGTAAAAATCCATAATTTCAAATTAGATTTCAGGAAAAAGATGCAATTTAATAAAAATCAATGTAGATAGAAGAAATTAGGTAGATTAATAAAATAAACTTTGACGTATTGAATTACATTCTGATATTATTTAATTAAAAATACTTCACATTTCCTGGTAACAAAATATCAATTATAAAAGTAAAGATTCTAAAAAAATAGCATTTTCTGTGAAATATTTGAAGAAAACTCTTCTTCTAAACAATAAAAAAAAAATTGCTATATAAAATAATAATAATTAAAGTGAGGTTATGAAAATCCAATACAATTAAATTTCTTAGAATTATCATTTATATTTTTATATATTTTAGTATTTATTATAATTAAATAAATATTTTACTTACCAATTTATTTATTTTTATTTCTCTACTTTCTTTTCAATTTTGATTGATAATTTTTAATTGCGTTTTAAAGATTATTTGCTGCTGCTTGATGTTAATTGTTCTGCAAATAAATAAATTATTAATTTACAATATAATAGTAATAACAACAAACAAAAAAAAAACAAAAAAAAAAACAAAAAAAAAATACAAAAAACAAAAATTATAAAGTAAAAAAAAACTTAAAGCATTTGGATTTTTATAACCTCACAAAAAAAAACAAAAAAAAAAATCAATTGCGAAAGTAAAGTAACAATTATTTGGCACTAATTACCAAAAAGAAATAAAGAAACCCATAAATAACAAATATTTTCGCAAATATTCAAATAATTCAACATTCACTAAGAAATTACATTTACCTGTTTAAAATATTTCGTAATTGGTAATATTTTTAATAAAAAATTCTTCGAATTCTATAGCAAAACTATTCACAAGAAAACAAAAATTAAACGTCTTATTCGAATGAGCGATGAAAACAAAATGAAAAATATACAAATTTATTGAAAAAAAAAAATAGAAAAAATACTTGCGTGCTAACAATCCAACAATTTAGTATGAAATGAGAACAAATTTTAAAAATCAAAATATTTACAATATGAAAATGAAGTATGATGAGAATGACTTTGAGTTGATTTTCTTAACCTTACAACAGCAATTATACGGATTTAAATTTCGACTATTTTCATACATTTTTATACCGCCCGTATTTATGCAAGTAAACGGCGGTAAAAAATAATTAAATTTTATTGAAAGAGTTTGAGTCACATTAATTGCTTATTTAATTTTTACTTATATTATTGTGGAATATTAATTAAATATATGTTTGACTTACCAATTTATTGACTTTATTTGCTTTATTTACCCTTAATGGATTGATGTATATAATTTGTAATTGTGTTATAAATTGATTGCTTTTGAAACATTCTATACTTTAAAAAACACAGCCTCGAGTTCAGGAATTATTTGCAAAATATGTGGTGACTGAAATTAGTGTACGTTTTAAGTCACACATAAATATTCATAATTTTCAATAATTCATAGTATCAACCGAATTATTATATTCATATTATTTTATATTTATTGCACGTCATCATTTAAATTTGCTGCTGTTGAAGAACATAATTATTTTTATTGATTTATTGATAATTTTAATTTTGTTCCAACTCCAACAACCAACCGGTGCAAAAGCTGTTGCATAATGTTAATCGTTCTGCAAATAAATAAATTAATTTACAATTAATATAATATAATAATAATAATAATTCTTATTTAGACATTAAAAATCCATAATTTCAAATTAGATTTCAAGAAAAAGATGCAATTTAATAAAAATCAAATCAAGAAATTAGGTAGATTAATAAAATAAACTTTGACGTATTGAATTACATTCTGATATTATTTAATTAAAAATACTTCACATTTTTATTTTTTAAGAAAAAATACCACAAATGTCAAATTTAAAATAATGCTTTGTATTTTGCTGATAACAAAATATTAATTATAAAAGTAAAGATTAAAAGAAAATAGCATTTTCTGTGAAATATTTGAAGAAAACTCTAAACAAAAAAAAAAAAAATTGCTATATAAAATAATAATAATTAAAGTGAGGTTATGAAAATCAATACAATTAAATTTCTTATTTAATTTTTAGAATTATCATTTATATTTTTATATATTTTAGTATTTATTATAATTAAATAAATATTTTGCTTACCTATTTATTTATTTTTATTTCTCTCTTTCTTTTCAATTTTGATTGATAATTTGTAATTGCGTTTTACAGATTATTTGCTGCTGCTGCTAATGTTAATTGTTCTGCAAATAAATAAATTATTAATTTACATTCACAATATAATAGTAATAATTATTTAATTATATTATTGTAATAATTATTTAATTACTATGCATTTAAATGGAAGCTTTCTAATTAAATTTTAGATGAATATTTACCGACAACATTTCGATATATATTCTTAAGTTTTTTAATACTACAAAAAATATTTCTTCAAATTCTATTTTAAAATTAAATAAAAAAACTAAAATTCGATGCGCTCCAGAAGAACGAATAAAATTACAAGACTAACACCCCAACTCAATAACATTTAAATTCAATAGATGAAAAACAAAAGGTAAAAATATTAAATGAAAAAAGAAACAAAAAACAAAAACTAAAAAACAAAATTATAAAGTAAAAAAAAAAAAAAACTTGTAGCATTTAGATTTTCATAACCTCATTTTTTATTAAGAAAACGACTAGCTGCTATTTTACACAATTCCTCATGTTTTACTGATTAAAATAATAATTATGAAAGTAGAAAGTCTGCAAATTAGCATTTTCTATGAATTATTTAGATTTTTTACCAAAAAAAAAAAAAAAAATCAATTGCTAAAGTAAAGCAACAATTATTTGAGACGAACTGCCAAAAAGAAATTAAGAAACCCTTAACAAATATTTTCACAAAAATATACAAATAATTTAACATTCACTAAGAAATTACATTTACCTGTTTTAAATATTTCGTATTAATTATAATTGGTAATATTTTTAATTTTACAAAAAAAAATATTCTTCAAATTCAATAGCAGAAGTAAAGACAAAAAAAACAAAAATTAAACGTCTTATTCGAATGAGCGATGAAAACAAAATGAAAAATATACAAATTTATTGAAAAAAAAAAATTATAAAAAATTCTTGCGTGCTAACAATCCAACAATTTACAACGAAATGAGAACAAATTTTAAAAATCAAAATATTTACAATATAAAAATGAAGTATGATGAGTATGAGTACGAGTTGATTTTCTGAACCTTACTACAGCAATTATACTGATTTAAATTTCGACTATTTTCATAAATTTTTATACCGCCCGTATTTATGCAAGTAAACGGCGATAACAATAATTAAATTTTATTGAAAGAGTTGGAGTCACATTGATTGCTTATTTAATTTTTACTTATATTATTGTGGCATATTAATTAATTAAATATATGTTTGACTTACCAATTTATTGACATTATTTGTTTTATTTACCCTTAATGGATTGAAGTATATAATTTTTTAAATGTGTTATAAATTGATTGTTTTTGAAACATTCTATACTTTAAAAAAGACGGCCTCGTGTTCAGGAATTATTTGCAAAATATGTGGCGAATGAAATTAGTGTACGTTTTAAGCCACACATAAATATTCATAATTTTCAATAATTCATAGTATCAGCCGAATTATTATATTAATATTATTTTATATTTATTGCACATCATCATTTAAATTTGTTGCTGTTGAAGAACATAATTATTTTTATTGATTTATTGATAATTTTAATCTTGCTCCAACAACCAACCGCCGCAAAATCTGTTGCATAATGTTAATTGTTCTGCAAATAAATAAATTATTAATTTACATTTACAATATAATAGTAATAATTATTTAATTATATTATTAGTATATACAGTAAAAAAAAAGAAAATACTATGCATTTAAATGGAAGCTTTCTAATTAGATTTTAGATGAATATTTAACGACTCTTCATCAGCTATCTCTCTAAACAACCCAATGTAGGGTTGAATCACTAGGTAGAATCATGATACGAACTTCAACGAATAATTAATAAAACATTAACAACATTTGGAAATATATTCTTAATTTTTTTAACACTATAAAAAATATTTCTTCAAATTCTATTTAAAATTAAATAGAAAAAACTAAAATTCGCTCCAGAAGAACGAATAAAATTACAAAACTTACGGCACCTCAATAACATTTAAAATATGAAAAACAAAAGGTAAAAATATTAAATGAAAAAAAAAAACAAAACAAAAACAAAAGAACAAAAAAAAAAAATAAACGAAAAAAAAAAACAAAAAACAAAAAATATACTACGAAAAAAAATTAAAAAACAAAATTATAAAGTAAAAAAAAACTTGTGGCATTTGGATTTTCATAACCTCATATTTTTTTTAAGAAAACGAATGGCTGTCATTTTACACAATTCCCTCATGTTTTACTGATAAAAATAATTATAAATAATGAAACTAAGAAATTCTGCTAATTAGCCTTTTTATATGAATTATTTATAGCTATTTTTATAAAAAAAAAAAATCGATTGCTAAAGTAAAATAACAATTATTTGGTACCAATTGCCAAGTAAAAATAAAAAAGATTCATAAATAACAACTATTTTCACAAAGATACAAATAATTTAACATTAAATAAGAAATTACATTTACCTGTTTAAAATATTTCGTATTAATTATAATTGGTAATATTTTTAATTTTACAAAAAAAAAATATTCTTCAAATTCAATAGCAAAAGTATAGACAAAAAAAAACAAAAATTAAACGTCTTATTCGAATGAGCGATGAAAACAAAATGAAAAATATACAAATTTATTGAAAAAAAAAAAAAAAGAAAAAATACTTGCGTGCTAACAATCCAACAATTTACTTTGAAATGAAAACAAATATTAAAAATCAAAATATTTAAAATATGAAAATGAAGTATGATGAGTATGACTTTGAGTTGATTTTCTTAACCTTACAACAGCAATTATACGGATTTAAATTTCGACTATTTTCATACATTTTTATACCGCCCGTATTTATGCAATTAGACGGCGATAACAATAATTAAATATTATTTATTGAAAGAGTTGCAGTCACATTGAACGTTAGCAATACAATAAATTTCTTAAATTATTTTTCTGTGCAATATTAATTAATTAAATATATGTTTGACTTACCAATTTATTGACTTCATTTGCTTTATTTACATTGATATATATAATTTGTAAATCTGTTATAAATTAAAATAAATATTAAACTTCACAACATTTAAATTTGTAGCTGTTGAATTAAATAATAATTTTTATTGATTATCTTGTTCTTGCTGCTACGGTCACAACCGCAATCCAACCGTGGACAAAGCTATTCTATAATGTTAATTGTTCTGCGAATAAATAAATTATTAATTTACATTTAAAATAATATAATAATAATAATTCTTATTTATACAGTAAAAATCTAAAATTTCTAATTATATTTTAGGAAAAAAATACGTTTTAATCTAATGAATAAATGCGTTATGGAGCGAATTTTTATCTCAACGCTATCACTAAATATAATATAAATAGTTTTTAATAAAAAAAAAAAAAAATCAATTGCTATATCAAATAATAATTATTTTGAGGTTATGAAAATCCAATACAATTAAATTTCTCATTTAATTTTTAGAATTATCATTAAATTTTCTATATATTTTAGTAATATGAAAAACAAAAAACAAAAATATTAAATAAAAAAAAAAAAAAAAAAAAAAAAAAAAAAAAAAAAAAAAAAAGCACAAAACAAAAAATTTACTATGAACAAAAATTAAAAAACAAAATTATAAAGTAAAAAAAAAAACTTGTAGCATTTGGATTTTCATAACCTCATATTTTTTATTAAGAAAACGAATGGCTGCCATTTTACACAATCCCCTCATGTTATACTAATAAAAATAAATATAATGAAACTAAAAATTTTGCAAATTAGCCTTTCTATATGATTTATAGGTATTTTAAGAAAAAAAAAAAAAATTCAATTGCTAAAGTAAAGTAATAATAATTTGGCACTAATTGCCAAAAAGAAATAAAGAAACAAATAAATATATAAATAATTTAACATTCACTAAGAAATAGCATTTACCTGTTTAAAATATTTCGCAATTGGTAATTCTTATAATTATAATTGGTAATATTTTTAATTTTACAAAAAAAAAAAAATTCTTCAAATTCTATAGCAAAACTATTCACAAAAAAAACCAAAAAAAAACGACTTATTCGAATGAGCGATGAAAACAAAATGAAAAATTTTAAACAAAAATTTAAATTGAAAAAAAAAAAAAAAAATGCGTGTTAACGCGACGATGAATTACAGTGAAATGAGAAGATAAATGTACACAATGTACTCATCATATGTCTAATTGTCAAAATGTCAAACGATAATGAAAGAGCAAGTATTTCAAAAATGAACTAATATTTACGATTTTGGCTTCGACGCATGAACTCATGAACAAATAGCTTAAAATCCGTTCAAATATAATCAAATTCTTGTAGTTTTATTCAAGCTCAACTGTCAACTCTCTATAAATTCCACTCGACTCTTCTCATAAAATTGTAATAATAAACAAATAATCAAAATGGTTGAATTTCGTGTGTAGTGTTTACGTGAGATTTTATTTTCTTATGACTTTCACATCTTATTTGAATATACTCAACACCACTACCACATACACCATCAAGCATATCGATAACTGTGTGCCGATGTGTTTATATAAATGATTAAGAATATGAATTTATTTATTTCAGATAGTGTTACATTAGAGGAGACCGATTTTTTTTTTGTTTAGTTATTATTATGATGTCACGGAATTTCATATAAATTAAAAAATATTGTTAAATGCAATAAATGGAGAATAAAATAAAATAAATTATAATTAAAAAAAATTATGAAAATAATTAAATAATTAATGTATATTTCAAAATATGATTAAAATTAATTAGGTAATATAATTATAAAAATCATCACCTTTGAAGAAGGTGATATAAATTCTTTTCTTTCTATAGGATCGTTATAATCATCGGAAGGCATTACGTCACAATCAAATGGACAGAAAACTACTAATCTACAAAGAAGTTATGAATGCAAACGTATGAATGACCTAGTATGCGATATCCAGTTTTGGGGCACCGTATAGTCGCAACACGACGAATACATTAACAACACATTAAGAAGACGCTATAAAATACTTGCCTAACGTAGTTATACATATATTATAGTGAAACAACTCATTGTAGAATTCAATAAAAATTACCAAACCAGATGTGCAATAAATCAACATGATTGCGCGGTAAACCTATTGATTCATTGTAATAATATTAAAGGGATTCAGACCACTTTACTGTAATTACAAACAAGATTCTACCAGTGAATAATATAATAAAACTGAACATGCGTATGCGTGTGTGGTGTATGAGAGTGTGGTGTGTGTGTCTGTGGTTTAGGTGGTAAAATATAAAATAATATAAATACCTTATGAGAATGTAAGCATTAAAACAAACAATTTATGAAACATAATACATCTTCCGTGTTCCATATAATAATATAGATTGTACTTTTGCAACAGATTTTCATTAATTTCTTCTTCCAGTCCAGGCAGCATGTGAATATCATCTATTTTAACAATTGAATATAATTTAATTTGAGAAACAATAAGTTGAAAATTAATTATATATTTTTCTATTTGAGTAACTACTTACAATTGCAATATTTCCTATTTTTTTTGTATACAATTCTGATTCCCGACAAAACGATACAATAAAATAAAAACTTGTTCAAACATTATAACATATTATGTTAATTATAAATATCGATGGATAATAGTAGTGAATCTACATTTCAATTCAAATTTAATATTTCTATTATGATACAGTAATTATTTGTAATCACAGAAAATATTATCAATAGTTTTACAAATATTTGAGATAATCGGCCGTCTGTGCATTCAAGCTATAGAAATAGAAAAACATCAATCTTGTTTGTGTTTGGTAATATAACAATTGATTTGTGGTTTTGAATTCATATTGAATTAATATACTAAATCAGTGTTGATGAAGCAAATATTTCATTTGTATGTAATTTTATTTGTGACCAAACAACTGATGAAGTACCAAATAATACAAATATTATCCATATCGTAATTAATTATTGTTGCTTTTGTTGTTGATGTTGTAAAAATTCTATAATAATTACGATCATGTAATTTAAATCATTGTTTTTGATAATTGAGATGTAATGCTGATGGTGGTAGTTGTGTATCAATCTATGTATTTGATATCGTATTTCAAGTATACATTTGAAATTAAAAATCTGTAATAAAATTAAGTTTAAATTTACTAATTTACACAAACTATTTAAATATTATTAATTAATAATTATTTAATAATATTAAAACTTACCTATGAGCTTTTATTTAACCAATAATATTAGTTACATTTTATGGATGTATTAAATAAATTAGAGAGAGGTCGTAGTAATATAAAATATAAAATGTTCAATTTGCAGGTTATGTTGATGTACTATTGAAATTGAGGGCACGTTGTAGGTGATGATGTTGTAAAATCTATATCTTTATTATTTATTATACATTTTAATGAATATAACAAAAACAAACAAACAAATCATTCATTTTATAATAATATATATTACCTGCGACGATAATAACATATTTTAATTCATTTACTGATACCGCATGTACTCATTATCGGCAGCCACCATCACATTCTGATGCATATCTTGTTGAACACTACAAATTATAGTTCAATAACAATATTAATTATAATTAAATTTATTGTTATTATTATTATTAATATTATTTATTAATTTATTTATGTTTTTTAATGAAATTAATTACAATATTTTTTTTTTTGTTAAACGCGAACTCGATAGAAAAGGAGAAAATTAATTAAAAAACAAAAAAATCAAAAAATTATTGAAATGTCAAAAGTTGAGGTGAAAAAAAATGTTTTCTATTACAACACTATCAATACATAACAAATTGTGGCTCCGCTAAATTATCTCTGATATGAATATACCAATTTCACCATAGACATCTTGTTTCCTTAATTTTGTCATACTATTTTTCAAGCATAAATAATTTATTTTTGATATGATTTCGTGGATTGTTTTAAAAAAAAATATCACTAAATTAACAAACTGAAATTTGCCAAAAAACAATTCCAATCAATAACATTATAACTAAATCAAAAATATAAACGGTATACAATTTTAATTCGTCCAATAATAATGTATGGATCAAAGGCTTGCATGATACAGGGCAACAGAACATTGATTCTGATTTTTGAACAAAGGATACTTCGAGACATATTTTGTACTGTTTTATATTGCTCATTTTCTTCTTCTTCTTCATGAAAGAGGGTAGCGATACTGACCAACGGACTGAAATAAAATCCCATAATATATATGGATCCCATATATAATACTATGGACTTCACTATATATTACAAAAGAGAATCACTCATGAAGCAAAATCTACATATTTTTATTTATTATACATTTTAATGAATATATTATGGAAACAATTAAATCATTTATTTTATAATTAGAAATTACCTGGAATGATAAATTTTAATTAAATGCGAAAGTGATATTCCCATACTGTGAAAGGTGATTTACAATGTCATATATTTAACTTTGATATTTTTGATGAAAAAGTAATATTTTTTTACAATGTGAAATAGTGGGAAACGACAAAAAATAAAAACATTAATTAAAGAAATTTCAATTGAAAATATAATATATGAAGTTTTTACGACCTGGGTCACCCTATATATTAAGAAAAATATAATAATTTTGAATGGAAGTAGGAAATAGTAGCTTTTTGATTTTTTCTTTATTTATATTTTTTTCTATACATTGAAAAAGCCTTGCACATGCTAAAGTTAAATTAATAAAAATATAACATTATTTCAATATAGTTTAATTTTCACATCACACATTACACAGTTCCATTCATATAGTTCAGTTGAGTGGTTGTATACATAATTTTGTTCACGGAAAAAATTGTGAAATTGTTCAAATAATTCATAATATATTAGAGCCGTTGTACATATATTAATAAAATAAGATAAATTATATAAGAATGTTTACAAATATGCCCTCAACTAAAAATTTAAAACCCGATTTTAATAATGTGTAAGTTAAAACAATACTTTTTATTTATTTATTTGATTATTTCTACAATAATAAATATTTATAGTGTAAGAAATGTATGTTCATCGATACGTAGAATTAATAAGCAAACTGAATGTACGGCAGGAACAATGAATGATGGTAAGTTTGTGCCTTTATACATATTTTTTTAAACATTCATTTTATTAAGAGTTATCTACTAAAATTGCGTGTCTACAAACATACACAAAATGTGACGTTTATTTAAGTAGTCCGATTTCGTTGGTGAATTGATTAAAAAAAAACTGCGTATTCAAAACTATAAAAGAATCGATTAAAAGAGTTTTCAATTTCCTTTCACTAAAAAATTGGAAAATCTAAACAAATATTGTCTTAGACATTAGCAATAATAAGCATTGCATTACGATTTGGCTCCAATTTTAATTTGACCAAACCGATTATCGCGTGACCCATAAAATTGGGTAGAAATTCGTGTTCGTGGATATAGACCGATTTTAAGAAATTTTATTATAAAAAAGAAAGTATTCTCTGAGTCAAATTGTCACAATCAGTACACAATAACAATGGAAAGAAGGCTTTGCTGTGAGTTTGGTGGGATTAGAAGGAAATCTGTCTTTTATGATGAAATGCTAAAACCTCTATTGATCAGTACCCAACAATAATTTATAAAATTTAACCAGTTGTTTTAGGTAAAATGTCTTGTATGGGGTAGCATACGTGGAAAAGTGATTTTGTTTAATGACAATTCTCCTCGAACGTCCTGTGAAAGCTGTCCGAACATATATTTGTCTGCCCCACACCACTACCACTTAGTTCGATATATATATGCAGCATGAAAACTTTGTAATCCCTTCGAAGAAGTCAGAAATTGGATCGAGGGAATGGTTATCCTCAAAAATCACAGAGTTCTATCGAAGAGGAATTAATAATTTGCATAAGGATGAAAAAAAGGCATATTTAACGATCGAAGTATTGATTATTAAATTCATTGATCTGGGTATTCAAGAAAATAGCAAAATAAATAGATATTTCATATACATACACCGATTATTATAGTATAAAATCCCATCATATAAGCAATATAGAAGAATATAGATTATTATGATTTTTGTCACAGAGAGATTTTCTTGTAAATTATTATCTATTATCATTATTATTATAATTATTATCTATTATCATTATTATTATTATTATTATTATTATTCTTATTATTATTATTATTATTATAATATAATTATATAATTAAATATAAATGAACGTAAAACCGTGAAACGTATCTCTACATTGTAATTATTAAATACAATATTTAATTATTAATAGCAATACATTGTATTTAATAAAAACCACCTTTGATTGATTTCACCTCGTATAATTTTATAACATTTTTTTAATTAAACTTAAAATATTAATAAATAAATACAAATTATAAAATAAATTTTCGATTAATTAAAATAATCAGCTGCTCAAATCATGACAACCATAACTTCTATATAATTATAACTTCGGTGTCACTATTAGATATTTTTTTAAATTAAACGTAACAAATTAAGTATTTATATTGTAATATGAACTGCAATTATTGGGAACTTGAATAAGTTCTCATTATTTTATTCGTGTTTATTTGCTTTATTTAAAAAAATTAATAAAAGAACGTGTTACTATATTGAAAGTATTGTCCATCACTAGCGATTACTTTCTCCCATCTTTCCGGCAGCAAAAGAATACCTAATGTCGATATAACGACTCATTTTTGGCGGTTATTCACAAATCGAGTCATTTCTAGTTATTTTTATACGAATGGAAGTGCTGCTCAGTCATAATAAAAGTTCTTAAATAAATAAATAAATGATTTATTATATTTTAAATCCATTACAGTACTACAAAAAATGCAAGACGCATTTGGATATAAAAAGGGTTATTCAAAGGATAGTGGGGAATATCTATTAAAATATGAACCAAAATCTAAAGATGATTTACCAACAAGATCTATGCAAGATTCATTTACATCAGCCATACTACCGTTAAGTACTGATAAAATATTACAGAATGAATGTCGCACAGCTTTGGGAAATGTACAATTCGGATTTTTATTGGAAAATATCGATTTATTTGCTGGTTGAGTTATTTTTAAATTTTTCTTTGGATTAATTTTATAATAACATAAATAATATAATTTTAGCATGGACTGTTCTTCAACATATTAAATTACCAAATTTAGATTCAAATGTTCCACTACCATATTGTATTGTTACGATTTTAGTGGATAAAATTAGTTTTACAGAATTATTACCAAAGGTATATTCATTTTTTATTTTATTTTGTAATTTAATTTATAAGTTTACAGATGTTTTCAATTTTAGAATGATTCGGATATACGTTTTTCGGGACATGTTAGTTGGGTTGGACAATCATCAATAGAAGTAGTTGTATGGTTAGAACAACAAATTGATGGTAAATGGCAAGAAATATTGACTTCATTGTTTTTAATGGTATCACGTAATGCAACAAATACAAAATCAATAATTATTAATCCTTTAGTACCAGCTACTGATGAAGAAACCACAATTTTCGCTGCTGGAGAAAGTACAAATAAATTAAAATTTTAAATATATATTCCAGTTGTTTCTTTTATTAATAATTTATAAACAAAAATTCAGGTCACAAAAAAAGACGAATTCAATTCCAAAAAGAATCACTTTTTTATCAAGGACCAAATAGTTTTGAACAAAAATTAGTTCATAATCTATTTGTAAAAACAATTGATAAGGAAAATCAAACATTTAATAAAAGAATACTACCGAATGGTGCAATTTGGATGGAAGATTGTCTTTTATCTAACACAATATTTTCACATCCAGAAGATCGTAATGCACATAATACAGTTTTTGGTGGATTGTTAATGCGTCATGCATTAGAATTAAGTTCGGCACTGGCTTATCAATTTAGGTATGTATAAGTAGTATTGACTTTTGGGATTATATGGAATTGCATATACGTAGTTTTAGTATTGAATAAAATATAATTTGGTTTGGAAAACAATTACACTTAAAAACAAAGATATCAAAACAATTTGTGTTGCCTTTGCGATTACGTCTAGCACGTACCAACGTAATAACTGATATGTTATATTATCAGGATTAAATCGCGTTACTCACTGGTGAGTATATAGTAATTCTACAATTGGATTGGGAATTGGAGATAATTACAGACCAATTAGTGAATTATTATATTCTACCATTAGGAGTCTCTTACCAAATGTGGTTGTAATGAATGTTTGGTAAATGTCATAAGGCGTCACTTGGAGCTGAATAATATAATCTGATTATTAATTTATTCTTTTCCATATATAAATTTAATGAATTTATAGTAAACATCAACCAAAACTTGAACATATATCTGATATTCAATTTCAACGAGTTGTTCCAATTTCATCATTTACACAAATGCATGCACATGTTATATTTACGGAAATGAATTATATGGAAATTGTAGTTATTACTGAAGTGTCTGATGTACCAACTGGTCAACATAATACGACAAATGTGTTTTATTATACATATTCTAACAAAGAAAAAGTACCAGAAGTTATACCAAAAACTTATGAAGAAACAATGTGGTATTTAGATGGTAGACGTCGATTTAATTATGCAATGGATTTAGATGGTAATAGAACTGATCAAATAGCATTTAAAGAAACTGGCCATTTATCTTTGGCATAGTAATGATGATTTTTAATATTTTCGTTGTTATTTTGTCGTAGTATAGGAATTATTTTTTTTATGTATTTGTTTATTTATCAATTTTTCAATTAGCAAATTATAAAAATGCATCAATTGATGGAAATTTTATTAAATTTATGAAATTTTATTAAATTTATGAAATTTCAAAATTAATTATATCAAATTTAGTGGAATTGGGATAGTTAAATTAATTTTTCTTTACTTAAATGTTGGTTGTGGAAAATGTTCTTCATTAGTTTCTAACGATAGCAGTTAATTTTAAGATGGAATGTGAAACAAAAAGGCAAGTTCCACCAATTGTTATATATAAAAGAATATTAATTATAGAAATATTAAAAAACAAAAAGAGCTTTCACTTATTCTGCTAGGATCCTAACATATAGTTTCCATCCGTTTTGTGATGAAAAGAGACAATTATTGTTAAAACTTCCTACAGAATATTTCTATCAAATTATTTTACTTTACATTCTACTATTTTCTCTCATCCTCCTGGCAATTTGGTGATACTGTTTTGATTCATCAATGTCTACTTCGAGGCTATTGCCATTCATATATATAATCAGAACTTGCTATATATCTGGTGAGTACAGTACAAAAAATTTCCCATTCAAGCTCCTTGATAACGTTGGCAATCTTATGAGCAGTTTAATTAATAAGGTGTAATTTCATTTCATAATTTAAGCAGCATGATTATTTTCTATATTTATGATTATAAAGTCCTGAAAATGTTATTAATCCTTGATTCGTTATTTTCATTCAATTTTACCTTTTTAATTTCCTTTCAATAGACCGTATATGATGTGCCTATTTTTGAGAATTATCAACTTCTCAAAGTTCTTGAAATGTCATTCAAATGTTACGTTTCATTTAACCTCCTGTTTAATTTCCTTTCATACGACCGCATGCTGACTCTCTTCCATTGGGTGACACAAATTTATTATTAAAAATATTAAAATTATTCGCAAACGCTATTATTAATTTATTTAGTTTAGCGTGCTTATATGGCTTTGATTACACCCGTAACATTCTTATAGTATCGTATCAATCTCATAATCTCAAAACTGTGTGCCTATCCCCAATACCACTCCGCTTTGTTGCCAATTATAAACATGATTTTATGTAAATATTAATTTTTTATTTAAATTAATTTATTTTTTGTTACATTTCAATTAATTGATATTTTTTAATTAATATAAAAAATTTAATTTGAAAAGTAAATTCACAGCGAATTTTAATTAATATATATTAATATAATAATACATTACACACTCTGTTCGAAAAATAACACCCGCCGGAATGAATAAAAACAAACAATTAATTTATTTTAACAAAAATAATTTTGTTTATTCGAAATATTCTCCCTCAACTGAAATACGCATCGATATTAAAAATTATACTGATTGGAATGTTGTTGAGTGAATGGCGGTCGTAGACAGTTTCAATATGTCTTCAATTGCGGCTAACTAAGGTTTGTGTTTATAGGGAATGGAAAATTGTCACATGGAGCTAAATTGGTTGAAAAAGGCCAATGTTAAAATAGTAAACAAATTTACTATTTTTTAAAAAACAAAATCAGTCGTAATTATCTCACGAGAGCGAACTTGCATCATCTTGGTATAAACGCCAACACTCTGGTTCTCGATATTTAGGACGAACACAACGACAACGGTTTAGAAAATTGTTCAATACCCAATTGGTGATAATGGAAAGCAGTAATTATTATACCATTTGAAATAAATTCTTTGTGGACAATCATTCATTGCAATCATTAAAACAATTGAGAATTCTTTTGATTTATAACTTCATCAAATGATGTTTATTGTTTTTATTTTCCTAATATGGTGCCAATTAATATTCATTCTTAAGTAGTTTTTGGTTCCTTTTGAAAATACTTCGCAATATACTTCAGTTTCATCAATAACCTCATCATTTGACGCAAATTTTTTACCAGCAAGTAATTTCCTTAGATTCGGAAATAAGACATAATCACTATGGGAGCTAAATGTGAACTGTTTGGTGAATATGTGGAGCAATTTCCAATTTTAATTCTTCAAATCGTTCGTTCAGTTTAAACTGTAGCGTGCATTATTTTAATGAAAAAGCACTTTATTCCTTGATTTTTCTTTTTTCTTGACCTCATCAAACACAATCAATCCGATAATGCACATAATATAGTCACTATTCATTATTTTTCCTTTTTGAAGATAATCGATGAATATTATACCACCGTGCATCCCAAAAAACATAACCTTTCCTTCTTCGTAGGAGCACTTCCACCAGCTTATTAGATTATCGTTTTTATTATTGTTTGTTTTCTGATATATGTAGTGATGGATTCATGTTTCATCAAGCGAGTTAAATCGACGTAAACAATCATTTGAATCACGTTAAAAGTTGTGGCAAATTCAATAAACGTAGCACCCATTTAGCCGACAGTTATTTCATGTGCTGTTCATCATGCAAAATATTCCTAGTTTCTTTTTCATGGATTGTAACATTATCACGACGATTTATACGAAGATTTCTTTACATTTAATTGAATATTTTTTTGATGTCTACAATAGTGCGGTGGTTGTTTTTGATCTTCCTGAGCGATGTTCTTCTTGTGTGCTTGCGGACGCCCCATTTTAAATTGTTTTCCACTGATTTTACGGGATAGTCTGATATTGTGCATTATCACCATGAACAGAATCCAACTGCAAGTTATATTTCATTAATGCTGGTGTATAACACCTTTCGTATGGAAGTGTTCAATAACTGCACGAAATTCTGTTTTGTTCTATTTTTAGAAAAATATAAAAGTTATTTAATGTAATCACCTATAGAAAAAAGAAAATAATCAATGAATGTTTCTGAAATTTGGACAGAAATTTTATAAAGGATAGTTCTGGTGAATAAAAATATACATGTGAAACATACTTTCGTGGTTATGTGGTGTCTCGTATATATCTAAAGAATTATCTTAGATAATATATCAAAGCAATATATATTCGCCAGAAGAGAATAGTTATAGATTTTTGATTTCACTCAACTATGTCCTTTAATGCATGGTATTTATTTGGCTTACACGCAAAAAATGTCAGGAAACTTTTATAGTTTGTTAAAAAAAAAAGTTAGTCGCGATTCACAAATCAATCAGCATTAAATTGGTAGATATAGCGTTACCCCAGATCCATGATCGGTTTTCGAACAGAGGGTGTATATTTAATTTCTATTTTTTTTTTACTTTTTATATATATATAATTTCGATAATTTCCTATAAATTAAATAATTATTATCTAAATAATTTTATATGAGTAATTAATTAATTGAGTATTATAAATAGCATTTCTATACAAAATAGACAAAAAGTATAATTTTAAAAATTTTTTAAAGCTTTTTAAATAGTTCTTTTCCACAAATTTTTAGATGATGCATTTTATAGTAACGCTAACATTTTCTGTCTATTTTAAATTTCGATTGAAAATATATATTATAGCTAAAATTGAAATTAAATAAATAATCGTAAAAAAATATAGTTTAAAAACAGAATAAAATGGCAATGATTATATTTTAAGAAATTAATTAATTCTATTGAGTATTATAATAATAAAATGAAAGTTATCAATTTGTGAGTAATTTGATAAATTGTAATATTGAATGTGCAGCTTAGATAACAGTAGGCGATAAATATTAATTAAAATTATGGAGAATTTATTTTTAAAATGTATAATGTCTCTAAATATGCGAAACTGTCAAAAATATAATAAAATCGTTCGTTTTGTATTTTAAAAATTAACAGAAAATCGTAAAATGATAGCCGTACATTAATTATTTTTTTATTATTATTATCAATGAACTATTAATGAATTATATAATTAATATTTAGTCGCCTCGAAACATATGATGCAAAATGAAAATTATTATTAAAAGTTCATTTATACCGCGGCTACTATAAAAATATATAATTTAATATACAAAATATAATGTATAGAGAAAGACATAATTATCTAAAATAAATAATTAAATAAATCAGAAGTTTTTTTTTTTGTGAACATTCTGTGCGCGTATGTATAAAATTCTTAATTCTCATTTGTGTGTGATTATTTTTTTTTAAAGAAATTACACAAACATTACTATATTATTATATAGGGGCAGTGTTTAGAACACAACATTTCATTTAGTTTTTTTTTTTTGTTTTTCTATAAAGAAACAATAACATATTCTTAAATTCTGCCATTATTATTATTATTAGTATTATTATTATTGCTCCATGAAACTTGATTTCTTGGAGTTAGTCTTATTGAATTATGATCTTCATCATCTTCAATCACTGGTTCATATGCTTGATTTGTTTGTCCTGCACCAGTTGTACCATATATTTGTGGGTTAGGACCACCATTTACATCAAATACATCTTTTATGCTAATACCAACATTTGATGTACGATGATTTCGTGGTGCCACCAAATTATTAGTTAACTGTATTAAAATATAAAAGAAAAATTGAAATATATATTTACTTTTTAAATAATAGTAATTTATAAAATTTGTAGTATAATCTTGACCAGATTTTGGGAAACTCTCTGCCAAATTGATCATTTCTCATTTGATTTTGTTGAAATTATGTGCATGTAAGTTTACAAAACACATCAGGACTAAGCGGTTTTGCAGAAAATATCTTGGGATTATCTGGGACAGTAAGCATAAGCGAACGTACCACCTTGGACAATAGAATCGGAAAAGCAGTTCAAGTTTTAATACAATGTGGCCGTGGTCATCTGTTGCCGTATATCTCCTAGATCAAGAATTTCGTTACTTCATTAATTGTTCAATAAAACTCATATAACTTAAGTGCCGCAAAAATAAATCTGATGTGGTTCGTCAATTTAACTTTATGAAATTGCCCTTTTGCTATGATGGATCGTGATTTAAGCCAAAAATAGCGGAAATGAAGGAAGTGTCGCTCTGCTTGTTCTCGTGATATATTTATATAACCCTCCAAAATTGTACCATTCATTGGTGAGTTGGTTTATGCAAATTCTACCAAAATTGATCCACAATCCACCTTAACTGGCAAAATAGCTTGAATAAATACAAACACATACCTTTTACGTTGTTTTGCTATACAATTGGGATTTGGTACCAAAGGTCTAAATTAAAAAATTACAATAACATTGGATGTTTAAACTCTCTATATGTTTGTATTTATTTAACAGCAAAGACAATGTACTGCATTTATAAATGGACTAGTTTGATAGAAGTAGTGATTGAAACCACAGAGATATATTCAATTATCCCATGTGGAAGACATACCCAATACAATTCATTGTGTTCCGGTTACATTAGTGTGTGTGATATATGAAAATAAATTATATTAAATTAAATAACACCTACATTTATTGCTGCTATTCCACCATATTCATTATTAGCTCCTAACGTTTGCATTTGTGATTTTCTTCTTTCGGCCATTACTGAATTTTTACGTACTTCCAGCGCTCGTATTGTTTCTCTTTATTATTGTAATTTATAAATGAAATAGATAGATTTTTTGTGAAATCAATCATGCATTTTTGCATATATATTTTGTTTTAATAATTATATATATGGTACTTACCTTGATGCGTCCACAACACCATGGTAATTACCATCAGCTGTTAATTTCATAAAACGTTTTTTAAATGCTACATCTAATGTACCAATTTGTCGTCTTGGTTTACTTGCTTTCTCTAAATTATGTACGGTTCTGCGACGAGCTATACGATCTGGACCACTACCCGAATCATTGTCATAATCACCATCAATACCTTGTAAACGTTGTAGATTTTTAACAATTTCCACAGCATGCTATAAATGCCAAAAGAAACATATATGTTTATTATAATTAATTTTATATTAAATCTTATTATATATTATTTTAAACAACATCATTGTTGTCGTCCAATCCCAACGACTCTCACCTTATCAATTAATGCATCGTGTGAAAGTTCTTCTGATTTTTTATTAAAACATAAATTTAATTCGGTCGATGCTAAAATATGTGATAATGTTCCAAAACGATGAAATAACATAGCCGTAAATTGTATTATCAAAATTAATGCAAAGAAAAATACAAATACTAAACCAATGGGTTCCAATTGTAGATGGGTTTTAGATACATGAACCTGAAAATGTGATATGAAATAAATAATATAATTGTTGTTGTTTGTAATAATGTTATTCTAATTCTAAAGATTTTTTATACAATTATAGTATTGTATATATAATAACAACATGAACACCCCTTTTACTATAATTAATTTTAAAAACTATTTGAAATCAATATATAATTCTATTTTAAAAAACTATCCTATTTATTGGTATTTAAGTAAATAAGAATTAAATTAAATTGATAATTGTGAGATATAATAATATTATAATGTAAACTACCTATACTAATTTATCAACTATACAATATAGTGCTAACCCATAAACCTTAATAAAACTAACTGGCTCAAAAGTTGATTTATATTTCTATATGTATGCACGCACGAATATGTATCCATTGAAAGTCAGACCTTGGGAGCCTGCTTATTATTAAGTAATACATATGCATGGTGGTGAGTGCTACATACCATTAATAGTAAAATGTGCTACATTTCTAATTCTATAAATAACTTTATATTATTTGATAGAGAGTATGTAATTTTTTGTGATAAGTCTCGCATATAATAAACGCAATAGGTTCTGCGTATTATTAATATTTGTGCAAATTTGAAAATATCTATTTTATATGTGTATTTTTGAAAATTGTAAACTGTGTGTAGTTGCATAGAATTTATAGAATTTGTATTTGTGTTTGCGTGCAACAAATATATTGTGCAACAGGTGATCCAAATGATTAGATTATATTTTTAGTTTTTGATTAAATTAACAACCTAATTGTTCATGGTTTCTGCCAATGTATCATATGTTGGTCTATACATATATATTATATATACAATTTCCTAGATAACCCAACCAATATGTAGTCAAGAAATACATAATATTCGTTTAAGTTTCCATTTTTCGCATTACAAAGTATGCACACCTTTTATTAATTTAATATATATTATGTATGGAGTATGATATGGTGGACTGGTTGGATAGTCACTCAATACGGCGGAGACTATGAGTTTATTCTATTCACTATTGAGTAGAATTTTACGATATTTTTCATATCTATTCGTTTATCTTGTATCGAAGAAAATTAGTTGAAGCTATATTATAGTAAAGTTTTTACAACACCCCATTCGATTGTATAACTGGTCATTATTAAATATAAATTAACGTTCACACCCAATTTAAAAGAATTTGGTCAATAAATGACAAAGTGCTGGTATTCAGTTTCCAGATTTACAGTTCGGGGTGTGAATTTGTATTGAAATGAAATTCTGATTTGTTTTTACGATTCGTGCAGTGTTCGAGCAAATAGT
This sequence comes from Bibio marci, assembly GCA_910594885.2. Taxonomy (NCBI): domain Eukaryota; kingdom Metazoa; phylum Arthropoda; class Insecta; order Diptera; family Bibionidae; genus Bibio; species Bibio marci. The sequence goes on along the minus strand of OU343116.1, from coordinate 12,829,835 downwards.
TATTTCTAATACATACTATGAATATGGGTTATGTGAATTTATAAAACTTATCATTAAATTATGTTAGTCCAAGTGGAGCATAAATGGCATCTATTAACTTGACCTTCAATATACAGTCGAGTTGGTAAATTACTCCTCATAAGAAGAGAATATATAATAACAATCCACCAGTTGCGTTCTGTATACACGCATAACTGATGGAGGCTCCCGCTTTGTAACTCCTCATGAACCATCTAGAACTCAATTGGAGTTTATAGAGTCGATGTTAAATAAGTTATTTAACGTGACTAAACTTTGTGCTATCGAAAGTCCATTTACTTATTTGGTATGGTCATTTTTAAAGATTCTTATAAGTTCATTTTTTTATTTCACTAAATATTTCGTTCCATTTGATCCATACACTAACACGACGCACATAATTAGATTACCATTTTTTTTTCTAAATTTAATTTAATTCCAATTTACTTAAATTTTCTTAAATCCCGAATTTTTCACTTAACGAGATCTTATTTTAAAAAAAATAAAAAAACTAATTTTGAAACAATAACAAAAAAAACCAAAAATAATGCAATTTTAATTTCGATGTAGTAAAAAAGTTAGTTCATGACATGAAAAAATGTTCAAATTAAATAATTATTTACAAAATAAATTATATTAAAAAGGAAATAATTAATTTTTTTTTTTTTTTAATTTATGTTATTAACATTTTTTTAACTTTTTTAAGTAAAATATTAATATAAAATTTTTTATTTAAGTTAATCAAAAAAAATTGCCAAGAATCTCATTTGAGACTTATAAAATTGTTGCATAAATACGCAATTTTACGCAATTTACGTTAAATATTGAAATGCACGCGTGCGTTCGGCCGCATTAAAAATGTTCTTTAGTAAATAATTATAATAATAATGAAATTAATATATATGAAAGAAAATTAATCATTATCTGAAAATTAAAAAATAAATGATGATTAATTAATAAAAAAAAATTAGTTATGAAATAACACCCATGATCTAATTCGATATATGTATACGCAATATTATTCATATGCCGGATTTGCACACATAGTTTATACTCAAGGAATATTCGTATGTGGGTGTAAACCTCATTAGTTGTCTATATACGTTCGAATATTTATTCAGGATGGACAATATTAACGAAGGCGACCATTTTTAAAAACTGTTATTTTATATTAAGTAGATTTCGCATAGTTATCCATTGGATGCCGTAAGATATTAATTAACAATCGCAAGGATTGCACATATTCTGCATGTTATACCCTATACAGACACTGGGTACGATTTTATGTTGTGTGTGAACATGGAGCGTATTGTGGTTTTCCTTCCAAAACGGGGCGGGGGACTACATTAAAGCAAAGTCGTTCAGAACAATTAGTCTGCGGCGTCATTTCCTTTGAAAACAATGGAAAGGTTTGTAGCTGATTGTTTGCAATGGAAAATGCTAAATAAAGCAGGTTCCACTAAATGAAAACCAGTATGCATATCAAACTGGGAAATTACTAGAGACGGCCTTGCATCAGTTGGTGCGAGTGGCCGAAGACGAACTGAATACGATGACCACTATCGCATCGACATCGAGGATGCTTTCGATAAAATTCTGTTCGGAAAATTGAAAAAAAAACTCTTAATGTGCTTGGAATCAACCCATTTATGGTAAGATGGATTGACAACATATTGAAAACAGATCAATAAATATTCAGATGGGTGGTTTATGTTTAAAGGGTAAAGTGTTCATGGGATGTTTCCAGGGTAGAGTAGAGTCTCCTCTTCTGTCCAACATTACCATATAGACTCTTTACTCAACCACATTGAAAAAATTAATTTACACTCCGATTGGGTATTCAAATGACATAGAGATAAGGAAAATGTTCATGAGTACTGTTGCCGATGTTATAAGTTTTGCACTCCGTGAGGCGGAGCGTTAGTGCGAGTTACACAACATTTCCATAAAAAAAAAACAATTATTCTCTCTAAAAAGATATAAAGTTTGGGTTTTTGTAAATTTATAAGTTCAATTTGAATGTTTCCAAGTGGCATCAAATACCTAGGAGTATGCCTAGATTCGATATTAACCAGGAATAGGTACATTGAGGAAAAAATTCGGCATTGTTGTTTATTTTCCAACGCAATATGTGTAAATCCGGCATTATACATATAACATTACGTTATTGTATAGGCTATATAGGCTATATATAGGCTAACATAATTTCCCCGCATATGTTAATTGCAATGAAACAATTATTTTGTTGTTACATTTTTTTTCGAAATATTGCATGTAACCCATACTAAATTATAATTTTCTTGCTGTATATTGGTCAGCAGTATATTTTTCATTTCGTAAAGTCGTTAAAATATGTTTTAAATTGATTTTTATTAACCCATTCGGAATTCCGATGTCCATTGTTATGGATATGAAATTTTACCACCTCATTGTCTGTGGTAAAATTGTTGTATTATGAATACGCCACATTCAAATGTAACTATTGTCTAGCTTCAATAAAATTAATTGAAGACCGATAGGGTTGAAACAATTATTATATACAATACATTTATTTATACATAGAATATAGAAACACTCTAATGTAGCCGCCACAATACTTTCACTATCATACGTAGATTTTAATATGATGCACAATTGTAATTTAATAATCCGACCTGAAAATAGGATATATTTTCTACACAATGCACACATAAATTTACATTTAAATGATTCTTTTATGATTACATTATTATTTTTCGAGCCCATATAATTTCCGAGTGTTTCGTGGTCTCGGTGCTATTATATTATAATACAATATATTTTATATTATTGAAAGAAATCACTACGATTTACGTCACTATCTATTTTATAATTACTAATTATTTTTCTATAATAACAACATATATTTAAATACCAAACCACACAAAATTATAAAATTAATTTGAAATTAACTATAAAATATTGATGTTAAAAATGTTATAAAATATGAGAATGGTACAAATTAAATCGATATGATTTTAAAGAAGCATCCCATTGAAAATATATAGACGCATCAGTGTTTTTAAAAACTATTAAATTAATGGACTGATTTACAACTTGGTTTTGTTTTTGCCTTTATTAAAGTTCTAAATGTTACAATAAATTCTTTAAAATATGTCGGACATGTTCTGGTTCATCACACCACAACATTTAAAATAATATTCGAGTAAACTATTGATACACATTTGCGTTTATAAAATGACCATAATGATATATGGACTAGTAATTGTCAATGCATAAATAAATGTTTTAGTTAGTCAATAATAAATGCAGAAATAATATTCGAAACGTTTCTTTAACAAATTTATTTTAGAAAACGTCTACAAATGCTAATATATAAAATATTCCATTGTCTCGATGAGAATCACATCACAATCATTAAAACGGAAGAATATATTGTATATACTTTTGCATTTATGCACTCCAGTCCATCCATATAGTTACAAAATATATATTTGATGTGATGAGTCTTAATCGTAAAATATTGTTGAATGAATCAGTTACTGCTTTACACTATGCGTGTAATCGATTTTTCATACAAAAAATACACGAAGGCATAAAATTTCAAATTAACCAATCGATTTAGAATAAAATCCAATCAATAGCTGTTTTGTATTATAGCTCTAAGCGTTAACGTTTTTTTTTCTCGGAACAGTTCAACATTTTTTGTGTACTTTTCCAGTTAACAAAAGTTAACGCTAAAATAGAATTCCGTATTCTTTTCCTAAAATTATTGTCCACAAAATGTTGAATGTATTGCGTTCTCCTTATTTGTGGTCGATGTAAAAATTTTGACCTGTAAAACTGACGACAAAACAAAAACACAAAACACAAAACAAAGTACAATTGGTTAAAATTTATAAACATTATTAGAACCTAGTGAGTAATTTGAAAATATTATCAGTTTCTTATCATTGAGATACGATCAATTTTTATTTTGTGTACAAACAAGCGATAAAAATCCTTGGACAAGAAAATATATCTTCTGAGTTTTTCATATATTTATTTTGTCTGTAGATAAAATTATTATTATTATTATAACAATAATGCAAACAAAACAAATGTTTGTTCAAACGTGGGGTGTAAAAAAAAGTTAAACTTAATTGAACGCGGATAAAGAAAAAACTCACGGATGAATTTGTTGTTGTATTAACATGAGAAATTAATTGTTCGCACCCCGACTCCTCGTTTGTAAACCGTGTACTTCTTGCCTCCCATATATACACGTTAATATTGAAAGTATGAACGTCTTCTGTGCGGTAACGTATCTTCCATCCATTATATTAAAATCAATTCACGAAGTTATATGCAATCATTCAATATTTATTAATTTTACTGGAGTTCAGCGTTCCGTTTCCCATAAAGTTACAAAGTATATAGGCTGTACTTTTATGAATACGAAATGGGAATGCGATAATTTAATTTAAGTTCTATATAGTTAACCAACCACTTCACATTATAACATTATAACATATAATTTAACATCAATTTATAAAATATATTAATTACTTTTACAAAAACAATCTATTACTGTTTCAATGTGTGTGTGTGTGTGTGTGTGCGTGTGTGTTTGTGTGTGTAAATATTTATAGGTGTGAACAGAATTGGTGTGAAAGAAATCTTTTCATTTTAAATATTTGCAAGAAAGGACATCCTCGTACATAGTAATATTGTGTGTTTATAATTAAATATATATATTAAAGGATGGTGTGTACAACATTAAAAACACAAAATAATTAATAAGTACTAAATTAGGTAATAAAAAACAAAGAAACATATATATAGAAGAAAACCTCTGCCTCTATTTAATTAATGTAGGTTTTTTTTTGTTGTTGTAACTATTAGTGTAAAGAACACATAAAAAATTATAATATTTATAGAAATAATTATATGTGGAATATTTAATATGTAATTTGAAAAATACCAACCACACAGCTCTGAAGTATTTTAGTATTTTCAATTAATAATTAGAAAAAAAATATAAATACCAATAATGTATTATTAAAATATAGAAAAAAAACCAATTAAATTAACCAAAATAAATTAAAAATAATTTAAAAATTAGTTAAACAACAACATCCAAAAAAATGCAAAAATTATTAATTAAATTTGAATATATATATTTTTTTTTTTTTGTCTATATCCTAATCCAACCTCAGAGGTCTCTTCGTCGAATGTAATATTTGTTTTAACGCCAAATGGCCATTCAACGTGTAGTTTGTCTTTGTTCAATTGCAGAAGAAAAACAATCAACACAAATAATGCATTGAACATAAAAAATGCAAAAACTGCTTTATTCCGTAATTCAATTAAGTCCTTGGCAATTCTGGCCTGTTTACAAAATAAGAAAAAAAACCAAAAAAAAAAAAAAATTAAAATCTATAATTTTAGGGACACTAAAAATAAATCATAAATGTAAAACCACAAAATATTATTTATATGCCGACAGGCACTCGGATACTGGTTTTTATGATATGATGTATTAATAGTGTCCCATTTAGTGTTACCTCTTGCGTAGTTTCATCATATGTTGTATTGATTTTAATACCGAATGGCCATTTTACATGTAGATTATCCTTGTTCAGTTGTAACAGGAACACAATTAAAACAAAAAGAGCATTAACCATGAAAAATGCAAATACCGAAGAATTACGTAATTCCTTAAGGTCACTGGCTATACGTGCCTAATAAAGTGATATTTTTTATATGGTGTTGAATTGATCAAAAAATATAAATAATATCACAAAATTGATATAAATTAATAAATTTAATTTAAATTAAATGTTTTTCTTAATTATTTTATAAATCACTTTTTCATAAAAAAAACCAATTAAAAAGTGATAGGTGAACATTTTTTGCATCTAATAGGAAAAAAAAGCATAAAAATTTATGTTTTGTAAATGGCGCATGGTGGATTTAATTAATAATTACTATATGTGAAGCGTTTAATTTTTTTTAAATTTAGAAATAAAATATTCTTCCCTATGGGGAATAATTTTGAATACAATGTTCCTTCAAAATAATTTTTAATAATAATAATAATAATAATAAAATAAAGAGTACACAGTCTATAAGTTACTATGTGTATGTAATTAGAAAACTTCAATATTTCAAAATGTTGATAGTTCTTATTTGAATGGTATAACATCCTATGAAATGTGACATCCTTCTTTATTCAACTATTTCAGTTATATTTTATTTTCTATACGATAAATTCTTTTTAATTCTAATTACCATACCAATATCGAATATAAACTAAGCCCTTGTGTATGTTAAACAATCGGTTATTTCACAAACAATTATGATTTTCTAGTTACCAGAAAATTAATAACCAGAATATAGAGTTCAGGGTTTCTGTTAATTTTTCATCGAATTGAGATAAAACGGTTTGGTTATAATTTAAGATAGTAGTTTCTTCAATTTAGTATTCCATTCAAGATTCCAAAAACATATATCAATTTAATGTCTATTTAAAATTGTTAATAGTTAACATTATCTTTGAATGGGAGTACAAAACAATTTAGATATTAATTATAGAAAAAATGTCAATGCATTAGATACATTTGTTCCCCTGCGATATGCTCATTTTAATTTATTCTTTCAGATCATTTAAGAATTGCCCTAAGTCTGACTTCATATCCATAGTGATGTTTTGTCTTAGACGAGATTCTTCCTTTCTGTCTGATGTTAAATACTTCGTCTTACTTTCGCTGACTGACCATTCACATGAATCAATCAATTTGATGTTCATTTGACGTTCTATTGAAATCCATTGAAACTAATTACATAATTGACACATGGTATGGTATTAGAAAAATTTAGTGATATTAAAAACTAATTTCTATATCTTAGGTTTTGCCATTGCTACATAGACACCAAATTCGTTCAAATTATTCATGCTTATAATAGGATTAGGTGGCTTTGTAACAGGTAGAACACTTATTTTGTTTAAGAAAGTATTACACACCAAAATATAGAATGTGTACTCTTTAACTTTGTTTTATTATTTTATATATTTTTATTATTTCATATGCCCACGAGCGAACACAGCGAAATAATACAAGCAAACGTATATATGTAAAATAATGGCCAATAATATATAGCTGAAATATATTTTAAATTAATAATATAAAATTGATGATATAAAAAATAATAGTATTTAATTATTTTTAAATCTATAAATGCGTATTTTTAATTATTTATATTAAAACTCAACTTACTTGTTCTTCTTTATCTTGATCAATTGGATATAAATATTTATCAATTAAATCTTTCCAAAATTGAATTTCAGCAATTGATAAATAGTCGACTTCACCTTTACGTAATTCATGATCTTCAATCCAATATGGATTTGTTAAAAAATCACGTTCTTCACGTTGTACGGTTGACGATTCGGATTCCGATGATTCCGATTCAATTTCTGTACCTTCAGCCACTGCACCCAAATGGTTTTCACGTGAACTGCCCGATGTTGTGCGACGACGATGATGATGATGATGATGTAAATGTTGTGGATCAACAATACGTTCTAATGTTTCGATTTTTTTTGTTATAGAATTTAATGATTCGGCAATTGATGTTAGTTGTTGTTTTTCTTCACTTGTTTTACCATGCGTACATAATATACAACGAAATAGACCGGCCAATGAAAATTCAATTGAACCTTCTTCATCCGGATTGTTACCAACACCGCCTTGTAAAAATCCTAATAATGAATTTTGTTTAGCAATTTTTTTAGCAGTTTCAGCATCTTTTTTTTCCTGTTCCATTTCTTTTTTCGTTTTTTTGGCCACCACTTCACGTGTTCCCCACGACACAACATTTAAATTAATTATTGAATATAAAATCAAAAGCAAATACATAGACGGAATCGATAGTAAATAAATGAGGCCGGCTGTAATACACCAAAATTCTTGCGGATGCAAACACGCCGCTATGAAAAATGAACCGGATAATGCTATTAAAAATATTGCCGATGGACTTCCAATACCATCTTCGCCCAATTGCAACGCCGTACCAACTATAACTGCCATCATAATTAATGCATAACACGTTGATAATATTTGTGCCACAATAACTTGTATATTTGATTTGCATGTAAAGCATATTAACATAAATATTAATATCGGAAATATATTGTAATGAAATGATGTCCAATTATCGATTTTAAATGCAGCCACAAAAGCACCCACCAACATAAGAAATATGGTGCCGGGCCCTAAAATTGTACCACCAATTAATAGAATTTGATAGAAAATGTATAGCAATGAAATGTTATCATTAATTTTAATTGTTCGTTTTGAATCGCCTAATAAATCCATAATATTTGCAATGGTTGATGGTACCCAACGACGTCTTTGATTATAAAATTCAGTAAAACCTTCTGGACAATGTGTATATGCATCCGATGCAGCTGAATATTCTACACGATAGCCTCTTTGCAGTAACAGGGTGCACAGCCAACGATCTTCACCTTGATCATATTGTACATAATGACGTGCTTCATCCGATCTGGTCGTATATTTTCGCATAACATTATCGTCCATTAATGCTTTACCACGAAACAATGAAAAACAACCGGGACTACATAGTACACAGCCAATCATATGTTCGGTGGCTTTTTGTAACCAATGGCCTATAGCATATTCGAATTTCTGATACCATACCATTGGTCCACTTCCGATTGGATGTATACGACCACAAGCAGCCCCTAAATTTCTATTTTTTTTCATCAAATCAATTAACAGTGTGACAGCATTCGGTTGAAAATCAATATCACCATCTAATGTTAATAGATAAGTATTTTCGGCAACAACATCTTTACGGTCTACCGATATTGGTAATTCCATTAAACGATGACCAAGCAAATAATACATGTACATAACTTGTGACCAACGTTTACGATGACGTATACGATCTTTATCTTTCAGATGTGCAATCATTTTTGTTTTACCCGGTAATGTCCAAATTAAACGTCCACCATATGGAGCTGGATATTTTTTTGGTGGTCGCACGCGTATTGTTGTTTGATGTACATCCGATGCAGCATCATCAATTGTTGCAACCAATAATTTAACGAAACGATTCACTTGAATGTCATTATCACTGTGATCAGATATTTCGAATGCATCATCGAAAAATATATGCGCTATATTAAATATAAATTAAAAATGTAATCATTCTTTAATTATTAATATTGTCTAATTATCACACCCTGTACCATGTACTTACTTTCAAATTCATAATAATCCGGATCAACAACACGTAAATATTTTTGTGCTACACGTCGGGCGCATTGATCTTCGTCTAATCGTATAATACTCTTTAAAAATTCCATCATTTCATCTTTTGTTTCATGCCACATAGTACAACATGCATAAATACGAGTAATATGATCTGAATTTTTAATATTACTTTTTGGATGTGCCACCGATGCATCTGTATTTACGGATATTGTTTCATAATATTCATCAGTTTTTTCTCTTTCTATTTCAGCTAATTCCTATTTCAAATATTATTCAAATTGTATAAAAATATAGTAATATACGTAGCTAAAGTATTCATATTATACATACCTCAGTTTTAACATCTGCTTGATCATCACGTCTACGATTCAATGCCATCGATTGATCGATCAACAATGCATTGTACATTGGATTCACAAATAATTTTTCGGTTGTTGCTAAACGTTCACATTTCGGTGTCCAAATATGTAATGTAATCCATGTTTGTGATAATAACCATAAAAGCCATGCCCATGCCATTTCACGTGCCGCAAAATCACTTAGTAAAAATACTTTTGGACTTTCAAAAAATAAATAATCTGGTATTGTACCATGGAAAAAACATGGATCACCATTTCGTATACCGCATGCAGCTATTAATAATGATATTGATACTGGTATTGTTAGGTTTACCGGAAACGCATAACTAAATCCTTGTATTAAAATTTTACATGCAAATTTTCCAAATATATAGCAAAGATAAGCCGATAAAATTTGAATTAATAATACATATGTGACTGTATTATGTTCAGCATTAATTTCAATGGTATCCACAACCTATTTTAATAATTAATTAATATTTGAATTATAATATGTATTATTGGATATACAAATATGAATTCGTCCTTTAGATGTCGGTAATTATTTTATTGTAAAGAAAATTGCCGCAGAAACATTCGTTTAAATTTACAGTAAGCTATTTTGAAGATGCGGAAATGGAAACTGAGCAACTAATGGGTTTGAAGCGATAACTATGAATGAACGGTTGTACTTGGAGAATAATCACAACAAATTAATTGTCCAACTTGACGATGCCAGACCACATGTTGGTCAATCGTTTAAAACCACTTAGAAGGGTAGAACTGGGTAGTGTTACCCCTCCCCCACATGCATTAGACATTGTTCTTTTAAATTATCATTTGTTTTTGTATCAAAATTTAGTGGAATAAAAATTGGAGCGCCTCCAACAAACCAAACTTCTGCGAAGAGAGTAAATCAAAGAAACGTCTTTTATTTATCCAAAAAAGAACGAATTCATATTGGGTATAAAATATATTGTATTATTTAGAAAAACATTTAAATTACCTGTGATGCCTCCACCAAATCCGGTAAATTTTGTGATAAAACAGTTACGGTTTCTTTCACAACAATTTTATGGGCTCCAAATCCATATGTACATAAATTAAATAAATTTGCTGGATCATCACCTTGGATCCATATAATTATTAATAGGACACAAAAGAAAAATATAACTTTCCATATTGATAAAAATATGTGTGAAAAGTAACGCGTAACTCGTAGATCTTCTTTAATGCGTCCCATTGATCGTACAAAACTAATTGGACTTTGAATACAAACGTAATTCTCCCACCAACCACATGATGTCATTATTGCTGCTATTGGTATTATCCATAAAATTGGGCGATTTTCTAACAATGGCCATACAACAAATCCCGTAACTTGTGCTGCTACTGCAGCTATATCAATAATAGCTTTAACCGCTCGACGTCCTTCCTTAGATGTGCGTGACAGTAATCCAAATATTCCTGATAAATAATCAGTGAGATTATTATTATTAATATATAAGTATAAAAGTAGTTAACTGTTTACCTGGTATTACACATAAACAATTTGTTAACATTGCACCCTTTACAGCATCCAATTCGGGTAGGACAACAAATATTAGCAGGGCGATGCCAAGCGTATGAAATGTTTCCATTAAAAATACAAATAAAAAATGTGAACGTAACGGTAGTTTACATGATTTAAAAAAACATATACGTAATGCACGTATTAATGTTCCAATTTCCGGTATTGCAAATGCTATAATTAATGCCCACATCCAAGCGACTCGTTCCTCTTCCGGCAGTGTTGTAAAAAACGTTTTGTCTCTACCCTAAATGTATACGTTTTTATTTATTTAGCACATGTTTTACTATTTACTTTTTTAATAAATATACCAAACAAACAATATCAATCAATAAAATATATTTACCAAATCTTTATTACAGCACAATATTTCTCTATCTTTACGTAATTGTGATGTCATAAATAATATACAACCTTTTGATATAACACCGCCACATAATACTATAAAAAATGTAAATAAATATGCTAAAACTTTCATAATTTTAACCGAAACATTCATGCACGTTTGATTTGCCATTGAACCACTATCAATTTTTAATGGAGGATCTCTGAATACATCCCATCTTTTTGTTTCCTGTACCGTTCTTTGACTATTCAGTTAAATTATATAATAAAAACAATAATAACATTAATTTTTTATTAATTATTAATAAATATCAAATTTATTTACAATTACAGGAAAAATAACATCTATAAACATAATTAATAATATCGCACTTACTGTTATGCGTCTGTGTATATCGTTTAAGACACATATTCTAACTTAACTTATAATCAAACTCTAAAAACTGAACTTCATATAATCCGAATACCAGCTAATCCGCACAATAAACACGTGCGGTAATGCGAACACTTTTGCATTATCGACCGGAAAAATATAAATCATATCGTCACAATAAAATTGTCATGATTTTCGCATTTTAAAAGATATGTGTAACCTTTTATAAGTTCATAATAAAATATAATCATAATTAATATCTTGAAAGTTCTATGAACCAAACCAACACTCCTATTTTTAATAATTTTAAAATAAATTCAAGGAAGTTATGGGATATTTGCGATGCCACTCGACACATATATCTTCAACATGGTTTTGAGTACCTTTTAGAATTGATTTTTTAAACAATTAACATCCAAAGGCGAGTGCTTAACAAGAGCTTCCTGCGTATATGGCTAAATTGGTCATTTCTAAACCGGCATTTAATGAAAACCACGGCGTTTGTTTATGTTAGTTTGGATTATATATGAAGACTTTCTATATAAATTCTGTAAATCGATATTTTGGACTGTTTAGTCTACATCAGCTAAATGGAGCTACATTATTTGATAATTTCTCTATAGCGATTTTAATGAAATTTTTTATGCCTATTTGGGATTATATGAACAGTTCCTATTTGTAAAAAATTTATATCCTGAACAGTTTTTATAGAATTGAATTTCTGGAATTTGGTGATTTGGTCAAAGGCTCAACCATGATTTTAATGAAATTTTGTAGCTATATGGTTAAGTTGGGATTATTGAAACAGTTCGTATATGATAATTCTGGAAAATCGATATTTTTTATATAGTTTTCATGATCGCTTTTTGCCTGGAAGTTGATAATTTGGTAAGTTCTAATAGATATATTATTTTGAAATTTTGGTTAAACCCTCTAAAACATTTTCTTGCAACGGATTATTAGCGAATTTAACAAAAAAAAAACCTTTAATTGTTTGATTTTTATTTTGACGCAGATTTCAAAGAATTAATTTTGCAGTTATAAAATGTTTGACCTTAAAACTAATTTTTTCAGTCACTTTTTCGTTGTGGTTTTATGAGTTTATGGATCTGTGATAATATAATATATTGGGTAAGCTACCATCTTAGCAGGATTTTCAAGTTTTCCAATAAATTTATAAACTTTAAGTAATCTTAATGTATTCTCTATCATTTTCCAAATATAAAATGCATATAGTGCAATAGATGATGCAACGCAATAATTGTTTATAATATAGTGGATGGGTGCATGGGTCTATCTCTGACTGTTGGTACAGTTAATAAATATCTTGTGTGTATACAAATATTATTATTTTAAGTACACATAAATTGATTGATTGATTTCATATTTGAAAATCAAAAAAAAATATTTATTATTATAATCTAAAAATGCTTTGTTTATAAATTATCGTTCGAAATGTTATTTAAAAACGTACACAAGTAACTCTACTAAGAGTTATTTGTGTAATAGGTATTAGTATTATTTTTAAATAAGTACGATATAGCAAAAATATTATTAAAACAAAAACTGGTTTAGTCAAGCTCTATACAAATTTATAATTTCTGCGTACATATACTCGTATATTTAGTAAAATATTTGAAAGGCCGGAACCAATAATCGATACATTTATATTTAATTTTTTCTTATTTTTCGCTTTGGTATAACTCTCTAGGTCATTGCGGGCGACAATAACATTTCTTATATATGTGGTATATTTCTAAAGTCATAAATACGATAGTAATATAAAATTGTATATTATATAGTATAAAATTTGTATATAGTATTTCGTACGTGTATTACTACAATATTATAATATAATAACCTCTTTCATATACTACGGTATGTACAAATAACAATTTATTTATATATTGCAATATAGATTTAATTTTGTAATTTTATAACTATTTAATATATGATTTATAATACACATATAGAAATAAAATTGTTTTATATTAATTATAAATATAAGAATAATTTAATTTATTATTTCTGGTTTTTGGTTTTACAAATACTAATATATATATATAAAGTTTATTGTAATATTTTTAAATAAAATATATAATAGAAATAATAGTTATTGTAGTAATTACGTAATCTTAAAAATTGTAATAAAAATGGTATACGCTTTGTAAATTGTATATAAATATATGAAATTTTTCAAAATATAATCATAATAAAAGGTATATTTCTATTTTCCACCTCATTATAACAATTTCATTTTTCAAATATGGTAAATAATAACACTTTCACTATATACTAATATTATTATGTACTTGTACAGCGTATATACAAACAGCCAGTGCACAACAACACATAGATACCGATAGACCAAAAATTATAACATTTTACGCTGTATTGAATGCAAACAGCTGTTTGTAAAATGTATATAATTAAATATTTTCAATGAAAATATATGGAAATCATATGATTAATTGAATTTAAGTTAGGTTTTCTATTTTATTTAAAACTAAAACAAAAAACCCAAACATATAAAATTTTATTACTAAATGTATTGAAATTTAATAATAATAGGTATAGTAATATGATTTGATCGTTTAATTAATTTAATTCCGATAATAATGGTGAAAAATTTTTATTGAATATAATTACCGTCGTTAAGTTTAACGTGTTACCAATTTTTTGGCAATGTATGAATACAATTAAAATAAAATTTCTCATCTTTTGATGCGATCCAAGAATCGAACCAATTTTGGACGTCTTTATAATGGTAGAAGCGCTGTTAGGACAGAGTTCATGCACCATCGATCTGAACAAGTGGTAAGCTGGGATGGAGCAACATGTGGTGAATAGGGCGGGTGTGGTAACACATCCAATCGGAATGCTTCCAATGTTTCTTTTACCCGTATTATGCGACATAAGGATGAACATTGTCATGCAAAAGAATCATTTTTTCATGTCTATTGGCCCATTCAGGTCGTTTTTTTTTTATTTTCAATGCTCGATTCAATTTAATCTATTGTTGTTTGTAACGCTCACCAGTAATATAGTTTGACCAGGTTTTAACAATTCATAATATACCACGACACCAAATACACATAGTAAAACCCATGGATATTGCGTTTTGGTGTAAATTTTACTGGTTGAGCTGGATTTGGTCCAATGTTTAGTTCGTTTAGGATTATCAAAATAAATCAATTTTTCATCACCAGTGACAATACGACACAAAAACGACTTCCTTAGCTGTTTTTCCAATTAAAATTAAAATTTCACACGTGGTTTTACAGTTTTCTTTGCTTCTTTCAGTCCATAAACTTTCCGTTTGCATCTTACCCATTGTGTTTTAACGATTAGAAATTGATTTTTGAAATACATTTAATGAATGTGCCATAGTTGTTGTTGCGATTGTGCATCGTTTTCATCCATAATAATGCTTGTAATTCCTTATCTTCAAATTTTTTAAATATCACAAACAAACTTACCCTACTGCAACTCTCCCATTTAATTTAAATTCAGCACACTTGTAGAGTAGTAAAATTAAATTGATACGTATTTTTTTCTTATCGGGAAAGATGGATGTTAAAAGGGGTAAAACGACTCGCGGAAAGAAACTCGACATATTTTGTTTTAGACGATTATCGTCAAAATTATGTATGGGAAATAGAAATAAATGTATCAGGTGTTAATGGTTAATGGCGCTCTTGATAATGCGATGTAATCAAATTTTGCAATAATTTGTGCAGAGTTTCAATTAAATCGGAGAGTTGCCGTCGGTTAGGTTTGCTTGTCTGTATAAATAATATAACCTTGATCTGCGTGTCGTCCCGATTTCAGTATGTACCACAAGGTTATATTTGTTCTGGAAACATCCGTTAATGGTAATAGAGAACGATCTCCCCATCCAGTGCCGGGAAATATGGCATTTCCAATAATTGGTATTTTAAAGGAAACGAATGAATTAATCGTCCATCTGGTTGTCAAATCCGGTGTTACATTTCACAGTTCGCAGTTAATTTACTTTCATTTTGTAAAACATCCACACATGTACTGATGCACTACCGAACAATCCGGGAAACTACTAATAATGCATTATTGTGTCAATTTGGCACACATATAAGGGACACATTAAGTTGGAAAAATGATGTATGAATACGGGTTAATACATAGTACACTATATAACCACAAGATGTACTGTGTTATAGTATAGACCTAGTTATGTAATTGTGTGTTAAGTATACAGTTGACACATTACGTAGTATACTGCACGTAAAATAAATACAATTATATAAAATTGGAACGTATATTTCTAATTTTTTTGTTTCAATTGAATTTCAATATATGGTAATATAATAATATACACCATTTGCGTAAATTATAATTGGATGGATATAGAAATTTAATATTTTACCATTTTGTGCACTATATAAATATGATTTTATTATTTCATAACTTTCATATAACAATCGTATATTATATACACGCGAGGCGAGTACATAACAAATACAATATATATGGTATATTTTAAATGCATAACTAACTTAACTACGACTATAAATAAATTCGAATATGTATAACATTTAAGGAAATATAACAAATTAATAACAAGAAAAGAAAATAATAATTAAATTTTATAAATTAATAACTTGGGAATTTTATTCGTATATACAACGACGATCGATATTGATCACACAAATTTCCAAATTTATATTTATTCATAAAATATATGAAGCATATTGATTTTACCATTTTCAATTAATGTGTCATCAACATCAACATATATTTGGGTTTTTTAACCATCGCACACAACAACAACATTCATTGTTGTGTCATTAATATAATGACATAATAATAATAATAATCAGACAGAGAGACAGAGGAGTCATATAGAATTCTTTAATACTGCATTATGAAATATTAATTCAAGTATAAATATTATTAATGAACAAAAAAAATGTTGATTAATCATATTTAAACATATCTTTCTTTGTATTAATTTCCATATAATATTTATTATACCAATATTACCACAATATTAAATTTAAAACTATGTTAATGAGTATAAATCATGTTTTTCTCGTTTTTACGTGTACTGGTAAAGTGTAAAATTATCGTTTTTTATTTTTTAATGCAAATACTACTGAACATTTAACATTTAATACTATTTAACATTTTACATAAACATATATATCGCGACGAATATACTCTTCCGACTAATTTAATCACGTTCAAATGGGTTCAATAATATATTCTATTATTATCATCTATATACTAAAATATATTCATAGAATCACTTACCTTCCGCCATATATATCTTGTGTTAATGGTGTACTTTCATTATCGGTACCTTCATCACCACTTTCGCCTAAAGGTGTTGGTGGACCCAATGGATGATGTCGTATTCCAGCCATGTTCTATAATATTTATATACCTAAAAATATAAATTATATAACAATTATGATAAATTATAAATTATTAATATAATAATTATAAACAGCTATCAAAAGTTATAAACTACACAGTGTGTGGATTCGTTCAATAAGCAAGTTCTTAAGACAATTTCGAGGTTTTTTTTCATAACTTGGTTATTTCTTATAATCGTTTTTTTTTTTTTTTGTAAAATTTTAAATGTAACTTAAAATTTAGATTCTATAAATAGTTTCCAAAAATCATTTATCACCGGAACGCAACCAATTAGAAACTGGTGAATTTGCATATCATTTCTAAATTAAGTGTTACGAAATTTTGTATTTTTGTATGTATAAGTTTATTAGTAGCGTTATAAAACAGTTCCTAAAGAAATTCTAGGAAATCAATACCCATTAGTTATCTTGATTAATTTTTCACTATTTCTCAATCAAATTTCAAGACATTTTTTTATATAAATTATTAGTAGAATTTTAAGAATAGTTTTTAAGAAAATTCTGGAAAATTGTTTAGAACCCACCATATAATTCACCAGATATTGCTCCATTATATTATCACTTATTCCGATCGATGTAGAATGACTTGTCAACCAGGCAACAGTTTAACGATTCAGCGAATATTCAATGAACAACAAAATAATTGCAACAAAATAGTCACAGTTTTTTTTTCGTGAAAAACAGCATCAATCATAAGAAAGTCATATAGGAAACTTTTATATTTAGAAAAATTTCATCAAAATATCTCTGCGGAAATTAATTTGAACAATTAATATAATAATATAAACGAAACAAGTAATTATTATTACACATAATCAAAATGACTTTCATGTAATTGTTTGTATAGTAAAAAATTACTATTTATTTTTATATTAATTTTATAATTGATGTAAAAATATATTTATTTTAATTAAAAGGTGTACAACGATAAATATTCCAGTTTCCTTATTATTAAAGTATAGTAAGTTAAAAAAAAAACAATGAAATTTAGTGAAATGGTTACAAGTATCTATAATATACAATGTAATATATACAAATAATATTGTGTCAACAATTTCCTTGAATAATAGAATTCGCTGACTAATTTGTATAGAATTACAGATTAACATATATATTTTTAAATTTTGTATATAGTAACTATAAATAAATTTAATAATAAATATTATAATCTAAAGTTGTATTTATAATTTCCGACACAAGATATACATGTAATTAATTCATTCAAAATCAATCACACTCTCAATGGAACACGCATAACTTTTATTTAATAATAAAACTACTGGTATAGGAGTGGTAGATATCGTATATATGACGTATATGCACATGGTATATTATTTAAATATTAAGAAAGACGTAATGGTTAGATTGTGTGTCAGCGCAGCTGTGACCTGTTAGAAGAGAATATATTTTAGTCGTAAATGCCTAATCCAACGACGTATGTGTGTATGTGAAATTGATGCCATTTTGATGCGATCATGCACGATTTACTATTCTTATCACTTATAACTCAACGAAAAATTTATGTAATTTATTGATCAGAAACATATGCCAATTTCACTCTAATTAAGTTTAAGGCTGCTAAGAAAACATTTTATACAGTCAACTAAGTAATATTATTCGGTATGGGAATATTTGTAACAATTCACTAATTGATGGGTGTTCCTGTCGAAGGTTATACGGCAAACATCCATCCATTCCCAAAAACATGATAATTATGTAAATCTGGATATCTCAGTAAGGATGTGTGTTGAAACCACACCAAATTGCCAATATTGAACTCTAATGTTAACAACAAATCAATTTAAAAAGATTTATTGCATGAATAACAACCAAAATTTGTGAAAATCACGGTATACTCATTTTTGAACAAAGCAATTCTCCATCACATTACTCACAGATCGATGGCTCATGGATTCAGAGTGCACAGTAATTTCACAATCGAATGAAGACATTCAGAAATAGTTCTATTCTTGGATCGCACAAAAAGATGAGATATTTTATTTGGTTGGTATTCATAAATTGCTGGAAAAGATTATACTTAACAATTCTATTAATATTGCCGACCTAAATGTAGAATTGTTTGTGATAGAAGTGGCAAATACATAAATAATAAATAAACAAAGTTAATTATTTTATTAAGGTTTTGTAAAAATGTATTAATATAGGACGAGAGATGAAATTGGAATATTATTATTGATACAAAATAATCTATCATCTAGATTCCCGCAGTAATATTTCAAGTGATTACTATATAGCCAATAATAATAATAATAATAGGAGGAATGAAATTTATAAAATTCCAAATTATGAGAGCACATCAAATCGTGGCTGGTTTAAAATATTATAAAATATACTCGTATATTTAAATACAACAAATATAACAAAAGCATAGTATGACCTTTCGGGCTTTCGATATTTATTATATTCAAATAAAGTATAATATAAAATATAATATTATTATACAAAAACGAGAGAAAAAAAAACACTAAATAAAAAATGAAACTGAAAATAAGATGATGAAAAATAAAAGTAGATGTTAATAACTGAATGGTAAACAACAAATTGTATATTATATACTTTCAAGGTAATTCAGAAAACGGGATTTTATCATTTTAAGCATGTTACTGTATTGTAAGAAAGAAAAAAAGGTGGTTTTGCTCAATTTGTTGTTTGTGTGTGTGTGTGTGTAGTATAATTTAGCGATATTTATTAATAGGTGCTCGGTATTTTTAAAATGTATTTTTATAAACTGATCTAAAACAACAACCAAATGGTTGCCATAAACACGCAGATATAAATTATTATAATATATAAATCCGTCGGTCATACGATTATTTAAAATCAAAAATTAAAAATTAAAGATATTTGATGTCGTGGAGATGAATGAATCCATCAACGTAATAATTCATAACAATATGATCATTATTTATTTATATTTTAGATACGATAGTATATAATATTACGAAAAATATAATTTTGTAATTTCACAAAACTATATATAATCCGACTGTCCGAAAAATTACTATGGAATGGATTAAGAAAAAAAGCTAACATTCTCTATAAAAGTGAAATAAATCGATTTGCACATTCCACAAATTCAATAGTGCATGAAATTACGTTTTTATGTCACACTGATTGGAATACTGTTTAATATATGATGGACATTGGCTGTTCAATGTCTTTAAATAATGACCGTAAACTGGATTCCTTTAGCTACAAAAGTTTATAAAATTGAAAATAGTCGTAGTCTATAGCTAAATCGGATGAATATAAAGCCAATAAATTTTATCTTTAGTAAAAATAAAAATTAATGATAATTGTTGCACGCAATTAGAAGATATATTATCGTACAACAACAGCCTGCATCTCGGTATTCAGAAAGAGTACAACGACATTGGAGTAGCAAACGCTTCAATATATATTCAAATATACATCCAATGCATTAACCGTTGCACCACTTTCGGAAGAAATTCTTTGTTTGCAAAATACATCTTTATGGAATCGTAAAAACAATTGTTTTGTGATATTTGAATTCATCAAAACGAAATTTTTTTCGGATTTCCTTCATCTATATTATGGTGACCTTATGTATTAACAGCAGTTTTAATATGACATTACATTACATTTACATTTATTACATTTACTCGGTCGTCATTAAATTGTCGATGCCATTCAAAAACTTGTGTTATTAATATACAATTAATGATGGTGCATCGCTCTGCCTATCATCCTCATTCACTTATATAGGGACTTTAAAAACTATGATTCTTCCCAGTTATGTTTAGATGCTTCTACTGTTTACATTGACATGAAATGTATGATCAAACTGATGTGGATGTTCAACTGATGATGCTTCTAAATGAAAAGACTGTTAAAACTTAAAAATATTACTATACGTATTATTGCATCCGATGGTTTTATTCCATCCATTAGTCTCCTGATGTTAGGCGAATTTTAATTGAGCGCAATTCAGAAATGTTAGAATACCATTTTCGAATATTTGTCGGACACAGGGTCCCATTATATTATAATATTAATAACCAAAAACTATTTCTATATTTATTATAAACGTTATTAAATACAATATTATATTGACCTGGCATTCATTCATTTGTGTCAATAAGATTTTATTGTATATTTATTGAATAATTATTTAGAGAAATACTGCAACAACAAAAAAAACTAAAAATTATTGAGTCATTTTCTTTTCATTTTTTGCAATCTTTAACATTTCTTTAAAAATTCATCTTTGATTTATTTAATTATTTAAGTTTAACATAATAATGTTCGTTATTATTATTTAATAATATTGCATGGAATAATATTTTATTAATAAATTAACGAAATTAACTTCAGTTATTCGTAACACGCAGGATTATGTGGAATAATATAATTATAGTGTATTTGCAAAATTATACAGTTTTACGGAAATTTATTAATCGCACACAAAGGTCACAAATATTTTCAACAGATTAAATTGGTAAATTAATTGGAAATTTATAATAATTCTTAAATTGGTCGGCAATGATGTGGTGATCAATATATGGCGGATAGACATTGTTAATATAATTACCAGTGTCCTATATTGTTTCAGAATTACAACTTTCGATATTAGCAATTAGGTATAAAGAAAATTCGTGGCATTCTAAGGAAAATTTTATGGATACATTATCCAATTTACAACTACACAAGATTGTATTATAATCATACAAAAACCTCAAATACATAAAATATTGTAGAGAAACACAATGAAATGTTGCATACAACTTATAAAAATAAATAAAATATTAATTTAATTAACACTATTGCATTGATACTACTACTATTACTAATACTACACTACTAATTGTAAACGTAATATCACTGCAAAATAAATGTCAATTATATTATGATTTTTTTGTAGTTTTATAATTTTAAAATTGTTTGCATAATATTTAATTAATATAGTTTTAAAAATATTTTAATAATATTATAATTGAATTCACAAATATATTGTAAATGTTTATGTGTACTCCCGCAGTAGCGCAGTAATGGTAATCGTGAAAGCAAGCAAACCCAGAACAATCGATTTTGCAATTTAACTAATTTACTAGATATCTACATAACCATTCAATCGCAAAAGATCTCTCCTAAGACGCATATCTCAAAAATGTATGTATGTAGATTCAATTCTGGCTATATAAATTTACCCCAATGTGGAGATCTGGCACTCATATTCCGTAATAGATCTAACAAGTGTAATAAATAATGTTTTAGCACAATACGGGCCCAACAGTTTCACGCATTTCTCGTGTTATGAAACCCAACAACGATTGGCCAAAAATAAGTATTTTTTTCAAGTAGTTCACCAAGAACCTTTATTAAACAAGATGAAGGCAAATCATTGCAATCAAATCATAAGAATAAGAAATAGTAATATTTTTATGGGTAACGGTTATAACTTTACATTTGTCAACATTTTTCAGGTAAATCTGTTGGTTTTGTATCAAGGATAAAAAGTATTTAAATCAGATTACAATTCATAAAAATCTGCAACGCTGTTATAATCGATTTAAATATATAGTTTAACAACGCGATCGCATATATTAATAAACAATTAGAATGTTTAATCAAACTATAGACAAATCGTTAATAAATAAAATATACAAAATCGGTCCAAAAGGACTTTATAACCTAGACAAATTAAAAACAACCCAATACACATGAACGATGTTGCAAAATAAGATCCGATCGAAATTACGAAATTGTCGTTATTTTAGCTTTAATAATTTAAGAAACAATATGTTATAATTTATCGAAAATCTTACTAAAATCAGTGAAAATGTAATTCACCTATATTATACTTATATATAATTGCACATCTGACTGATCTGCTGATCAATCTGGATGTAAATTATAATATGTAGACTTTAAATGGGATTATGTGCAGGTAGTTTCTACGAGGTTATTTTAAAATTGCAACTGATTTAAATCCACATCTGGTTGATCTGCTGATCAATGAGTGAATGAATTTTGTTATTCGAGCTCTATGCGGGACTATTCAGATAGTTACTATGTATGAAGTTCACTTCAGATTGCATATCTCATTTAAATAGCTCGCATACCAAATTTCTGTCTTATTAATAGAAGTGTTTTGGCCATCGATTTTGCAGAACTTCTAACAAAAAATAAATACATAATTACAATTTTATACGAAATTTCAATAAAATTATTTAGGAAATGTCATAGTTAAAAACATATTCTATAATACAGTACGTTGCTGTGAGTATCAGCTATTATTATAATATTGACGGAATGAATATTTCGAAGTTGATTCTTTATAGCAACCTTTCTAAAATGCATTATATATCGTCTTACATTATAATTTAACGTAAAACGTTGCTATTATAAATAGCATTTATTTCCATATATTAATGGAATCTGTGTCGTGAATTATATTGGATTGAATGCGCCTGTATTATTAAAATATTAACTATACAATTAATATTAGTTTATGAAAATATAAATTCGATTTATATAAAAGTATTTATAAATAATTGTAATTTATAAAATATTATTAATGTAATTGTTCGTATATATTATTTTATATTTTCTACATAAATTCCAATATTCTGATTTCATATTATACGCGATATATTGTGTTGTTGTAGCATAAATATATAAGTATTAGTTCGAATAATTTATATTTTTATATATTCTCGTATACCAATAGCATTTAACATTTCACTTTTTTATTATCAAAATGTTTGAATCTTATGTGCTGTAAGAAAACAAGAAACATTTGTGTTGTAAATTTTGTAACCACCTTCTATTTGTATATATAGAAATAATAATAATAATAATAATAATAATAATAATAATAATAATAATAATAATAATTCAAACATAAACCTACAATAATAAAATTGTTTGCATGTACAAGTACAAATACTTTTTAAAGTTTTAAAAGAGCATAAAATTGAAATAAGGAAATTTATAGAAAAATTGTATAAAAAAAAATTACCTTCGCCAAGGTTGTCTGTTATAAACATTGTGTTATATTGTGTTGGTACACAGTGTGTGTGCAATTAAAGGTAAACCGCCGCGTCGCCTCGAATTAAAAAAATCCAAAATGATTCTATGTTATATGTGATGAAAATACTAAAATTTTTGTGAATTCTTTGTTTCGTCTATAAGATTTTATATTATTCGGTGTGAAAATAGTTCACTGCACCCTCATTAGGGGGCAAAAGTAGGTGAGGCAATTTTGCAAATCCATATTAATTTCAAAGTAAATCGTATTACACATATCATCACAATTGATTAAATTAACGCAAATGAAGTTTCAGTTTATTTCACTTATATGGATATTTATTTTATTATGGAAGTTCTGTGGTTGGCACAAGTTCGTTTTAATTCAACGAAATCTCAATCAGTATTGCTATTTAATTTAACTTTTATTAATGAAATATATGGTGTGAATTGAATTTGAATATAAGATATAACGGACTGCCATTTAAGTTCTAGAGAATCTTCTGAAATAAATTATAGTTTTTGATAATCATATATTGTAAATCAATAATAAATGAACTATATATTTTAACAAAAAATTAATTCTGTGTAATATAATTTAAAGACAAAAGATCGAAAAAACGCAAAATAATAAAATATTATTCACCATTTCAAAAAATAACACAATTTTTTTTATTTGACACACAAACTACGTCAACTATATATTTAAATAAAAAGCATTTTGTCAAAAGAATAGAAGCAGCATGTCATGCCAGTTATTGATGAATTTATATATATATATTTTGCAGGAAGATCGGAATTCATTTGCGATTTTTATTAGCAATTAGTAGTAATAATTCTTCCATTCACAACATTACTCGCCGCTCTACCCTACGCTTTATATAATAAAAGCAAGGAGTGGTCATGGTACAATAAAATTAATCTTATGGTGCAGAATATAATATACAACAACAACAATCAAATAGTGAACAAAAATCTACATGTACTTATTTATTGTGCACATATATTAAAATATAATGGACCGATTTTTCTATTGTAAATATATATAAATTTGACTTGACGACTATATGGCGGCGACCATATAGATAAAATATTTATCATAAAATTATTATAATTATAATGAAAAAGAGATTGTATATAAATTGTAATTAATCTTAAATTAGTACATTAGTTAATATATATGTATTGCATTTATATTTTAGTATAGACATAGATTATATTGCGTTGTACAATATATACAAGAAATACTTGTATTATTCGCACGCAGATAGATTAAAATTGGATTAATATTATATTAATTCAGGTTTGTTTTGGTTTTTTTTTATAATTCTATAATAGCAAAATTAAAATTTAAATCCAATAGAATTGTCTAAACTTTGATTAATTTTTTATTTTCAAAATTTATAGTTAATTATCCCCGCCGCATATCTTAATTATTTAAGTATTATTTCTATATTATTTTATAAAAGTTGCTTGCACATAATTTAAAATGAAACTAGTTTCAAAAAGCAATATATGTATTTATGATAGTTTTAGTGTGTGTATTGCATATGTAATAACAAAAACGAAGTAAACGAATATTAAAGTATGTGCGTATATACAGAACGAAATCGAAACCGGTAATACTAAACACTAAATATGTGGGTGGTGTAGAAGTTTAACAAACATTATTTGTTTTTCTCAGAAATATCTTAAGAAATGTATATGGGTGGAAAGCAAAGTTCATGTACAAATTGGGTTTTTTTTTCTATTTTGTTTTGATGTAAAGGATATTGAAACGAGTAAATAACACACACACACACACACACGTAAATTGTGCTAATCGTATATCATTTCAAATTCTTTTAGCCATAAATTGATTATCTGTTTTATGATCATGCTGCCTTTCTTCAGTCTTTTAATACACTCAAATCATCCATCACAAATTTCCAAAATTCTGTAGTTTTTAAGTAAATAATGATAATTTTTGCTTTTGTGGTTCAATTCCACCATCACCGTTGTTTGTATAACGATAGCTCTTTGTCTATCTATCGGGAAATTACTCGATAATTATATTTAAATAGTATTCTTCGAAATATCATGAAGTTCATAGTTTGCAATCTAGTACTAATACATTTTCACAGCTGTCATTAATATTAAGTTTTGTTTAGACCTCCACATTTTTCTAAAAGACCAATACAGACATTTATTATATTGTCAGTAAATTCCACTTCTGCAGTAACCAAAATTTACTCCATTTTTATTCTTCGCTTATTTACGCAATAAATTGCAAATTAATTTTATTATTCTTTGTTGGAAGTCACCATTGAAATATTATAATGAATGTGGTGAATGTGGTGGTTTAGATATTGACTCGGATCAATATCTATATAGTTAGGGTAGCGTGTTACGCGACAGAATTTAATCCATTAATAAGACACTACCTGTACGGACGAAATGGGTAGTTTAATATTGGCTTGAATATATGTGGATACAATAGAACAACGGATTGTTACAGATTTGTCGATTACCAACAGGTAAACTATTTAAATAATGTGTAGGATAAATTAAAATCATGCAATGAAGGTGCTGAGATAATTATAGTAGAAAATTGATAGTTAGAAAGCGGTTTTATTATAAATGTAGCGATACTTGGAATACAATTAATGTATCCCATCTAAAAATTCTAATGCCAACTACAATAACTGTATTGATGACTTTCACTCTAAGAGGAATTTCGAACGTAAATTATATTCTTAGAAAGAAACGCGAACTGGAACGAATGGTTTACGCTGAAATGGAAAAATTCAACAGAAACAATATGATAACGAAATATTGTACCAAGGGTGTCGTCGATCACATTCGCAATGGATATAATGAACAACCCTTTTTGTGCAAAAACATAGATCGTCAGTACTTTAAAAATTTTAATATTTCTATGTCTCAAAGTGAATGGCAACAAAATAACATATGTGCTTGCAACTAATAATACATCAGAACTTCAATTGCTTGGTCAAGCTCTTAATAAATTTAAAATATAATAATAGGAAAAGCACAAATAAATAATATAAATATACTTGTCGTAAATTCATATTGGAATTATTTCGTATGGGAAATATATAATTATCCACAAAATATATAATATTTATTTCAATTTATTTTAAAATCTATTACACATTTAATAATCACTTGAATAAGAAACATTTCAAGATCATCCGATATAAATTGGTTATTATATATTATATGTATTTTAATTAATTTAAATATATGTTATTCATAGGCTTTTTTAATGGAATATTTATGCAGAAAATATAAAAAATTAAAAATACGTAAACTATAGACATTTTCTTCAAATATTATTATACGTCTTTTTTTTATATTTTTATAACTTTATATAACATTTAACTAATAATAAAGTTAATTTCACTTTACCTTGGCATAAAATTTATATATCATTTTTTATATAGTTTAAATTTTCTCACATTTTAGACAGACCAACGGAATCGAAATGACTCAACTCATAATTATTATACACAAAATGTTTATTAATTAATTATATACAAAATAAACATAAGTATGTAATTAAAGAATTAGTTAATCTACGACGAAATGAAATATTAGTTAATTATTTATAATTAATCATTAATAAAGAAATTATAAAACTACGAGTAAGAAAAATTATTGATTAATAAATATATTAACGCATGAAATTTATTCATCATACAAATAAAAACCGGGATTTTTTAAAAAATATATTGTAATCAATGTAATGTTCAACAGAATATTCGTTGCGAATATTTATTCTATACTTCGTTTGGTAAATACATGAAATTGAAATTTTGAGTAGAAATATATGAAATCCACAGTATTTATCGTTTCGTGAAAGAATTTGAAGAGCCACAAACGTACGATAAGATCAACTGAAAATATCGCTGCTGTCCTAGAATGTATTTAAAATAATTCATCAATCTTAATTCGAGACAATGCGTGCTACGTTATCATATAATGATTGATATAACCTTTTGACACCAGAATTGAATCTTTTGCGCTTGATTAACATGCGAGGTTTCAACAAGACGGTGGTATGAAACTTCACATTCAACCAATGTTACAATGGGATTACTGAAAGTAGTAAACCTTATACATGTATTACTTTTAGGAAAATTGATAGAAATTGTATAGCGTTAAAAGTCTAGCTAGTAATATTAACCAAAAATCCAGCTTTAAGAATGGCTTATTTATAAGAAATGTTATTGATTGAACCACCTGACAACCGTAATATATTTTATACAAACGAAAGTCACCTCAAAGTGTATAATTTATAATTGATATCTTATTGTATTATTAATTTAAATACTAATTTACAATAATATTTTTACTATTAACACAATTATAAAATTATTATTATTATGTTTATTTAAATATATTATGTACAGAAACTATAAATATACACAACACACACACACACACCGTTAAATAGTTGACCTGCTTTCAACGTGTGTTTGTGTTGCACTGATTATTTTTTATGATATGTATTTATTTTTCGTATTTGTAATTTCAATTATAATACTATTAACAAAATATACTTCATCTAGGTCTGCAAGTAAAATATAACAATATAATAATTATTCTAATAATAATATATAAATGAGAAAAATCATATAAATTGAGAAGAAGTATACAACTATAGCGGATCTATATTAAAGGTAAAAATAAGACTACTATGAAGTAATTACATTTTTTGAACAAAAATCAATTTATTTTTCAACATAATCTCCTTAATGTACTTTTTAGCACGCCACACTTTTTACAAAGGGTATTCCGATCAATTGATACCTTTACAATAATAGCAATTTATGAGCTCTGCAAAATAGGTAATTTATTCGTCGATTACTTTGGAAGTAGATGTAAATCCCAAATCGCAGCGATATACTTTTTCCTGTTTGGAAGGGGTGCTAAATCAAGAGAATGCAGTGGATGTTAAAACAAAATTTATGTAATTTGAAGATGGTTACATTTGCTCATGTGTGATATGGTTAATTATCGTGCGAAGAATATAATACATACAAATGATACAAATCACACCATTTGCATACCATAAAAACCATCATTTATCAACCCAAGCAACCACATTTAGCATCTGAACGGTATTGGTACAATAAAATTCACTCAAACAAAACTAATTAGTCTGGCCGTGACCTTCCCTCGTTTGTATACGATCAGTTTTTATGTTTTGCAAAAAAAAATTATAAGAATTTTAATGGAGCAACAAATTATCTTGAAATTTCACATGAAAAATTGGAAAAACCGCTACTGAAATTTATCGTTTATTAATAGAATAAATAAATGATTATGAGGGTTTAAAAATATTGAAAAAATTGGTAATCTGATCCGATGTGACCGTCGACTAACAATATTCGTGTAATTATAGATACTGTAGAAATTGACAAAGTATGCCCTTAAGACAAATTTTATATAACAATTTTAATATACAAGAAATGGGTGCGAAAATGGTGCCTAAAATTCTCAAAAATCAAACAAAATGAAACGCGTGAAAATGTTTGTACAGACACTTTGAATGTCATTAAATAAAATCCAAATTTATTGGAACAAAAGATGAATCTTTGTTTTTCACTTATGATCCAGAAACTATAAATGAACTGAAGGTCAAACTATTAATAAGCATAACTATAATTGTGGGTTCATGGGTTCTTCAACATGACAACGCACCGGCTGTATGTATGTCAGTCAAGGCGTTTGTAGCCAAGTATAACATCCCAGTGTTAGAAAACTATCCATGTTATTTGTCTCGGCACCATGACACTTTTATCTGTTCCCGCTGGATCAAATTTGTATGAAAAGAAACCAGACAAATCTCCATTTGGATTTTTATTTGAAACAAATTATTATATTCGATTGTTAATATATAATGTGTCGCTATTATATTATACTATCACTGCGAGGAATTTTCATTATTAAAAATGTTAACTAATTGCTGAATTGTTTAACTTCTTTTATATTGCGATTATATTATTTATAATTTTATAAAATTCGCAGCACAACAACTGAGCGGTTGTTATAATTATGATTTTCTTTTTAATTTCTCATAATATAATTATTAATTATATTATGTAACATATAATGCCACACACCGCATAGCATACAACACCAATATACGCGGTACAACTAATTTGCATATTTTTATTTAAATAAAATATAAAGACACCATATATTTACTTATTTTTTGTTGCTAATGTTCAGCTTTTAACAACTGGTTTTTATGTTTTTGATTTATTTTTGTTCTTTATTTCTAAAATATTAAAATTTAATTCTATATTTAGATGGAATAAAGAAACAAAGACAAAGAGCAACGATAGTTATGTATAAACTAAAAATTAATTATTTGAAAAATATTGTGCATAAAAGAATTTAATACATTTTATTTAAAAATGAGTTTTTTCCTGGAAATTTGCAATGTTAATATGAAGCTCTTATTTTAAGAATAATTGTCATATGATACTGTCTGGCAGAAAAATTACCAGCATGACTTTCTATTTATATGGATCTGCTGATTGATTTGTGTATAGTTAGCCGCGACACATTAACAAATTGTTAATGTTTCATTATATTTTCTTCAATGTGATCCAAAAATACAGTAGTTATTATATTTGGCTGGAAAAATGTATAAGGAACAAAGAGCCAATATAAAATTTAATTTTTAAAATGCTATCGAAACAATCGAAATACTTAAAATCACTTATGGTCTGATTATTAATTGTTTATCTATAAACTATAGAAAACAAGTTTTTGCTCAGGCTGAGTATCAATAACGATTTCAATAACGAAAACATTCAAAAAGTGTGTGATGCAAGAAACATTCAGTGAGATTCATGAAAATGGAAATTGGTCTACTAAAATCAAACTAATTCATTATATTTTAACTGAAAAAATAGGTCTACTAAAGATGTATTCAAAGTTTGTACCCCAATAGACTGTTGATCAAAAATTGTATAAAAATTGATTATTCCAGAGGCTTAATTATTAATAATATAATATAATAATTTAATGATAATTTCTTCAAAAACTTTTGTAACTGTGATGATGAAATTTGGTGTTTTCACTATAGAATTGTCAAATTGAACACATTGAACAGTTAATGACCGCCACATATTCAACAACATTCCGATCAGCACTTGCTGAAAGCTTGCAAATCGATGTAATTGTAATTGTAATTTTTTTGAAAAATAAATTAATTGTTTCCGATTATTATTCGGACAAAGGTTGCGCGTATATATGTACATAAGAAATATTAAATATGCCATTAAATACTGCACATACTTGTGAAATATATAATTAACATTAAATATATGAAACTTCTTCGTAATAATGTTGAAGAAATTAATTACAATGGGGTACACCGGGATATATAGTTGTATATGGTTTTCGGTTTGTTTCGTTTTTAAATGATTGAAAACTCATAATTGTTGTGTAATCTCTCGGGGTTTCTTTTTTCTAGTTTCTTAATAATAAAATGGAATTTTATGAATTCCATGGAATTTAGAACCGCCCCACACAAAATGTTTTGTTTGTTTTCATTTTCAATTGAAATTTATGAACAGATCAATTTTGTATAATGTGTCAGATGAATAATTGTAAGTTTTAACTGCCTTCATACATAGTACCCATTTAATGATTTTCCTACATAGTCGCCAGATTGTCCGCATTTACTTAAATGTTGTTCCATTATTTGTGTTTCGTTTGGCATTTTAAGGTCAATCATCGGGCAAAAACGTTACTCTGTATTGAAAACCAGAGTAATACATTTATGTGATTGAATATAGATCATATTTTGAATGATAATTTCATGATCTAGATCATTACTATTAATCTATATACCATATATAGTATGTATCTACATATAAGATATGAATAATGCATAAACTATAGGTGAAAATCACATTTTAAAAATATTTTCACAACATAATGACCAGCAAATAAATAATTATTACATAAAGAATATAATATTCTCAAAAAAAAAACTAAATTTTATAGTGTTATTGTAAAAACAATATGGGTTTTCGAAAATAAAGAAATCTATGCAAAATATATTTTTAATTATTTTATTATCATTAATTTGATCGTCATTTGAATTAAACGCATATACTAAAAAATAGTTCGTTTATATTATGATGAGAGGAGGTATCGTCATCAGTCATCCATCATAGATTGAAAATTAAAGAAATATTATTATTTAAATACAATTGTACGTACATAAAACTAGCAAGATTTTTATATAATATATACGTACGTCTATATATACTCTCTAATCAGATATGCATCGAGGTTAATAGAAATAACAATATAAAAATTAAAAAAAAATTAAATAAAAAACTGTTAAATATATATTCGAATGTATTTGTTTAATAAATATATATTTTAAAATAAGAATTAATAAATATTTCGTAAAGAAACCTTGGATCGTTTTTTTATACAAAACACAGAACACAAACATATAAATACGAGTAATATTCAAAGTATATAATACATAAATGTACAAGTGGACAGCGTATAACACGGTTTTATATCAATCGGAAAAAATTCTATACATTTTCGTTAAAGCCTTTTTGGTTACGCCAATGAGTTTGAAGTTGGATAAATTTCTCAGACAAACTTCGCTGTTCCATATATCAAATTTACCAAGTTTGACAAATTTGATTAATTTATACATTTATTGACAATATTTATGGTTTAATATGTGTATGTGTACGTGGCATGTTATTTGAAAGGAGGAACAGACACGATAAGGATTCGAATGATAATATGATGTTGTAAATGCCTAAGGAATATAATACTGATCTGATCCTGCCTAACCAGAGCTGAGCAGCAATCGATTACAAAGTAATATGATTAATAATTATTAATAATTAAATTTACTTTTCAGTAATCTGATTTTATTTATCCATTTTGATTTAATTTTAAAATACGGCGGCTATAAATAGCGCAGTGCACAACAAAATATCAAGACACTTCACATAATGTAAGAAATAACCCAGCAAGGCATTTATCCGCGATGATAAATGATGCCAAATGTTAGCTTTTCTATATTCAGTTTTATCTTCAAATGGATTAATTAATTCGACGATCATAAACATATAGTTCACAATCAATTTATTATAAGTGTGGTGTAAAGTTTTAACACTGCCGAAACAACAAAAATATAAACAACACATAAACGACATTTACTTCTTTGCACAAACTGTGGTAATGCAACACTCAACTCTAATCTAGATGAGTAAACTGGATTCTCTGCTTCTACATTAACCAAATCTATTTTTCCATAAATTTATAAGCTTTCAACTCTACCTGATTTTAATATGTATTACTAACAGTAACAGTATAATTATCTTGACTTATAAAAGTCAAGAAAGTAACATATGTAAACAACATAGCGAATATATAGCAATTAATGTTTTTCTTAATTTTTAAATGTGCCTGTCCTTACGTCAATACATACTTTTTTATGTACAATTTTTATGTTGAAATATATTTCATAATATGGATCATTAGGTTCGTTCAAATTCCTATTATATTCTTTTACATAGGAAGTACCACAAGACACTTTGTACTGAACTGTCTATGAAATATCTTGCAAAATTGTACTGATCATTGGATCATTAAGTTCATTCTAAATCCCATTAAATTCTATTTCATGAATGACACCTGTACTACTGTGCCCCTGTATATGAAATATCCTGTGAAGGATATTATCCTTGGTAATTTTTTCTTTCTTATGAGATACCAAATATCAGTATAGTTCTAAATTATTCTTAGAACTTCGCAGACCAGATTTCATTTCAATTAAATTTCTTTTTTGTGGTGGCCATAAAACAATTATTTACGATAGGGTAATTCTATATAATAGATCACAATATTGGAAATATTACCATTTATAACCATTTTTACAGTACTTTATTATCCAGATTAATGGTTTTAGTCTATTTTATGTATAAGTTCTACAGTGCCATACGTGATCTAACTGTAATTTAATTAAATTATTTTCTATATATAAGAGCGTATGTACAAAAGTTATATGAAATTTTATGTGTAATATTTTAATTTTATAAAAGTACATTTATGTGTGTACCCATACAGCTATCGCGACGCGTATAGAGATATATGTAATATATTAACATTTTTAATAAAAATATATATATAGACAAATAATGTACAATATAAATAAATTATCACTTTTTAAAATAGTAAAATAAAAAGTCAAAAGTTCTCATAAAAATAATATCAAAATTATCATAATAATAATAATAATACTTATACTTATTGCACATACATATATAAAATAAAATAACAAACGAAAGAGTTGTTTGGAAAAAATAAGACAACGAACCTATAACAGTTATATGTTTCTTATAACAAACACAACATTCTGTTTGAAAGTTGAACAGACCAAAAATAAGTCTATTTTTTTTTTGTATATTTTGTACAACACTTATTTATTATACATTAGTGAGTGAGTAGTGGTTAGAAAATCATGCATTTAATTATTTATTTATTTATTTATTAATATTTATTTATGAAATTATAATTCTATGACAGATTATGTTTTGAATCAAGTAAATAATAATAATAATAATAATAATAATAATATAAGATGACAAAATAATTTGGAATTTATTAATAAGTGTTTTCTCGTTGTTAATAACACCAGATAACACATAATTGTATTCTTTTAAAATGGTATTTATATATTATTTATGAAATATATTTTATTTTAATCATATAATAATAATATACGCTATAGGTAACACTGTGTCCGTACTTTGAAAAATGAGGAAAATTTCCATGGAAAAGATATATTGGAATTTGTCCAAAGAATGAATAGGTTTTCCACTTAATATATTAGTATTTTATTTAGGCCAGTTGAAATCATTGGATTGTCAAGGTAATATTTCCAACAATTGTCCCAGACAGTGGTTCAAATTTTGTATATTTCACTTATTTACTTATCAAATCGTCACTCTTTTTAATTTTCATTTCATAATTTTTAAAGCAACTCAAATCGATTATATATTTTCGAGGAATTTTGTAAGACATGGATTCATGGATTTTATCCGCGGTTTTTGTTCGTTGTTTATGTAAGCAGTTTTACCATATCTGCCAAATTTCTCCAAATTTATACTATGAATTTATTAATGTAATCTTACAATTCAAATATTTTTTTTTACATAAGAAAATTTAAATATCATACTTTTTAATTGGTATATATTTAATCAACGGGGAGATGTGTTATTATAAAAATGAAATTTGGTCTGCTTTACCGTCAACAAAGCACTGAAATTATTACGAAATTGTTAATCCATCATAGTATCAGTATATATATATTGATTTTAAGTTCAGTGGATTTTATTTATACATAAAATAAAATGTATTAGAACAATTTCTGAAATAAATAACAATAACTATGCAATTGTTAAAATATAAGCATACAAACATAGGTATTGTCACTATATTACTATGAATTCCGGAAATCCACTGGACTTAGAATCAATATTTATATATATATAGTGATACTATGATGCATTAGCAATTTCGTAATAATTTCAGTGCTTTGTTGACGGTAAAGCAGACCAATGATCATATTTAATCATACTTTTTATTTATTTATTACCTACACTAGTAACAATTTGTCCGAAACTTTGAAAAATTAGGAAAATTTCAGCGGAAAACATCCACACATTTCTCATGAAATGGATATAT
The DNA here is from genome assembly GCA_910594885.2 of Bibio marci. NCBI lineage: Eukaryota > Metazoa > Arthropoda > Insecta > Diptera > Bibionidae > Bibio > Bibio marci. The sequence goes on along the minus strand of OU343116.1, from coordinate 12,793,749 downwards.
TGAAATTTGTCCAAAGAATGTCCACAGATTTTCCACTTAATTATAATAGTATGTTATTTAGATCAATTGAAATGTTTGGATTTATAATTTATTTCACCAATTATCCAAGACAGTGGCTTAAATTTTATATATTTCGCTTATCTATAGATTTTATTCTCACTCTTTTTAATTTATTTCCATAATTTTTAAGACAACCAACAACTCAAATCGAATTTTGTAAGACTTTTTATTTCATTTTATTAATTTAATCTTTACATAAGAAAATATAAATAAATATCTAGCTTTTTATTAATTTATTACATTAAATTTTGTTTCAACAAGTTACACCCTGTTACATATAATAAAATGTTTTGTACGATTGCACTTGTCGCATGACGTATTTTTTTTGGTCAAAATCCGTGGATCTGCTCACAAAAAATATAAATATAAATTCTACGAATATTATATGGAATAATAACAACGAGAAATAAGTGTAAGGAGAATCCAAAGAAATTATCATCTAAAATATACGGATAATCCAAAGAAATTTCTTATAAAAAGTCCATGTACAGGGTTGCACAATGATCATATAAAATTCCAACGGACATCCGTAAGAAATCGATAGATATTTCCTCGGATTGAAACTATACGGACTACTACATATAATGCGGAAATTTTACGGACAAAATATGGACAGAGTTACTAGGGTATTTATTATATTAAATTTATGTTTCAACAAGTTACAACCTGTTACATATATAATAAAATGTTTGTGCTAGTGCAATTGTTGCATGATGAATTTTTGTCAAAATCCACACAAAAAATATAAAAATATATATAAATTCTATGGATATTATGTGGAATAATAGCAACGAGAAATAAATCTAAGGAGAATCCGTAGAAATTATTATCGAAAATATACGGATAATCCAAGAACATTTTTTTAGAAAAACCCATGGACAGGGTTGCACTGATCATATAAAATTCCAGCGGACATCGATAAAAAAACCCATAGATATTTCCTCGGATTGAAACTACGGACTACTATATATACTGCGGAAATTTTGCGGACAAACTACGGACAGTGTTACTATAGGGAACTCTAATTATATCTATAAATAGAAAAATATAATATTGTATTTCTTTACCTTTTAATGTTAAAATAAAAAAGTATAAATATTCCTTCCTTTCACCAACTCTTTTACTTTACACGTTGATTTAAAAAACGCAACATTTACAAAATATATAATTCATGCGTGTATAAAAATATATATTAACAAAATTAAAACAAACACACTGCGTCGTGAATATATATAAAATCACATATAAATTTAAAATACAATATTTATAAAAATAATAATAATTTTAATAATAATAATAATAATTATTATTATTATTTAGGAAACAAAAAATAAAAAAAAAACTTTCACACACTAATATTTTATATTTTATTTATTTCGTTTTATTCAATTTTCGTTTATGTACTTAAAAAAATTTCACTTTATACACATTAATTAAAAAGACAAAAACACAAATAACACTAAAATCCTGTTTTGTACAAAATATAATTCGCGATTATTAGCGTATCAAATTTATTTATAAATTTTAATCCCTTAAAAATAATATAGAAAGTATGAAAACATTAGGGAAAACATTAATAATCTATATTTATTTAAAAATATATATTTTATTTATCACAGATGGTAAAACCGACACATTTTATAATTATAATAAATTTAACAATGTTAACTATTTCATGACTTGTAGACGACTAACACAAATTATACGACGGACGGGGAACAATGGTATTTACAAATTTGGTTTTTTTGATTTTTGATAGTGTACGTGCATGTTTATATATAAAGTGTTTGTAATTAGAAAGTTGTTTTCACGTATATAATATGTACGATAATTTTAATATATAAATAGAAGGTAATACAAAAGTAGCGCCTCACAAACAAATCGGTCGAACTGCTATTGTCATAGTCCGAAGTTGTGGTTTTATATACATATACTCATGTTGTAATCGAAATGCTTTTGTTTTGTTGGACAACCTTATGTTTTTAAAAATATATTTATATACTTTAAATATCTACGATACGCATACATAACTCTTTTGCACAATCGTATATAACGAAACAACAGCAGTCCGAAGAGAAGTGAATATAGATAGAAGGTGATTCATCAGAGGTTATTACCTTAAAAATTAAATAGTTAATTTAATTTATAAGACATTTGTTTAAATGTGATATATGTGGTAAGTTATAGTTAATGTAATGTATGGTCTATGCCTATAGCAAAAAATTAGAAACATTCAATAAATTCAACTAATTCTTATATTTTTATATACCTATTATACAGTATGTCATTCTTAATCTGCAATATATGGCAACCGAATTGCCACAATCTTCTTATTATTATGGTATTGTAATATCGTACTTATTGTTTTGAATAACTGTTCCAATTTTAACGTCTCGCACTATCCTCGATATACCCCAGTAACAATTTGTCCGTATAGATTTTTCAATGTTCAATGCCTCATTAGTAATATTGTTATATCCCAGTTACTGAAAATGCGGGTATGATCAAATTGAAAATTTTAAGATAATAACAAATCATATTGAAATTGACATAGAAGATTTCGTTTTCAAACATTTAAGTGCGATTAAAGTTGAAGTAAGTAAAACTTTAAAAGGTATAATTTCATGACTAAAAAAACAATCAGCTTTAAATGGAATATTTTTCCTGAACAAATAGATCTACCAAAATCATTAAAACTGCAATAACATATCGTGGTCAAATTTCAAATTACTTGATTCTTTTATACAGTGGAAATAAAGCGCTAAAAGAATATCGTCAATTCAAATACGTATGGATTAATAGTAATAATAAAATAAATATAAAACATCAAGAATTTGCAGCAAAATATATAATATTAGAAGTATAGCCGATCAAACTTCGAACTTTATTAAGAAGATACGCAAAAATTAAATTTAATTGCCAGCTATTAAATATCAGAGGAATATTAAAAATATTACTTTAGATGAATTACAGCCAATATTCTTCTTCTCATTTTTAATACATGTGTATTCATGATATTTGTGAGCCATGGCTTAAAGCGATACGCTTTGAAACTTTAAACTATAATTAAATAAATTATACACATCTCACCACTCGTACGAAGAAATATATTAGAAGTGGAGACGGTTTAATATAATTCTTGTGCATAACTCGATAAATCTAATATATTTTATTTATATAAAAAAGTGACAACAATTGTTTGTTTAACTTAGATTTGTACTTACAAGCGGATCCACGTTGAGGTGTAAAAATCTATAAATTTTGAACTCATAGTGTCACAATCATTTTTAAAGTTGGAAATAATATAGCTATTTAAAATGTACTACATTTCACAAAAAATTTTGGTAGTCACATGGTGTTACTAATTTTGAAAAATTGTGACATAAAAAAAATGTAAATTTATGCAAATAACTTTGTAAAGAGGAATTTTTTTTCCAAAATTTACTTTAAATAATGTCGACGGAGAAATTCTTTACCTTTAATTTGATGTACAACTTTTTAATGTTTAATGATAACTGCCGTTAAAAAATTATGCATACTTTTATAAATGCAGGTGTTTCATATGAACCAGATTTTAAAAGTTAACATTTTTTCATTTTTATGATCTGAGGTACTATGGTAAGAAAACAAGCTAAAAATGATGATATCAGTTTATTGGTGATTGAGCTGTCCAAAATTTTTTGTGTCCATATTTAAAATTCAATATTTTATATTAATAACAATTTTCATTTAACTATTTCGGTCTTAAAATTATAATAAAAATTTTCCATCTAGTCGCTACAATTTTATGGTCATTAGAATGGCGACACCAATACCGAAATGATTTATATATTATTGTTAACAGTTTAAAAATATAATTCTAATTCCTCTGTATTGCACAAATACAAAATTAACATATTATATAAGTTATTGAACTTAATATTGCTTGCCTGTTCAAATGACAAATTACATTACAAGCAACCTACATTAATTTCAATTGTAATAATAATATTAATTAAAAACTATTTTATTTTCTAAATTAAGATTAATTAAAGGTTTGTGTATGGCTAAAATGAATAACAAAATAGCTCTATTTATAACATCTCTATTTTTATTTATAATTAAAACTTATAATATATAATTATTTGCTTTTGTTTTTAATCTTAATTAATTATAACCACTATGATATTTTTATTGGTAAACTTTAAGTCAACTTCAAAACTTAATGCTATTTTATTTCAGCAATTAGTACATATATTATGTAAATTGCATCTAAATATAGACATATTTTAATTCATTTATTAATATGTAATCTCAACAGACATGTATGTAGATATAATTCTTTACACTTGTCGGGTGTGCAAGCAACCTTTCGTCCTTAAAATTAACTTATTAAATTATCAGTATCTATATACTATACTATACTATACATTTTTAATCTTAATCCTATAAATTCTTTGATTATTACTTCATATAGTGACAATATCGTTAAAAATGTTCTCATAAAACTCACATATCTGTTTTAATATGAGTGGGCTTTATGTAAAATGTCTTTATTCGAGATATTGATCAAATGAATGACCGGGGATAACAGATACAAATTTAATGAAAATATGCCAGTGATATTTTATTTAAAAAATTAAAAAAAAATAGAAATATAAATATAGTGGAATTCTGTATACTTTAAATTGATATTTAAAAAACAATAAATCAAAATTTAATACTACTCGATCACTAAATCAAAGAATTTTAACAAATTTTACAAAATAATTAACTTTTACCTATTTTTTGCTTTCCATGGATGTTAATGGAATTATGGTTTCTTGATAATTAAGTCTGATGCGACTAGTAATATACAAATAAGTATTAAAAATATGTAGATGGTGAATATTTGTTAAAATCTGATTAAGCTAATAAATCTGAAAAAAAAATAATACGAAAAGAAAAATAGGTGTTATTTTTATATTAAATATGTTATAATAACTAATAAATAATAACTATTAAATTTTATATTTTACACATACCTTGATAAACTCTTAATCCATACATAATATGTGGTACAAGTCCGGTTACTGATGCTTATACCTAGTATATACAGTACATTGGATAATACTGTTTCTCTATTTGACTACTATAATATAGTCCTACTATAGATTTTTCTTCAAACGCAAACACATTAATAGGACACCTAATTTGAGTGGAAATTCCTAATCCTTGATGAGAATCTATAATGTGTTGTTCCTCGCCAATAATATTGTTTCTGTAAAGACTTGTTGACTGTAAAGATTTTACGAATAAAATCATATCGTCTTCATCGAATTTAACATATTCACAAAAAAATTTAATGTACATATATTTCAATAGACCATTTTTCAATATTTCTTCTTCTATTGTTTTTTGAATAATATCTAACAAAATATTGGGAACGAAAACTATTTTATTATCAGTAATGGTTTCAATCGTTTCTCTAAATTCACTTTTAACGTATTTGTACGTGCTACTATTATATTGTTCGAAATTGTTTTTGTTTAAGTTGGTACAACGGTGGTACTCCCATTCTTTATGTATAATTGGAACCATGCAGGTCTGACACAGTTTAATATCAGCAGAAGTAACAACATTTTCATTACCATTATTATTTTTTATAATATCACCCACATTATTATTTATATTATCACCCACATTATTGTTGTTATTATCCTGCATTTTATTCATATTGCTTTATGGCACTTTTTAACCTCTATTTAAACTCCTTTCACAATGTCACTGTTCATTTTGACATAATTACTAATTTCCGTCTTTTCATTAACATGCGGTTTGTATATGACCGCGTTAAACTATTATTTTTGAGAAACTATTTGCTAAATATATGGCACATAAAACCCGCATTTTGTAATTTTTTAATTTATTTATTTAATTAATTATTATAATATTCGCTTGAGAAAGAAATAAACTATATAGAAAATTATTTTCTTCAACACAATCACTTTAATTTAGTATCGCGCAAATTATTTGTAAATTTAATGTTATATTTCTCAGTGCTGAATTCAAACTGAATTATTTATTATTTCTTTCTTTTCTATATACTTAAATATAATTGAGATCGCTGCGTTCATTATTTAACTAACATTACCAAACTAAGAGTATATAAGTGAATATAGTATATAAGATGAAAAAAAAGGATCATTTCATAAATAATTTATGAATGCAGTCCTTTTATATTCTTGTTTAGTTTTACCCCAGGCAATAAATACTATTTGTGTATGCTGTGAAATGTTAAGAATAATATTTTTTAATTGAAATTTAAATCATCGCACAAATTTTAGATCCTTATTTGATGACTGCCGATCATAAAATTATTAGGTGTACAAATTAATTTCCATTGTTTATTGGCAATTTTCGAGTACCATTGATTTTCGGCTTTGTTTACATTCAATTAGTTATGGCAATCGTTTTTGTTTCCCTTTGGATCATTCCAGCATTGAATGTGAACGATTCGAAATATAGTTGGTTGCCTTCCATTGGGTGAATCAATCAGTTATTGTTGTGTTTGTATATATATCGTCTTCATTCATTAATAATATGCTTTCAAATTGTCGTTTTCAAACTTATTCGGTTCACCAACATGTTCCTTTTCCTTAGCATCAAAATCGGTATTTTTCAATAGAATCAGATGGAGGAAGATTTCCATGTATTACCACCACATGCCGGAAATTAATTGGTACACCTAATATATTATATATGGAAAAATTAAATCACATAAAATATACTTTGAACTTTGTTACCATATAATAAAAAAAAAGGTCTACACAACATTTTCCTTTGTATTATATTTCATGGGATTTATTTATTATTTATATTATGTTTTGTTGTTATTATTTGAATACCTCGCATATGTACAGTTTGCTGTTGTCGTCTTTTATTTTACAAGAATCCTGACATAACTTCGTATATACAATAATAAAAACGAATATATTTATATCAAAAGATAAAGATTTATGGTAAGTCAATACTATTCGTTCACACATGCTTGTGTTGTTGATTGAAAAATACCCTGATTAACTCACCCTACAAACTCATCCCGTATAACATTTTGTGCTTGTAGCAGTAGAAAAAGTAAGACTAACAGAAGTGTGGTCCTCTCCTCGCACTTATGTAATTGTTTATACTGATGCTAAGGCACAAAAAAACCTACTTATTTACACAACTGTTTAGGGTTAAATTCAAATGAATATTATGATGATCAATCATTTTTGGCCCAGCCTAAATTTGCGTCGAAGAAGAAGAACGAAAATGAAGACCCACGATGTTATTACCAATAATTCCAACCCATTCATTTATAGTAAATTTGTTTTGAAATAATGCATTGTTAACAGCATGTGGGTTTCCAACAGACCATAAAAATTGTGTAAATTCATAACAACAGTTCTGATAAATTTTGCGTTATTTTGAGAACACATTATTATGAGATGGGTGAACTTAATCAATTAGACTTTTTGTACAAACGACAAATAATTGGCATATATAATTTGACGAATATTTTGTACTTGTCAAATATATTTTCTTTGAGAATATAACATTACTTGTTAATTTTCTGAAAGATTTGTATTGGGTCCATTTGCCATTTGAACATTTTATGTATAATTGATAATTTGATATAGTTTTCTTATCAATATCAGAATTTTTCCATTACAAATGATGCCATACATAATTTATTTTAAACTTTTCCTAAATATTATGTAAACACTTATAATAGACAAAGCTTAAACTTAATTTTATATCATCCGTAAGTATTTAGATGATAAATCATGATAAATCGATAACATATTGTAATTTGTCTATATATATTTAGATTTATAGATAGCTTGCGATCTTATATAAACAATATAGCTACGATAATTGTAAGGAATACAATTTAATAAATATACATAATATAAAAACATCAATTCTAATGTGAAAGTCTACTAGCTGTTATCGACGTAAAGAATATACATTCAATTTTTGTGATTAAAATGAACAACATTTCTATACAAATGTGATTCTTTGACAAAATCTGATAAAAAATTAGTAGTAATGATTAACATTTAGTTTTGATTTGTTCATTTTAAGAACAAAAATTGAGTGAATAGCATTATTACGTTTGTCATCCGCTTTAAAAGAATAATTTAAATAAATTTAAAATAAATTCTATTAGTTATTTTAGTGATTGTAGCAATAAAATACTATTTGAATAATTTCAATTCTAATATTTATTTAATAATAATAAATGTATTTGTCTTACGTTTTTTTTTTTTTTCTTTAATTCTAGATGAAAAAAACGATAAGTTAATGATATATGAAAAAAATGAAAAAAAAAGTCGATCAGTTAATATATATTAAAGAACTGAAGAATTACATTCTAATATTCGTTACTTAGATAATTATATTTTAAACGTAAAATAATAAAATATCAACTTTATTAGATAGTTTTAAGGCTAAAATTAATGTGTAATGTATATGGTAGGTATTTACAAAACAAAAAGGTTCATATTATATAAATTATAGAAGATAATTATCACAATAATTCAAAATAATATAGAATTTAAGGATTAGGTTTATATTTATCTTCATTCACCATTTAATATAACTATTCCACACACATGTTCTTGAATGATTATTGTGTTTTTTTTTTTTTTAATGCAAATACACTGAAATTTGTCTAATTTCTACTTAACCACATAAATGCTTTTATAACGAAATATGCTAAACCTATGCAATAAACAATTTTATCGCGTTGTTGTCGCTGAACATTATCTAATTCTATTGCCAGCACACGTCTATTTAATTTTGCTACCTGACGCCGTAAATTAAGTACTTCTTCTGATGGGCTTAAATTTTCGCCTTGTAACGGAGTAGCTTCTCTGCTATATTATTAATAGGATTTTAAAAATTTTAATATAAAAAAACACTAATTTATTTCTTTTTACCTGTAATTCATCATAAATTTGGTTTGTTTAACATTATTTAATGCAACTTTTTCATCATTTAATGAAAAAGTTTGGTCAAAATCTTCTAGTTCGTCATTTAAATATTGTTGTGGTGGTTCATCAGACGCTGATGGAAAATGATGTTGTGATAATGTAATAACTCGTGGCGGTGTTGAAACACGTACATGATCAGGATCAGAAGGTAAAATTGAATTATCTAAGATAATTTCTCGCGGAGCTGATCTTGTGCCTACAATAAAATTATGTAGAAAAAAAAAAACAAAATAAAACAGAAAAAATAGAAATAAATTAAATCATACCTAAATGTTGGTCTTGTCCCATCACAACAATTCTGTCGGGGACAGTCATATCAAATTTCTGCTCTAAATGCCAACCATTTCCATTACCATAATTTTGATCAATGTCATCGTTATATTCACCAGTAGCACGAATCCTTTTAGGAACACGCATTTGTTCACTTATATCCTGTGTATAATGAGTTTTTTGAAAAATTGGATCTTCTTCATATCCATTTGTATAATTTGGGCTCATTGAACGTTCCATAATGCATACAATTTTATTATTATTTTTTTTTTTTCGTTTAGAATATATAATAAACAATTAACTTATTTATTCGAATAATTGTTTTTATGATGTAAGCGCAAGCAAAAAAATAATTGAAAAATATTAGCTATACTATAGTGAAAAAATAAAAATAAATGGAACGAAATAAAATAAAATATATTATTGCGAATAAATAAGTGACAGATAAGATTCTAATGTGTCAATTGTTATTATGTCAACTGTATATGTTTATTTTATTCATTATATTTGATACATTTCGTTATTTTATGTAGCATTTACATTATGCCTAATTTTTGAATCTAGAAAATTTCTAGGAAAAATAAAAAGAGATAGTTATAAAAAAAATATACTGAAGTAAGAGCAGTAAAAAAAATACCACAATATAATCTGACAATTAATTTTATAGCAAATTGACATTTGTTTTTTTTTTAGATAATAATAAAAACAAATAAATATTTATTAATTATTACATTTTATTTGTTTTAAAATTACAATAACATAATAAATATATGTATTTACATTTGCGTTTAATATATTTCCATATAAATACCATTAAATTTTTTATATTTTTATTAATTTAAATTTGTTTTATTACTGTCAAACTATATTTATATTTTATTATAGTGAAATGACAGATTTTTTTTTTTTTTTTTACAAATTAGCAATTCAGCTATAAAAAAAGATGAACATGTTCATCTTTGAATCTAGATTTTCAACCTAAATTATGGCTAGGCCCATAATTAGATTCTAATTTTTTATACTATTGTGCTCTTCTAACTAGTTTGACATTTGTATGTTATATCTCAATTTTTTCTAGATTCAAAAATTGGGCATAATGTAAATCTCCCATTAAGTTTCGATTTCGATACAAAATGTATATATGAATCAAAAATTTCATCGAATTTTTTCAACATCTTGCCATAAACACACCATTATTATAATGAATTCAGTACCAACTTACAAATTTTTGACATTTACTATGACGGTTTTTCCAAATTCCATCTACACCTATACCAACAACATACCATCATATGTGCAATGCATATGCATTTTAAGTGCATGCATTTAGTATTTTCTTATTTTGAAATGCTTGTATTTATGAGAATTTATTTTTTATATTATTAAATATTTTATATTTTTATTATATTTTAAATAATTTTTAAAATTTATTAGTTTTTTTTGTGTTTTGCGCGAGGTTTTACGTGTTATAAAAAAATTAAAACAATAATTGAAAATTTACGTTTGTAGAAAAACAGATTCTTAAAAATGTTAAAATATTTTTTGTGTGACTTTTCCGGTGTGTAGTGTGCAATTTTCTATATATATATATTTTTTTTTTTTTGTTTTTTCATTAATTTTAGGGTAAATTTTTGGTTTATAAGTAAATTAAAAAATATTGCACATTAATTAAATAAGTAATATGGGTGGATGTATCGGAATTAATAGAAATGAAAGTGAAACAATGAATGGTTCATCAACAAATGTTTCACGTCCTGTTACAGGTAAGATTAATCAGCATTCAGCAATTAAATCAGCAATGCAAACATAATAAAAGTTATATCATATATTCTAAATAAATCATACGTTTATTATTTTAAAGAAAGTTTGTTAAAAATTGCAATTGCATTACAAAACGTAAATTAAAAATACAAAAACAATAAAGAAATATTAAAAATTGTCACATAATATAATAAAATAAATAGGCATACGGACGGAACGGCACGGCAGTCATCTATTATATATATTTGTAATATTTTTTGTGTACTTAAATATGTATTATTTGGTAAATTTATTTATAATAACATAACAAATGAAATATACATTTTATATTATACAAATACATTACACATTCATAATTAAAGAAAGGTCAGGGGCGTCAAATTATCTAATTACAATTAAATATATATTTCTTGGGAAATAAAATATAGATTTAATGGAATTATGAATTGAACTAAATATAAAAGTAATCGATTGTGTATAAATTAATTAATTATTCATTAGTAAAAAAAAGAAAAAAAAAACACACAAAATGTAATAGCAATTGATGTCATATAACATATTTATATATTTTATTACAATTAACAAGCAGTTTTGTAGTATACGGAGGATTATAATCAAAAATTATTTCGTAGCGATAAATATTTGTGTATTACTTATTTATAATATGTTTTATATTTTGTGTTTTCAACTATATTTTATTCACATATTATTATTATTATTATTATATACAAAAGAAATCATCATCATATCTTATATTTTAATACCATGTGAAAACCGAAAAATAAAAAATGTAATCAAATTGCGATAAACGAAATATTAAATTTAAGTTTTTTTTTTTTCCTTTTTATCATATAATTTAATCTATTTACTTAAACATTATATTTCTGCAATTTTTCTTTAACCCTAACTAGAATTTATATTTCTTATTCTCTTTCGAGAGCTCCTGTAATTATAAAATTACACTTAAATAACAATATTGGTTATAGGTTACATATGTACAAAGTGAATGTCGAAGTAATTATTACAAAATCAATATAATAATAATTATATAAAAACATAAATCATCAATTGTGAAAGCAAAAATAATAAAATTAAAGCTTCATAGAACCAACGTTAAAGTTATTGTATATAATTTATTTTTGTGGAAGGTATCAATTGGAATTTGCATCAAGCTCAATGCCACTATTATGGATAAATAAAACTTGACGACATGTTCATTTGACTGAAATCTGACTAGAGAAACTATACTTATTATCTTAATAATGTTAGTTTTTTCGTATTGTTAACAATCCTATTTATTTTCATATAGATCTTAACCAATTTCGACTAACACATTTGCAAAAGTATTCGCTTTTTGATTTCATAATTAAACTATAATTCCGTTAAGTAATTTTTAGAAACATTTTTCTAATTCACCGCTTCCGGAATGATTTACCGGATGAGCTTAAACCACTACGTCTCTGAATCATTTCGGTTTGCTAAGTGTAGAGCAATTACATATTTTTATGTATATTAAAAAAACAGTTTTGTATATTTATGGAGTTTATAACATATAATAACCAGATTTTTGATAATACCAACTTTTAAATTTAAAGTTTATAAAAATATTAACCGGAATGCCTAAATACAATAAAAACTTAGATTATTTTCTAAGCCAATGTTTTACATAAAAGTTAAATAGATTAATTCTTTATGTATATATTAAAAATTTATATTATAAACTCTAATCATCATCATAGTCAACATGTTACTCGTCGTTCTTTGCGCTTTTAGTTAAGTGAACGCACGATCCAACGCACGATCGCTTCGTCATATAATTTTATATTAATAATAAATTTTGTGTTTAATGGACATTGATTTTAGGCCAAAATGTTGGTGCACCTAGAAAAAATCATCCATTATGTCATGAAACAATAAGATGGAAATCGGATGTGCCATTAACCGAAGGTCAATTACGAAGTAAACGTGATGAATTTTGGGATACAGCACCAGCATTTGAAGGACGTAAAGAAATATGGGATGCACTAAGGGCTGCAACTGTAGCGGCTGAAAGTTTAGATTTTCAATTAGCTCAAGCTCTATTAGATGGAGCAAATATTTCCGTTCCAAATGGGTAAGAAAAATAAAATTGGAAAATTGTAAAATTTAAAATTGTTATACACATTTCTAATCTTCTATTAATATTTCTATTTAGATATTTAACAGAATGTTATGACGAATTAGGAGCACAATATAAAGTACCAATCTACTGCCTTTCTTGTCCGGTTAATATTATTAAAGAAGATAATGGTAGAGATTCGCCAGCTGAATATTCAGAACCAGTTGACGGTGGTACAGAAATTATTTTAAAATTACGATTATCATCATCATTTTCCGATGTTAAATTATCAGTTTATTCAAAAGACACAGTTGGTCAATGTAAAAAGAAATTACAGGTAATTAGGCAGCTTTTACCTTTTAACTTTTACCTACAGGCATCGTCTGAACGATATGCTGAAGTGATAAATATTTCCCAGTCGCACTATATCAAATTTCTTATTCTCACTACAGTGCAGATTGTTTGTTGGCTTGGTAAGCTGACTGTACTTGCATTTTCTATTTATTAAATCATATCAAAATACCAGAGATATTTTACAAACTGGCAATATCATCTGTTTCACTTACTGATTCTGCACCCAATGTTTTTGTCACTATAAAGTTTTCATCACTTGTTCGTGTACCAGATAAAAAAAAGTATTCATAGCTCAACTTAACAGATGTTTTGGTGTGAACGTCACACTAAAAATTTTGATACTGTTGTAAATTCCGGTGAGCTGTTTAAATTGATAAAATTTTACATCTTTGTAATTACATATTACTCTATGGCTATATGTTTCCACTGGGTATGAGACAAGCACATTCATACGCATATGATTAGTTAAAAATACATATTTTAGATGGAAACATCTAACATACATATGACTAGCCGACTCATATGCGGTCTACGTGAATTACTGAATCACTCATCTTACTCAAAACTAAAAAAAAACCGTTTCAAAACTCTTATTTATTACAATTATTGCCCCTGTTATAAAATGTAAATCCTTTTACTTTAAGTAAGTTTTAAGTGAATACTGCCATCACACAGAATCCGTGCTTCTCTTGCATAGCCACCAAGTTGTTACCGATTATTTATTGATTATTCGTATCTAATCCGTTAAGAAGCCAATCCACTGTTAACGCAACTTGTGTGAACTCGTTCGGTAACAACTAGACATTACAAGATATGTTATACCCGCAACATACCTACCAAATTCTCTGATTACACTTATGCTACCTAATTATAATTACATAATTTGATAATAAAATTTTTTAATTATTTTATTGTATATTTCAAATAACATAACTATAATAATAGGCACAAGAAAATATAGATGCCTGTTGTCAACGATGGTTTTATGGTGGTAAATTACTTGGTGATAAAATGCAAATTGAAGATGCCCATATTATAACGGGTTATGTCGTACAAGTAATTGTAAATACTGAACATTATAATCATGGTGCTAATAGCTAGCCTCAAGTGTATAAATTATATAAATATTTACAATTTTTATTTCTTATAAAATTCATTATTCGGTTTGATTATTTTGTATCTATATATTTTTTTAATAAAAATTAAATTAATAATGAATTAATAATAAAATAATAAAAAAATTATATAAAAAATAAATCAAAAAACCATAATAATAATGAAAAATAAAAACTGAATTATTTAACACCGAATAAAGCAACTAACTAATAATATATAATATACTATTAATAAATAATTAAATAATTAATAAATTTATTAAAAAATAAAACATAAACAAATAGCAAATATTAATAAATTCTATTAAATAAAATAAAATGATTAATAATATTAAAATAAAAACATATCTAGCAATGAAACACAAAACACAAAACACAAAACACAAAACACACAACACACACACACAGAGCGAACAGAAATATAATAAAAGAAAATTTCTTGGATAATTGTTTTAATAATATATTTATTTATTTATTTTTAAATTAATACACACACACACACACACATTTGTCCGCATATAAAATCATTTTTTGTGTGAAAATTTTAAATTTTGATTTTTACCACGCACAATTTATTATAAGTATTTTAGTTTTTAATTTCTCTTAATATGAAACATTTCGTAAAACATTTGTGTGTTGATATCAAAAATAGAAAAATCATTTCCGAAAAAAATTATATAAATTTATTTACAATTTTATTTATAAATTAATTAATTAAAAATGAAACAAAAAATCAATATTTCAATATCGATTTTTTCATTAAATTTAAGTTCATATAGTTAATTATAGGTTGTGCTAATTGTACGCGATAATACAATATAAAAATAATACGTTTATTATAAAATAATAGTGAATTCTTATATTTCTGATCTGTTTGAATGGGAACTGTAACCTTAAAAAATATACTTTACATTATTTGATGATATAATTAAACTAATTCATTGTAAAAATTTTGAAGTCATTCTTTGAATTTTCGTTGTACATTGGATAGTGCTCGCACCCAAATATACATATTATATATTCAAAGAGTGACCTAACAAAAGCTATATATTTATATACATTTTTAGAATTAAGAAATTGTTGTTTTGATATAGTTAAAAAAAAAAATCCAATGCAATCAGTTGCATATTAAATTATTTATCATAACGAATATTATGTTTGTGCCATATTAAACATTTTGACAATTAACATACCTATAGATATATAAATAATGATTGAGTTGGCGCTGCGTTGATTGATAACAATGTTATCAAAACATTATATTTCCAACGACCATTGTTTCGAAATTATATAGATAGACTTTGCGTTTTTAAAAAAGGATTAATGTTTTGCAATGTAGACTAAAAAGCGATTCTATGGCGAGCTCTGTGTGGTTAGATCACAAGTAATTCAATCGGGAGGTTGGACAAATTCAATTCCGGCCGGATACTGACATAAGCTAAAATTTGTTTACTATTTTTTATGCTGAAAATTATTTCATTGAATTACGCCATTAGTTCGTTTATGAATTCAAAAAGTTAATATCTTTTTATAATTATGGTAATCCACACTTTTCAAATGTTAACACAACAGTATTGAGTCGATTCACTCATAACAATAATTGAATTAATAAAGAATCTATCTAATTGGAATTATTGGTAGATTGTTATATACTCGCACACACACCGAGTAATTTACCAACTTCATTGCAATGTTAGACGGATACACGTCTTAACATTTTAAGGTAGCGTTTAAACATTTTCAATTTTTGGTTGAAACAAAAATTCTAAATTCATTCAATCGATTGAATTGAAAATATATTTTTAACGTTTAAACACTTTCTCGTCCCATTCCTAATTGTGTGTAATAATTTTATTTATTATACATTATGGCATTTGTGATGGAATAGAAAAATCGTCAAAAATATCAGTTTTTATTTAGATTTTCATCTTTGTTGAACATTGAATTGAATTCATTGAAAAGGGAAATATTTAAATTAAATGTGCGAAGTTTGGTTGTTTTTATAAAAACCATAACTTGGATGGTGATATTTTATTAACGAATGATGTGCTGCAACGCACAACCCTCTGTTTTATTTTGCTTTCGTAATATTATATTCACAGAAACTCTTTAGTTGATACGATTTTGAAGCCTTTGTAATGAAGTCACCAATTAATTGTAAAATATATAGTTAATTGCCTTTAGTTTAAAATTAATGAAATGGTTTTAATAAATACGATGAGTTGATAGATGTGTCCAAATCCTGCGATGATTAGCTATCAAAAATTTTACTATTATTAAAATAAATATATAATTTTTACAGTTTTAATTTTTTTCTATTTTTTCGAGTGGTATCAAAGTTAAACAAAAAGAAAATATACACAAAGATTTTTTTTTTTACTAAATAAATAAAATAAATAAATAAAATTAATTAATTAATTAATTAATTATTATATTTATAATAAAAAAAAAATAAATTTTAATATTACTAATCAAAACAGGATTTTATTATAAAATTAAAAAATAAAGAAATGAGAAAAAAAAGTATAAAAATAATAATAAAAATAAAAAAATAGAGAATTGAATTTTTTTTTAGCATTGTTTTAAATTATAATTTATAAACAATTAAAGAAATTATCCCAAAAGCTTTTACAATTTTTTATACGTATACCATTTTTACGTTTAAGCAAATGATTTTTTTTTTTTTTTTAAATTTTAATTTTTAATTATAATAAATTAGAAAAAACAAAGCAATTATTTTATATTAAAAATATTGAAATAAAAATTTGAAATAAAAATACTCATGAAATCATAAATTAATAATAATGAAAAATAATAAATTAATTTAATTGAATTAATAATTTAATAGAAAAAATACCAATTTAATGTATAAGAAGAAAATGTATTAAGAAATTGGGTGACGGGCAATTTGAATGTCCAATGAATTGTATAGTGAGTCTTAAAAATTATTTATTAAATCAAAAAAAAAATGTATAAGAACACATTATTTAATAATATTTATTTTGAATTAATTGCATTTTTGTACATAGAATATTTTAAAAACATAATTAGTTAACATAATATTAAATATTAAATTATTCGTAATCGCGTTAAATACTGTAACTTTTAAGACCCATAATAATCATTCAAATCCCCCCATTTGAATAATATACAGTTTAACTTCTATACAATATGGTGATAGCCATCACGAGCACGTTGAATTTTCATATTATTTTAACTTCTAAATAGTGTGATGTGCCTCCTTTGACATTGAATTCTATGTAAATTAATTGTTACATAGTGATAATTTCGTTTTCCTCAAAAATTATTTATCATTTCTTCACTGAGTTTGATTAAAATTGTTAAATAAGTTTTTTAAAATGGCATATGGTGAATATTTCATATAAAATTCCTAAAAATTGATGATCAGGTAGAGTGACCATATTGCAGTATTATGTTTGATCTGCTGATCGTGAACTGTTTTTTTATTTACTGCGTAGCACTGAAACTAAACCTATTACACACACTTATTAAGTTAACAGTCAAGGTGAATTAAATTTAAATAATGTTATTTATAGATTTCCTCTCAATGGACACAATAACAGTTTGTCCATTATTTTTTCTTTTAAAGAGTAACAACGTGCGAATGGAGTCTATAATAAAAAAGACTAAAATATATATGTACTTAATATTAACTAACTTTTTCAAAGTTGGAATAAAAATTTTGGGAATATATTTGAAATGTAATAACACCGCGGTTGTTTTAGGAAACAAAATAAACAAATATTTCCTTCATCATTTCAGTTGGGTTTAACAATATTTCTACTACTGGTATAATAGAATTAAATTTATAATATTGATTGTGAACAAAAGGGAAATTGAATTATTTGATTTGTTTGGAATTAAATTCCATTTAATATATGTAAATAGATTGGATAGGTGTCACTGTAATTTTCGGCAACAATTACATTTATTGCATACATACAATAAACAGATATATGTTAATTTTCGAAATATTCGTCATTAATTAATGTATACATTTTTTGTGCCATTTATCGGGTAGTTTACGTATTCCATTGGGAGCTATAAAGCAAAATATTCACCAAACCATTTTCCAATTGTTTCGACGAACAAACTTCATTGACTTCATTGATTTTACTTCATTGATTTTAATATGCTATAATAAGAAGATGAAGAAGTGCAGAAGTTTTACCAACGAAAGGTGAAATTGACTTCCCAATGGGTTGCCTATGTTGTATGCATGCGACATTGATCATAAAGTAAATGAAGTGATTTCCTTCGCATGTAAATGTTCTTGATATGTTCAATTATTCTTAAGAATGTTTATAGTTTAACCAGCGTTGAGAAGTTTCATAATTTCATAAATATTGCATTGATTATGAGACTAAAACATAAGTTAAATAAATATGCGTAACTTCTACATTTATAGCATTATTTCTACACATAGTGATATTGTTGTATAGGAAGTTGAACTGTATATAAATATTTTAATAATCCACACAAATTTTATTTAATGATCACAAATAAATACTTATAATTTATGTATACAATAAAAATTTTAAATTTATGGCGTAAATTGCCAATTAATTTTTTTGAATCGTACTTAATTGAAATCAAAAAAAAATCGTATATATTATTTTAATAAAATAGCAAAAATAAAATAAACTAAAATATATAAAAATAATAAATTAAGGTACAAAATTAAACAGAAAATATTTGAACAAATATTTGAATAATTTTAAGCAAATCATTATTTTATTAAATTAATTATATTTATTAATTGGGATTTTGTCATATTGATGGTTAAATATATTTATATTATATGTGGGGTTCACACCAGAGAATAATATAATTAGTTTCAAAGAATATAT
This sequence comes from Bibio marci, assembly GCA_910594885.2. Taxonomy (NCBI): domain Eukaryota; kingdom Metazoa; phylum Arthropoda; class Insecta; order Diptera; family Bibionidae; genus Bibio; species Bibio marci. The sequence continues at coordinate 12,774,221 of OU343116.1, read as the reverse complement.
TAATACTAATAATAATAATAGCTTGATTCTATATAAAGGATCATCACTTATCACTCATCGCTTTAAATTCCACATAAATATAATTAAATCACTTGAATTAGAATATGCGAAATTCGTGATTCGTGTGGCGATCTAAAGCATAATATAACAGATTGAATATCTATTTCCATTAATATATGAATTAATATTCTCGATTAATATAATTAATTTAATATACAATATTCTCTATAGTTGATTTAAAATTTTAACGGAATAATAATTCATTACGGATTGTTTGGTAAATGGCATTGTACTTTATATTATACATTTGTAACATCCATTCGAATAAATGTGAGGTAAAATTTGGAAATTAATTCACAATAAAATAATAATTCGTCGTAAAAACAATTAACAAATAAAAAATATACAAATACCATACGACGAGTTTATATACAAAAATTATTTTCATATGTCTACAGAACTATTCATGAATCACATAACAAACACACGTTTTCGGTTGCGACCTACTGAGATGCCCTTTAATATTCATGAATATCAGTTCGTAAACAACTAATTTGTTTGTTTATGGAATAAAAATGGTGTTTGACTCTACTCAAAAATGACTGCACTAACCATTATATGGAATTTATGGAATTAAGGAAACATCAATACCCTTCGATAATTGCAGACCAATTGACAAACTCCCGTGGAGAGTAATCTACCAACTTGATAGCAAAAGTCATTTGTTTGCCGTAAGCTCCACTTTGGAGTAACATAACTTGCGTATACCAAAAACATTCATGTGATTTTAAGTGATCTACGATAGTTTGTTACATGTAATTTTTTAAGAACATCATTAAAAACATTGAAAGTCACTATCATTTCTTAAAAACTATTGTAATTGTTTATAAAACGCATGGTGGTTTTCAATACGAACCATAAACTATAAGCATAAAGATACTGAATGACGGTCACCAAATGAATACAATGCCTGGATCAGATAACTCTCTTAGCGCAACGCAAGTAAACTATATTTAAATATAACAAGCACTTACATTTGTATACCAAATGTTTGTGATATTTTTTCTTACATGCGAGGTTGCGCAGACAGGTTAGGCGCTGTACTATTCTGGTGCCACTCTATCCTATATCCCAAAAGTATATTTTTTTACTCGTGTAATAATTCGTGCTAATGGAATATGAATAATAAATTTTGTGTATATTCCAATATTTTAATATAATTAATTATTATTTTTCGTGTGCTTTTATTATGTGATCCATGCATGATCGTAACGCTGTATATATATATACAAGAGAATTACAGTATACTCCTTAACATAATTATAATTGTTATTGTTAGAAATAAATAATATAAAATGTGTGCAATAATATAGATAAGAAGGTGAAAGCTCCCATATTATATTGTCCTAAAAATAAATTGTATGTGTAAATTGTTGTCCTAAAATAATATGAAATTAAAAATATATAAGTTATAAACAGAGGACAACATTACGGATACTACTAAGATAGGACAACAAAGTGAGCCTTCTCACCTTAAATATATATTAAATCAAAATAATAGATAATTTAATAATTATATAATAAATAACATATGCAAATGAACATGTGTGTGTCCGTTTTCACCACGAAAAGGACGTCGTTGTAAAAAAAAAACATTATTTATAACATTTGAAGGGAAAATAATTTTTAAACTTATATTTGCGTGTACATTATAAAATTGTATATTTATTTATTTTCAATTCTTCCTTTTTTATTATTATTATTATTATTATTATTATTATTATAATTGTTGGTAAAGTTTTTGGGATAATAAGATAGATTTTTGTAAATCTAAATAAAAAAAAAAACTTTATATAATTTATGTATTTTTGTTTGTTAACCTAATTTTTATAATTAATATAAATTTATTTGTACATACATTAAAAATTAAAATTAAAATGAAAGAAAATTCTATTTTGTATAAAATAATATAGAAAATTAAATAATTAAATATTGCAAATTATAATATATTGTTTGTATTATTAGAGAAGAATGTAAATTATAATAATAATGGAAAGATCAATATACTAAGCAATCAAGGAATCAATAACAACAAATATTAACGATAATAAATGATATTTTTTTTAATTAATATATATAAAAATTAAAAATTAATTAAATAAAATAATAGAAATATTTTAACGTGTAACTGTGAAATTTTTTAAAACAAGATAATATAAATTCGTTGCACACGTTTTTTCTTTTTCAATTTTTTAACTATTATTTTGTGTTAAAATTAAAATAATTCTAATAAAATTGTATAAGTTTTTATTAAAACTATAAAAATTTGATTGTTTTTATATAATTTATAATAATTACTAATTTATTTATCTGTGGTACGTACGTTGGGTAACAACAATGTTTTGCAAAACCAATTGTAATCGAACGAGTTCACAGTTTGCGGATAGTGGAACGGTACGAATAATAAGTAGCCGTGGAAAATCTAGCGTCTGAGAGTATGGCAATTATTAAACAGTATACTGTCTGAAAGCAATATAAATTTAAAATTTATAGTTAATGATTCAATAATTATTGCTATATGGCGAGTCAGCAGCATCATTATAACTGCTCTCGGTATATATGAAGTATATCCTTATAAATGAATTTCCAGAATGATGGCAACGACTCAAGCAACGAAAAATGGACAACGATTTAAAACTTTTGTTGTGACAAAGTGCTTTAAGATCACTTACTACTAGCACCAAAAAAAAACTTAAAAGATAAAAACGTTATCACAGCAAAAGAAGGTTTGTAAGGTAAGCAATTCTACGATTGATGAACAGCATTATTGTACCCTACGTTTAAGAACGTTATTTTTTTCAATTTCTTTAATACACATACACCCACTGAAGAAAAAAACGGATAAGGTGAAGGATTTGTTTTATGAAAAACTAATATCAACATGTGCGCCCAGTCACGATATTAACATTAACAATTTATGATCACTTTAATGCCAAGCTGTGATAGGAAACAATATATCAACCAACAATAGACAAACACGCAGTCTTCATGTAACAACGAGTGAAAATGGGTCGTGATTGATTGATTTCGCTATGTATAAAAACATGAATATTAATGGTACATATACTTCCCACATAAAGATATGAACGTGTTGGTCACATCCAGATGGTTCTACCATCAATTGATCATATATATTAATTGATGAACTTTACTAATCAAATATAATGGCAATGGATGTTCGAAGTTTTTGTGTTTTGAATATTGACTCGGATCTAATGATCTAATTAAGGTAGTGTTACGAGCCAGACCTTCACAACATTAATAACACACAACCTGTGAGGATGAAATAGGCAGTCGAAAGATTGGTGGTAAAACAATTGTACATGCATGCAATGGATAACAACGGATTATTACCGATTTGAAAGATTACCAGTAGTAAAACAATATAAATAGTATGTAGTAGAAATTAAAAGCATGTGTTGAAGGTAACAACGGAAGTTATTGGCAGACGGGTTGATTAACTTAGAAATGAATAGTTTGCTAAAATGCTCGGTTTGTAAACTGTATATTCCTCTAAGGAGAATTCCGAAATTAAAATGTTTTGTAGAATACAACGAGAACCGGAACGATGAGTTTACGATGAAATGGAAAAATTCAACAGAAACAATGATAACAGAAGATTGTATAGTACAGGGATGACAATCGTATTCAAAAAAAAATAGATGAACATGTTATTGCGCAAGGGAATTTGAAAAATGCCAATTATATAAATTGAAAAAACGTAATTCAAAGTCATCAGTTTCAGGTTCACGCAAACACTCTATGATCGAACAAATTCACCGCACAAGATAGCAGGTGAGTTATTGGATAACTTATAGAAGTTTAAATAAATCTATGCTACGATATTTGTAGCACAAACTTTCGATAAGGTTTAACACTATTTAAGGTCTGATATATAAACTAAACAAATTTTTACCGAGGCAATATGTGGAATTACAAACATCTTACTTTGAAAATATATTGTTTAGAATGAAGCAGAAGGATGAATTCTCATCAATGAATAAGTGGATTGTGTGTCAGAAGAAACTGTACTAAGTTTAGTGTTACATGTATATTGTATAAGAGTGACAAGTGGGAGTTTTAAGATGCGTTAATAAATACGTTTGATGAAGACACAGTTAACCTCCTAACCATAGAGCATAAAAAGCCACAGATCAAATTCAAATTCAACAAAATATACAACTTTGAACTGATTAACTAAAAAAAACACCTTCACCTCATCTGTTTTAAGTATTTTATGAGAAATATGTCCAATATGCATTTCTCTTCTAGAAGTTTGTTTATCAATTATTTCATGAAAAGTTATATGAGAATTGTATGTATCCCAATCACTTCTTTGAATTCTAAATTGATGATTGAGAGATATGTTGGGCAATTGCAAATTTAAATAAAATATCGAGTATATAATTCCAAACTTACCATGCTTTATCTGCTAAATCTTCAAAACTTTACTTAAATGAGAATAATTTTTGAAAATGTTTGTGAATATATACTTCTTTTTACATTCGCGATGTTTTTATATGTCAAATGGTAAATGTATCAAATGGTGTAGTGTCAATATATTTTTTAAATAAAAAAGTGCAAAATTGAGGTTATATTAACTTATGTCATATGTTTTTGTTTACGGTGACGGAATGTCGATTGTCGGTACGGGCGGTACGGGTATTTTAGAATTACATGTTTGTTTTTGGATAGATTGAATGGAAATTGTATTTAAAATAATTAAAAAATGTCATTTTTAATTAAATATATTAAATTAAATAGATTAAATTATGAATTTCGTCATTATTCTACAACAATAAATTCTAAAGTTCAACTGAAAGATATTAATTTTTATAAAGATTTACTTGGTAAGATAAATAAAAACAAACAAGATTTTTTATTGATAAGTTTTTGCTTCCAATTTCCTCATCTATAAATCCATAATATCTATAATTAATTATTAATTGTATAATATATATGTGTTTCAGAATTAAAATATGAATCAGCTAGATATTTTCTACGTGGAAATACACATTTATTAAATGCTGACAAAGACGAATTAATCAAATCAAAATATGTATTAAAATCATTTAAATTTACAATTGAAGATATTCGTAAATCATCAAAATTGTTATTAATGAATATAAGAGCACTACAAAATCGATATCGTATATTGTATGAATGTGGATTTGAAAATGTTACATCTGAAAATCTTAATGAATATTTAAGAATAATGAATAAACGTGTAGATATATTAAAATCTTATCATTATATACCAACGGAATTAGATACAATTACATTTTTACAAAATCAATTAATTGAATCATGTCCATTTGAAATTGATAGGACAAAAATCAATTTAAATTTATCACTTAAAGAAATCCGTGGTTTAATTTTATCATCATATTTTATGGAAAAATTTAATTTAACCAGTGATGAAGTTTCATCGTTCTTTAAAAGTTATTCACAAATACGCCATAAATCAATACAATCAATATTACACACAATTCATTTATTAGAAAATGATTTAAATTTTAACGATGATAAAATTAAACGTAACTTATATGTATTACATGCTGATCCACATAACATCGAAAATATGTTAAAATATGCAAATCCATTAGTAGGTTTGAATATAAAAGATATTGTAGCTGAACGTCCGAAAATTTTAACAGCAAATTATTTATCATTATTGGAAATACAACGTCACTTACATTCATTTAATATTCCAAATAATTCTATTTGGTGTTGTTTAGATATCTTTACATTAAGTCCAGACACAGTTTTAAGTCGACTACAAGATTTAAAAAATATTAAAGAATTTAATGTTTTAGTGCAACATCCACGTATTTTACGTTTAGTTTTATATCAAAATAAAGCTAAAATACGTTTAGAATATTTGAAACGATTAAAAATTAAATGTTTTACATTAAATTTATTATCATCTAATGAACAGCATTTTATTAAGTAAATATTTATTAAAAGTTATGCAAACAAAAAAATAAGAATGTGTCCCAGAAAATTATACGATATTTAGTTGGAAATATATATCCGAGTCATGCTGAATTTAATTTTATTTTGTTGCATAGTTATTACGGATATTAATACGTAATTTTTATATGTTTTAGTAATTGATTATTTGTTACTTTTAAAAATAATATAAAGTTTTATTTTATAGCCATTTTTAAAGCATATACTAAACACAATCCGACAATAACTATTACTTACACTAACTCATTTAATACCAAAGATCAACCCATTTTAACATTAATTATTTATAATAAAATTATTTTGTGTTCATATTAAGAGAGAACCATTTAATATATTTCAAATAATATTTAAAATTTCAAACATTTATATAAGATTTTCGACTGAGATTTGACGAATTCTGGGACACTTTATATCATAAACTATACAATATATAATTTAAAATCATTATAGATTTGCTCGTGAAGGTTCGGAAAAAACATATGGTCATGATGTTACAGCATATTTATCATTATATTTTAAAAAGGAAGAAATTGAAATACGTAAATATTTATTAAGACACCCGAATTGGTATTATGTGCCACTGTTATCAGTTAAACAAACATTGGATTATTTAAAAAGTGAAAAATTTACTATAAATGAAATCTATCAAAATATTTATATTTTATTGTATCCTGTGTAAGTGAAAATTAGTTTTGTTTCAAAAATTTTGCTGCTTAAAATCAATCGTTTTTTTTTTTTTTGTTCTATTTATAGGAGTCAAATTACTGCAACATTAAAATTAATTGACATAACATCATTTAAAGCAATGGATTCAACTATAAATGCAGAAACGATAACGAATAGTAAACGTTTAGCGATATGCTTATATTTTATGGAATCTGAATATCATTTTACGGGCGATGGAATTTGGATTGAAACAAATAGCAGTAGTCAAAATGAAATATTTTCAACATCAGCACTGGAATTACCAAAAACTGCATCAGAACATTTTAGATATGGAAGACAAAAGATTACAAATGTTACACAAGATGTTTAAATTGGAAATTTTTTTAGTTTTTAATAATGTCGCTTCGGTAACGTTTAGACTTGAAATTTTTGGTTGAATCCAATCATTCAATTGAATAAAAGAGTTGAAAATGTAAAATATATATTGAATTGCATGTATCTTTCGATTTTTCTTTCAACCAAATGTTAAAATTCAATTAATTTTTTTTCTATATAATTGTAATTATAATACTATAAATTTGAATTAAGAATTTATTTAATTAATATGTGGAGATAACATAAATTTAATATGTGTTAAATAATAAATTATTACACCCAAAGTACAAATTGAGAACGTTTATCAAATTAATTGCAAGTCTCAACAGCTTTTGCATTCTCAATTTACCTGCAAACAAATATTGAAAATGTAATCAATAGTTAAATAGTAAAAATTTTAATAATTAATAGAATTATCTTTTAATAATTGTCTAATGCAGTGTTTAATCACCTTCATTATTATAAAATCAATAGGTTCGAAGGTATTGCGCAGTTTGTCAATTCTTTAGCGAATTAATTCAACAATTTTTATTTTTGCTATTGAAGACTCATGACGACCAGACAGCAAAACAATTCGAAGATGCAGAAATACAACAATTACTGCACGAAAAATAATTGTCAAACAATCACAATTATGGCAACTGCGTTAAATGTCACTCAAAAATGTGTTTTGAACCGTTTAATTAAGCTGGGCTGGGAGTATTTCAAAAACTTGCCAAATATGTACCACATACATTGAAAGAAACACAGCAAGAATCGCTGCTCCAACAACAACAAAGGGTTTTCTGAAGTGTGACTGTAGGTGAAAAATGTATTAATCCTAAGCATTGGAAAAGCTTGGGTATGTCCTGTTGAACCTAGTCCATCATAGTCAAAGCGAAATATTCATGTTGATGAGAAGTTGTTGCTTAGAGAATCTAGAAAATCCACTTTTAAATATTTAGCATTGCCCAGCAGAGCTATTAAACATAAATACTGTGAACACATATACTGTATTACCTATATGCAATTCAAATTAATACTCATATTTAGCGATATATACCTTAGTCTTCTAAAAAAAAAGTTATTTATTCAACCCTCTCGCCTATATATAATTTATCCTGGATATACCATAAATAAAGATTCTTCACTTATTATTAAATGCAACAACTAACTCTTGTAACGACCCCTTTGTAACACTACCCATAAATATACTCAATATTGTATAACATATATGAATTTCCGTATCGTTTGCGAAATATATCAAATCACACACTACAGCAATAGAATATGATGATGCATATTCTGCCATCGATCTTGTTGGTTAGATAAATTAGTAAGGCTCCAATTGATCACTAGAGTTTATTTTCAATCCACAGTGTGTGAGTCAATAAGAAGAAGAATTGACACTGCTGAAAAGTTCGTAATCAAGTCTCTATATACAATGCAACCAAGAAGGACACCGTCGTCGTTAAAGAACAAGATTAGCAAAACATTTAATTTAGAAAAAGAAATTTATAATTTTATTTATTATCAATCTTAAAATTATATTGTTTGAATATACAAAATGTTGAAATTACAACAAATAGTTATAAGTAATATTTAAAAAATATATATTTAAAGTAATAATTATATGTAATGTAATGATAAAATTAATTCTTGTTAGATAACATTTTGCAATACACATGTCCGCCATTTTGTATTGAAATGAAATGGTAAACGATATTCGATATAAATGAATGATATGAATTACTAAAGTACAAAACACATTAATTTTTATAATATTTCAGTTTTTCAATTTTCATTTTGACAAAAAATTACTAATTAATGGTCAACGCGATATTATTTTGGAATAATTATAATAATAATAATAATAATAAGGCACAATTTAATTTTATTTATAATTTACAAAATAAAGATAATAAAATTATTATTGGCAAGAAGACTTTTACGATTTTGTTGTGTATGTGTTTTTTTTTTTTTTTTCTAGTTCAAAAACACAACATTAATAATTTCCATAATTCTATATAGAATCTATCTATTTTTACTCTCTATTATACACATAATTAATAATATTACACCTTTCGCTTAAATATCTAGGTATTTATTTTATTTTTTTGGTTTTTCTATTATTTATAAAATCTTATAAAATCGAAATAAATTACATCTTCAAAAATGTTGTTGTTTTCTATACAAAGTTATTTTAATTATTTTTTCGGCAACAACAACATTTTCTTTAACGCAAAAAAGGCGGTAATACATAATGTGAAATTCCATCTTCAGATTTAATTACTGTCATATTATCTGTATCATCTTGATGGCAACTGGTACCACCACCACCACCAGCACCTCCACCACCAATTGATAAATTAGATGAAAATTGTTGTTGTTGTTTCAATGTTTGATCTTCCATATGACATGTTGTATATTTGGGATCTTCCAGTGAACTTACGTTATGAATAAATTTTGGTTCATCAATATATTTCCCATTTGGTACACTGAAATGAAACGATAAATATAAAATAAAAAATTAAATATTAGAAATTTGAAATGTTATTTAAATAAATATAATATATATAAATTCAACATTTGTTATTTTTCAATTAAATATTTTAAAGATTTGAAAGGATTTAGGTATTCCTTGCGTCTTACTAACCCGGCTGATCGGACAGTAAAAATATGTACTATAGCACTATATGGAATGATTTTGTATAAAATATTTACCTGCCACTAATTTAATTAATAAATACTATAAAGTAATAGAAACTTATCAAACTACAACAAATAGTATAAATGCCTGTGTTTTTTTCGTCGTAGTGAACAACCTATTGGCTATCAGATCCTGTGAAATTACCTGATATGTTTTTGATTTTTTTTACTCCAAAGAGTATGACAAAAAATCATATATGGCTGTAAAATGGATAGATGATGTATCTTCGGATCACACCCCAGTAATTCTGATATTAAGTGAACAAGTATATAGTTAAAAATGATAACCTTCTAAACAAATTGGGAAATGTTTATGAGAAAAGCTATGTATCGCGCTATAAACCATCAACCATTAATTGAAAATGAGATTGAGCAACTGATAGCAAACTAACAACAAGTGACAGAAGAAAGAACACCAATATCTAATACTAATAAATATGGTAGAATTAACTATATCCTGGAGATGTTATAAAGATGATCTTGCCAAATAAGATATAGACTTGAAGAAAATGGCATCGCAATCAAGTTTACCGGATGATAAATGAATCAATCGCATCAACAATATATTGAGAAATCGTGTATTAATGAAATCAAAAATGAATTAATAAGCACATTTCTTTAAAAATTGTACACATAATAAAAGCACAAATTATATTCCTTATGGAGTGAGTAAGCAGACAAGAGATTAAATGGAACAAAAACCTGATTTTTTTGTAAATCATCTTGAAGAAGTATTCAACATACTTGCAACAAACTTTTATAAAAGGAATATAATTTCGATGTTTGATATATGTCAATAGCTATATAATGTGATTGAAGCAAGTTGGGTCAACATAAATGCTACCAGAATTAATCACGCTTGTAAATATCTAATGTTCTGAAACATTGAAAGTAATGAGTACAAAACCCCAGTATTTTATTCATCGCAAGTTAATGTTGAACTTATATTTTAGACATTTATAGATGTAACCTTTTTTTGTAACATTTCGTTTGATTATTGTGTCATTTTATCATTTTTTAAAATATATTACGACTTTACGCATCCATTTATAACTATTTAATTATCTTTTCATATACTTCGTTCAATTAATTATATTTAGTATACGACTATTTTCAATAATAATAATATATGGTATGTTTAAAAATATATATAACTTACTTGTCTGCACAATGATTGTCATATTTATCATCAATAGGCGGATGATAGTGTTCAACTTTATCATCAATTTCATTAGCACTGCGCGAAGGACTACCATAATCAAAGTGTTGCCGTACCGGAAATAATTGTGTATCATGAATATATGAACCACATTGACCAGAAAATGTACCATATGTACTACTTGTGGCCGGTGAAAATATATTAAAATGTGATCCAATATCATATGATGGTTGATAGGTTTGCCAACTATCACCAACAACATTCGGTGGATTAACTGGTGGTGCTTGTGAAAATGCAAACGATTGTCCTAATGGTGCGCCAAATGTTGCCGAACTATTTGTACTAATATATCCAGTTTTACGTGGTGGTTCCTTTTTACGCCATTTTGCACGTCGATTCTAAACAATAACTATTATCATTAAAAAAAATAATAAATATTGGGGATAAAACGAACGAGTGGCAAAAAGAAAAACAAAAAATTGAACAATTGTCCAAGTTTATAGTTCTGTAGACTTTTAGTTTTAGAGATTTTGTTTTTTGTAATGCGCTTACCTGAAACCATACTTGAACACGTGATTCTACAAGATTAAGTTTACCGGCAAGTTCTTCGCGTGCAAATACATCAGGATATGGTGCTCTTTCAAATGCACGCTCTAATTCTTCTAGTTGGTAGGCAGTGAATGTTGTTCTGTAAATATAAATATGTTGAAGATTAATTAATTGCTTTTAGAAATTATTTAATGTCGGTTAGATTTTATGGCTATTATATAATTTAATTTATATGGAGGACATCACAAGTCCTTTTCGTCTATGTAGGATATGCTTTTTTTTTACTTATTATAATTATATCCTCTTTTCAGTTATACAAGTTTCTTACCAATTTGAAATTCACCTTAACGGTAATGATTATATAATACGTGTCATACAAAGTATGTTGTTAGACTGATGAAAAATAGATGGTTCTCATCGGGCACCCAATAATTAATTATTTAAATGAAAAATGTACAATTGAGACAAACACTTATTGACAAATTATGTATTCATGCATTATTTGTTATTTTGCGATATGATAAATACAGAATGGAATAGAAAAAATGAAGAATAGGATGTAGTCGTAAAATATAATATAAGAAATTTAAAATAAACACAGCCCACTATAAATATTAGTCGCTAATCTAGCAGCTAATGGCAACGCGTGCTACAAATGAACACCATAAGCACGAAAAAGGAAATTCTGTATAATAAGTGTGACTAAAAATTATTAATTTTCCAGTTCTATACTATAGAGGTACTAAACCGAATTAAGTTAAACAAATAAGGTGTCGCCTGCTAGGTTAAACTTTTATTAAATATAATTTCAAGATTTTTTACCGTGGCAGAGTAGATATGGAATACTTCTATAGATAACAATTGCCTGGTTTTTTGATACATTAAGTGTTAATTGAGACAAGCAGGTAAACATAGATCATTAATGTATAACAAAACAATATAGAGAACAAACAATTGAACAAATGAGGTATACCAAATAATACAGGAACAGGACCTGATAAATTTTCCAACGAACGACCAGTAATCGAAGATAAAATATTCAGAAAGTTTACTGCATATAATGTGTCGAATACCCTTGTAAAATCCAAGATAACTTTAACCGTACTCAGATTTTAAGCCATTCAAAACCGCGTATATGATTAGTACTATTTGGAAGCACAGTATAGATGTGCTATGTTTACGATGAAATCCAGATTGAACAGATGATAGTAAACGCTCATGATGTAAGTATATGGACAAATTTAAATCTTCATTATATACAATATTTCATTGCCTTAGAACAAGTTTGTGAAATCTTGATTGGGCAAATGGCAGTTTTAGATGCCCTCTTGGGAATTGGAATAATGTTGGATCATTTCGATGGAAATACCGAGCACGCCGAAACAGAGTTGATATAAGTAATCGTGTATGTGTGTATTTGACAAATATTTTAAATGAAAATCTTTTTCATTCAGACAGAATGTTTCAAGAGCTGAAAATTAGAAAAAAATGGTTTTTTCGTCTGCTGAAAATGTCGAGTTTAAAACCGAAGAAGATGAATTTGCTACAATCATTACTATTTTAGGGAAACTGATACAGGGATAGTCATCGAATGATTGTGGCAGCTTATGTTGAACTTGTTCTATATAAAAAAAACTTGTTAATAATTGTTTCAGGTGGAATCAGGTAAATGGGTGGTGTAGTATAAGTCTGTTGAAATCAAACCGAATTGTTAATATATTGAACCGTATACTATGTCAACGGAAATAAGCAATTTGCAGCGATATCATTGCATAAAATCCGGCCAGAATATGCCAAAAGTACGATAACTACAATCAAATACGATTTGACATTAAACAATTATTGAATTTCTTACCATTCAAGAAATTTTACAACGAACGAAATAAATGGTAATCTGATGGTGAAAGGGTTAGTACAACGACTTTATGATGAATTACGTTGAATGGTAATTACTGGTAGACTGCGTTGTGACGATCAGGATACTGCAAGTATCTGACTGACTGGCTGAAATTAATCATATATAAATGCCACACATATACATAAAGTACATAAACGTGCCACAATTCAATTTGATTGAAGAATTTTGGTACAGGATGTAGTGAAAAGAATGCTTATAGAACCTAAAGAAATTCAAAATATACAATAGTTAAAAGATACGAGATGAATTATAAATAATATACGTGTTGCCAACAGCGGACGAATTTTGAGAGGTAAACTCGCACAGTGACTGATATTGGTGAGTGCAACATTTCCATTTACAATCAAAATAAAAAATCTCACAAATTTGTAAATTTATTAGTTGAAATTCGCGCAATAGTAGCTAGAAAGTGTATTAGTATTTCGTAGTAGAGTAAATTGTATCTAACATGGTGTGCCAGTTTATTTATAAAGTATGCCAATGTTTTATGGCGTGCGAGAAACCTAGTATATATCGTTTAGTAAAAGATTTCGAAAAAAGAGGGTCTATAGCATATATGATAAGCTGCCGTGCTAAAAATTGTTCAAAACAATTTAACGAATTAAATAATGAATGAATGAAAATTGTTATTAAATGCGAAAAAGATATATCTATCAAATTTTATGAAATATCGGAATTCGGAGTTTACGGGTTCAATTCCGGTAGTGAGATGAGAAAAACCTTACATTACACCATAAATTAGTCCATTGAATTACATTTTGTCCGTTTGTAAAATAAAAAAACCCGTATATCTTGGAATTGAATGAATTACGGTGTTGGACGCTATCCCAGAGATTCACAATGTAACGTTTGATATTATATTGCGGCAGGATGGTTTGGTATATCCGACTAAACAAAGACAAAAATAATTTCCCATGAGCTCTTATTCTCGCATTACATTTTATTCTTAAACCTTAGAACACAAATATGTTGCGTTGATGTTGATTAATTGACATGTGCTCTGCATAATTTAGACGTTATTATTATTATTATTACTATATTAATGTTATTACTGTAAATTGAATAATAATGATGTGATGCAAACAAATTAAAACCTATCATTAATTTAAACAAGGACGAATTGAGCAATGAATATATAATAAACATATATAGCACATTAAAATATTCCAAATTGAAGGAAGTAACACGATATAAATTGTAGGATCGAAAAATTAATCATAGAATGAAAAATATGATAATGAACGCATATTATCTATTCTTCTTATTCTAAATTAGGAATTAGAATTTCTAATAGAAGTAAAATATAAAAGAAGTATTACATAGAATGTCGAGAAAAAAGTATGCATAATTTTAATTATTGAAATTATGATTTGAGAATTCAAAAATAATAATGTGTTTTAAATTTTTGATCAAATATTTATTGATTCAGTTTTTATGCTAATGACAAAATTATAACGATGCGAAAGAAAGAAATTTTTTAAGTGTTTAGAAAAAGTATAGTACAAATAAAGCAATTAACTTAAAAGGGCTTAACTTATTAATTATTTATGGTCTCCGGTTTCACCGTCATGTTGCTGGAAAAATAATTAATTTATACTTTAACTTATTCTGATGTAGATGTATCTAAAATGTCACAACATCATATTCCAAGTCCAAATATATTGAAATGCATTAGATGTGTGTAAAAGTCTCAGCGCATAGTGTATTTAACAAGAGTTTTTTAGAGCAAAATCTGGCAATTTTATTACAAAACTATCCAACAATAATTTAAAAATAGATAACGTAATGTAAGTGTAGTTAAAAAAAATGCTACATCACGAAATAAAGATTTTAGACAACTTGAATATATAACTGTAGAAAAGACTTAAAAGGGTAAAACTTTTTGAATCAGTAGTAATTAAATGTAATTAAATAAAACTAAAATGAATCGCTGGAGAAATTCTTTTGTATTATATTTTAAAGAAAACATGATAGAGTTTAAAGTGCCACGCTACTATATGAGGGCAACGAACGCGTTCCATAATCCCACGAAAAACTATATGTATAGAGTTGTTGTAATTATTAAATTAGTTAACACGAATTTATAGATGCATTTAGAATCAAATATTATTAGTTTTAGTATATTTTCTGAATAATACCGTAAATTATATTTGTTTTGAAATTAATTTACACTCGTTATTTTATTTTATGTATTGGAAGATCACATATGATCACGTGATTACCAAAATGTATTTTCTTTTGTAATTATATAATAATATACCATCGACTAAATTTAACATATATGGAAATTGGAACACAATAACCGCATTTTGAGATCATCCACTGCGTCCTACACATCTCTGATAAAAATATACTAGAATGCAAACTAAAACTGCAATATAGTTGTCTTACCGTTATACATATACAGCACGTTCTCTTTCCGTATCCCATCGCAGATATTATGTACTAATAAGGAAAGATGTAGAAGGGACTGGGTATAACTAAATAATAACAAAATTTCCATTCCTATTAAGTTTATATACGAACGATCTTATTATATCAAATCATATATGCTCCACACTACTTATATACAAATGTATATATCAATTCATTACAAGAGTACTTAATGTAATCACCTGTTACAGCTGTTACAGACATGGGGTAATACAATACATAGACAATAAGAATTATTTATTAACATGCATTTTACCGTAGGGCTATGATGGGTACTTCTGGTAATACATAATACTATTCACCAGTTCAACTATTCGATAGTTATTTCTCGATTGATTTTATTGTGGATTTGGTTTTAATTACTTAATGGTAACTTTTTCAAATGTCATAATTATTTTACGATATATTAATTATTTGTTGTTTAATGATTTCTGTGGTAAATTATTCATTTTGTTTTAGACAACAGCGTTTAGACTTTAAATTATTGGTGAAAATTAAATTGAAAACACACACAATTGAATTGTTGTTAATACACTTTGAATCACGACTTTATTTCTCATCTGATTTCCATTCGAAATTGTTCAATTCAATTGAGAAAAATAATATTATTTTTTGGAATTTAATTAAAAAAAACTAGAAAAAATTCGATTTTTATTTACATTTTAAACTTTTGTTCAATTTTCGATTGAAATTTAACTAAAAATTCAAATGCAAAACGTTTTATCTTAATATTTAAAGTTATTCATAAATAAATTAATTTTGTATTCATTTTAGATCACATATATAATTAATACAAATAAAAATTCAACGTTGCAATTATTTACGTTAATTTATTGTATCTTTCACGTGCACATAGTCACGCAGGCAAATGTATCATGGGAAAATCTATTAAAAAAACGTGTCTACCTCAAGACAGAGTCAAGGGTAAAGTGGAAATGAATGAGGGACACCGAATTGAGACGGTAAGTTTATTATTATTAATTTAAACTTACCTAGTTTTCTTCTTTTTAACACCATTTGGATCACCTTTTTTATTATTTTTCTTTGGTGTTGGTGTACTTGTTGATATTGGTGTTGTTGTTGTTGCTGATGCTGTCGATGTTGCTGTTCCCGAGGATTGCATTGATGGTGAAATCGATGAACAACTATCATCTAATTTTTTTTTACCACCATTATTATTTATGTTACTATTATTAGTATTAGTATTACTGTTATTAATATTACTATTACTGTGATTATTATGAATATTATTATTTCCATTATTATTATTAATCATTGCATCGGTTGATTGTGATGGTTGTTGTTGATGTTGTTGCTGATGATGTTGTTGTTGTTGTTGTTGTTGTTGTTGCTGCTGATACATTTGCATATGATGATGATCCTGATAATCTAATTTATTTAAATGTGTTGTTGTCGTTGTTGTTGTATTTGTTATATATTCTGACTTTATAATTGGTGAATATTCTAATGGTTTAATATATGCAATTTTTGAATCTGGTGAATATTGTCCAATTTTTCCATTATTATTATTATTATTATTATTATTATTATTTGTGGTGTAATCGTATTTATTATTTGTTGTTGGTGATGAACCAATTTTACCATTTGTTGTATAATCTAATTTATAATAGTCTAATTTTGTTAATGCACCACCACCACCACCACCAACAACGCCACTACCTGATCCACTACCACTATTACCTGTCAATAAACTATGTACTTCTGGTAATTGTTGTGTACATAAGGACATATCATTTGAATTATTTTGTGATGGCATATCTAACATAACTTGTATACTATGATGACCGCCACTGTGTGATGGTAAATTTTTTGCATCCGATGTATTTATTGGAAAATCGCGAAATATTTGATCGTCAAATGTTGACAATTCCATAATTTCATAAAACAAAAAAAAAAAAAAAAAATAATAAAAATAAACCGTAAAAAAAAATCACCCACTAAAAAATACTAAATTATATAATTTATTAAATAATGATAATAATAATAATAAACAAATAATAATAATTTAGCATTTGGATATTGTCAACACAACATATTTATTTGTTTATTTATTTTTTAATTTTCAAATCAATTGAACTTAATAATTAATTAATTAATGTAACACTATATCGCGGCTGTGTATGTACTATTTAATATATATTTATAATAATTATATATAATTATATATTAAATCATTTTTATATAAATTCGAACAAAATCGCGTTTAATTTCTATTAATAAATCAAAAGTATCACCAAATCACAAAAACTAACTAAATAACTAGAATATTTTTTCATATTTAAATAAAAACGCAAAACGCACACAATCGCTATGTACCGTTATACATTTTTCTAACTCGAAAATTTTCATTAAAATGGCTCCCCATTTTTAAAATCTATTCAATTTATACTCAATTAAGGCTTTAGATTATAACTCCGCCTTAGCAACCAATGGCAAAATAATAATATTCGATATATATATCGCAATATATATGGTTTAGTTAAAGCCATATACAAAAACATATATTATAATTTTGTGTTTGTTTTGTTACTTTTAGCTCTCATATACTATCTACTAACTACTAACTCTACTCGTGTTAATACATACCGTCTCGTATAGTCGTATGTGTCGTGTACAAGAACAAAAATTAAATTTATCCAGGAATTCGCTATATATAAACATAAAAAAGTATATAAGAGCGATCGATCGATCATAAAGTACAAAATAATATATATATAACGATCTCTGTTGGAATAATATATAGGCGGGTATGTTTGTTTTTATATAAATTTATAAAAGCGAGCTGTTATATATAAAATATAGTTATATCATCATAATATAATAATAATAATATATACTCTGTTACTGTTAAATTTACAGTTCTATATAAATGCAGACTGCCAGCAAGAGAAAGAACGGTTATAAGTTATAATAAGTACATTGCGCAAACAATTTTAAGTTATAACAATACATTAAAATGGTTATAATATTTTGTCTATATATATATATATTTAAAATATTTTTAAAGGAACAAAAATATAAAATAAATGGAAAATAACAGCACGCATTTATTTCACATAAGTTCATATAGGGGTCACGTGTATGATTTACTTAAAAATTCATATCATTTTTAGTTTTACTATATAATACATTTATATTTTTACATTTACATAAATGATAGTAATACGCAGTATATATCAAATAATACTAGTTATTTTTCCATATAATAATACATATATTTTTATGTGTGGGATGAAAAATTATTAAATTTGGCAAAATAAGGGTAAAACGACTAGCATATGTCAACACATATTAATAAAAAAAAGTAAAATATAATAATAATATAACTATAAATAAAATTATTATTTCATCTTAAGTTAAGTTAGACAGTTTAATATTATTATTATTATTTTTATTAAAAATCCGTTGTAATAATTGTTTCTGGTTCTGTGTGTAGTAGCATCTGTTTCCAATTGCTATCCTACGACCCAAACTTCCTCTTCATCATTCTTTTCCCACATCTACCAAAGTATACGCGAAACTATTGCGAATTTACAAAAATTACATACTCCAATATTAACTGACTTCGAATACCTGATACATTCGTTGACACCATATACATTTTTTTTTGTCTGTATTCACTTAGAAACAAATGGAATAGATGCCTCCTTATTGTTTAACGATTATCTTTGACATCCTTGAATAGTTGATCAGACTTTATAAAAATCGTTCCATGTTTATCAATATTTATGATCCCTTCTTATACTACTGTCTTCTCCAGCGCATACAGTAATGTTGAAGACAGTAGTGTTTATTATTGTCTCAAAACTATCGTATAATTTATACTTGATTCTCACACAAGCGTGATATAATATATTATCCAACGTCATAGCAAATCTTAACATTGAACTACCTACGATTTTTTTTGCCGTATACTAAATATTTCATAATCAGATGTACAATACATCGATTTGTGTAATAATTCTCCACATATATTGGTATTCATTCTGGCACCTTCTTATCTTAACAATTAACTCGTACAAAATTGATACCATAATGCAATTCCACAATGTTTAAAGACTTCACCTATATGGTAAGTTATTATTAATCCAGATGATTTATATTATTATTGAGCTTTTATGGCATAACATACTTTACTTTGTGTATTTTTTGTAAGCTAAAAATATGAAATGAGCAGTTTGAAATTGCATATCTTACACAGTTTATATTTTATATAGATTTTTAAAGTACAAGACACTATTCCTCTTTGCGTCATAACCTATGTATATCTAAGTATTTTGACACAAAAACGGTTTTTGATTATATCCATTGCGAATATATGATTGACTCCCCATTTTTACAATCTTCTGCTGTTACTGTTTCTATTTAATTACGCAATTTCGTTGCAGTACTCGTTTTTTTTCTACTCTATTCAATTTAAACAACAATAAAGGAAACGTGTGGTTATATGCGCGTACTTGGAAGCATTTTGTTTGGGAACTATTTAATATAAGGCCAGCTATAGATTGTATATAATGTATACATCAAACATTGTTGCTTATCATCAGCTTCATAAATTGTTTGATGACTGTGGATCGCTTAACAAAAACCAAATGTTTTCTTTCAAAGAATGCGTTTATTGTTGCTTTGATTGTATAACAGACTACAAAAATGTGAATTGAGTCAGACGAATGTTATATAAACAACGATGAATTTATTAATTAATTCTCATGATCAGTACCAAAATATTATAATATTCAAAGGATTCATGTAATGAATATAATACTGTATTCTTTGAATTTTTATATATATAGTCACATTTATATACAATATATTAATATATAATTAACATTGTCTACTAATAAACGCTATACATGGTCCGTTATTTTTATATATAAAAGAATGGTAGTGTACATTTTCGGTGACGCAGATTTCAACTTTATGATATTATACGTTTTCTAGGAAATTTACAAATACTTTTAAGAAAATATTAACTAATAATATAACACAATAATTAAAATGTTAATATTTTATTAGAAATCAGAGAGTAACAAAATTGATTGATATATCCATTTAATTTTATAATTGTTGTATTTGCCGGTTCTGTTATATATATAATTTGAAATAATTAATATTGTTATTGTATTGGATTGTTACAGAACCAAGGCGATAGTATATAATTAAGTAAATAAACAGTAAATGCATTCTTTTATTGTTATATGATTATATTTTTATTATTATTTTATAGTTTTGTGAGTGCGCGTTATTACCTATATTTTCAAAGAATAACCAATAATTTTATTATTTATTAAATCATACCAAAAATTATAATATAAATTACGAAAAAAAAGTGAATAGAACATTTTAGTTAAATTTTAATACTATTAAAATAATTATAAGTAAATAGTAAAATAATAAATTATATATAGTTACAATAATATATAAGTTCCTATTAATTAGGTGTTCTGAAATTTATAACATTAATCACGTATATATATAGAATTCAGGATCGGAGAATAAGTGAATGAAGATGAAGTGACTTTAGTTGTTTCGATTTGTTTCGATGAGTTGGATACATCGAATTGTTGAAATTATTATGTGAGTATTCTTATAATATTATCTATAATCAAGTTATAATAAAAGATGCGGTATATTATCAGTATCTATTTTATAATTGTAAACTATATTTTAATTTTTAACATGAAACGTACCCCGCATGAACCATTTAATATAAAAAAGAAAATTTCAAAGACAATAATAAAACTCGATTTTAATATTACACGATATTTTTTTACAAATTATTTGGTCTTCGATGGTACACACACACACACACTTGTTGATGGAAATCTTCGGCTATAGTTCTTCTGCTAATTTTAGTAAAAATTATCATCTATCGTTTGTTTGGTAAATTTTAGCTATTCTTTTTTATTAGACATGCGATGTGTAAAGAAATTATAAGTTATAGTAAAGATTCTTCCGCACACCGTATGAACGGTTGCAATAGTTGTAGAACGACGAATATTCTCCAAACAAACTGAAGAATCTCTTTGATATCATCCTCCGTATATCCATTTATAATTTATTTGATTTTGACGTCAGATGCTAGCCAAAAATTAATTCCAAATTTATCAGGTTTGTTTATGGCATTTATATATATTGTGTACAACTTACTCACTGCTTTCAATGCAAATTTATCAGTTTGTAAACATTGGTCATCGTTATATATTTTTCATTAAATCTGATAAAATATATAATTTCACAAACAACAATCAAAAAGAAAATATTTATAATTATCCGACACAGATATAATAATCTTCATGATTTCAGAGACATTCTCACAGCGGAAAAATGACCTCTCCTTGTAGTGGTATTTTATCCAAATTTCAGTTTTTCCTCCATAAAACACTGGTCAGAAAAATTAATTATTTAATTATTTATTTAATTATTTATTATTCATTTATTCGCGTAAACAATCTTCTCTCTGCAGTTTGCAAA
Organism: Bibio marci; assembly: GCA_910594885.2. Taxonomy (NCBI): domain Eukaryota; kingdom Metazoa; phylum Arthropoda; class Insecta; order Diptera; family Bibionidae; genus Bibio; species Bibio marci. Next base: position 12,751,905 of record OU343116.1, on the reverse strand, counting down.
TCTTCTGCACCAAACAAGAAATTCGCTTTCGAGAGTAAATCTGATGAAGATTGCTTAACAACTATTTCATATATCCACTCTTACTAAATCCAAGTATTTTCAAACAGTTTATTAATATTGAAACTGTTGCATTCGTCCATACTTCTGACAACCATATAACAACAAGCATCTAAAAATACATTAAATACACACTTGTAATTTGTTCGACTAAATTCGCTACACTTCGACAGTGGTTAAATGTTGCATTAATAATTTTCTATTTAGTGGGACGTCATGTTTCTATTTAAGAAGCCTTGGTTCGAGGTCTGTAATACAGACTTGGAAGGAAAAATATTCCAGTTTAACAAGATGACAAGTGAACAAAGCCAAGAGTAAAATTATACTTTTCTATTTTCATTTACCATTTTTTTTATTAAAATATTGATCTCATTCTTGACAAGTGAACAAAGCCAAGAGTAAAATTATACTTTTCTATTTTCATTTACCATTTTCTTTATTAAAATTTTGATCTCATTCTTCTTTATTTGGTCCAATTTAGAGGTGCGAAAAATCAAAATTAGTAGTATTGTGTGGTCATTTTTTTTCGATTTGGACGTGGGTCAATTACATATGTAAGTTTATATGAAAAACGTTTTTTACAACATCAAGTATGTGCTCAGATTTGGAATTGGTCTTATTACAAATTGGTTCAATTAGAAGGTTTTACTGTATATACGCTTATGCAACCATTTTGTTGTCGATTTTACCATTCTTTTCACGAATTACAAATAATTATAATGTTTACATTTTTCTCAATCTAAACTGAAAATTGAACTTTAAAATCTATTGAATTTATTAGAATTTAGTCTTGCAACAATATTATGCACGCTGTGGTCTATGTTGAAGCAAAACAACCATAATTTCTGCACATAAATATGTGGATGCAATATATAATAATAACATCAATAAACAAAGATGAGTTTCTGGCTAATTTGTTTGTAAATACTAAATACCAGGAAATACATGGAAAAAGCAAATATACATTAAATTTAAAAAGAAAATTTATTTAAAACAGAACATCAAGTGATAACACCGCACGTTAGTTTTCTTTTTTCTGGTTAAATTATATTAAATATATACTAAAATAAAAAAAGGAGCAATCATAATTTAAATATTCCATTTCAAATTGTGTATATAGTCTTCATTTTCAATATACAAACAACTAACTGGACCCAATACAAACACGCACGCCATATTTAAATAAAGAAAACAAAATATTATAATGTGAACATTGGACAAAAATCTACAAAAAGCGTGTGATACACTATGAAATATAGAGGCACTCACTCGCGCGTATGCTTATAATAATACATATATTAATATTTATATTTGAATGGTAAAAAAATAAGCTATTTTTTTATATTTACGAAAAAAAAAATAGGTGGATGCAGATTTTTTTTCTGTGTTTTACAGGGTGTCTTTACAATTGTAATCCAAAATTTTCTTTATTCGATAATTTCATCTAAATAATTTTTTTTTGGATATTATCCTTCTACCCAATATGATTATATATTGCATAATATAAAATATTTTTTAATAAACAACCTGTAAATAAATTAAACAAAAAAAAAACAAAAGACTCAAATATAATAAATAACATAAATAAAATATATACTAACATTTATAAGTTGTTAAGTGTATATACAGACAAACCAACACAATAACAATCAATTAAAGCTTATTAAGATCAATTTAATTCCCGCATAATTTCATATATGCATATATATAACACTTTTTGGCTTTGAGAAGAAAAAATGGTATGTTGTGTAATGTAAATATATAAAATATATAACTATAAAAACACATATAATATATTCTCCTGCATATTCCCACATTTTCTATAGATATGTGTACCTCTAAAAAAATTCTGTAGGGTATGTGTGTCAGTCTGTTCGTTCATTTATCTTTGAATACACTGCGTACTAAATATTTATATTGATTGTCCGATTTGGCGACTAAAATCAATAGGTTATATGTTTTTGGAAAAAAATCAATTGTATAAGCATTATCCTTCGCTATTTTACATATATTCCAAACGTTCTACTTCTATAATACTATATCTTTTTAATTCCATATAGATTGATAGAACATGACAACGGTTTTTTGTTCATAGAAGTTGATGAGGTGATTTTCTAATCGTATGTTGTTGCCCATTTAAAGTTTTCTGCCGAGATCGTATATAGTATAGATGATAGTCTAAAGGAGTAATATCTATCATGTATCATCGAAAGAGTAAGATGGATACTATACAAGATTCCTCATTTCAGTTCATTTAGTGTTTGTATAGCGTCATTTATATCAAGTGTAGTCTAGCATTACACAGGTTGAATTCACCCGTATTGCTTGTGTCGATGGCTTGAAAATGAATCCAAACATCCCATCTTTAAATGCACTGAAGTACTGCTGAATTATCAATGTTGCTTAGATTCATTTCCATCCAGAACACACACTCACAATATCCTAAATAAATTACCTAATATCGTAATCTATTAAACCGCATTTTTTTTGTTTTGTATTTTGCTGAGCAGCACAATGCAAATAAATAGCCTGAATGTAAGCCAAAACTTACTCCTTTGCGAATCTATATAAAGTACACGCTTCTGTTCCATCATAAACCAGAACGGCTTCAAATGCTTAAAATCGCTTATGGTGCGATAATTGCAAGTTCAAAACACAAGTTTTTGAGTCGTTTCGAATATTCAAAGATGGTCTGGAGAAAATGTTAATAATGATGAACTGATCCATGTGCGAAGTGATTACACAAAAAACATTGAAAAACTACGTGATTTATTTAAAAGTTTGCAAGAAATCTACAGCGAGATGGAAATGTATATTTAAAAAAACAATTCATCGCATTTTAACAGAAAAAAATTGTATAAGGAAATTGATTATTAGAAGTTTGTTCTACATCGATTAACAGATGATCAATAATTGTATCGAATTGAGCATTGCAAAGACATCATTGAACTCGGTCGCTGTGATAAAAATTTCTTAAAAATCGATTGTTACTGGCGGTTATGAGACATGGTACTTTCAATGTGAACCAGAAACCAAACGTCAAAGTGCTGAATGGTTTGCGGTCACCAGGAAAAAGATCCAATAAAATCTCGTTTAATGCTGTCAAAAATCAAAACAATGCTTCAATTTCTTTTTATGATTCCAAAGGAATTATTCATAATGCGAGTTTTTTCCATGTAGTTCAACAAGTATTACCTTGGTGTATTGAAACCTTTACTAAATTGTATTCATCGTATTCATCGTCAATATCGAGAACTAATACAGTTCGAGGTTATACTGCATGATAATGCACCATCACATCGTTCGACAATAATCACTTATTTTTCAACTAAAAATCAAATTATTTTATTTTTTATTATTTTGTTTCAACAACCGTATTCGCCAGATTTAGCTCCTTGTGATTATTTTCTATTCCCAAAACTTCATTTGGCTATGAAAAGAAGTGGCCATGCAGCAGTTGAAGACATTCAAAAGGCGACGACCAACGCTGTTCTCAACATCATTCCAATAACAGACATAAAAAACGAATTTGATTCACTTGTTGTACGTGCAAACCGCCGAAGCACAATTTAGAATCAGATGGAGTATATTGATTGATGTTCTATGCTTCCGTATTAATAAGTGTCCGAAGTCTGTTACACATACCCTTTGTACATATAATTATGAATATATAATAACAAAGAAGAAAATATATAATAAATACATTTTTATTACATTCGATACGCACGCTGTGTGTACATACATTTTTTGAACATGTTTCGTATTTGTCTGTGTGCGTATTAACAATAGAAATACAATATATAAATGGTAAATATATACAATGTATATAAGTTTTATGTGAGTATATAATGTACATATTTTATAAATAAATAGTATTATATACATTTGACTGTTGACTATATTATAACAAAACATATAAATATAAAATACAAGTAAATACTGTGCTTTAGTTAGGGTCAAGTGAGCAATTATTGAAAGTCCCTGATTTTCAAATATTCTATTAATTTTTCACAGAAATAATAAATATTCATTTTTATATTTTATTTATTCATAAGATTTTATAATTTTGCATAATATTTTATACTTTCAAAATCTAACAAATTTTATTCGCATAAAATTACCATGACTCTAATCACTAATATGTGTTTTATGACATTGTTTTTGGGTATTTTCACAAGAAATATTGAAAAATTTAAACATTGTGACAAAGGATGCATTCATCCATCGATCTATATACGATCTATAGTCAATAAATGGTAATCAGACTGCGGTATAGTATATTTCAGATACTTCTAACTATATCTTAAAAAGACTTCTTGGTAAAATATCTTATTGGTGTAATTGCATTTTTTTTCAGTACTTTAGATATTTTAATAGATATATTGGTATCAGATACTCTGTATTTAAATACTTTAGTTTGTGGTGAAATTGTAAATTCTTCTACCATTACTTTTATCAGTTTTATATATTTAGAGTAGGTGTCTGATGTTTGTTGTGTGATCGATTCCCTCTATAACCTCTACCCAATTGTCATTAAATTTAAATTTAATAACAATTATTGAATTCCATAGGATCATCATCATCATCATGTCGTGTTATATGGCTCCAAGTGGAGCTATCTATAAAACAATCATTGCTGTCAAATTGGTAAAGTACTCTAAATGGGAGTAAACACTATAACAATGAATGGAAATTAATAGGATAGGGAAACATTTCCATTGATGTGTGTACGAGATATGTTTACCTTCTCATATCCATTTGAATTGACTATCTTCCTTTCAAATATTTCTAAAAATTGAAGATTAAAATGTATATACATTGGCATATTGTCACGAAAAGAAATATTCTCACAGAACAAAATGGCCAATAGTGAACACATTATCACACATAAGACGACTTGACAATCTAATATCATATAAAGATTTCTTTATAATTTTCAACGTATCTTCAAAATTTATATTAAAATATATACTCCAGCCGGTATCAATCCTTTAAAATTAAAATAGTATCTGCTCAGATAAATTATCCCGGATTCGTAAACGCGTGACTTATCTTTATTGAATGTCATACCACCATCAAATCTATTAATACCGAATTCTTGTATAATTTTTCATAACTTTTTGTCGCTATAATATTTATACATCTTAAAATCAACAAAACTAATGGTATGTATCAACATTTAATTCGCCCTACACTTTCCTAAAATCTACCGTATATACCAAATATTTGACCAGATGTATCGCAACGATCTACATAGAATCCACACTATAGTATTCACTGAAAATTTCATTGTCATATCCAGAATAAATCTATGGTTTTGTAAATTTACAATGCATTAGGAAATTTTTAATAAAGTTATTTCACTAAAGTTATTAAAATCCATGTTATATCACCATTTTTGTACATCGGACAGATTACCTATTCATTATTCCAAATCTTAACAATAAACTCGTGCATAGTTGATACAATTATGCATTTAAAAAGTTCAGCTGCGGTATGATTGTTTTATCCAGTATATTATTATTATTATTATTCACTTTGTGTTGGTTCAACTATAAATGGCTGAGACGTTTAAAATTATCCATCTTCCTTAGTATTTCCTACAATAGTTGATACAAAAAATTCTATATATGATGCAAAAATATTTGATAGAGAAACCCTTTTTAATAGTAATGACAATGCGGCATTCTTTCTCGTTCATTTAATTCTACACGTTTTATCAGTTAATTGATATTATTATCGTTTCCATAAATGAATTATGTACATAATAATATCTATAGTAAGTAAAATATAAATATACAAAAATCAGTTATAATTTCATTTAATCAACAACAAGTTCATTTAATTTTATTTTCGGTGGCGCTATATTACTATATTAAATACACATTGAAATAATAATAATAATAATAATAATAATAATAATTATAAACGAGTATAATAATCAAATCTCATACTTTATTAGTGATAATTTTGTTTAACTTCATAAGATTGTTACTCAATTTATATTAACTATTATACTAATTGACAACCCCAAGCTTTTTAATCGACTATATCTATATTTTATTGTTGTATCGTAATTTTTGTTTATAGTTCGAGTGGGAGAGAGAAAATATAAGAAATTAAACTAACTAACTAAATTTATCAATAATAATATTATATATTATAACTAATACTAATATAACGCGATCATCAATACCGCACCGTATATTAGAAATTATTTATTTATTTATTTATTTATTTATTTATTTATTATTTATTATTATTATTATTATTATTATTATTATTAAATTTGTACTAATTGAATGAAAGTTGAATTACATATATATTACAAAGTGATCAACATAGACATTATTGCGTTAATTGAAAAAGGACATTTCATTTTCAAAATGAGCATTGAACTGATTTAATTGTGATGTAATTGTTTGTGTACTAATATATTGCGTATATACCAGCACAAATAATTTAAAATAAAAATGAAATGCGTATTATGTGATTACCACCCGTTGTCATGCATGGGACACATATTATTTAGTGATACGATTTAATAAGTGTTGTTCTTAACCCAAATATGTTAATGGAAATAAAAACGAAAGGAGTAAATAGCCTAGGTTAATGAGAAACGAATGAACCATACATTGATAACTATTTATAGAGAGACTACCTGATAAAGCTATATATACATAGTTCCTCATGATGTGGTTCTAATAAGAAATCAAATGATGTTGTGAAAATGTAAAAGTCGTGACAATAATAGATGCGAACTCTGTATAATATACTGCCCTTCACCTTTAGATAATGTTCTGGATAACTATCTGCCAAATATTCAACAAAATTTTCTTTGTAGGTGTTCAAATTGAAAATACCCGATTTTATGCAAACTAGGTATTTTTATTCATTAACTATACCATATTAATAATGAAATCAAATGATGAGTTTTGAAAAATTAATTCGTTTGCACCCATTTTGCTGATCCTTTTTCCATTGATGCTTGCTTCCAACGCATTAGTTGTTGTCGGTAGACAATATAGTTTTAGAAGGTTTCAGCAATTCATAGTAGACAACACCCTTTTGATCTCACCAAATACATCAGAGCATGCAGTACCTAAGCTCTTTTACGCTTAGGATTTTCATAGTAAATTCATTTTTCGTCTCTAGATTTAATAACTTTCAGTAATATAGCTCCAGACAGCAAAAAAACAAGATCATTTGTAAAATTAAATGAACAAATAAAATAACAACGAATGATCAATTATGTTTCTATCATTTGACCGGCTACGGTACAGTTAGTATGTTAAATAAATTTTGTTTCTTATCTATTATTTTAAATTAACACTAAAAAAAATTGTCTATCAAATGAATAGTCATCAATCGGAGTAGCCACTTTTTCTAAAAATATTTTCTCAAAATAATTATATTTTCTTGTCAAACACTACTGGTGGTGTTATAATAATGACTATACGCGTACATATGCGTGTATAATTTACACAGCATATATTCAATATTTTATGTATTAATAATAATCCCGCACATAAAATTCAAATCAATTCAATAATATTTTACGTGTATATGAACGTGTGTCCCGTATCCAATATATGTATGCGTATGTAATTTTAACAGAGAGTACACGCAGTATCTAGCAGCAGCACACAATAATAATATATTTTGTATTTTTCCCATCGAACATTTCGAGGAAAGATCATCCTCGCAATTTTTGTAAGGATATCTTTAATTTATATCTGCTTGTAAGACATATTTTTAAACGATGCAAACTCTCGTTATACTTGCTGGAATGAAATCGCAGTGCAATACTAGAAAATTGAATTGTTACACTGCTATTTATTGCTTCTGGATGATAAGATGTCAATATAATAAATATTGATTAATTTTCTTCCATATACGAAAAAATAGTACTTATATGTAATTTTATTTTCGTCGTATCTTCGTCTGGAAGTTAAATTGATGTGATCAAGTTTACCATTTACTGTATATCATCCGCAAAACCTTCTTGTTTGCTGGGTACTTATGCGATATGTAAAGAAAAAACCTTGTTTATTAATTTATCGATATAAGAAGAGGTAAATATAAATGTGCATTATTAATTATGCAAATCTATGGGAAAAAAAATATCCGTAACAGTTTCAGGAGTAATTTTGATGTAATAAAATATATGTTTTTAAAAGTAAATTTAACGAGAGGAATTTTTATAAATTTACATCCATTACATGTTTTTTTTTGTAATTTAATTTAATATTATAAAAATAAACGGCAGATTCACAAAATAAAACAATATACAATAAAATCAAAACTAAAAATTATGTGGTTTTAAGAATACTCAGTGGGCATTAATAATTTTTCAAATCTATATTTCAAGGGATCCTGCTCAATTTGACTATATATATAGTGTAGCTCACAACGATGCTGCCCGAACGGAAAAGACAGAGTATTTGTGATACATAAAAATAGGACAATGCTACACAACAATATCATGCAGTCGATTTTCAACAATATCATCATCTGTTATCAATTACACCTTCATGAGTAATAAAGACATATTGTATTTTGCAATAAATTCACGTTACCATGTGTAAATTCAAAAAACAGTATTAAACGCAGTATCTCTAGATATCAGCTATCTTTCATTTTACTTGCAGTATTGTTGATATTGTAGATTAATGTAACCTTGAATTCACACATGGTATATTATTGACAATGTAGGCTATTGCAAGAAGCTAAATTTAATATTTAACATCCAGTATTGTTGATCTGTAGAATACTGCGGTTGAATGTACACAAATTATCATGGATACATCAAGATACTGCCTGATTCTACCTACTAATTTGACATGCAAATGCAGTGTTGGAGATTCTATATTTGATACTGTAGGATACTGTCTCTAATTTTACACATAAAGGATTAAAAAAATTTTAAATACAATAATAAAATAAATTTCAACTTTTAAAAATATAAAATACAAAAATTTAAATTCAATTTTCATTTTATAAAAAAATTTGTATCGATCGGTTGTGAATTCTTTATTTCTAGTTTTTGTTTTAAAATGGACAAACAACAAAGTCTAAAGCTAAGATATCCATCAAAATAACGTTATGTTATCAGCTTTGGTGATGGGATTATCAATTTTAAGCTTTTTCCAAGCAATCGAACGATCAATTTACATGCTACAACTAACAAGACTGAACAATGCAATTCAAGAAAACAAAAGGCTACTCGTCAAAAAGTGTTAGGGCATGGTTTAGGTTGTGCGATGTGTTTCCGATAATATCAAAATAGTCGTCCAAATTAAATGTAATCGTGATCTGTCAGTGACTTTTATTTATTTTTCTTTCTAATATTGATTATGAAAAATTTTAACGTAAATGATGAAAATAATGGAAAATAACAAATACAATTTACATCAGAAATAAAAAAAGAAGGAGTAAAGTACATGTTTTAATTATAACATTTTAAAATAAATAATATAAATCAGTTATTGTTAAAATAACTTTTCAATATAGAACACCAACTATAGTTTTTCGGATGGGTTGTTAATTTTAAGTACTCTCTATATTGTTGTATATAATTAAAAGAAGACGTTTTTGTAAAATGTATTTAAGTATAATTTTATCCTTTTAGTATTTTGATTTTAAAATTTGTGTTAACATTGTCATTTCTGCGCACAATTAAAACTTAAAATAACATAAATAAATTGTAATTTTTTCCAATTTTTTCCATGGTGTGCACCATCAAAATAATAATACTAAATACCAGCATGAGAACATTTGACTTTAAAAAATCTATATATTACAAATATTTATCTCTTCTCGCATTTTATAAAATGAAAGGTAATTATATTATTTCGGTAATGTTTATATATTTATAAATAAGGTTAAAGTCGTAAACAACCCTAACCCTATAAACTTATATTTCACAGTTTACTAGGTATACACATAACATATGATCTTTTGATCAATATATGGGGGAATATAATATATTTGTGTGCATAGACACCGACATAACGAAAGAATAATATCATCTGATTAACATTTTTTTTTAGTATATAAATACCACTATTTATTACGAATAAATACAAATATGTGTGTATTTATATAATAAATTATGTAGATGTGAATTTATAAATGCAATATTGCACAGTGCACATTTATATTATTATTTGTATATAAAATTATAATAAAATGCAATAATAATTATTAGAAAGAAATATAATATATTTTTTAAATACACATGTGGTTTTGGGTGCATAATATATATTATTCGATACTTTACAATGTGTAAGCATATTTATTGTTATGTAGGTACTTGATGTATAAATTGTAGAGTAATAATTTATTAAATAATATTAAACAGTATAATTTTTGCACAAAATTGTACGAGTATTTACATTAATCAGATATTATTAAATTCCTTTGAACTAATATAATTCATTAGTATTATTATTTAATGTTTAAAGTAGCTATATCGATTTTTATTCATATCATATTTTCGTTGGTTTTAAAAGTATACCCTCATTTATGGTTTTTATATAGTTTAGCATAGCTCGATATAAATCTCATTATAATAATATGAAAAATTACGCATTAAATATGAGTGCATATATTCTAAAAATTCCAGTACAATCAGAGGTCAATCAACAATAAGTCAATGTGACCTCTTACTATCATATAATTTGTATACATATAATATAGTGTCAGTTTTGTGCATTGTAGAGTAATCTAAAGCAAGAATCTGTAAATATGCAGCGATAAAGATATTGTGCAGAATACGAAAGGTAACTATAAATCAAAAGTTCAATATTGCATATTCTGCACCCGTATAAGAAAAGAGGACGACGGAGATCGTGCGGTCAATGGAAAATGAACAAAAATTTGAAGTATTCGTGCATCACCTGATTTCCATCAATATTCAGGTCAAATGATGAACACTACTCAGCAATGAATTGTTTTGAAGAAAAGGAAAATCGTGAAATAATAGAAATCTATCTAAGTATATTTAAAGTCGAAGAAATCCCCAGGGATTTATTTAACTGTTTGAAAGACCTCTACTAACAAGAATTAAGCCTATCCTGTATAGGAAGGAAAGTAATAGAAAAAACGTTTAGAAACCATAAATATCTCCTGTAATATTCCTGGACATGACTCAAACTATTTAACCAAAGTGTGGTACAATGATTTTATTAAGAAAATGCACTCAACACTCAATATCTTTATATAATTTAATATCATATTTGTAGAGGACAAATAATATTCAGCGTCAGGTAAATACTGCTCCATTTTCCGATGATACTGCGTCTTGACATAAGAAATCACATAAAAGTGTCAACTTAAAATGGTGCCAAAATATTTGGGCATAATTTTAGCTGCAAAATATGTTTAGGTGGCAAGAACACGTGTCAAAAAGAATTAATTTATTTGGTGTATCTTTTACTTGATTAGAAGTCTTATACAATAATGAATCAATTTCAACATTGTACTTAACAATTCTGTTTTCAGTTTATGTCATAACTGAGGACCGATGCAGATGAAATGATCGCAGTAAATATCGTTGGGCAAGAGCAGCGGTCGGACACATACTGTTGAGTTGAAGTTGAAGTAATTAACCGGAATGGTTACGTAAACCATAGAACACATAACACTAACTCTTCGTTTTTTTGTGATTATGTTCTGTGAAAGTTCCTCAACCATTTGTAAAAATTTCCTGACATTACATTCTCAGTAGAAGCGAAAATACAACACATAAAGTTACAGCGGGTTTTTGTGCGTCGATCGAAAAATGTATAACAAAAAATAAAGAACCAACATTAAATTTTGTTTTAAAATTGATAAAAATGCTACTCGCAAACGTATAATTTAAATAAAATAACGGTGATGGTGATAATTGTGTGTGTTAAAAGCACAATAATTTAACGGGCATAAATGATTCACAAAAGGCAGAGAATCTATAAGTGATGATGAACGTCCACGCGTCGATCATCTGAATAATTTACTAAAGAATACATTAAAAAACTGTATGGTTTCGTGCAAATTGCTAAGAAATCTTCAGTGAGATTCATACGGAAATGGAGCTTGGAATACCGAAAACAATAATTCATCGAATTTTAACTGGTCTACGATAGGTGAATTCAAAGTTTGTTCTACATCAATTAAATGATGATCAAAAATTGCACCGGATGAAACAAATATAATCAAATTTATTTACTTAATCATTAACTCCCTGCGACTAATTTCTATTCCCTATATTTCATTTGGCTATGAAAGAAAACCGTTTTGCATCAATTGAAGTACATTCAAAAGGCGACGATTACCGCCGTTCTCAACATCATTCAAATCACAGATTTATAAAACGGTCATATTTAATTTAATATTTAATTTTGCGTTTTTCGAATCCATTCCGAATTATTATGGAACAGCGAGGTTGTAAATATATATTTAAATAATCTTTAACATACAATTATTATAAAAAATTATTTTTTTATGGTTTTAAAGGCATGAATGGTTTGATGTCACTTCGCCGTATCTTGAAGAAAAATTGTCGCAACTATTAAAATAAAAAGTTTTTATGCAGATTCTAGACTATATACAGAAGACTATATGTAGAAGTGAGTTAGAATTTGCAATGAATACGTCTGAAACTAAAAATAAAACATAATAATTGTAAGATATGGCATATTTTGTTGTCACTATAAATAATATAATAATATGATCTCTATATTTAAAAATCCTACGCGTTTAATAATAGAAATAAATGATGATATGTTCAAATGTATAAAGAAAAGGCATTATTATTACGATTTCATATTTGTATGTGAAATGAATAAATGTATAACGAATATATAAATAATGATTTCAGAAAAAAACTAAAGAACTATAATGGCATTTTAAGTTTTATGTAAGAAGATAAAAATATAAAAAAGTATCATCTCTATGCATAACTATGGATTTTTTTTTAAAAATATTTTTCATATAATATTTATTTTGACGTCATATCCTAATTAAGTGTACGATCTTTATATTTTCCATTGTGCGTTGTTATATTATTCTTTTATTTTCTTTCTTTTTGTATTTGGTTTTTTTATTTCCAAGAATTGTACAAGATACAATTTTTAAAATTATAATATTTTTATTTACCATAGGAGTGAAGGTGGTATACCAAATATATAAACCGCACGGAGTTATTTGATTCATTAGAAATTACTGCTAAATAATGTCATTTAATTCAATATTCGTTATAATACTGAAAGTAAATATTGCAATATTTCAAAAGTTTCTATTTTAACGTAATACATTTTTTTTTAAAAATACATTATCCTATAATTTGTTTGCAATGTATTTTGTATTTCTGTGTGCATATGTAAAGTTTTAATAATATGTAAATAAATAAAATCCAATTGCACATCGAACTGATCTTCAGGTAAATTTGGATGAAATTTGTTATAAACGCTTTAAGTGGCATTGTTTAAGTAGTTTTTATGAAGTTACATCAAAATCCATACCCTGACCACTTCTACTCTGATCCAAAATGCACATCTGACTTACCTGCTGGTATAAATTTGAATGAAATTTTGTATGAGCGCTTTAAATAGAATTATGCAAGTAGCTTCTCTGGAATTACTTCAAAATTTATACGCTGAATACTTTTACTCTTATCAAATTACACATCTGACTTGGTGTGAACGATTTAAGTGAGATTGTATGGGTAGTTTCTATGAAGTCACTTCAAAATTTGTACACTGGACACTTCTACTCTGATTCAATTCCACATATATCGGATCTGCAGGTATAAATTTGAATGAAATTTAATAGTGGGATTGTATAGGTAGTTTCTATGAAGTTACAACAAAATCCATACCCTGGCCACTTCTACTCTGATCCAAAATGCACATCTGACTTACCTGCTGGTATAAATTTGAATGAAAATTGGTATGAACGCTTTAAATAGTATTTTGCAAGTAGTTTCTCAGAAGATACATCAAAATATGTACCCTGAACACTTCTACTGCGATCTAAATGTACATCTAACTGATTTGCAGGTATAATTTTGAATGAATCTGTAAAAATTAATGCGACATAAATATGTGCTGTTGTTGAGTTGCGTTAAGCTCTACGGAATAGAATTTCTTTGAATATTGATAAATTTTCATTTGTTCATCATAAAAGAAATTTCAGCGCTAAAATAGATAAGATTCGAATTTTCAAAAATTTAATTAATTATTTTAATAAGCGTAGTTCAAGTAAATTTAAAAAACTGCAGCTAATTCAATTGTCTCATTTAAAACTGACCATTGATGCTTCAGCAGTATATCTAATCACAACTCGTTGTGTGTATATATAATATTAAACAAATTTTTTGATCCCATTACAGACAGATTCGCCAGCAAGATTTAGATAACAGAAATAAAACATAACACAAATAATTTTCCGAATGCACTCTGAATTTAATGTATATGGGGAAATTAAATATTATTATTATTATTATTATCGCATCGTATATAAAATATTAAAAGAAATAAAATCTATGCGCGCAAAGAAATATAAGAAAAATGATTATTGCCAAGTTTATTATTATTATTATTATTATTATTATTATTATTATTATTATTATTATTATATTTCATAAATTTTACAACATAAAACAAAAAAGAATGTACATATTATTATTAAATACATTTTTAAAAAGCGTTTGTATAAAATATTTAGTATAACAAGAAATATATAATAATTTCATTCGTCATAAAGTTATTTTTTTTTTGTAATAGTATTTTTTCCATATACTTCTTTCTGTTCATTCATTTTATCCGGGCTGTGTTGTTGGGTGTGTGTTGTATATGATGTTTATGCCATTTTTCTATATTAATAAAGCGCGAGTACTTGTAATACATGAAATATTATTATTATTATTATTATTATTTGCTTCAGAAAATATATCGCTGCGTTTGTCATTGTCGTTTTGTTACGTTGTCTCCTCATCATTGATAGATACATCGTGTGTTTTATGTTATTATTTTCATATTTATTTTATTTATTTCATATTATTTTTTTATTTTATGTTTTATTTTTATTTTTTTTTTTTTTTTCAGTTTCGTCGAACACACAGTGTAGCTTAATTGATTTAAATTGGTTTCAATTAGTTAATAGCCCCTCACTATATCTACATATATATATATATATATACGGGTACATAACATAATATACATATAATGGTATATATGAACATTGTACATAAGTCATAAATATAAAAACTATATTGTATCGTCGTATATATGGTAAGTACACACTATATATTGTATAGAATTATAAGTAAATATATATAATATAATCATCAGATCTTAGCAGAGATGAATTTTATAACAAAAAAATAAATAAGAATTTTGTACACTGAATTTCAAAAGTATTTGACTATATGCTGTGGCTAAACTAAATAAACTAAATTTTAAAATACCTTTTCAAAGTTCAAAATAAATTTGGTAATCTGATGGGTGGAACACAACACCTTTTCGATTTCCTAATTCTAGCCGCTTTTCTTGAAGGGCATTGTGAAATTTAGTAATGTTGTTGTTGTCGTATGTACACACATCTGAATTGAACGTTTTTGGTTATACGACGTGGTAGCAATTCAAAATAGACAATACCTTTGTAATCCCACCACCAAATTAACAAACATAACATGTTCTGTTAATGGAATATCTACTTTAGACGTTATTGTTTGCGCTGCGGATCATCTTTCTTGCTGCACAATCTTTTCTTGCTGTAAACAATCTATGTCTCATCGCCAGTTATTAATTGTTTCAAAAATGTATCATTTTCGTTATGTTTCATAAGAAAATCACTGTGTGGAAATCCATTGTGTTAAGTGAATTTCTTTAAGTTGATTGAGTGAATCCATGGATATTTTTTCGTATCCAAGTTGTTTTAAATGTGTTGTGCTATGACGATCCGCATCCGAATTATTGTTTTGATTTGGTCGTCATTTGGCACCTTCACCTCCACAACCTGAACGTTGTGAATTTTTCGAATGAAAAATTTCCAGAACTACATAAAGATATAATAGTAATTATTGGGCTGGAGACATTGATTGCTCTCACACACACATCATATAGGACTGGATCGTTTTTTCACGACTTCTTCAAATGGTTTTTTTTGAGAAAATCAACGACCATTCATAAATACACGAATTTCTTTTATTATTAATATTGTTTTATATTTATTATTAATATATTATTATAAATAAAGAATATTATTGACTGCCCTGCGAACTTTGAACAAAGATAACACACAAAAAAACCGATCCCAGTGAACTGGAAAAGTGTGGCAAATATTTTCACTGAGAATAATTAATTGTGTTGGGCTTGATTAATTCATTTTGATAATATAACGGAGCTGCTGCAGATGGTTACGTTTCTGCATTGTTTCAAAATATACAAAGAAAATTAATGTCACACCTACACATACAATTTTTGGAAGTAGCCGAGCCACTGGCATGCTTAACCGTTACAATGCTATTGAGAAGAACACAGGCAATTATTTCCAAAGTTAAACGAAAAGATACAACCGAAAGTCTTTTTAGACCATCACTTTAATATCTTTCATGTTGAAAACAATGGAATTGATAATGATTTAGGGAGCAAATCCTTACAACTGCAGCACTTCATAATAGACAGCATGTGCCCAACGACAACAATTGAAGTGCTACTGATTCTGATCACATTAAACAAGTATAGTAATAAATGGGGAAGCATCAACAGAGAAATAAATAGGTATAACATAATATTATCAATCTGAAAAATCGAGAAACTCGTTTCAAAACAGCATCACGACTTGTCATCGAAATACCTAGTCCAGTATAACCAAATATATAAAAAAAAAAAAAGATCTGATTAGTGTCACACCGTCGATTTTGAAAAAAGTAGGGACACTTATCGAATTTTGTGACAAATATCGGATCGAATGGTATAGAAATTCAGAATGTTCATGTTTAAATGAATTTGTATCAAAATTTGTATATTCATATCTATGATGACAATGAAATGATGATGTAAAGTCATTTTAAACAAGAATTCAAGTAGTATTGTGGTGTTTCAAAGATCAAGGACATTTTACGAAGCTTATAAGGATATTTTTTTTATTTATGCATACTACACTTCACATGAAAACGAATTAACCTTGAATTCGACTGGAATTGGTGTTTCAAGGATTATCGACCATTCGAAAGGACACTGCATCAGTTTTACGGATCAAGTACAATAGTTTTTAAAATTATGTATGCTACAACTCATGGTAAAAAGGAGTAGATAAGAAATTGAGTATAACTAAATGTTTTAATTATCAGGACTTTCTAAAATTAATTTTTGAATGTGGAAATTGGTTGATTCATATGAAAGACAAAACAAACAAGATATTGAGGAGTAGATTTGGTGTCCCAAAGATCAATGCGATTTTTCCTTCAAATACCAATTCTACATCAATGTTTAATTGTTAAATGCTCTTTATAATGAGGTATCACAAGCATAATTTAAAACCATATCCTTGTAAAAGGTCCTTTAAGTGTCCTTAATCTTTGAATCATATATATATATATTAACATTAACACTTTTCAAAAGATAATTTATATTATAAATAATATCCATTTAATACTTGCATTAAAGAAGCGGGTCTACGCAGAGGTTATTCTATAGCACGGGAAATGTAATGTTTAGCGAATGGTGTACATTAGATCACAGTTTTAATCTTTTTAAGAATAACATGATTCCGAATTAATTTTTTGCAGTAATATTTCGTATAGGCTCCTATAAGAGAACAATAAGTTTTTTGTGATATCCATATTTTGAAGTAATTGTAAGAAGTAGAATCAGTCTTTGCTACAACAATATTTTTTTTAAATAGTAATATGATCAAATAATTTTGAAATCCAGTGTTAAAATAAATATATAATAAAAAAAAAATGTAACAAAAGCGTTTCATTCTCGTATATGATAATATAAAAAAAAAATCCATTTATTTTGATGACTTAAATATTATATACTCGTATATTATTAATATAATGGGTATAATAATATATTGTATAATAATACAATATTAGTTTACAATAATAATCTCTGTTCTCTTAAATTTAAATAATAATAAATTCTGAAGGAAAATTTATATATTTATAATAATTTGAAAATATGTATATTTTATAATTAAAATTAGAATATACCGAATTATTATTATCACTCAACTTTCTATTGCATATACACCACACGCACGTACGTACCTATAATATTGAGCATAAAAACCAAAACTTTAATCAGAATCCGTAACTGATGCTAATTCTGAATCACTAAAATCCATAAGCTATATATTAATAGATGAGAAATAATTATAATTTCTAAATTAATTCTAAAGTAAAATAAAAAAAAATTGCCTATACACATACATCGGGTCCACTAGCTGTTAAAGCAGAAATTCCTGTTAAATCTTCAAGATATTTAGTTGTTTCAAAAACTTTAAATAAAAATTCATTGCCATACATTTCATAATTTTCCGAAACAATCTACATACAAAAGAGAAATAAAAAAATGTAGCAAAATTAATTTATATTTTTCTTTGTGGATGATTCAAAGATTGTTATGTTAAATAATTTTAAAAAAATCCGATATTATACTTACATTTGAACAGGCAATACATTGAAAGAAACGTTGTGTAGCTGGTAACATAAAATCAAATGTTGAAATTGTGCCGCGTATTGAATGTGGTATTATACCTAATAAACCTTCGGGTATTGATAAATCGGCTGGTGATCGATAATTTCTATTATTCATAGTAACATATGCTGGTGCAATTCCTTTATCCGGATGTTGTAATATTGATATTAATAATTCAACGGCAAAACTACCAGCAAAATTTGATACACCTGGACGTGTTACTGTACATTGTTGATCCAATGTACGATCTTTTAACGACTACAAAGAACCCAAAAAATAATATAATATATAACATAATTATTTAAATTTTAATATACAAATCTACAATATTTTTACGTATAATATTTATGTATTAATTAAACAGTAAGTATATTTATTAAATGGGTAATCATTCGGTAGGTATGTTGGGTATAATATATTTTGCAATACCAGTTGCTACCGAACGCGTATACAGCAGTTTACGCAGATAGTGGAATAACCTTAAAGCGGGTTAGCTGGTATAAGTATGGTAAAAATAAGCAAGTATGAGATTAAAACTCAATAAAATGTACTGGCTTATAGGCCGTCAATTACAATTTCCTTTGGTGTATAAAACGCTACACAAATTAATATTGAAGCCAATATGGGCCTACAGTATTGAGGTACATTGGGTGCAACAAATAAATTGGATATCAACATACTATCGAAAGATTTCAATCAAAGGTGTAACGTGCAATTGTCAATGGTATGGTATATAAGAATATATATATATAACCATATACGCACAGACTTACAGATATGCTCCGTTATACAAAAGAAGTGGAGGCATCCAGTATCACATATACGTGTCAACAGATTAGTCAAACATCCTAAATTTGCTAATAAATATTATAGAAGATTGAATCTATCTATTAGATTTTAACATTAGTTGCCAACTTTCGACAATACTAAAGTGTTTTTGGGATGTTTCTAGGAAATTGGTGGGACGTTAATTATAATGAATTTCCTCCTCACACATGTCAATTTAAAATGTCATTCAATTTATTAACAAATCTACGTTAATTTTATTTAATATCATTATAGCAACAACAAAAAAAACAGATAGATGTAAATAAAAACATATAAGTTATGAGAAAAAAAAAATGTAGTGCATAAAAGTAAATTATATTTTTGCGGTAACTTAAATATTATATATTAAGCGTCATTGCATTTAAGATAAGATAAAATATTGTGATAAAATAAAAATTGTAATAAAATAAAGTTTCATAATTTAAATTGAATAAAAAAATTTCCATATAAAAAAGTATAAAAATTCGATGGATTTTGTTGGGATCAAATATTAAAATGATAAAGTGTTGTTGGTTTTTTTTTTTTTGTTTTTGGCGACATTAATCCCACATTCAATTTAATTTACTGTTAACCATTTGTTTCTTTTAATTAATTATAAAGTGGTAAGTGAAAATAAATTTAAAACAAAAAAACCATAAATAATATTCTAATAATTGTCAACTAATCAAATATAGTAAAATAATTAAACAAAAATGATATCTCAATTTGTTGGAAATCTTTCTGCTACAGTTGAAGTTGGACATATATTTGTATTTAACGGTAGAACAATTGATGGTGCATCAAGGTAATTAAATTCATTAACATTTTTTTTTTGCTATGTTGTTGAATATGAATTTGAATTTCATGAATTTATTGATAAACTTTATTTTTATTTTCAATAAATTAATATTCAATTATAATTTGCATTTGTGCATTGTTGTTGTTGCTGTTGTTGTTGTTGTTGTTGTTGAGGTTGGACATTAATCTTAAATCGGGTAAACATGAAGAAGCACCAATACCATTACATTTATCGGTACGCTTTCATGAAGACATAATTGTTCGGAATACAAGAGATGAAGAAGGTGAATGGGGTGCAGAAGAACGTGATGAAAATTTAAATGAATTAACTGTACCAAATCCAATTTTACCTGGTAAATATTGTATAGGGAAATTTATTCATTTATAATAAAAAATTTCAAAACAATTTTTCAGGTGATTCATTTAAAATTTACATATTAGTTGGTGATGAAAATTTTCATATATCTGTAAATGGACGTCCATATTGTACATATGCATTTCGTATTGGCATTGCCGATATTCGATCGGTATTAATAAATGAAGATTTACAATTAATAACACAAGTTGATCATCGTACATCATTTCCGTCACCATATCCGATGGTACAATTGGATGATCCACGTATTACATTTAGTAATGATATTCCAAAGTGTTTAACATCTGGTATATTTGATAATTTTCAATTTTAAAATTCATATATTAATTCTAACGAGTTGTATTATAAATTTTATATAGGACACGTACTGATATTAACAGCAATACCATTTGGTAATCCACGTGGTGCATTTACAATACGATTTACAGAAGGTGAATCACGTAAACAAGCATTACATATAAATCCACGTTTTGATCCTCATTATGTGGTCATACGTAATTCTATGAATGATAATTTAGAGTAAGTTATATTTATATAAATATTGTAATATATTAATTTATAGTTTATAATAATGTGGAAAATGTATGAATAAATTTTTCATTTCATCTGTTTACATAAAAATATTATATAAATATATAGTTTTGGACGTGAAGAACGAGATGGTGTTTTTCCATTTGTTATTGATCAACAATTTAAATTTGCAATTGCATTTACCGACAATGAATTTAAATTTGCTATCAATGGTAATCCATTTGCTGCATATCAATATCGTTCCGCAAATCAATTAGAAAAATTAAATGGTATGAAAATTCATGTGTCGAATGGTCTTCAATTAGAAATTACTGCTGTCGATCATATGAATATGGGTATTGCCGATTGTGATGGCTTTGAAACATATTCAGATCCAGATGTTCAAATTTTATAAATTTTATGTGTCTTAATTCAACATTGCAATTTAATTATTATATTTATAAGAAACCCACTTTATCTACAATTATGCGTTTATCCATAATATTTAATAATATAATATTGATGTAATTTTTACCATTATGAATAAAATGTGTTGAATATTAAAATAAACATTTATTTGATTTGATATTGAAATTAATTGTTACGCACTGCACAATTATGATTAATAACATTAAACCGAATAAAATACACTTGTATTAATATATTCATTTAAATAATAGGGTGTCAAATTGGGTAGAACGTGAGGAATTCATTTGCTGATATTTCTACACAATAATTGTATAAAGAGTCAATTTAAAATATATTATAATGTAAATTGATTCGTAGAAAATAATTGAGAACTGAAACGAAAAGTTTACGATCAACAAGCCTTTATGTGCCCCAAAAAACTTAGATGGATAGGTTATAGAGCGCAAAAAAATGTGAAGACGCCAGTAAATACTGTGGAAGATGTGAAATTTCAAACATATGCACGAAGTAAAGAATGTTATTCAAAAGATCAAGAATAATAAAACACCTGGCTCGCATAACTTACCATAGGTGTACTCTGCAAACATGATGGAACGGCCATATGGTATCAACAGCACGAGCTAATTGTAAAGATTTGGAATAATGAATATGTGTGCCAGACGAGTGGCAGGATGGTATTATCTGTCCAACGGACAAAAAGGGTGACAAATTGGATTGTAATCATTAAACTTTATTAAACATTGCCTATATAATATATAAGGTATTTGTAAATAGTCTATATATGCCAATGAAATTATCGGAGAATACCAGTGTGGTTTATACGCAGATCGATCTACATCTGATCAAATATTTATAGTATACAACAGATTTGGGAAAAGTGTATAGGGAGTTCAATGTTTATACGCACACACCATTTGTTTGTTGATTTTAAGGCGGCATATGATAATGGTCGGAGCCAAAGATACAATTTTGCTAATAGACAAGTTATACTAAATGAATCAATATACATTAAGATGGCTTGGACACGTATTACGCATGGAGGACGAACAAATACTGGAAAAAACTACTGACGGGTAATCCAGAAGGAAGAAGAAGACAGACCTAAGGCTAGATGACTAGATGCAGTTAACTGTGAAATTAAGAAAACACATATATATATATTGAATTATATGTTGTTGTAATTTGTCTTATAGTTCTTATATGTATATGGAAAGAAGTAAAGAAAATTGGGCTAGTTATCAAATTTTTAAAACTTCATTTGAAACCGTTAACTCCATGTTGTAAATCTACACACTACTGAAGAAAATACATCAATTGGTTGAAAAAATAACCAAATTTAACAAGGTACCTGCGGAACACACGCAGACCACGAAAATTGTTATGGATATCGATTTTTCAATACTTTACTTATTCTTAGTACAATATTCTTATATTAAAACTATAAATATCCAAATTTGTAGCTTTTGCTACAAACGAGAAGTTTCCATATAGGGTAACAATTTTTTTTTAAGCATAAGTTCATCATCACATTTCGTTTTTACTAAAAATATATAGTATCATTCACATTGTTTTCTTTTTTCACGTTATACACGCGAGTCATAAAAATTATTTTTAAATTAACTAAAATACCTTGGCTTGATTGCACTGTAAATACATGTCAACATGTTTATTTTTAATAGATAACGCCGCTTATGATATCATATTTATAACATTTAATCAAATCTATTTTTTTTTGTTAAATGATAACAACACAAATTTTATAATTGTAAAAAATTTCTCTTCATCGAAATAATTAAATGTATTTTATTTATATAAAACTTTGTAAACTGTAATATTATTATTTTGGTATTCCCATTTATAAAACTAGAAATAAATAAATACTCTATAAGTCTATAGTAAATTGACTCTAATTTTGTGAAATAATTACGATAACCATTTGTGTAAATATTATCAAATACATAGAATAAAAAAATAAATAAATAGCAAATAATTAATAAAGTTATCTTAAATAAAAAAAAAACTAAATCAGGCGGTGGTGGTGGTGGTGGACAGTGTATAGTTTTCGTAAAATCGTGAATTACATTTACGGACACAAAAATGACTACTCATTTTGTCGGTAATATTTATCATCCCGTTGAAATTGGCCATATTTTTGTAATTGGTGGTAAAACAATTGATGGTGCTTCATTGTAAGTGTTTTCATTATATTTTACTATAGTCTTAATTATTCCTTGCATTATCAATATATTTATTATAATCTTATTTCTTATATAATAACATCTTCTTTTCCTTCTATTAGACTAGATATTAGTCTACAAAGTGCTAAACATTATGGTTGTAAAATTCCATTACATTTATCGGTACGTTTTCATGAAAATGTAATTATACGTAATTCATTTGACACCGCATGGTTAGAAGAAGAACGGTTTGATAATTTAACGATTAATGCATCAACAAATCCAATAATATCAGGTATTTTATATCAATAATAATAATATATGATACATTAACATAATTATGGTTTACACATATGTGTTCATATTAATTATATATATATACACCCTCTGTCTGAAAAATAATAAGAATATATGATTTTATAATAGAACCGGTAGTGCCATCGGTTAACTACTAATTGTTTTATATAGTGTGACTCGAACCCGAATCGTTTCATTACATTTTCGTCAATGGAAAACCAAAATATATTTCACAGAAAGTAGAGAAAAGCTACATAATTAATGAAGAACATCCAAGTCGACCATATCTAAAGCAATTACTGAAGAATCACTTTGCATGAATTGTATTTTGGCTTACACTCAACGTAAATGTTATGAAACTTTGACGGTTTGTCAACGTTAGTTTACACTACATTAATCAATTAGTAGCCAACAAATAGTGCGCTCCGGTGTTTATATATTATAAAGCCATTTCTCATTATTTTTTGGGCAGAGGGTATATATCTTTAGTATTTACTATGCAGTCGAATTTCAATGTATTGTAAATGTGAATGTGAAAATTTTAATTGATAATAATTTGATTTTAATTTGATAATATTTTAGGTGAATATTTTCGTATATATATTTTATTGGGTGATTTATGTTTTCACATATCTATCAATGGATATCCATATTGTACATTTATGTATCGTGTACCAATTGAGGAAATACGTACAATTTATATCGATAAAGATATACAAACAATTAGACAAATTGATCATAGAACATCATTTCCAAGTCCATATCCAATGATACAATGTGAACCAGAACCGGGTATTATATTTAGTAATGATGTTCCGCAACGATTTAGACCAGGTAAGAATTTACAATTAACACATATCAATTAATATTAGAATTTGCATTTGTTGTCACATTAAATATGTAAATTTCATTCAAATGTTACGAATAGATAAAAAACCATTGAAAACCATTTAAAAAATTAGGTTGTAAAATTGGTACAGAGGGTTTTATAACTGGTGAATGTTTACTATACTTTATTTTTGCATAACTTTATGGAAAATGAAAACAAATTGGTTTAATGCAGCCAAATGTTTTATTGAACGTTGAACGTTTCTGATTTATTGGCATAAACCTTACTCTTTAGATATGCGCAGAACCAAATAGAAGTCTGGCGACCGTGGAGGCCAATCGACATCAACATTTCTTGAGATAATTGGAAACAAATCTCTTAGTATTTCCATTGTAACATTAGTTGTATGTGAAGTTGAAAAATCTTGTTGGAACCACATGCGTTAATCAAACCCAAACCATTCAGTTCTGGTGGCAAAAAGTTATCAATAATGTTTGGATAACATTCGCCGGTAATAGTAACTTCATATTTACCAAAATGCCGACCAAACAAAGTAGTAAGCCTTTGATCTCAGACGAATATTCACCCTCCCCGCAATTGTGTTGTTCCTCGCGTATTTATGTATTTTAAGAGCCAACCAGTACTAACTAATGTCCAATATTATAATTAAAACTAAACATTAAATTTGATTAAATAAAAATACAATTACAGTTTAACCTTTTACATTATGAAAATTTAACTAATCACTAAAAATTCATTATAAATTATTACATAGAATTTAGTGAACTAAAACGTCTATAATTGATAGGATAAGAATTTAAAGGAAAACTTTCAACAGATCGAAAACTTTTGGTATTTATCCGTATATTTAATTAATTACAAGCAAACCATAGAACACTCAACTTTACCATTTAATAAATTCAGTATTAAATAATCCCTATGCAGAAGCAGAGTTGGTATGTTTAAAAGGGTCAACTTATTAATTTCGCCCCAAGCACAAAAAGTTATTTACTCAGATTGTCCGAACAACTATTAATCGATTTAAACAGTCTTTGAGTCTTAAATCATTCGCATATAATACATTAAACAATTCGAATATACCTTAAGATACCAGAAAAATAGTTAATAAATAAAGCAAAATAGGTTCAAAATAACTATATTCTGAGTAATGTCAGAACCAACGTCAAGCATATTATACAATAATTAATATTGATTTACGAATTTACCAATGTTCAAAGTGAAAATCATGCAAATAGGGTGTCCTTCTAACATTGCAGTTAAATTGGTAAATTACTTCGTATGTAATATATATTATAACCATTCATTTGTAAGCAATTGTGTTTCTAAAGATGCTTTATTTAAAGAAATCGGCAAAATATATAATGGAGCAAAGTATCGCGACCGTCGTTTTCTATGATTTTCCCCCATCTTTCTGGCAATACAGTTCTTGAACTTTTGCAGCATTCAAACCATTCGTAACATTGTCTTGTTGATAAATACTTGTTTAACAAAAGTGTCTGCAAGCAAATGATGGCCATCAGCAGCAGTTTTCATTGAAAATAAATGGCATATAGTAAAGCTTGACTTCTGTTGTTGACATCCGGAAATTTTAATTTCCATACTATTCAATTGCAATACATCAATTGATTTGTGATTATCGGAAGTTAAATATTACCTTAACTCCATCGTACTTTATTAAATCAGTGATTAGACCGCAATATGTTGTCACATTAAAATTGATTGTAAAATATCCTCCACTGTATTATTGACCATTGGCACCACAGCACATTATATTGCCAGACTATACCAGCCTTTTTGATAAACATTTAAGAAACTAAAATGAATATATATATGAATATTATTGTTTACTTTAAGGTCATGTTATTATAATAACAGCCATTCCAAATGGTAATCGTAAAGGAAGATTTACTATAGTATTTTTACAAAATGGAACTCGAAAGGAATGTTTTCATTATAATCTACGTTTTGAACCGCATTTTATGATTGTACGTAATTCTATGAATGATAATTTACAGTAAGAATTTCTATTTTTTACTCGAAATATGTACATAAATATATACAGCCAAACTTCGATAAGAGTAATTTGATCAAAACAGTTGCTTATAACAAATAGTATATCACCAACAGTTTTCCGAATATAATGTTTAACTAAATAGCTATAATTCTCGATTCTCGTATGATTTTGATAACATTTGGAATATAAGTTTAGTGTGGATTAATACAATCAATTATTACAATGTTAATCATCATATTCGATGAGATATGTTCAAATTGTAGTGTTGCCTAAAAGTTAGCCAGACACCCATTCCTGGCTATAATCGAGAAACTACCCTATAACAATTCACATTAGTATATATATTAGGTTGTCAACTATCTCCCTTCCGCCTTTTTGCTCTTTATTCAATGCTTTATAAAAAGTGTTACAGTAATCGGATTTAGTTCAAATATGCGCCGTTTTGTTCGATAATCTGTTTCCATCTAGACTGCAACTTCATAATACCTCCCTCGTAGAAGCCCCCCTCCTTATTTGCGAAGAACTCGGACAGCCACTTTTCACAAGCCTCTTTTGAGATCAACTTTACACCACCAAGGGCGTTCGCCATGGACAGGAACAGGTGGTAATCACTTGGCGCTATGTCCGGGCTATATGGTGGATGCGATAAAACCTCCCATCCGAGCTCCCGTAGCTTCTGACGAGTCATCAACGAAGTGTGTGGTCTGGCGTTGTCCTGGTGGAACACTACACCCTTCCTTTTGGCCAATTCTGGACGCTTCTGGTCGATCGCCTGCTTCAAGCGGTCCAGTTGTTCGCAGTAGATGGTAGAATTAAGCGTCTGGCCATATGGGAGCAGCTCATAGTGGATGATTCCCTTCCAATCCCACCAAACACACAGCAAAACCTTCCTGGCCGTCAATCCCGGCTTGGCCACTGTTTGGGACGATTCACCGGCCTGCGACCACGACCGTTTTCGCTTGATATTGTCGTATGTGATCCATTTTTCGTCGCCAGTCACCATCCGCTTCAAGAATGGGTCGAGTTCGTTCCGTTTCAGCAGCATTTCGCAAATGGAAATTCGGTCCATTAGATTTTTCACTGTTAATTCATGTGGCACCCAAACATCAAGCTTTTTTTTGTATCCAGCCTTCTGCAGATGGTTTAAAATGGTTTGGTGACTAACTCCCATCTCCTGGGCGATGTCACGAGATGCCACATGCCGGTCTAACTCGATGTATTCCATGATTTGATCGGTATTTGTCGTCACAGGTCTTCCGCCGGCTGGCTTATCCATGGTGTCGTTTTCACCGGCTCTGAATCGTCGAAACCATTCCTCCGCGGTTCGAAGTGATAGAGTACCATCCCCCAAAACACCATTAATCTCACGGAACGTTTCTCTAGCGGATTTGCCTTTAACGAAGGAAAACTTTAAAATAGCGCGAATTTCGGCGTTAGTGAAGTCCATGTTTACACGTCTATAACTGTTGAACGCAATATCCAAACTAATCATACATAGCGTCGTTTTGTTTGTTATGTCAAGAGCTTTCAAATTATGTACAGTGTTGCCAGATACGAGCTCTGTAGCGCTTTGTACATAGCCGCGAAATTAAAAAGACAAAAAGGCGGAAGGGAGATATTTGACAACCTTATATTAGTATTCCAAATGCGATCAAAATCGGACGAAAAATTATGAAGCCATTCAGTTGAATAACATTTTCATAATAAACTGTTGCTTATAATTTATATTTTGTTGTCTATATATAAGATGTTGTTCTAATTACTCTTATCGAGGTTTGGCTACATAATATATGGAACACATGAACAATAAAAAAAAAAAAAACAACAATCTAAATTTTAGATTTGAACGTGAAGAAAAAGATGGACCATTTCCATTTTGTATAGAACAACAATTTAAATTGACTTTTGGTTTAACAAAAACAAAATTTAAATTTGCTGTCGATGGTCATTATTTGGGTTCATTTAATTACCGACAGAAAAATCTATTAGATGTATTAAATGGTTTTAAAATTCACGGTTGTTCTGGTTTAACCGTTGAAGTTACAACAGTTGATCATTTAAATATTGGCAATTCAAAATGTAAAAATTTCGAAATATATTCTGATCCAAATAATCATGTTCTCTAGGAGAAAATTCATAAAAAAAAACATTATTTATATTTAATTATATAAAAAATAATAATATTTTTTTAAAAACATATTAAATGACGTTTGTTTTTATTTTTAAAGTTTTTTGAGCACAGATTAAAATGTTATCGCAATATGGGGGAGGGATTCATTATATTATTGATATTTAAAGAATTATTGTATTGCGTCAATAATAATGAGTAATGTTATTTATTTCTATACGACATAGTATGAATAAATAGTTAGGTTTACTTTCAAATTATAATTTCATTACGCATTATATTGCAGAAGATAACAATTATTTCATGAATCACCAAATTATAGACGGTTTATTTAAAAAATTTCATGATGAATTATAAATAAATAAATGTAAACTGCTCCTCTAAACACATTATATAACAAAATAACATTTTATAACAACGAATACGAAGTGAATATTGTTCAAACTTATGGTGACAAAAATATTCCTTAGAATATACTTTGATCAAATTCACTTGAATACAATATTTCCAAAAATATTTTTGATATTAAAATTTAACTTAAAATGTTGACAAGAAGATGTAGGAGAAGTAGAAGTAAAATTAGAAGTAAGTAATGGAAAGGGAAGTTTGAAGTTTAAGTGGAGGTAAGAATTTGTAGATTCGACATATGAAGGGAAGGCTAAATGGTGGTTGCAGGGGAGATTGTAATAGAAGTGGGTTGCACTCATCGTAGAAGAGATTAAATGGAGGTTATAGTTTGTATAATGGAAGTTTCTATGTTAACTTAAAGTTGACATTGAAAAAGGAGTTAAAGAGGAAGTTAACGAGCATGGCATGGGAACGATGATAGTGTGAATGTTAGTATTGTAAGGTGAAGTAGGGGAGCATAGTGTAGAAGTGACTGCAACATCGTGTGAAATTACTTTAAGGCATAAGGGTTGGCGGTGATGTACGTATATTTTCTTTTCTTGTACTAAAAAACAATCACATATTTGAATATTTCATACACTTTTAAATAGTCATAACTGTCGCTACTGAAATTATACTTAATTTTTTATTTTACTTTCTTTTCAATATAAACTTTGGCAATTAAGCATGAAACGTTATAATAACGTTTATTAGATATTGTGAAAAAAATTATTTTAAAAATCAGTACTCAATTCCATTTCGATAAAATAGAAAAACTTTATTTAGTTGAAGCGACTCTTTTCTGATTAAAAGGGATTATACAGTGGAGGTATCGTCTGTCCGTATTTCCTTGGAAATAATAATAGAGCTACCGTTACGGTAAATAGTGATCATTATTTTGCGACGATTAGTCGCAGTACTTGTGCCAAAAATGGAGTAACTTTGATGTGACTAGACGACATATGGTATGGTATGGAAGTATCATTGTGAACATAACTTAAGTTCATATTCCATAGTTGTTTGCCTATGTACAAACAAAACTGTTAGAAGACTACATACCGTATCTATTTATATCAACGATTGCCACAAATACATCCATAAATTATATATTAGTTTTTAAACTGTAAGCTACTAGATATCAGTACACTATAAAAAAAACAGCATTATAAACCAAATACCTCGCCACTTTGCAGTTGCATCACTGGCAATAATATAACAGGTTGGAGACAATCAAGAACTCTCAAACAGACAATTATTTCACACCTTCAACATAATATTACATCTTTACATTAACATTTAAATGAATGAATTTACCAATAATTATTAATAACTTCTTTTTTTCATTTCTGTTTATTATTTATGAAGGTCATGTAATTATAATAACAGCAATGCCATCAGGTAATCCAAACGGAAGATTTATTGTATCGTTTCGAGAAGATGGAACAAAAAAAGAAGCCTTACATTATAACCCAAGATTTAATCCAGATTTCGTTGTAGTAAGAAATTCTATGGATGATAATTTACAGTAATACTTTTTTTGATTTTAAATCAATTTTTATAAAATTAATTAAATTATACTAATTTTTTAACAAATTTTAGATTTAGATTGGAGGAACGTTCTGGAAGTTTCCCATTTAAATTAAATCAACAATTTAAATTGGTATTTGCATTCACTGAATCACAATTTAAATTTGCTGTAAATGGAAATTATTCAGGAGCATATAATTATAGAACACCAAATCAATTAGACGTAGTAAATGGGTTTCAAATAGCATGTTCCACTGGAATGACCATAGAAGTAACATCTGTTGATCATTATAATATGGGCGATCCAGAATGTAATGAGTTTGAATTATATTCAGATTTAAATGCTCATACTTATTAAAAAAAAAAAACACGTGTGCACGGATACGGAAATATTAACTTACGTGTCCAATAATTATTTCTGTAGTTCTGTTTCACAATAAATATTTAATTTGATATTAATATTATGCAATTATTAGTACTTACATTTCCTGGTGCTGTAATATCTGTACAAAAATAACATCCTAAATGATTACCAGGTATACATTTTAAATTACCATTAATAATTTCAAAATTATGGTATCCACTAATATCATTATCATCATCATCGTCGTTGTTATTCCTACGTACACCGTGTCGTATAATTAAATAACTTTCAAACCCTAATGCTGCACTTATTATAATCTAAAAATTAACACATAAATCCCAAATTTAAAACTTAATTGTAATTTAAATTATTTTATTATAATAAAAACTATACCTTTTTAAAATATGTTCCTATAATTGTGGCTAACCATCTACTTTCACGTGAATCAGTTAATAAAAATAAAACATCATGTTCTTTTATTAAATCTTCTATTATTTTAATATCCCTTTTTGTTTTTTCGATAAAATGTGAACCAACTGGATGCCCTGGCATTGGTACATGAATATTATATCCTTTAGCATTCTACAAATAATAATTTAAATTTTAAAAAATTGTAAAATGTTCAATAAGATAAAATATTATAAAATTATAACGTACAACATTTGGTGATATTTCTTTTAAACGTTCAGCAGCAATTGTAGCTTTATCTAAGCCACCATTTAATGCATCCGTATGTCGATATAAACTTTGTCGTACAGGATTTGACATTGAAACTTTACCATTATCAATAAATGAAATTGTATTAACACCCCATGCCTGCCGTAATAGAAACCAAATTGATTTGACACATTAGTATACAAAAAAGAAATTAAAGGAAATACTAAATATTATATTACCAATAAATTTCGTGCCACTGTACAACCAAGGGTACCAGCTCCTAACAATAAACATTTTGTATTTGCCATAATATCTAAATTTAAATCGGGTAATAGTCTCCATTTCATTAGTTTTAAATTTAAATTAACCGCAGATTCAGCTAATCTATAAAAATTTAATAAATAGAAATCAAACAATTTAATATTATTTTTAATAAAAAATTAATTACTTATTTGGATCCATTGATGAGGCCAATGATGTAGAACGTGGTTTATATTTTCCATCATCACTTTTTTCCCATCCAAGCCATTTTAAATTAGTTCTATCTAAATCATTTGTTGGTAATTGAACCTTATACAATAAACTGTTTTCAATATTAATTGATTGCAGTACACGTACTGATAAAAGCGTTATGGTTTTACCACGTAATAAGGGACACAAATGTGTAAGAAATGCAATAAAATTTCTTAATGGCCAACCAGCATTTTCAAATGGACATGGATCCGAAAAGCAAAAGTATAAATTATTTAAATCACTATTTTTAAAATTATTATCACAATTATCTATTGTAATTCGTTCTTTTAAATAAATACATTTATAAGTTGACTGTAATTTTTGTAATATAAAGAATGATTTCTGACTTTGTTCTATATTAAAATATAAATTTGTTATACATTCTAAGTCTTCTGATGACATTATCGTTGTAATTTTTTCACATTTAATCTCTTCTAAGGATTTTATAACTGGTTCTATTAACGTTGGAAATGCAAACCAATAATAAAAATTATATTTTTTTAAATCCTGAAATTATAATTATTATACACTTAATTATTAATGATTTTTCATTAATTATCTATGTATTTTGTAATGAAATGCTTTCTCACTACACTAACAAATGGGAAAGGAACAACAATTGCATATATAAATACAGTTAGTGATTATGGTTTCGTCTTAAGTTATTAACTTCAGTGCGCGAACATTGAATTGAAATATTTATTTAACTGGAGCAATATCATCACGCACAAAGTACAGGTTGATTTGTCACCTCTTTGTCTCGGTGTCACTGTACATTCCTAAAGTTTTTATGAACAATATTATTTATCGATTAAAGCTAAGAGAACGTATTAACATTGCTATGGTCTATCTAGTTGTATAGGTGAAAATCTAATTCACAAAATAGGTACTCTATTGAAATCACATTTATTAACGAAAAGTACATGCACTCGGATGAAACGGACAAAATTTTAATATCAATTTCGAAAACGTTAAATATAGCGGGTTCAATTCCAGCTATTTTTCATTGGAAATTTTTCGGTATTTATTTTCATACTGAAATATTTCAGCTGGGTGTCCATTTTATACGTTTATGGAATAAAAAAAAAACGGATATCTTTGAAAATATGGTGTTGGACACTACTCAAAGATTAACAATGTCTGCACACACATCAGTTAGGGCTAATCACCCATATAAAAAAAATAATAGAATTATGAAAACATACATATGTCGATAATTGAAGTACAATTAATTGGTAAATTGTTATATACTCCCATGCGGAATAATTTACCAACTTGACTGTAATGAAATGTTTATTAGATGACATAAAGCTCCACTTGGAGCAATATATAACTTAACGATATGTGTTTGCTCACAGATGTTTGAAATATAGTAAATAATTCTAAATTTTACACAAACTTACACTAAAAGATAATAAAACAAATGATGTTAATAAACTTGGATTATTTATACAATCACCATTTTGTATACGTTCCCAAATTCGTTCGCCTTCTTTTTGTAATAAAAGATTTTTATCACATTCTTTAAAATCTTCAATGGTATTTTTATTGTGTAGAGTACCATAACATGGAAAAATGCAATTCTTTTGTGCAAACTCACTAAAATATTTTAGTAACAATTAAATAGAGAAAATTTTACAATTTTAAAAATTATATAAATTAAAAGTTTATAAATAATAAAATTAATTACCTATTAAATGCTGTACAATCAATTTCCAATAAACAATGTTTCGCATTTGAATTTGTATAAAATCCATAAATGTTACGTACATTATCACTTAATTTATCTATATTTAATTTTAAATCGGATAATTTATACCAAAAACTTGTATGAATAAACGATTTATAAGGTTCATATTGAAACACATATTCTTTTTTATTTTCACTTACAGACATTTCTTAAAATATTTTCTATAAACTTATTTAAAATAATTTGATATCTTAGCATTAGTAATTAATTACTAACAAAGTTAAAAATTATTACAATTATAGAAATTAAAGAGTTGAAAATAGTAGTTTTTGTTTCTATTTTCGATTTGATCATTGCATTTGCAAATGTTGGTGGATTCGATTTGATCTGTGACATATTTTCACATTTTTTTTTGACATTTCTAATGTACATATCGCTTTGTAAAAAATTCCTTACGCGCATGTCATTTAGCGAATCGAAAACGAAACCATAGGTAACGAACTCACTACAGTTAAAAATACGCAAATCGCTCTCGTTCCGTTTTCGGCTCAGAGCGTAAATTTTTGACATAAAAACATTCGTCGTCGGGGTGAATGTCAGATCTGTATTGTCTGGAAAAATCTTATAATTTGACAACATAAACATATAAACATAAGCATATTCCGATATAATGAAATAATTTCAAATAAAATTTAATTATTAAAATATAAATAAATTTTGGATTAATATATTTTTAAATATAAAACAATAAAACGTTTTCATACAATTATTCTCAATCAATAGAATTAAATTAATAAATAAATAAATATTTACCATAAAGTAAATATAACAAAATATATGTTACAAACAAAATAAACGTAAAGTGTGTTCATGTAAATATTTATTTTTTTTTTATAGAATGTTTGGAACATCAACATTAGGTACTGGTACAACATTCGGTGGGCAACCCACAACATCTATAAATCCAATGAAAGATTTTGAAGTAGCTTCGCCACCAGACGATTCTGTATCCGCAATGGAATTCAGTCCAGCAACAATGCAACAAAATTATCTGATAGCCGGTAGTTGGGATAGCAGTGTAAGACACATTTTTTTGTTTACAATTTATTTTAAATTACTATATTCTATTATAAATAAAATAGGTGCGTTGTTGGGAAGTTGAACAAACAGGAAAAACAGTACCAAAACAAATGAAAACTATGAATGGTCCAGTATTGGATGTTTGTTGGTCTGATGTAAGATAATTTATTGTATATTTAAATTTTATATGTTATAGGTATTTAATGTAATAACAACACTTAATTCTAATGGATCAATATTATTTCAGGATGGTTCAAAAGTATTTATAGCATCCTGTGACAAACAAGTTAAATGTTGGGATTTAGGTTCAGATCAAGTAATACAAGTGGCACAACATGATCAAGCTGTATCTACATCACATTGGGTTAAAGGCTCCAATTATTCATGTTTAATGACCGGTTCATGGGATAAAACATTAAAAGTATATTTTTAGATCTCACATTTATCTATTTCTAAAATATTAAATTTTAATTGTTATAATAGTTCTGGGACACACGTTCACAATCACCAATGATGACAATAAATTTACCAGAAAGATGTTATTGCGCTGATGTTGATTATCCAATGGCAATTGTTGGCACAGCAGGACGTGGTTTAATTGTTTATTCATTAGAAAATAAACCGACGGAATTTAAACGGCAAGAGGGTCCATTAAAATATCAACATCGCGCCGTATCAATATTTAAAGATAAAAAAAAAGCACCTACTGGTATTATCTATATTATTATATGTATATATAGTAAACCTATACCTAAATGTACAATTTTTTTAAATTTAGGTTATGCTTTAAGTAGCATTGAAGGTCGTGTTGCTATACAATATGTGAACCCAGGAAATCCAAAAGACAATTTCACATTTAAATGTCATCGTGTAAATGGTACAAATGGTTATCAAGATATTTATTCGGTTAATTGTATATCATTCCATCCAATACATGGTACATTGGCAACTGCTGGTTCTGATGGTACATTCAGTTTCTGGGATAAAGATGCAAGAACAAAATTAAAAGGATCCGAACAAATGGATCAGTCAATAACTAAATGTTGTTTTAATGCAACTGGCCAAATATTTGCATATGCAATTGGAT
Source organism: Bibio marci (assembly GCA_910594885.2). Taxonomy (NCBI): domain Eukaryota; kingdom Metazoa; phylum Arthropoda; class Insecta; order Diptera; family Bibionidae; genus Bibio; species Bibio marci. The sequence continues at coordinate 12,715,465 of OU343116.1, read as the reverse complement.
ACGATTGGTCAAAAGGGCATGAATATTATAATCCAGCAAAGAAATCTTACATATATTTGCGATCATGTTATGAGGAAGCAAAACCACGGGCCGGTAGTTCGACATAAAAAAAAAGTATATGCTTTCATATATATACTTAAAAAATACTTTTTATTTCTATCAATGCAAAATAAATAAGTCACTTCATTGTGAAATAATAATATTTAATTTTTATTATTATATTATAATTCTACAAAATTCTTGTTAAATAACGTAACAACAACTTATTTATGTTCAGAATCTTCATGGTCACCGCCACCACTATGACCATGTCCATGTCCATGATCATCATAAACACCTAACATGTATTCAACACCAACTGTTGCGACAAATGCTGCAAAACCTAAAGGTAAACCACGAAAAAGGAATCTTGTAATACGTTGCCCATGTGTTCCCCATAATTTTGGATCATATCGCCATACCTCATTTCTAATATATAAATAGTTTTGTTGTTGTTTAACAGTACTATTGTAACTAATTACAAAATAATATATATTAAAATTACAAACCTCAACCATGGATCTTTTAATCCACGTTTTGCTAATGCTGCCTGAGTTTTTACTAATTCCGGGGCATTTTCGATTTTGTATGTATCTGCTTTTGGCACTGTATATTGTGGATGATGGTGTCCGTGATCATGTCCACCCATATTCCTATTATTATGTTCTGAAATGGAAAAGTAAATTATTTGTACTTTTTATTTCAATTCATTTATTTATTTCGAATATAACCTATATATTATATTAAAAGTTATATAATTTAATAATTTATTTGAAACATTAAATATAAAATTTATATGTAAAATTTTAAATATTCACACTGAATAATATATATTAGTATAATTACCCTTTTGATTATTGAATATAAAAAAACAACTATTATAAAAAATTTTCAATAATTTTTTATTTTTATATTTTTTACTTTTTTCTTTTATATTTATTTATTTTCTTTTTGTTTTGACCAGTTTTGACAGCACGAAAATCGATCCCATCCGTAATGTGTATGACAGTTTATAAGATTGCGCTGTAGTATTTCAGACAATGCGTAACATAAACGCCAAAGCGTAGCGAAAAAATAGTCATTATATAAAATTCTCTTCATTTTTGTTGCACGCCTTGCCTGAAGGGTTATGCTCCTAAAAAAAAATAAAACATTTTTTGTATCTATCTATTTATTTGTATTTAATTTATTTGTATCAATATTTTTATCATAAAATTCTGTCGATGCAACGATAGATTAGATTATATGTAGTAGTTTCGATTATTATCTTTCATTCTATAAGAATTATAAATTAATCCTATGTGTGGAATGTGGATGGTTAAAAATTAAAATAAAATGATAAGTGCCGACTTGATGCTTGTTATAATATTTTTAGTAATTGCTCATATTACAATTTTATGGTATGTATTAAAAAAGAAAAAACAATCCATACGTGAGCGTCATGTTGTAGTTACAGGAGGATCTAGTGGTATTGGACTTTGGATTGCCATTAATTGTGTAAAATTAGGTGCCGATGTAACAATTATTGCAAGAAAGGTATCAGTATTAGGTAATTTTTTTTATCTATTATATCTAATCCTAATAATATTGTTTCAAAAACTAACAAATTTTATCCGCGAACTTATTTATTATCATTTGTTCAAATTATATATTATATATTGACACTCTTTTGAGTTTACCTTTCATTTCGGATTATAATATAAATTATAATCGAACCAATTCTAAATTTACAAAAAGTTGCATATGATCAGTTTTCGTAATCAAGTTTACTTGAAGAAGGTGATGCTGATTACCAATTAAGGAAAAAGTTACCTTATTTGAAATAGAACATTACCGTTCGTGATATTTATACTGATAAAGTATCAAAAAATCGAACAAGAACAAAACTAAGATGAATTTAAAATGTAATAAAACAAAAACGCTATGACCTATGTGGGTATAATAGTCAACGTATTTGTTCATTCCATACCATTAATCATGAAATCTATACATTTACTAATATGTTGACTTCAAAATACATATTATATTTAGTATTTGACCATGAACATTTATTAACATATATTTATATATTGTGATGTAGAATAATGTTTATGCCAAAAAGACATCACTTGCAGGCAGTTGAACTTCTTTAATACGCTCCATGAAATAAAACATGCAATGGTTTCGTCTTTCAGACGGTACAAAAATGTAGATGTAGATACAGAGGATTCATAAATAAAGAAATAGTAATATAATCGACCAGATTAAGCTTGTGAGCCTATATGCCTGCACAGCAAATGCAGTATAATTTCATATGTAAATAGTAAATGAGTATTATCTTTCAATGCAAATTTGAGATTAATCTCGATTAGTGTTAGTTTATCAACTACAACATAATGAGTATGATGACACTACCAAACTATGTGCTTCATTGAATTTCCATCATGCATACACCCTATTAACGATATAATTTAGAACAAATTGTAATGATTTGTATTTATTTTATAGAAAAAGCTCTTAAGCTATTAAGTGCACATCGTATAAGTGATAAGCAAAAAATTCAATATAAATCAATTGATTTATCCATAAATTATGATACAGTTGCAAATGGTTTATCCAAATTGGAAGAAGAAATTGGACCAATTTATATGTTAGTAAATTGTGCTGGTATGGCATTATGTGGTACCATTGAAGATATGTCAATTGAAGATTCGAAATTAATGATGGACATAAACTATTATGCAACATATTATCCAACACGTTATATATTACCAAAATTAAAAGCCACCGGCAACGGTATAATTGTAATAACATCATCACAAGCTGCTTTATTAGGTATTTATGGTATGGGACCGTATGTAGCAGCTAAATTTGCGTTACGTGGTTTAGCTGAAACTATAGCGATGGAAATAAGTCATACAAATGTCACAATAACGTTAGCATTACCAGCCGATACAGATACACCAGGTTTTGCAAATGAAAATAAGACAAAACCTTTGATAACAAAAATTATATCCGGATCCGGTGGTATAGCAAAACCTGAAGATGTTGGACGGAAAATTTTAAATGATGCCTTGGTAAAATTTCCACTGACAAATTTACAATTATTTAAAAAAATTAATATATTTATATGGATTTTTTTTCTTTTCATATGTACACAGGATGGTAATTTTTTTTCAATTTATGGATTTGAGAGCTGGTTAATTACTATTATAAGTTCGGGTATGGCACCATGGGGTGGATTTTTATTTAATCTATTTTTAGCCATTGTAATTGGTCCGCTAAAAATTATTGGATGGTTTATACAATGTAATTTTAGACGAATCGTTAAAACTAATGCCAAAGTTAAAGAAGAATAAATTGTATGTTTTTTTTTTCTTCCAAAATACGTATTACTTACTTTTAAGTTACTTAATTAAGTGTAATAATTTCTTCTTTTTTTTTTACTAAAAGATGTATATGTGTGCTTATTTCAATTTATATCTAATTAATGTCTATAAAATGCAACAGATCAAATTGACAATATTTATAAAATAATTTTTGATCCATAAAAAAAAAATAGATTGAATAAAATAGATTTATTTCGACCATCTTCTTTCAAATATTGATTATAATAAAAATTTACATTGTATAAGTGACAATAATAACGTCAATCGTCTCGCCACGCATTCATTCTGTGCGCTCCCACAGCACCTAAAATTTCCAACTGAATAATCAATTCAATACCATTCATACGATTTGGAACGTTGATGGTTTTTATATGAATGACTTCACTTACACCCTAAAATTCATAAATCGGAAATATATAATGCCAAGAACCTTTTATACTTGATTTATAGTAAACTTAATTGTGTCATGATAAACTCATATGATGTGTGGAGCTGATAGATGATAATCCTCAATTACATCTTTCAAACTACATTGTTCCAGCACTTAACTACCAACCATACAGTGACGATTACATTTGGTTAGTTTTCCTTCGTAGCGTTAAGTTTCTCTATTTTGAGCAACACGCCTTTTTTAATATAATAAAATATTAAATTTAGTGTTAATGGATATCGCTATATATTGTATATAGAAAATTTATTGTAGGCATCTTTAAAACATTAATATTTCAAAAGGTATAGCGGTGTTTTCTGACTCCTTGATAAACGGAAAATGGTAATTCAGCTGAAAATTATTGAAAAATTTCTCTCATAAATTCTTAGAATTGAATTTGGTACTTTACCATCGATTAGTATGAGGTTTTGTATCGCTAACCACTACACCACTTCACTCATATAAATAGATTCAAATGCAATTATTTTATTTATTTTAATTTATACTAATTAACCATATAGCGCCCATATTTTTAATAAATAAATTATCTGTATTTACATGAATCTACAAAATTTTCTTATATAATCAGTAATTATTCAATAATAGTCATTTGTTAATCATCATCATCGTCATTATCTTTTATTATACCCATTGACCAATATAAAAATCCAGTTGTATCTATAGTAACATTTTCTGATGAATATGAATTTGATGTACTAACAATACCTCCAAATTGTACAATATGGTTTTCTAATAGATATCGATTAAAATGTTAAATTAGTTATTATTAGTATTATTTTATTAATTATTATTATTATTATTTAATTATAATTAATGTCTTTCTATGATTGGTGTAAAATCATAATAATGTAAGGATCCGGGCAGTGTTTAAAGCTTACTTTTACGAATCATTTTGATATTGTTATAAATAGGTCAAATTCGGTGTTGGGTTATTTACTTCTGTTGTAATGTCTATCACGGAATATGCTTGTCTAGTCTGGTCTCCGCATTTATAACATATATGTATTTAATTACTACATAAAAAGATTTCTAAAGTTTGCTTTAAGATTTCTTCGTTGGACTGATCCCTAACGGTTTCCCACTTATGAACATAGTTTTCATCTTTTGAATCTGCCGACTCTGCAGAAGCATAAGCATTATTATTTTAGTAAACTTATTAAATGGCAAAATTGATTGCCCTAGCCTGCTTACAAAATTAAATTTGCGAACAATTGAGTTTTGTTTTCCCTATAAAATGCTATCGTACAAATTATGGACATTCCAGTTCATTAAATGCTATGATGGTTCTTTTGCAATGAATTCCGTGACAAAATAAATTTTTAATGATGTAAAAAATCAAAATTTTAAATCGTATTTTTTATTCAATCAAAATTAATATTTAAATTTAATTATTTTGTATTAAGAAACTAGTATTTAATGGATCTTGAATAAATAAATAAATAAATTAAATTAGTAAATATTACACTACAATCACAACGAGCACAGCAGTGATCGAAAATCTATTATCAATATATTAATCTAGATGTCTGATTAACTGATAATTCTAAGTTTCTTCTAAGGTTTTAAAACATCATTTTTTACTTTTACTCCTCGCGAGTAACTTACTAGTATGCCTGGAAAATATTTCTCCGAAAGAGGTCAACGTACATATACTTAATCAAAAACATTTGATTTCATTACGACATTAACAATAACAAAAAAAATGTTAAATAAAGCAAAAAAAGTATAAGTGAAAGTTAGTTATAGTATTTAATATCTACTGAATATGAGGTAACGTCACAAGATCGTTAAATTTTCAATTGTGTAATTTATTTACGACTGTCGCAATATGGTAATACACATAATATTATAATTACCTAAATCCCATTTAAGTCCACTTGTTGTTACAATACATTGTGAACCAATCGGTACATATGCACACCAATATTCTTTTTCAACAAATATTTTCGGTATTAAAATTGAATGTTTACCCGGTGCTAATAACCATGAAATAGAATTTTTGCTTAACACATAAATATCCTTATTTTCTAAAAAATTGTGTGCCTTATATAATGTATTAATATGTGCCATAATATGATCTATACGTCCAGACATATCCAATAATACTATAACTGATTCAATCTATTAAAATAATTATAATTTGATTGATAATAAAATAACAGACGTAGTAATAAGAAAATCAAAGAAAAAAATTATGTATCACACATTTTCGGTCAATAAATATGGTTGTAAGATAATTAATGATTTTGTAAAATCGGTTGCTCCTTGATCATTAGTTTCCATAATATTACTACCAATATTTTTCATATAATTTAATGATTTTTCTGTTATAGAATCAAAATCGCCTGTTGTTAATTCTGGTGATTTCATTATCTCATTGGAACAATATTTTTCCAAAAATTTTATCCATCGATTTGCGCCACCATCAACACATACACGAATGAATGCTAATTTAAAATTAATAATATTAATATAATTGAGAATGAACCAATATTGGCGGGGCCAATACATTTTCTTATTCCACTTAACTATTAACGAACTAACCTTTATTCCATAATTTTTTTATATAATTTGGTTCAAGATGAATAGGACGATTTAATATTATAATTGCATATTTTTTTGTGTTTTCTTCTATTGGGTGTAGAAATATTTCTGGATTCCATATTTTTATCATCTAAAACAGAAAAAAATTACTAAAATTTCCTATTTTATGATAGATATATATACAAAGAACACAAGATCATACTTTTTTAATTGATGAAATTGAAAAGTTACCTTTAATGTAATTTGTCAATTTCATTTATGCATTTATTTAAATAAATATAATAATATAATTTTTAACGTTATTCGTTTCTTTTTCTGAAATTAAAGTTAAATATATTATTTACTAAAGTTATTTATATGTGCACATCGAATTAATAATTTTACGTTCTATTTTAGGTTATTCAAGCCAAACGAATACATGTTCTATAAAGTTAATAATAATATAAATATAAATTAAAAATAAATTTTGTTATTATTTATAATTTATCTTGATTTACGTTTGTTTTGGAACACACATTCGTATTTGATTTGTGTGTTCATTTGCATATCGCATTATATTTATATTGCAATTGCATAGTATTTTTGTCACTCGTACATTTTTTTACAAATATGCTTCATTTTCACTACGGTGTATCCCATCAGGCAAGGCGGTACGAAAACGGAACGAAAATGATAGGCATTGTACAAGGCTATGTCAAAATTTTGTGATGCCTCTTTTTTTCTACATGAACTTATCTTAATAGACAGCAGACGTATTCTCCGGTGATGTCATCAGATATTCATAGTTTGATAAACGTAATAACGTAACGTCAGTATGCGAATAAAAAATGATCATAACGCAGATGATCAATCGTCATAGCATGAAATGAGTAGAGATGGGGGTAAGAAGATGAGTTCATTTCATTTCTTTCATCCTTTTTCTTCTTTTATTAATTCATTATTCATTTCACTTTTCGTTTTCAGTTTAACAAACACTTGTTGACTATAGTAGTATTATCAATTGAATTTGCAGTTTTACCAGTTTGACTCTCGTTTCGTTTAAGGTAAAATTTTAATTTGGGTTTTTTATTATTATTATCGCAATTTTTGTATAATAGTTTTTCAATTTTAAATTGATTATTTTGTTTATGTTCTATAGAAAAAAATTTATTGTATTAATATTAAATTGTGTTAAAGTTAAAGCGGCAGCGCATGTTGTCGTATTTATTAATTTATTAAATAAATTGTGATGTGTTAAATTAAATTAAAATTGTGAAAAGTTAATTTTTATTTAGAATACTTGTTAAACAACATCAAAATTATAATATTCATTGCAAAATGATGATGAATAAATCAACAGTTGAAATTACGATTAATAAAACAACTACAAATAATAATAATAATAATAATAATAATAATAATGCAAATGCTACTGTCAATGATATTTTTTTATATGATATGCCTGATAATGATCGTCATCGTTTATGTTCTATATTAGATGAACAAAATGTTTGGCAAGAATTAGCTTTACATATGGGATTTGAAAGAAAAATATTCCAGGTAATTATAATTACTTAAGTGTATTTAGTTTAGCTGTAAATATAATAATATATATATTATATATAAACACGACCATTCATTCTAGAATCATTCATTGGTATCAGAATTCTAGATCGTTTTAGCTGATAGATTAAGCATTACTATAGTTTTATGCAAAACTAGAAAATATAACTAACAATAGAATATTATACCTCTATTAAACTTCTCTGTATATTATATAATTAATAAATTTCACCACTGTTACCGCTATTTGTAGTGTTAGTTGAGATCTGAAATTATTTATTAACCAATAAATAATAATAATAATAATTGTTTTAAGTAAATTAATAAATGCGTTAATATTATTATTACAATAATATTAACAAATTTTTCCGATCTGGTCGGAGTTCTATCTAAAATATTATTATTTTATTCTCTTGAAAATAATACTGTATAATTTTCCAATGCTCCAATTCAATTTTCTATTCATGATTTTTCCGCTGAATTTTTATAAAGCAATTTGTAAAATAGTAATTTTTTAAAAACTGCTCACATTTTCTTAGTCCACTAAACAAACGAATGTTGGAGTTGATCTCACAGGAAACAAATATTCGTAATAGAATTGTTCGAGCACCCGAATTTCTTCTAGTTATAGACTTGTTACGTAATGATGTATGTGCGACTACTCGACTTGTTTGTCAGATCGCCCGTGTGTCACCCAAATATATATATATATATATATTAACGGGTAGCGGTATCCCAATGATCATGACAAATCCATATTCACACCTTCACACGACATGAAGAAAACCCCTTTTAGTATTCTCCGATTAAATCCAAGTAAACATGCAATTTTTATAGTGCTTTGACCTTTTTTCTGTATGTACTTGGAATACATGCTCTAATTGTAAGCGGTATAAAAATTAATGTTGATATTTAATATCAAAAGTATGTGAAAAATTGTACAAAATTAATATAAAGTAGAGTAAATTGAATGAATAAATATAAATATAATCGTTTTGCATGTATTTGGCATGTAGGTGTATATTAATGTAACCTACGAATGTAACCACAATTCAAATATTTTTATTTATTTATTAAATTTGAAATTATATTATATAATTTATTATATTTTATCTATATTTTGTATATTTATTTTATATATTTTTCATATATTTTTACGTTTAAAAACGATTCTTTTCAGTTTTTTTATTAATCGAAAAGCCCACACACAAATATTTTATAATCTAATGCTAGAATTGTGTGCGAGATTAGTTTTACTCGTGTAGTCATCATTATTATGGATTTATTGTACATTACTGTTATTGGGCCTGTAGGACTTTCATTTTAGCTATAACATTGCTTTGGGTTTCATCTGGTTCCAGTGATTTTAACAAATAACGACAAGAACGTGACAGATAACTGGTTCCACATACACATACGCATTCACACGGACCACCAGATATACAAAAACACACAAATCTTGTAAACAAGAACAAGACTTAAATCAAAGGAAACATACGATTTTACTTTACCTCTCGAGAAATATTCTCTTCTGACGCGGCGATAGTAAGTGATTTCATTCCACTGTTTGTAAAATAATAACAAAAATAAGAAAACAAGAAATTCCTAATAATTACGTAAACAAATTATATGTGATTTCATTTTCTGAAACTGAATATGCTCAAATGTGTACTCACACTGTGTCAAAGAATTTTTAAGACCGCATCTGTAAATGTCGAAACAGAAACAATGTTATTATTTCTTTTTGTTGATGTCATTCTCAGCGGCTACGAAATCATGCAATTTTTCAATAATTTCATGAACTTGATCGTACGGTATTCTTATCATCGGGTAGCATATCTCCTCCGGCAAAAAAAAAACGTTTGTTCGTGCCACAAGTAAACGTTTGATCTATTTAAATAAAACTGGTCGTAAACTTGTTTCATCATAAGTTTCCAATAGACTTTTACCAAGTTTTGCGTTAAATACATAATTCAACATGAAAAAATGTTAGTCTTTTTTCTAATAAACGCAGATGTATCGTTTGAACTAGTTTATGTTGAGATTTTTTCTAAGTTTGTCACAAATGTACCATATTACATTGTCACTATGTGGCCGGACCAGTATAATACTGGTAATAATTAATTGACTCACTGTGTATATAGTATAATATATTTATTATAAATAAACATCCAATTACTAAAACAAACCTCTCTATATGGGCAACGTCACCATACGAGTCTAATTTTAATAATCGTAATAAAAATACTAAAAAACCATAAAAATATTTATTTACGTTGTGGTTTTTACATATGCATATTATAAAAAAACAAGTTTTAAAAATCAAAATTAACATTTCTATTTATATATGGATAGCATTTAATGATAAAAATTTCAATTTGTTATTTTGAAATCTGGAAAATTGTATAATTACGAGGGCTATATGAAAAATTTGCTGCCATGAATGAATGAAAGACAACAACTTTTGTTTTGACGTCAAATATATTTTTGTTTTTCAATAAATTGTTAAACCCTAATTTATATTTATTCCAACGTTTTTCCCGTATATAATTAAATACCAACAACATTATTAATGTGTGATTCCGGAAAGTCTGCAAAATATTCATCCACGGCTGTAATATATAATAACTTTATGTAATTTGAACGTTTTCCAGTCACAATTTATTTCAGCTTTGAAAACAGATATTAGACAAAGGAAACAAATATGAATGAATACGATGGTTTTTCGAGCTTTAATTTGTTGGAATCATTAAACCATATTGTATATGAACAGACAGCATTATCTTAAAAGCAACTCTTTTCTCACGAATTTTTGCGCATCCAACCAATTTAAAATTCTGAGTTAATTGTTTTACCGATTAACAAAATACCTTTGTAATCCAAAATAACTGTTGCCATAACCTTTCCTGTTGATGGTGGCCTTTTTTCCACCGGCGTCAATCCACTTTACTGTTATTTTCACTGTGCTGTGTATAGTGACTCCGCATTTTTTATTGCATAAAACGTTTCAGAAACGCTTTTGGTCAATCGTTATAGCAAATATAGCAAAAACCTTTTTCATCTGTAAATTTTTAAACCAAATGTTTCCAATTCATTCTAATATATATAATAATGATACGTCTATATTTACGGACCAAGAAACGCGAACGGTCATATTTTTTCTTGAGAACGCCCGTTCACACACAGAAAAACCAACCATAAGGGAAGTTATCTGCAACATGGGCTTTCGCTCATGCGTTATATTCTCCAGACCTGGCTCCTTCCGAATACTGTTTTTGTAGTTCGGTGTATAGTCTTATTTGACTGACCAGCAGTTCTCGAAATTTGAAGATGCCCGAAAATAACCATGTTTCTATCGTGATAAGCCATTCATTAACTATGTGTATAGATGGTAATGGTGAATATTTCGATTATTAACTTTTATAACTATAGTATATTTTTAATACGCTATGTTTTCGACTTATAAAGGATGGATCGAATGAATCTTTTCAATACAACTATGGTTGCATTGGTACTTTTCAAAAACTTTTCACACTGTCTACTTATCTATGTTAACTGGTAATTATATAAAATATATATAAATAAACCTATTGCCATTATTTTAAATAATATATTAAATGTAAGTAAAGTAATTAAATGTTATGGTGATAGAGTACATTCAACTTATTTATGAATATGAATCGCATTTTATTTGAAATTACTTATAAAGAAAACCTGATCGCATGCAAAACACCAACAAATATTATATAAATAATTATATTTTACGCATAATTTAAGAATGAATGTTTATGTACAAACAATTTTTCTAAATCATTAATAAACATTTTAAATACATACTCAACAATCAACATTTATAACTTTCTATTCCGTGTTGGTGTATTCAATATTTTTCCTATTTTAATTTTATATAATTTAAAAATTAACCAATAATAAAATTAATGTATATTTTCTTCTTCTTTTTTCATTTCTTTTATTAGGAAATTAATACTGCTGTTCAGTATGGCTCAAACAAATCGGCATCGGATGTATTAATCACATTATGGGAATCCCAAAATCATTCCGTCACCGAATTATTTGTTTTGCTTTCTCGGTAATATACATATAAATACAAAATAATATATAAAATATGTTTGAATTCGTATAATATATAAAGAAGAAGATTTTAATATTGTATACTATAGAGAGTGATCAAAAAGTATTTGGACTGACGCATTTATAAAGAATGTTGTTGTTTTATTTTGTTTATATTTTTTTTTTCGTGTTAGACAACCAGATGAATGAGATATATATGAGCATGGAATGAGATATAAAGATATAAGTACATGCGTTTAAATACCCAACAGGATTGTGATTATAAATGAGAACAACGAAAATATTGCGGCGTATGTCAATGCATCTATGTTTATGATAAGACAAAAGGTCTTTGGCTAACCGGTACTCAATTCCATAAAGAGATGATCTTCAAATAGATCTTGAAAATGATAAGAGTAATTATTGTGGATGGATGGTTTGGAGTATTAATTAGTATATATAGCAAACTTGGTTAGGGAACAAAAACTGACCCGAATATTTGTGTGACTCGATATCTTCTCGAACTACTTAAATATATTTCCTGAACCAAGAAGTTAATAATCAAGAAGGCGATAATCACAAAAATCATTGTATTTAACAACGATATCGATGGGCAAGAATGTTATTAATTCCGAAGGTTATATATATAATCAAGAATGGCTATTATAATAACGAAAATAGATTCGGGAACACCTGAATTTAGCAAATATACAAACATGAGTAACTCTACGCAATGCAACACCGATATAGAAAATAACATGAAATTAATTAATGCAGAAGGCAATAATCAAGAATGGTTATAATAACGAAAAATGATCTTATCTGCATATCTTATATTAAATTGCACGTATGCACAAACATTATAATATTGTCTTTCCAGTTCCAGCGGACCAATAGTTGTAAAAATAATATATGGTTCATGCATGAAGGTATGCTACAATACAAAGTTTACATTGTTATAGCCATTCTTGATTTAATCTTTGTAGGCACTTGTTTTTATACACACAAACAATGATTGTGCACACAACTTAAAAAGAAACAATTAAAACAGTATCAATAAAAAGAGTTTAAACATAATTTTCCTATTAAAAAAATTCAGTATAAAAAATGTTATTCTATACGTTTTACTAAAATGACATAAACAAAACGCTAATATATAATTTTATCATTTAATTTTGTTATAGTATGCAACAATTTACAGCAATGGATTCTATTAAAAATTTAGTGGATAAAAAATATCATCGACTAATTATGACAAATAGTGGACAACCCGATTTATGTGCATTATTAAGTAATCAGTCGTTGTTGAAATCAAATACAGGTAATTAAGTTTATAATGTGTATAAACACAGATATAAATTGTAGTATAGTAGATTTATTTTATATTGTCGTCCCATGAGACAGAAATTGACCCGATGAATGGATCGCCTCAAAAGAGGAGAAATCTTCAGACAAGAAATTCAACAATTACCTGAAAGGTAGACGATAGCTTTCAATGGATCATACTTTGAAATTGAAATTTTTTTATTTTTAAATGAATAAACGTGCCTTTTTGTTTTTGTTTTTACAAAACGGTAATTTCAATTCAAATTCTTCGCTTATTTTAATTCAAATTTGAAAATATTCTCTGGAATTTGATACAACAATTATAAAAGAATTTATATATAGCTGAAACTATTTGTTGTAAAATAAACTTTCACATGGGCTTCTAGATTCTGAAAAATTCAGAACTTTACCATTTTTTATTCAATTTTGATATAATAATGGAATTGTATGAACAATTCGTAATTCGTAATAAGAAATTGATGTCTATAGGACATATGTTTCATTACTTTCGTCGTAAATTGTTAATCTTGTTTTTTTATATATAAATTTCATAATAACATACTCTAAAACAATCGCTATTAATTATTTTGGTGTGTATATAGAAACAAACCACCATTTAGGTTTCCTTTCGTGCCGCCTCTACCCCGTGTACTATACATGGGTTGATTACCAGACATCATACGTCATATTACAATTATAAATTGGTAAATTAATCCGAAATTCCTAATTGTGGTATACCGCAATCATCTATTGATCTGCAGTTATGATAGATGCTTCATTGTCAATCTTTGAATGGCTTCCAAAAACGTTTGCGTTCCATCCATTAGCGCCACCAAAATACATAAAAACTATCAATAAATAATTATAAATATTATTTTGTAGATATTAAATATTTTGAAAAACCGCTTGGTACATTTATGATCATCTAATAAAATGTAGAGATTTGTTAAAACACGTTGCTAAAGTAAACTACAATATTATAATTCACACACACTGCTGCTCTTTTTTTTAGTCCATATTTTCACGTGGGTGTTGGAACAGTTTATAAAAATCTTTTCGATTCATTCAATTTTAGATGACACATTCTCTATGTGTTGTAGCTTGTTACCAATTTTAATGGTGGCAAAATACAGCTTCATACTAACATATAATCAACCCATATACAGTTCACTAGGTAACGGGGGAACGATAAGATACCAAAACAGCGGTCTGATTATATTTATATCGCCGAAATATTTTTTAAATTTTAAATATATTTTATTTATAAGATATAATTTTAACTTAATTCGTCAAATATACCCGAGAAAATTAATTTACTCTTTTAATATTTTATATTTTATTTAGATAAGCGTAATTTGGACGATGCCGTTAGAAAAACTACAAATACATGTAAATCAGAAAAAATTCTTAATGGTCCGATTGAAGTTATTAGTCGTGAAAATAATGAAAGTGATGATACACAATCAAAACAAAATAAGTTAAATTCCAATTTTGGATCAATTGATGTGAACAATGTTAATGAATATGCCAGTACGATACCAAAAATTGAATACGATGAATTATTAGATGCGACAAATAATTGGAATGAAAAAAATATATTAGGTAAAGGTGGTTTTGGTACTGTTTACAAAGGAAAATGGAAATTTACATCTGTTGCAATTAAACGAATTGAATATCGTGGCGTTGGTACAGCTGAAATAAATAAAGTACAAATGCAACAAAGTTTAAATGAATTACGTTATTTAAATTCATGTCGTCATGATAATATTTTACCATTATATGGTTATAGTATGAATGGTAAGCATGGATGTGTAATATGATCTGAATATATATATATATACAATATATTAATTAAATATTATTCGCCAATCCAGGAAAAGAACCATGTTTAGTATATCAATTAATGACTGGTGGTTCTTTAGAACAAAGACTTGCAAGAAATCCTTCATTAACATGGAATGAACGTTTAGATATAGCATGGGGTACAGCAAGGTAATTTATATTTCTTATAAGAAATGTTTTATTTTAAATTTAAACGAAATACAGTACTATGGGAGTAGTAGTCTAATTTCTTTCGTTCTATATATTATTGAAATCTGAATTCAATATATATTTCAGAATATGCTCGACTGCATTCGGTTGAATTTCAGTGCTTCCACACTGGAGCCCGACTGTTCACACATAAATCGTTATTAATGTAGATGATACACCCATTGTGTGGAATTACTGATTGTTATGTACATCCAGTGAATAATATACGATTTAAGTCCCGATTTCTTTATTGTACTGTACTTTGATATTTCCTTACAAAATTAAAAGTTTCACAGCTAAAAATAAAAATTTGTATTCACTTATATTCACACTGTTTTTTAACAAAGTAATTAATTAATTTCTAATATATATTTGTCGGTAAACTATAGAGGTTTACAGTTTTTACACACATTTAAAGCAAAACCATTAATCCATGGTGACATAAAACCAGCTAATATATTACTTGATACATGTAATATGCCAAAAATTGGTGATTTTGGATTGGCACGCGAAGGTCCGAATACATTAAATTCAACAATGGAGGTATCACGTGTATACGGTACACGTCCATATTTGCCAGCTGAATTTTTAGGATATCGTACGTTGAGCACAAAAGTCGATACATATAGTTTTGGCGTTGTTCTATTCGAAATGGCTACTGGATTAAAGTCATACGATAAATATAGAAAATATGCTTTTTTAACAAAACATGTACATTTAACATTATTAAATAAGGAAGCATCAATATGTTAGTATTTCAAATATTAAAATACAAAATAATTAGTCGCAACGTAAATGATTTATTATTTTCTTACTTTATTTACAGATGATTTAATGTATAAAA
Source organism: Bibio marci (assembly GCA_910594885.2). Classification (NCBI taxonomy): domain Eukaryota; kingdom Metazoa; phylum Arthropoda; class Insecta; order Diptera; family Bibionidae; genus Bibio; species Bibio marci. Next base: position 12,699,249 of record OU343116.1, on the reverse strand, counting down.
CTAATTTACCAACATCGGTTGAAATAAAATTTTTCGAAAATATGATATTATTAGGTTGTGACTGCACAAAAGAAAATCCAGAAAATCGACCTGAAATGGTTGAAGTACTTCGACGATTAGATGGAAAACATATTATATAATTTAAAAATATACATTTTGTGTGCTTATACACAAATAAATACACATAAATATATATATTATGTACATAACTGTAATTTAGGTGTTACAATTTTTTTATGAAAATATAATATATAATACAATTAGAAATATAAAATATTATATATTTATATTGGTAAAAATATAAAAAATGTGTTTTATTAATATTTAATAAGTGTTATTAACATTGAATTTTAAATAATTAAAAAAATGTTGTGAGTGACTTAGCATCTATAATTTGATGAACGCGCAAGCATTGCAAATAGATAGTTTGATAGCAAGTTACTGCCGGAATTTAAAATTTTGATTACATATAATTATAAAATGATAACTTTTAAAAAAATGTATGTATTTTTTTTTCTTATAATGAAATAAACATGCAATTAAATTAAATTATCTATTTTAACAATCACTTTATCATGTTTTTTTTTAGGGGGGGCTTTCACAATGTAAAAATATATCACATCATAAAAAAAATACAAAATAAAAATAAGTTTTTATATAATCTACTTTAAATTAGTTTTTGTAACTAACTGAATAAATATAAATAATGTGTCTGACTGGTACGTAGAATGATATTTAATATTTTATTGTATTCATAACCTACTACATGCGGAGAAGATTATGAAAATGAATATAGCTTTTGACTGAATCAATTCATGTTGTATGTGTTATATAATTCATAAATTAATTAAAGATCGAAAATGAACGTTTAAATCAAATTTTACAACAATCAATAATAATTTAATTATGTGAATAATGTAGCATTTACATTATGCCTAATTTTTGAATCTAGAAAATTTCTAGGAAAAATAAAAAGAGATAGTTATAAAAAAAATATACTAAAGTAAGAGCAGTAAAAAAAATACCAAAATATAATCTGACAATTAATTTTATAGCAAATTGACAATTGTTTTTTTTTCAGATAATAATAAAAACAAATAAATATTTATTAATTATTACATTTTATTTGTTTTAAAATTACAATAACATAATAAATATATGTATTTACATATGCGTTTAATATTTTTTTTAATAAATACCATTAAATTTTTTATATTTTTATTAATTTTAGAACAAATAAAATGTTTATTATTAAATTTGTTTTATTACTGTCAAACTATATTTATATTTTATTATAGTGAAATGACAGTTTTTTTTTTTTTTACAAATTAGCAATTCAGCTATAAAAAAAGATGAACATGTTCATCTTTGAATCTAGTTTTTCAATCTAAATTATGGCTAGGCCCATAATTAGATTCTAATTTTTTATACTATTGTGCTCTTCTAACTAGTTTGACATTTGTATGTTATATCTCAATTTTTTCTAGATTCAAAAATTGGGCATAATGTAAATCTCCCATAATGTTGGTAAAAAGTAAAAAATACATTTACTCAAGCGTCGCATCAACCTCAACTTCGTCGTCAACTTTGTATTGCGTTAACATACATTTGTGTTTCACTAAGCTGTCAAATCAAAGCAATGTTGTGAAATCCCCCCTGACTCTTCCCATATAAATGTTATAATAAACAAAAACATCAAAATGGCTGGTGTTCGCATGTAACGTGTACGTTATTTTATTTTATTTTTGTTTTTTTTAATTTTTTTATTGGATTTTTGTTTTTTTATTTGAATTTTGATTGTTTTTTATTTGATTTTTGTTTTTTTTTTTATTGCATTTTTGTTTTTTTATTTGAATTTTGTTTTTTTTTTACTATTGCTGTTGTAGAAGCCGATCAAAAACAAAATACAAATTCAATTACAATATCATGGATGGAACAGCAAATATACGTAAAAGTAAAAAATTAAATTTTGAAGAAAATTATGATGACAATTTTAGTATTGGTAAATTATTTATATTATTTTTTTGTTTAATTTTTATTTTACTAAAATTCGTACAAATAACATCAGCGAATAGAAAATAAGTTTTCTAGTTTATAACAAAAAAGCAAATTTTTTTGTATTCCTAGAAAATTATGTGAGGTTAATGTGTTACCTTGGTCAATTCGAAAAAAATTTTTAATATCTTACTAGATGAAGTAAAACCATAATACAATATGTATTACTTATCTTTAAATATGATTCAATGGTTCATAAGTTTGTTCTAGATCTTTTCGTCTAGGCTTAGTTCTATTCTCTATAGTAATTTTGTAATTGAAAAATTATTAATTTGATTTTAGATTTGTTAATTCTATTTTCTATTGTCCGTAAAAACTAAATTCCATGCAGCTGAAATTCGTAAAACTACAGAAAATAGATAAAATAAAGAACAGGAAAGATAAGTTTAAAAACCCATAAACAGAAAAGTTTACATTATTTAAAAAAAAAAAAACTTGATCTCATGTAGAAATATTCTAATAATTTTCGTCACTGAAATTCTCAAATTTTAGCAATTAAACAATAATTTTTGATTATATTTATTTCATAGATTTATCGGTGTTTCCTGTAAAATTTAACATATTAAAAATGTATTGCATTTTGTATATTTATTTTAGTAATTATCCAAATATATATGTTTCCTTAACTCCATTATTTTTATATGCATGAAAATAACATAATTTTATGTTTAAAATAATTAATGATTTATAAACGCCACATAGGGTTAATAATTCGTTTTAAAATATACTATTTTAACGTAAAATATCTAATAAAATTCAAAATATGTGTGTATGTGACTCTTGTGATTTTCAAAATTAATTTAAATTATTATAATGTAATATTTTTTATGTACATTTCGTAGGCACTATTTATGTGGATTATGGGCGATATGGATAGTGTAATTAATCAGTATGTGCCACTGTGTGTCTTAACTGACGAAATGTACCATATACCCGAACGCATCGACTTCTGTATCTGCGATAATAAGTTCAGGATAAAATTTAGTTCAACTGAAAGTATACGCATCCATAATAACGGGTTAAAGTAATGCAAGCAATACATTCGGAATTAAAATTGAACTATATTTTTATTAATTATTTAATTATTATTTATTACAAACAAAATCGGATGCTGTTCAACATTATATCAATTATTTATTAATACGATTACAAATTGCTGAATGTACCGAATGATTAATGTAATTATTATTTTATTCTAATATGTTTATATGATTGATTGTATTATTTTTACTATTTGAAATTTATACTGTAATTATAGATTTTTTATTGTTAATTTATTACAGGCTTCTAGGAAATCATAATAAATTAGCAGCAAGCATTTATTATGATCATATTTCGGCCAAATTGCAGTGTGTGTGTATGTGTATAATGTAGAATAATTAAAAATCGATTATAAAATAATTATTAGATTCTTCAATTTCATATTGTTATGGAAATATATACGAATGCGAATGCAAAAAAAGATAAATTACAGAAAATTTATAATGAATATTTTTCAAAAACCGGCAATAATTCAATTTAATCACTAATTGTAATTTATTATATAAATTTATTAGGTATAATTTTCAATTAAAATCAAACTAATTATTATTTCATATTTTTAATGTATTATTTCATTTAGATTTGCAATTAAAAGAATCGAAAAATAATTTGAATATGATGGAATATGTTAATAGATCTATTTTAAAAGTATATTTATTAGCTGTTAATAAACATGGTACTCCACATCATCTGTCATAATCTTTATCAATGGGAACGTTAAATTTATAGTATCCAAATGAATTAATGGAAATGTATAAAATTAATAAATTGCAATATGAATGAATTGCATTAAATGAACGTGCTGAAACGCAAACATGACGTGATTTAGAAAATTTACTTGAAAAAGAAAGTTGCCACAATTTAAAATCAAAAACATTTACGATTAATATACCATCGTGTAGTATTACAATTATTACGTTATAGTGCACCAGTAGCTTTTTTATAAAATATTATCTATCGAAAATCAATGCATCGATTGTAATTGACTCGAAAATGCCAGACTATAAAAACTATTGTTGATTCATTTGTTGAATTAAAAAATAAACAGGAATTAGAGAATTTAATTGAACAATTAACAAATCGTACCAATGTACGATTTTATGCTGAAAATGCATTAACAAGTTTGGTATGTATTAAATTTTATAATAAAATTTTTAATCACACTGTTTCGTACGTAATTATTCGATATAGACCATCAATTTAACAACAAATTTATCGACAATTATACGCAAAGTCTATAATTATGTATATAATACACAATACACAGTACAATTAATAAAGATGCCCTACGTATTAATTTTAAAGAAACTTGTCTAAAAATAAATAATTTCGAGAACCCATATACAAAATTTCATATCGAAATTGGTCAAGAAATGATGCCGATATTCTCTTTAACAGAAATGGATAGCATTACATCACATTCCGTATATATATACCCATCAATATATACAATACACACAACTACATAATAGGCTAAAAAAATCCAAAAAATACGCAAAATATACGATTTTTTTTAAGATGATGTATTAGTCGAGCAGAATCATATGCTAGGAACAATATTGGTAAATTTATATTTATTTAAATATGTATTGTAGGCGAGGGGTAATACAATAACAAAGTTAATTTTTGTCAATTGCCGAAACAAAGAAAACAACAAATTAATACACAATAATGTGTAGTTGAGTTGACCTGTTATTTTTGTACAAATATATTTTGATAATGAATTCAAAATAAAATTAGTCTTGCAATTTCTGCTCGTTTAATAAACCATCTCCAAAAACCGTATATTTTGGTTATTTTTCGAATGTTTTTGGCCTATTACGTAGGGTAGTGTGCATCGTATATATAGTAGGGCTATATGTATACGTAATGCTCTGCAGTTCTGTTAAAGTGAATATAATATCTAGATGAAATTTGGCGTGTACTTTACTTTAGCCTTGTAAACTATAGAAATTGGTAAAATATTAGATATTCATGATCAAGATTGATATGTACATAATACATTACGGACAAGTTTATTTAAATAATAAGGCATTAAGGGTTATACAATTGTATAATGTTTGGGTGTAACTGTATTTGAACCGGCTGGTGCAACGCAACAAATTCATAATTAAAATAATTTTATAAATAATTGTGCTAATTTATATAAAAAAATTATCTAAATAAAATAATTAATAGTACTCTACAGTAACAGCAGCAACACTAACAAATTCAATGATAACGACAATCATCATTAGTTTCATTATCATAATTATCATCATAAGATTCAGCAACAACTACAACACCAACAATCGTAAAAACATCATCATATTATCATTATAAGCAAAAATTATTTATTTTTATTTAGTTTCTTTATAATTACTATTGTATGTTATAATATGATATAATTTTCCTTCTCCTTTTTTTTATTTATGAAAAGAAGCATATTTTTTTATATATTTTGAAACAAATTCTCATTAATATTTAAATTTGTTTTAAATAAGTTTTGCGGTATAATAATTTATTAGGAATTTAAACCAAACTAAACAAACATTAACAACTAAACAATAATATAAAAAATATGCATACATGCTCGCACACACAGAATAATTTAATATTAAATTATTAAAATAAGAAATATTGATATGATATGAAATAGTTATTATACTTAGCATTTAAGTAATTATTTCGATGCTATTATTTTACGGCTGCTAGTATTTAAATTGTGAATTTTTGTGTTTCCACACAATTAAATACCTAGGAAATATTTGACTATTTTCAAAGAGAAATCAATGAAAGTTTTTAATCGTTAATAAATTGAAATTTGATGAATGCCTACAATGGAATAACGAACTCATGAAAATTACAATTATATTTACCACTGACATTATATAAAAATGAATTATGGGTTATTATAACTATTATTATTATTTTATATTGGTCAATCATTCATACCAAAATAATTGAATATAGAAAGCAGCTATCTAATTGATAACTGTAGATAAAAGGATAAATTGCTATATACTCCTATGAGTTACACCAATTTGATTGTAATGAATGTTTGGCGAATACCATTATAAGTTCCACTGGAATTAACACAAATATAATTAATAGGTTTTTTCAGAAACTAAAATTAATGATTAAAAACATTCACATTTCTCATTGTTGATTAATATATTCGTCTACCATAATATTATCTGGGAAGAGGGGAAGTACTGTCACAATGCTATTACTATTAAAGTGTATCCATAAAGATTTGATCACATGACAAATGTCAAAGTATAAAAAAAATCAAAATGGTTGCTTGCAAAGTTTCACGTTTGATAACTATTTAAAAATTTTTTTTTTTTATGGATTTGGAATATTTGTGGGATGAGTTTTGTTTTGATTGTGCTAATTGAAATTATTATAAACATAAAATAAATAAAAAATATTAATATTATATGAAATGAAATGTAAATAAGAAAATGTGTGATAATAATACAAATTACTTAGTTTAGTTTGGGTGCAATGGAATCTATATGTTTAACCGCAACAATAAATGACGAAAATAGACACCCTGAATGATATTCGATTGTGCTCATTCATATTTTGAGTTAAATTTACAAAAATGCATTTGCAAGCAATACAATTTCATCTGAAGGTTTTGTTGTTGTATAAAATTGTAAGTATACAATTAATAAATTTACCAAAAACAAAACAAAAGATATCCTATAGTTCATCACCTAATCCTAACGTATAAACATTTTTTTTATTCAGATTTTGGTGCCTTCCATATCATCAATCAATTATTGGCTTCAATAAAATATAAGGACGATGGTTGGTAGATGCCACGTTAAAATCAGAAACCTTTACATTATGAAGTTTTTAAATTGTGTTACAAAATACGACATATTCAAAAAGGTATTTATTATTATTTTTAATTTTGTGTATTTTAATTAAAAAAGAGAATATCGAATGGATCATTTAATGTTCTTTAAGCGAATATTATTAGAGCGCCATAATCACTACGCCACCGATTATATTATATTTTGGAATTTATTTTGCGTAGACATTAATTAATTATCAATTTTTTTAATGTTGTTTTTTTTTTTTTTTGATTACAATTTTTATGTTGTTTTTTTTTTTTTTTTTTTTTTCCAAGCGAAAGGAAAGAAAAATTTTGCCAAATAAATTTTTAATAGGATTTTGTATTATGAATTTATGTGTATATTTTGGTGGTTCAATTATTCAGCAATACTTGGATTGTTTTAATAATATTTTTTTTTATATAATATTTATATATTTATTTATTTATTTATTTTTTTTATTTATTTTTAATTGTATTTGTTGTTTTCTTTTATTTTTTTTCCCTGTTTGATCCCGACTTCATTGTTTCGTTGAAAAATGATTTCAATTGAAATGGACAATATTATATGAAATCATTTTACTGGAAGAAATACTTGTTACTTCGAATACAAATTCAAATCTATATTTATTTTTTTTTCTATTCGGGAAAATCTTCCTTTGAAATTCTATGATTATATATATAATTCTATGTTTTGAAAATAAAAAATGTAATAAAAATAAATGTATTGTATTTGTTGTTGCAATTATATAAAAACAACATCATTAAATTTTAATCTTATTTTGTTAGAGTAAATTTTTTCTATTTCAAATAAACACACACACAAACACACAATTGTTTTTCCTTCGACGAGCATTCTGCAAAACGCGATGCACGCACCAATGTCGTTGTTATTTATTGTTTACCTTTTCATTAGTTCAAATGGAAAAGAAAAAGTTAAACAAAAAAAAGAAATGACTTGTATTTGTTGTTTTTTATGTAAATTTATTTACAATTTTTTTTTTTTACAAATAAACCACACACACACACTCAAATATTTTTTTAATTATTTTTCCTTTGACGAGCAATGTCTTCCCATGAAATTCCATATAAAAAGATAATTTTTTTTCATACAAATGAAAAACTTAAAATGAAAATTCTGGGAAAACCCGTGAAAATTTCGATGTTCTCTACTTGTAAAATGTGTTTCTAATATTTTCATTAAGATAATTGCAAATTTTCAGAAAAATCAGACCATTAATTCGATTTAAAAAAAAAAGGCACCGCAAAAGTTATGTCCGAATTTGGCCACTAATGGTACATCTAAATGTCCAAAACGTTAAAAAAACACTTTTTATGTAAGTTTTGGGACATTTCCATGTGTTTCAAACACAATGTGGAAAAACCGTCCTGACTTTCGTGGGGATGATAGTGAAAATCGACTCAAAACATCAATTTTTCTGAATTTTTGAGTTTTAGAGCTAGCGCTTTTTCCTTTGGGAATCCAATAGAGTAGGACAAGGACCACATCTTTCCCCTGGGACCACTTCTGGGAAATCCAAAATGGCGGAGTTATTAAGGGGTGAAATTCGGGTTTTTTTCGGTAAGCCTTACTTTGAGCAATTATTGTGGGAACACTATAATACCTAGAGACTTCTGTTATAGCTTAAAATATAGGTAATATAGTCTACTATATGGGATAATTAGGATTTTGGAAAATTCCGTTGGGAAACCTGGAAAAATCCCATCGGAAAACATGCGAAAATCGATGTTTTTCGTTGTTCTAGGAAAATCTCCATTTCTCATCGGAAAATTCCAAAATAAATTATATCGTTAAGATTAAACCTTCCTTCACCTTTCTGCATCATTGGATTTTAAGATATTTGAGTTTTTCCTAGAGTTCTATCCATCGGAAGAAAGGTCTACATTTGCATTTCCACTCTTTGGGTAGCCATAGCCGGAAAACTGTTGTAGATGGGAAAAAATTTTCCTCCATAAATTGTAGGCCCAGGTGGGGGCTATAACTGGTAATAAGCTTATTGGAAAATATTGGGTATTCCGAGAGTTAGGGGGTCCCAAAATGTCGGAAAATCGGTACCGGAGAATGACCATTGCTCCGCTCCTGGAGGACTCTTGGGTCCAGAACTAACCTATAAACTGCGCATGGACGTGCTCTACGTTCTGTGAAAAAATAAATTGGATCGAACGCTATGAGCTTTTTAGTGCCAAATGTTTAATTGACTTTTTTTCAGATCTGCAAAAAGCAAAAAAGAAATTCCCTTTTCTTTTTTTCTGTTTACCTTTTTTTTTCTATTTACTTTTTTCTTATTTTCTTTTCCGTGTCGAAATTCTCAACACACCCGGCTTGTGTGAAACTTATTTTTTTTTTTTTAAGAAAATTTTTTTTCGGTTTCGGCGAGAAATCGAACCCGTCGTATTCATATCCCATATAAATATTCACTACACCTCTACCTCATACACCACCAAGGTTATTAATGCTTGTATGTCGGTTGCGATATATAAGGTACATATTTATTTTTCAGACAGGGTTCGCTAATATTCCTGCCCGATTTGTAAGGTGCCCAGAAGAGCTGCCCGATGTTCATAAAGTTTCGGGAATTTTCAAAAAATTTTAAAATAAATTTTTTCTTTTTTTTTTTTTTCTATTTTCTTTCCACTCCCAAATTGGAAATACACAACCAAGACCACGACCACCACTACGTATAAGAATATTTTATTTTTCATATTGAAAAAATACTTGCTCGATCGACCATCAACGCATTTCGAACCCATGGAAATAATACCACATATGAACATATTCAACACCTCTACCACATACACCACTACGCTTTTAGTTGCTTCTTTATCGATTTGCTTATATAAACGATGGAGAATATGCATTTATTTACTTAAGATAGTGTGTTATATTAGAAGAGATTAATTTTATTTTATTTAAAGAAATATTCATGAGAGGAAACTTATTCTTTTTTTTATTATTATTTATTAATTATTATACCAATGTAATTTAGTTTAGGAAATATTAATTAATTATATTATATATATGTATTTTATATTTAAATTCATATTTTTTTTACAGATTTCATTGGAAGGTAGTTAAAGGATAGGCTTGATGAAGTTAAAATAATTATACATACATTATTTTATATAAATTAAATTAATTAAATGTATTTAATAATAATTTAATAAGTTCTAATTATATTTTTATAGAATGTATGCGATAAAAAAATGATTTTATTTAAATAAAGATCACAATTATATTTATATTATTTTATAGTCAATATTATTATATCATTCGATTTTATATTAATCTTCAAAGACTTCATCGTCGTTTTCCTTGTGGATGGATAAAGTACTATCAATCCATTGCAAAATATGATTGGTTTTGTTTATGTTTGTCTTACATAAAACAACACACATTAGCATTACAAATAAAAAAAAATGTAGATGCACATACTTGATGTAACATGATTTGATATTATAAGCTTCGTCCGTCATATCATAATTTATACAGCTTTAAACTGAAATATAAATAATAATAATTAATATTCTGTGCGGATGAAATAAAATAAAATTCTGGGACAATACCTCTGGTTATATTTATCAACAATATATATTAAATGTTATTAAATCTAAATTTCGTGAATCCTTCGAATTACATATCTCTACTACTGTAACAACCATATTTTGCATTTTGTTAATGTTATGGTTGATTAAATATTGCCACATAACTCAGAACTATAATTATTGGTAGCATTGTTAAACTTTGCTATTGATTAACAGCGTATAACTGCAAATTATTTGTACACGTACAAGTGCTTCATATGCTGCTGATGAAATTATAGAATTATTTTCCATTGGTTGCAATTGAGATGATGATTATGTTTGTAATTCAATAATATTTATTTAAATATCCAATTAATTTTTGTTGTAAAATCATTGAATTAATGTAACTATTAGTTTATTTGCAACACAGCCGGTGAAATAATATCAAAATGTCATAAATTTCATAACAGCTTGATGTTGTGGTGATAATACTCTGTTATTATATTGCATAAGATTAATACTAATTATGTTGTTTTTACTGATATTGTAGATTAATTACGATTTCATAATTCAATTGGTTGTTGTTGTGATAATGATTGGTGCTGGTGGATTCTTGTTATGGTGGTGTACCCATATTGGCAGTGTTGCATATAGGTGTAAAATGTGACCATACAATTAAAATTAAATCTGGTTGCTGGACTGCATTTGACTATAAATAGAATTTATTTTAAGTTATCATATTAAATATAATTATTATAAATAAAACGTACAATTTTAGTGGTTGTTATTGTTGATCGTATTGAATATATAGATGATTATAGCTGCGACGGCAAATATTGATTTATCAAGGCAATCATAATCTTCAATAGTCAGTGTATATTGTATTTCTTTCTGGTACATTATTTAACATATCTAACATTTAGATTAAATATATTTAAACTCCACAAACTATTTTAATATAATTAATAAATAATAATTTAATAATATTAACACCTTTACCTATGAGTAACCGCTGTAACTTATTCATTATTCAATTTTCAATAAAATGAAGTTAATTTTTGTGGATTTATTAAATATATTAGATAGAGGTCGTATTGATATAAAATGGAAGATATATTCATATTTGATTATTATTCCAAAAATTACTCATATAAAATTTACAGGTTATGTTGATGTGCTATTGAAATTGATGGCACGTTGTACGTGATGATGTTGTAAAATATATATCTTGTTTATTTATTATACATTTTAATGAATATATTATAAAAACAATGAATGTTGTTTTAAATGTATGATTTAATTATATTACTTTTATAATAATAAATTACGTGCGATGGTCGATGATAAATATTAATCACATTCTCAGCGGTAATAAATAATAGAGAAAGACGTAAAGAAAAATTTAATGGAAAATGACATTCGCAAAGCAGTGGAGATTACGTCTAATGACATGGATGTCTATGTCTAATCATTTCACAGTTTGAGGACTATTGGAAAAGTCGACAAATGACATTTTTATTTATTTTTTAACATTCAATAATTTTCATAACCATTTATTTAACCACAAAAAAAGTTTAAAATTGTAATTTCATGTGGTTATTTTGTTAATTCAATTTTTACTTTTTTGTTTGTTTATAATAATTGTTCATTTATATTAAACTTTTCATCATCTTTGTTTCGTGTTGTATAAAACAATATAAAAATGTCTTGGTTATTTGGTATAAAAACTCAACCTCCTCTACAACCAATGGAACAAATGGGCACGGATAATGTTTCTAGTCCTGGTGGTGCTCCCGGCCTTAATCAAACTTTAACTTCTGCTGAACGGAAAGCTATGGAAGCATATCGTTTTGATTCATCTGCATTAGAAAGAGCAGCCGAGGCAGCTAAAACCTTGGAACGATCAAGTAATATCAAATTGTATTAAATTATTATTGCATAATATTTAAGAATATTGAATTTGTAGAACATGCAAAGGAGGCATTAGAATTATCAAAAATGCAAGAACAGACACGGCAACAAGAATTTAATGTTAAAGCAAAAGAATTTGAAGCACATATGGAACAAGCAAAAGTAGAGCAAAGGCGTATTGATCATGAAGAACGCAGAAAAACATTAATTGTATATAAATTATATCTATATAGTTTTATATGTTGTAAGAATTAGTATTTTATTATTTATCGTTTTTCGTTATTTTATAGGAAGAAACTAAACAACAACAGGCTCGTGCCCAATATCAAGATCAATTAGCGAGAAAACGTTATGAGGAACAATTGGCTCAGCAACAACGTGTACAAGAAGAAAATTTGCGTAAACAAGAAGAAAGTGTCGCAAAACAAGAAGCTATGCGTCGTGCAACAATCGAACATGAGATTGAAATGAAAGAAAAAAATAAATTAAAATTATTAGAATATGAAATGAGAGCCAAAGCGAAAGTTGAACGTGAAAATAGAGATTTAACATTAGAACAAATTCGTTTGAAAGCATCAGAAAACCGTGTTACTGTGTTAGAATCTATAAAGTGGGTTTTATTTATTTCTTTTTTTTTTTACTCCTTAAAATGCATAATAATTATTTTCAATAAATTTCTTAAAGAACTGCTGGTTCTGTATTAGGGACTGGTGCACAAGCATTACTTACCGATTGGGATAAAGTATTAGCCGCAGCTGGCGGTTTATCATTATTAGCACTTGGTATTTATACAGCAAAAGGTGCTACCGGTGTAACATCACGTTATATTGAAGCTAGAATAGGCAAACCGTCGTTGGTCAATGAAACATCAAGATTTTCAATATTAGATTCAATATTACATCCTATAAAAATGTTTAAAAAATTTAAACCAAAACCATTAGATGCGTTACAAGGTGTTGTACTAGAACCAAAACTAGAAGAACGTTTACGTGACGTTGCTATTGCAACAAAAAACACACGCCAAAATAAAGGAATGTATAGAAATATTTTAATGCACGGTCCACCGGGTACAGGTAAAACAATGTTTGCAAAAAAATTAGCTGAACATTCTGGTTTAGATTATGCAATTATGACCGGCGGTGATGTTGCACCTATGGGTAGTGCTGGTGTAACAGCAATACATAAAGTTTTTGACTGGGCAAGCACAAGTCGTAGAGGACTTTTGCTATTTGTTGATGAAGCCGATGCATTTTTGCGAAAACGTTCCTCCGAAAAAATTTCTGAAGATTTACGATCGGCTTTAAATGCATTTTTATATAGAACAAGCGAACAAAATCCAAAATTTATGTTAATATTAGCAAGTAATACACCAGAACAATTTGATTATGCTATTAATGATCGTTTAGATGAAATGGTTGAGTTTTTTTTACCTGGATTAGAAGAACGTGAACGTTTAATGCGTTTATATTTTGATAAATTTGTATTACAACCAGCTGCCGAAGGAAAAAAGTATAATGATTTTAAAGGTTATATTTTTCATATCGATTAATATTACATTTTTTTTTTTTCTTAGACGCTTTAAAGTTGATCAATTTGATTATGGTGTAGTTTGTAGTAAAATGGCAAAAATGTGTGAAGGAATGTCAGGACGTGAAATATCAAAATTAGGTGTTTCGTGGCAAGCAGCTGTTTATTCATCTGAAGATGGTTTATTAACTGAAAAAATGGTTTTGGATCGTTGTGATGCTGCCTCACAGCAACATAAACAAAAGGTAAAACAAAACAAGTTCAATTTGAATATGTTATGAAACTTTCGATACGTAATTCAAGCAATTGGCAAACAAAATTATTCGTTCATGTGAACAGCAGCCGACGCGCGAATCATGTACTAGTAGCTGAAAATTTGAACAATTCACATTTAGTAGTATATGTAATTCTAATTATACATGTCGCGTAGTTAAGTTCACGACGATATATAAACACAACTAGTATAGCTGACCCGGAATTATCCAAACCTAATTTTTGATTGACTGCTGAAATCTAGGCTACTTTAATTGTCTTTATTGTGGTCTGTTACGTATTATAGAATATTGAACAATTCATGGACTTCAACATTTCGACCATACTTCTATCTATAAAACTAGTTCACTTTGTATGGTTATCTTAACTATATAACTATCAATGTTTATTTTGCTTTTTAAAATGTTAACAATAACATTGTTTATGTTCAAAATGTTGGCACACAAATTTATAATATAATTTTTATTTTATTTTTTCCATTACAGATGGCTTGGTTATCTGAGCAAGAAAAGGGTGATCATAAAACTATTAGTGGAGCAAAGTCGAATTAATTAAAAAAAAATAATATTTTATTTAAATTAATTAAAAAAGTATAATATTTGAATAGAGTGGAGAAACAAAGAAATCAGTGCATTTTGCTATTTGTTAACTTAATTGAAATTAAATGTGATTAAAAAAAAAATGTCATTAGATTTTTTATAATGCATTTCATTCGATTTTTTAATTATAGCATTTGCGTGTACAACAATCGATTCAAAAGAGCATTTAATTTAAATTTTATTTAAATAATTAAAAAAAAAAAACCAATACGCATGATTTAACGCAAAAGAAAATTTATATTAAACTTTCTTGTTGTTATGTGGATTTATTTTTTTTTATTTCTTTATCGATTTTTATTAGATTAATAGAGCCATTTTATTTATAGAAAATAATTTTATAAATACAGATGTTGTTAATAAATGAAACAATTTGTTATAAAACAAATATTTTTAGTAATTTGATGTTGCATTTTCAGAGACTCGGTTATATTAATATTACGTAGGTTTTGTAGTTGAAAGAAATAAATATATATGGGAAATATATAACGCGTTATTTTTGCTTATTTGCAATTAGTTCATAAAGTTTACTTATTTTAATTACATTGTTACAGAGAGTGGAATGGTCCAAATAGCTACGAATATCCAATAAAAGTATACGCGGACAATATGGCGACTGCATATTAGAATCACTAAGGGTACTGTATGAAGATAGCATCCCCTTAAAAATTAGTAAACGATTCAATGATTACACAGCGAATCATAGCGAGTGTGGTTGAAATGTTAGTACTATGTTGCGGCGAGATGATTTAGGAGCACTTACTGAATGAATCAAAATGAATATATTAATTATCCGATATAAAATGGGTGACAAAGAAAAGATATATTTTATTACCGGCGCCAACTATTATAGTAAAAGAAAACAGTTTGGAATTGGATTTCATTGCATTGATGAAGGCATTTGTATACTCCGTATAAGAATGAAATTTATCTGCTTGACAATCATCAATGTACTACTACTGAGAAATAAAATGATGAGGTAAAGGATGTGTTTTTATGAAAAAGTCTTCATAAAATAACAAATGAAAATAGACTGTGATTTATGGATTTCGTCATGTTTAAAAACAAGATTATTAGTGGTATATACATACTTCCCACATAAGGATATCCATAAAATATGATGTACAGATCGTCTGATGGTAGAATAAATTATTGACACATTGATAAATTAATTGATGGTCGACACTGCTTAAATATAATGAATGTTAAAAGTCGTCGTGGTTAAAACATTGACTCTGATCATCATGTTATCTAGTTATAGGTTAGTAATTAAAATCATAATTTCAGTAATTAATGACCCAGAACCGGTAAGCACAAAATCACTAGTCTGCAAAACATTGTAAAATGTATGCAATGGAACAACGGATCAGATTTTTAATAAGTAGAATGAACGTGTGCCAAATTGTTGAATAATGTTCCGGCTAAAGGAGAGCCGCCGAAACACACATTTAAGGCTAGATGACAAGATGCTTTAAACGTTCATTTAAAGTTTTTTGTTTTTAAATTCTGGATTGGAAGATGCGTTAGCTGTGAATATAGGGTCTGGATTTTAGTGGCCAACATTAAAATAAGTAATTATATTTATACAATTCGTAATTATTAAATATAATTAATATAATAAAATAGCATACAATTATGATTGTATAAAATCAGTTCACTAACACTGTAACATTGTACTCACTGGTTTATGAGTTTTGCATAAACTATATCTATATATATATAGGAAATGTTGAACAAGCTTTGTCGTCCAATATGCAAACTAAAGTACATTTTTCAATTTATGTATAACATTTTGAAAACTATTGACTAAATTAGTCAGCGAATTTATTCAGTTAATTTATTATTTCAAGTTTATTTTTGCCATTTTATAATACGTAGCGACTAAAAAGTATATTTCATTTTAGATTTCTTCTACTAAGCAACACATTTTCTTCTATAATGTGTATTTTGTTCTATGCCGGTAATGTTAGGCAACGTATACCGTTTTTTTTTTTTATCGGTTTGTGTATAGTAAATATAAAATATAACGCATTTGCATAAATAAACTCATTAAATTGAATGTATTTATATTAAAATTAATAGATATATATATATATATATTAAACTTCTATAAATTGAGTATAAATTAGCAAATCATATCGTAAATAAATACTTTACTAAAAAGAAAAATTATATCAAAAAAAAAAAATTACTATATTTACAATTTTTATGTTCTTCGTTTTGCTTAAAAATTAATTTAATTAATTATTTATATATAAATACTGTGAAAATATAAAATTCTTATTATTATTATTTTTAATTTATTTCGACTTATGTTTTTTTTATTAAATTTAAATATTAATTTATTTGAATTTTCTTTATACGTTTCACGCTATACATAACACAAAAAATTAAAAAAAAATTAAAAAAAAAATGCGATATTAGAGAAAAATATATAATTAACAATTAAAATAATTTTTACAAATTTTTAATCCTATTAATAAATATACACACAACATTTTTTGTAAATAATATGAACGCGATTATACATTAATAAAATATGAAATGATCTTATTAAATTTAATTTAATTCTCATATTTTTTATTTACAATATTTTATTAACTATAAATAAAAAGTGTTGTAGCTTCCCGATTTGTCGTTAAATTTTGGTATTTAAAAAAAAAAAAAAAATAATAAGATTCAAAAATTAATATTTGTAAACACTTCACTTCCAACTTTATTGTAAAACAGAAAAATGAAAAATAATCAGATCCATGTAATCCAGAATTACGAAATAGGATGATAGTCTAATTCTTCAAATTGCCGCACACAAGTCGACGAGTTTTTTTTTTGGAGTTTAACAACAACAAATATTTCAACAAGAAATGCGCGTTAAGTATTTTCTCGGGTTTTTTTTTTTTTATCCCTTAGAACCTGTACTTTCTCTTCGGTTCAGTTTGACCGTAAATATTGGCAGTCAACACTTTAGATGAGAAAGCTATATTTCAATTGTTGTTTGTTATGTTATGTTTGATACATTATCATCAAAATCCAAATTGACAATAACCATTGAGTTGACATGAAAATATCTACTGAAATTACTGAAATTGCAGTAAATATTATTGTACCTCGAATCGACCAGCATTTGTATATTTTAAATGGAAATATATATTCGCTTTATTGTAAATGTATCACGATGCATTTGATAATGCATCATAGTACCTTGTTCTATTTTGCATCTAGTATGTATAACTAGCTAGATACAAATGACAACAAAATGTATGTTTCATCTACTAGTGGGTGAATAACATTCACAATATAATAACGTTTTTTTTTTTCAATTGAAGTTATCGAAATGGTGTTGAGACCATTTAATAACGCTAATAATGCTGTATTATCAGTACACCTCTTAACATATTTTGCAAGTTTTATAAAAAATTTAAATCACTGCCAGTAACAGTGTTTTGTGAAATCTTTGTCCGTAGCTACAAATATGATTGTGACGCCAAATTTTTTTTTTTCTTCTGTTATTTCCTTGTCATTTAGACAAAGTTCACAGATATTATTTTATATGAACTGGCACAAACCCCCATCATGAAACCTGTCTCTGTTCTAATATACTGTTTGTAAAAAAAATTTAGTAATTCCTTTATGTCGTCCAAAAATTCTTGAATTGACCAATTGTTTAGCATCTTTTATTATAATTGTTTTTGTTAATAGTTGTTTGAAACACTGTATAAATCAAAGCTATTCGTTTTTTGATTTGATTAAATTGTAATTCAGTTTTTTTCGAGTTATATATTATACTCCAAGTGGAGTTTATGGCATTTAATAAACTAATTCATGACAGCCACGTTAGTAAATTAGTGTGCATGGGAGTATATAACAATTTATCAATTGTACTACGCAATTAACGAAAGATAGATGTTTTCATAATTCTATTATTTTTATATGGGTGATTGATTAGTCCATAGTGATGAGTGACGTGGCTTGAGAAATAGCCTTCAGTTTTCAATATCGCTATATTTTTATTATATTTTGAGTAAAATTAGACTAATTTATAAAAAAAAAAAAAATCTGGGTGTTCACCGAACTATATATTCCGGAAAATCGACTTTCATGAATTACTATATTTTTAATTATGGGCCATAGTTTTAACGGATTTCCATTTTTGTATACAGAATTATAATCAATTTCCAATCTTTCATAGAAGAGATTTTTAAAATCGATTCAAGCGTTCAAAAGATATGACCGATTTTCCAATCGATGGCATAGAAAATTTATAGTAATCCGATAAAACTATGGCCCGTAATTCAAAAAGATAATAATTCTTATAAGTCGCCACTGATGTGTGATGTGTGTGTATGTGTGTGTGTAGATATTGTTAATCTTTGAGTAGCGTCCAATACCATATTTTCAAAAATATTCGTTTTCTTTTTATTCCATAAACGAACAAATGTTCATCCAGATGAAAAATTTCAGTATTAAAATAAATACCGAAAAATTTTGTATGAAAAATATCGGGAATTCAACCCGCTATATTTCATGCCTAAATAACATAATAGTTATTATTTTTAATAGATTCTTTTTCCATAATCAAAGTCATTTACCATTAAATTAAGCACTGCTCGCTTATCGTATTTGATGATTTGATAATTTATAAAATCGAAACGTGTTGTAAGTAAATTAACAAATTTTGCACGTGCTTACCGAAACTAATTTGTTTTTATAATGGTGGTTATAGTGACATTTTACGAAATGTTACATGTTACAAAAATCACTTATATGAGCATATGTTTACAAAGTAACAAACTTATAACGTTAAGTATACCTAATCCTATATAACTATAATCCAATCTTTATTGATTTTGATTAATAATTAATTATCAATTATGAATTGATGTCAAAGATTAATTAATAGCCGTTATATAAATTCTAATTTAAATATTTACGACATTTTTTTGAACCACATGTACATGGTATTTTAGTATCTTCAAATGGAAATTTATAGTCATATGTTAATTCTTCACCTTGTACGATACGACGTAATGCAAATATTATTATATGTTTATGTCCCAAAATATCAACAACTTTCGAATAACAATTTGGCTAAAAAAAAAACCGATTAATAAAATAATGAACACTGAAAATAACATTAAGATTATAATAAATAATATTTTATTAACATGTACCTCACAAGAATGATTAATAAATCTTGCTGCATTACCACGCATTGTTGCATCGACTATTAAATTATCGTCAATTTTAAACATATAACAACCAATACCCCTACCATCATAATATCTTTCACGTTTATCCGTTAATGTTGAACGTATTAATTCACCGGCATATTCAATAACCATTTCACCTGTAAATAAGTAGATAAATTTAAATATAATAATAATTATATAAGCGTTTGGCAAACAAAAAAAAATTGTTTGTTAAATAAATTTGTGCAATCAAATCACATTTTTATATTACAATAAAATTACTAACCGGCTTCAACATCTCTATTACAAAATAATCCACGTCCGTGAATATGAGATCGATAAACACCAACGGCTTCTTTGTATGTTTCTTTTAATGTACGATAACGCATAGCCATTGGTAAATTGGTGCCGCAACCTCTTCTACATTTAATATAATGTAAACAAAATAAAAAAATATAAATAAATAAATAAATTAGAATTTTTTTTTTATTCTATCTGTAATTACGACTATGTTGACTTTGTTGATGTACGTTCAATGGAAGCAGTTGTAAAAGGAATTGTTATTATTAGTATCAATGCTTTATTAACTCTAACTTAACTAAACCATAAAATTATGTCATTTTCTTTAATAAATTTAAAAATTTCAAAGTCAGGCTATATGTTCAAATTCTAAAGATGAATACAAGATAATTAATTCGTTCTTAAGTCGAACATAATCAAAAATAACTTCATAGTTATTTTTTAATTGTACCAATAAATTTTCAGGAACTTATTTCTGATATTGTGCATATTTTACAGGTGAAAGAAAAATTTGTTGAGACATGGTCGACAATAGAAAAAAAAATGAACCTATCACAGCAGCGGACCCGGAGACATTCCTAACAATGTATCAGTTATTTTACGGTAAAAATATTAATCTATTCAATAAAATTAACAAAATTTTATATTTTAGTTACCTTGGTATAAGTTCTGTATCAGAAATTGTTGGTATTATAATTTGTATGGGTTGCTTACGATGCCGACTAGCCAACCAGCTAAACATGTCATAATCAGAACGTTCTAGATAACCTTCACAACGTGCAGCACCATATACATTTTCTTTCAGTTCTTCTAAATCTGATGAATAACCAGACGATGACGTTATCGATGCCGAACTATTTACATATTTTTGATATTTTGGTTTATATTTTACACATTTCTCAACACCGGGCAATTGTTCAAGAAGATATTTTAATGCATTTGTTTTTAAACCTAACATTTGTGGACCACACATATCCGCTAATGGTCCGTCTGGTAATGGGGCTAAACCATGTGCTTTTCGACCAATTTGTACAGCTTCAAATACCTTTTCCCATATATCTGTTATTGATGTTGATTTATATGTAAAACCATCTTGTGATTGAATTTCAAATAACATTTTTGGAGTTGGTGATATTCCAGTAGATGATGAAGATGACGATGCTGATGAGGAAAATGTTGATGATGTTAATGATGATGGTTTCTCTTGATCTTTATGTTGTGGAACTTTATATTGTTGAGAATTTGCTAATTTATCAAACTTTTGATGGTGTTCTAATAAAATTGTATTTTGAATATTATTATTATCTTTTACGTTATCTAATTCTAACACGTTATCTTGTTGTATTATTTGATGACCATTGTCGCCCAAATTATTATTATTATTGATATTATCATTATCATTCGCATTATCAATATCAATGACATTATGATTATTATTATTATTATTATTATAATTATTATTATTATTATTATAATTATTATTATTATTATTGTTATTATTATTATTATCATTATCATTATTATAACTATCATTATCATTATAATTATAATTATAAACATTTTCAATGTTTTTATCATTATTATTATCAATTTCATTATCAATATTATTAATATTATTATTATTATTATTATTATTATTATTGCTATCATTATTATCAATTTTATCAATATTTTTATTATTATCATTATTATCATTTTCAATATTTATATTATTATTATTAGTTTTATTATTGTTGCTATTATTATTATTATTATTATTATTATTATTGTTGCTATTATTATTATTACTATTATTATTATTAATGTAATTATTACATAAGGATGACGAATATAACATTGGTTTGCTATCGTCATTTTCTAAATTAACTAAAATTTCAGAAATTTTTTCTTTCACTTCTGGTGATGTTCGATCCGATACACTTTCATCACAATGTTCTACTAAAAATGTTGCATTATGATTATCACATTTTAATTTGTCAAATAAATCATCAATTAATGGGCGACGTGCTACCGGTGCTAAAGTTGTTTTATTCTTTACAAAACAATTATTTATCATTTCTTTATGTTGTCCAATTTGTTCACAATATTGATTCGTAGTATCATTATTAGTAATATCATTTGCATTGTTATCATAATTTATATTTTCTAATATTGATAATTGTTCATCACGATCATCATCATCATCATCATCATCGTCGTCATCATTATTATCATCATTATCATCATCATCATCACCATCATCATTATTATTATTATCATCATCATCATCATCATCAGGAACATCAGTATCACGTAATGAAGAATATACAGTTTTTACAATTTCATTTAAATTAGATTCAATATTAGACTGTTGATCTTGCTCTGGTTGTTGATGCTCAATTAAAATAATTTCATCATCATTATTATTTTTAATAATATCTATATTAAATTTTTTATTATCAAATAATATTTTTGGTTCATCTTGTGGTGGTGTTGGTATTGAATTCATTTTTTCTTGTTGTTGTATTGTTTGCATTGGTAAAACGCGATTTGTAGGACGTAATATTGGTGGTGTTTGCGAATTGTTTGAATAAGATGGATAATAAAGTTGCTGCTGTTGGGATTGTTGAATTGGATTTACAACATTTGTTGGAATATTATTTGAAAATTGTGGTGCATATGGTGCTATTGGAAGTTGTATGCTAGATGATGATGATGATGCTGCTGAAGATGATGTCGATAGCGATTGATATGGTTTGTTGTGTTTGTATTGTGGTTGTTGTTTATTCAACAAATTATTATTTGATTGTTGTTGTTGTTGAATTGTAATTGTTTCTTGAGAATCTTTCTCAAATGTAAAATCTAAATCTGAATTAATTGAATTGGTATTACATGTAGGCTCCATTGCTTGAGAAAATGTTACGTTTGAATTTAATATAATTGGCACAACATTTGTTATTGCTTGTGTTTGATTCTGTTCATGTTGATATTTTTGCTCTGCGTGTGGTTGTTGTCGTTGCTGTTGTTTTTGCTGTTTTTGTTGTTGTTGGTTTTGCTGTTGTTGTTGATGTTGCTGCTGCTGCTGCTGTTGTTGTTGTTGTTGTTGTTGTGGCTGTTTTTGCTGCTGCTGTTGTTGTTGTTCTTGTTGTTGTTGTTCTTGTAGTTGGTGGTGGTGTTGTTGTTGTTGCTGTTGTTGGTCTTGTTGTTGTTGTGATTCTGGTTGTAATTGTAGTTGTTGCTGTTGTATTTGCTGAGATTGCTCTTGTTGTTGTGTTATTTGTTGCTGATGAACTGTCAATTCTGGTTCTGATTGTGGTTGTAGCTGTTGTTGATAAAATGGTACTAAATTTGCTTGTGCTTTTATTGTTGATTTTGATTGAAGTGCTGATAATTTATTTCGTTGATTTGAGGAGTTATTACTTGTAGATTTTATCGCTTGACCAACACTTTTTGGTTTAGCTGTAGTAGAATTCATTTTAGTTGTAGTTGGTCTTATTAAATTTGTTTTACGTTGTATTGGATGTATTGTGGTTATATTAGTAGATGCATTACCATTTAATGATTTTAATTGCTGAATATTATTATTATTTGATGCATTATTATTACTAATATTATTAGCATTACTATCAATAATTCGTGTTGTTGTTGTTGCTGTTTCTATAGGTGTTATTGTCGTTTCGTTTGGTAGAATTTTAAATGGCAATTGTGGTTTTGGAAGAATTATTTGATTATTATTACTATTGTGATATTGATTAGTTTTAGCTGGAGTAAATATTTTATTTGTAAAATTATTCGGTTGAACTTTTGTCACAATCATGGGTGATGATTTAACAATTGGTTTTGTTGAATGTTGTGATTGCATTTGTTGAATTGGTTGTTGCTGTTGTTGTTGCTGGATTTGCTTTTGATGTTCAAGTTGTTGTTGTTGTTGTTGTGGCTGTTCATGATGATGCAGCTGCTGTTGAAAAATTATTGATTGATTTTGATATTGTTGTTGTTGTTGTTGTGGTTGTTGTTGTTGTGACATCAATGTTTTATCATCTAAAAATCGCCATGTTGCTTGTTGTGGGATTTGTGTTGTTTGTGATGCTAAATGTTGTACATGTGATACATTATTTTGTTTTATAGCATTTCCCGAAATAGTATTTACAGTTTGAGGTTGTTGTGATTTTACTGTTACCGTGCATTGTTGTTGGTGCTGCTGCTGTTGTTGCTGATGTTGCTGCTGTTGTTGCTGTTGGTGTTGTTGGTGCTGTTGCTGCGTCTGTGATTGTTGATGTAAAATGGTTCCATCATTATTTAAAACAACATAGCCAGTTGGCACTTCCATTATTGGTTCAATTTTACTGGCTTGAAATACTTGTGTTGTTGTAGCTGAAAAGCTTGAATTTTGACTTAAGACACCTTGCATTGCAGTTGACACAAATTGTTGAGATGACATTACTGTATTTTGCACGATTGTTTCAAGGCCATAATAAACAGGTTGACTAGTTAATAACATACACCCTGATGTTGGATTTGTGACCATTTCTAATGTTGGTGTAGATCCAAGTACCATCTGTTCAGTTGACATAAGACCACATTGCATAGATGTTGCTTGTGGCTGTATCAGTGTACCTAAGTTAAATTATTAAGTTTACATATAACATTAAAAGTGAGTATATAAATGACATATAGATTTAAATTAGTTACAAGTTACATAAACTTGTTGAAAATGTTACGAATATGGTATCATTAAAATAAATAGTACGGGTAAGGTACGAAACAAAATAACAACATTAATTATTTTATTTATTAAAAATTCTATCATGTTTTCAATTTATAGAATTTGATTTTAAATTATTTCATAATTTATTTATAATTTAATTAATTTAAAATTGTTCTTGTTGTTTTTATAAAACAACAAAACTTCAATTATATTTTATTTTGTTGTATTCGTAAATCGTATTTGTTTGTATTCGTAAAAAAAATGTGATTTGTGAATGTATTGCTTCCACTCAGAAAATATCCAGTAGATAAAATGAGAGAAATGAAGTAGAAAGTGCCTTTATTTTTTTAAAGTAGCAGATTTCTTTCCAAAAAAATGATCGTAAGAAACATAAAAAGTGCAACTCGAGCTATTTCCACATTTTGGTTGTATTAAAAATGATATATATACTGTCGCGCAACCATACAATAATAATTCAATTATTGAAGCATCTATCGTGACAAATTACATCTCAATTGTTGAACCAGTGGCACTACGGTTAGCGCGTATGTCATTCAGTTTAACTTTTATTGAATCAAAACTTTAATATCTTTGAAAGTATGGTGTTGGACGCTATTCAGAGACTAAGAATGTCTCCACACATAATGCGATTCACCTACATAAAAATTATTTAGTTTTAATAAAATTGTAGACTAATTGAAGAATTAATATATAATCAGAATCACATACCAACTCGGCTGCAATGTTATATATATGGCAGAGCGGCACTATTGTGATGGGATGGTTTCGCGTACCTAAGCCGTATAGCTCGGCAGGTAGACAAAGACGATTCAAAATGACACAGTTTCTGTTTCAATAATCACGGAAATATTTAAATAAAATACATATCAATTGTGAAATATTTAAATATAACTTTGTGAAAAAATTTATCTACTTGACCGTGATATTTCTGCTTGGTGGAAATTGGTTTTCATTAACTGAAAAAGCTATAGCACTGTAAAAAAAAATCTGCAGATCTTCAGAGTTTATTGAAAAATAAACTGATTTTTACCAATTCAGATATTTGTTTTCATTTGAGCTGAATCGATATTTATATAGCACATATTTATACAAGGATAAACATTTAAATATTTCCATAATGTTAATGTGATTTTAAAACGTATACGCTATAGCCTGAATAGCCTCGGCCTGATGAGCAGTAAAGCTTTATTTTAATCAGTACGAAATTCAAAAATTCAAAATCACATGTTAAATTTTGGTTATTAAAATTTCTGAATTAATCATATATATACTTTTCTATCTATATATTTTATTATAACATCTATACCGGAAGACTCTTTCTGTATGATTTTATTAAGCCGGTATATATTTTATGAAATGTTGAATATCTTATATTAATAATAATAGGCTATAGTAGTTTTAATGAAAGACGAAAAAATGCAAATGAAATATAGAAAACGTAAAACGTCCAATATTCATGGATATTAATAAAAGTATCCATTGCCGAACGGTAAAATTCATCTCATGCAAGTATCTAGTTGTCTGTGATAATAGTATATCTGAATATAATATCAAAGTGTCCTCCCTCTCTGTGAAAATTTCTGAATGATTTTTGTAATACCAATAGATGAAAACTTCTTTCAGTTTGTTGAAAAAAAAAAACAAATAAACTCGGCTTTGAAGTGAAACAACTTCGAAATTAAAAACAAATACGAATAAAAGTATTACTTAAACTCTAGCTTTAATACCTTAGAAGTTATGATTTCATAACTAAATAAATACCAAACACATTTTTAAAATAATCTGTACCGGTTATTTTGTTAAATATTTTCCGAATCATCACATCCCAACCCAGCTAACAATGTAATAAATAACCTACCAATAACTTGTGGTTGTTGTGGGTGAGTTGCCAATTGCAATGTACCATTCGATAATACTTGTAATCCAGCTGTTGCTGATGTATTAGCTAATACTAAATTACCATTACTATCAGTTTGAATTTGATATGTATTAGTTGGTACAATGGAATTTTGTGTTAAATATTGAGGTGTTTGCTGCGTTTGTTGTTTTATTAAATCATTTGCATTTGTTGGCATTGCAATATATTGTATATTTTGTCCATCAGTTGTGGTAGCAACATATTGTACAAGATTGCTTTGATGATTATTATTGCTTGCTGGATTTGATAATTGTTGAACAAGTATGGGTTGAGTTGATAGATTTTGTTGTATATAAACATTTTGATCATGTAATAGTTGTTGTTCGTTTTGTTGTTGATGTATTTGGTGGTGTTGTTGTTGTTCGTGTTGTTGTTGCTGTTGTTGTTGTTGTTGCTCTTGTTGTTGGAATGGAAGTATTATTGGTAATTGATTATTTGAATAATTAATCGGTTTAGTAATATTATCTGCAGATGTTTTTAAGGTTGATCGTTTTCCATGTAAATTATTTGATTTGGAATTTGAGCGCCCTGCACTCGCTTTGGACGTTGCACGAACTGTTGGTGATTGTTGAAATTTTGTTACGGTTTTTGTTGTTGTTGTCGTTGTTGTTTTTGATGGAATAAATTTTGTACCAGATGGTGGTTGCGGTAAAATCAATTGGTTTTTATATGTTGATGTAGAAGCTGTAGTTCCAGATGATGAAGATATTATTGTGTGAGGGTTAATTGTTTTTACTGATGTATAATTTTGTGTAAACGATGTTGGGTTAAATGATATAATTTGTGGTGTGATGGTATCATTATTTGTTGATAATGATATTATTTGAGATTGTTGTTGTTGTTGTAGTAGTTGTTGTTGTTGTTGATGTTGTTGTTGTTGTTGCTGTTCTTGTTGATATTGTTGTTGTTGCTGTTCTTGTTGATATTGTTGTTGTTGCTGTTGTTGTTGTTGCTGTTGTTGTGGTTGTGGTTGTTGTTGTTGCGGTGGTGGTGGTGATTGTTGTTGTTGTTGTTCTTGTTGTTGGTGTTCTTGTTGTTGTTGTTGTTGTTGTTGTTGTTGTTGCTGTTGTTGCTGTAATAGCGTATGTGATGTTTGTGTATTGACACGATCTGCTAAATTTATTGTTTGTGGTTGTGATGTAATACGTTGATGTTGATGTTGCTGTTTCCTAGTATTAATATCAATAGTTGAGGCATTTGTTGTTGTTGTTGGTGTATATTGTTGATTAATTCCAGAATTTTGCGTGATGTTTGATAATGGAAAATATTGCTGGTGATGTTGTAAATTATTTGTTTGAGCTAGTATTTGGTGATGTTGTTGTTGATGATGATCATTTTCAGTAGAATTAAAAATTAGATGATTTTGATTATTCATTTGTTGAAAAGATATTGGCATACCATTTGTACATGTATAAGATGATGTTTGCATGTTTGTTGTTGGATTTGTATTGGTGGCTTGATATTGTAAAGAATTTTGTATATTTTGTAAACCTATGGAATTTATTGCTTGATGTGAATTGAAGCTAATAATTTGTTGATTTTGTTGTGTTGTAAATGCTGGCATATTACAATATTCTTGTGCTGTCGCGCTTGTTGAAGAAGATGGCATCGTACTAATTATCATTTGATGATCCTGAGGTTGTTGTTGAAACTGTCCTAAATTTTCCATATCTGGTGAACGTGATGTTATCTCTGACTCACTTTCACTTGTCGACGATAATGGTTCACATGTTGTTAAATGTCTATTATATGAATCCCATGTACGATATGTACAATGGCATCGATCACATTTTACTGGCGATTCACGTGAATTCGGATCGTATACATTTGATGTTTGTATTGTCCGTGGAAACTCATGGATTGGTGAACAACTTTCACTACTGCTGCTAATATCATCTATCATACCATCTAATTGCGAAATTTTCAACTTATCAAACATATTATGAGAGTGTCGTTGTTGTTGATAATTTTTTATATCATCAATTTGATTAAATATTTTAGCCGCACTCCATGTAAATTTTTTTGTTTTAATATCCTGATTTTGTTGAAATGAATTTCTGCGTTCTGATATTGTTGATGGCAGCGCATTGCCATCTTCTCGACAACGACCAAATGGCAATAAAATATCTTCTGGTATGCGTAAATCTAATGACATTTTTCTACGTTTTGCTGTAGCTATTTCTGTTACTGATGTTGTTCCAACATTTGAATTCCATGTTAAACTCGATGAACGTTGATGGTGGCGATTAGCAACAGAGGTTTCTGAAGCATCAATTAATTCCTTAAAATCTGGAATAGCTGCCGTAGAAATATTCATTGTATTACGAGAAATAACCTCTGATTTACTACGTTTTAACATACGATTTGAACTTGATGAATATTTAGAGTCAGATATAGATTTTGTAATTGATAATGAATTATCATCATTTAAAATATTTGGCCAATTATTATTAATATTATCAATATTTTTGTAATTGTTATTATTATTATTATTATTATTATTATTATTATTTTTATTGTTATTATTATTATTAGTATCATTACTATTACTGTTACTGTTATTAATGTTGCTATTACTATTAACAGTAATAATTTGTAAATCTTTTTGATTATTACTATTAGTATTTAAATATTCATCGCTAATTAAATTTCCATCCATACGTAATAAAACATTATTTAGATTATACGTTTCACTATTTTTTGTATCCATCATTGGAGCCGAATCTTCATAGGTCATTAATTTTGGAAAAATATCTAACATTGATATGCCATCTAATACATCATGTGGTAAATCTTCAAATATTGCATCTTTAATTTCTGGCGGTAATAAATCAGCATTATTTTGTGGTTCATCATCATTTGTTTCATCTGAACAATTACTATTAATATTATTATAATTGTTATTATTATTATCATTAATATTATTAATATTATTAATATTATTATTATTATTATTATTATTATTATTATTATTATTATTATTATTATTATCATTATTATTATTATTATTATTATTATTATTATTATTATTATTATTATTATTATTATTATTGTTATTATTATTAATATTATTATTATTATTATTATTATTATTATTATTATTATTATTATTATTATTATTATTGTTATTATTTTTAATATTATTATTATTACTACTTTTTGTGTTACAATTATTATAATTACTATTATTATTATTGTTATTATTACAATTATTATTATTTTTATTATGATTATTATTATTGGTACTACATTTATTCTTTTTATAATTATTATTATTTTTGATATTATCATTATTACTATTTTTATTAATGTTATAATTATTATTATTATTATTATTATTATTATTATTATTATTATTAATGCTGTTGATGTTGTTGTTGTTGCTGTTGCTGTTGCTGTTGTTGTTGTTGCTGTTGCTGTTGTTTTTGTTGTTGTTGTTATAATTATTATTATTATTTCTATTGTTATTATTATTTTTATTATTATTATTATTATTATTATAATTATTATAATTAATATTATTTTTATTATTATTTTTATTATTATTATTACAATTACTATTATTATTATTTTTATTATTATTATTTTTACTACTATTATTATTATTATCATGATTATTATAATTAAAATTATTATTATTATTATTATTATTATTATTATTATTATTATTATTATTATTATCATCATCAGGATTATTAAGATTAAGAGTATTATTTTTTAGTTTATTATTATTATTATTATTAATACTATTATTATTTCTATTATTATTATTATAATTATTATCATGATTGTTATTATTATTATAATTATAACTAAAATTATTATTATTATTATTATTATTATCATTAGGATTATTATGATTATGAGTATTATGTTTTTTATTATTATGATTATTAAGATTGTAATTATAATTATTATTATTATTATTAATATTATTATTATTATTATAATTATTATTATTATGTTTATAATTATTATTATTATTATTTTGTTTATACTTATTATTATTTTTAAGGTTATTATTATTATTATTACTATTATGATAATTATTATTTTTATTATTATTGTTATAATAGTTGTTGTTATTATTATTATTATTATTATTATTATTATTATTATTATGGTTATAATTATTATTACTGTTATTATTATTATTATTATTATTATTATTATTATTATTATTATTATTATTATTATTATTATTATTATTATTATTATTATTATTATTATTATTATTATTATTATTATCATCATTATCTTCATTATTATCATTATCATCGTTATTATCATCATCATCATCATCATCGTCATCTTCAAGGTCATCATCATTATCTTCATCATTATTATTTTTATTACCATTATTGCTATCACCGTCATCATTATTATTATTATTATTATTATTATTATTATTTACATTATTATTATTATTATTATGATTAGAACTAATGTTGTAATCACAAGCATCGAATATTTGTCTTAATTTACGTTCTTCTGGTATCAAATATTCATATTTATCGCTATTAGTTTGTAACGTTGTGTGCCATTTTGATATTTGTGCTAAACCAAATTGTACTAAATTGGTAACATTTGAATGATCAACTGTAAAATTTCGCCCAGAATCAAATGATACATTTTTATTATTTGTTTGGATTGATGTACGTATATTATATTCAACAATTTTCCATGGTTCTTTGGATGACCAATATAATCGTGTACATACAAAATTTACAGGTATAATATAGTCAATTGTATCAGATAAAATTGGTACACATTTACCCAATTGTTTGACCTGTAATGAACCAATTAAAAATTGAACTTTAGATGGATCGATAAACTTTTTCTTTTTCCTATCTAATTCAACGTAAACAGGACGCAGTACTTCAAAATTATGCTCAGTTGATGAATTTTTCTTTTCAGCATCTAATAAATGTTTTGGACAGTACATTGTTTTATCAATCATAAATACACTATTCGATTTGCGTGCACATGGATAATGGTAATGTTTACCACATGTACGTATATTACAACCAACTGTTGCACCTTTATTACCACATTTACTACATTTTATTAGACGACCTCTTGATATCGCACTATGAACATTTTGCAATGAACCATCAATTTCTTCAAATACTTCAGCTGACCACATTGCACAATTTGTATGTACCCATGAATTTTGACCACAATATAATAAACGAGATTCATTTATACTAAAACCTTCACCAATACCTTTACAAAACATACACGTTCGTGTATCATTCAAATTATAAGGTTCGTAAAAATAATCGTCAACTGTGTTTTCATCAATGGGTATATCAATCATGGGTACTTGTTGATCACAATCTATATTACCGCTATTATTTGATGATAAACCATCTTGATAATTATTACAAGATGAACCATACATATCCTCTTCCAATGCATCTGTACATGCTTTTGTTTCATTTTGAAACCATGGAAATGCTTCACTCAATATTTCTTTATATGTTATCATTAAATCATCACATGAAACTGAATTAATAACAATATTCATATCATAATTAAAATCAGCTAATGTAAAATATTCATTTGTTTGTACTTTATGTTTTATATCTAATAGACTTAATGTTGATGATGATGACGATGCCAATGCTGTATTATAATATGTTTGACTATTAACACAACAACATTTATTAATATTATTATCATCTTTATTATCAACATTTTCTTGTTTAACTTTTTCACATAAATATGAATCAATGTTATTATCATCATCATCTTCAAAATTCTTCGTTGTCCCATCAATACTTTGTGGAGAATTATCATCGATATTTGAAGAAAATTGTATCATACGATTTGATTGCATTGTTGATGGACAATAACATATACCAGATTTTTTACGTGGACTTAATTTTAATAATGCACATGCTTGCCGACTTTTACTTAATATACGTACAACACTCAATAAACTTGATTTAAATTCAACAGCAACTGCATCACGCCATGTATCAGCTAATGCATTTCCTTTACCACATTTCTTACATATAAATTCTATATTTTCTGGTAATACACTTAACATATTATATTGTTCATCGATGAGACCTTCACATTTTGCATGCACCCAACGTTTACAATCCCCACATTCCATCATTTTTATATTAAAATCGTTATCTTCATAACATTTTTGACACAACGGACAATAGTTTCCCTTTTGCCGTAATTTAAAACATATAGAACACATTGGTAAATTACCAACAAATTTTGATACGGTAGTTGTACCACAGCTTTTACATTTTAAACAACTGGCACATATTAGCGGACGATCGGCACCCAATAAGCGTTTACTTGTACCTAAACACGTTGAATGATAATTTTTACGACATTTTTGACATTTTACTTTTGAACCAGATGCCATATTGCATGTATAACAAACAGTACATCTAGGACATAACCAATTTAAACGATTTGTTAAACAATTGGATAAAGAATTATTATTTGTATTATTATTATTATAACTAATATCAAATATAGTTGCATTTAGTGTTTCATCTAATGACGTATGTTTCAAATTATATTCATCTTCAACACAATATTGATGATATGGTTCACAGCAACATACACAAAATAATAATGGATCCTGTCCACAGCTACCACATAAAAAGCATATGGCACGTAGGGGTACCTATTATAATAAATTAAAAATTAATTAATTAATAACCTAAAAATTTAGTAATTTTAGATTTAAAAATTTAATGATAAATACTAAAGAATTGTGGAAGTAAGTGACACTACCTTTACTCCATCCATGTGTACTAACATAGAACCTATACATATTCCCAATAGAATTGCGCAAGAGTATAATTTATTTTGTTATATTGAAAGTTTGCACATAAGAGTATTTAGTGATAAGTAACGAAGGTTTGTGGAAGATATAATATAAATTAAAAGTTTAAGTTTTACAATTATATGGGTTTGCGAATACAGAACCATTAAGTGATAATTTTATTATAATAAGTAATGCAGTATATTGTACTGAATTCTGAAAACTAAGTTAGTTCTTCCAACCAACTCCTCTATAATATGAAAGTTTGATACAAGTACAAAATGGGAAAACATTAAAATTATTATATCTTTGATGAAACGAAACAAAAAGTATCTGCTTATACATATAATAAAAATAATAAATAAACATACCGTTTCGGATACAATTAAACCAAAACCAGTTTGTGAAACCTCAGCTGGATCATAATTTTCCCAAAAATCTATTGATATTAATGGTACATATTTATTATTATTTTCACTATTATTTTGTTGCCTTTTAACATTTAACGCATTATTTAAAACTGATGTCGTTGATGGTCTTGTAATTTTTCTAGTAATTTGCGATTTCATAGAGTGTTCCGATAATAATTTCTTATTGTTGGTATCAATATTTTCCATATTTTCATCCATATGTAAAGTTTTACTAATTCCATTAATAAATTCCTTAACACTTATAATATCATCTTTAACTTTATCAATATTAACTCCGGTATCAATTTTATCATCACTGTAATTATCGTCCATGTCATCATCGACAACATCGGCATCTATAGGATCATTAACAGTAATAACATTATTTTGGTTAATAACATCATTATTATCATTTTTATTGCAATTATTCTCATAATTATCAATTTCAACTTCACAATTATTATCTGCATTTTCATTACACATTGAATACTCATTTGATTCATTTACATCTGTTTCGATATTATCATCATCATCAATTTGTTGTGATTCATCTAGGAATGTTGCTATTGGTTGACCAAGAACAAGAGAAGCACTACGGCATACATGCTTAATACGTGGGCCTTTTATATCATTACGTTGCCGTTTAGGTGGTTCATTTTTTTTTCCTTGTTGCTGTTGCAGTTGTTGTGCACTATTATTTCCTTCTTTTTTACGAATTCTAAGATTTTTCGATTCCTTAATATTCATTTCTTTCATTACATTAATCACAGAACTATTATCATTATTATGAACATTATCATGGTTATTATTATTATTATTGGTAATGTTATTTTCGTCAATATTAATATCACTATTAATGTTTTTGTTACTAGTAACTACATTATTAACATTTTTACCATTATTATTATCAATATTAACGTTATCATTAACATTATTAACCGCATCACTATTATCTTTAGCACCAATATTTTCCTGTTTTTTTTTTAATAACACATTAATAAATTCTTGTGTTGTTGTTGTAACATCACTACTGTTTATTAATGCAGCTGCATTTGATATTTGTGAACTTTTCATTTTCGAATTCAATGTTGGTGAACTACCAAATTTTAAGTTATTTTCAACAAGTGGATTTACTTTTAAAATGTTCGTTGTCACTTTTATAGAATCACTAGTAGTTGGCGTCACAGCACTATATTTATAATTATTATTATTATTATGTAATTCTATAGGTGATAATGATGACCATTTAGAGGATAATAGCGGAGGTGATGATATTGTTATTGCGGTTGTTACACATGTGGTTGTTGGTGATAATAATGATGTGATATTATTATTATAATTATTATCATTATTTTTATTATTATTACTGGTATTATTATCATCATTACTAATATTATTATTATTATTATTATTAATATTATTATCATCATAATCATCAGCATCAGCATCAGCACTATTATTAATACTGTTGTCAATATTATTATTTATATTATCATCATTATTAATATTATTATGATCTTTTTCGATGTTATCATCATTACTATTATTCTTATTATTATTATTATTATTATTATTATTATTATTATTATTTTTGTTATTATCATCATCATCATCATCGTCGTCATCATCATCACCATCATCATCATCATAACTATTATTAATACTGTTGTCAATATTAGTATTAGTATTATTATTATGATTATCTTGATCATTATTATCATGACTATTATTATTATTACTGGTATTATTACTATTATTATTTTGAATAATCGAAAATATATTGTTTGTACTATTATTTTCAGACATTTTCTCCAATTTAAATGGAGATATATCATTATTAATTTTGTTATTGAAACTATCTAATGTAACTCGTATATATTCTGGTAGTGTTGCTATTATTTTTAAACGTACATCCAATGAAAATTCAAATGTTTGTAAACATCTTTTTAACCAACAGGCTACACAACGTAATTTTAATGTACTGCGTAATGATTTTATATGACTCAATTTTGGAAATGCTGAAATATTACACATTCCTGAAATAACAAAAATGTTTAATTATATTTTTTTTTGTAAAATAATTTTAAATTAACCAAACGTGGGTTATTAAATTGAAGATTACTAACGAGCTGCTGCCTTGCCAAATTATTTGCTTGGTTATTTTTGAGTGAGAAACAAAAAGTTCATGTATTATAGATCCTTGCAAAGAGATGATTTATACATTAATTTAACAATTTGGAATATGGGTAGGTCAATAATATTAAGTAATATCATAACAACAAATTAATTTAGAATATATGCAATACCCGGTGCAATTGGACAGCAAGTTTATGCTATACTGTTTATTTTAAAAAAGCTTAACCAACGTATTAAGCATAATATGGGCTAATCACTAATATAACAAAAAATGTAATTAACAAAACATCGATCTATCGGAAATTGCATACGAATTGGTTATATAACTTATGGGTTAAAATCCCGGTCCTAACCACCAGATGGCACCAGTAATGAAATATCCGTATGATATTTCAACCTTCCCAACCTTCAAAAGATATATGTCAAGTGTTTCATAACAATCCGACCGATCAATAGTTTAGAAGTTACAGTCGATTAATTGACAATTGGTTTGTTTTTTTTTCAGAAAAATGGATTCAAAGCAGTATCGAGTGTTGATTTATCATTGCTTTTCAATGGGAAAAATACCGTTCAACGCAATTATTGAGAAAATTATTATTGTTTCCTCAGTTACCAGATTGTGTTTAAAATTTTTAAAATAACAATTCAAAATATTATTGTGTTGTAATACCATCACCACGATTGAAATATTATATTTATGTAGTATGTTAAACCTGGATGGATCGGTCACACGTTGTGAAATCCACAAGGCTATAGGAGAGTGGGCCGACCGAGAGGTACATGTATGGTGCAGAACTGTAGTTATCGAAACCGAAGCCCAGGGCTAAACCTGGAAAGATGTGAAGACTTTGGCCTAAAAATATGTCTTCGTCGTTTTGTCGTCAAACATAACGAAAGTACAGAATAAAAAATCATATTCCAATGAGTGAAATACATAATTCATATAGATTTATCGATGAATTGGTTATACCATAAAATGAGTAACAGTTTTAGAAATTAATCCTCAGTAGAGGAGGAGAAATAGTAAAATTTCATAAGTGACATCTTAGAAATAAATCATTATATATATATTATAAGTATTTCTACAGACAATTAAATAAAAACCAATAACTTGAGTTGTCAATAATAAATATATTTGAAGCAAAATTAATTCAAACTTACCATCATTTTTATCACAATGTATAATGTTAGAGGAAGAATTACCATTTGATGAAATAGGTAGTTTTTTAACTGTTTTCACAATAAACTTACGACATGCATCACATGAATATCGACCAAATTTTTTAATATGCTTATATAATTTAGTTCCACAAACAATACAATTTACTGGATTATTAAATAAATTTGTTGACGATGTTGATAATAATGATGTGTTTTCATTATCATTAGTATCACAAATATCATTAATTTTGTTAATAATACTAGAATTGGAATTGAGATTCACTGAAAACAATGACGATGTTGACGAAGATGATGGCTCATCTTTAGATGTTATAGCTACCGATGATATTGTTGCTGATACAGATGGAATAGGTGTTGTTAATTTTGAACAATTTAAATACGATTGTAATTTTGATTGTCTTAATATGATATTTGATAATGATGTCGTAGCTTTGTTATCAAATTGATTGTTGAATAATTGTTTTTTATCAACTGACAGTTGCCGTACTTTTTCTTCCAATACATCATCATCTTCTACAATTATGAGAAAAAAAAAAAACAAACAAAATGTATGTAATAATTAATTTGATAATATTTAAACGACGATAGCTGGTACAATAACTAATTTTTGGAAAAAAATTGGATACCTTAAATATCTGCATTAATACGCAGATTTTATTCTGCATGTTAGCCAGGCAAATCAATTTAAAAAAATCACCAAATAATGCATGAGTTGGTATGTATAAAAGAGGAGATGGTCTATTTTCGAAAGCAGAAAGCTTTACAAAATCAGTCCATAAAAGAAATCTTAAAGCAAATCTAAAAAATCTTTTTTTTAGCGATTAAATTCATACAATATGAGTGCCACAATGTGAAGACTAAACTTGGCACACATATTCCGCTGAAGATAATATAATATAATATAGTCTATCTAAGGCCAATTTTCTTTCTGGATAGATATATATCCATCAGATAGTATTATATCCGACAAAAGAATACAATATGATTTTCTTTAATACATTTTTTTGCTAAAGACAGTGAAATAGAATAGGATTATTTTAGAAAGAACTGTATCCTTTAGTAATAAATCCAAATCTAACATAAGCCATTTAATTAGTATTGAAGCTTTAGCATAAATAGATAATAGGTTAAAACCTGTAATAACCTTCAGTCAGTTTATTACCACATACGTATAGTATATAAAATATAATTTACAATTATTAATTTTGGTGATATTAGTTGTAGTACTTAGAAATATATATTATTAATCATGAAATATAGATTGAACATCCCGGCCATTTTTCATATGAAATTTTTCAGTATTTCTTTTAATATTTAATTTAATTCTGCTGGGTGACCATTTGTTCGTTTATGGAATAAAAAGAATAACGGATATCTTTGAAAATATGGTGTTGGACGCTACTCAAAGATTAATCACCCATATAAAAATAATAGAATTATGAAAACATCTATCTTTCGTTAATTGCAGTACAATTGGTAAATTGTTATATACTCCCATGCGGAGTAATTTACCAACTTGGCGGTAAGGAAAGGTTTATTAGATGACATAAAGTACAATATACCATTAGCCTACTTCGTCTTAAACAGTCAAAATTTTAGATGTATATGTCTAGAATATTTATGAATTTAATAAATACATACCTGAAATATTTCCATCTGATAAATTTTGTGATATTTCTGATTCGTTATCATTGTTATCAATATTATTAATTTTATGTAATTTTAAATTACGGATATTTGTTGTTTGTGAATTATTATTAATAGAACTAGATTTTTTTATTCTCAGATCATCTTTAAATTCAATCATGAACTTTCTTTGACTTTTTCGATTTACAATCTTATTATTATTATTATTATTAGTATTATTATTATTATTATCATCATTATTATTATTAATATTATTAATTCCAATTATTCTCGATTTTCTATTCGTAGTTTTTGCCGGTAAACAAATCGAATTGTCATCCAAAAAACGTTTATTTGGTATAATAACACGACAAGAATGTGCACTTATTTTTGGTAATATAAAACGTTTATCACCGATAAATTTTTCAGATGTATTCAATTTTTGAAAATATGTATCTGAATTTGAATTAACTGGAACATCACATTTAATAATACTATTTTCATCATAATCATTAATCATGCCATATTCTTTATTTGTGTTTTGGTCGTCTTGCTCATCATCATCATCATATTCATCGTTACTTTTCTTTTTATCATCAACGTCACTGTCAATATTTTGATCATCGTCCCCATAATTTGTATAATCATTATTATCATCATTATTATTATCATTATCATCATCATCATCATCATCATCATCATCATTATCAGTATAGTCATCATCTTCGTCGTTACTATCATCATTACCATAATTAAAAAATATTTTTTTTTGATATCGTTGAATATTTTGATATATGTTCTTTTGTTTTTTTTGAATAAGTGATGTTAATTTATCAATATTATTTAAACTAGAATTTTTAAATATTTCGGTTAAACGTGATGGACGTACAATACACTCATTTCTAATATATGATTGATTTAAACATTCCTTTTTAATGATTGGTACAGTTGGAACTGTATCAGGATTATATACTTTTTTAATAAAAACATCATCACTTGTTTCTAAAATATTTTTAAATCGAACGGTCTTCTTTTTAACTAAAGGCGGCTGTTGTCCAACATCTTGTGATTGTTCACGGTAATCCACTATATGCTGATTATCTTTATTTAGATGTTTTATATCAATTGGTTTTTGTTGTGGTTGTTCTTTTTCGTTTTTATTAATGCTATCAGTATTTTCTACATCATCTGTTATTTTATAACTTATAGGTGGAGAGGAACAAGTGGACGACCTTGCTCGAGTTAAAATACCCGATACTGTTACCGATTTTTCTAAATAATCGCCAGAAA
The DNA here is from genome assembly GCA_910594885.2 of Bibio marci. Lineage (NCBI taxonomy): Eukaryota > Metazoa > Arthropoda > Insecta > Diptera > Bibionidae > Bibio > Bibio marci. Next base: position 12,658,919 of record OU343116.1, on the reverse strand, counting down.
TGTTTTTTAATTTTTCTTCTTTAATTAATCGGACATTATCATCATCATCCCCATTGTCATCCCCATTGTCATCATCATCATCATCATCATCATGGCCATGATCATCGTCATTGTCTTCATCAATGCCATCAGGTGGATCGGGCACATTTGGTGTTTGTAGTGTAATCTTTATCTAAAAATAAAAATATGTTTATTCAATAATTATAATTAAAAAATATATATATATATATAAATATGCATAATTATTATTATTAGGATAACAACAGAAATCTTGCTTACGCGGGTGCTTCCAGTACCTAGTAATTGTATACTTCAATACTGGAGTTAAAGAGAAAAACGTTAACGTTTTACGATAAACTTGTGACTTTTAGTACAACCAAAGTCGTGGCCGTGTGGTACTGATATCACTCAAATGAAATATAATAGATTTCTAATTCAATATCATCACTATTAGGAATTGTAGGGCAATTTTTAATGAAAGCAATATTATGCAAAAACTAGTTCATCTATAGAATGGCATGTGTACATTTGGTCAATTTGATTTAACAATAGCATACCGAGATCTTTAATTTAACATTATAATAAGGCACTTCGGACTTGTGGTTATTCAAATACTTACCGGAATGTTGTTTGTTCAAGCATCAGTTAAAAGATCATAAAGAAAACTTTTTCTCGGTATAAGTGTAAAAACTTTCCACATTCATAGCCTTTCATTTAAGCCATAGCATTGTGTTGGGTCTCAACTGGTTCCAGAGATATTATTCTTAGATTTAACCAGAACCAACGACAAGGACGTACCAGATAACTAGTGCCACTGTTCCACAAACACATACGCACTCACATGATCACACACAATACCAATGACACTGTGTTATATCGTTGTTATATCTTAGGTTTTATTATAATATTAGTATTAGATTTTGATATTTCTTATGCTAATATTTGAGTCTTCAATTAAATAATACAATTCTAATACTGTAGCCGTAATCTTTATCAAGTGAAGACATAGTATGTGTGAAGAGAAATTACAATGCATTATAAAATGTGGACGTTCAGTGGGATTTTAGATTAGTTTAGTTTGTTCGGTTACGTTATGTTTTCCTTCTTGCTAGGAAATCTATTAAAACTAACAAACTTCAACAAACAAAAATTTTTTGCACAAAAAATTGTAAACTTTATCAAGTGAAAACAGAGCAGCAATGTCAAATTAACAATACGCTAATTTAACCATAACTGGTATCATACTATATTATAATAACTCAGTAATTCTATTTAAATTTGAATTAATTAAATCAATTATATGCAAATTAGTTAGCCAGTGTTAATTTTCATTGGTCAATTTTTATATCTTGATATACAAATTACATTCCGTCGATATTTCACGTAAAATTTAATATTTAATTCATAATTTGTTCCAAACCGACTCACCAACTTCACTTACTCCGCTTCCATATTACCATATTATTATAAAAATACAAACAATAAACAAAAGACCGATGCTATTGCTTTTTTTTAAACAGAAAAGTATATCAATTTTGGCAAAAATTCGTACATCTTTCTTTGGAAAATACAAATAAAAAATTTGCATATGCAAATAAAAACACCATGGAATCAAAAATTGTATTTTAAAATAAAATAAACATAAACAGAACGAGAAAAAGAAAAAATAAAAAAAGTTGCGTTTGCGTTGTAAGTCGTGCTAAAAAAAAATCAAAATTCACGACGATTTTTTTATGCATCTTTTTTTTTATACAACAAACACACACAATGGAATGGTAATCGTATCAACAAAACAACCAATTAAAATATGGCAATTAAACGAAAATGTATTACATCATATCATTAACAATATACATTATACATATTTTATTTTATTGAAATCAATTAATTTATATAAATTTTTTTTTGGAAATTTTGTTATATTATTTTATTCTTTTTTATTTGTTTTTAGAAAGAATTTAGGTATTTAGACATTATTTTATGAGGTAGAAAAAGATAGAAGAAAAAAAAATAAAACAAAACAAAATGGTCTTATGTTTGTAGTGTTTGTGTGCTTTCGTATAGTTATTACACAAAAATATTAAGAAAAAGTACAATTGGCAACAAAAAAAAAAATTAATATCAAATTACAGATTTTTTTTTTTTTTTGTATCTACATACATTTTATTACACATATTTCTGATATTGGAAGATCTTTAAATAAATGGCAAACGAACAGCAAAAAGAACATTTCATATACAATAAATAAAAATTCGAGCGCGTAAAATTTACATACATAATGTTTTGTTCTAGTTCTAGTTCAGTTTGTTACCTGTGCATCGCCATCATGACCATCGATAATTTTTGTTGGTATTTCAATTTCAGAAGAACTAGACAATGAAATTTCATCATTTTGTAAATAATCGGCATTTTCTTCAAGACAATTATCACTAATTTTATTTGCTAAAACATCATTTAATACACTGACACGTTTTTTATTAACTAATTTCGATGGTTTACCGGGAAATTTAGAACGTCCCATATTATTTTATTTTTTGCTATATAATAATATATTTTTGGTCTTTTTTACATGTCTATTTAAAATTAAACTATATATATATAGTCCTATAATTATAATAGCAAGTATGCCAGCATACAAACAAACACATAACTTTAACAACACGAACACAATACAATAAAAAAAAAAATTAAAAAACTTATAATAACCGTCCGTATTACTCCATGTTAAAAATTTTCTGCTTTGCCTGTTTCTGGTTTCTGCAGACATGCAAGACCTGCCTTGCCTTGTTTGTCTGCCTAGCCAATTGCCTGGTGACACTACTTACACTTTGTTTACGCGCTGACTCTGAGGACGACCGTGGTGGTGTCTGAATGACTGATACAATACTGCACTGATATATACTCGATCTTGTTCTCATCACACATCATTTCATTGTTCGTTCTTTTCTTTACTTAACTTTTTTGTTGTATTTTGTTTTTGGCAGTTTCATCTAGTTTTTTTTTTCTTCGATAATATCAAATATATAGATAACGCTTACGCAATTGTACAGTAGTTGAACGCGTTGGTTTTTATTGTACAATATATTTTACGCGTTTTCGGCTGTGCCATTTTGACTATATAGTCAATATTGTACTTTATAGTCTGACACATAGTCATATTATAAAATGACATTTATACTATTTTTGCAAATAATTTTCAAAATTTACATTAATTTCTAAAAAATAAATTATAAGTTTTGTAATTTAAATATTTATACATGTTTTAATTAAAAGACATGCAATCGTGCAATAACCATATTTGTCAGACTGTATTATACACTGATAACTGAATATCCATTGGACTTCTAGAGAAACTATATAATGGCCATAGTATTTGTATATAGTATATATGAATTAGTTAGGAATTTCGGAAATTCTATTATGAAAATTTAGATTGAAAGAAAAAATAGTAAATATATTCAGGAAAGATGAATTCTACAATACTCTTCACATTTCAAAAATTCAAAATCTATTATAGATTTCTCTATTCTAACTATTAGAAAATTCAATTAATTCAATTCAATTCTAAAAAATGAACGTTTGTATTTCTGTAATAATTAGATAATTAATTTTAATCGACATTATTACATAAATTATACTATATTGTTACTTATTAAAATTGGCGGTTGTTGAATTATTGTACTTGAAACCATACGTTTGTTCTGTCCTTGTTTGAAATAGCAATTATTCTATCCAGCACAAAAAGTCAGGAACGATATTTGATAAGTTTTTTTGTATATCATTAAAAAACCGAAAAAGTGCGCACTAAAAATCTAGTGTCGCTGAAAACACTGTTATGATTGTAGTTGTATTGTACCTGGTTTTTTAAAAAGTGATCGCCTAAATTTTCTTCGGTAACGCCGCCAATTGAGTTTATCCATTTTACAAAATTTTTGACAGTTTTTATAGGACGTAACGCTGAGAACTCAAAAGGCGAATGTACCACTTCACCCCACAGAGCCCATATGATCCATCTGTATCACACATGTTTTGATTTATAATTAATATTATTATTTAAATTTTATTTAATGATCCATTCCCATTTAGTTTTGCGAATGGTTTTAAATAATTTTACTTCCTTACAAAATTTAATACAATATAAATTGAATTAGATTATCAACTTAATAAAATATATGTTGCTAAAATGACGAGAAATAATAAAAAGAAACAAAAAATTGAAATTGTATTCGACACGAAGAAACGGAGGTTTGTATACATAATCATATTTGATTTATTTTTTTATTTTTTGGGAAACCGATGGCGAATTATAATAAAATTATATCTTTTTGTATAATACAGAGAATATTTAACAGGTTTTCGCAAAAGAAAACAAGAACGACGCAAAAAAGCTAAGGAAGAATTAGAACTACAAGTTAAAGAAGAACGCCAACGTATAAAGAAAGAAGTAAAGGAAGGTTTTCGGGATCAATTAAAACGATCTTTTGCACCAATACCAGAACTGGAAGATGATTGCTTAGACAATGAAGAAGAATATGAAACTGAAAATGTTTCTGTAAAAATTGTTGAATTATCAACTAGTGATTTAGCCAAACAAAATAATTGGATTGGTGAAAACAAGCCAAGATATAGTGATGACGAGACGATAGACAATGATAATAAAGTGTCAATTAAAATAAATGAAGAAATTATACCTGGTATGAATTTGGAGAGAGGGAAAGAAACTAGAAATAAAATTGTTTCCAGTAGTTCACAAGATTCGAAGAAAATTGTAAAACAAAATATAATAACTAAAGAGTTTTCTTCGAAAAAACAAATTGGCAGATTTATGGATCATAAAACAAATAAATCATTGCAACATTCTAAAGCTTTCTTAATTAAAAATAAATTAGATGGTTTAAAGGATAAGAAAAAAGCCAGGCGAGTACGTGATAATCGTATTAAATTACAAAATAAAGTAGCTAAAAAACGTGGTGGAAAAACCAACAAACGCCATAAAAATAAAAAATAATATATTAAAATATACAAAAATAATAGGGTCCTTCACATCGGAAACATTTCATTTTTCCATTAATTAAAATTTAAAAGTTAAGTCTTTTAACTTTTCATAAATAACAATATTTCTATCATGTAAATTTGCATTGATCCATATGTAATTAAATGAAATTTTTTTGATGTGAAAGGGCAATGAGTTTTAATTAAAATTATTCAATTTTGAATATCAGATTTTCAGGAAAAGCAATCTTGCTACATTTTAGTTTTGTTGTGAAATAAAATAATATAAATGTAAACAGTTGAATTAGATTTAAACCAAAACCAGTGTTGCTTCTTATACGGGTTTCACAAGGTGAAATAATAACAAGCTATTTCTATGACATCCATTGCACAAGCGTAATCACGATTTATTTAGTCATGTACTTCCACTTTTGCAGAACTATACACTTCCACTTAAAAGTATATAATTGGATTTATAGCTTTAGCTAACCCATATGAACATGTCTTCTGTATAAATCTATCAGGTATAAAATCAACCGCAGATGTAATCGCCATTATGTTAAAATTCGAAAGATTACTTGAATATGTGCATCAAGCACCAATTTCGTTATAGTCACAGTATCCATGTAGCGATTGTAGATCCAATATACATTGAAATTTTTAACATTGATGAAAGTTTCATATTGACTTTTGTGTATAGCAAAACTCAGACGTTTCAATTGTGTCATGAATACGGGATCAGCACATTTTATATAGCCTAGTTGCTACGAGTATAAACACAAAAATCGCAAATTATTCGTCTGGATCAATCACATCAGTGGAAATGTATAAAAGAGGATTTTCCAGAATCTGGTGCTTGTGAAGAACCAAATGTTGTATATTTTTTCAAAGGTATTTGTTTTTCGCATTTATAAACAAATGATAATTCAGAGTAAATTGTTATTAATGCTGTGAATAAATCACACAACCTCCGGATTGTTGGACTGTGTTAATATATTCTACAAAAATATAGAGCGAGTTAGTACTTTAATTTATTTACTTTTATCAATATAATCATTACAATGAGGTCCATCCATGTTAAGCGAATTCAATGAGAAAAAACAAATCATACAATCAAATCATTCAATAAAAAGAAATTTATTTCTTTAAAACATTTTATTTAGTTTTTTTAGATTTAATTTTTTTCATATAAAACTCCAATTCTTTTCCTTCTAAAATATATCCATCTGCTCGACCACTTTGGCCAGGTCTAGATGAAATAGAAGCTGAAATAACAAATTTAAAAAAACGAACATTGATTAATATAATATAAATTTTAAAAAGACTAGCACTTAATATTAATAAAAATTTTAAGATCAGAGTAACTATGACGAAATATCATATCTTACAGCAGAATTTTTACTAAAAATAAGTAAAAAATCAAAATAAATGTAATTCATTAGGTTATTAATCATCATTTGTTTACATTTTTATATTCCTTTTTTCAAATTAAATAATTAAAGAACTAAAATATTTCAGTAATATGTATTTACCCAATAAACGACCCGATGAAAATTGTTCTTCAAGCGCTGTTTCAACTTTTGCGAATTTTTGTCGAGCGATATATTTTGACAAAACTTTTTTACTACGTTTTTTATTTAAAACATCATTTTCATCGAGTTGTTGATTTTTCGCTTCACGTTTGCGTCCTAACGGTAATATATAGTGGCTTTCATACCACTGCCGGAATGGTGTTGCATCAATAACAACAATCGCATTTTTTACCAATGTTTTGGTACGAACCAATTCATTATTGGAGGCATTATATACAACATCTATAACACGTGTTTTACGTGTTGTGCCCTCAGAGGCCCATGCAAAATTGCCAGAATCTAAACGTAAAGCACGATACTTGACGTTACCGCCACGAGTTCTTACATTATGCACTCTTGTAGCACCTAACTGCGGATAATTATATTACATTAAAAGTAAAAAAAATAAGTATATTTTATTTGTTTAACCTAAATTGTCAGAATTATTAAAATTTTAAATCACTAATTATCATTTGACACGCAAAAATATTTCATCACATAGAAATATTGTACATACTTAAATATGTAATAGAAAAAGAAATAATATTAAAATTACCTTTGTATTAGCAGCAGGCCGTCCCAATTCATATTTCCTCTTTTTACGTATAAGCTTACGTTTACCTCCTGTGGAACGTCTTTTATGAAAATTATCCCGACTGATACCTAACAAAAATTATTTGATTAATATATATATATATATTAATTTTTCTTGCTATTAAACAAAATAATGTAATTTCTTATTTCAAAATTATCAAGTTTGATTTTATTACTTTTTTTTTAAGTAGAATTACAAAATAAATGCGCGTACTTTACACACAGAAATATATAAACAACATATAGATAAATAGAAAATAATTACAGGAATTACATTTAAATTTTAATGTTAAACAATAATTAGATACAACTTTAATAAATTTCAGAATTATTTAACATTAGATGTTATATAAAATCATTAAATTTATTTGGATTTACTTACCCATGGTTGTTAATTCCTACTCGGAATAAAATAAAAAGGAAGTACCATAGACAGACGTTACACTAGAAAAGTCAATAATGTTGACAATAGAAGAGGCATGTTCAATAAATAAAAACATGATGACTTAAGCATCGACATCGATAGACTTTTGCTGATTTTACACATAAAGTATGATTGCTCCTAACAAAGCTCAATCATTCATATTTTGCGCAAATCAGCTTAAATAAAAAATACATAAAAATCAATGGATTTTGGATCAATGGAACTTTTAACAATATTTTGTCTCATATCTTATAAAAATATACGTAAATGAAAAAATTTATTTAAATTAAGTTAAATTAAATTTAATTAATTTATTATTTATTTAATTATTGTTTCGTTTATTTATTTATGTTGTGCAGATAGTATATTATTATTTTTTGTGAACTGACACAAAAACCACACATTATACAACATTTACGCCAACAAAAAGAATATGCAGAGAAAAAATATTTCCGTTGATTTGCGCACATTGCGCGAGTTTCTGCTTTAATTTATTTGAGAAAAAACAAAGCGATGTGGTTATTAAAGAAACGTACCCCTGGTGTTGTGTTTTGTGGTTAATGGATCCTGTAAGTGTGAACTGGCTGCTCTATCTACACCAGCCTGCACCAAACAAGCACCATATAATTTACTATTTGATTCTAAAATAATATGATATTTGTGAATTTGTGAGATAAATATCTAATTGTTTTCGTCTCTGAAAATACAAATTTTTTCCATAATTAACTTACATTATATCATTCCTTGCAAAAATGGCGGATGAAGGTAACGAAGATAGTTGGTTGTATGGAAGTTCAAATCCTGAAAATAAAGAAAATGATTCAGAGGATAAAAATGATCTTGTTGAATTGAAACCAAACAAAACAGAAAATGATGAAAATGTGGAAGAAGCGGTAATAAAAATATATATTTTTTATTATTAACATAATTATTAAATTCAATTTTAGACTGAGGAAAACCAGCTAAGTGAAGATGTAAAAGAAAAACAAGAAATTGATACAATTGATTCAGCACCTAAAGAAACAGTAAATGGCAAATCAGGATCTGAAGGTACTGATGACGACGATGATGATGATGATGATGATATTAATGTTGTAATTGGTGATATAAAATCTGGTCCTACTTATAACATTAAGCAACGTGGTACAATAATTGGTTCTGGTGCCGTTTTAACACAAGATAAACCAAAAACCACTGGAAAATTTAGTATTGAAGAATTTGAAAGTATTGGTACTATAAATGGAATACCAACACATGAGTTTAGTGTAGATTCATTAGAAGAGAAGCCATGGCGTAAGCCTGGTGCTGATATTACTGATTATTTTAATTATGGTTTTAATGAAGATACATGGCGATCATATTGTGAGCGACAAAAGCGAATGAGACTAAATGAAAGTGGAATTGGTTTACAAGGTTTAACAGCCAACACTACAACAATGCCAGTGATGATGGGTTGTATGTATAATTATATAGTGTAAGCTTTTAAGTTTTTTCTTTTATTAAAATATATGCCTTTTTTTGTACTAGCTGTAAATCGAACATTAACTTCAATGTCTAATGCTGCACCAACACCTGGCATTCCATTAATTATGCCAATTATTAGACGACCTGGACCGCCACCAAATAGAAAAGTGCCAGGAACAATCGATGTTATTGGAAGTAATGGTGTGAAACCCTTAGTAACGTCAAAAGAAAATGTAATACAAGTTATGACAGCTGAACGACGTGAATATAGTCGTTTACAAAATAAATTTGATGGAAATATTATGCCACAGGCTCCACCTCCTCCACAATTTGTGCACAATGAAGTATTCTATGAACCAGATAATTATAATTATGGTTATGAACCTGTACAAGAACAACAATGGAATAATGATTCTAATTGGATGCCATCGGGTATTAGAGAATTAACACCAGCGATGAACATGGGTGGTCCTCGACCGCCAATTGGTATGATGGGTCCTCCAATGAATAATCCACCTATGCCAATGGTTCAAAATCTTCAACCGCCACCACCTCAACATTTAATTAGTCTTAGTCAAGGGCCACCAATGCAACTAACAGGGCCACAACAACAACACCAACAACAACAGCAGCAACAACAACACCAGCAACAACAACACCAACAGCAACAACACCAACAGCAACAACACCAACAACACCAACAACAACAACACCAACAACAACAACAGCAACAACAACACCAACAACAGCAACAACAACAGCAACAGCAGCAGCAACCACCACCAATGCAAATGCAGCAAATGATGCCACCTCCTTCTTTACCAGCACCCGTCCATATAGCTGATAGAGATCATGAACAACGTGAAGAACGTGAACGAGAACTGCATAGGGAAAGATTAAGAGAAAGAGATTCTTATAGAGAACGTGAGATGCGTGATCGTGAACAACGCGAAAGAGAACATAGTGCAAAATCTGAGGTAAATGGTATATTTTGTATTAATTGAATTTGGAAAATAAAAAAAAATTAATATTTTAGGAAATCGAACGAACAAATATTCATGAAGAATCACCAACAAGAGATCGTCGACGAGAGCGTGATCGTTATCGTGAAAGAAGTACAAGACGAGAAACAAGAGAAAGATCACGCAGTCGAGATCGTTCGGAACGCCGACGACGTTCAAAGAGTCGTGATAAAGATCGAAAAAGTCGGGATAAGAAAAAATCTCATAAAAAGGATAAAGAAGAACCTACCGAATAATGTATTTGTCCACATAATCTTTATTCAGAAATTACATTTATCTTAAAGTACCAATAAACATTAAATAAAAATTTCTCATTAACAAATATCAGAAAAATAATTAATAATTGTATGAAGATCACTTTCAGTTAATTATTAATTTCTATTCCCTGAAAAAAAAACATGTTTTTGAAGATTGAAGTTTGAAAATACTTGTTTTGTTTTTGTTAAATTTATATAAAAAATAATTTAAAAATGCTTCCATAAAATCTATATATATTAATAAGCTTTGAATATTTTTATGGACGCATTCGGTTATTCATCTTGTGCGAGTAAACGGCGCACCACGGCACAAGTGACAACTGACACAGAGCACAGCCTTGTAACAGGCGATGAATAAAATTCCTCTGACAGATGATTTATAATACAATACAATTTTTTCTTACGTTTATTTACACTTTAACATTTTCTTCACTCACAAGATTCATATAAATAGATTAAATTATTTTGGAAAATAAATTTATTTTCTTCAATAAAAATCATTTATGAATAATAAAAATTAAGTTCCACATAATAATCAACAATCAAAACAACGGACGCAACGCACGGAACGTATCATTGAAGTTAGCTCATAGCCAATTAGATTTTATTTTGATGGTTACTGAACGCCCTCTGGAAGTGTTTATTTTGTTGTGATTCTGTAGATGACAGTATAAGCTGTGTGCTGGTGATTCTGATTTGACTGGTAATTTGCGTTGCGGTGATTTCCATTGAAAATATGGAAAATAATATACATTAATTTTGATTTGTGAATTGTGAAATTGTGAAATTGTGAAATGAGCTTGTGGTTTTGCGAAGGAGAAGTACAGTGTTTTCATTTTATTAATTACAAAAAAGTTATACATCCAAATATATTTTAAATAATATATTTATTAATTTAATAATAAAATGATGGCGGATACAGATGTTACTAAAATGAAGGTAAATAATAAAATTTCATATTTTAAATTATATATATTTATGAATTATTGAGGTTAAATTTCAATTTTCAATTGTAGGTTGCAGATTTAAAGCGAGAATTAAAATTACGAGGGCTCATTACTACTGGAAATAAATTAGAATTAGTCGAACGTTTACAAACATCAATATTAGGTATTTATATATAATTAGTTTTTCTATTTGTACCTACCTATGTGTCGAAAGCTGCTTATACAATGCGATGGACATGGCATGCATGGTATTTTGTTTGTAAAGAAATACAATGGCAATGGTATATGAAGAGATTCAGAGAAAAGTAGTTCATTTTTTTTTGTTTTTAATTATCAAAACAAATTTATTGATTGGATTGGTGCTATGATTATAATATAATTAGATTAATTAATATTTTATGAACTATGTATATTATTTTTATTTAACTGCATTTTTCTATTTTCATGTTATAGTAAAACATATTTATTATAATAATTGTTTAAAATGTCGAATTATCTGATGAAATGAAATTGGAATGTAAAATCACGTTTTAATTACTACTGTATTTGGTAATGTTTTATTGTGTCATCATTAACTGTGAATTAAACAAGAATTGATATTCAAATCAAAAGACGAAAATGGGGTTGCATTGGTCATACCTTTTGAGTGGGAATGTGGAGGGTATTAAAATGGAACTTTGCAATTTAAAATCGACGGTTACACTTGCATATTGTTAAATGGAATTTAAAAGGAGCTCATTTTAGATTTTTGAAATTCCTTTGTGTTAAACCTGATTAAATCAGTTAATCTAATGCTTCCCTCATTTTGAAAGAGAAAAATTTATGATGCTATCTGTTATAATTAATATATTATTATATAAAACCTTATAGTGTGACTTCTAAATAACACATAACAGATCCATTTAATTTTTATTTTCCAGAAGGTGATTCAATTCTTGATGATAATCCAATATGTGAAGAGCTTTTGGAAGATGATGTACTTGTAAGTAATTTAAAAATTTTATTACTTTCATTTAATAATAACAACAACAACAACGAATGACTGCGAAAAGCTAGACAGAAGCTGGACAGAAGCTAGGCAGCTACATTGAATCTAAGACTTAAAATATATAAGTTTATAAAATATCTACATTACATCATCATAACTCTGGGCGCTCTTATGTAACCGCAATATTTCTAATAGCATTTTTTTTACAAACAAACCAATAATGTCATAAGGTCTGTAAAATTTTCGAATTAATCGATCAGTTCTGCTTTCACAAAGATCAATACACTTTTAAATTTTTCCTTGCCTTACACATTGTTCCAATACTAATACGCGCACGCATTACGTATAATATTCAAATTTTATCGAAATGTATTGTATTATATTATAGGATGATGAAACAGATGATGAAACTAAATCATTATTGGATTCAAATCATGAAGATGCTGTATTAAAAACACCACCAGAAAGTACAACATCTAAATCACCAGATTTTCCAATGGGACTGGATAATATTAATACACAGAAAAAAGTTATATTAAAACGAAAATTAATGACATCAATTTTAAGCAATAAGGATACAATTATTGGAGTAGAGGCAAATACTCAACCATCATTAAATACACCAACAACACGAACAGATACTCAAAGCTTAAGGAATATTGAAAAAAAAACAATAAATATTACGTCAGGAAGTGGTGGTGGTAGTGGTGTCGGCGGCGGTAATGGAAGTGATGTAGGTGTAAATGACGATGGTACCGATAAAAAAGTCGTAAAATTATCTAAATTAAGTGTAAAAGAAAGATTAGAAATGCGTGTGAAAAAATTTGGTGCAACAATACCACCAGATGCCGTTAAATTAGCAAGAGCTGAACGTTTTGGTTTATCTGGTGCTACTGATGCGGCATTGGGTACGAATGCGGATTCATATGAAAATAATTCATCAATAGATTTATTAAAAAAACGTGCTGAACGATTTGGCAGCTCGGTATCAAAAGTTATGAATACTATTGAAAATAAGGAAAAATTACAGAAACGTCAAGAGCGTTTTGGTGGAGGCGTCAGCGGTAACAGAATATCAATTAATATTAATAATAATAATAGTAGTAATATTGTTATTAATGATGATTCAGGTAAAACATTAAAACCGTCAAATGATATTGCAGATAAAGCAAGGCAAAGATTAGAACGGTTTAAGACAATTCCTGCTGTTAAATAATTATATTTCATATAAAATAAAAAAGTTTAAATAATTATTTTTAGTAGTTTTTTATAATTTTTCTCTTTTATTATATTTAATTTCATCTTTTTTTTTCCCGTTTCTAATTATTTGATGCGTCATTCTACAAAAATGAACTAAATTTTAATATTGTATAACAACAAATTTTTTAAATATTCATACATGCATTAAAAATAAAAGCAAAAACCTTTATGTTTAAGATTTTTCATAATAAATTATAAATATAATTACATTAGATTTTTTTAATTTTAATCACATTTTCATTAAACATAAGGCGGCTGTAGGGTCGGAATGATTTAGCTTGATCAGCTGGTTTGTATCCAACCTTTGGGATGAACACTACACTACTGGGTATATGTTCCCAAAATTGATGCGAACTTACATGAAGTATCATAAGTATAAATAAATCATGTTGAAGAAGTGCTGAGAGCATCTCGTCAAGTCCAGATGTTTTATATGGTTTGAAAGACCGTATAGCCAATAATCATTCATCTCCGGTTATATTATTTCTTTAGCAAATGTTAGACGCCGTGCCCAATCCATTCTTGTCGAACCATACTCAAAAATCGTTTCATCTACGGCTAACGACACATTTTCTGGAAAATCCACGAGTCGATATAATCTGAAATTAAAAAGGCATTTATATAATGTTTAGCAACAATTGTAGGTCCAGGTTTGATCATCTGGTAGCATACAAGCAACCTACAGTCTTTCTCTTTCAGTGTATGGTTTAGTATATTTGCAAATTCCCTTATAAGCAACGTTTAATAGAGTTATTCTCTATTTGTCACCTTTTTTGGTACAATGGACAGATAATATCATACTTCCACTCGTCTGGTACTTTATCATTATTCCAAATGTTAACAATTAGCTAGTGTAGTGGATATCATAGAGCATTTCCTTCATATGTTTAAACTTTAAAGAGTTCTCTGGTAAGTTATCGGATCCACGTGATTTATTATTCTTGATATGCGTAAGGCAATGTTTCGACTGGGTATAACAAGCACATTCGTACGCGTTTATAGTTAAAAATACAAATTTTAGATGGAAATATCTAATCAAAGGTCATATGCATCATACGATGTAGATACTTATTGAAACCGTGTACATATTACAATTTAGATATTTGTACTGGAAATGTTTAGTCTAAAAAAGTAGTTGAAAGGCTTAAATGTATTCATCAACCACAAATAAAAAATAATAATATTGATATAAAAAAAGGAAAAATTTATTATTAATTATTATTATTATTATTAATATTATTATTATTATTATTCTTATTATTATTATTATTAAATATTTGTTTATTTATTTATTTATTTATTTATTTACTTATTTGAGAATACGCAATTACAACAAACAGGATATTTATGAAGACTTAAAAAAAAAAATTAAATTCTTTTTTTCAATATAAATTTAAATTTTTCACAAACAAAAAGATATTGTCAAATTATGAAAACAGAAAAAAAAATTAAGTAAAACTATCATCGGTAAGAAAAATACAAATGTGTTTAAAATTTACCATTATCTTATTTATTTATTTTATTTATTCTCAAGGAGCATTCGCCTCTAATTCAATAGATGGAATCTCTGGTTCTTCATCGTTGTATATATTTTCTGCCATTTGCCAAACCTATAAAATTACAAAAAAACGAAAAATATTAAATTATGCATTGACGACGCATTTATAATTAATAAGACAGTGTTGTGAAAAAAAAATGATTATGTTCTATTTTTGAATAGGTTTCATCGAACGCATATCCATATCTGGGTTAGTGTGTTAATGTAATTGTGTGATGACAAACAAATAAAATAACAAACCTGCATAATATTATCTTCCGATACCGAACAAATAACCCATGGTTCATTTGGATTCCATGAAAAATCAGAAATTTTTGCTGTATGACCACCATGTATAAATAATAATTCTGGTGGGCCATCTTCAGCGTCTTCAGGTGTTTGTTCTTCACCGATTTTAGATAAGTCCCATACGTGTAAACGTCTATCGGTTCCACTTGACGCCAAAATTGTTTCATTATGTGGTGACCATTGTACTTGAAATATTTCATCTTTATGGGATTCAAATGAATGTAATTTCAATTTAAGATTACGTAAATCCCATAATGCTACTGTTTTATCGGCTGAACCAGTTGCCAATATAAATTCTGAATATGGATTAAAGCTTAAACAATTTACTTCAGCTGTGTGTGCATCAACAGTATGAGAGGGTTTAGATGTATTGTTACATCTTGTGTCCCATATCATTAATTTTTGATCGTCGGCAACAGAACCAAACAAAGATTCATGTAATAGGTGCCATGCAACATCTTCAACAACAGCTGTATGCCCAGTAAATATATTTTTTGCATCAATAACACGATGTTCTTTTGGTGTTGCATTAATATCCCATAAACAAATTGTATGATCGTCGCTAGCCGACAATAGATATCCATTTAAATTTGGATTCCATGATAAACCGTAACCTTCTTTTTGATGGCCACGCAAGCGTAGATCCGGATGACATTCACCACTTGGTTCCGGTTTACTTGGATGCTTTGTATAATCAAATACAAGTACATCACTTGATGGTGTTTTTGTTGCGATAACACATGGATTTTGTGGCATGTAACGAGCACGATTTACTTCACCTTCATGATTAATTTTTATTTCAATTTCAATTTTACCGGATACTGAACCAAAACCACCAAATTCACCTTTTTCATTATCATAATGGCTAGCATCAAATTGTGCATCTTCATTTGGTAATTGAACACTTGCAATTAATAAATGATTTTGTTCATCTGATGTATGCGTACCCAATATTAAACGATGTACTGAATAATCTTTTCCTTCCGGTTTCGTAACATCTGGTAACCATTGGGCCGTTAACGATGGCCATTCTAATGCATGTGTCATTACAATATCATATAAAAATGGTGTATTCTTTTTCCAAATTTTATATTCTTCATTAATGACACGTTCTTCAACAGCATCGTCAAATGCTTCAGCTATATAAAAAAAAAACAAATAAATAATATTAAATTTAATAGTTTAAATTCAATGGACAATTTCTACATTTGGTTTACTACGGGATTTGATAATTAAAATTAAATTTTTCTCAATACGTTGAATGCGAAAATTTTGTCCGTACGATACATTAACATTTTCTTGCAAAGAAGTGTACTTAACAATGGGACGGATACATTCATTGTCTAATAGTCTCAGCCGATTGTAGTTACAGTCGTACTTTATATAGTTGGTGTGACTAAAATCAAATTTCTTGTTGTTGTTATTTCGCTGTCACAACAAGTACTGGTAAACTCTCTTTGGCAAAGATAATATAAGACTATTACCTATTACCACATAATATAAGAAGCAACAATTTTTATATACATATATAGTTATAAATATTAAAATATATCACAAGTTTGTAAGTAAATAACTCTTGGTCGGAAATCAGAGATGGCAACATTTACATTTTTTTGAATTGGTATTATTTTAGAAATCTTCCAAGATCATGGATAATAAGATGTGATTTTGTTGAAAACAAAAGTTAAGTAACATATAATATTTGGGAGAATTAATTTTGTAATTTTTATTGAAATTCCATATATTACATTAGATTTACAATGAAAAAACATTAATTAAAATAAAATAAAATCCACATCTTTCCTTTTGCTTTGCCTTTTATTTTGAATAAGTAGGCAGTCTATTAAAATACTTTTCAAATTGTATTTCAAATACAAAATACAAAATATTTACAAAATGGAATCTAATAAGTCTTTATTACAGCCAGTTGGTAAATTACTTCGCATGGGAGTATATAACAATTTACCAATTGTACTGCAATTAACGAAAGATAGTTGATTTCGTAATTCTATAATTTTTATATGCCCATACTGATGTGTGTGTGCAAACATTGTTAATCATTTGAGTAGCGTCCAATACAATATTCTCAAAGATATATCCAAATGGTCACCCAGCTGAAAAATTTCAGTATTAAAATAAATAGCAAAAAATTTCCTGACTGAGTGTCAAAATCTAATAACATATACTTAATTAATTTTACATATTAAATAAATACATAATTACATAAATGATTAATCAAATGAGTGTACTATTCGCCTTCATGATGGTACATTTTTCACACCTATCATCACCCAAATTACTTCTTTTTGGGTTTACTATCATTCCAGCAAATGAAAATAACCTCTCAACTGGTGCTGATGATGGAATAAATATAATTTAGAATTTTGTATTTCAAATACTTAAAATAATTCGAAAAAGTTTTTCAAGGAAGTACTTAAAATTTTTTATTTTCCAAGTTAAAATACAGTACAGAAATACTATTTGAAATACTTGTTAGACTCTGTAAAGTATGTACTATTTATTATAGAAAAATAAAACTATTATTTATAAGAATTTATTTATAGAAAATATGGTAAAATTTGTTGAAGAGAAATTGCTAGTAATTCCCGTTGCACCATTATAAATAACAAACAGGGTACACAATTTTTTTATTTTAAACACATTTTACACTATCAAGATTAGATTAAAACGAAGTATTCAGAATAATTTAAGCTTACGTATTGTACATTATGCAAAAATGAACAATAAAAAAATGCCGTCTTTTAGTCATTATTTTATACTATTATAGTATGCGAATTGTCGGCCAATGCCGATTAACGATTTATTGCATTTACGCATTTATAATTAATGATAATTAACTATACATAACCTCATTAATATTTAGCAGATGATAATATATGATAATTATAAACTATATCTAATAATAAAATTAAAAAAAAAAAATTCGTATGAATTTAATTACCTCCATCACCTCGATCTGCCATGATATTTCGGTTTTACTTTATATTTCCTATTATCCGTTTTTTTTTTTTGTGCTAATGGTGGCCCGCCAAATTTTTATATTATAATTATAACAAAGCAGCTTTTATCTATAATAACAGTTTTGATAAAATATAAGAACTACACATTATAGTAATAATAAAATTAATGAATATTACCATAAACTTAATTAATTAAATCACAACGATTACATTTACCTGCTTTGCTTTTTTTTTTATTTCTTTTTATGTGTTATTACTATTGACATCTTTTTACGTTTGATTATTCTCACAGAAACAGAACTCAGACGTTGGTTGCAGCTTGCGCAGCCGGCTTTTTCTAGCTGTTGGAGTTTGGCGTTCTAATAAAAACTGTCAAAAGATTTGGTAAAATTATAATGGCGGCTAACTACAATTAAGGCTGGTTTACAAACGAGGGATAAAAATTCACGGGCAAAAAAATTTCCCCTCAAAAGGTTTACAAGCGTAAGTTTTGTGCGGTGTGCTAAAAAATATAAATTTATGAAAATACACTATCGAATTGAACTTATTTATTTTCATATATTTCTATTTATTCGGAGTGATGCACGACTAACTTTTTATAATTATATAATTATAATAATATAAAAATAATATATATTTATTTAATTAGCACAAGTTTTTCATTAGATAAACAATTTGTTTTCCTTTTTTGTTTTAATTTAAACATTTAATTTCATTCATTGGTTTTGTCATCATTTCTCATAGAAAATTTTATCACATACTCAGCGTCCACAGCGTAAAAATTAGAAAATCACCTAATTTGTGGTAAACTTATCGAATGAATATTTGATTTCGTTAAGAATCATATAAATTCAAGCCACAATTACAATTTTTTTCTTTCTGTGCGAGTTATCTATAAAAACCATTCTCATATAAAATACGAATAACCATTTTCCCTTTTTGACATCCGCATTTCCTTAGTCTGGATTACGGAGTGCGGGCTACTAATAACCAAGGCTTTAAATGAGTGTGTTCGCGTCATAATAAATTGTACAGAAAAAGAGAGAAAAAAAATGTTCTTTGGGTGATTTGAATAGTCCAAGTTCTGCATACAACTGCAGAAATAAAATAATGTGGAGATATGAATTGTGATGAGATGATTGTGAGTGATGGATGTCGTGATATTCTCGATATTCTAATTCTAAATCTAGTTTTTGTTCGTCGTAGGTATTAATTTAATAATAAATAATTGTTTCTAGTTTGTTAATTTTTATGTTATTATGTTTTTTAAATTGGCTGTCTATAAAGTGAATAATCAAAAGTATATTGGCCACAAAAAGATATTAAAGGTAATTTCCCTAATAAAAAAATGGACAATTTTTACAAAATGATAGGCTATAAGTATTGTTAAAATGTTTTTTAATAAAAAAAAATTAAGAAAAAAAGACGGGTCAAAATGTCAAATAATCAAATATATGTTTTTTATTAATCAACTAAAATTCAGATAAACGAAAAAACGTCTATAATTATTTGATTACATGCTCAGAAAAATATTTTTGCGAGATATTAAATCAAAATGGACAAAAATATAAAATATGTAAATTAGTGAAAATCGATTGTTTTTGTTTTTTTTTTTCCAATATTTTTTGTTGTTCCTTTTTATTTGTTCATTTTGATGTTTTGGTATGATTTGATATGATATTGGTATTTGTAGTTGTTTATTTTGTGATAATGATGATTGTGAGCTCATGAGGTTCATGAGGTCATTAGTTATGTGAGTGTAAAACGATGTGAAGGGATTTTCTATTTTGTACAAATGAAAAATTTGTTAACATCTTAATTTAAACTAAAATGAGTTCAATTTAATTTTATTCTTATGTTTTTTTTTTTATTTTCTTTTGCCTTTTTTCTTATTATAAACTTAATTTTCAATATAACAAATTCCACTGGAATTCAAACGATCTATAAATATAATTTTTTTTTCTCAGCTCCTGCATCATGTTAACATGGAAAATATGTATGCAAAATCAGTTAATAATCATATTATATATAAATCTTACAGTGTATCAGTCAGAGGCGCAGTGAGTGGTTGGGTTGTTTAGCGTTTATGCTAATCGATCGTGAAGTATCTGCATTCTGCCGGCATTGATTTATCAAAATTTTAAATAAGAAATTTGTCGGTACTTGTTACTTTACATTTGTGCATTCATTCATTCAAAAAAATAATATCTTTAATAAATTAACGCTGAATGCTTTAAGATTACCTATGTCTGCACTCATTATTTTGCTAATCACTGGATTTACAGAAAATTTGTTGAATTGTTATAAACTCGCAGCACATCTAGGTAATCTAAAGGATATCTTACTATCATAGGTAGATCCAGTGCATTGACCTCGCCGAAAGTGTTAACCTATAAGTTTCCCTAGTAATGTGTTCGAATGTATTGAAATTTTTCCCTTCAGAATTTTTCCTTAACGTGCCTTTCCAGATTGTTGTCATCAATCTAGGTATACACAGCAGGTACTTCTTACTTCTGGACAAATATAATTATGTTTGACTTTCCTGCAATTATAAAATTCTATGTGTTTTGTGTGAAGATTATAGTTGCTGTTTTCACATTATTATATGGTCCAATGTCTTCACTGGAGTCTAGATACATTTCTCAATTACATTAGAAACAAAATTTTTGGGTTTTAAAGGTGACACAATTTCGCATTCCACAACCTTAAGTCGTAGCGCCATCCGACTATTTCAAATTACCACATGTTGACAACATTTTCGTTGTGGTGAGCGCATGAGAAAACTAAAGGTAATACAGATAATACCATCCTTTCACTTGTTTGGTACCTGGAAAGTTATGTGATCCAGGTGATTTATTATTCTTGAGCTATAGAATAACACTCTTTACTTCGTCTATGATGATGATTCAGAGCTATAAATATCGGAGCAGTTTGAAATTATCATCTTCCACAGTTGTACTTTTCATCTTACTCTCGGCATTCCTGCATTCTTCATCGAACCGCTCATTCGAAACATAACTATCATTCGTCTGTCTCTGTTGCCACACATTTTCAATACATAAATCATCTTTTCAAGTCTTTCAACTGGCCACCATTTAGTTCTTACCGATTGCGTGTTATTAATGGCTGAACATTAAACTAACTAACCGAGTCAATATTCAAACCACGACGTCTTCATATTCTTCATGTACGTACATTAAGTCAAATTGAAAAATATTGTTTGTAAACGTCGGGTACAACAATTGGCTTACCAAAAATTACAAAACAAAACTGCCAATGCGTGTTGCTGGTAACAGTACGAACGAACGGTCACTTCTATCGTCGACATGCTACACGTTTCTTGTAAATAATTCTATTTTTATTTCCTAATTACTTATATTCTTATTTCATATTTAATTGTATTAGAAAATATTTTATATTAACCAGTTAATGTTATTATTTCAGATCACCTGCTATTTTATTATTAAATTTTTTTAAAATGTCAATTATCACAAATGAAACGACGCATAATATTATTATTATTGAAAATGTTTTATCATTTTCATTATAAAAATATAAATAATTTAATTGAAATTATTTAGTTAAAAATTATTAATAAAATTTTCTTATGAAAAAAAAAGAAAAAAGAAGAAAAAGATTATGAGAAATGTTATCGTCAATTAATATAAATAATAACCAAATGGCAACAAATATACAACAAGATCAACAAGAACAACAGCAGCAGCAGCTGCAGCAGCACCAACACCACCACCACCAACAACAACCACATTTATCACGTCCAAATAGTTTATTTGGACCTGAAAGAGAACCAATTAATTTTAATATAAATTTAGTTGGTGCACCGCCTGAAGTTGAAAAATTAGTTGAACATATCAAATCGGTTGCTGAACAATTTTTATATCATTGGAAAACATTTCCCATTGGTAATATAGAATTTTAGTAATTTAAAACATCGACGACACAGCTATTTATTGTATGCTTTTTCTTTTTTTTTTTTATTTGTATTTTCGTATAGTTTTACCAAATCAATTATCAGGAAATTCAACGAATAATCGAAAATTTCGTCCAATTAATTTACGTGATTTATTTGTTCCACCACCATTTGATGAATTAGATGCAGTTGCGATGGATGGAACGGGTGAACCGAGACGTTTAACAAATACCCAATTGAAATGTTTACGTGATCGAGGGTAAGTAAAAATTTATATTTATTTATTTATTTTTTTTTTTTTTCATTTCATAAAACTAATATTTATTTATAATAAAAAAAAAATAATGCGATAAAAAAAGCACAAAAAAATTTAACAAAACGAAATTTAAGGAAAGGATTATACAATTATTATTGGGTTTTAATATTTATAAAATCAGTATTATTATATTTAAGTTATGAATTTCTACTGAACTGAATATGTGTATGATCATAATCAGCAATTCGATAGCAATTGATTTATATAAATGCACAATGAATTAATAATTGAGTACTACTTAATTATAAGTAGACACTCCTCGATTTTTTCATGCACTCATTTAAAGTCTATTAGATTTTCGGATTCAACATTTTGTGCTTTAGAATTTAGATATATGGTTCATGCATCGACGACGTTGGCATTTTACATAACTTAACATTAGGGGAATTAAAGGATCTGGAGAAAGAAGAAGGAAGGAAGGAACACGGATAGTAGCACCACATCCACATGGATGTGTGAAATGCAAAATACAAGGAAAATTGAATACCAAATGGAAATAAACACCATTTAGGATGAATACAATATGAGGATGCCCAGATGGTGGGATACTATCACCATTAATGTGGAGTGTAGTAGTAAATGTAGTACTGGTGAAACTACATTAACATTACCGATGATATTGGAATTGGAAGGAAACGGGAAGTTTGAGGTAAACACTCTGTGAGATTTTTCAAAGAGGACACACTAACAAATGGGTGTGGTGTCTTTATCAGTGGGACTGAGATTCCATAAAACCACACTAAATATACGTATCACCAAGAGGAGAAAACTCGAACTAACACATCCAATCAAATGGCATGAGGTTTGAGTTAGAATGGAAATCTCTATACAAATGATGATATAGATAGGAAGTTTCTTGGACGCTAAAACACCCTGAAGTGTGCGTTAATAGTATGCAGAAACTTAGCAGGCAACCTAGCAATACTGTGGTGGAAGTATACAATGTAAGTGCGACCAGCAATCATATATAGTTATAGTACCTTGATTACTTAGAATGCCGCAAAACTTCCCAAATATTCAGATTCTATAGAAACATTCTATATCAGAATATGAACTAGAGGGTTCAACCTATCAATAAGCACTGTTGGGTTCATCTCATCTGGTTCCATGGTAATGATAATGTATGAATAATTTCAAAATTATACATGTAAGACTGATATTGCGACTGGTGAAATGAAATCCATGGTGCGGTTTTAGCCTTCTCCAACACACTTCGCCAACCATGACCTATCAACAGCTAACGTCAATTTCCAATTTTAAGGATCTTAATCATATCGCAAAGGATCATATACATATATTCAATTAATAATAATAATAATTAATTAATACCATATTATAATACTGATTTAAAATATTTAAATAAAATATTAATACACAAGCATTTGTTATTATTTAATATTTATTTATTGTTAGTTATTATTTTACACATATCAATATTTATAATAATAATAATGAATGTTATATAATTTTTTAAAAGTGGCACATTAATAATATAAATAACCCCAAAAAAAAAACACAAATTAAAAAATTACACATAATTTTTACACAAAAAAATAAATGAAATTTCTGTAAAGCTTGCAAAAGGATAAGTTTGGAAAACCGAAAAAATTAAATGTGGAGCAATTGGGAAGCATACAAATGACTGGGTAATTATTTACAATCAAAGAAACAAAGAATTAAAAAAAAAAATGATTCAAGTTTGAATAAAACAATTTTTTTTTTTTACTAAATGTTTTGTGTGTCATTATTTTTTTTGTTTTTACAATTAAATCTGATTGTGAGTGTCTTTTTATTATTATTATTATTATTATTATTATTATTCAATATTTAATTGTTACAATAATTGTATTGGAATATATTTAATTTATACATTTTTGTTATGTTAATTTTAATGTAATGCTATATTATTAGCTGTATTGTGCTGGCGCTGGCGTCAAGCCTGAATATCAAAATCATAAAACAACAAGAAATTTATGAAATCAAAACGATGTTAAGAACCAAAATCAAATTAATTAGAAAAGGAAAAAATGGAGACAATGAGTAGTACAGGAGACTCTATTTTCAAACACATACTAAAATTTAGTTATACTTTTATATGTGTACAAATTAAAGATACCCGTTTTTATGGAAAAAAATGGCACATTTATTCATTAACTACATAATGTTAATATTTCAAAGTATGATCAATTGAAAGCTATTACCTTTGACCATCTTTCAGGTCAAATTGTTGGATTTCATGTCTGACAAATTTATAGTCTCCAGAGGTAATCCATTCATCGAGCCAACTTAAGATATTAGGATGGCCAAAGAAAATCCTATAGTTTTTACTTCAGACATTTGTAAAAAATATATCGAAAAAGATAGGGTAAAAGGTTTTACCATCAAGTAATAATTTAGTTAGATTATATGTATCGTTATTCCTTCGCTGATAATTTCATTTGCTTTTCAAAATTTTTCTAATTTCCTACTAAAATCAATAAAACTATAACATACTTATTTGGATACTACAGCCAGAGAGTATGCAACCGGGGTTATGTCCGTTGTGTGTCTGAAATTCCTTTTGCACACATTTTAATTCCACCCACAATAACATTGGAATACATTTCCGCTCTCAATAACAAATCATTTTAAGCAATCACGGAACCGATCAATGGTTTATTAAACATTTTTGTCAGACAACCTTAGCATGCACCTACATTACCACATGATGATCATACACCTGATACACACACTGATGTTGGTACATTCGGTTTTTTTTTTGAAATTGGAGCTTCCAAAATTCTAAATCTTAATTTTAAATATTCTTCCCATAATCTACAACTTGCAACTGGTAATTTTTTGAATAATTAAATAAATATATCCCAATTAACAATGCTAATTTCTAATGTTTGTAATGTTCTGAAGTTATAACCAGCTTTAGTTTCATTGAAAACATTCGGTTGGGTCATTATTGTTTTTAATAAATTACACTACGGCGCCGGGTGTGTCCATATCCAAATATTTTCATTTGCATTGCTCGAATAATATTATATTTTAATTATTCGGAAATTTTTTAAATTAAAATCATAAAATCATAAGTTGGAAAGAATAGAGGAATTCGCAGATAATATACCTACAATTCATGTCGTGTATTCACCCGTAGGAGCCATCCCTTCTACGGCAAAAATATGGTTAGCATTATAGTTTATTAGAAATGTGATATACAAAATATATACTACATAAGTTGCGGCACGGTTTCCTAATGATTATGACACATTTTCAAATTAGCCCCTTCATATAGGACTTAGCGTTTTGACACACAATTATAAAGAAAAACTTTATAATATTTAATTCCAACAGTGTAATGACACAATTAATTAGTATTATATTATCGGTCAATGAGTCCAACGTTGAACAGTATAAAATTGACACATTTTGGTCATACATACATTTACGGAAAAATCGCCAATATAGGAAAAAGCTAATTAATTAAGAAATTAATCTATGTGGTGTTACTTTGCTCTATATGCTTTGTCTGAATGAACATCATTAAATAAATCAAGACCGCTGAACGATGCACATTTTTCCCACATAAGGAATAGTAGAAAAATTAAATTATTTTACATTGTCATGACTATAGATACTATAAAACTATATTTCTTGAAGTCATCTTTAAATATTTTGTTTTATATATGCCTTGCATAACGCATGGAATAATTGTATTTTATTAATAATATAAGAAAAATAATAATAAGCATGACTGGGAGATAATAATATATTTGTTTTTTTAAATGTAAGTTTTACAGGAATGAGCTTTTAAATATAATATTAATATTTGGTTTTTGTTTAAAATTTTTGCACGTAATTTATTTTATTAAAATATAAGAAGAACTAACAGTAAGAAAATTATACCAGAAAAAGTTTATATTAAAAATGTAGTTATAATTTATATTTACCTATAATTTTATTTTTCATTATTTTAATTTCAGTGAATTTGATGTATCAAGTTTAAATTTTCCCGGTCAAGTACATCGTTGGCGTTTATCACAAATTTTACAAAAAGGTTCTGCACGTACACATGATTCACTATTAAGTGATTTAGCATTGGCTGCTCGTTTTTTAGTAATAACGGCACGTACACGTTTATTTGGTCATTTTTTTTCCATCGCACATTCAGTGCGTGCACTGTTAAAAGGATTTTTACGTTTAATTGATATATTTATTGGTATCCCATCATTATTAGCACTTAATTTGGACTACAAAATAAAAGAAGAACGATGTCGATTTTTAATTGCTGAATTAGTTTGTAGAGTAAGTGAATATTTGTTATCATTTTATTATAACATAAATTAATCAATAGTTTGTTTATTATGCTAAAAAAAAAACATTATTTTGATTATGATTGTTTTCTTTTTTAAAGTCTGAGTACGAAGATTGTTTGGATGCATTGTGTTCATATGTAAGACGTCAATTACGTCGTGCAACAACTGAAAAATTTGATGTTGAATGTGATTCAGCCCAACCCATTCCATATGTATTTCTAACACCAAAAGGACAAGAAATTGATTTACGTTTATTTTCACGTGATATCATACGTAAAGCATTACCAATTTTAGTTGGTATATTAGAGCGTGAAACACGTGGTTGGTTTTTACATTTTCGTGAAAGATTAATAGCTGAATTGCGTGAAAAGAAAATGACCGATTATGAAATTGAAGAGGTTTGTGATGAATTTTGTGAAAAAAAAAAAATTATGTGATTTAATCGAACAATTTTTCGTTACAGGAAGTTAATGAAGCTGTTATGAAAGAGTATTTACAACGTGTATATAGTTCAATATTAAATCATACAGATTTAGTTGATTTAGGTGATAATATTCCTCAATTATTAGTGCAACAAGCACAATCTGTTGTTATTATGCATAAGTAAGTATTTTTTTTTAGTTTATATATTCATATAACATTTTAAGTAATGCTTTTTGTATTTATTATATGGTTGCATAAATGTATAAGAGCTGATAAGAATTTATTAAAATAAGATCATATAAGTAATTGGAAACATTTTGAAAGGAGTTTTTCTGGAGTAAAGAATGGCTTTCACCGATTTTCGTTTTCATCTCATTATTGACTTACTTTCATTGCATGGCATTAAAATCCAGGTGCTGTTTTAGCCTTCTCCAACACAATGCTCCAACCGAACTTATTTGCCAGCTAACGCCATTCAATCGCGTTTAAGGATTTTAATATCACATTTTACTGCATCTAGCCATGTATGCTTAGGTCTTCCGGCTCTTCTTTTTTCCTTTCGGATTACCATTCAAATTCTCCATACGTGAAACGTGACCCATCCATCTTAGTCATCATAGCTACCAAATCTATAAGTTGTTTTTTTGGAATACCAAATGCTTTCTTAATTTTCTTTGGCCTATTGACGCTATCCATATGCCGTCTAAAAATCTCTAAATAAATGTTGTGTATCAACATTGAACTCCCTACACTTTTCCAAAACCTGCCGTATACGTAGTGTACAAATTGACATTAATTGGATTAAAAGCAATTATTGAATTTCTTGCCTTACCAAGAACTACAAAATCGGTTACGAACTCTCTTCTTTTGCTACAATCGTTGATACAGTTAATAATTATTTAAACTGCTGAAAATGTTTTACTCGTGGAATTAGTCTTATGGTTAGTTCACAGCTCCTAATAGTATGTTGGTTTAAATGCATTTGGTGTATTTGTGATTGCATTTTTGTTCATAATTTACTTTAAAAATTTATTATTTATTATTATTATAAACAATTTTGATTTATTTTTAAATTATTTCAATAATTATTATAATTATTCTGTGAAATAAATAAATTAATAAATTTAAAAAACCACAAAAACGAAAACAGAATGACAAAAAACAACTAACAGGCCAAGAGCGAAATGAATATTAGAAAAACAACGAACATATTAAACCGCAGTACGTTATTGCTGTTAAGTTTTAAGGAATCATATTCAGCAATCTGTGAGGTTGATGGATGAACGAATTTGCGTTCGTAATCAGCCGGTTCTTGTTGCCTAAACTACAACTTTGCGAACCTGTATATTTCACCACTTTCCTCTTTGTATAGCAAAACTGTTATCAATGAACATTGTTCAATATTAACATGGGCTTTCAATATTAGACTAAAATCAAATCCCCTAATTATTAGGTTATATTTTAAATCACATACATACAAATCATGGCCGGACCCTTACTCAGATCGTACGTGCATTGTTATAATATAATAATATAAATAATTTTAATTGATAATAGAGCGGTTGAAAAACTCCAAAAAGAATTGAAACGTACACGTCACGAACATCAAAAATATTTAATGAATGATTATCCGGTATTATCACGTGTTTCACCATGGTTACGCTCAAAATTGCATGCCGCCGAAACAACAAAATTATCAAAATCAATGTGGTCACCGCATGAAGAAGCCATAAAAATGTGTACAAAACATAATTTACTACAAACTGCATATTTTCTATCACGTGACATGGCCTTTATGAAAGAACGTGAACCAGTGTTATTGAAAGAACTGCGTAATGCAAAAACACCAACGCGTAGTTTTCAATGGTCATGTCGTATATGGTCACCGAAATCTTGGATAATACGTCGAAATTTCCAAGGTCAATCAGAAATTATTCCAACTGTAATTTGTCAACAGGCAACGTCAATAGTAACACCACGTTCGGATCCATCACAACCAGTGTTTTTAATTGAAAAAGAAACTATACGAACGACAAGTACACGATGGCCATTTTGGCGCCTGTTAAATCTTTTACAACGTATGTGGTGTTGGACATGGAATATGATGTTTTTATTAGGTATTATTGTGCCGTGGGATAGTCCTGTCGGTATACGTGCATTATTTTCGATTAAACCATTTATGCCAGACTTAGAATTGTCACAAGTTAATGGTACATTATTTCCAAGAAAAACCAGTATTACACAAACATTACCATCTAGATTAATTGAATTATGGCGTCATATATCAAAAGCTAGAACACATTTTGAGACTGAACCAGACACAGGATTTATTGGAAAAGGTTTAACACGTCATTTAAATCGTTTATGGAACTATTTTGTTAAAGGTTTTTGTGGCACATTAGTTATTGTTTTTCTATTTCCATTATTATGTATTACGATAAGTATTTGCAGTATTTTATTTGCGTTAGCAGCACCGATTTGGATGCCATTTATTGCTATTATTTTACACATTTATATAATATTAATATATGATTTGGATTGTCCAGATAATTCAAAAAATCGTTATTGTATCATTTTTGAAGTATTATTTTGGAATATTTTGATACAAGGTTTATGTCAACCAATTACAGCTATTTTTGTTGCAGCTATTTTGTGCCCATTATCATCAATTTGTATATTTATTGGTAATTTTTATCGAATAATTTTTATCAAATACTATTTAAAACATTTGAATTAATATAAAATAATCTAATTTTATAATTATTTTTGGTTAGTTGGAATCGCACGTTATTGGATACGCCGTTTTTGGGATACAATAACATTTCATTTGTTCATTAAAAAATGTGGTCGTGTACCGGCCAGTGATAGTATTGCTGTAAAACGTATTGCCGGCCCAGGATTAGCATTAGACTATTATTTTATAATAAAACCAGAACAGGCATTAGCAGCATTTGAAGCCAAAATGGAATTAGATGAATTGCAAGCATATCAACAATCTACGGAACAGATTATATTACAACCACAACATGATTTTTGTCAATTCATTGAAGCATGTTTTGGTCCATTTTCTGCTCAATTATCAAAAAACTTAGGACCATATCGTTCATTGGAAATTGAAGGAAAAGATTTATTAAGTTCATTACATGAGAAATTAGATAAACGACGAAGAGATTTACAAACTGGATTAACAACAATGGTTAAAACAAAAATTAAATTAAATACAATGGAATTAAAGGTTGTGTGGCATTTTAATGCAATTTCCAAAAATTTAAATTTTACCATTTTAATTAAATTTCTAATTACAGATTGCAATACAACAAGCAGCTCATATGCTGGAAAAATTTTATCCTGAACATGTTTTTGGTCGACTATCTATGACTGAAGATGAATTTTGGGATTCAAAGGTATGAATAATTATAATATGCTATTTTATTTCTAATAGATATATTTTAAATTGTCATTCATAGGGCTTACAAGTTGGTGATTGGGCCGGTTTAGCCGGTATATTATATACCGATGTATTTAGTATAGATTTTTTAACGCCACTTAGTGATACCGATACACATTTCAAATTAGAACCACATTCACAATTAGATTTATCGCGTTATACTGAAATGGTACAAAATGCCACTGATATTATGGGTGAAAATGGTCCAGATTTATTAGGCAATGTTTATGCACCGCGTGGAAATATACAAATTAATTCACCATTTTTAGAGGTATCTGCATTTAATCCGCGTTCACGTATTACATTAACATTTCGAAAAACCGAAAAGAGAACGTAAGTATTTATGGTTATTTATTATTTGTTGTTAATATATTAATATTAATCGAACGATGTGTTGCAATGCGTAATTTTATATTGCTGTTGATATAGTGATGCAGCAACTGGGTTAACAACACCTAGAGTTCATTTACGCCGTTCAACACTCACAAATAAACATAAACAAATTATTTGGCGTCCATGGAAACGAAAAAATACTGAACGAAATCCAGCTGATAAATTATTAATACCGTTACCAATTCCACATCCTGCACATATTGCTATTTCTATACATAATAGAGATTCAGAGCATCCAATCCCATTAGATTCAGAATTATGTTGGGATATATTACGAGCCATTGAAGATTGTCACAGTGACATTAAAGTAAGTTAATACTACCTTTTATTTAATTAATTTTAATTTTACGCACATATTTTTAAAAAATGCATAAATTTATATAAATAGGCAATTAATATTGTGGCTCGTTATCGTGGTGGTGGTGGTGGTGGTGGTGATGGTGATGGTCGAGATGGTAGTAATGGTGATGGATGTGATACCAGTATTGATTCCATTGATTCTCATGAAACACCTAGTTCTTCAAATAGTACACATGATAGTATAACAAATACGGTTGGTGGAACAGAAACATTACCGTGCGGTGCACGTGAAGTTTGTGCTGTAGCAACTGTAACCCAATCAAATATTGTACAACAATCAGCAACATCGAATAGTTTTCATTGGACATTAAGTAATTGGGGTGCTGCTGCAGCACAAGCTGCCCGAAGACGTAATAATTCTGGTACGGTACGTGTTGATTTAGCAAGTCCTGAAGATATTTCTCTTGATGCCGATAGTACGAGAGTTGTTTTCAGTGCTTATGGCACAACCGTTTAACAAATAAATGATGAATAATAAAAAGTAATAAATAATAATAATAATAATAATTAATAATAGAACATAATTAATGGATTATAATTTAATTAAAACTAAAAATGATTGACATTTTTTATCTAGTCCCTAATATTTAGGTATAAAATTAGTTAATATATATATATTATTTACACATAATTAATATTTTAAATTTACTAATTAATTAATTAATTAATTAATACAATTTTAAAAGAAATTTAAATTAGATTATTTGGATAACTTTTTTTTTTTTTTGAAGACTTTTTTTTTGATTTAATTAAACATATTATTTATTCAAAGCATATTATAATAATAAATAATAATAAAACTATGATAATTATTAATAATAACAGCAAACAGCAACAACACTAACAATATAATAGTATACTATAATAATAATAATAATAATAATAATATGTAATGATAATTGCAGCAGCAACAATAATAATAATGCCGTCATCTTTTCATATGATATATGCGGTTGATTTAAATGCAATGGACCATGATTGGGTATACTGATATATACTACAATTTACAGCAACCAAACAATCTAATATCATCTATATGATTGTTGTGTTGAATTAATTAAAATTCAAAAATTCACAAAAGAACAGAACGTAAAATACTCTAAAAAATATTTATGATAAGAGTTTCAATAGTAATAATGTAAGAAATTATAATTAAATACTTAGACAACTTATGAATTATTTTATAAAATAGTTCAAAACGCTTTATAAGCAACAAATATATTTTGATTTATGCAATCATAACCACTAAAGCTAAACCCAATAATTTATAAATTGGTCTGCATTCAATAATTTAAAAAATTATATTATTTATAGTAAGTAATTTAGTAATTGATTTAGGGCTTTTTTTTTTTTTTTTTTTGTTGTGACGGCATCATGATTGTGAAAGAAGAAATTAATTTAAAATTATTTATATTTATTCATAAAAGCTGAGATTTTTTCTCAGAAACCAGTAAGAACAAATTACACCAAAAATACTAAATATACAATACACACCTGAATCTCTTTTTCTCTTTGTCAACATACATACATAATTTGAAAATTAATAAAATAAATTAAATTAAAGAAAATATAAATTATTTATTCATTTATTCTATTCAAATAAAAATTAGTATCATATTATTATTAAATATAATTTATTAATTGTTATATAATATTCATTAAAATATACAATGTACAATTTACTACAAATATTATATATTAAAATAAAAATAAACATATATGCATTTATAATTATACAAAATAATAAAATATAATGATAATATATGCGATATTTAAATTTTTAAAATGTATTTGATTAGCGATATTTAAATTTTTAAAATGTATTTAATTAGCGATATTTAAATTTTTAAAATGTATTTAATTAGTTAATGTAAACAGTAAAACGACCACGAGAACTGAACTATCCGATCTCTTGAGATCGTCATTTGAAATTTAAAATGTTAATGCAATTAAAGGTAAAGAAAATCGTTTATGTGGAACACGTTACGTTTACTTAAAATATTTAATAATTTTATTAATTTTTAAATAAATTAGGTTCAGCGTCAAAGAACATAAAATGCTTGGAAGCAAATATACAGTTTTGAATTAGACAAGTACGGTCAACCAAATAATTATCAAAACAATCAAAGGCAATTGATTAAAATGGCATGTAGGAGGAATGTGTGCCAAAAAAACTGTTGAATGGTATTCCAGAAGGTAGAAGGAGAGCCAAAAGACTAGATGCAGTGAATTGTGATATGAAGATCCTTAAAATTCGGGATTGGAAGACGTTAGCTGCGGATAGATCGGTTTGGAGAAGACTAAAACCGCACCTGAGTTTTAATGCCACTGAGTATGTAAGTAATTTGGGTGTTATTCAGAGATTAACAACAAATCTATGATCATTTGGTGAAATACTCATATACGGATTAGTTTATTGAAATACTAGTTATGGGCAGTGGGAGATGACCACATATGGTTGAATAATCAACCCATACAGTCCAATCGAAATAGTTATATTTTTATAACTGTTGATGGAAAAGTAGATGTCTCGTAAAATAATTAATGAAAATCAGAAGCGTCGCTGTAAAAAGGTAAACAAGAAAAAACGGTGCAACGCCTATGACCGCACGCATGCAGTATTAAACTTTAGTTATTAAGTTACTTTTTCTCTTCGCAAAAGGCGTTACGTAAATTTTGCTTGACGGGCAACAATTTCATTTGAATTTTCAATATTTCACTGACAGCACTGTACTGAGGGAACTTAAGGGCTTTGTTTTTGTGTTTTTTTGTGCGGTTTTTATTTTTATTTGTATCTTATAAACTAGTAAAGTAAGAGTAACAGAATTTATATTTATTTACCATAAGTAAAGCACGTGTTTAGTTTTTGATCAAAATCAATTAAATCTTCAATTTGTCTAATCTAACCAATTAAATTCCATCTGTTCTGTCTTCGGCTCCTACATCTGCTGATTCTAGAATTCCATTGGTAATCTCAATAATCTTCAAAAAGTTTAAATTTATTAATCCAGCTGCAGCAACAAAATATATCAGAATAATAGAATATGAATAAAAATAAATTCATTATTGATGAAATTGTTCATCAAAATAATGATTATCAAAGTGGAGTGTTGAGTAAGAAGTTATATTATTGTTATATTAATAAATATGTTTTTAAAATGTCTATTTTGTTTTTTTTTTAGTTAATTTTCAACATGGAGATATCTTGTCGGAAGGTCAATTAAAAATGGAATGTGTTACAGCAACTGATCAAAATGCTTCTGACCTAAAGAATAAAAATATTGGCATTGCAATTAATAAGGATAATATTTATACAGGTATTATTGGTGAAAATGATTCTACAAATTTAGTGAATACGTATATTGGAATTAAAAATAAAACAACAAATAAGGTTTGTTATATTTAAAATTATTATTATTATCATTAAGATATATATATATGGTAAATGAAACCTATGTATATAATGTATGTGATAGTGGTAGTGGTATATGTTTATCTCGTGATAGGTTATGGCAACTGGGAAGGCAACGGATATAATTAAAGAATTCATAGAAATCATAAGGAATTGACTTACCAAATTTATTAATTTGTATTGATAATTCAATTTTCGTAATTATAATATAAATTACATTCTTTAAAGATTAACGATTTCCAATATTCCAATTGTCCAGTCATTTTAAAATTTAATATTTGCCTATATGTAAGATACAAATATTGAATGAATTTGACTGCATTAATAAATGGGTTCAACAATGGTTCAACCATTCTATAATGATTTATTAGAGTATTTAGATACACAATTATTTTCTAATAATAATTAAGTTATAATATTATGTTGGAATTTGTTTGATTAGTTGATGCGGTACTCTAAATTTATTGGTGGAAATATGATCTTCTAAATTCGTTTGTTTAACAACTGAAACCAAAATTTTGTTGTTTTCATATTAAACGTAACATTTCATGACATTTTATGGTCTTGAGATTCACATAGTTGTGGTAACGTGATATTCACACTACCGCAGTGATTACTATTTTAGGTTGATGTCAAAAAATCGAATATAAGACAATATTTAAGTCAATTTTTCCACCACTGAAAATTTTCATTAGAATACAAAGAGTATTAAAATATAATATGCTAATATTTTCATTATATTTTTAATGTGAACCATTACAGAAAAGTGCAATTATCTTAGATGAGAAATTTTTGACATATCATTCTATTATGAATTAATTAAATAGAAGATTATTAATTTTTTGATATGTATTTTTATATAATTTAAAGATGATTGTATTTTTTTTTTTTACTTTTTAATTCAAGATGAAAATTATTGAATTAAAAGAATGTTCAATGATTAGTCAATGTTATGAACCAAGTAATGAAAATAAATCTCAACTTCAAATAAATGATGCACGTACAATTTTACTTAAAACATATGGTGGTAAAGGTGCATCACGTGCTGTGGATCGTAATGAAAGAATGAAAATTAATGTTGATATTATAAAAGGTCAATTGGATGCAACAATGAAAGATTCTTCAAATTTATTAAATCCAAAATGGGATAAATTTAATCAATCACAATTAGAAAATGAGCAATTTTTACAATCAATTTTACCACCAATTAATTTGGAAGCAAAACAATTGCATGAAGTTTATAAATTAGAAGATTTAATTGATGAAATCTTATTGAAACGATTAAACGAAGAAGCTAATCAAATTTTAATTACAAAACCAGAAAATATACCGTAATTTATTTAAATATTTTCAATTATTTATCTTACAAAATACAAATCCAATTCATATAAACATATTATTATATTTTATAGAATAGAATCACAAGTTTTACGTGATATAATCATTGGCATTCTAACCTCAAAGGAATCAACTAAAATGGCAAATTTAACTAAAATTAAAGTTTGTGTATATTTGGATGGATTAGCAAATTTTTTAAAAGTTTTAAAAGAAAAATCAACAAGAAAATCAACAATTGCATTTTCAAAAATATCCGAAAAGGTTGAAAATGATATTCGTACAAAATTTGCCAATCCAATAAATTTGAAAATGTATGAAATTTAACCGTTAATTTTATGTATAATTTTTATGTTTTGTTAAATATAAATTCAAGCTTTTGTTTTTTTTTTTGTTCATTTCAGAATAAGCAGTAATTTGACATTACGTAAAGTGTATTATTATATTATTGTTTTAATATTATTAATATCTGATAAATATACAACAAATGCTGATAATATAATTCAATTAACGCATTTATCAAAAGGTGTTTTAAATAAATATACAAATGCAATAAAAGCTACATATAAATCTGGATCGAATACTGTTGCATTACAATTGCCATCAAAAATACGGCCACTTAAATTATTTGTTAGAAATAAAAGTCGAAGATGATTTCTTGATTCATGTAAGTTTATTACAATAAATTTTATTTAATTTTAATATTTGAAAATTTTGATTAAACACTTAATGCTTTGAACTACGTATTTTCCATTCGTCTGCTATATTCTTGCAAATTTATATTGTGTTGATGCTATTCAATATACAATATTCTGCATTTTGTTATATTGTTTTATATCATAGTATCAACACAATGGATATGTTTTTGATCTAAGAATTGACTTACTTAGCACAACATTGCCTTTTAACTCGAATATAACAATAAAAAAAAACTATTGATGTTGTCATAAAAACATGATTAATATTGATACATACTTCCCACAAAAGAATATTCATAAAGTTACTTGTTGAGTTCGCCAGAGGTATGGTAGTCAAATTGGTCATATATTAATTTAGACATATCGCTCTGTATATACATCACTCAGGCCTTACTAAATGCGTCACCTAAATGACAATACTGTATTGCACAGTGATTTCTCTTTACATTTGGGAACGTTTGGTGGTACAAAAAGTGATTTGATAGTGATTTCACCTTAGTTATTGAGTTTGTATGCTGACTCGATTTTGCGTTGTACCACTACACACAAGATTACGATATTACGAAAAAGCAGTCTATCGCTAGCAATTTGGTTTTCATTCTTGTTGGGTTTGCGTTACTCTTTACCGGTGGTGTAGGCTACGAATGTGAAAATTGTGATGAATGTGAAGTAAAAGTGAATCCAATGTAAAACTGTAAAATATTGTCATATTAAGCAAACAGATAGATTAGAGGTAAATTATCAATTAAACGTTCATATTTAAAGCCGCGAACAAGCAACACATGCAAATAAATCTTTGTGTTTATATATTTCTTTAATTCGGTTTCCAAGTGAGTGGTAACTAGTGACGAGTCGTTGGATCCGCTAAATATTTACGTATAGTTTATTAAACAATTCATAATTACTGTAATCATTTTTATTCTATAATTAATAAATGTAAATTCTATATTAACACACTTCAAAAGTATTTTATAATCAAAATTACGTTCAGAAAAAGAAGATTACATTTCTATTTATTTCTATTTATAACAAATAATTTCTATAATTGACATTTCAATAATATGCTCTTCTTGGATTGTTCTGTAAAATAATTGATGAAGAATTATTGATTATTTCATAATATTAATATTCAGTTTAAAAATAAAAATATTATATTACCAATGGATTTGGTCTAAATCGATAAGCCAGCATCATACGTTTACGATATGCATCATATTCATTATCATCAAATTTTGGATCAACAGTTGATGCAACTCCTAATCCTTGACTTGAATTGTCTCTCGTTGTTGCCCTTAATTTTGTTTTTTTACAGAAAATTATTAAAAATAACAGTAAATAATATGATAATTATAAATAATATTTAATTAATTTTTATACTTATTGACTGGATTAGTTATGCCGGTTCCATCTTGACCTAAACCTTGACCTTCTTTCCAGCCTAGTTTTTGAAGCATTTGAAAACCTATATATAATTGAAAATTAATATAATTAATATTGGTGGTTAATATTTTGTGTCGTATTAATTTATAATATAAGCGAGATGTTGCGAATCGTATAAATACGCAAGACATAAAATGACAATTCACGTTGTTTAATTGTTCAAAGTTTTTGCAAGACGTATACGTCGTATGGTTTTAAATCAATTCAAATGTAATTACATTTGCCCAAGTGTAAATTTAAAGTAAATTCACTGAGTATAGCGATCACGTTAATCAATCATAAAATATACCAGGTTCAATTGCCCGCGTATTTACATCGCTATTTATTTTAATACTGAGTTGGGTGACTATTTATTCGTTTATAATACTCAAAGATTAAAAATGTCTGCACACACACACACACCATTATGGGCTGATCACCGATATAAAACTAATAGAATTAAGGAAACATCTATATTTCGTGAATTACAGTACAATTGGTAAATTGATATATACTCCAATGCGAAGTAATTTACTAACTTGAATGTAATGAATGCTTGGTAGATGTCATAAGCTCCACTTGGAGTAACATGTCTTGCAATACTATGCTATAAAGTTGGACATTTATGTACGGTTAAAATAAATAAATAAAAGTACCACTCGGTAGCGCAGTTGCATAAGCGCTGATATATATATATATATTATATATATTAATCATGAAATATAGCGGGTTCAAATCCGCTATTTTTTCATAGGAAATTTTTCGGTATTTATTTCAATACTAAAATTTTTCTACTGGGTGACCATTTGTTCGTTGATGGAATAAAAACAAAACGGATATCTTTGAAAATATGGTGTTGGACGCTATTCAAAGATTAACAATGTCTGCACACACATAACTATGGGCTAATCACCCATATAAAAATAATAGTATTATGAAAACATCTCTTTCGTTAATTACAGTACAGTACAGTGCACAATTGGTAAATTGTTATATACTCCCATGCGGAGTAATTTATCAACTTGGTTGTAATGAAAGGTTTATTAGATGACATAAAAGCTCCACTAGGAGCAAAATATGACTTAAAAAAAAAAAAAAAAAAAAAAAA
Organism: Bibio marci; assembly: GCA_910594885.2. Lineage (NCBI taxonomy): Eukaryota > Metazoa > Arthropoda > Insecta > Diptera > Bibionidae > Bibio > Bibio marci. The sequence goes on along the minus strand of OU343116.1, from coordinate 12,619,429 downwards.
TAAATAAAAATGAAACTTACCAATATTATCTTCTTTTAATTTATATTCTTTATAATCACTAATATCTGGTTCACGATTTGTTTGTTTTGAATCATATTTTTCCATAAATTTTTTTAATTCTTCCGGTGGTAAAAAATCACCGATATGATGTTTGCCTACGGATTGCTGAGTTAATGCATCCGCCCATACAGCTGTTGCATCCATTTCAGCCGTTCGTAATTTATGCTCCCACGTACCACCATTATCAATATCTTCATCTGAATCATATTCATATTTAAATTTACCATTTTTAGCCAAACGATCGATTTCCTGTCTTTTTTTTAACATATCTTGATACAATAAATTTATTTTAAAATGTTCTTCACATTTTTTCCAATCATCTTCACTTAAATTTGCACTACCAAAATTTTGTCGTGCATATTGTAATAGTGCTGGATTTGTACGATTTATTGTTGTTAACAATGGTTTTTGTTGATTACCAAAATTTGTTGGCATTTGTGGTAGAGTTGATAATGACATTAATGATGGTGGTTTTATTGATTGGGATTGTTGTTGTTGTTGTTGTTGTTGCGATAACAAAGACGTTGATTGAATATTTTGTTCTATATTAGAATTGGTTTTTTCACCCCATCGACTACGACGCTGTTTTTTTTCTGGTGGTTGTTGTGGATCCATTGCCAACGATGATGATGATGATGATGATGTTGTTGGTGTTGATGGTAATGCTGATGACGACGGTGGTGGTGGTGGCGGTGGTGGTTGTTGGAGTTGTTGCAGTGATAGCATTGAATTGGACATCAATGGTGGTATCGGTGCGGATTTTTTAAAACTATTTTCAAAACCACCATCAACATCATGTTGATGATGATGATTATTATTATCGTTATTTTCGGTATTTTGAGCGTCTTCTATTTTTTTTATTTTTTCATATAATTCCATATGTTCTTTTACATCTTCGTCACTTGAGTCATCATCATCGTTACTATAATATGAACGATTTATATTTTCTAATTGATTATTGTTCTTAGAATTTATAATATTTTTCATATTTTCATAATTTCGTTGTTTTGCATTCGACATATATTCAGTATCTGAATCATAATCACTTTCTTCATCATCATTATATTTATAATTTTTATAATATTGTTCATTAATTGTTTGATTTTGATTATTTTTACGACGATCATTATCATTATAACTTGAATTATTACCTTTGTTATAATTATTATTACCGTTATTATTATCATTATCATCTCTGTAAATATATAATTCTTCTGGATCATATTTATCATCATTTTTTTCCATTTTGATATTATTATTATTATTGCTATTATTATTATTGCTATTATTATTATTGCTATTATTATTATTATTATTATTATTATTGTTATTGTTAATATTATAACGTCTTTCCAAAACCATATCTTTATAATTTCGGTAGGCTCGTGAGCTTGTCTCCGTTAAAAACCTGAATAACATAAGATTGTTGTTTTTTTGGTTGATTTTAATAATTGCATAATTAATATATCATTTAGTTAGAACAACTAAATTTGTATTATAATAATAATAATAGTTATATTATTATATGATAATAAAATGAAAGAGATTAATTACGAGTATTATTGTAATTATTTACTAATTTATTTTTTCTGTTAATTTTTATTCTGTGCAAATGATGAAATTGGAGATTTTATAATTTAATCTTACCTGTACATTAAATTAAATTATTGATTTGCTACGTCAAACTAACTATAGCAAAAACTATACATATTAAACGGTTTTTCTATACAATTGAGTGCTGCTTTAATGTCCCGTGAAAGGGCTAATTTGGTGGGAAAATAGGACAAATATCTGTAATCTAATTCTGAAAAATTGTTGAGTTAAGCGATCGACGGTGACAGATCGTAAAAATTCCTCATAAAATAATTAAATTCAAAAGTTCAAGTAAATCAACTAAACAACGGTTCTAGAACGATTATTACATTGGTGATATTTATGACATATGGCATAAGTTTAAAAATATAAATCTGATAAGTGGGTGAATACCGGTAGGATTGAGAACATTGTCATTCAATTTTACAAATCTATAGAACTTTTATCATTCAGTTTAAAAATACAATCGGGGACAATTGATATACGCTAGCAATTATGTTGCGAATATTTAGCGAACCACCACCGAACGTTTTTAAATTGCATGGACGCAGTTGCAATTACGAAAACGATTGTCGATATATGAAATATTACAATGTAAAGTAATTAAAAAGGATCAAAATCGTTCAATAACACATTGTTCAAACGCAAACAAAAATGGATTTACTAGATGGCAACCCTAAGAGTAAAAAAGCTTAGAAACAGCCTGGTGCAGCTGGTCCATCACAGTCAAACTATCACTGGTTATGTCTACCGGAGACATCTAATACGTTCGAAGCAAACAGTGATGGGAAAACGACCAGAATGAGTGAATAGACACAACAAATTAATTTGTCAGCATCACAACATGCTAAACCACATATGTTACATTGTAATTGCAATTGTGAAAGGAATAAAATACAATAGTAAACTTGTTAAACTAATAATAATGCTCTTGATTTGTTGATATTTGTATGATGTAAATCTCCAATTTCAATTCATAACAAACACAGAATGTATTTTGTATAAATAAAAATATAACGAAAGAAATTTTTAAATATTAAATTAAAAATGTGTTCTCATAAAAAAACACTTTCTTTTTTTATTGTTATGTTGTGTGTGTGCGCATATTCAATACCGTTAAAAACAAAATTAATTAATTAAAATTATAGTAACTAAAAAAACTAAACTCCAGTCGATTCAGAAATGGATTTTGATTTGTAATTTTTTTTTTTTATTTATTATCAAATCATATAATTCAAATGCGCACGCAGGTAATATGCATCGTTAGCAAACGCACACCACACACAAACATACAATTTTTAAATACCAAAACCTTACACTCGAAATAAATAATATTAAAACATTATTAATAAAAGAACTTTTGCAAATTATCTTCATATTACCAAAATGATGAATGCCTATTTTTATGCGAACGAATTTTATCTTCACAAACATCGCCATTTTCGGCAACCATATCAATTAATTGGTCAATAGTAGTTGGAATAAATTCATTATTGTCTGAAAAAACTATATAAAAAGTATCAACCAAAAGGGACTTGTTTTTTTTTTTTTTTTTAAATGTGTTATTTAAAAATTAAAAAAAAAAACAATAAATAAATAATTAAATTAATTAAATTAATTAATAAATAAAAAAAAAAAAAAAAAAAAAAAAAAAAAACAAAAACTAAAACAAAAAATTGCCATTTCCTAAAATATAAATATATAAAAAATAAAATAAAAATAAATAATGGATTTTTGTGTATGATCTAACCTCTTGTTTGATTGCTATTGTTGTGATTGTTGTTGGTGTTGTTCATATTGATATTATATGCAAATTCAGCTGGTGGTATTTTAATTGCATCTAAATTTATTTTTGGTTCCGGTATTGCATCTAAATCCAAATCCCTTGGTGTTGGAATTTTATTTAATGACAACGGTTTTGGTGGCGGAATCGTATGTAAAGGAGGCGGTGGTTGATTTGTTTGTTGTTGATGGAAATTTGTTGAGGGAATTCTTGGATTATTATATGAACCACTGTGTTGGTTTTGTTTTTGTAATGATTGTAAATGATTAAACGATTGTGGTATTGTTTGTTGGTGTTGTATTGGTGGTGCTGTTTGAAATGACATTGAACTATTACCAATTGGAGAGATTTTATTTGGATTATTTGAAATATTATCAAATAATGAAGGTGGATTTGTTTGCGGTGAATATTGTTGTTGTAGATGTTCCGTGAAATGTATTTGTTTTTGTGTATTGTGAAATGATGATGTTGATTGTCGATCATGTTGGATTTGATTATTATTCGAATAATTATCATATTGTTGTGTATATGAAACATTTCTGATAGGCAAACTATCTGAAAATGGTGGCGGTGGTGGTGGTGGTAAAGGTGGTGGAGGCGGTGGAGGACCAGATTGTATGTTTGGAAAAGAATCATGCATTGCATTATTATCACCTTGAAATAATAAATTTGGTATAATTTGCAATGGATTATCAACACTAGTATTTCTAGTGATATTGCTACCACCATCATCACCACCATCGTCGCCGTCACCACCATCACTGCTATCATTATCACTAGAATACATATAATAATTTAATTGTAATCTTTGTTGTGATGATGATGGTGGCGATGAAATTCTTGGAAAATTATTTCTTGATTGGGAATTTGAATACGACGATGTATTATGATTTATTGTATCATTTTGGCGATTATATGACGAAGAATTACAATGTTGAGATGAATCATTTAAATATCTATTTAATGATGAACGCGATTGATTACCAATAGAATTACTATTATTATTATGATTATTATTATTATTATCATTATTAATATTATTATTATAATTATTATAATTATTATTATTATTTAAATTTTGTTTATTATTATTACGAAATAATGGTCGTGATTGTAATTCAATTGGTGGTGAAAATTGTGTATCCAATAATGAGGGAATTAATGCCGTGGGCTTTGGTGGAATTGGTAAATGACATTTTTTTTGTGATGACGGAGGATTTTGTACATCTTTTTTATCAGATGAATTAGTTTCGGAATTTAGTACGGTTTCGGGTAACAGTGCAGTGGGAATTGCAATGGGATCACGTACGTCTTCGGCAATCCTAGAAAGAAATAAATAACAAAAATTACAATTAGCTATTATTGATTTACACACAATTTTAAGACGATAAACCGGCGAGAGATTTTAACATGCATTACAAACAACATTCAAACATTAACGTTAACATTCTTTTTGCACATTATTGTATACAAGAGTGTAAGAACACCGAAGAAATTGAGACATCTAACTATAGCAGATGAATATAGTATAAAGATCTCCTTTGAACGTAGAGAATATCGGAAACATCGATAACAATATAATATGAAATATTCGTGAGCTTAGATGTAAAAAAAAAAAATGTAGTAAACAGGGTGTTATCATGAATAAGTGATAAAAATTATCATATTAAAACAAAAATATTTATAACATTCTGCAGAAAAATATCCAGAGAATTTACGAATTAACTCATTTTGTAAATACAGTAATTACAACAATAGCCAAACAGAAGATATTAACATCAACACAAAAGCTTTCAATATGTTAAGGGTGTATCCGAGAAAAATGCCGATGTGGTAAAAAGATTTTCAAGTGATACACAATTAGCATATAAAAATACTTACAATATTAAAACAAATTTTTAAGGTTAAGAGTTTGTTTACAATATGACGTAACATGATTGTCGGCAATCCTTATTTTTATTTATCACTTATTTAATATTCGCAATTGTAATATTCTTATTGGAACATATTCTAAAAATGAATATAATTTTTGAATAAAATTTATTGAAACAAACTTACTCTGATATTTTCTCGAAAGTTGCAGCTCCGTCTTCATTTGCCTGTACCAGTACTTCCACGTTTAGGTCAACATCTTTCTTATCTTCAAATGAATCATCATTATCGTTATTACCACAATTGTGGTTAATAGTTTTATTAGCATGAATATCCGTATTCGTATCTGTTAATTTTTTTGCGGCTTCTGTAATTTTTTTAAAATTCTCCAAAAACGATCCATCATTATTGAAATTATTCTTTGATTGGCTAGTTATAGGTTTACTAAAATATAAATTAAAATTAAAATTATTATCATAACTTAAAATCGATTTTTCGATATTCGCTTTATTTACGTAACATTTGGTGTTTTCTTAATAATTTTATTGGTATTTTCAATATTTTTATTAGTTACTTCCTTTGTTATTTTTTCAGTTTGAGCTGCAGCCACTTGTTTTGCCAATTCGGTAGTTTTTTGTTTTTCAATTATTTCTAATTTTTTTTTAGCAATAATTTCTTCTTGTTTAGTCATTTGAGCAACCCTATCACTACGAGCTAATGATTGCCGTGACATTTTTTTACTTCAATTCGTACTTTTTCTTTTTGTATAATTTTAATATATATTTATTATATTCAATACAATTTATTTAACTTAATTTTATTTTGCATTTTTTTGATTGACTTTTATTAAATTGTTTAATTTAATAAATATTTATTTGTCGAACGGGTTAGAATAAAATATAAAAATAATAATATAATACTATGATTAAATAAATGTTGTAGGTATATGATTGATAAATAATTCAATGATCAACCGATGACAACGATGCGATCGTTGAGTTCGTGAAATCGTTTTATGCACCCGACATTTGCAGACATTTTAGATGACACTGACTACACTAGTTCAGTATTGTAGTGGGAGTGTGTGCCCGAACTGAAGTGACTGACATGCGACTAAAACTTTTATACCGATTTAGACATTCTACGTTTATCGATTTTATGCATTTCGTATCGAATGAAATTGTTGATAAAAAAATATATATTTTTCAAATATTTCATCAAAAACATTATCAATATGTGAAAAGTGTAATTTATTAGTGCGCAACTAAATAACCAAAAACCATATTGCCTATATTAGTATTTGTGAGGTGGTTATTGTTTTAATTTTTTAATCATTTTTTTTATTAGATTCTTTTTTATTCTATAAAAACGATAATCAAATATAAAAGATGTCTTATAATATTGTTGAGCTTTCTTAATAAATCATTATAGTCTTGTACTTCTTTGCTTATGCGTGTTTATAAATATAGAAGTACGTAGTTTTAAAATCCTTTGAATTTTTATAAAATTAAAAAAACAAAAGGATAAAATGGTGTTTTTTTGTTTTTTTATTGTGTAGTTCTAATTTATTTTATACGACAAAAAATTAATTTAATATTGTTTTTATTAAGACATTATTTATATAGCGTTATTAATATAAAAGTTTTTTTAATTTATATGAAAAAGTACTTAAAAATTTGTTATTTTATTGAAATAATAATCTGATTGTGTTTTTTGTTTTTTCCATTAATTTATTTATTTATTGTTTAGTAATAAAATAAAATAATTGTGTGTAATAATACGTAAAATTTTGTCAATGTGTTCATATGCATATAATAGTATGAAGATGAAGGATTAAAAGGTATTTCCTCCATATTGCTATTTCTTTATTATATAATTTTAACATTTCAATTATTAGAATTATTGACTAATGTTACTAATATAGTGTGTGTGTGTGTATAATCGTAGACCTACTCCATCAACTTATAGAAAATTCCAAATATTCGTTCTTCTTTTTGTTTGTAAATAATTTATGCGGGAACAAATAGTTTTAGGAAATAATTAAATATAATTTAATTCCTTTTAATTTTATAAATTAATGGATGAATCCTGAAAATCGTAGACACTATTTTATATATACATAGATAATATAACATATAATGAAATAATTGAAATGCTTTTTCCACCATTTTATGTACACACACATCATATCATTATTAGAGACTAATAATATTAGACTGGTGGAAAATGTATTTAAAATATTTCATTATTTAGCACTAACACCACCCAATTAAAATAATTATTTCAAATATGGTATATATTCATGTGCGGCAATAAATTTTTGTAAAGTATCACACTCACGGGATATGTAATAAGATATAGCCCATTTCATATCCAATAAATGTCTTGTGACGTCTTAAAATTTACACTCATCACCCATATTTTGATAATTGAATAATTAAATTTATGAAAACATCTTACGCGGAACATTATTAAAGCAGTAGTGTTGTGTTACAAAACATACTTTAATGTTTGTTAGATGCTTCAAAACGGATTGCATTACAATGCGGTGAAGATGTGATACTTTTTAGAAGTTCATTAAGAAGAGTGAACCAGCTGAGGTATCGCATCCATATTCTAATGAAATTTTTTCCAGGTTCTAATACTCATTAAAATAGAAAACACAATTTTTTGTTAATTTCATTTTGACGGTGGTTCTTTATGTGAGACAAAATTGTGGTTTTCTGTGAGTTTTCTGTTGTACTCATAACAACCTGGCAACATTCCAGGTTTCCGTGGAAGATATCCAAAATTGTACCTATTCCAGAGGGGGGCTAACTAACGTGTTGCGTATCTTCGGTTTGAGAACTGTTAGAATTATTCCATCTCTTTCATAGACTATGGAAAGGCTTATTAAGTTGCAAATCCTCTATAAATTCACCAATCTGGTTTTCCTTGTGTGCATAGTACTGCTTCTGCATTATTAAAAGTTATAAACGACCAATAATCTCAACCAATATTGATAAGAAAATGTGCTCGTTTGCTTCTTTTGCTGGATTTTTCCAGAGTATTTAATTCGAGCGACCACAATATATTATTGGTTAAATTGTTTAGTTTTTGCTAAATGTGTTATTTTTTCGTTATTTTAATTCAATTAATGGTGGTGTAAATTCCGCTTGCTTGCTAAATAAATGTGGTATTCACCAGGACTCTACTTTTTACTACATTTATAAATGACCTGCCACAATATTTAAATTTGTAATTCCTGCTACTTATTTGCTGATGACCTTCTATTATATACAGGAATATAGTTTATTGGAGGAAAACATGGTAAAATGTATACGGACTTTATTAATATAGAAACCATTAAAATCGGATGTAATTATTATTTGTGATTGGTGATTATAGCTTACGGTTTGCCTTCGTTAAACTTTGTTGGCGAAACTATATTGTCTATTTAAATTGGTATAATTTTTAACACTATATATGCGATTAAAATTGGCGGGACATGTTTATGGTTACTTGTGTAGACTTTGTAATTTGGCGCAAGCCGGTTAATCGGTTTGTCGTAGATAGATTGTTATGGTGTACCTTATCCTTTGCCAATTTTTGTATTTTAATATTGTTGTGTCATCAATATGGGGGTTATGTGGTATTGGACAGATTAAATATTAGATATTAGATAAGATTTGTGACGATTCGACTATATATCCGAATATAATGGTAATAATAAATTTGATTGCAAATTTAATACCTTTTTGGAATACACAAAGATTTGCTTTCTCTAGAACACCAGTACCTCATTAGTATTAATCTTCTCGTAAGTCCCATCTTTTATTTTTATTTGTACCAATAATTGTTTGCCTTTGCAAATTGTATGTAAAATTTTCTTGTAATTCTTCTATTTGCTCTGGTTTCACAATGATCTCACGACATGGCATAGGTATAATTATTTATAAAATTACGCATCATTTTCCTCGAACTGTATAACAAAAGAAGTTATGCTTAGTATTCCTCATAGGTTTTTACCTTACTAATAATAATTTTATATGTATTTTATAACATTAAAAGCCTTGACAAAACACTTGAAAATATATATACGTACGAAACGACATATCATTTATTTGTTTATAAACTGATAATCAGTAAATAATTTATAATTAGAGGCTTAATTTTAGAATTTATAAATAAATACCATAAAAAATATATACATTTTTATTGCTTCAATACGAATGTATAGTTAAGGCAAAGTATTCTCCTAGGCCTACCTGCAACAGCATTGTCTTTTACAATATGTTTACACTTTTTTCTGTATTACTAACTGACAAGATATAGTCAATTTCTTTTGTCTATAATAGTGAATTAATGATATTTACTTAAGAAAAATTATAAAAAACTTATAACAATATATGAAAAGAAAAAAATTTAATTGAAGTAATTATTAAATTGTTTACACAATCTTAATGATAAGAAAATAAATAATAAGAATAAGGTGTATTACACATTTATAAACATTTAACATTCACATGGAAAAAATCTTACTTTTCCTATTTAAACACGTGGGTTTTTATTTTATGTGAAAATGTGTTTAAAATAGATTTTTGAAATTTGCATGTATTGCATTGTAAGGTGTAAAAGTAGGCCAATTCGATGCGAACGAAAGATTATGACAACAGTTTCAAGATTATAGATTTCACTCCAAGGATTCTCTTGTTATATGGCCACAGAACGACACTCAATCGTAAAGTGTGTGTGATCGGTTCAACCCCATTTTTACATTTTTTTTATTTGTTTGTATCTCAAGTTCAAAGCTTTGTCTACACTAGCAATTGTTTTAGGTCAACGAACAATTTGTTTGACAAATAAATTCCTTCATCTGCGATTTGGAACCAGAATACACGTTCACCAACATATTTTTATATAGTTTACAAGCGCAATGCCATTCACGATCGCTTTCATTCTGTCGATGTTGTTAAGACATATGACATATTTAGTTGCACGTAATAAATTCATCCAAAATTTCTTGATATAGCAGTAACTTGTTCCACATCAGATTGACATGAATTAATGGGTTTCTCAAATCACTTGGTGTATTATTGTGTGCAGAAGACGCAGTTGAAAGTATTGTACAAAACACTTGATGCTTCGGAAAATAATAAGGCGCATTTATTAAATCAATTATAATTCTCTAGACATCGAAAGATTTCACAGAGTTCACTTGCGGATTATCGAAATTGGATAAAAGATATGTGAATGCGGCCAGAAAGGTAGAAACGACTGATGCATCTGGTCACACAGCAGACCTATTCACACTAATTATTCCGTATTAAGTTGTGGTGGTGATTTGTTGGTATAACCAGAAGAAGAACAAATAAACGCCTTGTGCATAATTATCGAAAAATCTGTGGAATTACCATCTCCATTATAATCATTGTTTTTTCTACATGCAATTGCGCTCTTGGCAGTCTTAACAGAAATTTTCTTTGGAAAGTTTTAAAGAAATATAGCTTTTTTCGGTTAAATTATTGAACACAATTAAAAAACTTTATAGGAACTGTAGTTGCAGGCTATTGCATCGTGGCAAACTTGGAACACCATTCCTCGTGTGTATACTGGAGTAAAAAAAGGGTTGTATCATCTTTCACCCCTATATTATTCATCATCATAAAATATAATGAGATTCGTTACTATACAACTTTTTGTACGGTATTAGGTGGATACCATTTAATCGACTTAAGAAACTCGATTGATTCCGATGATATTTGTGAGTTGTCACGTATGAGGAGTGGCAAGCAAAATGAAGTTTCTAAACATATGATGGTGTTAAGATCAACGGCTCTAAACTAAAACTAAACTAAACTAAATTGCTACAGTTAGTAATTCTAATCCATTCGAAATCAATTTTATGCAGCATAATTTAGGAGATCGATGAATTCTGTTACCTCAGTAGTTTGGTAACAATCGATGGTGGTGTGGAAAGATATCTACGATTATACGGAATAAATGTGAAAATTCCTTTAACATAATAAATAACATCTTATGTTTCTCGTTAATTACATGTTAAAACTGTTTCAACCTATTCATCGGCGTTGTCATCTCGGATGTCGGACACATACACTTAATTTCAGTTTCACGAGTTTCGTATAAACAAAAATGTGATGTTGGAGGTTAAACACCTATATAATATAATAATTGAGACATTGAAAGCAATGGACGACGGTAAGAGTTGGCGAGGTATCCATCCAGACCAGATCCATATATAGATAGTTTCTCATAAAAAATACTGCGAAATTAAAAACGTAATCGAATCAGTTGTCCTATAGTTATTTTAAAGAGAATATCTTAAGAAAATTCTGTCCAAAGGTGGGGTATGACATTGAAGCTTCAGAAAGAAAAAATCACTTCTTATTTCATCACACTTAAATTTAAGTTTTTTCGCGATAAATGTCCAAAAATACAATAAAAAGCAGAAAAGGTTACATTTACGTGCAAGTGTATTAAGCAATTAAACTTTTGTGGGTAATGTTAAGAGACTGACATACGGGCATGATATGGAACACTATTCACCTTCATTAGTCCTGAGCCTATCCTACCATTTTTACCGTAGTTCGGTTAAGCGGTGCATTGTTGATTGAATATTATATAATTTGTTAGTGTATGATGAAGACGGTGTGGCAATTGTTGACAGACAAAATGAATGGGTTGTGCTCCTTATATTGGGGAAGATTCTGTTGCGTGACTGGGGTTGCCCAGAAATAAATTAAGATTGATTGTTGGAGTGCTTAATGGCAAATCGAATGCAAATATAGAAAATAGAAACGGCTAAGAAATCGTATTCAAGTGTTGTTCTACCGCTTGGCTTAAATCGTATATTCGTAATATTTAACTCATATATGTTTATTAATAAACAAATAAAATATATCAATGTTGATTTTTAATATGAATTGTAGTAAATAAAGGACTATAAATAAGTTAAGTTGTTACCACTCCATTGCACTTTATATACCAATCAATACCAAATAAAACTGAAAATACTGGAATATAAATTAAATACTCATACGTAATTTCCTGTAATTTTTATAAAATATGAATATTTGTTTTATGACTGCGTTAACGTGTGAAATTTATTTAATTATTTGCTAATGTTAATGTTACTCGCATAGTGTGTGTGTGTGTATAATAGTGTTGAACAATGTGACATTAATTATAAATAAGTTGGTTTTTTATATTAATTAACATACCATTCAAAATTATTAATATATCATTCACAATTACAAATAAGCAACATTTTAAAAATTAGTATAAATTAGTATATTTAGTTTAGTCCGTGTATTTAGCAAAGGCTATATATTTTACTTTAATTATATCAAGTTATAATACATTTCATTATCGTTTTCATTTTTGTTAACAACATACACAGAATGTGTTTTCTGTTTAACGTGGATAGAGCTTTACATTTGAATTTATCACGAAATTAGGTTTGGTTTGATTATATAATCGGGAACACGTCATATGGATGGAAATAATTCGGTTTGTTAACTTATGCTAAACATATATGAAACATATATTATTTTCCAATCTATCTTATGCCCAATGTATTTTGGATTGTACTGAGGAAGCAGTTATAATGGCGCTACTGATCCGCCATGACATATGTAATCACTGAATCATTAACTAAATTTTAAGTGAATAATGCTTTTCACACAGTACCTCATAGTAATTCTAATACACATATGGCCAGATTGTCTGCGGCTACTTATTTATTATTTGTAGCTAATCCATTATAGGCCGTTCCAGTATCCGTAACCTATGGACACGTTCGGTTGCAACTGACTTTGCAATTATGCTATAGTAAGCATGGTTTAGAATAAGTATAATTTATCGATAAGATTGAGGTTTTAATCTTTTTAGAAATAATTTTTCAAATAATTTGGATATATGATTCTATCCTTCCTATAAGTTTTTCCTTGGTTTACTGAATAAGTATATTATTTGTGGTATTTTCCATTTGGCTGAATAATATGTTGCGGTTAGTACTGCGTTAAAAACATAAGTCAAGTATCTGTAAGTCTTTTGTGTCAGTTCCCTAAATATTTTACCCGCTGTACAAATCATAGCCAGGTAACTTATTGGGATCAATTACGTTTTTAACTTATGCTATAAAATGTGAAACATATATCGTAAAACCATATGTCCTGGCACTATGCCTCCGATCCATACCATAATATTGGACGTTCTATAATGTTTTATACAGCTTGCACTTAAGATCTCATTGTAATGTTTTCGATTTGTTTTTTTTTTTAGCCCGTATTAGCATCTGTTTCCAATTGCTATTCTCTTCTTCAATATCATTTTCCACATTTACCAACAATCTCAAATATACCAAACTAATATTACCAATCGAATTCCTAATGCATTAGTTGCCACCATATGTTTTGTTGAGTCTGTAACTACTTTAAAACCAAGAACCGATGCCTCCTTGTATAACGATTCGAAAGCATCCTTTACAGTCACCACCATTTCGACCCATTTTGTTTATATCATCAGCATACGCTAATAGTTGACCCGATGTTGTAAAAATCGTTCCTTGTTTATCAACATTAACTCCACTAACTGCTTTCTCCAACGTAATATTAAGGAATATTGTCGCCTTATCGTTGTCCATCATCATCGTCTCCATATGATCAGATAATTTATCTGGGATTCGCACACGTGACTTCATATTAGCCAACGTCATAGCCACCAAATCTTTTGGTTTTTTTTTTTTGGAATACCAAATTCTTTCATAATTTTCTACAACTTTGGCACCTATTGACAACAACTAGCAAATGGTGTGTTTCAACATTGAACTCGCTACACTTTGCCATAAACAAAATATTTGATCCGATGTAGATCGATCTGCGCAAAAACCACACTGGTATTAATCGATAACTTCGTTGGCATATATAGAATAAGTTTTTATGGTATTCTCAAATATCTTATAGGCAATGTTTAATAAAGTTATTCGTCTATAATAATTGTTACAATCCAATTTGTCAACCATTTTGTACAATGGATAGATAATACCGAATCCTTCCAATCGTCTGGCATCTGTTCATTATTCCGAATCTTTATACAATTAGCCGGGTGCAGTTGATACCATTATGTATTTCCAATATGTTTAAAGAGTTCATATGGTAAATGATCTGATTCAGGTGCTATATATTATTCTTGAGCTATAGAATAACATTTTTTTAATATCGTGTATTGTTGGTTCAACTTGAAATGGCTGCGCAGTTCTTCCACATTATTTATACTGACGTGTTTATATTTTATTAGATTTTAAAGTCCATCTTTCGCGGCACCAGTCGTTTTGCGCCATAACCTATTAAGCTATTGTTTTTTCAACAAAATGGTTGTTGATTATATCCGTTGTGAATACGATTGACAATTCTGTTATTATATTGTTTCTGGTGAATTTTTCCATTTCGGCATTTAAAGCTTTCCTTTCAGTTTTCGTTTTTTTCTAAGTATCAATTTACACTAGCAATTCCTCTTAGAGTGATACTCTTCAAGGGTGGTTCTTGTAGCTGGTATTAGTATTTTCAGCCCGAGCATTTCCACATTCATCATCACACCACTCATTTCTAACTATTACAATGTTATAGTATAATAGTAAATTTTTAGCTGTGTCTCTGCGACAGCTAAATTATGTGATCGATCTATCTTTTATATGTTATTTGAGATATTATGATTTTTTATTTCACAAGTTCTATTTATTTTTGATCAGAATAGTACGTTTATAAATTAATTTTTGTTTTAATTAATTTTCTAACCGACTCACATATAATTATAGTAACATAACAGTCTTTGACTTTGTTTGTATATATTTATGAACGTCAATATCAAGGGCATTGTTAGCGAAACTCATAGCAAATGTTAATATGTGTACAATTGGTGTAGGGAACAATTCACGTGATAATAATAATTTAATTATTGTATTTAAATGAATATTTATAATTTTTTTATATTTACACAAATAATTGTAGATAGTTTTCTATAAACATAACTTTTTTATTTAACAATGATATAATAATTGTGTTATTATATTTCGGATAATATCAATGTCACTATTATTATATTAATTTATTATTGCTTTTTTATTTGCGCGAGAATAATTAATTTTACCAAGGTACTTTATTTGGACACATTGATTTATTATTGTAAAATGTGTTTGTGTGTTGTGGCCCACAACTTGTGGCAAGTAGTTACATTTTTGTATTGGCGTATATTAATTTTAAATTTCAGTTGAAATATGTTAGCAAGTGTGATTTTCTTCTTAATTCAATTCAATTATAATTGCATCATTTATTCATCAATAATTAACTTAATCCTGTTATTAGAACATATTTTAACGAACCCAATTATTGTAACAAAAACTGATATGAGAACATTCCGTATGAACCTATAAAATGTGTCTATACAAGTGGGTACCTGTTTCTATATACGCATATACCCTCAGGCATCTATAGTTTATCTTAACTATAGATCAATATAGTTCACGTAACAAAAAGGCAATAAGTTGTACGGCACATGCAATCCGAGTAACCGATATACGTGTGTAAATAAATGTATAAATAAATGTTATTATTATTGGTTTAAATGCAATAATCTTATCGCACACTATTAATTAGAGGTAAGCTACTGAAATAAGTTTGTGAAATATTTTAATAATTAGAAAATCATATTTTTATATGAAAATTATGCGTAAATAATTTTCACAATGATTTATGTTTATCCAATTGAAATCATATCGCATTTGTTCAAAAATCGTATGTCTAAACATCCGATACAATTACTATCCGAAATGATTAAAACAAAAAATTAGACAGATACACACGGCTCAGTCTATGACTTCCTTCATACATATGTTTGTTTAAAACTTGATATATCATGTGTTGATACACAATCGGATCTGGTTAAAATTTCCGAATCAAATCTATCTATATATTTGGGATCGTTGTGCACAAAGTGGAAAATGATAGTGAAAAGGAAATTCACGGTAGGATAGTATTTAGAAACAAATGCTATTACACACACGGGTTAATAAAAACAATTCCAACCGAAAACATTGTACAATGACATTTAAAGTGTAAACTGTATAAAACATTAACGTATTGATCGGAGACATGATACTGCAGCCTAACACAGACACAAGAACAATTATTTCACATTATTGAACCAAAGATACTCCGTATTTTATTTGGTTCCGTCAAAGAACAAAGTGGTTGGTCGAGTCATCATATGTGCACAACTGTGCTTGCCCGAAATCAAATCGAACCCTTCTTATAGGACCGGATGTTAACGGATGCGGTTGAAAAGTGAATTACCAATAAAATGGAAATGGGAATATTGTGAATCTGGTAAGTCTGTCCGCGCTCCACCTCTAAACCGAAGTCGAGCCTGTATTACATAATATTGTAGTGGGACATTCGAGGACCAACACCAATTTTGTGCTGTTGAAACCGAACGAAAAAACCGAAATTGGAAGAGGTACTGCAATTTGATAATATAAAAACAGCACTGCAAGAAAAGAGGTCGGCGCGGTTCAATAGGTAGGACATCATACTGCTTTATTATAATGCCAGGCCACATGCTGTTCTAAAAATTCGCCAGAAACTCATTCTACGTTGGGCAATTCCGAGCACTTGTTTCTGTCGTTACAACATTTTTTACAATAACATAAAATTCAAAAACTAAGAAGATATCAGACAAGAACTACAGTTCAATTTTTCGCCTATATATTTATAGAGATAAGGTGTTTTTTTAAAAATGGGCTATATACAAATTGTCATCACGCAATGTGGCAAGAAGCCGTAAATAATAATAGAAATTATAATTATAACAATTAAGTGTTTAATCTCAATCAAGATAGGAAAAATTTATTGTTTGAAACCTTTCGGTACACCTAATATTATATAATATTCGGCTCGGACATATAATTCTAAACATTTATTCCGATTTCTTGCGTGCCTGGATTTGCGTGCCGTATAGTTACTCTTTTTCACATCATAACGATACGATACGCACACACATGCATATTATAAATTTTAAAAAATTTTAAATGAAAAAGTACACCATTTTCGAAAGTATGCCATGGGATTTACCTTTATTTTTTTAGCTCGAATTCAACTGAAATTATTCACACACGCTCAGGTATGATAAAAACGAAACGTATAACAACGAAACTTGCATTTGAGATTTTATTTTGGCAATGTAATTTAAGATAAATAATAATAATAATAATAAATAGATATTGTATTTATTGGAAGAAGTTAACGTATAATTATAGAAAATAAAATTCTCTATATAGATTTAAGGTCACAAACCGCCGAGACTGTATAAAGTTATTTTATATAATTTTGTTTTGTTTTTGCCTCTGCTGTAACGTGATGAGGTTTAAACTGGTAATATCCTGAAAAAACAACATTAGTATATATACTAAAAACTAAATAATGTTGAACTGAACGAACGAATAAAATACATACAATAAATTGTTCAGTTTTTGTTGATTGACTGTTGCTAATAAAATACAAATAATCTATAATTTTGTTTACGTTTGCAGGCTGGCGAGCTGCAGTGTATTACAGCACATTTAGTATACGGATAATATATATATTTATATGTAAATTAAAGAAAATTGTGCACGTTACAACGTATATTTAATACACGTACAATTAATATTTTTTTTAATTTAAAGATAATAATATAATTAATATAAAGGTGCAAAACGTTTAAAAATAAAATATATAAAAATGAATCGTTTCCAAGTGAATAACGTCGTAAATGGTGATGTTAAAGACAATGTAGAATTTCCAGTTGGTGTTTGTAATCCTGGTTTTACTACTAGTGACACTAATAATGGCGATGAAATACAAATAAAAATTAAAAATTTAAATGAAACATCACCACCACAACAACAACAACAACAACAACAACCACCACATCAACAACAATTTAAATTATCAACAGGTGTTGAACATAGTCGAAAATTTAGTGTGGGTCAAATGACAAGGTAAATATTGTATATTTTTGTTTGCATTTATTAAATTAGTAGCCTATTTAGTGTTTGTGTGTTGTGTGAGGGTGTCATTATGTACACACAATTTAACCTCTATTATATTAGGAATAATATATTTATAATACACACCCAGACACAGCATTTATCGGCCACAAAAATATTTGTGCTATTTAAATAATGTCTTCCATATGATTTGTATTTATCTCAATGATTATTATTATTATTATTATTATTATTCTATCTTTGTAAAGTACTTAAAGTTGTCATCATTTAATATTATCGTTTTTTAAATTGTTTAAAAAAAAAAGAACACCAAACCAAATAAACACAAATACAAAAAAATCAAAGGAAAAAATATTATTAACATTAAAATTATTATCTTTATGTTAATTGATTGTTTTTCGCCAATTTACGAAGTAATAAATCTATACACATTTGAGATTGCGTAGATAATTTGAAGATATAATAGTTTTATATTATTTGTCAATTCAATTGTAATAGTGTGTCTGGATGTAATACACTCAATGTATAAAATGTCTAGTAATGTGGAAGAGTATCTAAACACTTTTTCTACGATATATTAGAAGGGGTTCTACAAATATGTGGTCGAGCGTTTTGTCGTGTTTGAAACATTATTTTGTCATGTTTTTTGGCATATTGCGGGAGCTTCTATGCTCTACTTAATTGCATCAATTGTTGTTACGATAACGTTCTCATAGAAGATCACTACGAACCAGATCGCACCAGATGCAAAGCATTATCTTCTTGTCATGAATATTGGGCGTTGAAGTTGATCGATGACCGGACTTATCCTACGATTTTCTATACTCTTTAGGTTATCATAGTGGATCCACTTTTCTAACAAAACAAGGAAAATGCAAAATCTCATTGTCAATATTGGAATAAATATCATTTGTAATAATGCTTAATAATGCCGTGGCAGTACTATGCAACCGCACGAAACCCAAATTGGTGAACATACAGAATGTCATGTTATCTGCAATTTGACAAAGCAGATATGATAGTAATTAGGGTGCAGATCAGAGGGACTCATTTTTCTTGAGAATAGATACAATTTTAGAAATTTTCTACACAGTATGATATTTGGAAGGAGTAAGTAACTTGGTCATTTCTAAAGAAAACGATTGTTTGATGAAATTTTGAATATAGGTTTAAATTGGAATTCTATATATATCGTCAGTTTCTAAGAAAATTCTGAAAAATCGTTACTTAGGTCAGGGCTCTATCAAGTATTACGAAATTTTGTATGTATAGGTTCATATTATATAACACTTCCACGAGACTATGTCAGGCGATAACTGACCTGGACTTCGATTTTCCGCAATTTCTTCTGGCACTGTTCTTATAAAGTTATTATGAACTTACGTACACATTTTCATTACAATTTATTGAGAAATGTTAATATTCATTAGATTCCAAGAAACTGGTCACACGATAACTGACCTGCGAATATCGATTTTCCAGAATTTTCTTAGGAACTGTAATACGATGCCAGGTTATCTCTTCATTTGTGGATAAGTACTCCACAATATTTGAGTAGCTATATATTTGCGTTTCTTCTGCAGATTTTTAAAATCTATATTCAATATATAAATAAATAAACTTTATAGATGATTTTTTTTCGACTACACCTGTTAGTATTTTTGTTAGAATTCCAAAATTATTTCTGTTAATTTTTCGGCCACATTCTTGAGGTTCTTTTGATTGTCTTCAGCCAGGATAGATTGACCCATTCCGTTTAAGTATGTCCCGTCAGAGTTTCCTGTGTAATACATATTTTCCTACTCCACAGAAAGGCGTGAGTAGGGAGTTTCTTATCCCCTTCTTGGTAGACTGTCTGCTTTTTCATTGCCCACTATACCAGCTTGATCAAGCACCCAGTAGAATGTGACTTTATTGTTTCTGCCATTAGAATCATTTAGCCCGCTCATTCACAGAGTCCCACAACTAGTGTGGAGTTGATGGTGTATGAACTTACAGCTTCGATTGCTGCCTGACTATCTCAAATAATTGCAATATTTTGCTATACTTTGTTGTTGAGATTAAATTGAGCACATCTTTCGATGGCATACACCTCCGTTCAAAAAAATCAATAATTATACGTTGTTATATTGGATCCATGTAAATACCCTTGTTTTACCACCGTGTCTGTTCAAGTCTTTCGACAGCGCATTTGTCGTTTTACAGGTTCAGTGTAATACCTAAAATTTTGGCCCGCGTAACACTACCCTAACTAATTGTAAGTAATGATCAGAGTTAATATTTAAAATAGTGTTGTCAAACAATTTAATTATTTGTTCTACCATATCTGGAGACGAAATATTTCGTATTTTAAAAAAATTTCTAATTTTAATACGAAAAAGTAGAAGAAAATATTTAAATTTAAGTAAATTGTGTGTCCACCAAATTGCGTTTCCTTGTTCTCGCTGGAATACAATTCAATTTAATTTGATACAATTGTTATTTGCACACATTTATTGACTTGCCCTCATGTTATTATTTATATATTTATTCAAATATACTAATAAGAAAAACTTATTGATTCTAGTTTTGCCATCATAAATTATTATTTTTACAGCTCATTATTCGATACCACAAATAAATATATTATTATTTATAATTTAATGTTATGTTAAAAGTTAAATCAGTTAAATTATGATCCTTATGTTAATTGAAATAATAAATCAAAATAAATAAATTATTCATTATTTGATTCATGATTGGACAATGTTTAAATAAATATTAAAAAAATTGAAATGATCAATTCGAAAGTCAACAGCAGCACCATTTGATTGTCAATTGTATAATTTACGTATTGTAAAGTAATGTAATGTCTATAGATGACCGATGTTTTGCTGATAGCTCAATTACAATTTGAAAGGTCTTTGAAAAATACATATTTATTTACACACGAGTTTTTTTTTTATAATATATTATTTGTTATTTAACATAATTTGAATATTATTATCGAAAATATTTATTTACTTTCTATAAATTGTATAAACTTTAATTAGGAGACGTATTGGGTTGATAACTAATTCATTACACATTTCACATATAAACCTTCTGCCGCAAATATATGATCCGTATGGTTTTTTTGACTCAATCGTAGATATTTCAGCAACCACCGTCACTATATCCCTAGAACTGAGTTGAGGAAGTAACGTATAGTATTTATTTTTTTTATTCACATTATAGATGGATGACTTAATTCGGTCATTTTTTGGATCCCATAATCACAGATCCTGTATTTGTACTTATATCTTTAACCCCACCCTTGAAGTAATACGGTTCCTGTATAAGTACTAAATTAGTTTGAGTTACGGCCAGACCATCAACTTAGCTCATCAGACGAACTATTACCATGTTATCTATTTATTTGAATTAATTTAATGTACACAGAGAGTCAGCCATATTTATAAGGATGCCCAACCGTAATTCTTAACTACATTTGAATCATTATAGCGATATCAACCGCACTATTATCATCCCCATCTTTGTTTTTCTCTGACAACCAATTTGAGTCACCAGTGGCACCAAAAATTGTACCATTTGTGACGATGGTGTTGGCAACAATTCTAATGGAATCGTTACTACTCCCCAACCCACTTTCTTTGGATGTGTCTCACTTTTAGAAAATCGATTACACTCCATATGATGTTTAGTCTGTAAAGTGAAATTATCCAACATTATATTCGTATTTTTTTACAAGTTCAGAAAAGCAAACCTGAATCGGTATCTGAACCCTTTGATATTCGGGTTCTGGCTTACCATGAGTCACGCAGTCACTTGTTGTGATATTGGATTTTCTATAGCGCATAGGTTAACAAATTGAAACACTTAAATTAAAGACTATGTCAAAATTGGTTTGTTAAATTTCATTCTATGATGTTTTTCACTTAAAAATGGCCATTGTTCAGTGTCGTTCAGTAGAAGGATGGCCAAATCAAAGCATTAATTATTACGTATTGTCACATTAAAATGCAAATAGGCTATATATAATCGTATCACAACCTTGGCTATACTCGATTTATGGGTTCCACATGAACTTCAAAAAAAAATTCAATAAATATTACAACTCATTGTCATCAATTATGGAAACGATTAATAAAACGAGCGTTAAAAAATGGGTTGTATATATAATAGGGTTGAAAAATATTGTGGAATTGGAGTCAGCAAGGTTTAATCATCACAAATAAGAAGTTTTATTTCACTGTCGCTTAAATTAGTGTATTTTGTTGTAAAAATATTCATTTCGTCTCTATTAATTTTTTCCTAGAAATTTTCTAGCTATTTTTCTACAAATTTCAATCATATAATCTTAGAAGACGTTTGTGCCCCCGTATTGCGCCTACCAATTAAAAAAGTTACATTCACTAGTGGCACTAGTGCACGTGTTTTGAATCAATTTCAGAATGAACAATTAATTTAAATTCATCGCTAAATTATCAACGCGTGTGTGTCAGAGGAAATACACATTGGACATCGATTGATGGTATTCCGTTTTACACTAAATTGTCCTCAATGATGTTTACCTTATTATTGTATACTATTCGATTACGTATGTGGAAGATGCTTTGGTTTAGGCAGAATCAATATTAGGAAAATTATGCATATTCCTCTAACTTTTTTTGGCCCAAATTGTGTTTGTGTTTTCACTAAATGTGAAAATGTATAGATTTTAATACATAAGGGAAGTTATCCAACAAAAGGTATCAAACCAATTCGTTTCGTTTTGTCGAAAACGATCAAATGTAAGAGAAAACTTCCAATTCTAAATTACATTATGAATGGTCCTAGGGAACCTATTAACAAACAAAGGTCTACCAAAATGTGAACTAGGACCTATTGGCCATACAAAATACTAAAATATACGCAGCAAAAAAGGTATTTTAATTAACATTGTGTCTAAAATATTATATTATGGAATTTTTATGCGAGGCTAAATATTAATGGACAGTATTAATAGGTGTCATACGTCCGTCCGTAACGTTAGTAACGTGTTAATTGATATACATTTCATTAAATTGTATTTATCACAAAAAGTTATTTAAAAAAATGATCACGATATTATTTGATAATTTTATGTTACAATATGATATCATTTTTTTATTGTGCATGCGTTCCAGTTAATACTTGTTAAAACCAATAGTAATTAATTGTTTTTCTATACGATTTATATCTAAGTTTTATCTAATTTATATCTTTATTTATTTATTTATTTGTTTATTTATTTGTAAAATAACATTAAATAGAAATGTATATTTAAAAAAATTATTGTATAAATTATAAAAATGTTGGCTCGCAAAGCTTATTCATCGTATTAGTTTTAAAAATAATTTACATAATAGATATTAGGATTGTCAATCTTGCCATTTAGAATATATTGCAAACGACGAAAGAAAACCTTAAAATATTCTCGGTATTCAATGCACATTTAAAATGAGATTATACCCAAACAAGTCTAGTCTATTCTGTTCAATTTTTGCGAAAGTATCAATCGATTCTATCAATTTAGATTTCTTATTTAGTACAAAACTAATAGCAGAATATGTATAAGGATAATGACATGTGACATGTAATTCACATTGTAACGCTAACCAATATCAAAATATTCTGTTATTTAAGGAATCTACTCTATGGATATACATAGATCTGCTGATTGTTCTGATTAAAATAACAATTTTAAACTACAAATAATAATAAGAATTGTAATGTTATATACAGAATATCCTGGGATGGCTCTCATCCTTCGAGAATCATAATCATTTATCAAATTCTCTTTCCTATGAGGTACCACATTTTTATATTTCCAAAATATCCTTGAAATATCCTAGAACAGTTCTGATACGCTGATATTATTCAAACTTTTATCAAATTTTTAAAACATCAACAATCATTTCAATTATTATTCAATTCCATCCAATTGAAATATACTCATTCTCATTGGAATATTATGATTATTTGAATTCACATCCAATAACATTTCATTTCACGGATGTGACACCGCAACGAAACAATAAAACATCATTAGAATATCCTAAAAATAGTCAAAGACATTCAAATCATTTTTTGCCAAAAATGGCTTTATTAATTTTGCTTGCCCGGATGTGGGGTTATTTTTGGGTATCTTTAAATCCTACATTATGGATACCACCCAAAAGCCTTAAATTTCAAAAATTCTTAATATTCCATTTTGATTTCTCTTTTAAATGTTTAACTAAAATATGAAAAATTTTCACAAAAATCATTTTTAATTTATTCAAATCAAATCTCCGGGCAAGTGAACTACGCATCGACGTTGCACACGTTCAACAAGTTAATCAAATGGATTTTTTTGGTCTGTAAATGTAATGGTGTTGAGAACAGAGGTGGTCGTCGCCTGTCTTTTGAATGTCTTCAACTTATGCTTGACGACTTTGTGTCATAGCCAAATAAAGTTTAGGGAATAGAAAATAGTTACTAGGAGCTAAATCTGGCGAATTCGGTGCGAATGTTAAAGAAAATTTGATTTTTAGTTAAAAAAATCAGTGATAATTGTTGAACGATGTGCTGGTGCATTATCATGCAGTAATTTGGCAACTGCATGGTTCTCGAAATTCAGGACAAATACGATTTAGTGACCGCTTCAATACACCAAGCTAATATTTAAATCTTTATGAATAATTTCTTTGAAATCGTAAAAAGTAATTGAAGCATTGTTTTGATTTTTGACTTCATTAAACGATTTTTTTTTTATTTCCTTCGTCTGGTGAGTTCAATGCGATGTCTTTGTAATTCTCAATTCGGTGCAATTTTTGATCATCTGTTAATCCATGTGGAACAAATTTCGTATACAGTTGTTGTTTCAGATTGAAGATTTCTTATAAACTTTTACGAAATCACGTACTTTTACGTTGGAGTGCGTGTCTGTATTTCAGTTACCAACAATGCACGCGTATATACTTAAAATTATTTATTAAATTTATAAATCGCGGCATAATCAACATAATAATTTAATCTTTATTATATTTGTGGTTAGATTTCTTTAATTTATATCATTAAAATTATAAATAATCGTTGTTGCCTTTTTTTGTCTATTATTATATGGAAGTGTCTTAAATTGTTAAAATAATGTATAACTAACGCTGGCTATATTATTTGTCGGTATATTAAAATCCTAATAATAGTGAAAATTATCTAAATTATATAAGAACGTGAACGTTTTGATAATATGTAATTGAAGCAATTAATATATTTATACAAAAATTATATTATCACAATATTGATGATTTGATAATTGTTTATTAATAGATAAATATTTGTTTGACACATTCGCACACACACACACAAAAGCTGTACGAGCCACAAGCCACTATAAACTCTATAAATGTTGTGGCGACATTTTATCAAAATATTTGTTCTAATAATTTTTTTCGCATAAACAACATAATTTTTACATTACAATCTTCTTCTTGTGCTTTAATTGCCCCCATCCGTTACGGACGTTGGCTATCATCATGACAATTTTTTACTTTATTGGCTGTAATTCGAAACAATTTTGTGGAATTGACTTCAAACCATTTTCGCAGATTTGCCGGCCAAGCTATACGTCTGTGACCTGGTCCCCTATATCTTCCTCGTATAATAAGTTGTAGAAATCGATATTTGTCATTCCGCATGGCATGTCCAAAATATTCCAATTTTCGTTGTTTTATATTAATTAATTAAGATCAGCTTCTCGATCAATACGTCGTCGAATAACTTCATCATTAGTAATGTGATCCACCCAAGAAATCTTTAGAATACGTCTGAAGAGCCATAGCTCAAATGCACGAATGAGTTTTTCTGTATTTTCTGCCATCACCAGAAAGTCACCACACGCCACCACACCACAAAGTCACCAAACAATTAAACATTCGCATTTTTAAATCAATTGTAATATTGTAATATGACAACGAAACATACGCTTCATTTTGAATAAAAAACAACTCTAGCCCTTTCGATTCTATAATTTATATTTCTTGGGAATGTTCCAAAGATTCGTTTAAATACCAGCCAAAAGATGCTTTGCAACTTTTCCAATATTTCATTGTTAGTGGTTCATAGCTTTTCTTGATTTATTGAAATTTTTGCAATTTGGAAGAGCCTTTATTTACCATTAGTTTTCTAATACCTCTGTGTTTCTTTTGTATCTAATATCTATCTATTATCCTATATACGTTGCGAGTTGCGACTGTATGTGAACGCTTAAGCGTTAATAAACGATAACACATTAATATTTATAATCTATTTAAAATTATAAAGATTAAATTACATTTTTTTCATTTCTTGATTAAATATTTTCAATTCAATATGTGTTGGAATGGGCAATAATATTAATATTATATAGAAATGAGTAATAATAATAATAATAATAATAATAATGATAACAGCGAGTCGATTATAGATTATTGTAAATAATAAGAATGTAAAATATATGCCATCTAAGACAGGAAAAAATAGGTTGCCTCTTTGAAATAGGTCGTATTAATAAAAAAACAAGCACTCTTTGTGGATAATTTTAATGTAGATGAATATAATATTTAACGCAGGATTTTGATTATAGCATAACTGGTGTCACTTACTGCATCAAAACAACAACAGACCATTCAACTAATTGCTTAACTTCAAACTTTCACGCGATAAATTGGTGTATCTATGAGGAACATCCAAGGAACTAAACGTAATATCACTTACCGCATTATTGCTTTTACTTCTTGAATACCAGAAAATCGGATAAATTTTACCCGAGAAATTCTATTGAAAATATTTGAGTCGTATATGGGAGAAACAGAAATCAGCCTACGGAAGTTATCACGGCAGAATATTATCACAATCAGAGACGACAAACATTTTTCTGCGTGAGATTGCTCGTTCGCAACAAACAAGAACTACTATAATATAAATAATATTTAACAATGGCTGTGGATAATTCTTAAGACGTCTGAACGCCTTCAATTGAAATTGAATTGAAAAAAATATAAAATGACGTTGCTCAAGTTTTACCGTGCACTAAAACTACCAAGTTTTCTATCGAGATGTTATCCGTGAATTATCGGATAAATGGCAAAAGGTCATAATAATGGTTAAAATTTCGTTGATTAAACATTTTTGCTTAAACTTGATGGCCATAGGTATTTTATAAATATGTTAAGTTTACTTTATTGACTAATGTACGGAATTGTTATAGGTTTATTATGCTTCCATACTGCACCCCTCACTACACGCACCCAACTCTAACTTCACCTCCATATACCTCACCATCCACTCATCTTAATAGCTAATACGTTATCATTCTTATCCCATGTTCCACTACATCCATTTTAACCCAATTTTAACATTACATGGAAAATTCTAAATTATAAAGAATTGTTTTCCCGTAACTTCAAATAGATCGTGTCCAACGATCTCATCAGACATCAGACTATATAGGCGATCGTAATCAATCAATAAAGTATTAAGTATATTAAGTATTTCAATAAAATTGATTTAATTTTTATTTTCTTTTATTTACAGAGAAGTGCTGCCTCGATTGGATAATTATCGTCTGTCTATTAGAGCTTTAAAGCGACCGTCTCTTGGTTTACTGCATGGCGATCCAACTGAAAACGATGTAAGTTTATTATATTTTATATTTTATTATAATTTTAACATAAAAATATGTACTTAGAAAATTCGTAAAAGTGATAATAATATTGAAATACATATATTCCTGGCAAGAAAACGTTATAGAATTAAGCGCAGATAATTATAGGATCATATATGTCCAGCTCCATATCTATAGCGGTGCTAAAATTATATTATATTAAATTTGGTTTCTTATGTAGGACCTTAAGAAAATAATATATTTTCCAATTCATTCGGCTAATAACTTATAAGGGATACGTAAGCCATATTACCCCATGCGCTTATGAAATCTACCTCAAACATCCAATACAGACAAGTTGGTACTCCGTATGCGAGTATCCGGTTTTTTTTATTCCACAATCGAACGAAAGGTATCGGCTGAAAAATTTCAGAATTAAAATAAATACAGCACAATTTTCAAATTCAATATAAATATATAAATATTGCAGACTGCAATTTGGATCCCATTTCGTCCCCTATCACGTGGAAAAAAAATGGGTTGATTACTCAGACATATACACCAAGAAGTCATCCTCCATAATAGTTCCTCTCGCTATTTATCCAGTTTGTGATAGGCTACAGACGTTCTTGAGATATTTTTATGTTGTGTATGAGATGATCAATGGTGGATATAGCAGTATCCCTGATGATAAGAACATATACCAGCAATGTACGCATAGAATTTGTTGTTACATTATTTGGATATCGCAGTGGTGGTGTTTGTTCCCATTTGGCACATACAACTGTTCTGCTGTCCACCTTTCTTCAAACAGTTTTGAAAGGGCTGATTTCTGCACTGCGAATATAATTGTTATTCAGAGAAGGGTGAACTAAACTTTAAAATTATGTCTATCGATGGCGTAGTGACATTGGGCATCGGTCACCTATAGAGAATTTCTCATTAAATAAAAAAAAAAAGAAATCCATGACCACGTGAAAGATAGGAAGTGGACCGTATGAATCATATTTTAATGAATTTTACTGCAGATTTTGAATTTAATTATTTTTATTTCTTTATTAATCCATATTTTTTTCTGTATTGTCCCTAAAAGTCACAAACGCTTTTGTTTTATTGCAAATACTGTGTCGCGTCGTTATCTTATCGCAATTAGTTAATGAGGAATAGGATTTAGTTTAATGTTAGAATTTTTTCTTATCATAATCATTAATCAATAAAATATAAACAAATAAATTATTATAGGATCAAAATGAAAAGAAATTTTTTTAATTATTGATATATTTTTATATAAAAATAATTAAAAAGATATGGACTTTATAACTAATGTTTACTTAATCCTTTCAGTCACAATTAAAACATTTGTGATAGCATAGAGATTAAAAATTGTTTTAATTAGCATGTATATGTTTGAAGTTAAATACTTAATTAATATTATTTTAAATATATGAGCACCTTCAACCGTCAAGGGTTTTTAAATGGGAACTGTCCACGTTTTTGTACCATACTTACACACGTCTGGCAACTATTCATTATTTCAAACCTTAACACTATAGTTCATGCAGTTGATATACCATAATTCATTTCCACTGTGTTTAAAGAGTTCAGTTGGTGTAAACATTATACCACTCATTTCTAACAATCACTCCCCGCTTCCCACCCAACAAAATTATACTCGTCGAACATATTTAGAGAACAGATTTTCGTAAACTAAATAATCTGTGTAACTTAAATATATATAGCAAATCATGTTGGTCCAAGTGGTATGTTATGGCATCTACCACACATTCATTACAGTCATGTCGGTAAATTACTACGCCTATAGGAGTACATAACAATTCACTAAATTGTACTGCACTTAACCAAAGATAAATGTTTCCTTAAATCCAATATTTTTATATGTCTGATTAGTTCATATATAATTAATGGTGTGTGTGCCGGAATATTGTTAGTCTTGAAATATGTAAATAGCACCTATTGAATCAATTGAAATTACCATATGAACGATATGCCACTGCGCTCTATACGGAGTGATTCTATCTTACCTGGAAATATATTTCATCGGAAATTCATAAAAATTTAATCCATTTATCAAATTTAATCGAAATTGAATAAGAAATGCCCACATTTTTGTGCCGTTTTCCAGTTTCCGTTTCTATAACGTCCGCTCTGGATAAGATAAGATGCTCATGAAAATTGTTTATATAATCTCGCATTCTCAACCTAAATTTGTAGTAATTGAATGAAAAGTGATCAATTTGTAAGGATTTTCACTAAATCTGTTCTGTACTTATCTTGGACATGATTTTTTACAGGAACTATATGAAATTTGCAGATACAATTCCATTATAAACCTATAAATTTACGAAAAATTTGATTAAAATTAGATGAGATATGATCAAATATAGGTGAAAATATGATACTGAATGAAAAACCTGTCGATGGCTAAAATTTTCTAAGAATTTCATGAAAATTGTCCATATAAATAGACCCATTGCCAGAAACGTATATACCGAATTTGATGGAAATTATATGAAAAACATGACAAAATTA
The DNA here is from genome assembly GCA_910594885.2 of Bibio marci. Lineage (NCBI taxonomy): Eukaryota > Metazoa > Arthropoda > Insecta > Diptera > Bibionidae > Bibio > Bibio marci. The sequence continues at coordinate 12,588,904 of OU343116.1, read as the reverse complement.
CAAGGTTTCGGAAAAACATCCCCTCATCGAATCGATTACTTACAATTTCTTTACAAATTTTCTTTGGCATCGTTTTATAAAAGTGTATCGACACAGAATTTTATCAAAATTGAATCAGAGACGCCCGGCCAAATGCTTATAAGTTCAAGACAATCGTTTATATGCTTTTCTAATAGTTATTCTTATATAGGAATATTTCGGTTGTATTGGAAAAGTGGTCAGAAATTGAGAAATTTAATTGTTTAGAAATGAGTTTCAGATTTTGTCATAACATTATTTATATAAAATTTGACTGGATCTTAAGTTTTATGATGTCATTCTTTTATTTATTTTATATTTTATATGTTCTCCATATTTTTAATTGCGAAATAAGTTACAGTGATGATAAAAAAGAAACTGCATGATCATGTTTTAATATTTGTTTAGTAATTCCACATTTACGATTCCATTTAATCTGAAAAATTGCGAGTTCCAATCAGAAAGCGAATGCACTTTAAAATATGATATTGACCGCTATTCAAAGATTTACTTTGGTTATTCGTTGGTTATAGCAAAAAAAGTGAACGAATTAATTAAAATCAAGGATATTTGGCATATTCATCAGTACAGAATCATCAATCAATCATTAATTTTTTTGAAAGTATCCCAATTGTTAGTGCTCACATTCACGTCAACAATAAATATTCATTAAAAGCACCACTTAGTAATCAGACTATGGTTATGGTACTCCCAATTCCATCAATGCATTCCCCTCTACCAAGCATCTTATTAATATGCCATCCCAAATGTGATTAAAATTTGAGCCAATTCGATTCATAATTGTCAGAATTGTTATATATTTAGACACAGAGAGAGAGAGACAGGCGTTTTCTCGTCACTGTATAAGCCGAATTATTAAGAAAACAAATATTTCTTATTATTTTACTGCTAATTTTCAACATAAAAAAAATGTTAAACCCATTAAATACCGTCGCAGTACAGTCCAGCATACTCATCCAATATTTTATTTATAGTTAATTTTACAAGTTAACTTAAAATCAAATTAATTTAACCTAAATTTAACTCTATCTATCTATTACTTAAACTTTTACAATACTTTTAAAGTTTAGTCTTAAACAGAACAATATTAACTATCGTTATCGGATCGCTATTGTGGCTGTATATACAATTTATCTTGAAGAAATCTGAAAAATTTGCAGATGTCACCAGGAGCATCATTTTGCGAGTTGAAATAGTGTAAGGAATTGCCCAGTAAATTGTGTTCCAGAAAGGATATCGATCGGAATAAATGATGATTTGAGAAAACAATGTCTACATTTCCTATTTGTACAATTTTAAGTAGTTTTAAATAGGTGTGGCATTGCCATAGTGAACATTTAATTTATTTGTGTCTATTCTCCCATTCTTGTCGTTCGTTCATTGCCCTTATATATGGCTCGTTGTCGTCCATACAGATCGCCAGTAAAATCATTATTTTTGAAACAGATCGCCAGTAAAATCAGTATCTTTATAAGTTATAATATCGCTGGACTATGGGCACTGTAAATTTCTACACAAGCAAACGATCGGTTTTTTTGTTGCTATATTTCGCTTTTTAATTAAATAGTAAATAAATTAAAATCAATAAATATAGTTTGATGTAAAATGGTGTGACGACGTTAATTTAAGAAATTATAAATAATTTAAAGACATTACCTTCGGTCCTTCTGGTCCATAGAATTGTATTGACCCGATGTTACATTGTATTTTCGTTCCTTCAACGGACACGAATGCTATTCTATTTACCATACCGATGTCTATTGCATCTGATGATGGTTTAATTCGGAAAATACTTCTGCAAACATATTCGCGGCTCACATATCATAATACTCTCTACGGTAAATGATATTGATTGGGTTAAAAAAAATATGTTGTTCGGTGACTTTTTATTGAATGCAATATACAAAAAAATAACACAAAAAATATTCCATTGACCGTTCCACGTATTTGCAAATGTGTAATACGAAAATAAAAACAAAAAATAAATCATTGATCAATGTCAAAAAAATAAAAATACTTTCGTTATACCGCGATGAAACAGGTATATTTAAATATTAAAATAAGGTAATCATCGTAGTAACCGAGGTAGCAAACTTGAGAAATCTCCTCTGAATTGATTCAATTCAAAATTATAATGTAGGGCGATCAAACCTGGAATGCATATTCAGTTATCGCAGATTCTAACAAAACTAATAAATAATGTTTTAGCAGGATATGGTACGAACATTACGCTTTTATTTCTCGCTTAATAAAACCAAACACCGAATTACAACCTGATTCAAAACAAAATCAATGCGATTGGTAAAAGTAAATTTCTTTTTTATCCAGGTATATCTGCTAAGATCTTTGATTAAACAGATGGAAAAGCGTCAAAATATGGTGTTATTCCGTGTAAAATTCATGTCCATATAAATTTGTTGTTAAAATTTAGAGATAAGATTATAATGTATCGGATTGCAAATCGTTAGATGCAGTACTCAACTGACTACCCAGCGGTATCCCGCGGCACCATCGTTAATAGCATTTGACAAACAACCATTAAATAATATTCTACTGGTACTTAATTGTATATAAGACCCGATCCAAGATACAAAGTTTTCAGCAAAACCAAGTCTATAGATAATTTGAAAAGTAAAATTTTATGTGATAATTTTGTCAAAATCTTTACTAATACCAGTTAAAATACGGCCGACCTGAGAACGATCTTAAAATTTATTCGTACAGAAAGTAAAAAAACTCCATAAAACCGTGTTCTTCTGCGCACAAATAATGGAAGTAGTTTGCACTAAATACATACGTATTGAAGAGAATAGCTAATGGCAATGTGTAATATTCTGTGTGCCCAATGATTAAGCACTGCCATTTACTATGAAAACCCTAAGTATCAAAAAGCTTGGGTACAGTCAAAGCGTAATATTCATGCTGATAAGTTTAGGCTCTGGATTTCTGTGGGATCAAAATTGTACAACACCCTATGCAACTGTGAATTACTGAAATCTTTCGAAACTATGTCACTGGTGATGTCTACCTCGACAACATAACGAATGACAACTTTGAAAACGATCAGAATCGGTGATGAATAGCGACACAACAAATTAATTTTACAACATGACAATGCCAAATCTTATATCGCAAATGGCATACAAAAACCTCTACAAGGACTGGTAAATATTCACCAGACATAATTCTCACACACTATCATTTATTCTAGGTTGATGCAGTTAATAAGCCACATCAGCACGTACGATTCAATTCTTATGAAAGCATCAGAAACTAACACGATCGTCATGCATCGTTTCAAAAGACGTAGAATTCTTTAGGGAAGAAATCCATTGAGAACCGCGAATAACATTAAGACGGGCGAAGCGAAGTGCGGTAGCTTTCAATGGATCATACTCTGATTGAAATATTAATTTCGTATATATATTTAATGAATAAATGTGTCTTTATAACTTAAAAACGGGTATATTTCCATATTGCACACAAAAAGGTAAAACAATAATAGTAAAATTGAATGAAATACCTTATGATGAATTGCATCTGCACATAATCCGGCGAATCCAACTACACCGAAAATAACAAAATTTGTTCAATAACTGGAAAGAGATTTGTATTTATAATTACGAAGTATTAATTATTGCAAAAAAAATTCGTCTGTTTTTCAAAACTCAACGAAAAGGGACTAAAAAAAAAACACAGATTTAAATGCAGTTGCAAAAATTGAAAGAAGATTTTGTTGAAGCGAAGAAATTTTCATTCCATATAAGAATTTTCCTGACTATGGTCCGCATATGGAACAGGACACTTTTAAGCTAACTTTAATTATTAACATTTTTTTTCAACATTTTCTTGGTTTAACCTTTGTTTTTGTTTGGTTTATCATAACCAGAGTGCAGAGTACCGCACGCTATCCGATTTATTATCAAATTTAATATGAAAACTTTATTATACAACGTTTAAATTAATATAGAACGGATCATATATATGGAAGAAACGTATCTGGTTTCATTTCTGAAACCATACAATTCGAGGATTAACTCACAGTGAACCTTACTTTGTCTATGTGTCGGAATTAATTCAACCTTTGAGAAATCATCATCAAGTTCATATAGAAATCGATCGTCGCATCCAACTGACATTCCCAATGATGGGAATACGGCTATATATTGAAATTTTGGTCTAAAACATAACCAGCACGCAATTCAATTCGCTGTTCCATTGAATGGTATTTGTGTTCGGGACGCAAAACTACATGTATTACCTTATATCATTATTTAAAAAAAATTCGCATCACAGATTGAGCAGTTTAAACTTGGTAAATGCTAATTTATCTGGTAAATAACTAGTGCGAACAGGTGATACCATTTGTTATATACAAAATACATATAAAATACTATATTTTATGGATAGGCATCATCAATTTTTTTACGATGTCGGTTCTAATTATAAATACTTACGTTACAAATAAATCGTATATGGAATGTAATTAGTAATATATTTTTTATATTTTCTTATAATTATCTTATTGTATTTTTTTTTATTATTATTACTATTATTATTATGTTTTGTTGTTGTGCAGGTAAATTGGCTACAAATTATATTTATTTGTTGTGTGAATTATTTTTTTATATCATCTTAAAAAATACTATAAAAGCCACACAAATTCCTTTTTAAGTTAAACATTATTTTTGCTGAGTAATGAAAATATTTCATTGAATCGTTTTTTTGTGTTATTAAAATAAAATATTTGTAATCCGAAAGTATTTCTAATTTTAGTATCTAAAAAAGTAGGTTAAAGTCCAACTTAAAATTTATTTTTATTTTTCTTTTGGGTTTCATTGTAAATTTAAGCTTGTGTGTATGGTTTAGCCAAAAATTAATATTTAAATTACAATAAACTAAAGATTTTTCAGAGTTTAGACTGTATGATAGTGATTGGGTTAAAATGCCGTACATAATTTCATTACAAAATTATGACAATTTCTTAGAATTTGAAATAATATTATCAAAAATTTACATAAATTATATTACTATTATAAATCCTTTGTGGCTCTGCGCCATAATAAACCAGAATGGATTAACACAAAAATAAATATTAATTATTTGTTTATTTGTTTAATTGTAATGCTGTTGCGAACAGAGGTGTCTGGAATGTCTTCAGCTGATGTATGACGATTTCCATTCATAGCCAAATGAAGTTTAGGCAATAGAAAATAGTCACTTGGAGCTAAATCTGACGAATACGGTGTGCGAATGTTGAAGCCGAAAAATTTGATTTTTAGTTAAAAAAAATCAGATTGTTGAACGATAGACTGCGGTGCATTATCATGCAGTACCTCCAACTGCCTGGTTCTCAATATTCTGTATTCGAATACGACGAATGCGGCTTAGTAAACGATTCAATACAACAAGGTAAAGAGCATTAACCGTTGAACCGCAGTTGGAAGAAACTCTTTATAAATAATTCCTTTGGAATCGTAAAAAGAAATTGATTTGGATTTTTAACTTTATTAAACAAGATCTTTTTTTCTGTTTTCTTTGTCCAGAGAGACCACCATTCAACGCACTCTGACTCGTATATTAAAAGCACCTTGTCTCATCACAGCAGTAACAATGGATGACAAGAAGTTTTTATCATGTCCAGTGAGTTCAATGCGATGTCTTTGTAATGCTCAATTCGGTGCAATTTTTGATCATCTGTTAATCCATGTGGAACAAATTTTGTATTCAGCTTCTGTAGAACAATTTTTTCAGTTAAAATTCGATGAATTGTTGTTTCTGGTTGAAGATTTCCATATTAATTTTTACGAAATCATGTACTTTTTCAATGTTTCCTTCAGTAATCACGGCGCACATGGTCGACCTGATCGGTTCCACATCATTAACATCTTCTCTAAACCCTATCTTTGAATATGCGAAACCACTCAAACTTGTGTTTAGGATAAACACGTATCACATCATAAACAATCATTTAATCATTTGAAGCGTTTCTGTAGCGCTGTTTTATAGCGTTCTTATAACAAAATTTAATATTTATTTAACATTTGTTCTTTATACATTTTTCGGCCTACGCTCAAAAAAAACAGCTGTAACTTATGTGTTGCATTTTCGTTACTATACTGATTGTTATGTCATGAAATGTTGACAGTTTGTTGAGGTACGTTTACAGAATATGATTACAAAAAATCTAAGAAATGTCACTACTTCTATGGTTTACATAGTCATTCCGGTTAATTATGGGACAGACGGTGTATATTATAAGCTATTGCAAAGGTAATAATCGACAATTCGCTTGCAGTTTCTTGAACCTTTGAAATTTCGCCAATTCTTATCCAATTTTGATCAAATTTTATATATGTATTTCTACTAAATTTCTATGAAATCGATATGCCGGAGAGTTTTATGGACCAGATCACTCTCTCGCCTACATGTAATTTTCTGAAACATAAATATATATTAAATTAATTTTTTTGTATTTATACATAGGAAGATGCAAAAGATATTGAAGCAACTGGATCTCCACATACGGGAATAAAATTGGGATGGATTCAAGGTGTATTGATACCATGTCTATTGAATATATGGGGTGTTATGCTATTTTTACGTTTAAGTTGGGTAGTTGCACATTCCGGAATTGGCCATTCAATGCTTATAATTGTTGTATCGTATGTTGTGTGTGTCATAACAACGTTATCATTATCGGCAATTTGTACGAATGGAGAAGTGAAAGGTGGTGGAATATATTTTATAGTGTCGCGATCGTTAGGACCAGAATTTGGTGCATCTGTTGGTATTGTATTCGCCTTTGCTAACACTGTAGCGGCATCGATGAATACCATTGGTTTTTGTAATTCACTAAATGATTTGCTAAGTATGTATTAAAAATAAATATAAATTTTATGATCGTAACTATTTCTTAACTTAAGAACTTCGTATACATTAGGAGAATTTGATTTAAAAATTATTGACGGTGGTAATAATGATGTTCGCGTCGTTGGCATTGTAGCACTTGCTGTAATGGTTGTAATTTGTGCCGTTGGCATGGACTGGGAATCAAAAGCACAAAATTTTTTAATTGCTATTATTGTGGCAGCTATTTTTAATTTTATAATTGGTACACTGATTGGACCCAGGTCAGACGAAGCAATTGCCCAGGGATTCTTTGGCTTTAACAGTAAATATTGATATACCGAAAATGGTTTTTTAATTATCAATTTTCATATCTATTTTAATTTTATAAAAAAAATTGTACTATTTTCACAGCTGATATTTTTAGAATTAATTGGGAACCAAACTATCGATTTAGTGAAGGTGTAAATCAAGGATTTTTCAGTGTATTTGCTATATTTTTTCCAAGTGTTACAGGTTTACAAGCCGGTGCAAATATTTCGGGTGACTTAAAAGTATAAATATTTTTCTATACATTTAATTTTTTGTAATTTAAATTGTGCTAATTAATTATAATATTAAAAAAAACCGATGTAGGATCCAGCCAGTGCCATTCCAAAAGGAACTTTACTTGCATTATTAATTTCAATGATTTCGTATATAGCATTTGTTATATTTGCTGGTGGTGCAGCTTTTCGTGATGCATCCGGTGATATTGCAGATTTGGTTAATGGAACATTAGTTGGTGTTGATTTGGACTGTATGCAAAATAATGTAAAATAATTGTTGTATATTTGAATTATATTGACTAAAATTATTATCAAAATTTTCGTAATGTAAATAATATTTTTTAATTCTTTGTACAATTGAATTCAGAGTTGCACGTATGGGCTACATAATTCTTATACTATAATGCAATTGATGTCGTTATGGGGACCATTAATATATGCTGGTTGTTTTGCAGCCACATTAAGTACAGCACTTACAAATTTATTATCGGTACCACGTTTATTACAAGCACTTGGTAACGATCGCATTTATCCTGGTATCATTTATTTCTCAAAAGGGTATGGTAGACATGGTGAACCATATCGTGGATATGTTTTAACATTTATTATATCATCATTATTTTTATTAATTGGTAATTATTAGTTTAAGTTAAATTGTTAATTATTAGTTTATTTGTAAGTTGTTTTAATGTAGGACCAGTAATTTATAAGAGAAATAGTACTATATAGAGAGATTTTTCAAAATAATGCCACAATAGGTATAATATTATGAATTATCATTTGTGATTAATTAAGTTCACTTAGTTTTGTGTCAATGTCCGTTTATAAAAAATTATGAAGTGCTATAATTTGCAGTTACAGTTGCACCACCATTGCTGTGTATTCATTCATATATCATATTTGTAAATGCTGTCAAAAGTATAATTGTAACAAATCGTTCAAACGGCCGCTGTAATTATTTCCCTGCCATAAGTAATAGGTGCGTAGATAGATTATTATGGAGACTAATCGTTAGATCTGTTCTATGTATAATATATTATTATTCCTTCAATCGATCGATTCATATCCATTTCCTATTTGATTCTCTGTTATAATTTAGATGCGATATACATATATATTTTCGAGCATTATCCTTAGGAGATCCTGGAAAGCATATACGTTTATTATTGAGGATTATCCATATGAGATAAATATTTTTGATCCTTCAATCGCCAGTTCCATTCAATTTCATATTCCACTACGATTCATAATGACGGATACGAAATGTCTATTTTCAATAATTATTCTTGAAAAACTACTGGAAATATGTTTGATCAATCAATTCATCTCAATTTCCTCGTTAATTTCATTTCATGCGAAATACAAAATGCTTTTTACTTTTGAGTATAACCTTAGTGAAGAAAATCCTGGAATTATATCTTTGATCCTTCAAGTTTTTCATTCTATTTAATTTCGCGTTTAATTCCTTTTCTTAGCCGCATGGTTTGTTATATTGAAAATTATCTTTATAAGATCCTTCAAATGTTAAAAACGATATAAAGTAAGAAATTATGTGCCTCATATAGTTTAGCTAGCTCCTCACTAAAATATCGAATATTTCCGAATTTCGGATTATCTTGGAATTGGGCTATACCGCAAAGGTAATGAAATTTATAATTCGCTCAGATAATTGTTAACAAAATAGTGCTTAAGTAACTTTTTAAAAAACGATTTTCCCTGTAACAGTTCATCTAACGACCCACAAAAATTCACACCACTCTTTTCAGACCGGTCTCGAGATTTACTCAGATATGACATATTATTATAGTCCAACTTACAACCCTAACATTTAGATGCGTTTATAATAGTAGGATGCATAGAATTGAACTAGATAGTCAGAGTTCAACCGATAAAAATTCATCTGTGCAAATACAAGCAAAATCTAAATAATTATAATATTTGCGTCAACGCTGTCGCTACGCGTCTGTCTATCGACATTAAATGAATGCATAAAACGCACATTACCTTTGAGTGTTTATAGTTTTATTTGTCGTAAGAAGTATATATGGGATTAGAAAGATTAGGATAAAATTCTCATAAATTCAATTATTTAAATTAATTTAATTTTCCATTTATATTAAATTTTAGCTGAACTAAATGTAATTGCACCAATGATAACAAATTTCTATTTGGCCTCGTATGCTCTTATCAATTTTTGTACATTTCATGCAGCCTTCATAAAACCACTTGGATGGAGACCTACATTTAAGGTATGCACATAATTATATATTGATATATATTGTAGGTGTATTTTATTAAGCGTATTAATTGCAAAAATTGTATACATTTATAGTATTATAACATTTGGGTGAGTTTATTTGGATTTGCATTGTCTGTTGGATTCATGTTTTTAATTGATTGGATATATTCAGTAGTAACATTTGTTATTATTTTTGCATTATATTTAATTGTTGTTTATCGTAAACCAGGTAATTTGAAGATTAAACTTTTGATAACATAATTTAATTAGGTGAAAATATAATTGTTTTTTAATTTACCAATTTTCAAATAAATAGATGTTAATTGGGGATCATCAACACAAGCTCAAACATATAAGACTGCATTAACAGCTGCATATAAATTACAAACAATTGGTGATCACGTTAAAACATACGAACCACAGGTACGTTTTATTTTTAAATAATGGTTCAGTAACAAAATGAAATAATCTCGAATTTTTACAGATACTTGTATTAGCTGGTACACCATCAATGCGTCCACCATTAGTTGATTTGGGTTATCTTATAACGAAAAATCGTTCATTATTGATTGTTGGTGATATTGTATCGGTTTGTATATATTGTATTGATTTCTAAAAACTATTCACAATTACAATTTGACATTGAGAAAGTAAATTGTAAAATGAAAACAATAACTTACCTGGCACTTTTATCACAGGATCTATGACATCACCTCCTTTTGAAATAACACCATCAATACATTTCAGATAACTGTCTCATGTTTTAGCAGTTGTTGAAAACACATGTATTATTCAAATGTGTGTGGGGTTAAAAAAACATATATTGTTCATGCACAACTGCAACCCAAATGAAATGGTCCATTTTATTACAACGATAAGTATTGTTGTAAAAGCAGAGAGTTCGAAACCGATATTGTAGATTTTGGTAATGCAAGGGATTCAGTTATTGCTTTTAATCCGATTGATGAACGCATTTGTACTCTACGTGTAAGATCGATATTTTTCAATTTGACCATATCTTTAATGATATGGCCTCTGTATAAATGGACACCGATTAGAAAAGTTTATCTGATCTGGTCTATATGTTATTCCTTTCTCTATGTATACAATTATACATCATATTTTGGGAAAGTGTAGGGAGTACAAGTACAACGTTAATACATTTGTTTGTTGATTTTAAGACTATTTATAATAGATCAAATTTATGGAAAATTATGGAAGAATTTGGTATTGCAAAAAAACTAATAGATTTGATGGCTGTCCCGTTAAAAAACAAATTGGTTGGAGACGAGGACACTAATTCGAAATGGACAGGTTGTACGGTGAACCAAATATTGGCAAAACTATTAAAATTAATAGTCTAAGACGTTTGGTCACGTATCACGTATAGAGGATGAGCGTGTGCCACAAAAACTTGTTGAATAGTAATCCAGAAGGTAGAAGAAGAGTCGGAAGACGTAAGGCTAGATGACTGGATGCAGTAAAACTTTGATATATTAGGATCTTTAAGATTCTGGATTAGACTCGGTTGGAGAAGCGTGTAGTTATAGGAGAAGGTAAAAGCCGCACCTGTTGTAAGTTTGTAGGTAAATAAGTGTTGCAGTAATAGCAAACGATCGACGCCTAGCTGCAGTTCTGTAAGTCTGACGACGTCTGGGTATGATGATATTTAACAGGTTCGCTGACGAACGGCTTTTCAATGGGACGAGTTTTCATAAACTAGTCCACCAGGCTAACCATTTTTGTAATTTAAAACATTGGTTCAACTTTACTCGTTGTTAGCGCCTAATATAACTAAGATTGAAAGAATATATGCTATTTGTTGTATCATAATATTCCAATGCAATAAACGAGCAGTGGTATTGTATCAAAATGTAACAATGGTAATGGTGTTGGGTGCGTATGCCAACGAGGTAAGTTACCACTACTATTCATCGGCAAAAGAGAGGTATAAATTAATCAAATATACGTGTAGTTACAATAATATATTGTACATTTAAGCTTACGACACAGATAAATAAATTTAAAATGATCACAAAAAGCAGCCTTCTTTAATTTACGATTTGCTTTTCTCAGTGCCCGGTGATCGATGGTATCGCCGCACACCACCTTATCATATATTTACAATAAAATGACAAATTATAAAATTTATTATTTATAATTATTTTTAGAAAAAAATATCATACAAAAAACGCAGAGAAATTACTGCAGAAGCACAAACTTGGCTAGCGGCACGTAAAATTAAAGCATTTTATAAACTAGTAAATGGTTTTACTATTGAACAAGGTGTAAATGCACTAATACAATCGTCTGGTATTGGCAAATTATCACCAAATTTATTATTAATGGGTTATAAAAGTGATTGGCAAACATGCAATAAACAAGATCTAATATCATATTTTAATATTTTACAGTAACAAACAATTACTATTAATTATTAAAATAATCTATAAATTAAAAAATTAAACAATTTCTTTTTATTTTTTCGTTTCAAATTAGTAATTCATTTCATCATCGATTATCGGTAACAATTTTACGTTTACCAAATGGTTTAGATTATTCACATTTAAATTTACAAATTCATCCAGTTTTTAAACCAAATGACATTTTAACGGCAAATAGTTCAACGTCTAATTTACATCAATTGGCAACACCATCATCTGATGATGCATCTGTTTTAAAACCACCAACAATTGCACAAATGATGCCGGCTGATTCATATTTAAATTTAAGTACATTAGCCACACCGAATTCAATAAAAACTATACCGAATGCTAAGCGTAAGTATTTATTGGAGTTTATTATTAGTTTTTGCTGTTGTTGTTATCAATATTTATGTAAAATGTACAAATTTCTTTACAGCACCAATTCCAATGGATGTGTCACGAGAAGAATCTATAATATATTCAACTGTTGGTGGTTCAACTGTACCAAAAGAAATTTTAGATGCAATGGGTGTATTTCAAATGAAACAATCTAAAGGAACAATTGACGTTTGGTGGTTATATGATGATGGTGGTAAGTTTGTGGTAATGATAAATGGCCACATAATATGATTTTTTAACGAATTATTAATTGGTTTCGGTCTAATTTCAATTTGATAAAGTTTGATTAGAAAATAGTGATAATGATTATTATATGTTTGTGATGCGAACTTATATGCGGTTACATACGTACAATTAATTGTCTGAAAATATTGTAATGGATTGATAGCTCCCTCACGTGGAAATGTTGGAATGCGATAAACTATACTGGCAGGGTTATCCATGTCAAGCAGACTGCCAGTGAGCGACGTACTAAAGATTAACAAACCCTCTAAATTCAGTGTATAACGTGACCATGGCTGATGGATTATTTGGCTACCGAGGGTAATTGGATGTCATTGATGAACATCGTTTCAGATTCATCTGTCTATTAAAAATCACAATCTGGGAAAGCGATACAATATATTATTTTATTTTTTTGCTTCATAAATCCAGATTTTTTTGGATGTTTGACTGCAGATATACTTTTCAGATGTTTTCTTCGGTAGTAATTGTTGATGGTTGACCCAGAACATTCACATTCATCATCATCCACATCTTCTCTACCGTCTTTAAATCGTCCATATAAAGCATTTCAAGCGTTTCAATTTTAAAACAATATTCCATTGTTCGTCAGACAAAAACTAATGCCACTTAATGCGTTGTATTTTGGCTTACACTGAAGAAAATGTCATAAAACTTTTACAATTCGTTAAGGAGTTGTTCACAATACATAATCAATCAGTATCCTGGTGTTTTCATATTCATATATTAGAAAGCAATTCGGGTTATTTTTCGGGCAGAGGGTGTAGTTGCAGTAAAAAAACATATAAATAATAATAGGTATAATATTGAAATGAAACTTTCCTTTCGTTTTATTTATTTTAGGTTTAACAATGTTATTGCCGTACATAATTAATATACGTTCGAATTGGTCAAATTGTTCAATAAGAGTGTTTGCATTAACCAATCAACGTTTGGAAATGGAATTAGAGGAGCGAAAGTAAGTATTATATATATTTATTCTAAATATAGAGAATATATATTAATTCAAAATCGAGTTTAAAATTATTAATTTTCTGGTCTATTATTATTACTATTATTATTACAATATATAGCATGGCAAATTTATTGAGAAAAATCCGAATAGATTATTCGTCGTTAATTATGTTACAAGGTGTGAGCGAAAAACCGTCACCAGAAACAATTGAAATGCATACAAATTTATTAAATGGATTTCATGAAGGTGAAAATTCAGTATGTTTTGTAACAAACGCAGAACTAACAACTTTGGAAGAAAAAACATATCGACAATTGAGGTTACGTGAATTATTAATAGAGCATTCATCAAACGCAACGTTAATTGTGATGTCGTTGCCGATGCCGAGACAGGTTAATATTAATTCTTTTAAATATTTCATTTTATATAATGTAAATGTATCACATTTTCCAAATGTTTTTTGTTTTTATAGGATGCTGTATCAGCACCATTGTATATGTCTTGGCTGGAGATGTTAACAAAGGATATGCCACCATTTATGTTGGTACGGGGAAATCAAAGTTCTGTACTTACATGCTATTCGTAATATTATTTGATAAGGTAATATATTTTTTTTAATTCTTATATATTTAATTAGGTTTCTTAATGAATAGAATAGTAGAACTATACATCACATACTCACTCGTAATATATTTGTAATATTCCTGAAAATATTTATATTAATGATCTATTGTATACTTCTACTAAATTGTATATTTTAAATGATTGTTTCTGCATCTGTAACCGCAACTCGCATGTAAAGGAAGTCGTTGTATAACTAAATTAAATAATTAATGAAAAAATATAAAATATTATTGCAGTATTTGAGCATTGAATTACTAAAGTGTCGATAAGGAGTGAAAACACAATGAGTTTGGCCTCATGTGACTTTTTGAATATTATAGTTGTAAACAACCTGAGTTCATAAATATACCAGAAACAAATTTGGAAAGAACCACTACCTTGAGATTATACTCTCCTCAGACAATACCTTGAAAATGGTCTGAACAGGTCCGGTGGAAAACTTGAAGAAATCCGTCTCTAAGTAGATGTAACTAACCAAAAACTTTTGAACAATATTGTAAAATACATTAATAAAATTAAGCTGGATACCGGTATAAACGATCGGGTGCCATCATGCCATGCAGAATCTAACCGAAAATTGCGAGAAATCGGTCCCAAAGTAGGTGTAATTAGCTTTAAAACTAATAGATGAAAACGAATTTGAATCCAAAATCAGAAGAAATCATGAGAATTTTTTGTATGCATTTTTTAGTACACGCAGAAATTATTTATTTGTGTATGAAAAACAGTATGAAGGTAATAAATCGTAATAGAATGTCTGGAAAGAGGGGAAATACATTGTTATTATTCACTTTCGTTTTCTTATTTCTGATGTAAATTAAAAGAAATGACTTGTATTTGTTGTTTTGTGTGTTAAGTAAAATATAAAATTTTATTAATTTCTCCGATAAGTAAACGGCATGGTAAAGTAAAATTAAATGATATAATTTCTTTTAAATGAAAATTAATGCTAATTTTTTGACCGATACATATAAAAATTTTACTATTTATTGTATTCCTAAATTAATATTAATGATGATATATTTAAAAAAGCATTAATTTTCAAAAGTAGTATATATTTTTATAATTAAAAATTTTCCTATGCAAACACACACACACACACAATTATTTTTATAATCGATTTTCCTTCGACGAGTATTTCTTCCATTGAAATTTCATACAGTAACGTTCATTTTCTTAATACGTATGAAAATTATGGGAAAACCATTGAAAATATGGTGATAAAAAATGATAATTGGGAAATTTAAGGAAAATTGTAAATACTGAAAACAAAATTCTGAAGGTAAATTAGTGTAAAAATTATGGTATATTTGGTAAACGGGTAAAATCATAGCTCAGCCGTTTGAAGTGGTAGGAAGTTGTGATACATATTAAATGATAGGTAATTAAATGACCTATCTTTTTGTAAAAAAAAAAACGGGATTTTTCACCATGAATATGAAACCGTTATGTGAAAATTCCGGGAAAACCCGTAAATAGATTCGAGTCCTCTAGTGGTAAAAAATGTTTCTAATATTCTAACGAAGACATCTGGAAATTTTCGGGAAAATCCGGAAAATTTTAATTTTGATCGGGAAATTCCGGGAAAACTGTAATAGTTAAGAAACATTTTCAGTACCACTCCCTCAGTACATTTACCATCTAAATCCATTTATGGCTATAAGACATCTGTAAGTCATCAACTTTGGGCTGGAGAAATTTCCCGGAATTTCTGAAAACCAGGTTTTTGATGATTTCGAAAAAAATTTATGTGTTAGCCAATTTTTGTTACAGCCATCTTGTAGAGGATCTTAGGGCGCACAACAAAGCTTCTGGACTTTTTCCGTGAAAAATCTATTGGTCGACTTATGACCGATTTAAGATTTTGAAATTTTCGTGTAAGCCTAAATTTGGGCGGCCATAGTAGGAAAACCGTTAGACTTATAGAGTTGAGGTGGGGCTTAAAAGACGTGGCATATAGTCTACTATCTGTGATAAATAGGGCACCGGGAAATTCTATTGGGAAAGCCGGGAAATTCCCATTTGAAAACATGAAAAAATCGATGGTTTTCGTTGTTCCTGGAAAATCCGTATTTTCCACTGGAAAATTCCAAAAAAAATCTGATGATAAACTTTGAACCTTCCTCTACATTTTTGCATCATTAGATTTTTGGAAAGTCCAATATTTCCCGACTTTCCAGTACTCTGAATATTGGTCTGCAATCGATTTTCCGAACTTTGGGGACCCCTAGTTGGAAAACCCTTCTAGATAGGAAGTTACCCCCATAATATAATGTGTAGCCCTTGAAGAGGACTATCACTTGTGGGAAGCTCGTCGCGAAATATTGAGTATTTCCGGAGTTATAGTGGTCCAAAAGTGACCCATTTGGTACTTTCGAAGGTCCATAGCTCCGCCCCCCGAGGGAAATCCGGCAAAGGCGTCGACAGAACCTGTTTTTTTCCCGAGCTCTACAATCCCTGAAAATCTGAAGGTCCTACGGGCAAAAAAATTTTTTCGGCATAAGGTTATAACCCACACTTTTGGGGGTCAAAAAAGTCCAAAAAAATAGGGCTGGAAATAGGCTTAAACGATGAAGGGGCATCGTGCGAACACGAATCCGTTGAGATATTTCGAAAATTCCGCCTCTAAGTGGGTCAAATTGGCAAAACAAAAAACGTGTCAAAAAGCACTAAAAAAAAAAATGGCTGGAAATAGGCTTAAAAGACGCGGGGTCATCGTCTGAACAAGAATCCGGTCGAATTTTTCCAAAATTCCCCCTCTAAGTCGGTCAAATCGGCAAAACAAAAAACATGTGAAAAACAGGTCAAGAATAAACTATGGCTTAAACGATGCGGGGTCATCGTCCCAACAAGAATCCGTTGGAATTCCTCGAAAATTCTGCCTCTAAGTCTGTCAAAATGGCAAAACAAAAATGGCTAAAATCACAGGGAGATCATGAAAAATTTAATTTTTTTTCTCTTTTCAGATTCCAATCGGATTTTCTTCTAATTAAAAAGATGAATTTTATTTTATTTAAATGAAATTTTTTTTTTTTTTATTTCTTAGTACAAATATATATAAAAATAAACAAACACATTATTACAAATTGTCTTAAATATAATTGTTTTATTTTTTAGAAGTTAAATTAATTTTATATTAAATTTTAATAATATAATAAAATTATATTCAATCAATAAGTAAATATATGTGTCATTATTATCAATTTTCAAATAATTAGTTAATAAATACCTGTAAAATCTTATTCGAAACTAAAGTACCAAATTTGATCGAAATTGGTCAAGAAATGATAATATTACTTTTGCATACCTACCTTTCATACAATAATAATACACACTACTAAATAAATACACACTACTAAATAAATACACAAAAAAAAAAATTCGAAAAAATTCACAAAACATACGATTTTTTGAGGTGATGTACTAGGCGAGCAGAATCATATGCTAGTGGAAATACAATTTTTTTTTATTTGTAAACATTACAAATGTCAATAAAAAATTATTGATTCTAGTGCAACTTTAAATCAAAATTTTAAATTTTCTACGCTAATAGAGATGTCACTAGCAACAATAAATGTAATATTAATAACTTTTACCTCATGTAAATTATATATTCACCACTTTTCCCCAGCAAAATTTTTGTGATTCTTACACAACCATTACCCAACAGATGTCACTATAAGCAATAAATATATTATGATATAAAATACTTACACTAAAATATCTGCTAATTTCACTATTCTCTCCGTAATTTTTTCATACTGTTTTTCATGAATAATTTATTTTTGTATCACAGAATTGACCAATTTGAAAAAAAAAGTAGATTTATGGAATTATACAATAAAAATTAAAAAATTAATTTTACTCATAACATTTAGACGTCATTTTAAAAAAGAACTTTGTTGTAAACTCAGTATCTGATAAAAAAAAAAAATGCCATAATGTGAAAAATTATTGTTCAATCATTATGCTACCGGGAATTCAAAATTTTTACAGATTATAGATAGATTCTCCACAAAACTTAAAGTAGACAATTAGATTCGACTGTATTAATGGTCATGACGACCAAAATAAAGTGATATACATATATATATAAAAATAGGGATTCCGTACGAATTTCATTCAGACGGGGCCCTCACATGGGACTACAACGTAACATATAATTTTCCATGCAATATAATTCGCCGGTTATGAGTACAAAATTATTGCACATGCGAGTGTAGACCAATATTCACAAAGGCTAAAATTTGTGTCTTACCTATTTATATAGGGCAAATTTGCCTTCCTGTATACGTGAACGTCTACAATCACATGAATAATCGTTTGGCAACCAGAACAAGGGTCGTGCGCGTGCCATACCTCAATTAACGCTAATTGATAAGTGCCACGGCCCCGGCCATAACATGGAAAACCTATTTACTATGGAAAAAAAATAGTTATATAATGTAGCTCACAATGATTACACTACTGTTGAAATTCAATAATTTCAACCTAAAAACGAACATTTTTAACATTCCGATAAGGTGTTTGAAGGGTATTAAAAGCCGCGGCTCTGAATCAAACAAAATAAAAACGAGATCATTCATAAAACAAAAAACAATTTTTTTTTTTTGTAGAAAATCGTTACTACAGCTTAGAACGGTTTTATCGAAAACCTCCGATATTCCTTTGCGTGTGAGCCCGAACGCGTAATCACTTTGTTGCGAGGAGACAATCCCTGTGCGTAACACATTAAAATAATATGCCAAAGTGATTTTCGAAGTTTAAATATACAAAATCAAAAAATATGAGAAAAAAATAACATTTTGACAATGTCATTTGAAAAAAAAAACTCATATGCAAATTAAAAAATAAAACTAAATTGAATTCAAATCCACGAATAAATTATAAATACGCGATCACGAATATATTATAATCTCAATCTTTTTATTGGTTTGTCTAACTACGCAAATATTGGCTATTATGCCTCATGTAGAGAGAGAGACCAACAAAATTATTGATAAAATATAAATAATATCCAGAGTGCTTGTGTTTTATTATTATTTGAAAATTGATTTTCAAATTTTTCCATAAGTTTATTAAAAACAAATATTAAATATTATTAATAGATGTTGACAATAAAACACAAGCGTCTGGTTTGATTGAATCTTAAATTATTAACCAATACAATTTTTAATCTTAATTATAACTTAAAACTAATATATATGTAAGTTACTATTACAAAATTTTTGTAAATAATAAGACACAAAATATACAATAGAAGCCTAAATGGTTAGAGATGATAGATATTCTTCCACAACGCACCAATTTATGTAGTTATTAATTTTCCACGCAAAACAATTTCCAGGATGTGAGTGACCAGATCATTGCACATGTTGTCAGCGATGGAAAATATAAAAGTGATTACATAATACAATTCCCGCGCGAAATTGATACTTTAAGTTCTACTTTAAAAAAAAGTTATGTAGAAATACCTATCTATCTCAGATATTTTAATTTCTTAAAATCTAAATTGTCTTTTAAATTAATGAATTAAACTAATTAATAACTAAATGGAAATTAATTAATAAAATTAGTCTAATTCATTCAATTTAATTATTATAGCTAAACTTAAACTATAACTTAAATATAAATAAATAACTTATAAATTAAAATCTTAAACTACACTTCAAAAATTATTTTCTTTATAGCAGCAAATTGTGTTGTTTTTGTTGTCTTGATATTAAAAATTTGGACGAATTTTTGTAATTTTCAACTTCTTCTAATTGTAAAATATAATACGACCTAATATTCTAAATTCATTCTAATTCTAAATAAAAAAAAATAAAGCAAAAATATATTACATTCGATTGTTAAATTTTTGTTTTTAATATGTAAAGCAAAGAGACCAAAGTAAAGATTATGCCATATACCAAACATTCGTTACAATAATGTTGGTAAATTACTACCGCATGAAAGTTTCTAACAATTCATCAATTGGTCTGCAATTATCGAAAGATTAATGGCTTCTTTATCACACTTTTATGTAAGTGATTAGATCATCATTATACTATTTTATTTATAGTTATCTAAAATCTTGTAACTAAAGACATTCTTTTAAGGTTGATTTAAAACAATGAATAGGATTAGCATAGCAAACAAACGAAGGTAACGATCCATTTCTTAATGAAATTGAAACGCGCGAAAATATGTAAATTTTACAATAAAAAGTGGCACAATCGAAAATGAGGTATTACAGCATTTGCCGATACAGAATTTTGTAACCAAAAAAAAAATTAAGTCTACTGTTTAGAATAGAATGTAAACTATTACACATTTTTGAATTTTTTAAGCAACTCCACAACTTTTTACAACAGATGGTCTTCCACAAACTATTGTTAGTGCATAAGATGCATTTCATGATTTTTTATCAAAATTAATAATAATAATTTTACCAGAAACCCACATTTCGTTAAAAATTTTCAAAGAAAATGCCTGCTGTTAAGTCATCAGAGCAGCGAACAGTTACACAAGTTCCTACAGAAATCGTACGAAGGGATGCCCAATCTTATGGCCATATTATCGTAGTGCAGCTTACTTTCTCACAGTTCAATTGACAAGATATGGCACATGGTACAACAATCTATTTGCTACCATTTTTCGTGTGGAACTCCTGTGTTGAGATTTCCTCTATAGAATTCTTAACCGCAAATTAATTGTATATCAATGTCAAGTATATATGACTTTTTATTGTCAGTCACGTCGCAATGAGTGAAATGCAGCAGAGTATGACCCTATGTTGAAGAATAGCTCCAAGTACCATTAAACCATCCCATACACAACCTAACTGTCTCTCCAGAGTTTTTTTTCTAACATAATTGTTATTAGGCTGATGGGTCTATAACAGTTATAGTGCTTATACACTACAGAATTTTCTCTGCGGAACTTATAGTAACTTATAGTCTTTACAATACAAAATTAGACAGCTCTGCGAAGAAAACTCTGTAGTCTGTGAGCACCATTAGCATTTAAGTTATTGCATTTTAGTAACGTAGGTAAAAAAAAAAAAAAAGTTATACGCACTTCTATCAAGCTAACATGAAAGCATCTGTCTTTCTAAGCAAACAGCCTCAAAATTTCAAATGTTAAAAATATTTTGCAGAATCACAGTATTAAAAGCATCTTTGGGTTGGGTTTGTTGGCAAGTAATGTCGCTGCTTGCCGATATGTGTTTGCACACGACTTTGTACGACAAACTACATATATATATATATATGTTTAATTAATTACCCGAAATTTAATAACCTATAAATAAAAATAGCATACCTAATGTTGTTAAAACCAATTTGTTATGGTAATGTTACGCACTGCTGTTAGCGTAATCTACCCATTCCAATATTGTAAACATAATTATAATCCATAATCAGTATCTGAAATATAATAAATAATAATATTAGAATAAATTCTACTCTACTATCTATTTCCTAAGTTAGCAATATCTATTACCTTGGTTTTTAATAATTAAATTCAATTCGTTTGGCATGCTTAAAATATATTTATTTTAATATAAGCAATATTTTTGAAACAATGTGATACCAGACACAATTCTTGTTCAATCATCCTTATCCTTAAATACAAACAGTTGTACTTAACTGATTGTTTGACAATGAAACAACCATCATCCCATAATATAACAGTAACTTGTGCCAAACACGTATTTGCGTAGCTATTTATAATGTGCTTGCGCCACGCACGTTATTGGCATACAGTCAGTATACAGTAAACCAATTGATTCTATGATTATATGATTGTATGTATGGTATTTTAAAAATCCATTTTATAATCATGTGCGATTCAATGTACTTCATTTTAGTTCATCCTCATCGCTCCATTCGTAGAAAGTAAAATGCAAAACAAAACGTGACATCCCAAAGGAAAATTTTTCGTGCGATGCATAATTTCACTATTTTTTTACTTCACGCGGTTTGCATTGGATTGTAATTAAAACTGAAACAGTAAATTTAATAAAAATTTATAATTATACAATAGTTATGTTCGGATGGTATGTTGGGTATAGCATACTTGTAAAGCCAGTTGCGACCGAACGCGTCGACAGTTTGCGGATAGTGGAACGGCCTAAACTATAATGGGTTAGCTACTAATAAAAAATAAGTAGCCGCGGACAATCTGGCTACTGTGTATGAGAATTACTTTGGGGTGTTGTATGAAAGCAGTATCCGATTAAAACTTAGTTAATGATTCAGTGATTACACAGTAAAGGCGAGTAAGCAGCGACTTTATAACTGGTTTCGGAAGAGGTGAACTATACCCCTGTAATTAATGCAATACGAATTTACAGAATGATTTAGTGGGTTGAACATATGGTTAATTAATTGTAAAAACACGGCCTCGGATCGGACAGGATAAACGACAACGCCGCCTCAAGCAACGAAAATTTAAGGATAATGATTTAAAACTTGCGTCATGGATAGTTAGAACTTTGTTACGACAAGGTGCTTTAAGAGCACTTACTGATACAGTTAAAAAGCTAAACTGGATATAACAGCTATCCAAGAAACTAGGTGGCCCGGAAAAAAAATTAATTGATTGGAAAAGGATACACATTTTATTAAATAGACAACGATTGTAGTAAAAGAAGAGAGTTCGGAACCGGTTTCGTAGTTTTTGGTAAGGTAAGAATTTCAGTAATTGCTTTTAATCCGATTAATGAACGCATTTGTTCACTACGTGTAAGAACGAATTTTTTCAATTTGACCCCTCATCAATGTACATACCCACTGAAGAGAAAACTGATGAGGTTAAGGATGAGTTTTATGAAAAACAGATAGCAACATATAGATTTGCATCCGGCCACGACATTAAGATCGTCCTAGGCAATTTTAATGCCAATGTGGGACAGGAAACAATATATCAACTAACTATACGTAAACACAGTCTTCATAGAACAAAGAATGAAAAACGGGCTACGATTGATTGATTTTACCATGTCTATGAACATGGTTATTAGTGGTACATACTACTCACATAAAGAAATTCATAAGATGACGTGAAGGTCTCCAGATGGTAGAACAAATAATCAAATTTAACATGTACTATTTTATGGACGTCACTGTTCAAATATAATGGATGTTCGAACTCGTAGTGGTTTAAATATTGACTCTGATCATTATCTAGTTAGGATAGTGTTACGAGCCAGCCTACTGCCATTAATAACATACAACCCGTAGGGTTGAAATGGGCGGTCGAAAGACTTGAACAGTCGGCGGTAAAACAATTGTACATGGTTGCAATGGAACAACGAATTATTACAGATTAGGAGGATTATCGGCAGGAAAGTAGAATAAATAGTATGTGGAAGAGATTAAAATCATGCGTTGAAGGTGTTGCAACAGAGGTTATTGGAAAAGGGGCGATAGTTAGAAATGAGTGGTTTGATCATGAATGTGGAAATGCTTGGGATGCAAAAAATGCATCCAGGCTAAAAATGCTAACGCGGGCTACACGAACCACTGTTGAAGACTATCGCGCGAAGACGTATTTAGAGCGTAAATTGATTCTTAAAAAAAACGAGAAGTGGAACGAAGGATTTACGTCGAAATGGAGAAGTTCAACAGAAACAACGATAATAGAAGATTGTACCGGAATGTCAATCGTATTCGCAACGGATACAATCAACAACCGATTTTGTGGAAAAACAGAGATGGTCATATTATGGAGCAAGAGGAAAGGTGCCTCGAAAGATGGGCCGAGTACTTTTGAAAACCTATTAAATGTGAACACGCTAGTGAATAGTGTGGAAGATGTGCAATTTCAAACTGCCCAGCCATTTATAGCTGAACCATCAATACACGCGAAGTAAAGAATGTTATTCAAATGCTCAAGAATAATAAATCACCTAAATCTGATAGCTTACCAGGTGAACTTTTTAAATAGGGTGGAAGTGCATTATAGTATCAACTGCACCTGGCTAATTGTAAAGATTTGGAATACTGAACAGGTGTCAGATGAGTGAAAGGATGGTATTATATGTCAAATTGAAATAATATTTTGTGTTTTACTAATAACAAAATATTAATTATATAAAAATAAAGATTCTAAAAAATAACATTTTCTATGAATTATTTATAAAAGAGTTTTTAACAATAAAAAAAAACTAATGAATTGTTAAAATATTAATTATTGAACGAGTTTCTGTCATACAAATTCCTTATTTAAGTTTTTAGAATTAGGTTTTATACTTATATATTTTTCTTAATAACTAACTTACTTTATTATTAATTAAATAAATATTTTACTCACCCAATTATTCAATTATTTACTTTTCACTTCTAATGGATAGATGTGGATATGTTGTAATTTTGTGTTATAAATTAATTGATTTTAAAACGTGCCAACCTTTTTAAAATACAATCTCGTGTACATGAATTGTTTGCAAAATAAATGCATGTGTTGAATGAAACTAGTGTACATTTAAAACCATACATAAATATTCACAATTTTCAATAATTCATAGTTCAGTCGAATTATTACATTACTATTATTTTATATTAAATGTATTAGTGCACATCATTTGAATCATTTAAATTTGTTACTGTTGAAGAACATAATTATTTTTAATGATTTATTGATAATGTTAATCTTGCTGCAGCTCCAACAACCACAATCCAACCGCAGCAAAAGCTGTTGCATAATATTGATTGTTCTGCAAATAAATAAATTATTAATTTACAATTTAAAATAATATAATAATAATAATAATAAGAATTCTTATTTAGACAGTAAAAATTCATAATTTATAATTAGATCTGACGAAAAAGATAATTTTAATAAAAATCATTGTAGATATATAAGAAATTAGGTAGAAAAATAAAATAAACTTTGACCTATCGAATTACATTCTAATATTTTTTATTTAAAAATTTTTCGCATTTTAATTTCTTAAGAAAAAACAAAAATGGGATCTACTTTACACCACAAATGTCAAATTTAAATAATGCTTTGTGTTTTACTACAAAATATTAATTATAAAAGTAAAGATTCTAAAAAATAGCATTTTCTATGAAATATTTATAGAAAACTCTTCTTCCAAACAATAAAAAAGAAACATCAATTGCTATATAAAATGATAATAATTATTGTAAGATTATGAAAATCCAATACAATTAAATTTCTTATTTAATTTTTAGAATTAACATTTAAATTTATATATAATTTAGTATTTATTATAATTAAATAAATATTTTAGTTACCAATTTATTTATTTTTATTTATCTACCTTCTTTCAATTTTGATTGATAATTTGTAATTTCGTTTTACAGATTATTTGCTGCTGCTGCTAATGTTAATTGTTCTGCAAATAAATAAATTATTAATTTACATTTACAATATAATAGTAATAATTATTTAATTATATTATTTGTATATACAGTAAAAAAAAAGAAAATACTATGCATTTAAATTGAAGCTTTCTAATTAGATTTTAGATGAATATTTAAAGACTTTTCATCAGCTATCTCTCTAAACAACCCAATGTAGGGTTAATGAACTAGGTAGAATCATGATACGAACTTCAACGAATAATTAATAAAACATTAACAACATTTGGAAATATATTCTTAATTTTTTTAATACTATAAAAAATATTTCTTCAAATTCTATTTAAAATTAAATAGAAAAAACTAAAATTCGCTCCAGAAGAACGAATAAAATTACAAAACTTACGGCAACTCAATAACATTTAAAATATGAAAAACAAAAAGGTAAAAATATTAAATGAAAAAAAAAAAAAAAAAACAAAAACAAAACAAAAAAAAAAAAAAAAAAAAAAAAAAAAACACGAAAAAAAATTTAAAAAAAAAAATATAAACTAAAAAAAAACTTGTGGCATTTGGATTTTCATAACCTCATATTTTTTTTTAAGAAAACGAATGGCTGTCATTTTACACAATTCCCTCATGTTTTACTGATAAAAATAATTATAAATAATGAAACTAAGAAATTCTGCTAATTAGCCTTTTTATATGAATTATTTATAGTTTAAAAAAAAAAAAAAAAAAAAAAAAATCGATTGCTAAAGTAAAATAACAATTATTTGGTACCAATTGCCAAGTAAAAATAAAAAAGATTCATAAATAACAAATATTTTCACAAAGATGCAAATAATTTAACATTAAATAAGAAATTACATTTACCTGTTTAAAATATTTCGTATTAATTATAATTGGTAATATTTTTAATTTTACAAAAAAAAAATATTCTTCAAATTCAATAGCAGAAGTATACACAAAAAAACAAAAATTAAACGTCTTATTCGAACGAGAGATGAAAACAAAATGAAAAATTTAATAATTTATTGAAGAAAAAAAATTATAAAAAATTCTTGCGTGCTAACAATCCAACAATTTACAACGAAATGAGAACAAATTTTAAAAATCAAAATATTTACAATATGAAAATGAAGTATGATGAGTACGAGTTGATTTTCTTAACCTTACAACAGCAATTATACGGATTTAAATTTCGACTATTTTCATAAATTTTTATACCGCCCGTATTTATGCAAGTAAACGGCGATAACAATAATTAAATTTTATTGAAAGAGTTGGAGTCACATTGATTGCTTATTTAATTTTTACTTATATTATTGTGGCATATTAATTAATTAAATATATGTTTGACTTACCAATTTATTGACATTATTTGCTTTATTTACCCTTAATGGATTGATGTATATAATTTGTAAATGTGTTATAAATTGATTGTTTTTGAAACATTCTATACTTTAAAAAACACACCCTCGTGTTCAGGAATTATTTGCAAAATATGTGGTGAATGAAATTAGTGCACGTTTTAAGTCACACATAAATATTCATAATTTTCAATAATTCATAGTATCAGCCGAATTATTATATTAATATTATTTTATATTTATTGCACATCATCATTTAAATTTGTTGCTGTTGAAGAACATAATTATTTTTATTGATTTATTGATAATTTTAATCTTGCTCCAACAACCAACCGCCGCAAAAGCTGTTGCATAATGTTAATTGTTCTACAAATAAATAAATTAATTTACAATTAATATAATATAATAATAATAATTCTTATTTAGACATTAAAAATTCATAATTTCAAATTAAATTTCAGAAAAAATAAACGTTTTAATAAAGACCAATGTAGATAGAAGAAATTACGTATAATAATGAAATAAACTTTGTCGTATCGAATTACATTCTAATGTTTTTTAATTAAAAATACTTCACATTTTTATTTTTTAAGAAAAAACAAAAATGGGAGCTACTTTACACCACAAATGTCAAATTTAAAATATTGCTTTGTGTTTTACTGATAAACTATTTATTATAAAAGTAAAGATTCTAAAAAATTACCATTTTCTGTGAAATATTTAAAGAAAACTCTTGTTCCAAACAATTAAAAAATAAAATCAATTGTTATATCAAATAATAATTATTGACAAGTTATGAAAATCCAATACAATTACATTTCTTATTTAATTTTTAGAATAATCATTTAAATTTTTATATATTTTAGTATTTATTATAATTAAATAAATATTTTAGTTACCAATTTATTTATTTTTATTTGTCTACCTTCTTTCAATTTTGATTGATAATTTGTAATTTCGTTTTACAGACTATTTGCTGTTGCTACTAATGTTAATTGTCCTGCAAATAAATAAATTATTAATTTACATTTGCAATATAATAGTAATAATTATTTAATTACATTATTAGTATATACAGTAAAAAAAAAGAAAATACTATGCATTTACATGGAAGCTTTCTAATTAGATTTTAGATGAATATTTAACGACTCTTCATCAGCTATCTCTCTAAACAACCCAATGTAGGGTTAAAGAACTAGGTAGAATCATGATACGAACTTCAACGAATAATTAATAAAACATTAACAACATTTGGAAATATATTCTTAATATTTTTAATACTATAAAAAATATTTCTTCAAATTCTATTTAAAATTAAATAGAAAAAACTAAAATTCGCTCCAGAAGAACGAATAAAATTACAAAACTTACGGCACCTCAATAACAAAAAAAAAATAAAACAAAAAAAAAAAACAAAAAACAAAAAATATACTACGAAAAAAAATTAAAAAACAAAATTATAAAGTAAAATAAAACTTGTGGCATTTGGATTTTCATAACCTCATATTTTTTTTAAGAAAACGAATGGCTGTCATTTTACACAATTCGCTCACTGATAAAAATAATTATAAATAATGAAACTAGAAATTCTGCAAATTAGCCTTTTTTTATGAATTATTTTTAGGTTTCACAAAATAAAAAAAAAAAAACAATCGCTAAAGTAAAATAACAATTATTTGACACTAATTGTCAAAAAAGAAATAAAAAAAACCCCATAATTAAAAAATCATTTCACAAATATACAAATAATTTAACATTCAAAGAAATTACATTTACCTGTTTAAAATATTTCGTAATTGGTATTATTTTTAATTTTACATACAAAAAAAAAAAAAATTCTTCAAATTTTATAGCAAAATTATTCACAAGAAAACAAAAAAAAAAACGACTTATTCGAACGAGAGATGAAAACAAAATGAAAAATATAATAAATTATTGAAGAAAAAATAATAAAAAATTCTTGCGTGCTAACAATCCAACAATTTACTACGAAATGAGAACAAATTTTAAAAATCAAAATATTTACAATATAAAAATGAAGTATGATGAGTATTTTATATAAAATGTCATCATTTGAATCATTTAAATTTGTTGCTGTTGAAGGAAATTGTTGTATATATTGCCATCTATATTTTAATAGAATATCTGGATGGAGGGGAAATTCATTGTTATTTTTTGCATTTCGTTTTCTTATTTCTGATGTAAATAAAAAGAAATGACTTGTATTTGTTGTTTTGTTTGTTAACTAAAATATAAAATTTTAATAATTTCTCAAATAAGAAAATGGCATGGTAAAGTAAAATTAAATGATATAGTTTTTTTTAAATGAAAATTAATGTTAATTTTTTGAACGATTCATATAAAAATTTTACTATTTTTTGTAATCATAAATTAATATTAATGATAAATTCAAAAAAGCATTAATTTTCAAAAGTCGTATATAAACATTTTTTTATTATTAAGAATTTTCCAATGCAAACAAACACACAATTATTTTTATAGTCGATTTACCTTCCATGAGTATTTATTCCATTAAAATTTCATATAGTAACATTAATTTTCTTGATACGTATGAAATTTCCAATGAAAATTATGAGAAAACCACCGAAAATATTGTGAAAATAAATGATAATTGGGAAATTTAAGTAAAATCGTAAATACTGAAACAAAATTCTGAAGGTAAATTAGTGGAAAAATGATGGTATATTTGGTAAACGACAAAAATTCTAGCTCAGCCGTTTGAAGTGGTAGGAGGATGGGATAGGTTTTTAATGATAGGTAATTAAACTACCTAACTTGTTGTAAAAAAAAAACCGGGAATTTTCACCATGAATATGAAACCGTTATGTGAAAATTCCGGGAAAACCCGTAAATAGATTCGGGTCCTCTAGTGGTAAAAAATGTTTGTAATATTCTAACGAAGACATCTGGAAATTTTCAGGAAAATCCGGAAAATTTTAATTTTGATCGGGAAATTCCGGGAAAACTGTAATAGTTAGAAAACATTTTCAGTACCACTCCCTCAGTACATTTACCATCTAAATCCATTTATGGCTATAAGACATCTGTAAGTCATCAACTTTGGGCTGGAGAAATTTCCCGGAATTTCTGAAAACCAGGTTTTGGATGGTTTCGAAAAAAATTTATGTGTTAGCCAATTTTTGTTACAGCCATCTTGTAGAGGATCTTAGGGCGCACAACAAAGCTTCTGGACTTTTTCCGTGAAAAATCTATTGGTCGACTTATGACCGATTTAAGATTTTGAAATTTTCGTGTAAGCCTAACTTTGGGCGACCATTGTGGGAAAACCGTTAGACTTAAAGAGTTGAGGTGGAGCTTAAAAAACGTGGCATATAGTCTACTATCTGTGATTAATTGGGCACCGGGAAAATCCATTGGGAAAGCCGGGAAATTCCCATTTGAAAACATGAAAAAATCGATGTTTTTCGTTGTTCCTGGAAAATCCGTATTTTCCACTGGAAAATTCCAAAAAAAATCTGATGATAAACTTTGAAACTTCCTCTACATTTCTGCATCATTAGATTTTTAGAAAGTCCAATATTTCTCGACTTTCCAGTACTCGGAATACTGGTCTGCAATCGATTTTCCGAACTTTGGGCACCCCTAGCTGGAAAACCCTTCTAGATAGGAAGTTACGCCCATAATATAATTTGTAGCCCTTGAGGAGGACCATCCCTGGTGAGAAGCTCGTCTCGAAATATTGAGTATTTCCGGAGTTATAGTGGTCCAAAAGTGACCCATTTGGTACTTTCGAAGGTCCATAGCTCCGCCCCCCGAGGGAAATCCGGCAAAGGCGTCGACAGAACCTGTTTTTTTCCCGAGCTCTACAATCCCTGAAAATCTGAAGGTCCTACGGGCAAAAAAATTTTTTCGGCATAAGGTTACATTATTACAAATTGTCTTAAATATAATTGTTTTATTTTTTAGAAGTTAAATTAATTTTATATTAAATTTTAATAATATAATAAAATTATATTCAATCAATAAGTAAATATATGTGTCATTATTATCAATTTTCAAATAATTAGTTAATAAATACCTGTAAAATCTTATTCGAAACTAATGTACCAAATTTGATCGAAATTGGTCAAGAAATGATGCTAATATTCCCTTTAAATTATATTATTAATAAATTACCTTTGCATATCTACCCATCATACAATAATAATACACACTACTAAATACACAAAAAAAAAATTCGAAAAAATTCACAATATACGATTTTTTGAGGTGATGTACTAGGAGAGCAGAATCATATGCTAGTGGAAATACAATTTTTTTTTATTTGTAAACAATACAAATGTTAATAAAAAATTATTGATTCTAGTGAAACTTTAAATCAAAATTTTAAATTTTCTACGCTGATAGAGAGGTCACTAGCAACAATAAATGTAATATTAATACCTTTTATCTCATATGTAAATTATATATTCACTTTTCCCCAGTAAAATTTTTGTGATTATCTTACACAACCATTACCCAACAGATGTCACTATAAGCAATAAATATATTATGATATAAAATACTTACACTAAAATATCTGCTAATTTCACTATTCTCTCCGTAATTTTTTCATACTGTTTTTCATGAATAATTTATTTTTGTATCACAGAATTGACCAATTTGAAAAAAAAGTTGATTTATGGAAATTATACAATAAAAATTAAAAAATTAATTTTGCTCATAACATTTGGACGTCATTTTAAAAAAGAACTTTGTTGTAAACTCAGTATCTGATAAAAAAAAAAAAAAATGCGATAATGTGAAAAATTATTGTTCAATCATTATGCTACCGGGAATTCAAAATTTTTACAGATTATAGATAGATTCTCCACAAAACTTAAAGTAGACAATTAGATTCGACTGTATTAATCGTCATGACGACCAAAATAAAGTGATATACATATATATATTAAAATAGGGATTCCGTACGAATTTCATTCAGACGGGGCCCTCACATGGGACTACAACGTTACATATAATTTTCCATGCAATATAATTCGCCGGTTATGAGTACAAAATTATTGTACATGCGAGTGTAGACCAATATTCACAAAGGCTAAAATTTGCGTCGACAGTTTGCGGATAGTGGAACGGCCTAAAATATAATGGGTTAGCTACTAATAAAAAATAAGTAGCCGCGGACAATCTGGCTACTGTGTATGGGAATTACTTTGGGGTGTTGTGTGAAAGCAGTATCCGATTAAAACTTAGTTAATGATTCAGTGATTACACAGTAAAGGCGAGTAAGCAGCGACTTTATAACTGGTTTCGGAAGAGGTGAACTATACCCCTGTAATTAATGCAATACGAATTTACAGAATGATTTAGTGGGTTGAACATATGGTTAATTAATTGTAAAAACACGGCCTCGGATCGGACAGGATAAACGACAACGCCGCCTCAAGCAACGAAAATTTAAGGATAATGATTTAAAACTTGCGTCATGGATAGTTAGAACTTTGTTACGACAAGGTGCTTTAAGAGCACTTACTGATACAGTTAAAAAGCTAAACTGGATATAACAGCTATCCAAGAAACTAGGTGGCCCGGAAAAAAAATTAATTGACAGGAAAAGGATACACATTTTATTAAATAGACAACGATTGTAGTAAAAGAAGAGAGTTCGGAACCGGTTTCGTAGTTTTTGGTAAAGTAAGAAATTCAGTAATTGCTTTTAATCCGATTGATGAACGCATTTGTACACTACGTGTAAGAACGAATTTTTTCAATTTGACCCTCATCAATGTACATGTAACCACTGAAGAGAAAACTGATGAGGTTAAGGATGAGTTTTATGAAAAACAGATAGCAACATATAGATTTGCATCCGGCCACGACATTAAGATCGTCCTAGGCAATTTTAATGCCAATGTGGGACAGGAAACAATATATCAACTAACTATACGTAAACACAGTCTTCATAGAACAAAGAATGAAAAACGGGCTACGATTGATTGATTTTACCATGTCTATGAACATGGTTATTAGTGGTACATACTACCCACATAAAGAAATTCATAAGATGACGTGAAGGTCTCCAGATGGTAGAACAAATAATCAAATTTAACATGTACTATTTTATGGACGTCACTGTTCAAATATAATGGATGTTCGAACTCGTAGTGGTTTAAATATTGACTCTGATCATTATCTAGTTAGGATAGTGTTACGAGCCAGCCTTCTGCCATTAATAACATACAACCCGTAGGGTTGAAATGGGTGGTCGAAAGACTTGAACAGTCGGCGATAAAACAATTGTACATGGTTGCAATGGAACAACGAATTATTACAGATTAGGAGGATTATCGGCAGGAAAGTAGAATAAATAGTATGTGGAAGAGATTAAAATCATGCGTTGAAGGTGTTGCAACAGAGGTTATTGGAAAAGGGGCGATAGTTAGAAATGAGTGGTTTGATGATGAATGTGGAAATGCTTGGGATGCAAAAAATGCATCCAGGCTAAAAATGCTAACGCGGGCTACACGAACCACTGTTGAAGACTATCGCGCGAAGACGTATTTAGAGCGTAAATTGATTCTTAAAAAAAACGAGAAGTGGAACGAAGGATTTACGTCGAAATGGAGAAGTTCAACAGAAACAACGATAATAGAAGATTGTACCGGAATGTCAATCGTATTCGCAACGGATACAATCAACAACCGATTTTGTGGAAAAACAGAGATGGTCATATTATGGAGCAAGAGGAAAGGTGCCTCGAAAGATGGGCCGAGTACTTTTGAAAACCTATTAAATGTGAACACGCTAGTGAATAGTGTGGAAGATGTGCAATTTCAAACTGCCCAGCCATTTATAGCTGAACCATCAATACACGCGAAGTAAAGAATGTTATTCAAATGCTCAAGAATAATAAATCACCTAAATCTGATAGCTTACCAGGTGAACTTTTTAAATAGGGTGGAAGTGCATTATAGTATCAACTGCACCTGGCTAATTGTAAAGATTTGGAATAATGTACAGATGTGAGTGGAAGGATGGTATTATCTATTATATGTCAAATTGAAATAATATTTTGTGTTTTACTAATAACAAAATATTAATTATATAAAAATAAAGATTCTAAAAAATAGCATTTTCTATGAATTATTTATAAAAGAGTTTTTAACAATAAAAAAAAACTAATGAATTGTTAAAATATTAATTATTGAACGAGTTTCTGTCATACAAATTCCTTATTTAAGTTTTTAGAATTAGGTTTTATACTTATATATTTTTCTTAATAACTAACTTACTTTATTATTAATTAAATAAATATTTTACTCACCCAATTATTCAATTATTTACTTTTCACTTCTAATGGATAGATGTGGATATGTTGTAATTTTGTGTTATAAATTAATTGATTTTAAAACGTGCCAACCTTTTTAAAATACAATCTCGTGTACATGAATTGTTTGCAAAATAAATGCATGTGTTGAATGAAACTAGTGTACATTTAAAACCATACATAAATATTCACAATTTTCAATAATTCATAGTTCAGTCGAATTATTACATTACCATTATTTTATATTAAATGTATTAGTGCACATCATTTGAATCATTTAAATTTGTTACTGTTGAAGAACATAATTATTTTTAATGATTTATTGATAATGTTAATCTTGCTGCAGCTCCAACAACCACAATCCAACCGCAGCAAAAGCTGTTGCATAATATTGATTGTTCTGCAAATAAATAAATTATTAATTTACAATTTAAAATAATATAATAATAATAATAAGAATTCTTATTTAGACAGTAAAAATTCATAATTTATAATTAGATCTGACGAAAAAGATAATTTTAATAAAAATCATTGTAGATATATAAGAAATTAGGTAGAAAAATATAATAAACTTTGACCTATCGAATTACATTCTAATATTTTTTATTTAAAAATTTTTCGCATTTTAATTTCTTACGAAAAAACAAAAATGGGATCTACTTTACACCACAAATGTCAAATTTAAATAATGCTTTGTGTTTTACTACAAAATATTAATTATAAAAGTAAAGATTCTAAAAAATAGCATTTTCTATGAAATATTTATAGAAAACTCTTCTTCCAAACAATAAAAAAAAAACATAAATTGCTATATAAAATGGTGATTATTATTGTGACTGTGAGGTTATGAAAATCCAATACAATTACATTTCTTATTTAATTTTTAAAATTATCATTTAAATTTTTATGTTTTAGTATTTATTATAATTAAATAAATATTTTACTTATCAATTTATTTATTTTTATTTGTTTACCTTCTTTCAATTTTGATTGATAATTTGTAATTTCGTTTTACAGATTATTTGCTGTTGCTACTAATGTTAATTGTCCTGCAAATAAATAAATTATTAATTTACATTTGCAATATAATAGTAATAATTATTTAATTACATTATTAGTATATACAGTAAAAAAAAAGAAAATACTATGCATTTACATGGAAGCTTTCTAATTAGATTTTAGATGAATATTTAACGACTCTTCATCAGCTATCTCTCTAAACAACCCAATGTAGGGTTAAAGAACTAGGTAGAATCATGATACGAACTTCAACGAAAAATTAATAAAACATTAACAACATTTGGAAATATATTCTTAATTTTTTTAATACTATACAAAATATTTCTTCAAATTCTATTTAAAATTAAATAGAAAAAACTAAAATTCGCTCCAGAAGAACGAATAAAATCATAAAACTTACGGCAACTCAATAACATTTAAAATATGAAAACAAAAGGTAAAAATATTAAATGAAAAAAAAAAAACAAAAACAAAAGAACAAAAAAAAATAAACCAAAAAAAACACAAAAAACAAAAAATATACTACGAAAAAAAATTAAAAAACAAAATTATAAAGTAAAAAAAAAACTTGTGGCATTTGGATTTTCATAACCTCATATTTTTTTTTGAAGAAAACGAATAGCTGTCATTTTACACAATTCCCTCATGTTTTACTGATAAAAATAATTATAAATAATGAAACTAAGAAATTCTGCTAATTAGCCTTTTTATATGAATTATTTATAGCTTTTTTTTAAAAAAAAAAAAAAAAAATTGGTTGCTAAAGTAAAATAACAATTATTTGGTACCAATTGCCAAGTAAAAATAAAAAAGATTCATAAATAACAACTATTTTCACAAAGATACAAATAATTTAACATTAAATAAGAAATTACATTTACCTGTTTAAAATATTTCGTATTAATTATAATTGGTAATATTTTTAATTTTACAAAAAAAAAATATTCTTCAAATTCAATAGCAGAAGTATACACAAAAAAACAAAAATTAAACGTCTTATTCGAACGAGAGATGAAAACAAAATGAAAAATTTAATAATTTATTGAAGAAAAAAAATAATAAAAAATTCTTGCGTGCTAACAATCCAACAATTTACAACGAAATGAGAACAAATTTTAAAAATCAAAATATTTACAATATAAAAATGAAGTATGATGAGTACGAGTTGATTTTCTTAACCTTACAACAGCAATTATACTGATTTAAATTTCGACTATTTTCATAAATGTTTATACCGCCCGTATTTATGCAAGTAAACGGCGATAACAATAATTAAATTTTATTGAAAGAGTTGGAGTCACATTGATTGCTTATTTAATTTTTACTTATATTATTATGGCATATTAATTAATTAAATATATGTTTGACTTACCAATTTATTGACATTATTTGCTTTATTTACCCTTAATGGATTGATGTATATAATTTTTTAAATGCGTTATAAATTGATTGTTTTTGAAACATTCTATACTTTAAAAAACACAGCCTCGTGTTCAGGAATTATTTGCAAAATATGTGGTGAATGAAATTAGTGTACGTTTTAAGCCACACATAAATATTCATAATTTTCAATAATTCATAGTATCAGCCGAATTATTATATTAATATTATTTTATATTTATTGCACATCATCATTTAAAGTTGTTGCTGTTGAAGAACATAATTATTTTTATTGATTTATTGATAATTTTAATCTTGCTCCAACAACCAACCGCCGCAAAAGCTGTTGCATAATGTTAACTGTTCTACAAATAAATAAATTAATTTACAATTAATATAATATAATAATAATAATTCTTATTTAGACATTAAAAATTCATAATTTCAAATTAAATTTCAGAAAAAATAAACGTTTTAATAAAGACCAATGTAGATAAAAGAAATTAGGTATAATAATGAAATAAACTTTGTCGTATCGAATTACATTCTAATATTTTTTAATTAAAAATACTTCACATTTTTATTTTTTAAGAAAAAACAAAAATGGGAGCTACTTTACACCACAAATATCAAATTTAAAATATTGCTTTGTGTTTTACTGATAACAAAATATTTATTATAAAAGTAAAGATTCTAAAAAATTAGCATTTTCTGTGAAATATTTAATGAAAACTCTTGTTCCAAACAATTAAAAAGTAAAATCAATTATTATATCAAATAATAATTATTGACAGGTTATGAAAATCCAATACAATTAAATTTCTTATTTAATTTTTAGAATAATCATTTAAATTTTTATATATTTTAGTATTTATTATAATTAAATAAATATTTTAGTTACCAATTTATTTATTTTTATTTGTCTACCTTCTTTCAATTTTGATTAATAATTTGTAATTTCGTTTTACAGACTATTTGCTGCTGCTACTAATGTTAATTGTTCTGCAAATAAATAAATTATTAATTTACATTTGCAATATAATAGTAATAATTATTTAATTATGTTATTAGTATATACAGTAAAAAAAAAGAAAATACTATGCATTTACATGGAAGCTTTCTAATTAAATTTTAGATGTATATTTAACGACTCTTCATCAGCTATCTCTCTAAACAACCCAATGTAGGGTTAAAGAACTAGGTAGAATCATGATACGAACTTCAACGAATAATTAATAAAACATTAACAACATTTGGAAATATATTCTTAATATTTTTAATACTATAAAAAATATTTCTTCAAATTCTATTTAAAATTAAATAGAAAAAACTAAAATTCGCTCCAGAAGAACGAATAAAATTACAAAACTTACGGCACCTCAATAACAAAAAAAAATAAAACAAAAAAAAAAACAAAAAACAAAAAATATACTACGAAAAAAAATTAAAATTATAAAGTAAAAAAAAACTTGTGGCATTTGGATTTTCATAACCTCATATTTTTTTTAAGAAAACGAATGGCTGTCATTTTACACAATTCGCTCATGTTTTACTGATAAAAATAATTATAAATAATGAAACTAGAAATTCTGCAAATTAGCCTTTTTTTATGAATTATTTTTAGGTTTCACAAAATAAAAAAAAAAAAACAATCGCTAAAGTAAAATAACAATTATTTGACACTAATTGTCAAAAAAGAAATAAAAAAAACCCCATAATTAAAAAATCATTTCACAAATATACAAATAATTTAACATTCAAAGAAATTACATTTACCTGTTTAAAATATTTCGTAATTGGTATTATTTTTAATTTTACAAAAAAAAAAAAAATTCTTCAAATTTTATAGCAAAATTATTCACAAGAAAACAAAAAAAAAACGACTTATTCGAACGAGAGATGAAAACAAAATGAAAAATATAATAAATTATTGAAGAAAAAATAATAAAAAATTCTTGCGTGCTAACAATCCAACAATTTACTACGAAATGAGAACAAATTTTAAAAATCAAAATATTTACAATATAAAAATGAAGTATGATGAGTATTTTATATAAAATGTCATCATTTGAATCATTTAAATTTGTTGCTGTTGAAGGAAATTGTTGTATATATTGCCATCTATATTTTAATAGAATATCTGGATGGAGGGGAAATTCATTGTTATTTTTTGCCTTTCGTTTTCTTATTTCTGATGTAAATAAAAAGAAATGACTTGTATTTGTTGTTTTGTTTGTTAACTAAAATATAAAATTTTAATAATTTCTCAAATAAGAAAATGGCATGGTAAAGTAAAATTAAATGATATAGTTTTTTTTAAATGAAAATTAATGTTAATTTTTTGAACGATTCATATAAAAATTTTACTATTTTTTGTAATCATAAATTAATATTAATGATAAATTCAAAAAAGCATTAATTTTCAAAAGTCGTATATAAACATTTTTTTATTATTAAGAATTTTCCAATGCAAACAAACACACAATTATTTTTATAGTCGATTTACCTTCCATGAGTATTTATTCCATTAAAATTTCATATAGTAACATTAATTTTCTTGATACGTATGAAATTTCCAATGAAAATTATGAGAAAACCACCGAAAATATTGTGAAAATAAATGATAATTGGGAAATTTAAGTAAAATCGTAAATACTGAAACAAAATTCTGAAGGTAAATTAGTGGAAAAATGATGGTATATTTGGTAAACGACAAAAATTCTAGCTCAGCCGTTTGAAGTGGTAGGAGGATGGGATAGGTTTTTAATGATAGGTAATTAAACTACCTAACTTGTTGTAAAAAAAAAACCGGGAATTTTCACCATGAATATGAAACCGTTATGTGAAAATTCCGGGAAAACCCGTAAATAGATTCGGGTCCTCTAGTGGTAAAAAATGTTTGTAATATTCTAACGAAGACATCTGGAAATTTTCAGGAAAATCCGGAAAATTTTAATTTTGATCGGGAAATTCCGGGAAAACTGTAATAGTTAGAAAACATTTTCAGTACCACTCCCTCAGTACATTTACCATCTAAATCCATTTATGGCTATAAGACATCTGTAAGTCATCAACTTTGGGCTGGAGAAATTTCCCGGAATTTCTGAAAACCAGGTTTTGGATGGTTTCGAAAAAAATTTATGTGTTAGCCAATTTTTGTTACAGCCATCTTGTAGAGGATCTTAGGGCGCACAACAAAGCTTCTGGACTTTTTCCGTGAAAAATCTATTGGTCGACTTATGACCGATTTAAGGTTTTGAAATTTTCGTGTAAGCCTAACTTTGGGCGACCATTGTGGGAAAACCGTTAGACTTAAAGAGTTGAGGTGGGGCTTAAAAAACGTGGCATATAGTCTACTAACTGTGATTAATTGGGCACCGGGAAATTCCATTGGGAAAGCCGGGAAATTCCCATTTGAAAACATGAAAAAATCGATGTTTTTCGTTGTTCCTGGAAAATCCGTATTTTCCACTGGAAAATTCCAAAAAAAATCTGATGATAAACTTTGAAACTTCCTCTACATTTCTGCATCATTAGATTTTTGGAAAGTCCAGTATTTCCCGACTTTCCAGTACTCGGAATATTGGTCTGCAATCGATTTTCCGAACTTTGGGCACCCCTAGTTGGAAAACCCTTCTAGATAGGAAGTTACCCCCATAATATAATTTGTAGCCCTTGATGAGGACTATCCCTGGTGAGAAGCTCGTCTCGAAATATTGAGTATTTCCGGAGTTATAGGGGTCCAAATGTGACCCATTTGGTACTTTCGAAGGTCCATAGCTCCGCCCCCCGAGGGAAATCCGGCAAAGGGGTCGACAGATCCTGTTTTTTTTCCGAGCTCTACAATCCCTGAAAATCTGAAGGTCCTACGGGCAAAAAAACTTTTTCGGCATGAGGTTATAACCCACACTTTTGGGGGTCAAAAAAGTCCAAAAAAATAGGGCTGGAAATAGGCTTAAACGATGAAGGGGCATCGTGCGAACACGAATCCGTTGAGATATTTCGAAAATTCCGCCTCTAAGTCGGTCAAAATCGTGTTTTAATATTGGGTTATTTTGTTCATAAAGTACCGAGAATTTCCAAAAAAAAAATTAAAAATAGTTTTTTTTTTTTTTTTGCAATATTCTTTTCCACTTTCAAATTGAAAATACACAGCCTAGATAGAGGACCCCACACGTATAAAGAATTTTTTTTTTTCATATATGTGAAACTTAATTTCTTGTTTTTTTTAAGAAAATTTTTTTTTCGGTTTCGGTAAGAAATCGAACCCACCGTGTATTCATAATCCCATATGAATATACACTACACCTCTATCTCATACACCACCAAACTTATTAAATTTCGTATGTCGGTTGCGATATATAAGGTACAAAAATTTTGATTTTATTTATTCGAAATGAGTGCCGCATTAAAGTTGATCATTTTTTTTTGGGTGTTCACATGTGGAGTCGCTCTTTTTTATTTTTTTTTGTTTTCTATATTATTATCTATTGTATTTTATACTTAACATTTTATTTATTTTTTTCTTTTCTTTTCTCAAAGGTGGTGTTATCAAAATTGATGGGACAAGTTAATTTTTGTTTTTCTCTTTTCATATTTCAATGGACGGCAGGCACAGTTTGGATTGATGAACTTAATCAAATAATGAGACCAACGAATTTTTTTTTTTTTAATTGAATTAATTATGTGTTTAATAATTTTGTATTCAAAATATGCACGTGATAAATATGTTACATTTTTTTTAATTAAAATAAAGTTACATTTAATACATTTGTTGTTATTTATATAATTTCATTTCATATTATTTTTCAAAGGTATCAAAATGCTTCATCGTCATTTATCAATTTTTGTGGTGATATTTTTATAGTCAATATTATTATATCATTCCATTTTATATTAATCTTGAAAGACTTCATCGCCGTTTTCCTTGTGGATGGATAAAGTGCTATCAATCCATTGCAAAATATGATTGATTTTGTCTATGTTGGTTTCGCATATAAAAAAAGTAATGTAGAAGTAATCCACTTGATGTAACATGATTTGATGATATTATAAGCTTTATCATATCCAATTTTCTTGAGTCCATTTAAAGCGCTTCTTATATTCTTATATTTTTCAAAGTTTCCAAATAGTTTTATATGATAATAATTTATGAACTCCATAACTGATATATAAATAATAATAATTAATTAATATTCTATACGGATGAAATACAATAAAATTCTGGAACTTACCTCTACTAGTTATATTTATCCACCATATGTATTAATTGTTATTAAATCTAGATTTAGTAAATCCTTCGAATTACATATCGCTACTACTGTAATAACTTTCGCTTTTATTTCGTTGATTTTATGGTTGAATAAATATTGCCACATAACTCAGAACACTATAGTTATTGGTAGCATTGTTAATGTCGGCTATTGACTATCAGCTTATAACTGAAAATTATTGGTGCACGTACAAGTGCTTTATTTGTTGTTGATGAAATTATACAATTATTTTCCATTGATAGCAATTGAGATGATGATTATGTTTGTAATTCAATAATATTTAAATATCCAATTGATTGTCGTTGTAAAATCATTGAATTTATGTAATTAGCAATTTATTGTAGACATAGTCGGTGGATATAATATCAAAATAACATCAATTTCATAATAGTTTGTTGTTGTGGTGATAATAGTCTGTGTTGTTATATTGCATAAGGAAAATACTTATTATGTTGCTTTTCATGTTGATTTTAATTACGATTTCATAATTCAATTGGTTGATGTTGTGATAATGATTGGTGGTGGTGGATTATTGTTATGGTGGTGTAGCCATTATTGTTAGTGCAGCATTTAGGTGTAAAATGTGACCATACATCCGCTTGTTGGACTGCATTTGACTATAAATAGAATTTATTTTATATTAAATATAATTATTTTAAATAAAACGTACGTAATTTTTGTGGTTGTAAACTGAATGAAAAAAAAATGTAATTACTATTTTATTGACGACACAGCCGGTGTGATGAACTAATATTCAAATGTCATCAATATCATTAGTAAATAGTTTATTATTGTAGCGATAATACTCTGTTGTTATATTGCATATGATAAATACTGATTGTTGCTTTTCCTGTTGATTTAATTGTTGTCATTGTGTGTAATGTTGATATTGTAGATTAATTACGATTTCATAAGTCAATTGGTTGCTGTTGTAATAATGATTGGTGCTGGTGGAGTCTTGTTATG
Organism: Bibio marci; assembly: GCA_910594885.2. Lineage (NCBI taxonomy): Eukaryota > Metazoa > Arthropoda > Insecta > Diptera > Bibionidae > Bibio > Bibio marci. Next base: position 12,545,946 of record OU343116.1, on the reverse strand, counting down.
GTGGTGTAGCCATTATTGTTAGTGCAGCATTTAGGTGTAAAATGTGACCATACATCTGGTTATTGAACAGCATTTCACTATAAATAGAATTTAAGTTATCATATTAAATATAATTATTTTAAATAAAACGTACGTAATTTTTGTGGTTGTAAACTGAATGAAAAAAAATGTAATTACTATTTTACTGACGACACAGCCGGTGTGATGAACTAATATTTAAATGTCATCAATATCATTAGTAAATAGTTTATTATTGTAGCGATAATACTCTGTTGTGATAATGATTGGTGCTGGGGTGAAATCTTCTTATGGTGTTGTACTACATTAATGGCAGCATAGCGTATAGGTATAAATTGTGAACATACAATTAGAATTGAATCTGGTTGCTGGAACTGCATTTGACTATAAATAGATAGAATTTTTTTAATATTAAATATAATTATTATAAATAAAACGTAAAATTTTAGTGGCTGTTATTGTTGATCGCGCATCGAATACCGATCAGATGTGATTGTAGCTGCAACGTAAATTGTTGACGTTTTTATGTTATATATATTCTGTTTACACCATCACTTACTGAATTTATCATTCATTCCTATTATATAGACGAAACCTAATAATACATTTTAACCACTGTTTCCCCGCAATTAGGAGATAAATCTCAACATATCAATAAATACACTAAATTCATCATCATCTCTTTTCCTTAATTTTGTTATACTTAATGTTTTTTTTGTGTAGTTGTAACTAAACTAACTAACTTTGAAATTTGCTACAACGAGGCCGGCCAAAAAAAAAAACAATTCCAATCAATGACATTACAACGAGATCAAAAAAATATTAATTGTATTAACGGCGGCATGGTGGTGCATTATAACACCGGACCACAGAACATTGATTCGGATTTTTGAACATCGAGTACTGTTTCATGTAGCTCATCTGTTTCTTCTTTCATCAAAATCGATGATCGATCGCGTGTAGTCCAACATTTTCAGGACATTTATTTATATGTTCAACCCACTTAAGATTATACTGGGGCGGGGGCCTGTGATACAATTTCTTGAAAATGATATGAAATATCGAATATGTTAAATTTTTAAATATACCGAAAATAAAATTGGCCAGACCGACCACCCACATTGCCTCCCGACAGATTTAATGCTCGTCTGAGCCATTCAGTAAACTCTATCGCCGCCAAATTATCTAACCTATAAAATATATAAAATTAATAAAGTCAACAAAGTTTTTCATTTATTTTGTTAATATTTGATTTGAATTTCTATTAAATATAATTATTTCTTATATATTAATTTTTAAATGGTTCATATTTTATACATATTTTTTTTTATTTGTGGTGTGGTCAAAACTACAAAATATTAATAAAAAAACTAGAATATTTCTACTTTTACAGGTTTATTTTTTCTTTTTTTTTTATTTTGTTGAACTAATTGTTTTTTGTCATTTTCTGTTTTTTTAATTAATTAATTTTTTTGTTTCGGTTTTTCAATCTTATTTTTTTAAATTTTATTTTTAATTAAATTATAAATTTAAAAATTAGTATTTTTGATTTTTTACAAGTTATAGTTTTTTTTATTTTTTTTATACATAATTAAATTAAAAAATAGAACTCTTCTTTTTTTTTTTATTGTTATTTTTTTTATATATTTTTTTAAATAGTTTTTATTATTCTCAAAAATAAAAATAAAATATCTTTTTTTTTGTTTTTTATTTGTTCTTGTTGTATTCATCAATTCACACATTGGTTTTATAAAACACGTGATTTTTTAATATATTTTATTTATAAATTAAAAAAAAAATCTTATACATTTAATTTTAGAATCATTTATTAATTGCAACTTTTATTTTTAAAGTAAGAGAAAAAGCATTTTATTTTATTTTATTTTATTTTATTTTATTTTTGCTTTATTTTTTATGTAAATATTATTTATTTTTCTTCAACAAATTTACAGATTTTATTATTAATTAATTAATTAGTTGTTTTTTTTTTGTCAATATTATTGAAAAGAAAAATAAAAAAATAATAATAATAATAATAAAATATAAACAAAAAATGTTTATTTTAATTTTTTTTGTGTAAAAAATATTAAATTTAATACTTTTAAAAATAAATAAAAATAAAAATTAAAAAAAATATATATTTATATTTTTTATTTTATTTATTTATTTATTTATTTTATTAAAAAAAAATAAAATATTATAATTAAAAATAAATGATGATTAATAAAAATAAAAATTAAAATAAAAATAAAAATTCATTTAATAATTAAGAAAAAAAAATTATATTTTAATAAATATATATTTTTTTTTTTAAATTTTATTCTTATTTTAATTAATGTTAAAATTAACTTAATTTAAAGAAAAATAAAAAAAGTAGTGCATTTTTTTGTTTTTTTTTTATCAATAAATTTTGGAAGAGAAAAATTCTTAAATATTTAAGTGTTAACACATTAAAAGGCGGGGGGATCTTGACGACGAAAGTATGGTAGGTAACGTGGCGACCGCCTCGACTTCGTCCTAGAACTTCATCTTTCATCATCGGCTAATCGGTACTGGCAAAAACTCGGGTCCTTCTCACAGGTCGTATAGAACTGTGATCACTATCATTATCGTCAATATCACCACTATCATTATTATCGGATATCTAACTCTCTTGCATCGCAATCAACGTCAAACAAATCGTCTGCAAATATATATATCTTTATTTTCGCGTAAAATCATATTGAAGTATTTCAAAATTTATTGTAAGTAGAATTTGAACAAACGAACCGCTTCAAACCACAAAACATACTAAATACAAATGTAAAGTGGCGCATGGATTGTGAAATGTCGTTACAAACCGTACTAACGTACGACTCCCGCCTTTAACCTACAGTCGAGATAATTTGTATTACTATGACTCCCGTCTTTAAGCTACAGTCGAGATAAATTGTATTACTACGACTCCTGCCTTTAAGCGACAGTCGAGATAAATTGTATTACTACGACTCCCGTCTTTAAGCTACAGTCGAGATAAATCGTCGTACTACGACTCCCGCCTTTTATTGAGTTAATAGAATTTTATAGTACCCGTTCGCCTTTGTACTCAACACTACGCAAACAAAAATAAAAACCTGTCAACCATAAAATAAATTCAATTACAATTTTACCACAGTATACAGGGTGTCCCAGTAGGTAGGAATACACTTCTGCCGAAAAAAGTATAATCCTGAGACTTTTTCCAGCAAAAAATTGTTCGATAGATAGTAGAGGGCCACTGTTGACCGTTTAAAGATTTCTTTGGTTTTACATTTAACCACCACTAAAACGATCACTAAACATCTACAAATCAATGGATATGGATATTTTAGATGTTTTGATAACAATTCGGAAATGGGGGGGGGGGGGGGGGGGGGTAACAAACGTACCAGAATCCAATATGTGTTTTTTAAAATCAGTTCAGTTCAATAGTTCTCGCCAGTTATTAAGCTCTCAAAAATCGAAAAATAATCATGAAAACTTGTAAAATTTTCACAAAAATAGGTTTTATTAAAAATTAATTTAATTTAATCTACATTTTTGAGATATTTCTATTTTCAAATACAAAAATTATATAAAAATTTTCAATGTGTGAACCATTTGGTTGCTATGATATCTGTTAAACATACTTAGTATACATTAAGTCATTGTACAAACAACATCATATTTTTTTATCGTGTTAAAAAAAGTTGAACTTTGTACCAGAAAATGATGATTTGCGGAAAGCATATTCATTTGAAGAAAAGTGCTGTAGTGTCGCATCGAATGTTTGTCGAGGCATATGGTCTCATCATACTCTATCAGAAGCAACATGCAAAAGATGGTTTCAACGGTGCAGATATAATGATTTTGATGTGAGAAATAATGAATGTGGAAGACCACAAAACGAGTTTGAAAACGCCGAATTGCAAGCAATATTGAATGAAGATGACAAACTTTGAATCATAAGCAAATGGTAGAAATGTTATATGTTGCACAACAAACAATTTCTGACCGTTTAAAAGCTATGGGAAAGATCAAAAAGTGTGCAAAATGGGTGCCACATGAATTGTATGAAAGACAGATGGAAACCCGAAAAAAGACTTTTGAAATTTTGTTTGTCAGACACGAAAGAAAATCAGTTTTCCATCGAATTTTTAATGGCGCGAAGAAAAATGGATTTATTTTAAGAATCCTAAACGGAAAAAATCATGGGTTAATCCATGGACAACGATCAACAACATCGACTGCAACCCAAATCGTTTCGGCTAGAAGACAATGCTGTGTGTCTGGTGCAACCAGATAGGTGTGGTGTACCACGAGCTCCTAAAACTTAGTGAAACTGTTAATGGTGATCGCTACCGACAACAAATTGTACCATGCATTTATCGAAAAACGACCAGAATGGACAAGAAGACACTGTAAGGTAATTTTGCTCAATGACAATGCACCTGTACGCAAAACCGGTTAAGGATACAATCAAAGCACTTGGCTGAATGCTGCTACCCCACACGCTGTATTCACCAGACTTGGCTTCTTCCGACTGCCATTTGTTTTCATCGATGGGACACGCATTGGCTGAGCAGCACTTCGTTTCCTACGAAAAAGTCGAAAATTGGGTGTCTGATTGATTTGCTTCAAAAGACAAACAATTCTATTTGGCGTGGTATCCACAAATTGCCAAAGGTGGTCAAAATGTGCAGAAAGCAATGGCGAATATTTTGAATAAAATGTTTTTTACTTTCCCATTTAAAATTAGTGTTTTATTTTCACAAAAAAAAACGCTTTTTTGATACCGGTACACCAGATATATTGTGACCGTTTTTGAGTGACTAATGGTGGTCAAACGCTAAGCCAATAAATTTGAAACGGATCAAAAATGGTGGCACTAGGTCGATCACAATCGGCCACAGACTGTAGAACAATTTTTAAATATTTATTTTATGGAAAAAATTTAAAAGTCAACGATTACAATCGCAGTTCGTCCAAAGGCGAACACACTTATACCATATAAATTAATCAATTTAAGTACTAACATTTTTTAAATTATCTTTTTTTCCATAATTTATAATTTAAATTTAATATTTATACGTATAAAAATAATATATAATATTATATTTTATATTTTTATTATAAATTAATAAATTCTATGAATTACAAATCGTATAATAAAAAATATCGTTGAACAAAATAAAAAATAATGGAAATAAAAAATGTTTAAAATTTATACAATTATTAAATTATTACAATAGAGATGAGATGAGTTAGTTAATAATTAAATATTGTTGTTAATTTATCACAAAAAATAAATAATTAAAAAAAAAATAACTAAAATAATTCGTGTGCGTGTGGAAATCAAAAGAAAATAAAACTGAATTAATTGGATGTTTTTTCTTGAATTTATGTCATCTCATCGGCTTTTCGTAATTTCCCATAAACTATTCACTACTACTTAATCACATCGCAACTACAGCCAAACCACACGACAATAGGAATCCAAACAATTATTGTTAACAGCCAAAAATTATAACCGTTTTCCGAATTTGTATAATGTTTAACTAAAATATTGCTATACATTTAAGTCATTTTCCGTATACGATTTAAGAAAACAATTTTTTTAATATAATTTAAGGGTGGAGTATTAATACAATCAATTATTATCCCGCATAGTTTCTTAAAAAAAAAAAATGATGGCTTTGACTATTTCTCTTTTGTTGTGAATAGGTGTTATATTAAGAGTTCCTAAAGAAATTCTGCGGAAAATCGATACTCAGAACATTATTCTAGCACCAGTTATCCACCAATAACATGGCTGGCTATTTTTAATCCAATTTTGATGAAATTTATTATGTATAAATTTGAAATTAAATGAATCGGAAAAACGATGCTTAATTTAAACATTGCGAAAAATAATTATTACCAAATTTACATACCGAGGGTTGTTCGATATAGTGTTCCCTGTAACTAAATCTAGTTACCATTATTTAAAATTTTTACGGCCATACGCCATTGTAAACAACATTCTTTTTTAAAAGACATTATGCAAATTTTCAAACCAATCCATCAATTATAGTTTATTATTTACTGCCTGCAATTTAATAAGTTAATTTTTGTATTTTTCAGATAAATAGATAAATTACAATTTCTTAGTTGCAATTCATTACGTTTTTATTAAAATGGATTATCAGCGCCGACAGATATGAAAAAAGGTTATGGATAATACTTTGCGTAGTTCATCACCATCATACGAACACATTCGCGTTGGGATAACTGAATTTAAAGGTGGTCGTACGACCGCAAATGCGATGAAGAAAAATGTGGAAGGTCATTGACAACAGCCAGACATTCATTAAAATGATAAGAAAAGCATATGCGGCCAGTGACAAATGATCATTGAACAAAAGTTCGAGAGTTTGGCTGAAATATTCAATATATCAAATGATAGTATTTGTAAGAAATTATTACATAAGGAATTAAATATGAAAAAGTTATGTGCAAGATGAATGCGCCGCGTGGGTTAACATTAAAGACAATTCGTTGAATACGTTGTGACAACCTTTTGGCTATATATCAGAGTAATGCAAAAGAGTTTTTGCGGCAATTCATAACTGTTGATGAGACATGGATCCAGCACTGCATACCAGAAAAAAAATATCGAAACAATGGATACCAGAAGCCATGATTTAATAACAGCAAATTTGAATGTACGAAATTGCACCACATCCACCATACACAGTCCAGATTTAACTCGTCGTAGTGATTATTTGCCTGTTTCATACGCCTACCTTTAACACCAGAGGAAAGAATAAGACAGGTAAGTCAACCATTTTGCCATTTATGTAAAAATCCTTTGATTAATGATCGAGTACTAGAGCATTGCCATTTGTCTGGGAGATATAGAGGACCAACTCCACTTGAATAAAGAATTATATATATCAATGTCGAACAAAATCCGTGTTGTTGGTATTAATAATGTTGAAAATACGAAGACTATTGAAACAGTTCAACTACGTTTTCTAGATTCAATTCGTTTTATACCATCGAATTTAGACCCTCCGGCTACGAATTTAGAAGATAATGATTTTAAAACAGTAAAATCTGTATTCACAAATCTGGAGTAATTTAATTTAATGACAAGAAAAGCAGTGTTTCCTTATGAATACCTATAGAACTGTTGAACGAAAGCTTAAAAATGAAACTTTGCCATCACAAAATAGCTTAGACAATAAATTAACAAGTACAAAACGTAAAAAGGACGATGAGTCATAGAAATCTGAAGTAATGCTTGAAACCCAATTATAAACATAATAAATTTCACTTAATTATATGGATACATTGAATCACTTATATACACCATTAAAACAGATGATTTTTACAAGGATATTTTTAATGATATTGATCAGTATTTTGATACTTCCGAATACGCGCCCAACACACTCTATAATTTCTCATTAACGAATAAAAAGGTTTTATGATTTATGAAAGATGAGAGTAATGGTAACTTTATCAAAGAATTTATAGGATTATGATCAAAAATGTATAGCATTGACATTGATGTTATATAGGCTAAAGGTGTGAAGACCAGTGTGGTGAAACACTACAATGTACAGATATATATATAGATATTGTATATTAAATGAATTGCAACATGTATATTAGTTATGTATTCTAATGCACTAACGATATTATGGTAATTATTACTATGAATCATCGTGTTATTTTATACAAAGTATAATAAAGAGTATAGGATTCCTAAAATTATACCTATATTCTTTCATAATTTTTCTGGATATGAGTGCCATCTTTTCAATATGCGTGCCAGATTTCCAGTTTCTATATTCATATTGCAAGAATTAAATCAAATCAAAGAGTGATTCTATAATTAATTTGCATTAACAAATCGTCCGTAAACTGATCCTTTGACTTTGCGCATATTAATGAGAAATTAAGAAGTATAAAACAGTCATATAGCAGGTGTCCCATTTTAAAAGAATCACTCAAATATTTCGCGAAGATTGACACCCAAATGAAATAAAAAGTAACAAACAAAAGTTTTGCACTTTCAAAGGGGCACGCGTGTGATGATGACTTTTGCCGATGCACAACACACAATTTCAGATCAATTTGATTTATACGACGCACACGTAATCTCAATAAAAATGTAATATATTAATTATAATAATTATTATGGAAAAAATTATATTACTTCTTTTTTATATAAATTGTTTCTTTTTTTTATAAAATATTGCTTTTTAATTTTAATTAAATTAATTATTATTTATATGCACTGTTTTTCTATATATAATATATTAAATAACTTTTTAAATATGTTTTAGGTATGTATGTGTGTGTGTGTGTATTTATATGTGGTTTAAAAACTTCTTCTTTTCTTTTAATTATTGATTTGACTGCCTATACTATTTTATGATCAATAGTAAATATTATAAAAATTGAATTGTTGACTTACCCGCACTGCAATTCACCAGCAACAACAGCAGCACCAGCAGCCAGGAATACGTTATGTGATGATTTAAATAATGTGTAATAATAACATATTATCAATATGAAATATAGTTAAATATACAGCGCTCTATTTTTTCGGAATATTTTTCCGTATTCTTAACCGTTGTATACTTGCATTATAATGACCAGCATCATAAAATGTATTTGTTGGATTAAAATTTTTATAAAATTTAGAATCATTGCCATATTTTTCTAAAAATTTATCAATACTTAGTAAATTGCATTTTTGTGATATTGTTTGAATATCATTGATATCAGTATGATTAGATTTAAACATGGCACCCTGAAAACATAAAAATAAAATTAATAAATATTTTTCAAAATTTATGAATAAAAGTGTTGTGAAGACGATAAAAAAAAAAAAATTCTTATGTGAATGCCGCCGCGCCATGCTCTAAGAATTTGTTGTTCTCAATTGTATTTAATACGTGATATGTATAATTTGTTGTTCTCATAAGATTTAAAAAAACGACCAAAAATAAACCATTCATATTCACATCGTTTTGTTACATGCATAAATAAGAATAGAAATTCTCATCATCAGACACAAACTGTACTGTAAAATAAAATTCATGAGGCTAATCTTATAGACCTGATACCACACTCGGTGGTATATAAATTTATTCTCATATAAGAACACATAAATTGATTGCATCGAAATGAGTATTCAATTCTCATCAAGTATGTTTTTTCAGAATTTAAATTTAAATGTAATAAGTAGTGAAGTTCATAAAAATTCTATCATACACCGTTGGTTTCACGAGACTGTGTTAGAAAATTTCAGTCAATATTTTTTGAATACTAAAAATTCTATATTGAACTATTATATTGATTGCAATTAATAAATACTCACTGGATACAATAATGGTGGACATTTTTTAACTTCATCAATATTATAATACCATTCAGCTTCAGCAATACAATCTGTATCAGTTTTATAAAAATGTAAAATTTTCCCATAATAGGGACGTTCTTTTGTTGTTACAAATATTGCACTATCACCAACCTATATTTTACACAAAGAATAAGAAATAATCAATAAATTAATTATACAATAAATATATATATATCAACAATTTACATTACGTCATAAATAAAATATAAAATAAAGATTATAATTGCTACTAACTAACCTTAATTATTTCATTTTTTCTTGTTATTTGCTTATAATAAACACGATCATCTTCCTTTCTATAAATATCACCACATAAAGACCACCGTAGACTAGCTGGTAATAATTGTCCCATTGGACTATTATATTCATTGCTATCAGAATTATTCTGTTGCTGTTGCTCTTCTGGTTTTAATTGTTGCTGTTTTTTTTTTTTTTTATAAATTTATAATACAAAAACTTAGATGATATGCATATTAATTTAGTAAACTTACCTCTTGTGAATCATCGTCCACTTCGATTTGTTCCGTTTCATTTATCACAATTACATCATGTGATTCATCTTCATTAAATTCTTCACCATCAATTTCCATAACATCGTCCAAATCAATTGTTACATCACACAATGACTGATTTGTATTATCAATATTATTAGTATTTGAGTTTTCATACATATTTGAAGAATCATCATTTTGATTATTTGACTTAGAATTTAAAGATGTAGTATCATCTTGCTCTTGATCACATTTCAAATCACATGAATTATTATTTTTATTCCGATGATTTTTCTTATCTTTCTTTCGTTTTTTATGTTTACGATGACTTTGTAATTGTTTTTCACTATTATAATTTGTAACATCATTATCACCATTTTCACAAAATTTATCGTTTCCACCGGAACCACGTGAACGTTTTTCTTTCTTCAGTTTTCTTAAACGTTTACGTTCGCTAGATTAATATAAATTTTAATTACTATTAAAATTTAATTAAATATATATTTCAATAATAATTTTGTTTAATTAATTGTAGTTTAATAATGCAAATCGAATTTCTTCTTTTTTTTGTTGACATTTTAACTTTTACAAGTGCTTAAGTGCAACCGAACCGTCTAAAAAACCGAATCAAAATGAATTTAATATTGGTTATGTAAAATAATCTCTTCCCTTTCCTTGTTTCCGATCTATCGCGATGAAAATCGTATCAATGACATATATGAAATGTCATCGATTAACGTAGCGAAGAACAATACGGCTACGCTTAAACCGTGGTTTTATAAAGGGCCCTTCTACGCAATACAGTCGGCCAAAATAAGGATGTCAAAAATGAAAAGTTATTTATGTGTGAATGGCGAATATATGAAATGTGATAATTCGTTGTTTTGAAATTTTTGTGCAGGCGCGAACTTGGATATGGGCTAACTATAATGATCCGTTGCATGTGTCGCTTCGAAAAAGATTTATGAAAATAAATAAATTCTATTGTGAGAGCGATGCTATATATTCATAATTTCTATTTTTTTGGAAATGTACGCAACGGACACAACGCATGCTGCGTATCATTGTAGATAGCCCATAGCCTATAATTGTACTTTAATCAGCACGTGTATTGATTCGAACGCACTCGTATTACCGCACGGAAAAATATAAATATTAACGTTATCGATTCGACCCTCAATATTATCCAATTTCATTTCTTGTCATTTGTTAATCGTCAAAATATCAAAATATTGTAAAAAAATAAAAAATAAGTTATTAATTTATAAAATTCATTCACAAATTTTAAAAATTATTTAAGAAAAAATGTTAAATATTATCTAATAAAATTAAATTTTAAATTACTTTCACTGAAGATTTGCGAAAATAGCATAATCAAAAGAAACATTTTGCCAACTTTCTTAAAAGATAAAAAGGAAAACATGAAACAAAAGGTACAAATCATATACATAAAATTATTCACACACCCATAAAAATTATATAAACTACATAAAATAATAAGCAATTTATTTATTAAACTAAATTTTTGTTTATTTAGAACGATAATTCAACAAAAGGAACAAATTAAAATGTAGAAATATCGAAAATAACAACAATTGCGTCCACTATCACGTTACGCACATTTTTGTTGACACAAAATTTTTGTCACACGCAGAAAAACTAATATTCATAAAATAGATTTTAATTTAATTAGCAACAAGTGCTTTTGGTATACTTTCTATACAAATTTGGTTTAGAAATTACTATATACAATTTAAAAAAATCAACTCCAAACACCAGTAAAGTCTCCAGACATTAACCGTATATAATGGGAGCATTTGTTTTCCGAACTCCTAAGAAAACTAAGCGACCGGCCTATATCCAATAAAAATCAATTAAAACGTACTTCTGGAGGCATGGAAAAACATCGATTCATCAGTGACAAAAAAATAGTAGAAAGTATGCCACAGACGCTGTAAGAGATTATAAATGACAAGGGTGATGTTCCAACTATATTATTAACAAGAACCAATTAAATTAAAACCTATTTTATGAATAATATTAAAGTTTTTATACGTGTGTGAACATAATTATGGTTGTACATTTCCATATATTTCAATTTTTATTTCTTTTTATTATTGTTGAATTATCGTTCGAAATAAATAAACGAAAATTTAGTTTAATAAATAAATAGCTTATTTTTTTATACAATTTATGAGAGTGCGAATAATTTTGTGTATTACATCCGGAGTTAATATAAATTATAATAACTATAACTTAAATTGCATGTGTTTTTCAGAACTTTAAATGGTTCTAGTGAGGGCTAAAATAGAGAGTACGACAAAAAAAAAATCCTGTATTTGTTCTAATCATTTTTGTTGGTTATTAATTTTTAATTAACTAAAACTAAAAAGTGAAGAAAAAACAAAAATCGAAACTTACCGATGAGAATTTTTATCTTCATTTTTAATTTTATCATTTTGTCTATTATTATTACAATTATCTTCATTTTTAATTGGTAAATTTATGGCAATTTTTTCATATTTTGGTAATTTTTGTGAACAATCATACGTACTACTATTACAAGCAGCATAACTTTTATTATAACTTTGTTTTCTTTTCCTTTGTAATGGATTTGGATCATAATCTGCAAGCAAAAAAAACTAAATTAACAAAAATGAAAGTTACGCTGGTGTGACGAGAAATATATATTCCATGCATGCCATGGACAAATCATGAATACATTTATTGAATGCTTTCATTGCCCTATCACCTTCTTGAGTGCATTCAGTCCCTGCACAAAATAGTGATGTTTCAGCATCTTTCCGTTTTATTATGGAGCCGCTCGGGGTGGGTGGTAAATGTAGGTATCTATTTATTAAACTGATTATGCGCAAATCTCTTATTTTCGTTTGAATTATTAACAGTGGGTGTCCTAGCTATTTTGTCCATTATTCTTTACAAAATCAAATATGTGTGTTGACTTCTATTATTTTGTTTAATTTAATGTATTTGCATTCCGGTGATTCGATCGAATTCGGGAAATTAGTTATATGATGGATTTTGAAATGTCTCCAATATGACTGAATGAATTCCACTGCGTATTCTTTAGGAACTCATTTTCGTACTGACTGATGACGTGTTGGCCAGGCTCAAATGACCTGGTATCTGCAATGTTGTTAATTTACCGTGTTTCTATTGGTGTGTCTACATTGATGGTGTTATTTGTTGAGTGTTAATGTGGACTATTCGAACACGAGCTACAAGAACCGCTATTGAAGTCTATCGATCAAAGAGCAATAGCGAACGTAAATTGATTCGTAGAAAAATAACATGAACTGGAACAAATGATTTACGATATCGGAGTATATCAATGCGGTTTCTGCACAGATCGATCTACATCTGACCAATTATTTAGTATACGGCAGATTTTTTAGCTAGAGTGTAAGAAATTCAATGTTGAAACACACCATTTGTTTGTTGATTTCAAGGCGGCATATGATAGCGTCAATAGGCGAAAGTTATGGAAAATTATGGAAGAAATTGGTATTCAAAAAAAAAAACTGATAAATTTGGAGGCTAGAACACATATCACGTATGGAAGAGGAACGTTGAATAGTAATCCACAAGGAAGACGAAGAGCCGAAAGAAGGTAGCTGCAAATAGGTCCGTTTGGAGAAACGTGTTGGCTATAGGCAAAACTGCACCCCAGTTTTAATGCCATGTAATAGGTAGTATAAGTAAGAGAGAATTTTATTGGTAAATATATTCTAGTCCTGAAAATCCATTTGTTGAACGAGTAGCAACGAGTAGCAACACAATAAAGATTTAATGATTTCTGAAATAACAAAATGTCAACTAATAATATAAAATAATCATATAAACTTACCAACAATTGGATAATTACAAAGTAAATATCGAATGTCACGTACATTTATACATCCACTATCACCATCATCAAATTCAACAACTATATATTTTGGATCATTTTCAATAGATACGGCTGTACCAGGATATAAACATCTATATTGTTGACTCCAATATGCACATAATCTTGTTCCCGGTAAAACATTTTCGGCTTCATTAGGATGAACTTCCAAAATCTGTAATATAATAATAGCAAATTAATAATATTTACGAAAAGTAAGTATTCCAAACACAACAAAATCCTATCACATCATCACATATACACTAGTTCATTTAATATTAACAGAATCTTTGAATAATATAATAAAGGTACGCGTAGCCAATAATATTAATTTGAAACAAATTAGTTCCAATAAAGATTGACAATTAAACGCATAAGTAGCAATTATAAGGCAAAACATAAGAACAACAATGACCATTGTTAAATATTGGTTCGTGGCCTAATAACTAAAACCAAAGGGCTATTTCTTCAGCATTCATCACCTGATGTTGCTGTAGTTTAAGTTTTAACGGAAACTTGGCTGTGTGCTTCTTTTGCTGATTCTAAATTATTTGATGCTAGTCATCATTATGTCGTCGTGCAATTTTATCAGTTTGGATTAATTTAATTTTATAATTTAATGTTTTTAATAGTTTGCAGACTAGAAGAAATGGGGCTAATCCAGAAACATGTGTAATGATAATTTGTCGAACTATAATGATTTATGCACAACAATTTAATAATAGTGTTGATATTAAATATAATTCATATATTGAAGGTTTGGAATCCAACTTTTTTCGAATAGACCTTGAAATTTTTAAATAATAAATGAAAGAACCGCTGCGGTTTTCCAATTCGAACGGAATACAATAATATTTTGGGTGTTGATTCTATTTTATGTCTGCTTTCGATTTTGATACTGGGTTTGATGGCGCCGCCATAAATCTTGAACACATTTCCATATTTGCTTAATTATTTGTATAACATTACTTTTTATATGATGTTCATGATGGTACTGTAAAATGCGTCAAATGATTTTTATCATGGTCCTGAAGGTTTGCCTTGACCTAATCGTTTTGAACTTCCCTGTTGTGAACATAAACTCAAACTTTAAGCAGACCCACGTTGGCAAAGCATATAGAGATTGCCTTGGGCTATTATTTATTTGTAATGTCATAAATGTTGGGGTGCACATATTATATAGATTGAATTTTAAAATCAATAATAAGAATATACGATGTCCAATGTGTTGTTGACAGTAAATCAAACAGTAAAATTGTTACTGTGTACGAATACATGACTGAAAGCATTGTAAATTCAAACTCCCAATTAATGACCGTTTGTAAACTAAAACCAAAAAGTGTTAAAAAAGAACGAAATTCCATCTGATCTCAGAAATTACTACAACATAATCGATGGACGATCATTACAATGATAAATTCCACAGTTTAAATTAATTTATTGGCAAATAATGGTAAGGCAAAAACGACATTTATGTATTAAATTGTGAGCATAATAATTTTAATGTCAATAGAGAAGAAGAAAAAAAATATGTTTACTTACAACATCCCGTAAAACATCTTCACGACTCATAACATGTGATTTATTACCACGTTCTCCATCTAATGTTATTGAATATATATCTGGTGGTTCAATGGCTTGTAAAACACCAGCATAAAATAAACCACCCATCGCAGTTAGGACACGTATTTTTTTATCTGTATTCAAATTATTTAAAAACTCATCACTTAATGAACATTTTTCATCAATGCGTTTTTTACGTTCCTTCATTTGACAACGATGTTTTTTATTATATTTATCCTTTGATTTCTTACGTTTTGATGAATGTTTTGATTTGTGCTTTTTTCCACGTTTCCCCATGTTAACTGAAGTATCATTATTATTATTATTATTATTATTATTATTTGTATTATTAGTATTTGTATTGTTAGTATTGTTAGTATTGTCAGTATTATTATTATTATTATTATTAGTATTATTAATATTTTCATTTAATTTATTATTAAATGGATCTGTAATTCCTTCTGTTGAAATTGCATTTAACGTAGTCGGTCTAAATTTAATTTCAGAAATTTCTGGTATATTATCACATATATCGGCATTGTTTAATATTTGTGTTTTCATTGTTTTAAATGTTTTTCCTTTTATTGGGCTATCTTTTAAAGATGAAATATCTGAATTTAAACTTGTATCATCACCGGTTGTGGAACAATTTACATATTTTGTATTATTAAAACGATTTTTTGTTGCAAATATATAGCTTATTAAATTTTTTGATTTATTTTGACCATTATTTTCGTTGTTACCATTCGAATCGTTTTTTATTTCATTTTCTAGTTTTAATGTTGTAAATGATGTGGATGCTATAATTGATGTTGATACAGATGTTGATGATGATGACGGTATATTATTTATTATTTCATTATCAGCTGCATTATCATCAGCACGAAATAGTTCACAATCCGATGATGGATGCTGAATTTTTTCATAATTTTTAAATTTTGCTAAATTTGATTCCATTAAATTATATTTTGATGATTTTGTACTTGATGATGACAATGATGTCGACGATGATGATGATGGTGATGATGAAGATGAACATGATGAAAAGGATCCCGCCGATGACGATTGTGATAACGGTGATGATATTAATGGCGACAATGATGATAATTTTAAATATTTTGATAATTTTCCACCATCATTTTCGATTGCTATATTATTTTTGGCTAATAAACTGTTCATTTCATGCAATTTACGTGTTGCCTCTAGTAATTCACGACGCCTTTTTATTAGTTCTTTACGCTTATTATCATCCATAACATTTAAAACATCATGTGCTGTGGGAAAAGTATAATTTTCTGATTTTTCACATTTACCTGTAAATTTAAATTTTTCTTGTAATTTTTCAATTGTTTCTGATACATCTTTATTTAAGTCATCATCATTATTATTATTATTATTATTATTGCTATTGTTATTATTATTGTTATTGTTATTGTTATTGTCATTGTTATTGTTATTGTTATTATTATTATTGTTATTATTATTAGTATTATTATCAATATTGATGCGATGCTTTGATCGATGTTTTTCTTTATTATGTTTTTTAATTTTTTTATGAAGATGATTGCCTATATCAGCGTCATTAGCCGCACCGTCTTTATCACTATCACCAAAAGCATTATCATTATCTTTTTCATTTTCTAATATACGTTTTCTAGATTCTTTTTCTGGAGACGGTAGTCGTAATGGTGGAGTTAATTCTCGTTTTGATATTAATGCTAACGGCGGTGGTGTAGATGATAACGATGATCTTTGAATTATGGACATTGCCGTTGTCCTTTGATGATCTTCTTCTTGTATTCTTTGTTCAGCCAATGCACATAATATGTCTAAAGCACCAAGTTTATTTTCGACTATAGATCTATTTATTGGTAAAGCCGGTGTAGTTTTTATAATTATTTGTGGATTTGTTGAGATTGTCATATCAACTGGTTCATTTTCATTGTTAATGTCACCATTATCAATAAAATGGGGTGGTGGTGCTGGTGGCGGCAGTAGTGGTGGTGGTGGTGACAATTGTTTTTCAACATAAATATGATCATTTTCATCAATTATTTCCTTTTTTATAAATGATGACGATTTTTTAACAAATACCTCAATACTATTTGACAGTAATTCAAGACCGCTTATATCAGGACAATTAATATTATTGTTTTCACCGGTTATGTAAACCATTTCAATATTTGGTGCTATACTATTGTTATCAATATTAATAGTGTGTGTATTTATAGAATATTCTTCGTCACAGCATGGTATTTCATTTTCAATTATATTTACACGATGTGGTGGTGGTGGTGTTGATATAAATTTTGTTGAAATAATTAAGTTATCAGCTTCTTCTACATCATTTACAATTTTTGGCGACACAACAGCAACATCATTAATATTATTAGTATTACTACCAAAATTATGATCTGTACGGCCGATAGATGAACATATACTTTGTGACGTTGGAAATGTATCTTCAGCGTTTGCATCTTCATCTTCACTCATCACTGGTGTATCAGTTTGGATATTTGCATCTTGTACAGTTACTAAAATGGAATATATAAATATAATTGATTATTACGTAATGTTTTGCTAAGCCTATAAAAAAAATTACGATTGACCTTATAAGTTGCAAAACACGGTTAATTTAACTTGCGTTTTTCATAAAATTTATAAGAAAATGTTACCATTTTACGTAGCCTTTGCGTTGTGCATATGCAACTCTTCGCAAAATAGTCTAATATTCATTGGATAAATATTTCGTATTGGAATTGGTTTGGTTAAGCTAAAGCGTTTCGAAAAAGTAGTCTTTCATATGTAAAGTAATCTTCAATTTTGGTGTATACAACTTGCCCGACTCTAGAAGACATGAGTTATAGTCATATGTCATAGCCACTGACATTGACAAATATTAGGCAAGTGCAACAGTCGTGTGGCACCCGCTTAACCATATAGTCGTATTTACAGTTTTTGACAGAAATCAAAATTTTCTCATGTGTGCTGACAAATTGTCGAAAATATAATGTTATTGTCATATTGTCCCGAATAGGATATTTACATTTAACAATTAGCACGCACGATGAAAAACAAGTTATTCTATCATTATTATTTAATTGGTATCGAATAATAGTAATGTCCTTATTTAATTAATATAATTGAGGGTGAGTCGATTGATTTATGTACATAAGAAACATGATAGATTTGAGCGTAATGATAAAATTCTAACAATATATAATAAAATGCTAACCTTCAGTTACAGTTTCCTCAGATGTATCCAAATTGTTATTATTATTATTATCATTATTATTATTATTATTACTATTATTACTATTATTATTATTAATAATATTATTACTATTATTATTATTATTATTATTATTAATATTATGAAACATTTCTTCATGTATACAGTGGCGTTCCATGGATATTGATAGTTCAGTTGATGTTGGCGGTGTTATTGCGGTGGACGATCTTGATAATATATGTAATTGTCCATCAATAATTGTTGTTTCCAAATTTTCCGAAGCAGAATTATGTTGTTCATGACATGATGTTGATAACGATGCTGTAGATGATGATGATGATGATGACGTTGATGTTAATTGTAATAAATTACCGCCAATTTGTGACGTCTTATAAAATAAATGATCTGAAGTAGTTGATAAGTCTGGTGACATTTGATTTGAATGTAATGTTGATGATGTGGCTATTGTATGTATTGGTGTGGATTTCATTGGTTCATATATACATTGTTGATGTTGCTGATGGTGTGTAGCATTAATATGATTATGATGATGTTGTTGTTGTTGTTGATGTTGCTGATTATGATTGTAATTATTATGATGTTGATTCTGATGGTGATGATGATGATGATGATGATGGTGGTTACTTGTTGTATTTGGACCAGATGTCGTACTACTGCTACAATCTTCGATTTTAATTAATGTTGTTTGTTGCATTGGTAATGGAATTGTTGGTGTTACAACTGATTTACGTTTACCTTCAGATGTTAAGGCAACTAATCTTGTACTATGTGTTTGGGTGTGCTTTAGTTTTTTTTAATTTTTTACGTATAAATATAAATATAAAATTGAAGAAAATAAATCTTATTAACAATACGATTATACAAACGATTTAAATAAATATAGAAGATTACCTGATGCAATGTGGTACTTGTACTTGCTGTTAAATAATCAGGACCTAATAATTGCAATGGTGCTAACGGTGGAGCTTGAAGTTGTTGATTCATTGATGGCATTATTAGATGTGATGCCGAGGTTACAGGCGACGCTGCAGCTTGTATAGCCGATTGAGAATATGTTGGCCACACAACAGTTGTAGTAGCGGATGGTTGATATTGTTCTGCATAAGAGATATACAATTTATCTATAAGAAAAGGGGTAGAAGCGGAAAGATTTTGCTAATTTAGAAAAGAAAATGCTAACACAGCCATATACAAAAAAAAAAAACAAAAAAAATAATAAAATAAATCATAAAATAATTGTTTTAACGTTGAGGAAATATTTTTCAGTTGCAACAATAAGTTTATAGAAGTGGTGGTATGTTTTTCCGATCATACGTAAGAGATGTTGTATATTATTATCAATTATTTGGTAACCGATGGCACTACGGTTATATTATATAAATCCATTCTCATTATTTTTGGGGCAGATTGATGAATCTTCGAAAATTACCAGCTATATGGTGTAATAAGGTGTAGGAAATAATTGCACAATCATCTACCAGAAATATTGAACTCGACATTTGATAAACTGTGCGAATAATTGAATAGATTTGGTTCCGTCTGATGCAAATTTGCCGTGCAGACTTGTCACCATGCGAAATAGTTGCGATTTTGCAGTATAGCAGTGGCAATGCTGCTACGTTTCTAAAGTTACACTATGCACTCGTGGGTGAACTAGGGACTGCACAATGGATCTACTGTGGTGGTCTAAATGTCGGCAATTTTTCTCCCTTTTAAAAATCAATCAAAATATAATTTTATTTATTTAATCAACAGAAAATTGAGTGTACGTTTTTATGTGCTATACTGAATTTTGTCTCCCACCGACCTACTGTATATTATTTATTCGATAATTATGTTAAAATAAAAATCTAAAATAAAAAAAAAAAAAAGCATACAAAGCGTGCGGCGTAGGCAACACGCAATTAATATCAATTAATTTAATTAAAAGCAAATAATTTGCACTATTTTTTTGAAAGCTATAGTTAAATAGGTTTGCTATTCATATAATAACCGTTTAAAATTTATATTAATTAAATGTAAATGTAAATATATTGCTGAAAAATGGAATACACAATATTTAGGTAGAAAATAAAGTAAAAATTATAAAATTCATACCAATTGGTGCAGGCGTTGGATAAAATATACATTGTCCTGTATTTGGATCACGAACTATTTGAAATCCAACCGGTGGCATTTGCACTATTGGACGCATTGGCATTTGCAGCATTGATTCCATTGGTAATGCAGCGGCTATATTATATAAAAAAAATATAAATAAAATAAAATAATTATATAAAACATTACCCAAATTAATAAATTTTAATTATGGAACCCCAAACATAATAAATATGTTAAATCATTGTAATACTATGACTTCAACTATGACAACTTATGTTTATATTAATAATGATTCACATTGAATTTAACTATCACTTAAATATACTTTTTATACTTTAACCTTTGTATTGCAACAATATATATGCAACACGAAGATTATAATTATGAATTTTATGTTTATCATAAACTTAAAATAATAGTTCACATTCCATAAATTGTACATTTAATGTATAGATTCTCTAAATATTAACCACAAATTTCAATATATTATGTACAGAAGGGGGCGATGACCGTGTTGTCAGTTGTGACAATGGCAGCAAATCCATTAATTACATCTACACCGTGCAGCAAACCTGTTAATACACCTGTGCAACAGTAGAACCACCATTATTAACAGATGCAACTAAAGTTAACGTCACCTTCGCTTTATAACAGTTCACAAGAATATTGATAACAACTTTCTTCAAACATTTGTAATTAATTAAATATTTCATATAAATTGTTCATAATTCATTTGATACATTGGGGCACATACAATAATTAAAATTACATATTTCGAATTATAAATAAAAAGTAAACATTTCAAACACGCGACAATCTTTGCACTTTATTTTTTGTTTTTCTAAAATAACTGTTGTTGTTATTTGTTTACAAATATAACAGTATATAAAAATACCTAATAAAAGAGAAATATAAAAATAAAAAAAAAAGAGAGAGAGCAACCACATAACAAATTCGATTTGATTGGATCAAAAATATTGATGGGAATATTATTAGTTTAAAATAAAGAGAGCAATTGAAATGGTGGGTGTGTTCATAAAATATCTTATTTACTTTTTTTTATATTATTGTTGTGCTTTGCATGAAACACATTATTTTCTCATATATTCACACAGAATTGTTTACAAATTAATATATACATCATTTATAAACAAATTTTCGGTACGAATAGGATCAAAAATTGGATTATTATGATCAAATTTCATGAGTCTCTATGTTCCTTGAATGATATATATTAGAATAAAGTAGTGCACAAAGCATTGGATATGGATATTTTAGTACATTTACTATTGATCAAATTTTGTTAATACATATAAAATATATATAGGAAATAATAAAGAACTAAATTATATTGTCCGAGCTTTCCAATCCAAAATCTATATAGAATCTTTTGGTAATTTATGGCTATATCAAATTATTATCATCGTTAAAATGAATATAAGTTAGAAAATGGGATATTATTTGTATTATTATTATATTACGTAACTTTATAAGTAACTATCTTATTCATATAATATTCATTTTCAACTTTTGTCTTCGATTTAACTGACTGTTCCACTGCATAAAAGAATTTTTTTGGATATAGATAATGCATTATTCTGTGCATGCAATCGAAAAGCGGGTCTGATTTTTACAAACTAGGAATCGATTTACGAACATTATATTTGGCAAGCAAATACAACATCAAATTCATCAACAACAGTCGCCCCGCACAAATCCATTGAACAAACGTTATTTTGTTGTTGTTATATAATAATAAATTTACCTGCATTAGTGAAAATACTTATGAAAAATTCTCGCACAAAAATTCTGAATCTTATGAAGGGTTTTTTAAGCCTCGTTTGTAAACATGACTTCAATGTATAATTACATATCAGTGTACGCCCAATCGGCGTAGAGCATAAACGATACAAAAAACTGGCTAAAATATTATCGGCAACTAACCGTTTATACGAATATAAATTAATCACTAAAAAATGAACACATTTCACAGTCACATAGTTATTAACTGGATTGGAAATGATGTTTAGTTTATAGTGTTCGATATACTGTATCGTACTTATTAATAGCCAATGAGAAATGGTTATTTTGACATTTGTGAAAAACAAAAAAGCAAAACTAATTTTCTGATTAACAGTTGAATAAGTATTGTAGTATTATTTTATAGGACTCTGAAAACTTTGTCTAATTGTTATGTATCGCACACCCACAATAACTTGCATGACGACATCAACGTCACTTTTACATTACTAGTGTGCCAAAATGTGTGATTTTCTTTAATATTGAACATTGTTTACACGTAATTATATAAACAATACATCCATTTCTAATTAGATCCATTCATATTTATGTATGCATGTATGCATAATACGTGATAATACACATATACATATCAATTTTACCAAAAATACAACTTGTTGTTTATTATTTTATGTTTTTTTTTCTTTAATCTGTGCTTATTGGTGTGTGTCCATGATATTTAAACTTAAAGAATATATACAATTGGTTACTTACTTGGATATTGATATAGCGTAGGTGGAGTTCTAACAGCATTTTGCATATTTGATACTCCCATAACCGCATCAGTTGAATAGGGAACCATCGTTGAATTTGTTCCGGTGAAAAACATGTTTTGACTAAATGCTGATGTTGTTGCACCGCCTACAATCGTTAAATAAATGTGTAAACATAACTTTTTTTTTATATACAAATACACACTATGCCAAATATTTAATCACACCCTATCTATTTTACGATTTTTTGTTATTTTTATGTATATATTCTTCTCCGTCGAATACTCAACTCTAAGATTTTATGCAGAATTTATTATAGAATGTAAGAGTTGAAACAGCTACAAGACTTTGACCTCACTGTTTACATGAAGATGACTTTAACGTTGATATTTGCTACATATTCAAGTGAAGATTTCTATAGACGTTTAAATGTTATGGGAAATATTGTGTGGAATGAAAGGCAAATGGAAATCCAAAAAAGGACCAGTGAAATGTGGTTTCAAAGATGTGAAAGTCATCGAATTGTGTCTATATGGTGATGAAAATTGAATTTATTTTGAAAATTCTGAAAACAAAAATTTATGGGTGGTCAACCAGCAACATCGACTGAATAAAAACCAAATCGATTTAATTTGGTGCGCGATCAGAACGATAATGTATATAGTATTATAACCTGGGGAGACTGTTAATACTGATCGCTACCGATAACGCACCCTAAAACCCCTGACAGACTATAGGTTCAATCGCGAATTGAAAACCAGATTTTAAACCTGACATACTTGAAATGGGATTACCTTCGGGATTGCGATTTGTACTGCCAAATCTGCTAAATCTCATTTATTTATAAATTGTGATGTGTGTGTAAAAACAATAAAATGGATAAAAAAAAATTTCCACTTATTAATATTAAAAGTAATTTTGTTTAAGAAAAGATGATGAATATAGAAAAAATTACATAAATTATAAGAAGAAAGAAAAGAAAAAACGACTTTCACGTACAGATGGCACATAGATAATCAAAAATAGGTAATGAAACAAGATTATCGCAAATTTACAATCTCGATTATAATCCTAAAAAAAAAATGCAGATTTTTTGAAAATCGTGCGATGACAAACCAAAACAGAAATGCAGATTATCCCATTTACGGCACAGTTGATTAGAAAATGAAAATTATTAGAGCTTACCTAAATCAGATGAAATGCCAAGACCTGCAGCAAAACGATTTAAATCTTTTGGATGATGTTGTACATTTTCCTGAAATCGTTGTCTGGCAACAGCGATACCCACAGGTATTGAATTTGCTATAAAAATAATGTTATTAAACATTTAAAAATTGATCTTTTAAATTACAAAAGTTAAATACAATAGTATATTATTGGCGATTACCATTAGGCGTTACTGTATTATTGTCCATTATGCGTTTTGGTGTTGCTGTTGATGTTTCAATTTTAACAACTGATGTTGTTACTTCAGCCACTTGACACGGTTCACGTTTTATCTTTAATAAATTAAAATTTTAAATTATAATTATAATTGCGTAAATCTGTGAAAATTGGAAATATTCTATACGAGCAGACGGTCTGATAAAAACATTGAATTGAATGTATGCAATGAGAAAAATTACCGTTTTGTAGGAACGGCAGCAAATCTTATGCCCACAAAGATAGACGAACGTCATAGAAAAAGACTAGTCTAATTATATGTTGACGATTTATTTAAATAAAGCATTAATTTTTATGAAATATAGTTTGGAAATTAATTTGCACACTTATAATACAATATATATATATAAAGAAACGTTTTATAGTGCGGGATCACTGTACTGAAAATTTATTAAGTCAGTAACAAGGGAATGGTTCTATCATCACACGCTGATTTTAATGAAATTTGAGTAGGTTGTACGTTTAGTTCTTAACGATAAAATGTCTGGATGGCGGCGAAAACGAAAATTCATCGAAACTTTTCCAATTCTAAACCGAATTCTCTCAAATTTTAATCGTAATTTCATTAAACAATTTCCTACCTTATGCATATTACACAGTAGACATTAAACTATTTATATTTTTTACCTGTAATAATGAACATCCAATATTTTGATTTGGTGGTGGTGGTGGTGGTGGTGGTAGTGATAATGGCGGTATTCGTGGCAATGATGTATTTGAGTAATATGGAAATGATTGTGTTGTAGATGGATTTGGTGACGACGGTGTTGCTATTGCTGCTGATAATGATGGCCATGAAATTGGAATTGTACGACTACAATTTGATATTAAATCATTGGTTGTGGTAACTGGTGTTGGATTATACGATGTTGCAGACAACGAAAGATTTTGTGGTTGCTGATGTGTATAGAATGGTGATTGGATTGTTGTATCGCTGGGACTACTATTGGTTGTTGATGTTGTTGCCAGGCAACATAAATTTGTGTAATAATTAAAACCAGCATCGACTTTATTTTGCTGCTGCAGCTGCTGCTGCTGATATTGATGATGATGGTGATGATGATGACTATTTATATTATTAATATATTCTGATTTTATTGTAAAATTTGCGATATTATTAGGTGGTAATGAAGGTACCTATATGCGCGCGAAGCCATCATCATCGAAACAAAAAATAAAAATAAAATACATAAATTAATTAGAATTTTTCAATTATAAGTTATTCCATAATTATTAGATAGAATTGATAAAAATAATTTATATATAAATATATGGAGACAGGAGCGTCAAATGATAATCGTATAGAAAGAGAAAAATCTGGCGAACACGTGGGACGTGGTAAAGAGTGGCCAACCAAGTTACTCACGATTTGGTAACCTTTCTATTTTATCGTTTTTTTTCTATACCGACATGGAACAATGGAAGACCTTGAATTTAATTTAAAAATTGAAAATCTGTTAATTCGAAACAATTAAATGATGAAACATTTTACTGGAAGAGTTTTTCACCAGATTAATACCAATTCTATATATGCCAATTAACCCACATTATTAGTACGCATGGGTGTGTATACGTAAATAATTTTTTATATGTTTAAATTTAATGTGTCTATTTCATATTTAAATAAATCTAACAAAATTAATATTATATTAATTAATGATATTAATAATAATTTTAATAATTTTAAATCTATAGATTTGCTATAAATAAAATAGAGCAAAAGCAAAAGCAATTACATACACATTAACAATAAAGAAATACAAATACACATACAAATGTAAAATACATAAAACTTACTTGTATTTGAAGCGGTTCAAGCCCATGTTCCCAACGCTCAAAGCTAGTTTCTGTTTTTTTAGTGGCAACAGCAGCTGTTCCGGCCAAATAGTCCGTATGGGACTGAACAAATATACTGTTAGCCTAAAATTATATTTGATATATAGGAATACATATGGTTTTAGGTAATTAGTATGTTGTAGTATGTAATATAGTGAGACTCTTCTCAACTATAGGCACTGGCTAAATGTGTGGAAAAATAAGTGTTGTAAGAAAAAAAAATCTTTCAAATAAATTCTGGGCACTCGTGGTAACTTTGAAATATCTTTGATTGATCCTTGAAATATCCTTGATCCTTGATACACAAATTCTACTCGAAGCCATGTATAATTTTCTATCATCAACGAGGTGTGTTGCATGCATAATTTAAGGAAACATCCTTGCAATGGGTTTGAAATGTTCGTAATCCTTGAAAAATAAATACCACCGACAATCAGTGAGAATTAGAAAAAAATACACTTCAAATTTTCCAGGTTACTGATAATTGCGCTGGTAACCAGCTACCTGACTATATCATATTTTATAAGAACATCATAAAAATAGCTCATACACTAGCATTGTATGTTCCATTTTTCTCAAATTTAATTAAAATCACTTAAAAAACACATAAACAATGTGTTTAATGTTAATGTTATTAATCAATTCTATTATTTATTACTTCTTTGGATTGTCTACATTAACTTGGGCATTAGATACTTTTAGCCAAAACACCAAAACGGTCGTCGAAAGTTCTTAAATCAAAGAAGAATATTGGACGCCTATTAACATTACCATGTCTTGAATGCATTGTTACAGCACTTCTATAGTATTTTTTTTTTGAAATGTTACCAATGAATCCGTGCAGCAACCGTTTTATTCGACGACACAGCAACAATAATGTATAGAATTTAAATGCGAAGCAAGATTTATGAGATGTTGAGATATCAGTTTCCATTTTCCCGATACATTCAGAGTAACACAATAAATAAATATTAAAAATGATATGATAAAATTAGTATAAGCTTTTTTTTGCATTTTATAAATAATTATAATAATATAATAATAGACAAAATGGAACCAGCAATCTTATTATAAATAAATATGTACACATAAATAAATTTATAGAAAATAAATATAAGGTGAATATATACCGTAACCATTGAATGCTGCAGCCAACGAACACTTAACACAAACAAATGAATACTTTTTATTTTATTATGTTCGTAGATGATGTCGTAGTCGTGTGTCACATTTGTAATTTGTCACATATGATATAATAAATAAATAAATAAAATGTATATGGGAATGTACGTAAGTGTTTATGGTCGGTAACGTAGTTCGTAGTGTCAAAATATAGGTAGATGCCGGAAATTAACTAAGCATTATGGATATATGCAACAACACACACACACACGAACACTTGGATTCGTGCAGTCAACTAAATCGTATTGTTAATAAAAATATAATATATAAAAATTAATATTAAAATATAATTAATCTATAATTAATTTATATAAAAGAAATTCCAAAAATCACACTGGAGATTTAGTACCAATACCGCAACAATAAGATCGATGTTGTTAAACGAATGTATCGCCATATATTAAATAAAATATCACTGTGTAACGATGTTGTACTTTTGTGGGTACTGAGTGGTATTGTGGTCAATAAAGAGACTGACATGCTGACACAATCTGCTACATGCTATATTTGTATATCGAACCTTGCTTATCGGTTACCAGTCATTGGATAAACCAGTGCATTTCCGTCTGCATATATGAGGCGGTTCTGATCGTGTATATGGTTGTAATCTACTTGCGATAGTGGTTTGCTGCTGTGTTGTAAAGCTTTCATAATAAACGAATCATTTATAAGAAAACATCTCTGTTAGAGAGTGTGGGAAATCTTTTACTTTTATAAAAATCGATGGAACGTTCGAAACGTTCACTTGCATGGATTATATCTGCTGCGGCTGATAAATATTATGTGTAAGGAGTTTTAAGTAACGAATAAGTTTGATTCGATTACTAAGTAATTTTATAACCTAATAATAATAAAAGATAAAAATACATTGTATATATCAAATGTTGGGTTTTGTTGTAAATCTCATTAAAAATAATAAAGAAGTCTTCATTTGTGTGGGTATGTGTGTGTGTGTTGACTTTTCATTGGTCACGTATATACGGTACGTGGTGAGGTATAAATGTTATTATTATTATATTGTTTAAATAATTAAATAAAATTTAATCTTATGTTAAAAATTAAAGTCATATAAAAAAGCATATAATATTTTCCAAAAGCAACTGTAATAACATACCTGACTAAAAGCCACAGAAGAATATGGGAATATTGGGGGATGATGATCAAAATAACCTCCTGGTCCAAACAGAGATTCATTCACTGTAAAAAGAAAATAAAAAATTAGTTCATATTCATTTAAACGTATATTTTTACATAAAATTATTTATAAATAATTCCTATATTTGATTTAGATTTAAATACAAAGAAAAAACTTTACCGAACAGAAACAAAAAGCGACAATCCATCGCTTTTAAATATCATTGTAACAAATCGCATTAATTGATTTAGTGACGCGAAAAGTATAAGAAAATCGGCATCCATCGTTTGGAGCGAAAAACAAGTATGTAAAATTGTATTGCAAGATCGAAAAACGTTAACAAACCAACACTATAATGTTGGATCCAGCCCGTTTATGCGATTACGTGAGAGTCACAATGACTACAATTTCCACGGGGTCATAGTTACCCGGGTAATGAACAATCTCTACCAATATTATAATTATATCGCACACAGTCTAACATTATTATAATACTAATAATATATTAAACATGCAAACTTGCCTGCCTATATTGAAATGAAACACACTCATGGAATTGATACAAAAAATGTTATTTTGTTGTTATTTGAAAAGATATATGCAAAACAAAAAACAAAAAAAAAAAAAAAACAACAACAACCAAAAACCCAATTGTTAATGGGTTTTTTTTTAATGATTCTAATTTTCTTGTTTTTACTGTTTCGTTTGATATGTGCACAGATAGAAAGTTGGCAACTTGGTAAAAATAAATTAATGTATTTGTATATAAGTAAATTTTATTACACACATTCCTCCTCATAAATAATAATAAGAATTTTTATAATTAATCTGCGTCAATTTTAATTGTTTTAAGTTTTTCGTTTGTTTCTCGTCTGCATATATAATTGGAATGATTTCGGTAACACTATAATACTGATACAGAGTTATACATGAAGATTGTAGACCGGTTACATGAATAGTTCCAAGCGGGTGAGTCGGTGGTTGGAAGAATGGGAATGAGCAAGATCACAAACCAATACAAAACCATTTTCAGTAAACATGACCTGATCATTAACTTCATAAAAATATTATTTATATAATCCCATTTGACTAAATTTTATCAAAATTGGTAAAGAAATAACCAAAATCCTGCAAAAACCTGATCGGATAAGCATTTTCCAACAGCTTCATAAAAACTGGTTTTTATAATTCTCTCAGAAACATAACAATTTATTTAAAAATCTGTAAAGATATGACCAAAATTGTCATGTTCCATGGAATCCCATTCTGGAAATGTGACCTGTGCTTATTATATTCCAAAGAATTTCATTATACACATACAATCCCATATTATCTCATATCGATATTCTGTATACATTATTCGACGCACTATCTTTAAATGGCGCGGAATTATACAGGAGCGACTGTAATTAGAAAAACGTTCATCTATAGAAAATCTGGCCCATTTTCATTTACAGCAGCTTACACGTTTGAAAAGTTTACCCATAATGTTTTATTGATTTATTTAAAAGAAAGAACAATTTCCGGCACTTAGATCTCAGTAGATCCATTATGGTCTCCGTATACATTGACCAATGATATATATATTAAACTATGGATGGAAAATTTAATACTTAATAAAAAGAAATAAATTCATTTTTAATTGACTTTTCTCATCTGTGCAACTTTATTAGGCAACTCTTCAGGATTTCTGATAGTTCCGTGAGATTATTTAATGAACATTATATAAAGCCGCAACGCGACCGTATTATACTAAATTTGATTAATAATTAAACGCAACCCCTATTAATTTATTTGTTTGACAGTATTGGTTTTTTGTTTTTTTTCATTTAATTTGACACAAATTTCATGCGATGGTATATCCGTTTCCGTTTATATAAAAAGAAGTATTCTTATTGGTGGTCAATCTTGTTTTGTGAAAATTTACGATAAATGCGTAATTAGTAGAGCATTAGTACATTATATAAAGTCTTTGGTGGTAGTGATGGTATTTATTTTTAGACATATGCCAAACTATTCCCACTATAGTGTATCTCTCGGTAATCCATCTAATTCAATTGCAGTCAATTTGGTAAATTATTTCGTATATGTAAATATTCAACAATTGACAAATTGAATCTTTTGCCATCAAGTCTCGACAGAGTTTTATTATAAGGTTGTCAAATATCTCCCTTCCGCCTTTTTGTCTTTTTAATTTCGCGGCTATGTACAAAGCGCTACAGAGCTCGTATCTGGCAACACTGTACATAATTTGAAAGCTCTTGACATAACAAACAAAACGACGCTATGTATGATTAGTTTGGATATTGCGTTCAACAGTTATAGACGTGTAAACATGGAGTTCACTAACGCCGAAATTCGCGCTATTTTAAAGTTTTCCTTCGTTAAAGGCAAATCCGCTAGAGAAACGTTCCGTGAGATTAATGGTGTTTTGGGGGATGGTACTCTATCACTTCGAACCGCGGAGGAATGGTTTCGACGATTCAGAGCCGGTGAAAACGACACCATGGATAAGCCAGCCGGCGGAAGACCTGTGACGACAAATACCGATCAAATCATGGAATACATCGAGTTAGACCGGCATGTGGCATCTCGTGACATCGCCCAGGAGATGGGAGTTAGTCACCAAACCATTTTAAACCATCTGCAGAAGGCTGGATACAAAAAAAAGCTTGATGTTTGGGTGCCACATGAATTAACAGTGAAAAATCTAATGGACCGAATTTCCATTTGCGAAATGCTGCTGAAACGGAATGAACTAGACCCATTCTTGAAGCGGATGGTGACTGGCGACGAAAAATGGATCACATACGACAATATCAAGCGAAAACGGTCGTGGTCGCAGGCCGGTGAATCGTCCCAAACAGTGGCCAAGCCGGGATTGACGGCCAGGAAGGTTTTGCTGTGTGTTTGGTGGGATTGGAAGGGAATCATCCACTATGAGCTGCTCCCATATGGCCAGACGCTTAATTCTACCATCTACTGCGAACAACTGGACCGCTTGAAGCAGGCGATCGACCAGAAGCGTCCAGAATTGGCCAAAAGGAAGGGTGTAGTGTTCCACCAGGACAACGCCAGACCACACACTTCGTTGATGACTCGTCAGAAGCTACGGGAGCTCGGATGGGAGGTTTTATCGCATCCACCATATAGCCCGGACATAGCGCCAAGTGATTACCACCTGTTCCTGTCCATGGCGAACGCCCTTGGTGGTGTAAAGTTGATCTCAAAAGAGGCTTGTGAAAAGTGGCTGTCCGAGTTCTTCGCAAATAAGGAGGGGGGCTTCTACGAGGGAGGTATTATGAAGTTGCAGTCTAGATGGAAACAGATTATCGAACAAAACGGCGCATATTTGAACTAAATCCGATTACTGTAACACTTTTTATAAAGCATTGAATAAAGAGCAAAAAGGCGGAAGGGAGATAGTTGACAACCTAATATTTCAATTCATCTTATGGCTAAATCGGCCATACTGAGTTATGTATGATCCCAAAAATATTGTAAATGTGAGCAAGTTTGTCGTATCTACCCTATAATATGTAATTTTATACTGTGATTAAAGCTATTCATACATTGTCTGACAATATTTTAAAAAAAAATATTAAAATATGATAAAAATAGAACTATAAAAGAAAACCACCCACAACAACATTGTAAATGGTACATTTTTTTTTATTCTGTTATATCAATAAATAAAAATATCATGCAATGAATGACAACCACACACACAAACTTTACAATATATTAAGTTACTTTGCAATGCATAACCACAAAGTGCACATAAAGAATTAAACGTCAGTTATAAAATATAATATTGTATGGACAATAAAAAGAATTGCACGGAATTTTGTAAACCAAATTAACGTGTACTTTTCGGCGAATTTAAAACAAATCAACAACATTTCTTATTTGTTTTTTGGATGGGCCAATATGTCATGTGAAAGATAGTAGTTGCGCCTTACCAACCGCATACGTGTTTTGAACCTTTTTTTTTTATTGGTACTACGATATTGCTTGAATAACTATAAAATGAATAAGAAGAACACTAGCTTTGTATTGGCTTGAACACGGAATACAATTTTATTCAATCCATCTGTTTTCGGCAACGTTATGATGATGATCTTAGGTCATACAGAACTTTTTATCATTATCAGTAAAAAATTAAACCAAGTGCGATTTTGAAAAAAAAAAAACGTTGTCATTATTGAAATTCGTAGCATTCAAAAGGTTTTGCAAACTTTAAAGCGATGGTGCGTTGTAAGGTCACTGCGGGCTGCTATATAATAATAATAATAATAATTAATGTAGGTACTTCTAAAAGATGCTTCACTTAATGGATTTTCAATTAGCAATGGCAAAGTGTTCCACAAATTAATTATTAAAGAAAGATGACAAAGACCAACATGAAGCATTTGCAGCAATAAAATTATTATCTTCCAATAGATTGTCCCGATTGAATAATTCCATACAGGTAAAATGAAGTCTTAGATTTCGATAATTTTGTATGGAAATAGCAAATCTCTGAATATAAAATCTATACTGGAACCAGGAAAATTGGTATATTCTACAACAACAGCACCCATTAATTCTGCCCACTTCAGTTAATCTAACTTTTTGTTTTCTAATAAATACACACAGAGTGTCGTTTAAATAACCACAATTTGAATTTAAAAAGTTAGAACACGTATAGTGTAATCTCTATTAAAAAGATATATC
The DNA here is from genome assembly GCA_910594885.2 of Bibio marci. Classification (NCBI taxonomy): domain Eukaryota; kingdom Metazoa; phylum Arthropoda; class Insecta; order Diptera; family Bibionidae; genus Bibio; species Bibio marci. Next base: position 12,512,374 of record OU343116.1, on the reverse strand, counting down.
TTTCGTCTTTCAAACGCACACCCACACACACAGCACATAACAAATCGGTTAAACATAGATGATTTTATGCCTGAACGACAAGTTTATGATTAGTTTTCACGTTTCAAAAATGGTCCGGACAATTTAAATGATAATCCAAGTCCAGAACGTTCAGAACTTAAAAATGAATTTATGGAAAAAGTCTGTGAAATAATTGAATTCGATGGAGAATACCATTTCGATGTTTTGCATCTCATTGTGGTCGAAATTTGTTCGAGTTAGACTCGAATATCTAGCGGGAAAAACAGCTGTTTTTATTCCACACCTCACAAGACCAAAAAAGTGAATGAATTTTTAATGAATCGATGGATTTCTCTCATCAGACGCGCTCGCCATATTTCGCTTATCTATCACCGTGTGACTATTTTTGTGTGGCCAAAACTGAAAATTGTAATGAAAGGAAGCGTTGAATGATGATGTTCCATACAGCCATACAACGAGCCGTGTTACGCAGGTGATGCTAAGAACATTGCTATAACAACAACAAGAACAACAACAACAACGTAATAATAAATTCCCATTGAAAATAAATTCAAAATAATGGGTAAAAAAAGGATATTTTCACATCATACCACGTAAATTTGTATATTACCGATTTCTTTACAACCACCCTTGATATGGGTATCAAATAAAAGCGTATGTTGAGTAGAATACGATAAGATAAGTGACGTCATTCTAAATTCAATTTGGCGGTCGACACAAAATTCCGGATTACCGTTTTCCTTATACAACCACCCTTGATCAATGGGTATCAAATGAAAGCGTATGTTTGTGTTGAAATACGATGAGCTAAGTGACGCCACTCTGAATCGACTGTGGCGGCCACTACAAGATTTGCGGATTAGCTGTATCTTCAGCATCTCATAAAAGGGATAAAGTTTTTCGATTTTTTAAATACATTTATTATTGAAATTAATTTCAAATCAACTTATTCGCTAGTAATAGTTAACCTTTTTGTCTATAATGAATATCTATTATTTTGCGCATACATTATTAAAATATAAAATAAATAACGCAAAAAAAAAACAAACTCTGTGGATAATAAATTATTCCAAAAAGTATATAAAAAAATTTAAAATTTATGGACATAATAATGACTGAGAAGAGAATTGGTGGGTATATTTTTATTGTTGATTTGATGTGTATGTATTTTTTAGCTTCGTGTAAATATAAAATATAAAAAGATATAAAGAACACATAAATTTGCATAAGAAAAAATTAAATTTATGTTGTAATTTTGATTTTTTTTTCTTTCAATTTGGTTTGTTTTAACTTTTCTTTTGACTCAGAGACTGGCTGAGAGTAAAACTAAATACAATAATATACACGTTTTCATTTCCAAAAGAATATCGTCGTCGTTAATATAACAAACAAATGTATACTAGTACTGTGATACTGTAATATAAATTGTAATCAACTCATACACACACGAAGCCACTTCTTCTTTGTTGATTTACCTACAACAAATAATTATACATATTCTCTAATTCATAACAGTCCACCAAAAACTATTATTCGATTTAAAAACGATTTACATTACATCAGTGCGCACACGTTAAACAATTAGAATGCCTCAAGATACTGTAACATATAACACATGGGCTGAAAAGTTTCCGAAAATTCTAAGAGATGAATTTTCTAGAATTTTTTTCATATGATTTTTAGTTAGTACCAACCTTCAAACGGTACGTGTCAAAATTTGATAGCAGTCCGACCATTAGTTTGTGAGATATTGCGTTGGGAGTGTAGCTACTTTTGTTACTTGAAAAAAAATGGAAAAACACGAATTTCGTGCGTTGATTAAACATTGTTTTTTGATTGGAAAAAATATTTCTGAAGCCAAAAAACTGCTTGACAAGCATTATCCCGACACTGCTCCAGCTCTTTCAACAGTACATATGTGGTTTGCCACATTTAAAACCGGCCATATGAGCCAAGGACCAAGGACGATGAACGCGGTGGACGTCCAAAGTAGGCTGTTACTCCAGAAAATATCAAAAAAATCCACAAAATAATTTTAGATGATCGTAAAGTGAAGTTGATCGAGATAGCTGAGGCTCTGAAGATATCAAAGGAGCGTGTTGGACATATCGTGCATGAATATTTGGGTATGCAAAAGCTCTGTGCAAAGTTGGTGCCGCGCGAACTCACAATCGATCAAAAACAACAACGTATCGATAATTCAGAGCAGTGTTTGGGCTTGTTCAACCGCAATAAAACAGAATAATTTTCATCGACTATCTCGAAAATGGAAAAACCATCAATAGTGACTATTATATAGCCTTGTTGGAGCGTTTGAAGCATGAAATCGCTAAGAAACGACCGCATTTGAAGAAGAAAAAAGTGCTGTTTCATCAAGACAACGCACCGTATCATAAATCAATGAAAACGATGGCAAAATTGCATGATGTGGGCTTCGAATTGCTTCCACATCTACCGTATTCTCCTGATCTGGCCACCAGCGACTTTTTCCTGTTTGCATACCTCAAGAGAATGCTCACTGGAGAGAAATTTAAGAGCAATGAAGAGGTGATCGCCGAAACAGAAGCCTATTTTGAGGAAAAAACGAAATCGTACTATAAAAATGGTATCGAAAAGTTGGAAGATCGTTGGAATCAGTGTATCGCCCGCGAAGGGATGTATGTTGATGAATAAAGTTTAATTTTGTAAAAAAAAATGTTTTTTTCTTAGTATTTTCGGAAACTTTTCAGCCCATGTGTTATATGTTATAATAAATAAATAAATAAATTAAATGTAAATGGGTACGTGTGGCTGGTGGGTAACGTATCGTTGATGGTGTCCACAATATTATGTATCAAACAATAGTTGGATGCCAGAAATCGCCAAAGTATTATGGGTGCACAGTACACACCACACACCCACCCACACTTGGATTCGTACAAGCAACATATTGTTAATAAAAACAGATACCAGAAAAATAGGTAATAAATAAATTAGGTGGAATGTGGAAGCTACAATTTTAATGAATGAGAAAAAATATTTTACCAGATAATATTATACATCACTAAAAATTTTCCATACCAAACAAAACTGTGCTGGCATAGTTGCAAGTCCGACTGGAATCATAAATTTGTTCACGACTATATTTTATATACACATTAAAGAAATCTAAAGTGTTTCTAATAAACATCTAATAAATAAATTAATTAATTAATTAATTCAGTTTAGAGAAGATATAATAATCCAACTGGGATATATATATTTATTTATAAGAATAGAACGTTCTAATTATTTACTTAATACAATATATATATTGATATTACAGCACCAAATTATAATTCATTTTCAAATGGCATATTTAAATAAACACATTTTATTTATTTTTTTCCAAGTTAATTTATTATTATTATAATTTACAGTTAAACACCCCAAATAGTGATGACATTTAGAGTGATATCTTCCGCATACCATACCATAGGTGTGTGTGTGATAGCTTTTTCACGGCACGATGAATTTTCTTATAGATATATTTAATTTGCGTAGCAACAATAGTGATGTGGCCGGTAATATGTTATTTACATGTAAATTTGAGGTATGTAGGTTGAAGATGGGAGTATTTATGATCAATTGACATGACGTGACCACCAAAACAACCGCCAGGTAAGGTTCTAGCAGTCGATTGTGTAAAACCTAAACAATTTAGTCATTTCTCAACCAATTTTGATCAAATTTGGTGCGTATAGAATTATATGAATAATTTTCATAGAATTTCTAATAATGGCGATATCCAGAAGAAGATTTCAGTGCCGATTAATCTCGTTAATTTAGCCATTTCTTATCCTATTTTTTTTCAAATTTAATTTGCATATATTGAGAACGGAAATGTGTAAACAAATTTTCATAAAATTCCAAGAAAAAATTATTTTTTTCCACAATAGACGTTTTTCACAAGTAAATTCCATAAACTTATTAGGGTCAATTTTGCTATAGAATTTGGTATGTGGATTGAAATTGAGTTAATATAAGAAAATTCCCCATAAAATTGTATCGCCGGTAAGGTTTCAAGGAGCAGATTTCGGATTTCTGGACATTCTGATCATTTTCAATCCAATATAATTTTATATGTGCGTTAGAAATGGAACAAGAACAGATTTTATACGGTTCATATAAATCGATGCCCACGAATGGTTTCACGAGCAGACTCTGATATTTAACCATATCTCATGCATGCATTTTGATCAAATTTTATATACGACTTGAGAATGTAATAGAATATTATCACTGTACTATTTTCTAGAATCTGACTGAATAGAATTACACTGATTATCGCATTCCTATATAAGTTCAGTAGTCAAATTTAGGTTCACGTTCTTAAATTCTGCTCCTGAAACTAGTTATGGACGTCATTGTCTAGTAACTGCATAAAAACTATTAATATAATCTCATTCTTAAACTAAACCCACTGTCTCAAAAAATAATTAGAATAAAAGATAAAACACAAATCATTTATTAATTTTAACAAACATTTTTTTATCGATTCGAAATATTCTACATTTAATTGAAACACACACACATCGTTTTTTACACGTTTAACACAATAAAGTGGTTGAAATTACTTTTTTTGTATCTTGAAACGCAAAAATCACTGTTAATGTATTGCATTTTGGCTTACACCGAAAGAAATGTCATGAAACTTAAACACTACGGTACGGCGGCCGTTCTATATATTATAAAGTCATTATTTTTGGGACTCTGAGATACAATTTTTTCAAAAGTATGCCAAGTGTGATAAATGCAAATCTTCCAGAGGATTTGATCAAGCAAAAACAAACCAATGTTCAAAATTGAATTAAAAATGAATGAAAAATGTAAAAAGATAAATAAAAAGTAACTTCTCCATTGTGATAAAATCTCGTCTCAGTGATAAGTGTTTCAACTCAGTTTACTTTATCACTATTGAGCCGTACTTCTGTATATTTTATATTTTGCTGCATATTTAGTAGTTTTTCACTTTTTATCATAAAATAATGTTATATACGAGAGAGTACATGTATTCGGTGAATTGGTGTCTCGTATACTGTTTTATTTGATTGGAATGGTAAATGGTGCTATGGGTAATAACAATAACCAGTCTTTTTCACTTGATAAAATGCATTTTCGAAAATGCATATGTGGTGGTGGTGGTAGTGGTGGTCACAGTTGTATATACTCATAATGCATTTACATTTACATATCAGAGTGCATATAGTGCGCGCGGTTAAATTGTTTTGTATTTGTGTATTTTTTTTATAATAGTACAAAAATAGTCGTACATATATTGTAATTTGAAATTAAATACTATGATGCGGGTATTATATAATATTTTATGGTAAATAAATATATAATTATAATATTATAATACATTAAATTAATAAATATACGATTTTACACATACACGACGCAATGGCTTTCAAAACTTAACTTATATTATTATTATTATTGTTGTGCTATAATAAAAACTTTTCTCAATTGTTTATAATTCAACCGTATATTTTTTATAATGTAATAAATTTAAATTTAATTAAATTAAAATAAATAAATTATGTGTGTGGATAGGTATAGGTAATAAGGGTAGGATTAATGCTCGAGTCTAACCGTAATTAATTTCGACCACCTCTACATAAAACATATGACCACACAAAGAATGTTTTACAATTTCGTGCAAAAAGATAGAAGAAAAATCCGAAATGAATTACGCAATTGATGTGAATGTATCTTATGTGCAAAAAGGGTGCCGCAATTTGCGATTAGTTGATCTAAGTCAAAAGTTTCTTGTATACATTTAGTCGATTCAACTGCGGTGCATCATTAAGTTACACAAAAATACCTGAATTTACAATCAACCGGAGTTTTTCATACTCTTCTGCGTTCAATAACTATAATTAATCGATTTTAAAATTTTTCATAGCATTATAGCATACCAAGACCTTTAACCCCTTTAACCCTTAAGATAAGGCAATTCAGACTTGCGGTTATCCCGATACTTATACATATAAGAAATGTTGACAAACCGTTAAACACACGTTTTTCGTATTCAAAGTTTGTTCATACATAAGTGAAAGGTTTTTCTCGGTTACAGCCGAAAAATTTTCCTCATTCATTGGGTTTCATTAAACAGGTCCATACATAAATGCATACCTTATCAGCGCAGTTTTACACATACAAAACCTTGAAAGTAATTGTTGAAAATGTACTGGTTCAGCTCGAATATACACTCCATCTGTTCAATAATAAACCGGAATGGATTAAAAAAAAACACAAAAATATATATAGATTAAATTTTCACATAAACCATTTACATCAATTGAAATACGCATCGATGTTGCACGTTAAACGAGTGTGAATCAAATGATGAATTTGTGCGTACGATTGAAATTCTGTTGAGAATGACAATTTAGGGAATCGAAATTAGTTGCAGTTAAGTGAAAATTTAATTATTAGTTCAATTCGGTGCAATTTTTGATCATTCAATTTAATTGATGTGGAACAAACTTTAAATTCACCAATTTTTTCAGTTAAAATTCAATGAGTTATTGTTTTCGGTATTTCAAGCTCCATTCCCATATGAGTCTCTCACTGAAGATTTCTTAGAAATTTTCATGAAATCACACACTTTTTCAATGTTTTCTTTAGTAAATTACTTTACCCACCCCATTTTGCGAGTGGCGTAGCGTTCGACGAATACGTAAAATTTTCATGTGCTATTTGGGTAGTTATACATGGAATTGTAAAATGTTTTCTAACATCACTTTATAATTAAGATAAATACTTATTTGCATCACCAAACTCAAAGTAAAAATAATTAAAAAAAAAACACAAATAAAAATCGGTTTTTGTATATGTGTTTTCGAAAAATAGCGATACCTATGTGAAATGGTGAAGACCTGCGTGATCATATCGCACCGAACCAAGCAGGGGTTATGTGCTAAAATTCAAAATTCAATAACTTTTAGATATTTTTGTCGCTCATACTTCCATTGAGTGGTTATCATTTTATTTGAACAACCTTTTTGGGCAAAAAATAAACGATTTTTTCAAAACCATATACCTAACCCCTTACTATTTAATGTCGCTGCGTTCACTACGCTTGGGCCGCAGATCTCCCACAATGACGCTGTCATTAAAAATATGTCACTAAACTTTAACTGAAAATTTTTTTTATAGTATTCCCGGTTTTTTTTAATTGTACACTCTGACAATTAATTATATAATAATTTGAAAATAAAATATTATTTTATTATCACCAATTTTTTCGTTTAACAAATTGTTTCTTACTATTATTTTAACATATTCGGTTTTTATTAAAAAATTTAACTTCATTTATTTCTCTCATCTATAGAAAATTTATTTCGTACGCAGTGTCAACAGCGTCAACACTTAGCCAATGTCGTAGTTTGTGGTGAACGTAGCGCGTACAAAAATTGTGCTTCAAGAACTATATAAATTGATTGGTTCTATTTTACAGCGGCGCAGCGCGAATGGAATACTGAGCGAGGTGATGCGTTATGTTTCCACTATTAGGTAAAGGTAAATAACCCCAAAAAAAGGATTTTTTATTGACATAAGTATAAATAATAGAAATAAAAAATATATAAAATTAAATTATATTTTATTTCATTCAAACTATTCCTTAGAATTTTAGTAATATTTATTAGAATATTTGTGAACAATATAGGATAAATTTAAACCTTTAAATTGTGTAATCTATCTTTTATTATTATACAATAGTTTTTTTAATTTGTATTGAATTGAATTGAATTGAATTGAATTGAATTGAATTGAATTGAATTGAATAGTTCATTTATTGTTCATTTGGTTTTAATATACCAGGAATATGAGTATGAAGTGAGCCGCTGCCAATATTAGTAATTGTGAAAGAGCCTTAATGCGATGTTTTTTTTATTGTTTTGACATCTGTCAACAACATTCAGTGTGATAAATTCCATTTGTAATACAACAACATAAAATTTTATTGTGTTAAAAATGTCTAATTTTGTGCCTTCAACAAACGATTTGCGGGTATCATTAGTTTTTTGTTTATCATTTATAGAAAAACGCAGCTGAATCTCAACGAATGCTTGTAGAAGCTTTTGGTGATCATGCTCTATCATTAGCAACATGCAAACGATGGTTTCAACAATTTAGAGACAAAGATTTTGATTTGAGAAATGAAGAACGTGGAAGACCACCAAAAAAGTTTGAAGACAGTGAATTGCAACCATTGTTGGACGAAGATAATACACAAACTCAAAAACAACTTGCAAAAGCCTTAAATGTAGATCAAAAAACAATTTCTAATCGTTTAAAAGCCATGGGAAAGATTTAAAAGTGTGGAAAATGGGTTCCACATGAATTGACTGAAAGGCAACAAGAAAATCGAAAAACCATTTGTGAATTGCACCTTCAACAAAAACAAAAGGAAGTCTTTTTTGCATCGAATCGTGACTGGTGATGAAAAGTGGATATATTTTGAGAATCCTAAACGTAAAAAATCATGGATTACACCAGGTAAAGCAGCAACATCGACTACAAAACCAAAACGATTCGGTAAGAAGAGAATGCTTTGTGTTTGGTGGGATCAGGAAGGTGTGGTGTATCGTGAACTTCTGAAACCTGGTGAAACTGTTAATACGGTTCGCTACCAACAACAAATAATCGATTTAAACCATGCATTATTAGATAACCGACCAGAATGGACAGAAATAAAGAAAAAATCTGTTAAGGTAATTTTGCAACATGATAATGCACCAGCACACAAAGCAAAACCAGTTCAGGATACGATAACGTCGCTTGGATGGATGAGAGCTGTTACCACATCCGCCTTATTCACTTGGCTCCTTCGGACTACCCTTTGTTTTCATCGATGAGACATGCTTTGAAAGGACAGCACTTCAAAACATCTGAAGAAGTTGAAAATTGACTATCTGAATGGTTTTCGTCCAAAGCAACACCATTTTTTCGACGTGGTATACGAAAGGTGGTTAAAATGTGTAGAAAGCGATGGAAGTTATTTAGGATAAAATATTTCTGATTTTTCTATTCTAAATAATGTGTTTTTCTTCCTTTAAAAACGGCTCATTTCATACTCCTATATCTGGTATATAAAATATGCAAATTTCATTTATCATAACAGCATCAAAATTTGCCGTGTACCATTTAATCCACTATGAGATGCAATAAAATATAATATAAAATATACCCAATTTACGCTGCGTTTCTAAATTAAGTGGAATTTCTTTAGTACAATACTAGCAATACTTACAAATGATGTTTTGTGAAAATTATAATGTGCCGTCAAGACCAGAAATTAGATGAAATCAAAAAATGACTCAATCAAGGGATTGCTACGTTTTTCTACCACGCAACTCATAAATTGCCAGACAGATGATCAAAAGTATAGTAGCAAGCAATGGAAAAGTTAACATTCTGCATAGATTTTCCATCAACTAGTCTAAGAATCCGATTTATATAATTTATATTGTAATAATGATATGAATTTTATGTATATATTTTCTACAAAATAAAATCAAAAATTGTTTCATCAATTTATCTTTGGTTTTTATGAAATGCCGACGGCAATCGATCATAGAAAAAAAAAAAAACTCATCTATGACTCGACATACAAACACCTTCATAGTATCGCATATATTTTCTACTTAACATTTGCCGTCGGCAGTACATTAAAAGCAATACTTTATAGAATGGAATTCTAGTTTTTCTGTAATCTTGATTTAGTCGATAAATCTTAAAAATTGTTACAAATTGCTAGGCATTAGAAAATAGATAATAATTATTAAAAACATAACAATAACAATGACCGTCGCGTATTATTTTTATCCCGCTTTTTTTTGGGTCAGCAGCTAAGGTAAAAAATTGTTAAATACACTTACGTTTTGTTTTCGGTTCGCTAAAGTAATGTTTTTTATAACCTGGCGACGGCAGTCAATGACCATAGAAGAAAAATTATCTATGATCATTTTATAGAAAATCATTTTTATGCATTTCAATCGAAAAATTCTTTAAGGAACTTCAAACGAAATTATTTTGGTGGCTGGTAAATTTCAAACGGAATCATTTAGTGGTTTTGTATGTTTGCTATAGGATGTATTGCTTCATCGAGAAAACACTCAGTAGCGCAGTTGCATAGCGCCGAAATATAAATATAAATATATTATATTTATTAATCATGAAATATAGCGGGTTCAAATTCGCTATTTTTTCATAGAAAAATTTGCGGTATTTATTTTAATACTAAAATTTTTCTGCTGGGTGACCATTTGTTCGTTGATGGAATAAAAAGAAAAACGGATATCTTTGAAAATATGGTGTTGGACGATGCTATTCAAAGACTAACAATGTCTGCACACACATAACTACGGGCTAATCACCCATATAAAAATAATAGTATTATGAAAACATCTATCTTTCGTTAATTACAGTACATTAACACATGGGCTAAAAAGTTTCCGAAAATTCTAAGAAGTGACGCCACTAGAATTTTTTTCATATGATTTTTAGTTAGTACCAACCTTCAAACGGTACGTGTCAAAATTTGACAGCAGTCCGACCATTAGTTTGTGAGATATTGCGTTGTGAGTGTAGCTACTTTTGTTACTTGAAAAAAGATGGAAAAAAAAGAATTTCGTGTGCTGATAAAATATTGCTTTTTGAAGGGAAAAAATATTTCTGAAACCAAAAAACTGCTTGACGACCATTATCCCGACACTGCTCCAGCTCTTTCAGTACAGTTGTGGTTTGCAAAATTTAAAACCGGCTATATGAGCCAAGGACCAAGGACGATGAACGCAGTGGACTGTTACTCCAGAAAATATCAAAAAAGTCCACAAAATAATTTTAGATGATCGTAAAGTGATGTTGATCGAGATAGCTGAGGCTCTGAAGATATCAAAGAAGCGTGTTGGACATATCGTGCATGAATATTTGGTCATGCAAAAGCTCTGTGCAAAGTGGGTGCCGCGCGAACTCACAATCGATCAAAAACAACAACGTATCGATGATTCAGAGCAGTGTTTGGGATTGTTCAACCGCAATAAAACAGAATTTTTGCGTCGATATGTGACAATGGATGAAACATGACTCCATCATTACACTCCGTTGTCAAATCGGCAATCAGCATCATTGACAGCAAGCGACGAACCTCGTCCACAACGACCAAAAAGGCAACAGTCAGCTGGCAAGGTTATGGCATCTGTATTTTGGGATGCACATGGAATAATTTTCATTGACTATCTCGAAAATGGAAAAACCATCAATAGTGACTATTAATATAGCCTTGTTGGAGTGTTTGAAGCATGAAATCGCTAAGAAACGACGGAATTTGAAGAAGAAAAAGTGCTGTTTCAACAAGACAACACACTGTGTCATAAATCAATGAAAACGATGGCAAAATTGCATGAATTGGGCTTCGAATTGCTTCCACATCCACCGTATTCTCCAGATCTGGCCACCAGCAACTTTTTCCTGTTTGCAGACCTCAAGAGAATGCTCACTGGAAAGAAATTTAAGATCAATGAAGAGGTGATCGCCGAAACAGAAGCCTATTTTGAGGAAAAAACGAAATCGTACTATAAAAATGGTATCGAAAAGTTGGAAGATCGTTGGAATCAGTGTATCGCCCGCGAAGGGATGTATGTTGATGAATAAAGTTTAATTTTGCAAATAAAATGTTTTTTTCTTAGAATTTTCGGAAACTTTTCAGCCCATGTGTTACAGTACACAATTGGTAAATTGTTATATACTCTCATGCGGAGTAATTTACCAACTTGGTTGTAATGAGAGGTTTATTAGATGACATAAAACCTCCACTAGGAGCAAAATATGACTTAAAAAAAAAAAAAAAAAAATTGCATCATCGGTACCATCGGTCAATAACTAACAATTAATAACAATGGAAATGTGATGTTCGAAGACTAGAAAACCTACTTTTCTATCTGATTTACAGTAATTAAAAAATTTCAACAAAAACGAATCAATCCAACATTTTAGATTAGTAAAAAATAATAAGGAAAAGGGTTAAAATTAAAATAAATAAATAAAACAAATGATCATAATTTATGAAAATACAAATAAATACTTACAATTAAAGCCTAATTCTAAATGCAATCGAAAAATTAATTATTTATTAGGTACACGTCTATTGGCTGATACGTGTGTGTGAATAATTTGACTGATTGTTAAATTGATAATGGTAATGGGACACTGTTTAAAAACTTGATTCTATAATTGCGCAACAATTTTTCAATACAAGATGATTTAATATATATAAATTTGGATTTAATAACTTTGACACAAATTATAATTAATTTATACAAATTAATTAAAACAATATATTATATTACAAATTACAAATTAATTAAAACAATATATAAAAAAAAATTACAAAAATTAATATTAACACTAAAAAAACGCGTCGTTCTTCTCTAAAGTACAAACAGGAAGTGAGTGAAGTGTAAAGATTATATATGCAAAAATTAATTAAACGTCAAAAAATATATAATGAACACCAAAATGAACATTAAGCTATGTATGCGCGTAATATAAATGAGTTGCGCGTAACAAATAATGAATTAATTTATTTTTCGCCAATGTTTTTCTCATTTTATTGTTTCTTATGGAAAAAGTATTTCAAATATTTCGTTATAACGGATATTTTTAATTTTTTAAATAATTTTTTATTTTATTTTTATTCACTTTATCACGCGCTATAATCTGGAAATTTGTGTAAATTTTGTTTAACTGATGCTTTCACATGGAATAGTTTCGATTGAAAAAAATTAATTAATTTGCAGTTTTTTTTTGTGGGTTGTGTTGTCTTGTGTGTGTGTGTGCATTTTAAATATTTATTTTTCCAATTGGTACCACAAATGATCGCGTGTGATAAAATAAATAAAACAAAATAAAGCCATTATTTATAAAAAAAAAAACCAAAAAAATTATTAAAATAAGAAATAATTGTGAATGTTAAAAAAATAAAATTAAAATTAAAAGTGAAAATAAATAAATATCGATATTAAACAATTTTTCTTTCTTTCCACTGCTCCATTTTTGCCAGCGATCACGTTTTATAAACATTATTCCAGAGGTAATGAAATTGACAAAGATTCGCCATATACAATAGCCAGTGGTTATCAGACATACGCAGATAAATCCGTACTATAAAGAAAGTATAGCTTAACTATTCCACATATGAAATACTTTATCCAATGTTGATTCGTAAAGGATCAAATAGATGCACGACGGCTCAACCTCAACTACAACGTCAGCTTCAAGGGTTGTAGGGTTAAAGTTGTGAAAAAACCGGAAAGGATATCTACTCTAATGTAACCTCAATGTGAGGTCACAGGTACGAATCCGAGGTAAATTATCTCATCACTTTGAGACGGTTGATGGACTACGACAAGGCGATCCATTATCAACACTGCTATTTAATATTACGCTGGAAAAGGCAGTGAGGGGCGTAAATATTGATAAACAAGGTACGATTTTCACAAAGTCGAATGCAGAAAAAACAAAATATTTGGTGGCAACGAATACATCACGAATTCGAGATCAAACGGTTAATATTGGAGACCACAATTTTGAAATAGTCTATAGTTTTGTATACTTAGGATCGTTGATATATGTAGAGAATGATATTGAAGAGGAAATACGTCGCAGGGTAGCAACTGGAAGCAGATGTTATTACGGGTTAAAATACAATTCCGATCGAAAACATTACAACGAGATCTTAAGTGCAAGCTATATACAACTTTAATGCGTCCAATATTAACGTATGGGTCGGAGGCTTGGTGCATGACAAAGAACCAGGAACAACTACTTCGGATTTTCGAACGAAAGGTACTCCGTGGCATATTTGGTCCCGTCAAAGAACAGAATGGTTGGAGGCGAAGATACAATTTTGAATTAGACAAGTTGTACGGTCAACCAAATATTGTCAAAACAATCAAAATCAATAGATTGAGATGGCTTGGACATGTAGTACGCATGGAGGAGGAGTGTGTGCCGAAAAAACTGTTAAATAGTAAACCAGAGGGTAGAAGGAGAGCCGGAAGACCTAAGGCGAGATGGCTAGATGCAGTAAACTGTGATATAAAGATCCTAAAAATTTGCGAATGGAAGACATTAACTGCGGATAGGTCAGGTTGGAAAAGCGTGTTGGAGAAGGCTAAAACCGCACCCGGGTTGTAACGCCATGGAGTAAGTAAGTAAGTAAGTAACCTCAATTTTGCTGTGTGTTTGATAATATTATTTCCCATCGAAATCTACTCAGTAGTCAACTAGAGGTCGGTTGAGATTGTGCATTTGGTGAGTGTTTCATTGGCGCAGTTATTCAATCCGGAGATTTTAAGTTCAATCAATGGTATTGACATAATAAATATTAGCAGAATTGTCATTTGTTTGTTTGTGTGAAATCAAAAACCGTATATCTTTGTTAAAAATATTGTATTGAATTCAGAATTAATGAATAAGTATCTATCGAAACATAAATACATGGCCAATTGGTAAATTATTATATAATCCAAGGGTACATTGGATATAGGTATATCTAATATTAAATTTTGTATTCTTAGAATTAATTTTTTTATTTCTTTCGTCTCCTTTTTGAAGGATGAAACGGAAAAAAAAAGATAAATTACTCGAATAAAATAAGACACGCACAAAATTCAATTTAAATGTGTTCATACCGAGTGCATTAAAAGGTACCAGCCACATTAACTAAAGTGCTATGCTATAAATTGTGTGTGTGTGTGTGGGTGTGTGTGTGTGTTTTCGATTTAAAGCAAAAATATCATGCTACGCAATTCAATTTTAAAATTCTTTGTAATTTTACCGGCTTTTCGCAAACGATACACAATGTTTTTCAATGTATGCCATTATGGAATTAACATAATGGATCATTGTTGGCTGGTAACTGTTAGCATATCCAATGAAATTAGAGATATTTTAGTTTTGAAATACATATATGTTGATGGTATTATACAACAACAAAGTGATTTTTTGAATTTAAAGATACACTACGTAAAAAATAAATAAGATCAATCACATTGAATTCGAAAATGTTTTCTTACTTTTATTTTTATTTCTTTTAAGAATATTTACTTTTTCAAATATATAACAAATAAAAATAAATCGACTATATGAAGATCATTTATTATTATTATTATCTTTTTTGGTGATCACATCATTCATCTTAAAATTATGTTTAAAAATAAAAAAAAGTAAAAAAAAATACCAGTAAAAAATTCATAAAAAAAAGAAAATTTATGTGTGTGCCGGTGTAAAAGTTTCCGGTCTAAACCTATTTCTCTGCGGGCGCTCGGTTCTTTTATTCGCCGACGATGCGATACATACTATTCCGAAAACTTTAGTTATACACCAATCAATCGATAATTTTATGAAGTGCAAAGAATTTTGAAAAAAAAATAAAAAATATATAATAAAAGACAGATTGCTTGAATGCAAATATGATAAAGATGACAGATGGTTTAATATTACTTTTTAGGAAATATATTCTCTATTGACATGGATATGAAAAAGTTTAATTTTAACAAACACTTAAAATTTATGGTTTTTATTTTCTAGTTTTTTTTTTTTATTTTTTCTTCATACAGATCTCTCGTATTAAATTAAACATGAGATTGCAATTTTTGTATACAGAATTAAGTATAGATTTAAGGAATATGTGTGTATGTAATTTAATATATATTACATTGTATATAAGTTATAAAAAGTATTAAGATTCTAACCGATTTTTTATAGGCTTTATTTTTTTTTCCAATTACAATAATAACAAACTCTATGTGAAAAAGACAAAATAATTAGTTAAAAAATGTATATGGAAAAAACAAAGTAATATTTGTGATTATAAGAGTTCCAAGACCACTCGAATTTATATTTATAATTTATTCGACGTTACATTAACAAATAATATATATGGAACTCTGTATAAAGAGTGTGAGATAATTAATTAATTAATTTCAAATACCATTACCGAACATAACCGAAATCACATAAATTTAAGGTGAAATTCACTTTACACAATAATAATAATCAACAAAAAAACAGAAAATGGTCATGGTTGATACGAGATGAACCAGCACAAACCACAAAGAAAGCGGAACTGCGTCACAAAAATATTACGCGGTAAATTTGATGGGTTTACAACACAAGGTTTTGCATATTTTTATCTACTCTCAATGTGTGTCACATATGTGAATAAATTAACTGCAAATTGTAAACGCACACAAGTGTGTGTGTGTGTGTAGTCGGTAACGTAGTTCGTAGTGTCAAAATATTGTATCAAATTACGTGACTACCGGAAATCACGCAAGCATTATGGTGTGTACGCAACCATATGCACACACACTTGGATTTCTGCAGTCAATGTGAAAGCACGTCTAAAATGTTGTTGATGACAATGATCATTAACCATATATTGTTAATAAAAAGTATATTAAATTAAATAAAAATTTACATTGAAATATATCAGACACACTTTGTATAATTTATCTAAAAAAAAAGAATATAATCAATTCTAATTCTAATGTTTATAAACTTTTAAAGAAAAGCGATCATAATTAATTATACTCCACTATGGCGTGGAGTTATATTTGGATTTGCATAGTCAGCCAAAGTTATTGGTGTTAGGTTTTTAGTGTTGTCATAATTTCCAATAATATTATTTTTTTTTTGAAATATATTGAAATAGGTACGTTCACGCCGAATTACCAGGACATCATTAAAAACGCTGACGGCTGTTGTAAGGACGATAATTCTAATTGGCGGTAAAATGAAGATGTAGAAAAATTATAAATAACAAAATTTTATCAATGATTTAAGATTTCTTTCGCGGTTAAAATTGAACACATAATATAATAATGAAAAACAAGTGATATAGTGAAAGAGTAAAAAGTGACTGCGATGTTATAAACAATATTTTGCAATAAATAAATAACATAAAAAACAAAAACAGAACAAAAACAACAAACGAGAAATATTGGAGACAAATTAATCTTTATTATTTCGGTTTTTAGTCATTCCGTTCTTATATGAATCAAATAATTAAATTTAAACGAGTTTTTATGTAATATAATAAACAATATTTTTACATCATCGCAAAAATTCACCAATCAAAAGAACAAGAAAATTAATTCAAAAATGCTGCTCCGCCTTTATAATTTTTTTTTTTTTTTTGCAAAAAATTTTCGCAATAACAAAATAAAAACGAATAATAAATGATTTTATGTTTTTTTGAGTGCGCGCACAAAATATACATAACCTCATCCGTGTGTATTCATTATATTATTATAATTATTATTATTATTATTATTATTATTATTATTATTATTATTAATGTTACAGTTACAATAGCACGTACATATTATTAAGGGGAAAAGAAAAGGCGCTCTCACATATGGTTTTTATCAAATCTTCAACGGTCGTCTTGTATATTTTTGTCTATTTCGGAAAAATTAGTATATCTTACAAAATATTCCAAGTCAATTATGTAAGTCCAATTGAAGCAGTAGGCATCTAACAAACATTAAATATATACATCAGTTAAGTTGGTAAATTACTCCGATTATACATCAATTCACCAATTGGTCTGTGCCAAGGTAGATTCTATTATTTTTATATGAGTGCGATTATAGCGCCCATATAATCATGGATACCGATATTGTTAATTGTTTGAATAGCCGCATTCAACAACCGATATTTGGTTATTCCATATAAACGAACAAAAATTGTGAGCCCAACTGAGAAATTTCAATATCAAATTGTATACTGAAAATTTTCTAGAATGCGTGTATAAATTTCCGGAATTGAACCAGGAATTATATGATTGCTTAGCATTTTCGCTATACCACCACCCGTGCCGCCACACTATAAGTATTTTAATAATTTAATTGAATAGTTCAATATGATACGGCTGAGAATTGTATGGCGGACGTAGGATAATTATCGAAGAACATTTGCTGTATAGCAAATTTGAATGAAGGTTGCGTGTTATGGTGTTAATAATCAAAATACGAGTATAATTGATAATTTTAAATTGCTTTGAAGGATCGCTCATTATGCACCGACTTTTTTTTCTTTACTTTTTGTATACGTTATGGTTTTATTTTTATGTAAATTAGGACGCCAATGTGAATGACATAATAAAAATTAAATTAACAATACCAAAAAAACAACTATAAATACAGATACACAATGAAATATACAAATACCAGAATACCACCATACATCAGTGAAAATATAGAAAACCACAAATCAATACTTAACACAAAGTGGAACAAATTAAAATTAATGTCAAAACAAACTTTTTAAATCGGAAAAAAAAAATTGACATGTTAATTATAAAATGTGGTATAAAATTGTAAATGTTTAATGAGATGTTTGATTATTTTTCAAAATATGTTAAACCATTGTTGTTTGTTGCAGGTATAGATAAATTGTACGAGTATACATGTCCTATTATTAGTGCGCTATATAAAATAATAGTTGGTGGATTGTGGATGAAGGTCCCACTTCAGTTCCTATTTTTTAATGCATTTTAGGATATGCAGTTGGGTGCCATTGGCTATATACTTTGTCTTTGCACAAGCAAAAGAAAGATTGAAAGATAAGTTACAGAAATTGATACTGCGGAGTAAGAAGGATGTTGTAGATTCCTTTCTTGTTTTACACTGTCTCAGTTGCTTCAATAAATCGCAGCTTGACCAGGCCATCCAGTATAAATTTTGTGTTCCTGTCACGTTCGATTTGGCCTATACAATCAGACAGTACCAGATTATTTTGTAATTATTAATTTACGAATTTCTTGAATCAATAACAATTTGGTCATCTATCATAATTTCAATGATTTTATTGGTATAATTTCTGCAAAGGTTTTAATTGAACACAACTTTCGATGATCATATACTTTTTGCATTTTTTCCCAACTGGGAAATTATGATTTCGCATAGGTAGTCCTGAGTTGATTACAAAAAATGTGTTATTTCAATATGTAATTAATTCTATAGTTATAAAATTTGATGGTAATTTTTTTGCAGGGCAATAAATACTTTTTATATAGGCAGGAGATGAGGAGATGATAACAGTATGTCACGTACATCTCAAAATTTATCTATACACAATTTTTTACAATTCGCAATGATTTAGCAAAGTTAAATTCGCAGACATTGGAGATCGCGTTAAAATTGATCTTATCTTAAACTTTATTTATTTTATATGAATATAAATATTAGAAAATAAAAAATTACTCACTTTTATATTTTTATCTTCCTTTTTAAATAAGGAAACCAATCAAAATTAGTTCCTGCCATTATATAAATTTAAAAATCTGAAATAGAAAATGAATAAATATTAATATTACGCCATATATTCGTTCGGACTTAAAATTTAATTGTGGGGTTTTTTTTTTTAAACTTAATCCAATTCGTCAATGTTTAAAATAAAAAAAAAATCCATTTAATTATATTTAATAGTTTTTGGTGTTTTATTTAGAATTCTATAACAATTAAAAATAAAAAAAAAAAACACCCTCAATATCTATATTTCATATGACACTTGACACAGTGTAGTTTTTCTCCGCCAATTATCCTTATATATAGCGGCAACATATTAAACATATTTTATATTCTTTTGTTTTCATTATAACATAACCATACCGCACATTACACACACAAACACACACACACACACACACACACAACAAACATTGCAAATATAAAATTGCAATTCATTAAATAATAATTATATTTAGAAATTAAGCGCGCAAAACATCCATAACAATAATAAAATTAATAATTACTTCTGTTTATCTCTCCTCTTTCATGGTTTCCCACTTTCTGTTGTTGTGTATTCCAATTCTATTTATTTTAATTCAATATTGTTATTTAATGATTATAATTTAAATGATGATGACGAGTTATGTGCATAAAAAAATAAAGTGCATTAAAATAAATATGCGCATGTTTTATTATTGGTATGAGAAAATTTCTGCTTTTCTATTTCCATTAGTGTGTGTATGTACAATGCGCTGCAAGAAGAAAATGAAACAATAAGGACTAAATTGAGCAAATAATTAATTCACAATAGGATTTTTAATCCAAAAATTGTTTCCATATTTCTATCTTCGTTTAATATACAATATTTCAAAAATAAATTAGAAGGATAGATATTTAGGAGGCTAGAATTTCAAGTGGTTACATTTGTATCCACCGCATTTGGTCCTTAATAATTAGTTTGTTGATAAAATAGAAAAAATCTCTTGATTATATATAGCCAATTTTTATGTGATTAGTCGAAAATTGTTTGGCCGATAGTGTACTTCACCAAAAAAAACCATATATCCTGCACATTCAAACGAACACCATTTTAAGGAATGCGTTTCGTTCGGGATTGGCGAACGTTTTCTTCTGTATATAGGCCCGATTGGAGCAGCGTGTTGAAGAAGGCTAAAACTGCATCTGGATTTTAATGTAATGCGCAGTATGTAATAGTAATAGGACATTCTGCTGGTACTAAAACAATAAAACTGTAATTATAAATAATAAATAATACCGCCTGTATATTACTAGAAAAATTAAATACATTCATGTGAATAAAGGAAGTTTGCGTGCATGTTAATATTTGTAGTTTTCGTTGTCATCGTATAAATATTTTGACAATTAAGGATTCGCCGCAACATTATAAATTAAAACCAATAGATTATTGGATAGAATTCCGTGAAATATGAAAATCTCTTGTGATTTTAACACACACTTACTACGTATTCTCTTGAATATCGCACCAAACAATGGGATCGATGAATGCAAGTGTATAATATCTTGTACCTTGTACAAACAAAGCAAAAGAAAAGAAAAATAGGGTTTTTAAACCCTTCGTCGAATCATAACAATTTTAACAGGACGATAAAGTTTACACCGCATACATTTTTGTGTGTTTCGTACAATTTTACATACGTTTTTTTATAACACTTGATAGTAATAAGTAACCACTGGTGACTCCAGTCAATATACTGTACCGTTAAACTTTCTATAAACTCTTACATTATGAGTTGCTCAATAAGAATGCATCATTTTAGGAAAAATATAGCTAATTGGAAGTATATAATAATTTTACCGAAAAACTATAAATATAATATACAAATATAGTTAAACACACGCATATTTAGTCTAATCACGCTCATGTTAATAAAAATAATATATGATATAATACTATAATATCTCTAGTTATATTTTAGTACACACTATATTATTTGTGTAAACATAATTGATATTAAATATATACACACACACACACAATAACCGTATGAATATTTATATTTCCTGTTTTTCTCAATTATATAGTGGCAATTTATGTATATGTATTTGTGTATTTAATTGCATATGCGCTGTGCTATACGTTTGTATTATAAAATATATTATAATTAAATGTGTTACGATATATATTCAGGACCGTCGTCGTATAATGTAATCACAGTATAAAATAAAAGAAATATTATATAGTACATGTTTAGATAAGGTTTGCCGAGTGATACGCCTACAAGTGCATTGTTTTCAAAATTCTGTAATATTATATTAAAATACAGTGATACAAAATATTATTAATTCATTTAAAAGTAAATGTTGCATAAAATAATAATTGTTGTAATTGTCCCCCCATGTTGTTGTTGATGTTGTTGTTGTCATGCTCCAAGATATTTTTTATGACATTACTTTGCAGTGTGCTATATAACGCTAATACACACTAAAACACTTAGTAGCGCTGATGTTTATTAATAATATATAGCGTATTTATTTGAAAACTGAAATTTTTCAGCTAGGTGAACATTTGTTCGATGTATGGAATAAAAAGAAAAATGGATATCTTTGAAAATATGGTGTAGGACACGCTACTCAAATATTAACAATGTCTGCACACACACACATCACTATGGCCGGATCACCCATATAAAAATAATAGAATTAAATAGAAAACATTTATATCTTACGTTAATTGCAGTACAATTGGTAAATTGTTATATACTGCGATGCGGAGTAATTTACCAACTTTGTTGTAATGAAAGGTTTATAAGCTCCATTTGGAGTAATATATGAGCTATAATAATAAAGCTATTAGTGTTTATGTCATCATTTTGAAGAACTGTATAGAATTTATAACTAATTTGCTGATAAATTGGGTGGCTAATTGTGCAGATCTAATATAATATCATATTTTAAAGGGGCGCATACTACTTGTTCGTTCGGATTGGGAAAATGTATTTTTGAATTATTTTTAAATGCTGAATAGTATTTTACATCACTGTGTGTATTATATATTGTTTACTGTGTACAGTATGTACACTAACAACTAACATACAGAGAATTCCTTTTTTTTTCTTATTTTTAAAGTACTAAAAATGTACATAAATATTTTTTTTTTCCGAACTGCATATTATAAAATTAATTCTCAAAAACAATTTTACACACGCATACATTATAATTTTTTTTATATTTCGTTCTTCTTGTGTATTACCAACCAACAAAAAATAAACAGCAAAACAAAAGTTTATTATATAAACTTGTTATGTCATTATGTCTCTGTTATTCTTGTGGATTTAGGAACAGATAGAAAATGTATACATAATTTAGTTTTTTTTTCTATTTGGTTGTTATATACAAAGGTTTTTTTTTTTTAGGTATATACATATTTTTATCACGAACAATTTATGAAAAGACCGACCGAGCCGCGTCGACATCGTTTGCCTTGATCTTGAATATTTTTTTTCCTTTTTAGTTTATCTCTAAACATACACACACACACACACACACACAGCTTAAAATACACATTCATATATTTATAATATTTTAATGTATTTTTTTTGTTTATATATCACCCTTCCATCCAACATATTTGTTATATTGAAAATTATAGATATGCAGTGCTTCGTTAATATTTGGTACTAAAATGAGTTATTTGCGTCGTATAGTATGGTATTCGTAAACTGGTAAAACGGAATAATCTAACTAAAGTGTATGTACATATAGTGTGTGTGTGTGTGTGTGTGTGTGTAAAGGATATTTATACGAACCCAGCAAACAAGAAGATTCCCGGCGAATATGCACATCATATTCGGTAATAGATAAATTTATCGTGAATAATTATCATCTTAGTTTTGCGAAAAACATCTCATTTGAAGAGATTTGTTTTGGAAGATAAAACGCATCATCTTGGTTAATTTCGCTAATTAGATAGATTTTCTTATTGATTGAAAAAAATACAAATTTCGAGCGATTTATTTTCCTCTAATATCCCTCTATATAAATGCAGATAAATTTACGATATCCTTAAATATCCTTCAGATGATTTTTCCATCCAAATGTTTGGCGGGTAATAATGCTATTTACACACACACACACACTGGCATTTATGATTTATTTATTTTTCCTATTTGAATTTATTATGAATTTGGGGGGGAGGGTGCCATTGCATTATTTACAATATTTTAATCTATCATAAATAACATTTAGAAAATTACAAAAATTGTTCGAACACCATGGGATAAAATTAAGAAAAATAAATTCATTTATATTCATTTTTGTTTATTTTTTCTGTTAATTTATTCACACGATAAGAAAATATATTATATAGTCAATTATATCCAAAATCAATTGGTTTTTATTAATTATATAATGAGATTAATTAATTAGTTTTAAAAATTGTTTAAAATTATTAATAAATAGAGTTTCACTTTTCACATGAAATTAATTATTTTACGATAGCAATCGTCGAAAAGTAGGTTCCCTATAGCAACGGCTATGGTTTTCACTATTGCGGTAAATGTATATTTTTGATTCATTAGAATCATCCTTTACAAGACTTTTGTTAAAATTCTGGAAACAGTAATTTAGTTTTTTCTTTGTTAAACAGGCGATTAAATAAGCGTCGGTCAAACATTGTATATGGGACAAAGATTAAATATTAAATTTTGTTCTAAAAATGGTAAAAACAGCTACATAAACGCTGTTTAAAATCGATAGACAAAGGATATCCAAAAAAAATATCGTTTAATATGAAGTTAAAAATCAAAATGATTTCAAAGGAATTATTCGTAAAGAGTTTCTTCCAACTGCGGTTCAACGATTAATGCTAAATATTACCTTGGTGTAAATAAGTGTTTACTAAGTCTTATTCGTCGCATTCGTCCTGAATACATCGAGAACCAGACAGATTTAGGTTACTGCATGATAATGCATCAGGACATCGTTCAACTATAATCATTAATTTTTTAACTAAATATCACGTTTTTTTTGTCTTAAAATTCGCACCATAATCGCCAGATTTAGCTTCTTGTGACTTCATTTGGCTTTGGATAGAAAGTCGTCATGCATCAGTTGAAGACATTTAAAAGGCGCCATCCACCTCGGTTCTCAACTGCATTCCAATCGCAGACATAAAAAAAACCATTTGATTCACACTTGTTGAACGTGTGCAAAATGTCGATGCGCGTATTTCACTTGATATGGAGATTATTTTGGATAAATAAAATGGTTTTTATGAAAATTTTGCAAACTGTGAAATAAATAGTAAACTTATTTTACAAGAACACAGGTGAATGTGAAAGGAAACACATCCCAACCAAGCTCCGATAATTTTTGACCAATGACCAAATCTATGTGTGGCGTTGCGTTGTCAACAAAATCTGATTATGTTTTAGATTTTAATGGCTCATATCGATGAAGATGGATACAAAAATTGCTGAAGAAGAAGATACAGAAGTTGTTGATAAATTTATGGTATGCAAGTCCCGATAACTTAGTTGGATTTCATTTAATTATAAAATATATTACCATTGATTGGTAAACAATTAAATGTAGTGATATTACATTTCTTTAACTAAATATAGTTGTACCATATTATCGTGGTTTTGATAATAAAATGCAAACCGTGCAGATGTCTAGCTTGAAATAATATTAACAATCAACAATAATTTATACCAAATCGTGAATCATGGTCGAGCAGCACATGGATTAATGGTGGAGTTTTCATCGTATTCGTTGTACAGCATTATGTGGCTGCATAGTGTCAGTTCGATGTAAACCATCGTCTGTAATGATGTGGATTTTGTTTGCTCGGGTTATTTTACCATTTTTTATATTTACTATATTTCTTTTCACATAGATACACTCAAAATTGATGATAAATGAAAGAATAATGCACTAAAATACGTATTCAAAATAAAACATATAAAGATAAAATAAAAAAAAAACGACAAAATAAATGAATTTTGAAATATAGGAATTAATAATATAAAACATATGTGTGTCAGGAAAAACAGATTTGATTCCTATATTATACGTTTATGTTGTTATTATTTCATATTTTATTTATTTTTATTTGTTGAATGATTTGCTTTCGTATGTTTTCTTCTACTCATTCTCTATTTATTCATACGCAGTGTGTCCCACTAAAGTTAAACCAGTCCATAAACCACCCATACATGGGAATTTATCACACGGTAATAATAGCAGATACCCACTATAACACGTACACATTAGCTACATTTTATGGGTAACATCTCTCTTTCCATCTTCGCCCAACCTTCCATCTACCCTCCCGCCTTAAGGGTAGCAAATATACAATTACACTTAATTTTAGGCACCTTGGTTCTATTTATCCCTAGCCACTCCGGCACGGACGGAATTACCGATAAAATGTACCTGTAGAAATGTTTTATAGTAGCTATGAGGTGGTTTGACTTTTGCTGAAACATACTGTAGCATTGCATTTCAAGGACACAAGAAATTATTTTCAAGTTAAAAGATTTATAAAATTTATATTAAATATTTGTGGCTACATATAAATATCGCATCAAACTTAATATGTTCATATTTTTTGGGTTTAATTTTATTGCATATGGGATAAATCGTGTGTGCGTGTGTGTGTGTGTGTGTGCGTATATTATAAATTGCCATAATTTGTTTCCGAATTAAGGATATGTGATAAATATTCTATGTCAATCAATGCAAACGTTATAGTTGAAGAATTACACTTATTTTACGTGAGGAGTATAGGAGTACAAACTCGTTTCTATAGTTTTCTGACTATATTCTTTATCCGTCTGTCTTCACGATAATTCAATAATTGATTCTGCTGATAACTGAATAGTTTTAATTCTGCGATACCAATTGTTCCCATAACTAACTACAGAGCTGTCCTTTTAAAGATTTTCCATTACATTTCAATTACAACTAGCAAATTAACTATAAGTGCCTTGATTGATATGAATTTTTCCATTGATTCAATGTATTGATGATCTAATACAATAGATAAGAGAGATTCAGCTTGAAATTATAACTTGATTTAACAAAATAATAGCAGGTATATTAGTATGAAAGGATCTGCTATTGTAAATACAGGAAATAATTTTTTATTGAATATAAATGCCATTGTGTTAAGTTTCCCAATTTTTTGTTTGTTTTTTGAATGCCCTAAACAGAAGGGGACAGAGTACAGAGTGCCATTGATCTGAACAAGTGATAATCTGCAACATTTGGTGAATAATATAGTACTTTCAATCAAACGTTTGTTTGACCAGTTTTGCGATATGAGGATGAGCATTTTAATGCTTCAATTTATAAAATTGTGAGAGATTTCAACAATTCATATCATACCACGCCATTCTGGTCATAATACCAATATACATATATAGACAAAGTAAAGCCTTCTATTCATATGGGTATTGCGTTTTGGCGTCGATTTAACTGGTTGACCTAGATCAGTCTAATGTTTAGTATATAGTTCATTTAGGATTATTATAGAATATAAATCCATTTTTTATCACCACCACGGAAAAGAAACGAAACAATTTCTCCTTTGGAATCTATTTTCCTTCCTTTTGTAGATATTTTTACCCATTGATTTTAAGTGATTAGAAATTGTTTGTTGATTTTACGTTTATTGAATCTGCGTCATTTATATACAAAAGATAGTTTCATATTTTTTCGTATGATTTTCTACACCGCGTTCGATGTCATCCAAATCAAAATCACCACTTATGAATCGTTGAAACCACTTGATATAACAGAAAATTGTGTACCGGTCGGTGGTGGGTCAATACGATTCGCAACGGATACAATCAACAACTTGATGTTATGCAAAAATTTTGATAGGCAGATTATGGCGCAAGAGGAAAGGTGCCTCGTGAGATGTAATAAATATTATTTTAAAAATGTATTAAATGTAAACACATGCCAGTATAAATACTATGGAAGATGTATAATTTCAAACTACTTAGCCATTTACACCATTAATAAACAAAGTGAAGTTATTGTAAACCTCATGGATAATAAATCACCTGCGGATTCGATAATTGGAAATACACAGTTATATATAATATTAAATTGGACGAGCTAATTGTTAATGAACCGGTTGGCAAATGAATGGCAAAGGATTATTTGTTCATTGTACAAAACAACAATTATAGCGGAATAACTTTATATAGGAAACCATTGCCTGCAAGCAGTGCGAAATAGTTTTCAATATCACTACATTTTTCTTATAACCTCTGTGGGTAAAGAAATTAGATTAAATTATGAAATAAAATTTGGGTGTTTCTGGACCACCTGTTTTTATGAATTATCATCGTTTTTCAATTGACTGGTCATAGTTTTAAAGGATTGCCAGTTTGATATACAGAAATTCAAATTATAATCAATTTCCAATTTCCTTTCATGGCATAGATTTTTAAAATCGATTAACGCATACAATGACCGATTGTTAAAATCGATGGCAGACAAAATTTAAAGAAATTTGTGGTACTATGTGTTAAACGTGAACAATTGTGTAAAATTTCACTGACATCAAAATTCGGAAAATCGGTCATATCTTTTGAACGCGTGAATCTCGAATTTCGGAAAATCTCTTCTGTGAAAGATTTGAAATTGATTATAATTTACATTTCTGTTTACAAAAATGGTAATCCGTTAGAATTATCGCCACGTAATTCAAAAAGATGATAATTCTTAAAAGTAATGATTAAATTCAAATGTAAATGGTATAACGAATTAATTTGTGTACCTTTGAATATTAATAATACATATTCGACGACTTATTTATTTATACCAATTTCAATTTATAATATTTTTGCGTAATTTATACGAATAATGGAATAAATATTTATTCACAAACATGTGCATTGTTAACATTTATTCATAGATTTTTATATTATTATTATTATTATTATTAGTATTATTGCATATTATACAATTTTCATTTGCATGTTTATATTTCATATGCGATATGAGAACATATTTGACTTTATCTATGGCAAGTAAGTTGAGTTATAGTGCATTGTAATTGTTTTATTGTTTATGGTTTATATATATTTTTTTATTTCTATTTAAATATTATAAGAGAACTGACTTTTATGTGAGAGAAATGTTAGAACGTAGACGTATAGTATGTGTAGTGGTGGCCATAGTAGTGG
This sequence comes from Bibio marci, assembly GCA_910594885.2. NCBI lineage: Eukaryota > Metazoa > Arthropoda > Insecta > Diptera > Bibionidae > Bibio > Bibio marci. The sequence goes on along the minus strand of OU343116.1, from coordinate 12,483,840 downwards.
ATCATGATCAAAGCTATTCCGTTTCATAATTTATATTAATAATATTTTCTTTATAATAATAGCTTTTTTTGTTTAACAGAGATAAAGAGTTAGTAATGGATGTAAAGTCATTGATATTATGCCCCGTCCGTATACTAGTTACGAAAAACTTCTTTATATCGAAAAATCTATAGGTATAAAATACACAATAACAATAATAATAATAATAATAAAGTAGTAATAAAATAATAATTAACATTAACATCGTGTCACGTAAGGTGATAAACAATAACCACAATAATTTTTATAGCAGAGATTGGGTCACAATAGGTACACATATTGTACAGTTAAATTGGGTTGATTACAGGACAATATGCTATTAGTGATTTTAACGATTCAAACACGATAATTTTAATGTGAAAAATGAAGAACGTGAACGTGACCTAACGATAATGTTTTTTGCGACAGTGAATATTGCAAGAATTGCTGGGTTCGGATGAAGATAACTAACAAACTCAAAAACAAATGACAAACGCTTTGAATGTTGATCCGCTAACGATTTCTAGACATTTAAAAGTTATGATCCATACGTGTGGAGAATGAACTGATCCAAAAGTGTGGAGAATGAACTGATCCAAAAGTGTGGAGAATGAACTATAAGAAAATGCAAATGGAAACCGAAAAAGGACAAATGAAATTTTGGCATCGAATTGTGATTGTTGATGATAAGTAGATTTATTTTAACAATCCTAAATGCAAAGAATTATGAATTACACCACGTCAAGCAGCAACAACATAGATAGCGCAAAACCAAATCGGTTTGGAAAGAAGATTATGTTCTGCGTGTTTATAGTGGGATCAGAAAGCTATATGGTACATTATGAGCTATTAAAAGCTGGTGAATCGATTAATACTGATCGCAACCGACACCAAATTATTAATTTAAACCATTGACTTGATGGAAAAATCACCAGAATGGGCGACCATAACATAATTTTGCTGTATGACAACGTATCCAAAACCGAATTTGTTACCCCATCCGCCATATCCAACAGACTGCTTCCGATTAACATTTGTTTTCATCGATGGAAAACGCACTCGGAGAGCAACACACTTCAAAACATCTGCAGAACAGAAAAATTGAGTCTCTGAATGGTTTTCATCAAAAGAGGAACAGTTCAGAGATGGCAATAATGTGTAGCTAACGATGACCATGAAATTGAATACAATATTTTTTTAATCATTTTTTTTCATTTCATTTTTAATTTAAAACTGACGTGATGATAATTGGCACTATTTTGACAATCTTAAATTTAAAATGTCATAGATAGACCCGCGGAAAACTATAAATATCACTGCCAAAATGGAACATCCATCACGTCACAAAGTAATGCTCTGCATTTGGTGGGAATTGCAAGGATTGGTGAACAACATCATATTGTTGCTAAAACCCCAGTTAAACTTTTATTCCTGTATATGTATATATTCCAAAATCAATTGAATGAAGAATTGCGAGTAACACAAGTGTAAAATCATCATCTTCCAACACAAAGCTAGATCACGCATTGCAAAATCTGTCAAGGATACACACGGTTACACCTCGAACGGTGCAGTTCTTCTGGATACAGCGTCTTCAGATTGGTAATTTTTTTCTAATCGATGCAGTACACGCTACCGAAATGTTTTGCAAAAATGGATAGGCAACCGGCGGACACATGATGGTATTATCACGGAAACTAAATTAACGTTCTAATATTATATTTTGTAAAATTGACGAAAGATGAAAACATATACAAAAAATATGGTATAAATACACCCTTTTCAATTTCAATTAATAACCGGAAATGATTTTTAATGCCAACCTTTGTTTTCGTCTCGCATCCTTATATTTAAACGTTCCGATTTCTCTGACATATACAAAAAACGTAGGTACGAAAAAAAAATACGTTTTCTAAGAACCGGTGTAAAGAATATAACAAAACAACCAACAACAAAAACACAGAATACATATTATTTTCTTTTTAATTTTACTTTAAATACTAAAATCAATTCCTTTTTTATATTGTTATTATTAGAAATTGAAATTGAATTCATTCACAAATTTATAATTTAAAATTCAAACATTATAATTTTGTATTTTTGCTGTAGATACATTCAAAATTTTCATAAATAAATACAATACAATATGTGTTGTTGTTGTTATTGTTGTTGTTATAAGTATAAATTTTCTGTTTTTAATAATATTCTGGTTTATGTGTTTTTGTTTCTTGTAAAATTTACCAAGGTTTGGTAAAAATATAAACATATACCGTATTTGAATTGGACACGCTTTATGTGTAAATACAACAACAACATTTTCTATATTGTATATATAACCTTTTCATTTATATCCTTTTTTAACTCATTCGAATTGTGTGTGTGCGCATATAACTAGAAAAAAAAAAAAAATAATTCCTTATATACTTATGTACATTTGCGCAGTAAATACACTATATTTGGTGTACAATTTTATTACTTTCTATTTTCCATTACATGGAAATATTTATAATATTGTCCCTTTTTGCCACCCTCATTTTATTAACTAAAAATTGTTTGTGTAAAACTAAAAACGGTATAAATTATTATATATTGCGTACTATAATATATATTATTGTTTGATTTGTTAAGAAAGAAGAAATGATATTTGGAAAAAAATAGTAGAAGTGCCACTAACAATATAATAGTAAAGAAACAAAGTTTATATATGTATATTTCGAAGGAATCAAATAAAAATTGTTAATTAAGGAATTTATTGACATTACTGTCATTGATTTGTATATATTATATTTTAAGTTTATATAATAATTGGTTATTTTATAATAATGCATTAAATATTTGCTTCTCTAGCCACACACAAACACACACACACACATATGGAACGTTAATGCGGTAATGCTTATGCACTGCTAAATAGTGTATTGGTAATTTCAACACTCAGGAATGAAATTTATTGAGATTGTTTTAATGGAATAGAACACATTCGATGGCCTCGATACAATTCTATACCATTATTTCTTACAGCAAATTATTTATATTAACATATTTATTGGATAGAATTTTAGTCGAAATAGATTATCTGCGATTGATAAATTATAGATAAAAAAAATATGTGTTTTAAGGACTGAGAAAGTAAAGCTCGTGTAAGAGCTGCACGTACTTTTTGAAGATTTGAAGGAGTGAAATGCACAAACATGCATAGTGCAAATGATGTGCACCGTACCATATGGTAAGAGTTGACGCAAGTGAATTACACTTTCTACGCAAAAGGTAAATATAATTTTTGTTTATTAATAAAATAATATAAAAAAATAAGATTATTTACAGTACCGTCTCAACTGGATTCAATCGGTGTTTTTGCGTCAAGTTATATCTATATAGCTATAATACAACTTAGAAATTTCCATAATGTTTGCTTTAAATTAAAATATGTACCAGAAGTTTGTAATGTGCATCATCTTATAGGCCGATTTCGTTATTGCCTATTATCGCCAAACTATTTTTAAACAGACTAAAACCCATCATCATAGAGACGAAACGATTATTATCGGATCATCAATTTGTCATTAGCATATAGCACATGCAACCTTCGACAATTGCTGACATTATGGATTAATCAACAAATGAAAAAAAAAACTTCTACCAGAATCAGTGATTTAGTGATCTTTTGCAAAAACCGGTTAAACAGCCACTATATGATTTCCAACAACAACCAGTTGATTTTCAACATCTACATCCGGTTATATTTTACCATCAGCATTTATATCAACATCAATACAACCAATACAATTAATTTTTGCAACAGCAGGTACAATTAATCTTATGCAACAAATACCACCGTTGCAATAATATCCAGAACCGGTGGTTTTAAAAACCCTTTGGGAAAGCAATAGTTTGTGGGGCGCCCGCGATACCTACAACTAACCCATTCTCGCGGAACGTCACATATTAATTAAAAATTAAATCAATTATGTAGAACTTTATTTTTAATACAGTAGTAAACATGTTTTGGAATTTCGTGAAAAATGCAATTACAATCCATATGTTGGTGTAGTGGTTGGTGTAGTGGTTGGTGTAGTGGTGTGTGTGTGTGTGTGAAAACGTTTTGAAACCAGTGGTGATTTTTAATTTTATTTATTTATTTTATTTTATTTTCTTCTTTCAGATAATCTCGCAAATATAAAAAACATGTGCGCATTCGTTATTTATTTTATCTATGAACATTTTTCCAACAAATACTTATTAGATTCTCTGTATACTACAATCAGAAATTTTCACAAGAAATAGAGGATATTATAATGTATGTAATTCAATTCATGGGTGTAAGATATACAGTGAAACAGCCAGCAACAAACGAGAAATAATAACAACAACAACAAGTATTTCAGATAAAATTGAACTTGAACTTTTTTTTTTTTTATATTTTTCCATCATCTACTATTTATTCCTATGTTTTTCCAAAATATAGTCATTTCATTCATACTTTCACTTGTCTTCTTATAAATTTATATGTTGTTACCCTAAAAACGACAAAAACCCCAAAAAAAAAAAACTACAATATTAATAATATTGTGTTTGAGATTTTTATATTTTGGGAAATAAAGTTATGTACAATATATAGGAAAAATGTGAAGGAAAATATAAATAAATTTCAGGGTGTTAAAGTCTCGGGAGAGAGAAAAGAGAAAGGGAATCCTTATATTGTATCTAAATACAAATGGGATATATATATATAAACCACCTATATAATAATTCCAGAAGCCCTCTTTAAAATTTATCCGTTCATCAAGATATTCGTGTTTAATTTTATTATGCGTATACATAACGGATATATTTTAGGGGAGAAAATTCTATAATAATGTGTACAAAAAGTACTGAGACTAATTGAATTTTATACAATATCTATTTTAGCTTCTATTTTTAGTACTCTGGCTCTGGCTCTGGCTCTCTGTTACACAATGCTTAATTAAATTGACGAAAATTCAACATCTTAGATGAATATTTCTATTAATTAAGTGGTTAAGTTGCAGAGAAGTTCATAATTTTAATATGGAATATAGAAAGAATGGAACTTGATCGTCTACATTTACATTTGGAATCCGGAACAAATAATAACAAATGATAAATGCTTAATTTGTATAAATTCTTTGATTTATAAGACAGATCCTGTTCATCGAATAATGAATGTATTCGAAGAAATGAAATTAGTTAAAAAAAAAAACACCCTTGCAACCCAGTCCCAGAACTTTTTGAACAATCCGATAATCACATATAAATATTAAATTGTGTACGTTTACATTTAATTTTCAATATAGAAGAATATTTTAATAGATAAAAATTTATATTTACAACGAATATATATATATTTGGTTCGATTGACACTTGCAGGTTCTCACAATTACATCTGTGCAACAGTAGCGCAACATAGCCGATATGAAATGGAATTTGATCATGTTTTGTTTTTCTAGAAATATTCACATTTTAAAAATATTTATTATATAATTTAATCCACTGTATTAGTTTCGATATAGAGCCAATAGGAAAATAATTATAATAAAATAGTAAAATGATGTGATGTTGTTGGTAAATCGTTATTATTTATTTATATATTCCCTTACTATATATACGGGGCTCGAATAATTTACTATTAAATTGATTGTTTTCATATTCGTATTCAAAGTACAATGATTCCCCGGCGGATGATGATTTGACATATATGAAACATTTATATGGAAAATTGAATATAAAATTAATTAAATTAATGAAATTCAGTTGTATTGTATATAGATATAGCAATAACACCAACACCACCACATCATATCTATATTGCATTGTTCCAGAGAACGTCAAATTTGAATCGTAAATTGTGTATGAGGAGATTAGGTGTGATGTCATTCAAATTTTGGTTAATTCGATTATTTAATACCATCGATATACAAAAATTTCACATATAAAATAAGGTATTTTAATTTGATTTATTCTAAAAATTCAATGTTTCGTTAATTAGACAACGAACTGAAAATTAAAATTTCTATCATAGAGCGGAGCAATATTATAAAATTGATTTTTAACACGTATTAGGTTTAGTTATTCCTTAACGAAATAGTAATATTTTGTTAGAAGCAATGTCGAATGGTATGTTGGGTTGTGGATAGTGAAATGGCCTATAATATAATGTGGAGTTAGCTACGTATAAAGAATAAGTAGTCGCAGACAATCTGGCAGCTGTGCATGAGAATTACTATGGGGTGTTGTGTTAAAACAACATCCCATTAAAACTAAGTTAATGATTCAATGATTATACAGTAACAAAATGATTAAGTAGATTGAACTACCAATTTCGGAAAAACAAACAGTTATGAATTCTACAACACGGCATCGGATCGGACAGGATAAACGACAACGACTCAAGCAACGAAAATTTAACGACAATGCGATTTAAAACTAAAACATCTTGGAGGAATGTTAGAAAAGCAAGATTGCTAGATGCAATAAACTGTGATATGAAAATGCTTAAAATTCGGGATTGGAAGACATTGACTGCGGAGAGGTTGGGTTGAAGAAGTGTGTTGGAGAAGACTAGAATCGGACCTAGGTTATAACGCCATGGAGTAAATCATTTTGAAGAAGTATTATCAAATGAATATATTTAGTCTGTAAGATATTATTCGTGTGTTAAAAAGAGGCCACTATAAAAATTCGCAAGATTGTCCCATATGGTTTGTTTCTATAATTTTACTATATTCCTCTGTATTGTTTTCCAGGAACTTCAAATGTCCACGTAGTTCGTCATATAATCCCATTTTCAAGCTACATATATATAGCATTTAGTCAAAATTGGATAAGAATTTGCCAAATTGTTTAATCAAAATCATAATGAGAAATGCGAAATTCCTTTATGGATTAGAGAAATCTTTCCAGGAATCTCCGAAAAAAAAAATCAACGTTAAATCAATCGTAATGCTGGTATTACCACCACTTGTTCTGGGTGGTATTATCTGTCTCTTAATATTTCCAATGGCATTACTCTAGATCTATTTATTCGATTTGTTTTTGAAATTAGAAAATTAACCATATTTAGTAAGAAGTATTGGTTAAAGTATAGGAAACATTTGCATTCCTTACTGCATGCAACAAGAAGCGTTCTAACCTCTCCCACTAATTCTCTGTGTAGCGTGTAGTTTCGTTTGATTTACTGGGAGCCTATTCTTAAATAATACTATGTTTAATATATCGTTTATTAGATAGATCGCAGAGTATTTAATTATTATTTATTTATAAATAAAATTCCAAATTATTATTGTCTGCATTCCAAAGGTATGTCATTTTCATTGTATGTTAATGAATAATAGAAAATAGATAAAAATATATCGTAATAAATGTGATTGTGAATGGAAAAAACTTAAGTTTTTTGTATTTTTCATTAATTAAATCATAAAAAAAAAATAATCAATCCATAATTCATATTTTTATTATTATTATTATTATTATTATTAATTCCATTGAATAATTTGATGATTACAAATTATATCTTATCTTAATATTTGAAAAATGTATACAAAAATTCCTGCTACAACAAAACTATTTCTATATAGACAAAAATTATTTTAGTATATTAATTTCTAGTAAATTTGAATTCAAATAATAAGAATTTTTACTCCAAACAATCAAAGGGTTTCACACAAACTTATTGTTTTATTGTTTTATTGTTATTGTTATTGTTATTGTTATTGTTATTGTTATTGTTATTGTTATTGTTGTTGAGTGACACCATAACCCTTTTTATATGTATTTGTACACAAAAAACAAAATAGCTTTTATAAATAACCACAAACTTTAATTGGAATGCTATAGTATTTAAGTGTGTGTATGTGTGTATTTCGGAAAAGATAAGCAGGAAAAGTCACTCACGTTTTACATATAATTATTATAATATGTAGAGAAAGATAACATATTGCAGCATATAATATTTTTTAATTGTAAATATATATTTGTTTATTTTTAATTATCTTATTTAAACAAAAATCATACAGAAACACCTTCCCATACAATTATATTTAACAGAAATGATAAATAGTGGGAGCTATAGCCCAATTGAATATCAACCATTGTGGCTATTGTGACAAAGTCCAATTTTTTTCTGTTTAGCACATCGCTGTTATTATATTGTCAACTGAATTTGAATCATATGATGTGTATACGTTCAGTTTGGCGGACGGCGAATAGAGAGATTCAGTATAATTACACAATCAGTCATCAGATCATGCATTTGTAATTAAAATACTATAAATTCTTCATTAAAAAAACGTATTCACTCACGTATTCACTCACGTATTCATCAAGAAATTCGTGCAGAAATCGGTGTGCTTAAACGAATAACTTTCATCGTCGCGGGGAGGGGGTGGCGGGGGGTCAGAAGTTTAACAATTACATGAATAAATGAATAACAACAAGTCATCGTATCCAAATTGTAAATTTCTTAAAGCAAACATTATTATATGACATAATTTTTCACTTGCTTTTTAAGCCACACGAACAGCCTTTAAAATTTGTAATTATTCTATTGCCCCGTACTCTGCATACACATTGTCTAACAACATAAGATTAACCAATAATCACCACATAAGGGTACACTGTACACACATATATAAAGGTTTTACTGTAAAATACGAACATTTTTTACAATATTGTTGAAATATGTAATAATTTTAATAAAAAAATTCCAATCCTCTTAAACCACTTAATAATAGGTAATTGAATAAGTTCTTGACATACCATTAATTTATATATTATGGTACTGTACTGTGGTGATTCATATTTCGATCGCCTGCTGGAATGTTACAAATTTATCTATTTCTTCTTTAACAAATTTTCTATGCTGTAGTTGTATGGCAATCGAACAGTTTCCTAAAGTAAAATATCTATAAGATATTTAGGGTAGTTTTCTGAACAAATGCAAATGTGTAACACTAATTAACGAACAGTTTTTATGAAATTTATACAGTGCACGTTTAAATAAATAAATGTTGATCAAATTTCATATTTTATTTCGGGTTTTTATGGAATTATAAGGAAAAATTTTATTTCGATTACAATAGGAAATTAATTCCATAACCGGAATTACGAAAAGCTAAACAATTTCATTATTTCTCATCGAATTTTGATATAAATACATAATTTGTTCGAGGAAGCTACCGAACGCGTTGAAGACGAAAAGCGGCTGCACAACGGTTAATCGATAAACAAGGCGTGAAGAAGTGCTTGAAAATCGGCGGTTAACAATGATGACGCGTAAATAATGATCGAAGGGTTGTAAGTGGCCTCAATTTGTTTGAAAAAGAACGTTTTGTTAATACCAATAGTTCAACGCAAATCATTCCAAAACTATTGCCCATATTCGACTGATTTAACACCATGTGATTTTTGGCTCAAACGACCCCGCTCTGGAACCACCACAGATTTGGACTCAATTGACGCGATACAAACCGAAATGAAGTACATGTTGAGTCATCTTCAAGTTTGAAGATGAAAAAGATGAATTTTGTTGTATACAATTTTTCCTTTTACTTTTTCTGTGTTGACAGAATTCGCGTCGACAAAAATTCGCCTGCGTAATTAGCCTCTAATATTTTACCGACTATTTTTACCCATACAAATAATAAAAATGCATGCCGTATCACTATTTCTTTCCCATTGTCGTGTCGTGGTGAACGTGCTGGTGGTGGTGTACGCAAATCCATAATCTTACATTTTTTGTATGCCATTGATCAATATGTCTTCTTCCTTTGTATAACTGTTCTTATCATATTGTAATTTAACCTTTTTATTAGTATTCATATTTGTATACAATATATGTTATATGTATTTATTATTTACCTATACATTTTGTGAAAGTATTCGGTAGAAGGTATACAAGAAGAAGTGTATTGGTATAAAGATATTCAAATTTCATCTGGCTACCGGAAAAGAAGAATCTAACAACTAAATAGTTTAATATCCATCGTATAATATATAGAAAGAATAATTCTCCCTCGCTTTGTTTGCGCATAAAATGCTTGTATTAGTAAGTATAGTTAGTAATGCGCACATTCATTTTAACATGACCCACCATACGCAGAATCTTCATTTGAACGAGTAAAAAATATATATATTAAATGTAATATATGGGTGCAATGTTGTTGTAATACGCATTTCTCCCCTTTTTTTCCATAATTCATATATTACAACCAATTCTATATTATTTATATCTATAGAAATTACTATAAACTTTATCGACAATATATAGCCAGGGAATGTGAAAGTGATGGAGAATGAAAACGAAGACATTTTGTTAGTTACTTTTATCTTTAATATAGCTATGGAATTATAGATAGATAGATAGACATAGAATAAACAATGGATGGAGAATGTATTTTGGTGACGGGAAAAATAATACAAAATAACATTTCTTTTTATCATTAACAATAATAATAATAATAATAATAATACGGAACCTGTGTAACAACTCTGGATTATTATATTTATAATGACCATATACAAATTTGAAATTATTCACTATAGACAAACTAATTACCATAAAATTGAGGGTTATTTTATAGGTTTTTGTTTTATTTTTAATTATTCGAAATTAATATTGTGCCAATGATTTTGTTAATATATGAAATAATAGGTGAAAAGATATTATTTGTGTGTTGTAAATGAGCGTGGGCAGCATCACTGGCATTAGCATTTGTTAGAGGTTAAATAAGTGAGCATATTTGGTCCCGTCAAAGAACAGAATGGAGTTGGAGGCGATGATACAATTTTGAATTAGACAAGTTGTATGGTCAACCAAATATTGTCATAACAATCAAAATCAATAGATTGAGATGGCTTGGACATGTAGTACGCATGGAGGAGGAGTGTGTGCCGAAAAAACTGTTAAATAGTTAACCAGAAGGTAGAAGGAGAGCCGGAAGACCTAAGTCGAGATGGCTAGATGCAGTAAACTGTGATATATTATAAAGATTCTTAAAATTCGGGATTGGAAGACATTAACTGCGGTTAGGTCAGGTTGGAAAAGCGTGTTGGAGAAGGCTAAAACTGCACCCGGGTTGTAACGCCATGGAGTAAGTAAGTAAGTAAGTAAGTAAATAAGAGAGCATAAAACATTTCACCTGAAATAACGATCTGTTCCTCTAAAAACTGAACGGAAAATATGTTGTGAGTTTGTAATAACAATTGTTTTGACACCTATTTTGCAATATATCTAAGATAGAGAGCTTAGTTTATCCTTTCGCTTTAACCGGAAATTTCCATGAAAATAAATCCTTAAATTTATTAAATTTCAAATCATTATGTTTAGCGAAAAGAATTTTGATCACTTACTGAACGCGTTAATTGCTTAGACATACGTTAAAACATTGTCAAACAATAGTAGTGCTCTTCGTCTAACTATCCTAACTATTATAGGGCGCCCGCATCAGATGGTATACGAAGGTAAATGGTAAATTTAATGGAAATGGAAAGATTGTTGTACAATTTCTAATATGCTTTGTGTCAATAAGAAAGATTATAACTTATTTAATAAGATCGGCACGAATATAAGCAAATGTTTTATATTGTTTGTTATACCCTATAACTACAATTGTATAAGTTAATCCAAATATTATTTTCAATACTAACTGTGTAATTTAGGCATTCCCATCGTATTTCGTCGCAGAGTAATACAATATTCGGAAGTTAATAAAATTTCAGCGTCATTTTTAGTTGACAAAAGCAAAATAAAATTCGATACATTCCCCAGAACTGGTAAATTTCATTATTTCCAGATCTTATATCTCGTGTCACTTTATTTATACATTTGAAACAACACATTGTACTTTCTCCAGCATCTTTTCCGATAAAATAATGCATAATTTATTTCTTTTATGTCTTGTCACATCATCTTATCAATAAATTTTCTGATATGATAGTTTTTACAGTACAACTAGTAAAGTACAACACCGGCAAGCAAATAATTTACGATCCCCTGAACATTATCATATGCTACACTGCAGTAAACACTGGGAAATTCATAAGAAAGAACACTGTTCGTATGTCATAACCCACCACAACTCCCTACCGTGATTTTTGATTGATTATTAGAAAAAATTGAAATAAATAAGTCCTAGCCATAACTATAATATAATCATATCATATTACATGCAATCAATATATACCTCGATCATTAATCCCGCCAGTATATTATATATAGCAATAATTATATTTATTTAAAATAATAACCCATTGCCGGCATGAAGAGATCTCATCAATTTAATTAATTAAATGAGAAATATGAGGAAAAAAAGTATAATAATTAGTATTTAATACAATTTATAATAATAACTAACATCTCTTCCATATAATTCATGTATCAGCTGATAATTTATTGATTTTACTGAACCGTAAACACCCTTCACCATATGAACACAAATTTAACAAAAAAAAATGTTCTATCACTATTGTGTACACAAGCGGAGCATACATACAAACAAAAAATAAAATAAACTAACTAATACACACACACACATACATATACATTATTATAGATCTGGTACTATATATATAGTAAAGTACATAAATTAAACATAATATATAATCAAAAAGGACACATAAGCAGAACCTACACGCAGCACCCATCATAATCCTTACACATTGAATGATACAATGTAAACACTCACGGTGTCATACACAAGCCAATTTATGCATGCACATATTTTTTGAATAAAATTAATTAAATTTAAACAGAAAGGTTCCGAAAAAAAAGAAGTGCACAATGAACAGTGACCAATAATCGATACAGATTGTTTGAGCACAACACGTGAGAATAATGCAGAGAAGCTCAATGTATCACATACATGCATTGAAAAGTATTTAAAAAAAACTCGATATATGGATTCCTCATTAACTTAAATAAATTCACTTAACACCATGCGATTTGCTTATGAAACACGTAACGAAAATGATCCATTTTACAACAATGTCATTCGAAAAAAGATCAACAAAATCAGATATTCATCAAAAGAAGGTTATTTGTTATCAGTTTAGTGATGGGATTTCAAAGGCATTGAGTCTATTTTGAAATTTTACCACCCAACCGGAAACAAGCAATTCAGACAATTATATAATCAAATTGAACGATGCAATGTAAGAGAGATGACCACAGAATAATTAGCAAATCGAAAAGGTGTTGTGTTTCATCGCGCGACAATGCAAAGCCACATGTTAAAAATTATTTAAACTTGATTGGGATTTGTCCTGCGATCTTGTAAAATCAGATTACAATTAATTTGGTTTGAAAAACTTCTTAACTAGTTAAATGGTTTAATGATGATGTTAAAATGTATTTGCGGTTCAGTTTTTTGATGATAAGGACCAGAAGTTGTTCGTTATGAGCTCGGGCATCATGAAGTTAACAAAAAACGAAAACCAAAAACGACAATAAATTATTAAATAAAGTTATTTAATGTTATCAATTTCATTGAAAAAACTACACTGACTTTGTTGACAAGTCAAAAAAAATTAAATGTCGCTATCATCACAGCCACACTCACACACACACACTCATATAAATTACATTTTGGGGTTAATCGTAAATATAAATTATTTTTAGACAGAGATAGAATACACAATTTCTTTATTTTTTCATCTGGTGTATATGCAATTTTTTTTTATTTTTTTGGTTTTGAAGGAAGACAACTTCATTTAGTGTTTTAGTGTTTTGCCATAGACGGAATATATGTGTATTTGTATTGGTATATAAATTTAGTAATAATAACAATAATTTTAGTAGTTGCTGACGATCATTTCATTCTGATGGCTATACTACCACCACACACACACCACTACTACTAAAAAAAAACCTAAACCCATTAATATGTAACAGCCAGAGCGATACAACGCGGCGAACATATAAATAATAAAAATAAAATTATAATATTATTATTATTATTATTATTATTATTATTATTATTATTACAACAATTTTTACTGTAGTTGTTAGTGATGTTTATTTATTTATTTATTTATTTATTTATTTATTATAATTTTTTTTGAGTTATAATTGTTGTTTCATTTTCGCTTTTTTAAGTTTTATTCATGTATTGGTGAGAATGTTTTTTCTTGTTTTTTTTGGTTTTTTTTTTTTTTTTGAGGTTTTGCCGCTTATGCGCTTTAATATTTTGTTGTAAAATTCATACAGGTTTTTATTTTTTTTTTGCTTTTATTACACACGAGATAGATTCACTTAAAAAATAATATTGTATCTTTTTTTTCTTTTTTTTTTTTAATAGTTTTATTTTATTATTATTTATTTATAATTTTATTTTTATATTTATTTTATATTTATAGTTTTTTATTATTTTTATTTATCGGTTGTATGGATGGAAGTAATAAAAAAAAAAAAAAAATAGTTAGGTTAGATAAGATGATGGTAAAATAATAAGTGAAGAAAGGAAAAAAAATTAAACTCAGCATGAAAAAGTTTGTGTTTGAGTTAAATACTATAGCTATAGAGCTATAGCTGAAGGTATAGCACAGCTAACATTAGTATGAGAAAAATAAATTTATGTGAGCAATTAAAATTTATATAACCCAAAGAAAAAACGAAAAAACAATTTAAATTAGGTGTAATTCAAAATTTTAAGATCGGGTAGCACATGCTGAGATTTGTAAATTGAAATGAAAATTTAAAATAAATACTAGAGAAAAAAAAAATAGGAAAAACTAAAAATAGTATGAATTTAATTTGCAAGCACTAAATTATATTGTGATTGTCATAAATGAAATACCAAAATCTGTACATAGAAAAACGGTCACCACCTCTCTCATAATATTAATGTATACTGCACTAAAAACGGTTAACACTGTACTATCTGTACCATTTTTTATCCATATCAAACTACAATTTACACATATAAATTGACTATATATATAGTTAAAGTTATTGTGAATCAATCATAGTTATTTTAACATGTGTCCACAATATTTAGTAATGCAAATTTTAAGTTTTATACAACAACACGTTTTTTATGTTATCAAAAATGAAAATGGATTTACGGATTTCTTTAGGTTCTTTCTTGTTTTTATTTTCTAAACAAAATTCATCGAATGCTTGTTAAAGTCCATGTGTGGTGAACGCATGCTCTCTATCATTACAACGACAATGCGCGATCAAACAAATCAAAAACAATAATTTTGATGTGGAAAATGAAGAATATCGCAAATGGCACCGAAAAAGTTCTTGAAGACAAACATTGCTGAATGAATGAACATGACTAACAAACTTAAAAAACTAAATGGGCAGAAGCTATGAATGTTAATATAAATCGCTACCAACAACAACAACAACAACAAATGATTGCTTTGATCGAAAAACGCTCAATGACAACGCACCGTCACACAAATCAATACCGGTTGCAAATACATTCAAATCGCTTGACTGGGATTTGTTACCGCACTGTTTTAGACTTCTTCCGGTTACCTTTTGCAACACGCACTTAAACAGTGCATTTCTAATCATCTGAAGAACTGAAAAATCGGGTCTCCAAATGATTTTCATCAAAAAAGAGAAACTATGTCATCCATAAATTATCTGAGAGATTGCAAAAATGCGACTTTGGTTGTTATATGGTTGGCTAGTTTACGAATTTTGATGAAATTTTGTACGAATACTAATTCTAATATAATTATTATGGAATTTTATTCAAAACTATGGTCGATAGAAGATTGCCCAAATAATCAATTTTGATGAAAGTATTGTTAGAAATTACCTATATACAAATTGACAATATAAAATGTGTAGTACAAAATTTTATTCAAATACGATAGAAGATCACATTCAATCATGGCAAAATGATCTGTAGTGCTGAAGAAACCGTTCGTAAGCCAACAATTATCCTGGGGAGACAAAATTTTATTGATAACCCGTCTAATCTTCTATGGCCGGACAGGATATTTATGTCAAATTGTTAACGAAATATAAATTTGTGTGTGACATCAGATGCCTACTTCACCTCCCCCCCCCCCCCCCCCCAATCTATCGCTTAACTATAGCATCACCATGCGTAACAACAAATACGATCATCTCAATTTATATTATTAAAATAATTATGATAAAATAATAATAATAGATAATGATGATAAACTTTTACATTAAAAATATACTTAAGTAAAATTATAATAACTTTTTTTTTTCTCCTAATAAAATTTAAATATTAAATTACTGTCGACGACAAAAAAAAAATAATAAATATATAAATAATTTAATCAAGCATAAAATTGATCTATCAAGATCAAACAACAACAACAACAACAACAACAATAACAAAATTAAATAAAATATAAAAAATATAAAAGGTTTTAACTTACATTTATTTGAAGTTTTAAATTTCCCATTTATTAAATTCCTTTTTTAATATATTTCCTTTTTATGTTTAATTTCTTTTCTTTTTTTATTTTGTTAAAGAACTTTTGTTGAACTTGAACTTGTTGCAAAAATTATTCAAAGATTTATTATTATAAATTATTTTAAGTAAATTTGAACAAATCAAATATGCGTTTTGTTTCACTTTGATTTTTTTTTTTTTAGTGGGTGAAAATTAATTTATTTTGCACTTTATTTATTTGTTTTTAAATATTATAGATAGAAATATAAAAAGCACAAACTAAATTATTATAAAAACACACAAACAATTTAACAAATAGATAAAGAAAAAATAAATTAAATAAAACTATATAAAAGAAATTTTTTGATGATGTGATAAGATTAGGAAGAACGGAAGAACTAAATATACTTTATACGCGGAAGTGGGGAATTTCACGGTACCGATAACGTATGTCAAATACAACTTCGCCAGATACATTACGAAATGTGACGAACATGTATGCGTACAAAAAGAACGAAAGTCGTACAGTCGTACACGTTATTGAAATGAACAAGAAACTGCATTACCGATATGAGCAAAACGTAATACAATACAATGGCTTAAAAAATTCAGTGAATAATGAATAAATGGTGTACGTGTGTGTGTGTGTGTATGTGTGATGTTCCCCCTTCGGTAAATTAGACATTTTTTTATTTTTTCTTTACTAAATAATTATCACAATTAGTTAATTGCACGACGAACAAAGTGTTTAGAGGAGGAGAGCGCGCGCGAAGGTTATATTTACATTTAGTTTTTTGTTGATTATTATAATGTTGTTGTTGTTATCGTTGCATCGTATATATGTGTTTGTGTGTGTGTGGTGGTGATGTGGTTTTTCCTGAAAAGAAAAAAATAAAAATAAAATAAATAAACAATTGAATTAGAGATAATTTAATAAAATATAAATTGTATATAGTTTTTTACATCGGAAAAAAAATAATCATATAGTTTTTCGAGTTTTGTACAAGATCTATGAAAGTTTTAAGTTAAATCGAAAAGACAGGTAACATTTGGTGTAAACACTTCATTTTGTCAGTACTTTTTTTTTGTGTTTACTCACCGCGCATTTTTTTATATTAAAAATGAATTCATTTCATTTTGTTTTGATTCATGTGTGAGTGTCAACAATCGCATTACTGCCCAAATAACAAAATTTAACATCGTAGAAAGATTAATGGCACCACTACAATGGAATTCGAATCATTTTATAATAATATCTTTAAAATAGATAATAGCACAAATATCTCGCGATACGATATCGACGAACTGTCCTATTTCTATTTCTGCGATATTGTGAAAACTGTCCAACGGATATCTAAATCGAAATATCTGATGATCACAATTTCCATATATACGAATATCCCTCGCAAGATGACCACGAATATCTTAGATTATATATACATTTATGTCATATCACGGGAGTATTCGAGAGGGAGGAGATATGTTAAAGATAGATTAATGGTAGGTATGATAGATTGAGCTGTTTAATATAGACATATCATTATTTCTAGTCGTATGATTTTGGGTCATTGTGCGTTGCCCTATATAATTGTTCCCCAGCGCGCCAACTATGGATTGATTGCACGCCAGACTGGGAAGAAATGGTTATTCGTATTTTACACTAGAATGGTTTTTTTATACTCTACGACCATACAAAATTTTCTCTTCCGCATCAAAAAGTTAAGGCGAAAGTGTACGTATTTATAAATCGAATATATGAGGTGATCAAAGGATTTTCCATGAGATGTTTCTGATTACATCCATTTTGAGATATTTTTTTATATTGTGTATGGGATATCCCGCAGATGATATCCATGAGACGTAAAAAAAATGGACATCTCAGAAATATCCATGAAAATTGCAATGATATCACATATCCTGCAGTATGTATGATATCCTACCGACCTCCATGGACATATTTGTATTGTCTGCGGTTACATTGATGAGAATTTGAAGGATAACTATTAAATTTCGGCATCTATGACTTTAACATCCATTGTACAGAGAATCGCTGTAAGAGGAAATTGATATGATATAACTTTTTTTATTATTTTCAAATTGTTGTTATTAAATTAAAAATTTGTAGAAAATGTCAATCAACAAAAAAATGCCAGGGTTAAATTATAAAATAGAATTTGATGGTGGTGACTGTGTGAATTGTGGGTACATAGAACAAATAACCATGACATCTGCGGACTCACAGCTACACACATTACATGTCAATGAGTTTCTCTATACCAATACAAGATTCTTTTGACGATCCACATTATATTCACTGAATTTTACCCTTGCCGACTTTCATCTGTTCACCAAATCTTTACAGGTTTAATATCGGTTGGTGATGGTGACCATTTTTATGAGTAATGTGTGACATCGACAATTCATTTGTCTTCTTCACCCATTTCACCAAACATATAAGTATATTTTCTATTCCCACAATATGCGGCGTTGAAAGGAAAGCAACATTTAATAAAAAAAACAATAGCATTTGATGCGCACAAAGTAAAACAACGGGCGTAAATAATGAAAAATTCAAGCATAGTTTTTGTTTGTTTTACCGCATATCCTTTTTTTTTGTTCCAATGAAAACTCAATATTATATTCAGCTTGTGTGACTTCTTGTTTCTTGGTTTTGGTTATTATAAGGCTATTAAACAAACATAATCCGAGAAATATAACCATAAAATTCCTTTCGCAAAACTTAATGAACTATAAAATTTGTACGTTATTTATTTATAATTTTTTCCTAGTATTTTTTTACACACCACACCACATTAACAACAATATCGTCGCGCATACAAAAAGTAATATACGCATAATTTTCGGTATAAATCAAACAAAAATCCTGGGTTACAATTTGTTTTTTTTAATTAAATATATTTTTATACGACAAATATAAAAGTTAAAAAAGTTATTAAAATAAATATATTTAAGTCAAGCTCTACTGCTGCATTAATATTGCGTATAAAATTCAACAATATTTAAAAATATATAATATTTTCATGTATACAAATTTACAATTTATATATTGACTGGTTGACCTGTTACACAATTCTCCGGAAAAGTTAATAAATAATAGTTTTGTTGTAATATATTGCAAAACAGCAATATAAGCAAAATAAACACTTTCATAAAAAAAAAGGCCAATGATGTTGATGTCAATGTTATTATAAATGCATTAGTAATCGACTAACAAAACAAACCACAACGAATAACAACAACAACAACAACAGACTAGGTCCATTGAATTAAACACATTTAGTGATTTAGATTTAGTGGCAAATGTTTAAAAACGCATAATTATTCGTTAACAATATTTCTTTCTCTGAATCTGTGAACATTCGCGCACAAATAATTTATTTTGTAACAAAAAAGTTCGTAATCGAATTGGATTTAATGGGGAGGATTGAATAAAAAAAGCTGTAACATTAATTCAAAAAAAAAAACCTTTGGTCACAAGGATAGAATTAAGTCGATTTTATGTATAAGCAAGTTTAAAGGTAGTTTTTGCTTATGACGTTGCCGTTTTCTTTATAACTTGGTAATTTCTTAACCCATGAAATGATGCAATTTTGAATGTATACGTTAAATTTTGGTATCTGAAAACAGTTTTGTTAAGAAAAATCTTGGAAATCGATATGCAGAACAATTATCCTATAAACAAACAATATTGATATCTTTGGAAACTGATGAATTTGATCATTTCTCAATCAATTTTTAAGACAGTTTGTGTCGATGTGAGGTTCATAGTAGCATTATATAAAATCAATTATTAGCCAGGTTAGAGTATTGATTTCACAGAATTTCCGTATGTGAATTGTTGTTATAATCCTACTAGGAACCTACTTGAGTTGATAAAACTTGATTGAAAACGGGTCAAATTCACCAGGTTGCAGTAAACTGACCAAAATAACTCATCTGGATAATTTATTTCCAAGAATTTCTTCACCAATAGTTCTTAGAATCCTACCATAAAACTACATACACAATTTCGTTGGAATTTGATTGTGAAATGGCTAAATTTACAGGCTTCCAGGAAACTGGTCAGGGTGACCTATGGCAATTGATTGCTTATAGAGGGATACATTTTTATATGCAATTAAGTAAATTTGCATATAGAAATTCAACAAATACTTAAATTCTGTAAGGTAACAACCTCGTTTATTGAGAGCGGCCAATATACTCCATATATGAATGGTTCTTCTTCTTATATAGAAAATTAACAGGTTACCATGATTTTAAAGGAACAATCACAATGGTCCCAATCAACAATAACATATTTCAAAACGGATACGAGTTTGTTGTTCGTATGAAGCCGAAAAATTTAAACAGCCGGTGGAATAAAATAACTAATATATTTTTGATTATGTGAGGTTATTTTATAGATAGATCTATACGTAGGTTCGATGGAATCAGTGTGTTGCTTTCACCACATTCAACCCTTCTCCCACTCCCTCAGCCCAATCCCATGCCCTGTCAAATATTTTATATGCGCAAGCTACTGCCGGTTTCGTTAAATTCGGTGTTATATAAAACGTATCACATAGAAGTGAGTCTAATTCAATGAAAGCTTTCTTCTGTACGCACGCACATAAAATTATTTTCTTATAATTGTTTTTTTCTACACTGTTCAATTTGAATATAAAGTGTGTGTGTGTGTGTGTGTTATTTTTTTTATGATCTGTAATTTACACTAACATGTATTCAAATTTTAAATTAATATTATGTTAACGAAGTAAGTATATTAGCATACTTTTTATATACAACAACTACTACTACTACAACTACTACAACTACTACTACAACTACTACTACAACTACTACTACTATCCGATATTAAACTATAAGCCCGCAGTCGTCAAACCAGAATTAAAAAAACTTAAAAAAACGTGACAAAAAACATTATATAATGAATGCATTCACATGAAAAAGGCACAAAAACAAAGCAACAAATCCGACCAAATTTTTGTGTTTTATTATATTCATAAACCATCAACTCACTTGGAACAGCGAGTAAGAAAAAAATATTATAATAATAAGAAAAAAAAACACAAAAAACGCGAGTCAACGAAAATCTATACAGAGTAATTTTTCTGCGTTTCTTATTTTAATATTATAATACAAATCCAATATACAATTTGTGTAGGGTGTGTCTGCGGCTAGCTATGCAATGCTATATACAAATGTACAATGTGTGGTCGGATGATGGATAAAGCCTTGGTTTTTATGTGCCCACACACTATTCAAACCGCAATTACAACTGTTCTCTTTTTGTACACGTTGGTTTTAATAAAAACATCTGCATTGCTATATTTGAAGCATTCCACCTAATGCTTTTTTAAATGTTTCGCTACCAACCACCCCACCAAAATCAATGTACATACTACTGTGTCCACAAAAATCCGAGATGGCATTTGTGTCGGTAGGTTTTGTCCTTGATATCTGTGTTTATATTCTAATCATTCGTTGATTAGTTGATACGCTTGGTATTGTACCTTGTAAAAGGTAAAAAGCTCATTTTTCGATATTTATTAAATTCCCTATTTTATTGAGCACAAAATTTGTCCTTTGAATTTTCTGGTGCAGAATTAATTTTCTGCTGCAGATTTGCTAAAGAAAAAAAAAAACCAAAGGTACAGACGATGGTTGGCGAACAAGTTACATGAAAAAAAAATAAAATATATATAGTTCGGGTGCTTGAAAATCGTTGGATAACCAAGTAGAGATCTTGCTGATACTGTGTTTTAGTGGTTCGGTGAATATTATTTTAAAAGATGTTTTGTGTGTCAGACGTGTTTGGTTCCAAAAACACAATATTTGTTTAAAAAATTACGTAGTGGTAACGTCTACAAGGCGAAATATGATTTCTGACTAACAAACTATCATGAAACGAATCATTTCGGGGGATGAGACTTGATTTTTATGGCACGGCAATCAACTGATTAACAACACGGTCAAGAAAATCATAGATATGGTGATTTAAAATCGTTGGTTAACCAATTAATGATCTTGCTGATAGTGTTTTGGAATTCCAAAAGGTTCGGTGAAACAAACATTTGGTGTCACCGCTCGTTTGGTTGCAAAATCAAACAATTTGTTTAAAAAAAAAAAAAACCGTTAAGGTTAACTTCAACAAGACAAAATATGATTTCTGACTAACAAACGATCATGAAACGAATCATTTGGGGAGATGAGACTTGCTGCTTATGGCACGGAAACAGTTTATTTACTTACTAACATGAGATTAAAACCCAGGTACGATTTTAGTTTTCTACAGCCGGACCTAATGTTTTCCAAATCCTGAAATTTAAGAATTTTAAGATAGAACAAATATCGTTTGCAGATCAAAAATCAAAGTCGCACCAATCAATCTATTCGTTAAAATTCCAAATTGTCGTTTTTGCACCACTGCATTGGTTATTCGAAACCATTTCGACGAAACTCAATTGTTCCACCACAACTAATTTTCAGCATATTCGATTGATTTAGCTCCATGTGACTTGTGTGTGGTTATTTTGCCAAGCTCAACAGACACCGTTTTGTAATACGATCGAGGACATACCAACACGTTTTGTGATCGATTAATTTTCAAACTGTTTTTGAAGGTATGGGGGGGAAAAAAAAAGGTTGCGTCATAAGTGTATTGTATCGGGAAGGTTGTAAATGTTATACCTTATTTTTTGGGACACAGAACAGTAAATATTGTATAAAATTTCTTGATAAATGATATGAGAACAGAAAATATAATACAAAAGATGTGTTTGGTTGCTGGTAATGTGACGTAGGAGCACTGTATCAGAATGTATAAAAGTTTCAATTGGTATTTACTATTTATTTCTTAGAATTGCACTCCCGGACACCCTGTCTTATAATACAAATACTAAATATATACGCGGTACGAGTATATTTATTTAACTTCGTCTTGTTCTTCTTGTTTTTACAATTCTATACTCCTCTGAGTTCTGAAAAATATGGATATAAAATATACTCATTCCGTTGGTAATATCTATCGCGTTTCATTCTTTTATTTTGTATTTATTATTATTTATTTTTTCTTCGTATGTATTACTGCTTTTTTGTTGTTGTTGTTGTTGTTGTTGTTGTTGTTGTTATAATTTATTTATTTATTTATTTTTTTCTTATTTCAATCTATCTCTAAAAGCAATGTCAGCAGAATATTAATCGCTTTTTTTTCCTATATAATAATACAAACAATATGTTGTGTATATTTTTTGAATACAACACCAATACAACCACCACCACTCTCCCCTGTATGGATTC
Organism: Bibio marci; assembly: GCA_910594885.2. Taxonomy (NCBI): domain Eukaryota; kingdom Metazoa; phylum Arthropoda; class Insecta; order Diptera; family Bibionidae; genus Bibio; species Bibio marci. The sequence goes on along the minus strand of OU343116.1, from coordinate 12,460,099 downwards.
TCTATCATTTAAATATGTAATTATTATTAATATTTAGTAGAAAAAATAATAATTAATATATTTCTTTTACCCCGCACATATAAAAATTAGTATCATTTAATAATGGGTTCGTTTATGGGTTAAAAAAAAATAATAAAAAATGATTAATTTAATTATTTTCAAATGATTTAAACAATATTCGGCTTTGTACTGTAAACCATCAGCGTTGTCACACCGCCTGTGTAAAAGATGTCAAGGCTGCCGATTTACAAACGTTGAGGTTGAGGTGTGAACATTCTCATACAGAAAAAATGACAAAATCATCCGCGAGCTTTTTGTTTGCAGGCAAAAAAAGTTGAATTAACTTGTAACTTTTTACACCACACCGCACAAATACATTTAAACAAACGTTGTTGTTGTTGTTGTTGTTGTTATAATAACAAATTTACCTAAACTATAGTGAAAAGACATATGATGAAATACTCACGCTTGTACTAATCCACTAAGGGAATATTTTCTAACCGGTGGATTTTTACTCCTCGTCTGTAAAAACCAGTCTTCAAATACAAGAAAAATACAATTACAATTTAGAGTATAGAAACACAATGACTTGCTTGCAATCAATTAAATGACATCAGAGAGTATAGACCAGAGTATAAAACCAAAGTACATTAGACTATCGGTTTAGTGTAAAATTAATGGAATTAAGAAAATATCTATATCGAAATAGAATTGTTAACAAATTTTCGTAAATATTTCAATAGCGCCGGCCTTCAAAAGATATAATGTTAAAATTGCATAACAATCCAATCATTAATTACAAAAATTACACAGTGTTACCCGTACTCTGGTCCATCAACAACACGTACAGACACACCGATGATGTTGAACATTCTGCACACATCCAAATGAGTTTGTTAATCGTGAAAACATCCCTGCAAATTGGGTAATCGCAAAGTGAATTTACAAGAGATAGCAGACACCCGTTGAAGTAATCATCAAGGCAATGTTTTCCGTATTATACACGCAAACACATTTGGGTATATGAAAAAGTGGTTTTCCAAAGGGGTGTCGCGTTTTTTACAAACAAAACAAAACAAAACAACAACGAATTGCGGCTTCAGAACGATGTTTCGATATGATTAATCTCAATAAGTTTGAGTTTTTGTGTCTGTACATAACAATGGATGATACATAGATTCACTATTTCAGCCACCAGCATCCAAAATGTAGAATCAATACACGAAACTGTGAATTTGAATCAATTTTTCTATCAATAATAAACATAGTGTCAATTAATCCACTGTATAATTTCTAAACTAATAGTCGGATTGTTATGAAATTTTGAGATATATCACACTATCTAATACGGATATTTCGTTTCTGGTGGTTCGGACCAGGACTTGTTGACCCATATGCTATGTGCGTGCGTGTGTGTGTGTGTGTGTTTTCCAATTCGTTCTATTTATAAAAAACACAAATATTATGTTATAAAAAAATAATGATGTTTACACAATTGCTATCTAAAAAATAATAAACAAATACAAATGTGTGTGTGTGTGTGTGTGTTAATAGTATATTAGATAAAAAAAAACAACAAACAAATACAAAGAATAATAAAATTATTTTATAAATAATGGTTATAAATATATGAGTCACGATAGAATAATTGAAAAAATAAATAATTTATTTGTTATCATACGTGCAATATCTATCCCTTCATTTCTTTCCCGGACTTTTCAACATAATCTAACATCTTCGTACTTTCTTTGTTCATCTCTGTGTGTGTAAGACTATATAAAAATTTGGTTGAACCATTTTTCCAATAGAAAGTAATTCGCTTATATGAGTATTAATATATTTTTATACCATAGAAGTAAAAGCCCCTCTACAGAATATAACTAACAACACTCACACAACATTCTCGCATAATATAGTTTCCTATTTTATATAATTTTTAGACAAAAAATACTGATTAACGCACGCTTGAATGAACGTATACAAAGAAGAAAAACTAAATTCATCTGGTTGTTGCAATAACGAAATTGGGGGGGGAAAAAAAAGCTCATTGACAATGGCATTTGAATGAACGGTACGCGACATTCATCATCATCCTTTATTTATTTATATATATTTATATCGTGGACGACCAACAACAACAACAACAACAACAACGATAACCCCAACAACAACAACGTATACTACGAACCTAATATTATTAAAACACTATTAATATATTTGTAATTCAACAATTATTACCAATAGAAAAAAATATCATACATTAAAAGTAAAATTATTTCGCAGCAAATAAATACAAAACGGGTGATTCAAAATGTATAACAAATTTAAATAATGTTATTGAAATGATACTAAAAATGAGACTAATAAATTGCACATAAGGTTTTTTGTTAATGAAAAAATTACACAAATAAGTGTATTCGTTCATTTTCTTCCGATAGCTCATACATTTTCTGATCCTTATCAGCAGAAAAAACATTATCAAGAAATTTAGCAAACTTCGGAATTAAATTGTAATTTGATGGTGGGTGCAAAAGATCAGGACTACACGACGAGTCACCAAAGATGTGTGAGTGGTTGGAATTGCGTTGTCATGCGGTAGAAGAACACACAATACCTTTTCAATTTACTACTTCTGTGGTCACTCTTTTTAAATTACATTGTCCATTTTGGTTACAGTTGTTTTATGTACACACTTCTGAATTGATCGATTATTTCAAAATAGACGCAAAAGACCATGGAAATCCAAAAAAAAAAACACTGATAGCATAACCTTTTTATTTTATTGTCGAATATCAATTATGGATGTTATTTGCACTCGGTTCATCTTAATTGCTCCAATTCATAAAACACTTTTCATCGAACTGCTCTCCAATCTCTTGTGATCTATGCAGACGATCTGCATTGATTTGGTTGCCATCTACTTCAAGTGGACGAGCACCAGAACGTAAATCACCAGAACGAAACCAATTTTGATACTCCTTTTCTTTATAACAATACAATCATTTTTTATTAGCTTGTGATGATCATTTTCGATAGTGAACGTAATTTTTTGTGATTTAAAATTTTTCAACTAAAACATAATCTATTGATATTTTACAGAAACCGAATGTGACAATTGAATTATCACACAACTCAATTACGAAAAAAAAAAAATAATATATATGGTTTGAAAAGTTGAATACTTTGTTTAGTCCAAAATCCTCTGTAGGTGAAAAAAAAGGGAAATTTATTTCTTACCAACTTTAAACTTTCTTTTATGCCCAACCGTTGTATCCATATGTTTATAAGTCCTTGCTAATTTCTTGTAGAATAGAAAAGGAAATTTCCCAATCGATGCGGCAGATTAGCTGAATCATACTATTCGGGAGTTTTTAAACCTGGTGTCAAGTGTTGCTTAATATACATTTGATTCATTTTCATTTTATAATTCATTTATGAGTTTTGACGTTTAATTTTTCATTTCTTTGTTGTTATATATATTTGGCTCTCATCAATTTTCTTTCCTGTTATATCCTTTGAGTGACAAGTAACATGTGTGTGTGTGTGTGTGTGTGTGTGTGTGTGTGTGTGCGTGAGTGTTAATGATGAATGGATATGTATTTTTATAGTGAGCTCGTTTTCTGCTGATCAGATCATTTAGATTATATTTTACGTTCGTTATCTACACTTAGGATTAATTTTCTACTGTCCAATTTATTTAAACGATAAATATAGTGAAATTATTTCGATCAATTATTGTTAAATGTTTAAATACGAAGCAATTTATGGGCTATGTACATACGCAATAATATAGATAAGAAATGTAGACGATAGAATGTGTACCCATAGAAATATCAATTAAATGTAATATCGGGTATTGTACAAATTGATTTAAGTTAGAATTTGCTATCACAGGACACTTTACATGTGTTGCCTATGACAATTACTCTCTTTCACGGTAGGCCATCGTTTCAATGCCGAATCGCTTTGGTGAGGTCCTACACAAATTCCTACACCGATATTATATAGAAACAAATTTTAAGTTACATGTCATGTTGTGTCATCAGCCAAAATCTCAATAATTATAAAATGATTTTTAATATTATTTTGAACTTTTTATATCTTTATTGATTTTATAATAATAAAAGGAAAAAAAAATGTATTTATATTTTCAGCTGTCGATTTTGTTTATGATAAAATATTAAATGGAAATAAAACGTAAATATACATAAATTTTTAATATTAAAATACTGTTTAAATATTTTTATCTATTGTTCTGTGAATGTTGTGTTGGAAAAGTAAATTGTGTGTGAGTGTGTGTCGCGTGGTATTAGTTAATAATTTATTTTTATTTACGAGTAATATAAATGTGAAAGAAGAAAAATAATATAGAAATATAGGAATAGTGTTTTTGATCGCAGTCATTTGCCATTTCATTAGTCACGTTATGATATTAGTTGTACGCGGTGGTAACACAAACACCAAACTTACACATGTCAACACTGGCTTAGCATAGACAGTTGTTACAATGATGAATTTTTATGTTGAACACAAAACGATGCTCGAAGATGACATTACAATTTTTGATGAAACCACCGGTCAGACATTAAAAGAACTTCTAGAAACATTGTTACTCGCAAGCAAATGTAAAAGTAAAAGTTTACATGCTATATATGGAAAAGATTTAAAAAGGAAGGATAATGGATGCCACACGTGAACAATGACTGAAACTAACATTCAAAATTGTTGGATGGTCGCAATTCATTTCTCACAAGGCACCGAAGATTGTATTTTTTGGATCAAATAGTAACTGCGACGATGAAAAGTGCCGATCGACCCCAAAAGGAAAACATTGATGGAAGTAAAGCCATGTTTTGCATTTGGTGGGCGATCAAAAAGGAGTGGTGTACTATATACGCGAGCTGATAAAATCAAACTATTACTGCTGTACATGTTAGCAACAATAATAGATCGATTTGAACCATGCACTACGGAATGAGAATTGTCCAATACCGCAGCCTATAAACAGCGTAAAGTGATTTTGATGAACGATAACCAGTAAAAAAAAAATACGTTGAAAGAACTTAAATAAGAAAATCTAGAGAGAATGTTCCCCTATATTCACTAGCACCATCTCGATTACCGCACTTGTTTCGATCACTATGCAAAACGCTGCACAAGACGGCAACACAACATTTGATGAAATCAATGCTCGATGAATGGATTGCTTCAAAATCAAAATCGTTTTTCAACCACGGATTTCACAAATTGCCGCAGAACAATGGTTAAAATTGGTATAGCAAACTTTGATTGAAATAAAATATATACCTTTTCCCAGAAATATCCGTGTTTTTTCTCCCTCTCTATCTCAACTCAACTAAGTTAAACACCCAATTCTCAATTCAACTAACAAAGGTATAACGTAAAATGGTAATACAGAAACAGATTTCTCGATTATTATTAATATTTTTTGTGTTACCCTTTCATTATAATAGGGACACTTATTATTATTGTTGTTGTTGCTGTTGTTGTTGTTATTAGTTAGTTTAACGATAAATTCTTAAATTGTTATTAATTTTTTCGCCCATAACAAATCTATTCATTCCGGTAATTATGCACATGAAAACAGTATTATAATATTGTAATTTAAAAGTTTTTATATCTTTTTTGAAGCAAAATCTACAGACAATTTATGTTTTTCGATTTAAATTTAGTGTTAATATTTTTTTTAAATAATAAATACAACACCAAAAAATATGATCTGTACAGCGAGAGTAGGGAGATAGAGAGATTATAAATTATTAACATATTTTAGTTAACAAAAACAAATTCTATATGCATTTTTTTTTGTCTTAAAAATGAACATAAAATTCCCAATTATAATAATATTTTCTTCACTAATAAATTCTGTTGGTCTTTTTTTCCAATAAAAACTCAATAGGAAACGAACAACAACAACAACAACAACAACAACTAGAAAATCTACGAAAAAACAAAAATTAAATGTTCATCTCAAATTTCAATATAATTAAATTGAAAAAAATGTGTGGCTTGGTGTTATTATTCGGTATACTAATACAGGGTGCCAAATAATAACTGTCCCATCTCAAGTCATCGGATTTCATTTGTTCCACATCGATAAAAACGATTCACCAGAAATTTTGTTGTAAATATGGTAATTTATTGAAGATGAACCGGTGTGGAGTGCACAACGATAAAAAAATAACCATTTTTTTATTAAGTTTATTGAATCAAAAACCAAATGTCTATAAAAAAATATGGTGTTCATATAGGTTAATAGGTCGATGACTGGAGATTCTGGTTAGACATCAACAGATGTTTTATTCGATAGAGAACTATTTAAGTGTCGATTTGATGATATTATAGGTGACACCGTCAGCAATGCCATTAAAGGATCGTGAAAATATAGTAACCGTAGGAGGAGATAGATCACTCAGTCGGCTCAGAAATTAAGGAAACATCTATCGAATCGTTAAATACAGTACAATTGGTGAATTGTTATATACTCCCATGCGACGGAGTAATTGCCCAAATTGGTTGTAATGAATGTTTAGTAGTAGTTGCCATAAGCTCCACTTGGAGGCAAACATTTGCGTGTGCTACACTTGTGATGTGATTCAACTTATGTTTATTTTATTCGACTAAAACATTTGACACAGTTATTATTAATCACACTGTAAATATGTGGAAAACACACAAAATTTCTGTTTATTTTATTGTAGAAAAAAAAATTGTTGTTGATATTTTGAAATTTGGTTTTTTTCCTTTTTTTTTTTTTTTTTTCGACTTAACTAAATGAAACTGCCTGTTTAATATATTATTATTAAATGTCTTATTTGCAATTTCCAGAGTTTATATAGTTTCGACAATGAGCCGATAAAATAAATAATAAAACAATTTGCTGTTTTAGTAATTATTGTATATTTAATTTTTTGTTTTATCTACTCCTGAATGATTTGATGTGGAACTGATCAGGTCAACCATGTGTGAAATGATTACTGAAGAAAACATTGTGAAAAAATACGTGATTTCGTAACAGTTTGCAAGAAATCTCAGCGAAATTCGCATGGACATGGATATACCTAAAACAACAATTTATCGCATTTTAACTGAAAAACATTGTCTACGGAATTTGAATTGGAAGTTTGTTCTACATCGATTAACACATAATCAAAAATTGAACATAATTGCGTTTTGCAAAGACATCATTGAACTAGCTCTATATGATAAAAAATTTCATGAAATCGATTGTTACGGCGTTGATGATACATGGTGCTTTCAATATGAGCTAGAAACCAAACGATAATGTGCTGAATGGCAGTCACCAGACGAAGGAAATCCAAAATAATCTCGTATAATGAAGTCAAAAATCAATAATAATTAAAAAACATATATTAACGATATTAATTTGGAGATGTTAGAGTGGCCCCAATTTGTGGCCAAACGAAAATATGTGGAGGGACTTGAAAATACGCATAGCTGCAAAAAAGCTATGAACTATCTGCTGAATTCAATCAGTGGTGCGATGAGATACTAATTCAAAGTACTGTTGTGATTTCGTGGAAAGCATAACATGCGGAATTAGTATATAGTGGGTGCGTAGATCTCTTGGTACCATTGAATATTAATCATAAAATGGATACACAATATTTTGGATACATAAATCAATATAACATAAATCAAATAATAATTTTTCTACATGTTTATAACAAGAATAAAAATTGTTGTTTTTCCTATACTAATAACCGGCGGCTGTATTAATATATAAAAATAAATTTACCGTCGGCAAACCGACACCATACGAAATGAAATTTATAAAATTTATAGAATTAAAGTAGTTATTTAATTCAGTATATCGTATTTCATAAAAATTTATTATTCATATAAAAACATTCTTTGAAACTATATTAATAAAACAATTAATTAAATATAATTATCGATTATTCTGGTGTGTTTGTGCTGTGGTAGTATCAGAGTATAAAAGTATTTGGGCACAAAAACTATATAACACATTAAATAAAAAACAATAAACTTACCTAATATTTTTCATACAATTTTCCATATTTTATTAATATCTTCTATTATTATTTCTTATTAATATTCGTTTTATAAAAATTAATTAATAGATTTATTTTTTAGTAAAATTTACACTACACTACACAGTATTAATTTTTTCTTCTACCGGCAATGGAAAGAATTAAAAAAAAAAAAAAAAAAAAAAATGTAAAAATAATGTTAATAATTTTTTAAACCATTAATTAATTTTTTATTTTAATACACAAAAAACATATGTTTAGTTAAATTTTTTTTTCTCTTTCAAATGGAATATTTTCCGCAAAGAAAAACTAAAATGAATTTCACAACAAAATGAAGAACATAAAACTATGGAAAATTTCCCGTTTCGAATGTATTGAACGAAAGAAAAATATTTTAAACTTTTAACAATCACTTTTTATTGTATTTTTACACAAATATAATTTTCTATTAATTAATATAGTTTTAATGTTTTATTTTATAATTAATACTAAAAAAAAAAAAAAAAGAAAAATTTTTAAAATGCATTTGCATTTTCTTAAAACTTATTTTCAATTTACTGCAAAGCATCCAAAAATCCGCACAATACTAAAAAAAAAAGAAAAGCTATATAGACTATAATGTAAACCGAAAATTACCGTTAAAGAGACAAAAGATATATTTATATAATTTATATGGTATTAGTTAGTCAGTGTCTGTGTGTGAGTGGGGGGGACATTCAAAATTCTATCTTTGTCACTCTTTATAATAATTTGATGTAATAAATATACACAGTAAAAATCGCTAATCAGGACATAAAATAAAAATATTTTTAATGATAGAAATTACATATTGTCCGGATTTTTCACTTTTACTATATCGATGCTTTTACTGTTTACATTTTTACGCATGCATGTTAGAAATAATGAATATGTTAATACACTATTGTTTTTGTTTCATTACTATTTTTTATAGAAGTATGTGGCGTGGAATGTATATATGTAGCATCGAAATTATACAAAATGATAAAATGTAGATGATGCACCATACACAATGACGCTTCTCGGCGGTAAATTATTGGGACACATACACACACACACACATGTGTAATTTCGTTATTATTTCTTTTCTTAATACATCGAAGTATAACATATATAAATTAAAAGCTTTGATGTAATTTTCCTGCTGTCTATTGCTGGTGTGTGTGTGTGTGTGTGTGTTAAGCATAGGAATGGTCATAATACTTATGCATTTGAATTGAACACACTTGAATTTAAAATAAAAGCACAAATTGGAAATTACAATATTTCTATATAAGATATTGTCAAATAGGTTATGTTTTGTGGGCTGTAAAATTTTGGATGTCAACGGTGAAACTATGTTTTGTTACCAATAAATTTACATGTAAGTAATTTTAATTCATTTAATTATTTAATATTTATGATAATTTCGTTAGTTCTATCGTTGGACCATTTTCTGTCGTTATTATGGAAAGGAAATACACTGATTTCGTATTTATTTGAATTATATTTTACAAATAATATAATAACTAAAGAATGTGTTTTAAATGATAGGAAAACGAAATTGTATAACAATATTGAATTAAATAATTAAAAATTTTAAAATTATGTAAATGTAAATTTATATGTAATGCGAGATCAAAATGGAAGAAATTAAAATAGAAAGGCATCGAATTCAAACATCAATTTACCTATAATAATAATAATGATAATGTTAACGTTAGCTACTAAAAGATTATAAATCGATGGTTGTCGGAAGGTAAATTTATACAAGCAGAAGTGCTTTGTATGCGTAGGAAAAACATAGTAAAATCAATAAATTTCGCTACTGTTAAACTACTAAAATATTATATATACTTAAATAGTAGAATCGCATTTGATGGATAAAATTGTATGGCGCATTATATCGATAATCCTATCTCGACGGATTTCATCCATTGAACCGAATGAAATCGAGTTACTTAAACCGCTGGTTTGAACATTTTTTTCATGAAAGAGTGAATTTCTAGGATCCCATCAAAATTACCTATCGTCATAATATTAGTCCGTTTGTATGTTGGGTAATCGTATCAAACACACATCAGAATATTACATTTTTTTCGCGGAACGCAATGCGTTTGATAATAAATTACTACAATGATTATTGTTACTATATAGAATCTGCACATTTACAGCAACATTAACTATTATAAAATTGATAAATTATTTTACTAATAACTAATCCAATAGTTTTATTTAATTTTCCAAATTTTATATTTGTTAATAGATTTTCAGCTTCCAATTGCGTTTGACATTGTTTATAATGTTTAATTAATGCATTAGGCGTGGGATATACTTTAACGATAGCTATAGCTTTATCAATTGATAATGATTTCAATTGTAACAGTTGACGCAAAAATAGATCATTAATTTTAAAATTAGACATTTTTTTGGTTGATAATTGGAATTCATTAAAATCCATTAAATGACATAGTTGATGATCTGTTGTTGTTGTTGTTGTTGTTGATATTTGTGTATATTTTGAGTTATTTTTTTGTATTATTAAATCTTTAGTCTATTAGAAAATTAGAAATGATATAAAAAATATTTAATTATATGCATTGGTAATGTGATAAAAGTAATTAATACATTTATCGAAATTCGTTTTTTACTTACGCAATACAATTTTATTAATAATTTTGTTAGAACCGATAAATAGAGCATAGAATCAGAATGTGAATTTGTAAATTTAATTGAAAATTTATTATGTACTTCGGTATTTGTGGCCGATTGTAATAAATTTTGTAGCGGTAAACTTAAATGTTTATTTGTTCCATAATCTTCAATTAAATAGATAACATTTTGTATTCGGCTATCTTTCAAACGAAATTTTTGTTCATGAAAACGACCATCACGAATACTACTCGCCAAATCATCCATACGTTTGCGTTCGATAATATATGGTAATATTAATTCAGTATTATTAATATTATTATTATTATTATTTGTAGTTAATCTGTGTTGATTTCGTTGACGACATATCCACATAAAATCCCCAACACTTAAACGTTTTACTTCAAATTTAATTTGTTCTTTTTGTAATGCTTGAACCGTTGCGTCTAATGAACGTTTTGTTTTACTAAAATATAATAAAATATAAATTAATTGTGAAATTATTTTGTAATAGTAAAATTATTGTAAATAGAATGGCTGATCAAATGAAAATTTCATTTCTTTTTTCGAGATATTTAATATAAAAATAATAATGTGGGAAGAAATGTGTATAGAAAATTTTTCTACACTATCTACGATTCTATAGATTTTGTAGATTTTACCTTGGCTGTTTCTTATGTCAAAATTTTGTTGGAAGGTTATTTTGCAATGCCGAACTGAATAGCGGATAAATCACCATTATGTGTTTAAACATTAGTATAGAGCAATGACTAACCAACGACATCTTGAGAACCTATGGCTGTTTATAGCTAATAATTCTACGTTATTTATTTTTTTTTATAGAATTACATAATTAACTTACACAGAAGTTTCTTGAGTATCAACAAGTAAAATAATATCAAAAGAATTACGCGACATACAAATGTTATTTGTAGATGCTGATTTTGGTACATTTATCTTATATTGTAAATTATCATTTTCAATATCATATTTTTTATACAATTCTATAATACTATTATCAAATTCACTGTTTATTGTAGAAGTTTTATTCTGTTGTAAATTTTCTTGCGTCATTTCACTGTAAATATTGGATTGTACATTTTTGATAGCCTTTTCAATTTCTACACTCTGTTCCAGTTTCATTCTTTGCAAAATTTCCGGATTTGTTTTATTATAACAATCCAATTGTTTATCTAACATTTTACATATTCCAATACCAAATCCCTCTAAAATAATACATTCTGTACCGGAATGCAATACCAATGGATATTTTTTTAACGATTCCAATGCACTTGCTAATACATATTTTTTAAGAGAATTTTTTTCTATAGCTTCATTTAACCAATCCTGTAACCATAATTCAAATAATGGATTCGGTTTTCGTAATTGTAATTTAATTCGATATTCTTTAGGCATTTTACAAAACACAAACAATTACTTAAATTTTTAATAATATAAATATAAAAAATCAAATGTAGAATTTATCAAATTCAAAATCAAAACACTCAAAACATTAAAATTCCGTGATCAAATAAATATCAAAATCAAGGTTATAAATATCCCACGAAGAAATTAAATAATAATCCATGTCTCATGAGTAACTTTCATAAACTACTTTTTTTGCAAGAATTTTCATATTTTTTTAGCTTTTGTGAGAAAATCAAATTGAAATGTAAATAAAAAAGAGTCGAAATATATATTTTTGAAAATTATTGGCCGATGTTTTTACAAAATTTATTTTGTGATATACCTGACGAACTCTGGTTAATTTTGGTTAAGCCATACGAGCCATTAACGTACGTTATTCTTTGCCTGTAGGGATCTTGTCAGTCAGAAGTTTAAATGTCAGAACAATGGGAGAACAAGAGATACAATAAAGAGCCCTTTTACAAATATGATTGTCAGAAATAATTTGAATTGGAACAAAATCGAAATTCAGAAATAAAAGCTAAAGTTGTTTGAATATCTTTGGACTAATAAGTTAAAAAATTTGCAAACTCATTTTGGTTTTGTACAGCAAAATAATTAAATTAATAATATGAAATATGCCTTCTTAAATAGCGAAACTACGCGTGGAAATAAAAAAGTTTCATTTCATCAGTACGTAAAATAACACGCACATAACTTTTTACTATATATTTATAATTTCAATCCAATATACATTTTACATTTCTGTCCTGTAAAATTTAGATTTCCATCTGATCCTAATATTTTAAAAAAGGGGATGTTAAAATTTAAATAAACGTACTGCAATTGATCAAATGTGTATTTGCTCAGCTTATTTTTACAATAAAATGATTGATACAAAATTTAAGAAAACATCTTTATCTCAAAACGCTATTCCATCTAAATCTAATTAACATTGAAGATTTTCAACATGGAATTAATTTAGAACACGTACGGATAAATGATCAATGATCAATATTGTTATACATGAAGTAATAATATAATATACGTGTGTTACGACCGAATTAAGAGGAATCGCATTGTGTGGTGTAGCACGAAACATGGAGAACAACCAAACTATCAACAAGAAATTAAACTTCGACAAGCTTCCTCAAAACAACGATCAACTATTTACGCATTAATATGCGATCACTTCAAGTCAATATATTATTTATAATTAAATCAAAATTTCTTAGCTAAGAATTAAAGTGTTATATATGAAAGGAATTAAGAAGAATAGGCAAGACAACATATTAACATAGTTGAACACAGCATCATGCAATGATCAATTCGAATATAATATATCAATTCAACATTCAAGGCATATATGGTACATGTAGCAATATAACACAGTATGAAACAAGATCAGGAAAGGACCTAATAAACATAGAAAACAATAAAGCACCAAGAACAACAACTTTATGGCGTGCCGGATAATATAGGAACAAAGAAAGTTCATGAATCCTCCCAATACCAACTAATATTATTGTTACCTATTGTTTTGTAAGATTAATAGCGAATTGATACAAAGAATATCAATATTCACACAATAACAACTGATCTGCAAGTTTATTATAAGCCTATTTCGACAAATATGATTTGTAATTTTTAAGAAAAACCGTCGTATAGGAACAAACCAAAACCAAAATTAATTAGTTAAGAATTATTATTATTATTATTATTATTTTAGTTAGTATTTATTTGTCATCTAAAAATAATTCGTCAATTGAGTAATGTGCAAAAACCGAATCAAATATATTTGTAAAAATTATTACAAATTCGGCATCCATAAGATATTTGATTTCATAAAAGAATTCAGTACTGTGTTGGTTAATAAATGCATATTCTTTATCATTTAAATCTTTATCGCCATCAAATAATTCACCAAAATATATTACAATATTTCTTGGTATATAATCAGCCGTAAGTGATTTAATTTTTAAATATTCTTTTCCATTTTTTGTAAAAGTCGTCGGTCTAAAATTTATTTTAAAATCCATGTTGTCGAAAATAATTTTAGCCTTTCCTTTACCATATAAAAAATGTTTCATAAATTTTAATCTTATTACAGAACCACCAGTAGCAATTAATTTTGGTATCTCAATTTTAATTGTTACATTACTACATTCAATATCCTGTTCGAATCCTCTGTGACAAAATATTAAAAACAAAATTGGAAATTTTAATCATTTTGTAAAAATAAATAAATAAATAAATATATACGCGCACGCACACGCATATCAATAATTCTTACTCAATCGTATACTTTGTATCTGATGCTGTAAAACCATTAAACTCAACATTTGTGCCATTCCAACTAATATGAAAATCAGCAGCCTCATCATCAGCTTCTATTCCACTAATAATATCAAATTTTTTCGCAAGTATTGGTTCAAGTGATGGTAAATTTAAAGACGGATTTCCATGTGGATATTTGTTTATAATAAATAGAAGAGCATTACGAATGCATTCATTATCACCACGATTACATTTTTGTATATCACTTGCTATTTTATTCGAATACGATATTGAAAATTTTAAATTAATTATATATTAATAAAATTCACACATTCTTGTTGGTGTGTGTGTTTGTATTCGTATCATATCATATTTTCACTTACGAAATTCTGTAGAATCACTGTTGGCATGGCATAATCCAATGAATAGACAGACACTAATTAATTTCAACATTTTCGCTGTCAATGTATCACTGTTTGGAAAATAACTGCGATCAGATTACATTCGACGGTCGTCGACAACTGATTAATGTTTTATCAGGTTTTTATTTTTTTAACTATTTATTTATTTACAAAACCATTAAATTCTATGTATAATGTCTAGGAGGGTAATAATAATATATATACAGTGCAGACTCTACTCAAGTTTCATGGAAATTAATGCTCAGGGTACTTATATTGACTGACTGATTTGTGAAGGTTATGGAGGGATGAATGCAATTCGCTATGTAACTTTAGAATGGGATTATAAGGTTAGTTCCCAACAAGTTCTATGAGAATTGTTACCCATAGATCACTTCTACTGATTCGATTGCAAATTTTGCTATGTGAATTTAGAATGGGATGTTACATTTAGTTCCTTTTAATTTCCATGAAATTTCATACCCAGGGCATTTCTACTCATTACATTGCAAATCTGCGAGATTTAACCGCAAAATTAAATGCAATTTGGTAAAGTGACAATGGAATGGGATTATAAAGTTAGTTCGTTTTTAGTATTTATCACTAAATGATTAAGATCAACATTTCAAGATATTCGATTAAGTGGTACTAGGACAAGGAGTAGTTCCACAAAACTTTAGAACTTATAATATTAGACACATAAATTCAAAATTTAAATAAAATTGAATAAAGTGTACCTGATTAATTCTATTTAGAGAATATTTAGGTTCTGTGAAATTCTCCAGAAGTGTTGGACGGATGTGTTGATCGCCTGGTAACACTAAATCATAAGACATTTTTATTAAACAAAAAAAAATGAAAATTAATACATTGAGACAGTGAGAGACAGAGTGCTAGAGTAGAATTAGCAAGTTAGAGTTTGGTTGCTTGATAGGAATCATCGATGACATCGAGAGTTTGTACTGTAATATTATGTAAAAAAATACTATTTAAAATTCTATACCTTTTAATTATATTCAAAGTTTGTCGCAAAATTTTTTGCATGTCATTATCTTATATAATTTAGTGAACTAAAGCGACCTTAATTTGTGCGATAAATATTTATTTAAAGTAAAAAAACACCCAGAGAACGAAATTTTTTGAATTTAAAGCTCATAATTTTAAATTTACATCAATATTTTCAAATATATATATTCGCACACGATATAGATTATATTTATGATTCCATTTGGTAAATAATAACTTTTAAACATAGGGAATTGGAGCCTTCGCGTCTGGATGCAATTTTTTCGCTTAGCTTTCATCAACTAAACCGTTTTTCATAAGAACCGAAAACTATATATATTGTATAGCTAAACAAGTTTGGTGGTCCTCAGGACACGGGTCATTTGGATCACGCTTATAGAACACTAAAAACTTATCATAACGTGTCCAACGAATTAGTTTTTGGTGACAAAGCTCAGACTGATGACAATCAGTCTAGCTGTATTTGGTCTTCCTAAACGCGATGTTCATTGGTTCTGTGCTTGTACGACCCATTTTACATTGGTGCAGTCTGATGATGTATTATCACCATGAACATAATCCAACTCCTCTTTGATTGGACTTGGAGTAATACGATTTGCTATATCCACCCGTTTGGAATATATAATAGTCTGCACTCTCGTGGTAAAATAAAAAGTATCAAACCAAATTAATAAATTGTAATTTTAATTTAAATTTATGATCGATTAATTTTCCGCTATATTTCAAATTAAAATTCAAAATTATTCTATAATTTAAAATTCCTTTTATTTATATCTTTTAACACAGACAAAATTGATTATCATGTTTTCATAACCTCAAACAATAGATTGTATAGATAAAAAAAGGAAAAAAAAAAACCATTATACATTTTTAAATTTTATATAAAAATTATATTATAAATAATGAAATTAAAGTTGAAAAATACCGGAAAAATTAAGTAAATTACTTCTTAGCATCAACCTTTTGCGATTCCAATTGAGCACGTAATTGTTGATTAAAGTCGTCTTCAATATTATCATCATCCCAATTGTCTTCCCAAACATTCACTTCATCTTCATCATCTTTCGTACCGGCCCAATCTAAAATTTAATGATTTTATTCGTATAAAATCGGCGATGATAATAGTTTCAATATATAAATTCAAAAAATTTACCTTCAGCTGGAAATTCTTCAAATTCATCATCTTCTTCTAATAAACCTAAATCGATTTTAGATTTTTCTTTATCAGCCGACATAGTTTTTTTTTTTAATTATTTAATAAAATTTACTGAAAATAAATTTGTCACAATACAAAAATTAGGCAAAAATATTTTTTAAAATGATGTTGAAACTTTTATTTAATATTTTAATATATTTTTTATTTTTATTTTATTTTTGGTAATATTATGAAATTTGTTTGAGACTTGTCAAATTGTCAGAATAAAATATCATGAGAACGATGAGAATGCTATGAGAAATACATTTGACAGTTAAATATTGACACACCCAATATCCAGCCCATT
The DNA here is from genome assembly GCA_910594885.2 of Bibio marci. Lineage (NCBI taxonomy): Eukaryota > Metazoa > Arthropoda > Insecta > Diptera > Bibionidae > Bibio > Bibio marci. Next base: position 12,442,801 of record OU343116.1, on the reverse strand, counting down.
CAGCCCTATCCAGCCAGCCAAGACATCAAACAGGAATGCGTTGCGTTGTGAAAACTTAATTTTTGTACTCTTCGCTCTTCTAAACTGACACTGAACGAGATTCTGTAATGTCAACAAAAATCAATACATCATAAAATAAAAATTTAAATTACACACGACTTAGTTGTATTTTTAAAAGACAAATAATCATTTATATTTATAATTAAAATATTATTAAAACAAAAAATTAATTGAGTTGCTAAAGAAGTTTAGTTGTATTATTTATATATATTAATTAATTAAAATATAAAAAACAAATACTTATATTTTAGTAATTTCAATTTTTTGTTTTAGTTCAAAGGTAAAATCATAATGATATAATTTAATTCAATTTTTCTATTTATTAATTTTTTTTATCATTATATCATATTGTGAAATAAAATAATTTCATAATGTGTAAATTGTAGATGATGCTTATCATTAAATATTTAATAACCATATTATTATTTAACTTTTTGTTTAATTAAACATCACTTATCAGTGTCACTATCATATTATCAGTAAACTATTATAACATTATGATTGTAAATTTTTGTGTGAAATATTGTCAACCAATTATTAAACCAAACTAACATTGAAATTTGAAATACCAACAATAACTGTTCGAAAAAATTGTGGCTGATAAATAATGTATATATTTTACTGCTTCCTGATTTCGATTCTGATGTGACCTATATTATTTTGCTAATAATAATATTATGATCTGCCCAGCAGAATGCAATTGAATATAATTAAAATAAAACAAAAATAAATGTTAATTCAATTAAATTATTGTTTTTTTCAGCATAATTTATATAATATAAAAAGTTAATTAATTACAATTAAAATATGTCTACAATGGCAAAAGTAAATCCAAGACTTTCACGTTCACTACGTGCAACAAATAAATTAGAATTATCTAGAATACTTGATTATGATCAAGCCGAACGAATTAATTTACAAATGTGGCGATCAAATGAAAATAATAAGTAATTAATAAATTTGTTAAGTTTTATTTACTATTTTAATAATGCTCTTCCTCTTTTTTTTTTTTTAGATCAATAACATTTAAAGAATTAAAATTATTTATACAAAATACTATGGATTTTTGTGATGATGATAGAAAAAAATTACTAAAATATTTACAACAATTATGGAATCAAGCAAAAGAAATAGTTGGTAAGAAAAATATTTATATTTATTGAGTTTCTATAGTCGTATATATCAAAACCAAACGTTATCCAGTCAATAATATTTATCCCTTCTAATGTTTGAACATTGTTAGATTATTGACTTATAAGCCAAACTTCCACACAATAGGATTCATTTTCAATTCATAATAATCTAATTTTTCAGCAATTTCTTCTAGCAAATCCCAAATTTCATTTTATTTATCAAACTATACTGCATTTTTCGTTTAAACAATTTCAGAAAATTGTGATCATGCATTATGTGGTTTGGCAAAGAATTACCAAAGATGTGAATAAAATGATGTGTGCACTATTTGTTTACACATTATTTGGTGAAGCTTTGTACTCTGAGATCTATTGTCAGTAGGGATTGATTGAGCTATAAATATTTGGAAAGATTGGTCACATATAAACAAAGCACTCTTCGATAAAATAGTTCACCTTGTCATTTGAAGCATTTGTTTTATATGGGGATAGTATGCGATAATACTTAACCTGTTGCTGATTAAGGTTGGACATGGACAAATGATACATCCTCAATACAAACAAGATATACGGTATGACAACGATTCGTGATAATTACCACTAGTCAGCTGAATGTTTGTAGTTTTATAGTAGTTAGAATCCCTATATTGTTTATAACTGCAAATGAAGTCAACAGAGTGTGATCTTATATCGCCGAGTGGTTCTTTTATTATTTTTAAGTAATCCCGTGGACAACTTTATTAAGTTAAAGATCATTGCTTCTAGAGCAATCCTACACTGCTCACATAAATCGTTATTACATTGTTTAAATAAGCGACACTTATTGCATAGATTTCATCCTGCATTCTAGCAATCTGTATCCTGGTGATGTGTGATTCGCCTAAAAAGACTCTCGTCTCAGATTTACAATCCGATTTTTGGGTCATTAGTAAACTTCGGCATATCGCTAATTGATATGGTCTGCCCAATTTCCCTACACTGGTGTAAAGACGTTGTTTGTCAAAGTTCAATTTTGGTTTCCAGTACTCCGTTGATATGCAACAAGTCGTCTGTGATTGTAGGATAAAATAAATCTTATAATTTCCATAATCATTTAAACTAAAGTGCATATAGTAATACATTCACAAGTGTACATAGGAATATTCTGATGAATATAGGTCACAATGTTATAACAAGATAATGCAGGAGATCGTTACAATAAAATAGGACATATATTCGACTATTCGTAATAGACCAGACCCACTTAAACTGCAAGATGTAGCAATTTTAATCTCTGTATATGTGCTGTACAAAAACTATATTGTGAATATTAGTTGATAAGAACCGTTTCTTTGACTTTGTTTGTACACCTTAACCAACATAGCATCTATCATTTTACCGGGCGTCAGCTCAAATTAGTAATACAGATTTCACTACAAAACAATACGGACTTCCTTTCACACCCGTATAGCCATAAGTTCTGGTATACATAATTGCAACAGTCCCATTTGATTATAATATTCCGCTAATATATTAGAAATATATAGAAATGTTTTGATTTCGTTGTTTTATTTTTTTGTTTAGGAACAGAAGAAAATTCCGATATAATCGATGAGGCAGCAATTTATTTATTAAGATTATTTTTAGATGTAAATATTGTTATGATGAGACATTTATCAGATTTGAAAAAGATTTTCGGTGTTGTTAGCACACAAACAGCAAATAAAATATGTGAAACAATTATTCAAATATCTCCTTTGTTAACGGATAATTGTAGAGATCTTTTGAAAATTATTTCCGATGATAACAGTGATAAAATAACAGATGAAAAACAATTATGGGGAAAAGATATTAAATGTAAATTACCAGAATTAATATTTGCCGATTTAAATTTATTACAAGTAAGTTGTTTTTTTTTGAATTTTATATAATTGTCTTTGCGTATTATTCATTAAAGCTGAGAAAATGAGATATCGGAAATAATAGAAACCAAAAATTGACTGTTAAAGGTCAACTTGCAAATGACCTTAATTGCTAATTAGAATTCACCAGCAGCCTGTGGTGTCCCATATAGACACCAACTTTGCAATTTACTAGGTAAGGTTTTGTTTCAATCGATTATAGCCAAACTTATGCTCTATATAAGTCAGAACTACACCCAGTGCTGAATGTACTGTTTCCAACCTTATTTCTATCCAAATATTTTACTCAATCGAATTACTAATTCATTCACATTCACATAAAAAATTTTAACGAAAGTATCTAATGATAAATCTAAAGTTTATTGGAAGCAGCTGATAATAACCCTACATCTAGCAGAAGGTTTTCAATACTATATCTAGGAATAAATTCATTACGTGGCCCCCACCTGTCCCTCTGTGACACCTCCGCCTGCTTGAATGGAGAGAGGACAAAAGATAGGGAAGGGTTAAGAACACATATAACACCCAATACCAGGTCGTGTACTGTGTGTATGTCTGTTTTAGAGTCGCATATTATGCCTAAGTAGTTGTCTTCAGTCTCGTTATATAAAATTACTGAAATTCGTCATGGTCAATAATTTGTTACAGCTCCAAAATTATTTCTACGTGAACTGTAAGATTTCATTGCATAAAGTTCACTTTGATATTGCATTAATACACACACAAATTCCCGTGGTCAAACTCACCACGACCAAATCTATCCAGCTATCCTATTAATATATTTAATGTAAAATTAATAAAATTATTATGATTTAAATTATGTTCAAGGATTATATTATACAAAATCGTTTTGATAATAGTACAGTTGCAAAATTTTCAATGAAATATAATACATATAATACAACGGCGTCTTCATCGTCAGCTGCAGCGGCCGCCACAAAAAAAACAATAATTAAGTTAAATAGAACGTGGCTACTAAATAATGTAAATCCTGATCCGGATGTAATTAAAATATTAGTTGATACATTAAAATCAACGAAATCCGATGTTGAATTACAAAATGAATTATTCGATATGATTGGTTTCGATCGCTTTGAATTGATACAACAAATTTTAGAAAATCGTAAAATTATTATTCAAAATGTTGATGCTGAAGATAAAAGAAAATTATTACTTGAAAAAACATTAGGACGTGGCGGCGAACAGCGTCCATTAATATCGCGTCAAGTTGTTATACAATCCGAACAAGAAAAACAATTAATGAAAAGAGTACGAAAGGATGAAAAAAAATTAAAATCATTGTTGAACGATGAGAACAATGAATATAATAATTATGATGGGATGAGTAATGGTAATTGTGATGCTAATGGTAACGGTGGTACCGATTTAGATAATAATACAGCAATTTTAATGAAATTAAAACAAGCACAACAAAGGCAATTATTACAAAAATCACAAAGTCCATCAATGTTTGGCGATAATAATGGCATACAATTACCATCAAATTCATCATCATCATCATCATCATCCTTAAATATGTTTAACACTAAATCAAGTGTAAAATATCCATTTGTTTTTGATGCACAATTAGAAGCAAAATCACATATTGGATTTATAGCCGGTTCAAAAATTCTGCTGCCCGATAATGTTGAACGTGTGGATAGTAAAACATTTGAAGAAGTTAAAATTCCAGCCAATGAAGAATCAATGAAAACGTTAACGGTTGGCACTGCACGCATACAAATTAATAGTTTAGATGAAATCGGTCAAGTTGCATTTAAAGGTACCAAAGAATTGAATCGTATCCAAAGTATTGTTTATCCAATTGCATATCATACAAATGATAATTTATTGGTGTGTGCACCCACTGGCGCGGGTAAAACAAATGTGGCAATGTTAACAATTGTACGAACACTACGTTCGTTTGCCGATCAAGGTGTTATACATCGTGAACAATTTAAAATTGTATATGTCGCACCGATGAAAGCGTTAGCCGCTGAAATGGTAACAAATTTTGGACGTCGTTTAGCACCATTAGGTATTTTGGTACGTGAATTAACTGGTGACATGCAACTAACAAAAAAGGAAATGCAAGAAACACAAATGCTGGTAACAACACCGGAAAAATGGGATGTTGTGACGCGTAAGGGTGCCGGTGATGTTGCCCTCATAACCTTAGTTAAACTATTAATTATTGATGAAGTACATTTGTTGCACGGTGAACGTGGTCCAGTTGTTGAAGCCTTAGTCGCCCGTACATTACGTTTGGTTGAGTCGAGTCAAAGTATGATTCGTATTGTTGGTTTATCGGCAACATTACCAAATTACATTGATGTTGCTCGGTTTTTACGTGTTAATCCAATGGTTGGCTTATTTTTTTTCGATGCACGATTTCGTCCTGTGCCACTTGCCCAAAATTTCATTGGTGTAAAATCAATAAAAAGTTTACAACAATTAAATGATATGGATCAAATATGTTATGATAAATGTGTTGAAATGTTACGTCAAGGACATCAAATTATGGTATTTGTACATGCACGTAATGCAACTGTACGCACCGGTAATGTATTACGTGAAATGGCTCAACAAAAAGGTCAATTACCATTATTTATGCCGGAAGATACAACCGATTATGGTTTGGCACAACGTGCGATGTCCAAAAGTAGTAATAAACAATTGGTGGAACTATTTCATTGTGGTAAGTGTGAAAATACTGTTACTATTCTTTTTAAATTTTACTATTATTTCCTAATTTATTTCTTTACGTGGCTATCATATTTATTTGAATCACAAGCTAATCAAATTAGTTTTCCCATAAGTATTTTACTTACTTTTATGCTTCCAACTGTTCTAGTTCCACGCCTTATTTCGTTTAATTGATCCTTTCGTACAATTTAAGTACCATAGGGATATCCATCTCAGTATATTAAACTGAGCTCACTTTGGTGTGAAGTTTTAGAGATTTGGAGTTAAATCCCATCAGAGAGACAGTATTTAATCTGAATATTCCCATTAGACTTACTAAACAACCATTTATCCGATGTTCTTGAACTAAAGAATTTATTGTTAGTTTCTACACGTCCTCTTTCATGCCCCATAATATTTTCTATATTAGAATTACTCTATCTAAATGTAACAGCTGATTTTCTTTAAATTTTGAATTTAAACTTTTTATTTGAATGCACATAGAAATTGTGTTTTAAAATGTTTATACACTTTGTAATTGCCACCCCTCTCTCATAATGTCCTCTTAATATTCCTGACATTTAATGTACTTGAATTTTTGTACTTAAGTATTTTACGAGGAATTGGAGAAGGTGGTGACTCGTCCCGGTGCTGGTTTCTTCAAGATTTAACCAGTTATTTTGGAAATGCGAACGCACAAACGAACAGATTTACAGATAGACACACAGCCAGACAGTCAGACGGAGACCATATATAATATATGGTAAAAAAAAGATTATTTAAATACTAAATAAAAATATTCATTTGCAGGTATTGCAATGCATCATGCTGGAATGTTGCGTACGGATCGTTCATTAGTTGAAAAATATTTTGCCGATGGTTTTATAAAGGTGCTTGTGTGTACCGCAACATTAGCTTGGGGTGTAAATTTACCAGCCCATGCTGTTATAATAAAAGGAACCGAAATCTATGATTCAAAACATGGTGCATTCATTGACATCGGCATATTAGATGTATTGCAAATATTTGGACGTGCTGGACGGCCACAATATGATAAGAGTGGTGTTGGTACAATAATAACAACATATGATAAATTAAATCATTATTTGTCATTGTTAACCAATCAATTTCCAATTGAATCAAATTTCATACAATGTTTGGCAGACAATTTAAATGCTGAAATAACATTGGGCACAATTAGTAACATTGATGAGGCCATCGAATGGTTAAGTTATACATATTTATTTGTACGGATGCGTATAAATCCACAAGTGTATGGTATTAATTATACCGATGTACAAGATGATTACACCTTGGAACATAAACGACGTGATCTAATACAAATGGCTGCTATGGCATTGGATAAAGCACAAATGATAAGATTTAATCAACGTACCGGTGACCTAAATATAACCGATTTAGGTCGGACAGCATCACATTTTTACATAAAATACGATACAGTTGAATTATTTAATGAAATGCTAAAACCAGTTATGGGTGAATCGGAAATTTTATGTATGATGTCAAATGCACATGAATTTCAACAATTAAAAGTACGTGACGATGAACTCGATGAATTGGATGATTTGACACGTGACTATTGTGAAGTTGCGGTCATGGGTGGCAGTGAAAATATACACGGTAAAGTTAATATATTAATGCAAACGTATTTGTCACGTGGTCACGTTAAATCGTTTTCATTGATTTCCGATCTATCGTATATAACACAAAATGCTGTACGTATTGTACGTGCTCTGTTTACCATTGAATTACATCGAAACAATCCACTAATGGCGGGTCGCCTATTGGTGATGGCAAAAATGTTTGAAAAACAACAATGGGACATTCAAACACCGATACGTCAATTTACATCGTTACCCTTTGACATCATCGATAAAATTGAAAATCGTGGTCTTAGTATATTAACATTACGTGAAATGGATTCACGTGAAATTGGTGATATGTTACGAAATCAAAAATATGGTGCACTTATAAAAAAATATTGTAATGAATTTCCGCTATTGGATATGGACGCTGCGTTACAACCAATAACCCGTACCGTTCTACGTATACGTATATTTATAACTGCAAATTTTAATTGGAATGATTGTGTGCATGGTAAAACATGTGAATCATTTTGGATATGGATTGAAGATCCGGAAAATAATTTTATATATCATTCGGAATATTTTCAAATAACACGTAAGCAGGTAATGCATGGCGAGCAACAAGAATTAATTTTAACCATACCGTTAAAAGAACCATTGCCACCACAATATTATGTACGTGTAATAAGTGATCGATGGTTGGGCAGCCAGTCATGTATACCGATAAGTTTTAAACATTTAATATTACCTGAATTACATCCGCCGCATACCGAATTGTTACCATTAATGCCGTTACCAATAAGTGTACTAAACAATTACGAATATGAATCATTGTATTCATTTACACATTTTAATCCAATACAAACACAAATATTTCATTGTTTATATCATACAAATAATAATGTATTGTTGGGTGCACCAACGGGTTCGGGTAAAACAATAGCCGCTGAAATTGCAATGTTTCGTGTATTTAATGAACAACCAAATGGTAAAATTGTTTATATAGCACCGTTAAAAGCATTAGTACGTGAACGTATTGATGATTGGCGTGTACGATTACAACAGAGATTAGGTAAAATAGTTGTTGAATTAACCGGTGATGTAACACCGGACATACGTGCAATACGTGATTCAAATGTTATTGTTACAACGCCGGAAAAATGGGATGGTATAAGTCGATCGTGGCAAACACGTGACTATGTTAAAGATGTTGCATTAATTATAATTGATGAAATACATTTGTTGGGCGAAGATCGTGGTCCGGTGCTAGAAGTTATAGTGTCACGTACAAATTTTATATCATCATATACAGAACGAAAATTACGTATAATTGGTTTGTCAACGGCGCTGGCAAATGCACAAGATTTAGCCAATTGGTTGGGTATAAAAGATATGGGTTTGTATAATTTTAAACCGTCAGTGCGACCGGTACCATTATCAGTACATATAAATGGTTTTCCCGGTAAACATTATTGTCCACGTATGGCAACAATGAATCGTCCAGCATTTCAAGCAATACGTCAATATTCACCGTGTACACCGGCATTAATATTTGTGTCTTCGCGACGACAAACTCGTTTGACCGCCTTAGATTTAATAGCATTTTTGGCCGGCGAAGATAATCCAAAACAATTTTTACACATACCTGATACCGAAATGGAACAAATATTATCGAATATAAACGATTCAAATTTAAAATTAACATTAGCCTTTGGCATTGGGTTACATCATGCTGGATTACAGGAACGCGATCGTAAAACATGTGAAGAATTATTTTTACACAGAAAAATTCAAATATTAATTGCAACCGCAACATTAGCATGGGGCGTTAATTTACCAGCCCATTTAGTTATTATAAAAGGTACCGAATATTATGATGGCAAACAAAAACGTTATGTTGATATGCCAATCACAGATGTATTACAAATGATGGGACGTGCTGGCCGTCCACAATTTGATACCGAAGGTATTGCTGTTGTATTGGTACATGATATTAAAAAGAATTTTTATAAAAAATTTTTATACGATCCATTTCCGGTTGAATCAAGTTTAATCAATGTTTTACCCGATCACATAAATGCTGAAATTGTTGCCGGCACCGTACAAACAAAACAAAGTATATTAGATTATTTAACGTGGACATATTGTTTTCGTCGTTTACTGTGTAATCCAACGTATTACGATTTGGATAACATTGAACCACAATTTATTAATACATATTTATCGAATTTAGTACAAAATGTTTTAAATGTATTAGAGGAATCCGGTTGCATTCAAATCGATGCACAAGATAATCGTTGTGTTTTGCCAACCTCAATCGGACGTATATCATCATATTATTATTTATCTCATCAGTCGATGAAATTATTTTCGGATATATTAAAGTATGACATGACATTTGATGATTTGTTACGTGCAATGTGTGATGCATATGAATTTTATCAACAACCTGTCCGACATAATGAAGATAATTATAATGTGTAAGTATTTGCCTTTTTTTTTTCTAACTCTTTGGGATTAGATTAGTCGTTTATCTTTTGATATTTATATTTACAATTATTGAAGAATTGTTATTGGCTCGCTCAAACAGAGTAATATCAAATTAAATTATTAAATTCAGTCTGTGAAGATAACAGTTTAGCGTGCAGTCACCTGTAAGCACTGACACCCACAATACGCATGCAGCCGCTTTATTCGAGCAACAACCAAACTATTTCATCAGCTAATGATCGACACGTTGTCTTCATATGTGTTCAAATGTATCATTCATGCATTCAGCAGTGTCATTTACTAAAAATCGGTAGACATAACTTTGTTTGTGGTCGTCGAAAATTGATTGAATTGAAAAATCAGAATCATTATTTTTCTGTTGTCAGCCTACTTGATCTCGACCGCTTAACGCGATTTTTCCGCACTCTTATCTAGTCGCACTGTTTTAAATCAATTACACCTGAGACATACGAAGTATTTTCTGAAGCACCAGCTGCTACAACATGTGATGTTAAACTATTTAAGACAGTTTTCGTCTTTGTATGTGCCTGTTTTGTATCCGCATAGGTTGACCTGAAAATAGCAAATTTATTCAGTTTAGGTGGATTCATCATTTACCATGAACCAATTGATTTAGTAACACCGGGTACCCAGAGTTCACATATAATCGCTCGTTCAGTCATTCATCGAGTTGGTATATGCTGTTTCGTTGTGGGTTTTTTATGACAAGGTCATTAAAGTGTTTGTGTTTGTAATAATGCTGAGAGCATTATTGTGTGTGAACCAAATGTTTTTATCTAAATAATGAATTACTCGCTTATTTAAAACTAACCGCTAATTATAAAATTATTTATTTTTTTTTTACAGTGAATTAAGTAAATTGTGTCGTATAAAAGTGGATCCATTAACTTGTGATTCACCGCATACAAAAACATTCCTATTAATGCAAGCACATTTTTCCCATTTACCATTACCAAATTCGGATTATTTAACCGATACAAAATCGGTACTTGATCAAACTATTCGTGTGTTACAGGTAAAGACAAAATCTTGAATTGCATTTATAATTGGAAAATTATATTATAATTTAATGTATTTTAAAATAAGGCAATGATCGATATATGTGCTGAAAATGGTTGGTTAGCAACAACATTACAAACCCAACAGTTAATGCAATGTATAATACAAGCACGATGGTTAGACGATTCACCGGTTTTACAATTACCATATGTGGAATCAATTAATATAAATGTATTTCAAAAAATTCCATTACATCCGTATTCAATTTTAACATTACCAGTTTTAAAAGAAAAATGTACAAAGAATTATGAATCATTAGCTGGACCATTACGTGAAGATTTTGATGAACCACAAATTGAACAGATTTATAAGGTAATTTAGCATTAATAGTTTTCGTTTTATAATTATTCATTTTTTTTGTATTAATTTGCATACGATTACGATTTATTTCGAAACATTTATAGATTTTGTGTGAAATGCCAACAATAACTGTTGAAATTGTATTACGTGGACCATATTATGACAAAGAAGAATTAAATCGTGTTGTTAAACAACCAACGAATCGTAATGATTGGTTAGAGGTTCATCCAGAACAGGTAACTATTTTTAATAATTTTTATACACTTATTATGTATTGGTAATTTATTGTGGCAGCGCATTGTTGGGTAATGTTAATTCAAGTTTACTTAGACTGGTAGTGTAGCGTTGCATGGATAACGGTCGGTGCGGCTCCCACATAGCATTTTTAAGTCTGTCTTTTGGTGAGATTCAACTCTTCTATCGCACCAATTTTATTAAATGTATGTGCAGTGATTTACAGTGGTCCGGTTAATTGACGCATCAATATTCTAGCTGACGTTAATGATGAAAATTTAAACTAAATAAACTTTCAGCAATATTTCTAAAAATTATAGTGTTTGGGAGTGAATGGGTTGGAAACCTATCTTCTATAAATCATATAAGATCTATTCATATAAAAAATAATTAATTATAAATTTCCAACAAAGTAGTTCGTAGGGATTTGACGATGATCTCGTGTCATTATCATTAAGAGTATAATCATATACTGTTTGGAAACCTGAATGGAATTAAAATGGCAAATGGTAGATTTGACTGTTTACTATATGTTTACACCATTATTTCCATTCGAAGGGTCTGTTCGCCCATTGCGATTGTTCCTCAATAATGGCAGCTAACCAATTTCAGTCTTATGGTCATGCAGTATTTATTTCACTGGCGTGGCTGGATGCATAGATTTTCTATTGAAGATAACATAGCAAAACTATGTTATCATTTTGAAAGAATAAAGCTAATGGTTATCTTTTGGTGATATATATTCATCCAACATTTTTTGCACCACATCTCAACAAATTTTCTAGTTCTTATGGAACTAGAAAAAATTAATAATAAAATAACCCATAATTATTAATTTTTCTAAAAATATAATTGTTTCGGTAATAATTTTGTGTTGTTTTTCTTTTCTTTTAGGAATATACAATAAGTATAACATTAACACGTTTAGGAAAACGTACATCAAATAATATTTATTGTCCGAAATTTCCTAAAGGTAAAGATGAAGGTTGGTTTCTTACAATAGGCAATCAATATACAGGTGAATTAATTGCAATAAAACGTATTGGTTATAGAAGTAATCGTAGTAATCATCAAATAAGTTTTGTTATACCAAAACTTAGAGGTTTGTTTTGTGTGCATTTCAATAGTTTGAACAAGCAGTTTTTCGATTTTTTATAATGAAATTAATTAAACATTGTTTCTTTGCAATAAATTTAGGTAAATTAATATATACAATTTATTTAGTATCCGATGGATATATTGGATTTGATCAACAATATGATGTACAAATGGAAATTGTAGATAATATACAACAGGAACAGCAATCGTTTATACAATCGCCGTATAGCGATATTAAATATTAAATTTATAATTAATTAATTAATGATAAATGCATATATTTATTATTTATTTATAAAATATAAATTATTTTTCCAATTAAATTGGCAGCTGTTAGTGTCCGAAACCAGAGCAAATATATATATATATTTAAACAAGTCGAGAACTCGTTCATTTTTATTTCGTTAATCGTTTAACAATGCTATCTAATTTATCGGTAAAAGAATTAAATGAAAATGAATTTTGTACATGTTTTCGACCTTGTTCACCCATTCGTTTACTCAGCGAACGATCTTTAATAAAATTGCACATGCATTTAGAAAATTCTATTTCATTTTGTTTACATAAATATCCGGTTATTTCGTGGATAACAGTTTCGGTTGGTCCACCATTATTAACAGCAATCACTGGTGTTTGTAAATACATTGCCTCTAATGGAACAATGCCAAAATGTTCATTGGCCGGTGTATATAATAATGCTTCGGATCTTTTTATTAACCATATTTTAAAATTATCATTTGGTGAACGTAAAAATATAATTTTTTCTTGAAGATGTTTTTTATTTGAATATTCATTTAATTCATCATAATATTCAACATTTTCATCGACTCGTTTATCATAACCGCCGGCAACAATTAATAACGATTTTTGCCATTCATTTGGTTCAATTAAATCTTTTAATTTATAAAATGATTTCAATGCAAGTAATACGTTTTTTTTTCGTTCATAACGATTAATTGATATGAATACTAATTTATCGGCTGTAATATCTAATGGAATATCATCATCATGTATTATTGATGTATCGAATTTTTCCGTCAATAACGATGGATAGAGTACTTCGGGTAATTTATTTAATGTTGGAAATGTTAATTGACACAATCCTCTAGTAAATTTACTATTCACAAGTATACGATCGGCTTTTATTGTAGTTTTTTCTTCTAAATAATCTAATGGTTTACGATACAATTGTTTTAAATAGTTTCCCTTTACCGATAACAATTGATCGGGAAAATGACAATAAAATATAATTTTTGGTTGTCTACGGGATAATTTTAATATCGGTATACAATGCGATATTTGATCACAAAAGATTATATCAATTTGTTCTTGTTGTATGTGAAAGAAAATACAATAAAATGCAGCATAAATCATCCGTAAATATGCACATAATGCTGAGCATTTTCCAAATATATTTCGTGGCAACCAATCACCAATCACTTTTACTGGCAGTTTACCATTACGTGTTTCATCAAAACAATGATTTATGTCATGATGATTGGTTATAAAAGTCACAAAGTGTCCGGTAGATTGGAGTGCTAATGCCGCATCAACAACTAAACGTTCGGCACCACCAATTCCCAAATCTGGATGTAAAAATAATATCCTTACCATTTTCCTAAAACGGAACAAAAATGGTTTGTATGTAAAATAATAAAAAAAAAATGTAATGTGTTCTACGTAGCAGCAGACGAATTTACTTTAGGACGTACATAATATATTTGTTTTTAATTTAAAACTTACTTTTTATCCGACAATTTCCTACAAAATTTAAGGAAATAATTGTGTTTTAAACAAAATTATCAATTATAAATTGGAATCACATAAACACGAACGCAACATCTTTTTATTATTTATTTTTTCTTTTAATTTTATTTCATCAAATGTCAAATAAATGAAATTTATAGGGTAACAAAAATACCCAAATAATAAATACCCATTTAATGGTGGTTTGTACAATTCTGCGTTTATGGCTAAATAAAATATATTTGTGTCACATATTTTTCGTTGTTCAAATAAAAACAATTTTTTTTTGCTTTTGAATGGCAATTACTATTTAAATCATTTAACTATTAAAATTTTTAATAATAAAATAATTTTGTAATTCACTATTTTAATAAATAGTCATCATTCAATGGTTAATCAATTTACTATTGTTGCTATATATAATAACATTGCACTGTTGACCAAATAAATTAAAGTGGAGATTATTAACTTATATATTATGTCTCCATTTTTACATATTTTTCTATATTATATTATGAAAATTCAACAAAATTATATATCCATTCTAAAGTGTTACTTATAAATTGGCGATTACTGTCAACAATAACCACATGGTGTTTTTTGGAAACGTACTCCTTACCAAAAATGTAGTGTGTGTGTGTGTAAAAATTTAGTAAACAAAAATGGCCGTAAATAAATGAAAGAAAAAGAAAGTGGTTAGAGAATTGTTAATTATTTTATTATTAGTATATTATTTATAGGATATAATCTATAAGAAAATATCCGTAACATGTAATCATAGAATTGATAAAATAAAATAAATTAAAGTTTTGTGATTAGGATTAAATTATAACAGATGATTAAGTAAAATAAAAATCAACTTACTATGGGTAAAATCATGAGCGAGAAAAAGAGCAAAATATTTTAAAAAGCCTGTTGCATGCATTTTTTTGCGCAACTATTGTTTGGTTAGTTTCGCGTGTATGTGTTTCTTTTTTTTACTGTATATAAAAATTGTTGTTGGAATTAGAATTATTTTTGTTTTATAGTGAATTTGTTTTTTTTTTTGTTTAGTTAATATTTACATAAAAATTCTATTATAAAAAGTGCAGAAATTTGTGAAACATTTTTTGTTGAGTTTTAGTTAGATTAGAATATAGTTGTTTATAATAATAAGTTTGTTTATTGATATACCAAGACCAACATCTACACTCTACATAGTCTGCAAAATGTTACAATCATCAATACGACGACGTCATCTTCATCTGTAATGTTTTATTCTTTATAGTTACGAAAAAGGTATGTGATTTAATTATTTTAATAAATTTTAAGATAATGAAAATGTAATGTCAAACAAGCCTGTTTTTTTTTTCACATTAATACAATCGCGTTATTTCAATGATTTTAAGTTACCTTTTTCTATTCCATTTTCTGTGTAAATGACCTTTACCATCATCAGCTGGATAGAATGATTTACCATACAACCCGTCTATGTATAACTAAGAGGTATTACATGGTCACATCTCACAAACTCGTATTTTAACCATCTAATTATTCTTTATTCCCATCATGAACACTGTGTAATATGAATAATTTTAATAATTTGATATTCTTCCTCACGTCTATAATCTAACATTTTTAAAATATTTCAAAGAAATGCGAGGATATGGTTTTATCAGGTCGCGGAAGAATTCATTATTTAAAGTCAAAAGTTAAGGTAATTCAATTTAAATGTTCTTGAATTATTCTACTATGAATAATATTAAGGACATATAATTGAATCAGTCCACCATATGACCATCATAACCATAGTAATTTAATGAGTACTGTAATCTTATCAGTAGAACTGCACTGTAACTATACAATTATTTTAATGTGTTCTGGGTAACTATGTAACCCATTTGAAATAAAATATCAAACAAGGTATTGTGTATGGAATTAATGTTTTAAGTTTATTGTAAAAAGTCTTTAAAATATCCTTGATCATTAAACTATCTGATCTATATTCTGTTCCTTAATTTAATTCTTTTTCGTATATGAACAGAGTTTCGTGAAATGTTTTGATCCCATTTTAATATTACCGCATTAAAAGACGTTTTCGAACTTCTTACATTTATGAGAACCACTGGTCCATCAAATAAGATACTGAATAGAATCTTATAGTAGGTACGTATAATTTGAAGGGGACAATTTTTGAAGATGGCTTTCTTTTGGGTATTCATTATTCTATATATACGCTGTTTCAGAATTTCGTTTATAGTAAATGATTCCTTTCTATTTACGTTCGTTTATTCCTTTCAGAGGATTGTCGTACAATTTTGTTTTGATCAATTCTGTTAATTGTGCGCTATGTGTGAATTCTTGTATTGTTGCAGTTATCGTTATCAATTAATAATACTCTGAATTCTTTTGTAACCCATTTATAATTAAATTTACTTACTAATTATTTTAATTATTATAATTATAAAGTGATGAATTTATTGGGTTGTATTTTATTTTGTATTATATCAATAAAAGAACGCACACACATAAAGATTTGCCGACAAATAAATAAATAAACAAACTCAATACAAAATATTCTTTATGTGTACAAAAGATAATTTTATTTATTACAATGCGTTTAAAAATCCAGATAAATATAACAAGGTGGTTCATCAATAGACACACACACACCATTACTCAATGTAACACTTTTATTATAATGTATCTTTCCTCATTCGATTTTCTGGCCATCATAAATACGAGACGTCTTTGGAATAAAATAATTAAGTATGAAAACATTGGTAGTTTTAGTTTTCATTAATACCTTTTTTAAGTGTTATTGTTTTCTATATGAGAAAAAATACATCCATCCCAAGACATCACCAAAAAAGAATTACACTATTTTGATGTAAATATCGTGGAATACCTTGTACTTAACTTGAGTTAAATGTTATACGAACAGAAAAATTGTAAAATGTAAACATAAAAATTTATATGATATTAACAAAAACAATATTTTCCAGAGTACACATGCACTTAAATTTTTTTAAGAAATACACAACAGTACGCGTGAATAATATAATTTATTAACAACGCGATTCATTTATCTTTATCTTATTTGTAAACGACTGCATGTCCGAATAAAATGCTCCTTTTTCTTGTTGTGGCTATGAAAATTCTCGGTTATCCAATATTGTGTCGCCATCGTTTTGTGTGAAGGAGCAAAGTCTTATTGGAATAATATGTATGATTTTGTTGCCACACTATAATCAATCCAGAAAAGAAGTGAGGTGGCATAACATGCCGTCGTTGTTCACAACTCCTAAAACCATAACAGTAACTGGAAATTTTGTGTGCTCGGGTAACCGCTGTAACTTCTATCATTTCTCTGATTGATTTTTTGGTGTTGATAGAAATATGTCCAACTGATCGGTTGCAATTGAGGGAAATTGGAAATTTCAAAATCTGTGTATTTCGCACGATTACAGCATGTCTTTTCATTTCTTGTGTTAGACCATAGTCACGAACGAACGAATAACAATTATTAACCAAAATTTTAGTACTGGTTGTGTCGTTATTATTTCTTTGCAGACTGTTTTGTAAATATCATATGAACAACGCAAAAACGCTAATACACAAATGTGAATATTAATATTATACAAATTTATTTTCTTGTTTGGAATGCCTAAAGCTAAAAAAGTGAATGCGTTTTTTTTTTATTTTTATTTTTTTGTTATTAACTCTTTTTTTTAATTTTTTTCTGTTTTCTGTTTTCAAATAAACAAAATAATTTGTATATTTTATAATATTTTATGCACAACAACTAACAACTTTCTGTTATAATGCACATAATTTTACTATTGAATGAGGAAATATGATTAAAATTACAAATATATTAAATTTATGTGTGTGTAAATGTTGTAAAAATTTGTAAAGGCAGTAAAAGAAAGAAAGAAATATTCGTATAATAATTATACAATCAATTTTGTTACGTGCTGCTCTGTTTTACGTGTATCCACAAATTATATTCGTTATAACTTACGGATTATGTATTATTTTATGATTATTAAATGTATTTAGTAATTTGCGTACGTATATCGTATCAACTTCTGAATTACCATTCAACAATATTTTTTTGGCACACGTTTCTCTTCCATACGTGCGATACATGGCCAAGCTTCATCTTAGTTTATTTATTTTGCATTCACTTTGACACCCAGAACCAATGCCTGCTTGTTTAACGCGGTTTGAAAGCACAACCGTGACAGCCACCATATTTCTACCCATTTTGTTTATATCATCGGTATATGCTAATAGTTAACCCGACTTTGTAATATTAAAGAGTAGTGTTGATAATGAGTTACGCTGTCGTAGTACATCAACCGCGTCTTAAAATGATCAGATAATTTATCTCGGATTCGCACACGTGACTTAACATACCTATACCATAATTATAACTTTGGCCTATTGACGCAATCGCATATGGCACCTGTTTATTATTCCAAATCTTTACAATTAGCTCGTGCAGTTGATACCATAATCCATTTTCACCGCATGTTTAAATAGTTCCCATCTATGGTAAGTTATCAGATCCAGGTTATTTATTACTCCGGTACAATCTTCTGTATCAATGTTTCTGTTGATTTTCGCCAATTCCGGCGTAACTCCTTCGTTTCAGTTCACGTGTTTTTTAGAACAAATCAATTTACGGTCGAAATTTCTTTTAGAGCGATAGCTTTCTATAGTGGTTCTTGTAGGTCATGTTAGAATTTTCAGCTTAGATGTATTTTCACATTTATCATTAAACCGCTCATTTCTAACTATAATGCCCTCATCCAATAGCCTCGCTGTTGCGGCACCTTCAACGCTAGATTTTAATTTGTCCGTCCCCGCTATTTATATTGTTTTCCTGCTGATAATCCTATACAAATCTATAATAATCCATTGTTCCATTGCATCCGCATGTACAATTGTTTAACCGTCGTCTGTTCATGTTTTTCGACTGCTCCCAATTTCGTCCTTACTTAAAGGAAAAGGATGTGTTATTAATGACTGAAATTAATAACTAGATAATATATTCCGAGTTAATATTCAAACCATCAGTTAATCATACGCTTCCAACTTACTATGATTCTGTAAATTCGTATAAAAGAAATTTTTAGGTGTATATACTTCACCTCTCTGTAAACCGCGATCGGTTGCAATTGCTGTTGGAGAAATATACTATATCCAATCATAATTACCGCCCAAGAATATTATGGATAATAATAAGTTAATAAACGACTCTCAACAATGTAAAAAACTAATTTAATAATTCCTTTGAAATGGTCTGTAATATTTATATCCATAGCCGGATCTTTTATTATTAAAGATAAAATTTTCAAATTCATTCTAAGATTATTATACATTACGTGATATGTCAGTAGCGCAGTAGAGTGAATGTTAATCGCTCTGTGAAATTTATTGCGGGTTGAATTGCCGCTATTTGAATGGAAAATTTTCCGGTATTTATTTTAATATGGGTGACCATTTATTTGTTGGTATGGAATAAAAAAACGGATATATTTATGGTGTTGGAAGCGCTACTCTTATACATTAACAATGTCTGTAAACACACATACCATTATAATGGAAAGTAAGGAAATGTCTATCTTTCGTTGATTGCGCAGTTCCATGCGAAGTAATTGATCCAATTGACTGTTATATAAACTCCACTTAGAGTAACACATATTGTGCTACATCATTGCTATATAGATACACAGTTTAAAATGTTAACTTTAATAGTGTTTAGTTGGAGTACGTCTAAAGCGAAATCAGAAAATCGTCAAAGGTTTCAAAATGTTTTTTCTATTTTCTAATTGAATAATAATACAAATCTTTCTGTGTGCGTAGATTACGCATTTCCAGTTTAGGAAGGTATTTTTTTATTGATTTTAATCTACGTTTGAAAATTTATTACTCAATTAAAATTTGAACTCGATGGCCCCCCCGTTTTACGGTATTTTAATTAAATAATAAATATTACAGAATATAGAAAAAAAAACCGGATGCGAATTGCAAATATTTCTTTTATTTTAGTTTATTTTTATACAAATTTAAAATAAACAAATAATAGCTAATAATAACAGCCATTATTTTATTTGTTTATAAATAATTTCAATTTATTTTTCATTTCTGTATAATTATTTACTAATAATTCTAAATATTTACAAATTTACATGAAAATATATTACTTACTTCGTTCACAGTAAATATTGACACATTATTTTGGTACACATGTGAAAATGTATAATTTAAAAAATGAATATGCATTATATGACACCATTTCATAGGCATGGCACGTTAATGTTTACATTTCCCAAATATATCTGTATAATTTGCTTAGATACTAAAATTTATAACGATCCCGCACCAAGTTTTTTTTTTTTGACCCATCCATCTTTACTTTACATCAATCGTCTATATTCATTTTAAGTTTACTTATTGCTTGAAGGACATTCAGAACATTCCCGACTCTCTGAGGAAATACTCTTCCGGTAACCTCTATCAAAAACTATAACTTAAAAGTGTCATCGTTCGTTATAAGACAAAATCGAAATATGAGAAAATATGTTACAACAAATGTCCATCCCGTTGAACTATATAGATTTTAATAAAATGTCTATTTTAAACGGTTTACAAAATGCTGCTAAAAATGATTAAAATCCGGGTTGGGGAGATAATTCTATTGGTGCTTCAAATGGTTAGAAAGTGTTTTTGAAATTTTGTCATGGACACACACAACCACGGCATTTTAAAATCATTTTGGAAGATGAACTTTAATCGATGAAAACACAACTCAAAATCAACAAGAACTTGGAAAACAGTTACGATTTATTTAAGTAATAAATTCAAATCGATTGCATACGGTGGGAAATATCCACAAGGATCCTCTTCCGCATGAGTTAACCGTAAATGGAGAACAAAAATCACAGAATCGACAATTATTTGAATTTTCTTACTCGCTACAAAAATTGTTTGTACAAAATTAT
Organism: Bibio marci; assembly: GCA_910594885.2. Taxonomy (NCBI): domain Eukaryota; kingdom Metazoa; phylum Arthropoda; class Insecta; order Diptera; family Bibionidae; genus Bibio; species Bibio marci. Next base: position 12,421,475 of record OU343116.1, on the reverse strand, counting down.
TACTGTGGAGATGAAAAATGGATTCTATATACGATTTTAATGTGAGGTCCATCATCCATCAATTACCCGTTGGATGGTAAAGGACCATATCAGATAATGGTAAATATTTTGATTTTCAACATATAGAGTAGTTTCAATGTCATAATTTCACCGAGGCGCAGTAAGATCTTAGATTATCTACTTTAATCTTGCAGATAGGTACTGCATAAAATTTCATTAAGGTTTGGTCTGCATATTTACAAAATCTGTTTCTTAAAATCTACAGTGAGCCGTAATTATTTTTGTTATACCGATTACAGTTTATAGCTAGATTTTAAATCAAGACAGACAAAAGTACTTTTCTATTTTCTTTTAAGCTTGAATGTGTCTTATTGTTTACGTTTTTTCAGCCTTTACAGCAGGATTTGCAATTACAGTAGCTAACAATATAAAGATTATGTCGATTTTTTTTTATGTGAAGATACCGATTTATACTCAAAATTGCTCTTTCCCCATCCCATTTTTATAATACATTAATTATAACCTGAATAGTTTCATCCCATTTTATATATACAAACAAATGTTGAATTCAATTACAAAAGTAGTTCAGCCACTTAATTGTCGCTAATCAATATTTTTTTGTTTAAATAGAATAAATTGAATTTTGTATAGTGATTAAATTATTCCGGGAAATTCATTAAAAATTGTTGTTGAAAGTCTATAATGTGTAATCTTTTTAAATCTACGATATGGTAAAGCCTTACAAATGTTGCAAAATAAGAAATAAATATCGTATATGGAAAACTAGGAAATAAAAGAATATCACTGTTACGGGAAAATTAATAGGGGCATTACCAATCTTCAAATTTTCAATTTGAATAATGTTGATAGATAATTGCTATATCAATTTGTAGGATTTTGCCATGAAATATTAGTTAAAAAACCATATTCAATTTTGTTTTTTTGTTCTGTTAAATAAACACACTCACTAAACAATGGAATGGGTGGGTTTTTCATGTGTACAAAAACAATTGTATTTTTCATGGAATCGGATTGAGTGAGTTTTTCTTGGCTAAGTCTTTTTTTTTTTATAGAATTTCATTGGAATTGAATGATCGGAACAAGTGATAATCTGATGGAGGAACATTTGGTTAATATACGCGGTGTAAAGACTGATGCCATCCACAAAGTGCTTTCCACGTTTCTATGACCAGTTTTGCGACATGCCGCCGAGAATTGTATTGTTGTGTAAAACTATTATTTTATCGTGACTGGTAAATTTTGTTGCTTACTTTTCTTGTAATAATCTCTTTAAATTGATTCATTGTTGACACAGTTTGGTTCAGTTTCAACCATAATAATGTAATAATCCTTAGCGAGCGGTCTCGCGCCAACAAATACTGACACTTACAACAATCCACTATTTTTGAAGCATTGAAATCACTCTCCTTTACACCATCTTTCAGATTAAGCATATTGTCTATATAAGCTTCGAGAAGCATTCGATGAGTTTCAGCAGCATTTTTCTCCCTGCAATAATAACAACAACGAACCTCTCAGCAAACCAACACGATATTTTCGAACAAACAAACAAAAAAATATTTTGTTTACACTTTTAGCTAGAGAGAAACACACACTGATAATGATAAAGAGATAGATATTTAGTGAATACGTTCACAAAAACAAATTTTCAGCCGAAACTGACATCGAAACTAGCGATCGTTTCATAGTTCTTCACCTATTTTATGTACACAAACATATTTTTTATTTATTAACCATAAAACACACACGTGACACACCAATTTTTGAATTTTTTAAATAATGATAAAACACTGCACCACTACTACTTTGATATGATTGTGTGCGGGATAAATAATAAAACATAAATAAACATAAATAAATAATTCCGTATACTTAAACGAACTTAAACCAACTTTAACTATAGTTTTGTACTGAAAAAATAGAAATTGTTACTTTTTACTATATACGTTATTTTGATTTTATAGCATAGCGAATTATAAAGACTAAATGTTAAAAATGATCAGTTTTTTATGAATTTATGAATGAAATTTAATTGTTTTTTAATATTTCGTAATTACAATATTATCCAGCAAAGTTTTTCCTAACTTTAAGCATATTTCAAACTGGATAAAATGTGTTTGAAATAATGCAAAGATAAAATATTAGATAAAAATATGGAAAGTATATTATTTTTCAAAAAAAAAAAGGAAGTGAACATTAGCCACACTGTTTTTCCTGAATTTAAGCATAGTTCAAAGTGGATAAAATGTATTTCAAAATAATTCAAAGATAAAATATTAGATAAAAATATAGAAAATATATTATTTTTCTAAAAAAAAAGGAAGTGAACGTTAGCCACACTGTTTTTCCTGAATTTAAGCATAGTTCAAAGTGGATAAAATGTATTTCAAAATAATTCAAAGATAAAATATTAGATAAAAATATAGAAAATATATTATTTTTCTAAAAAAAAAGGAAGTGAACGTTAGCCACACTGTTTTTCCTGAATTTAAGCGTAGTTCAAGGTGGATAAAATGTCTTTAAAATATTCAAATATAAAATATTAGATAAAACTATTGAAAATATATTATTTTTCTAAAAAAAAAGGAAGTGAACGTTAGCCGCACTGTTTTCCTGAATTTAAGCGTAGTTCAAGGTGGATAAAATATTAGAGATAACAGATTGAACATATATAATTTTTCTAATTATTATTGTATCACGCTCAGTTGGGTTTCAACAATTATACCTTTCACCATTATAAGTAATTTAGAAAAATTATTCATAATTATCATTAATAATAAAAAAATATAATTTTAAGCTAAATACAATTACTGTTCACTTTAAAAAATGTTATTGACTTAATTGTAAGGTCGGTGCGATATATTATATACGATTTAACAATACTTATGGATTCGGAATGGGACGATTTTTATGTGTACAGAACAAATTCACTGGTGAATTTATTTATTAAATTAGAACTACTTAACATAAATAAACAGATAAATTCACCGATAAATTCTTTGGTGAATATTTTGATGAATTAATTAATGAGTTAGTTCATTGGTGAATTCTATAGTACTTACAATTTATGTATGTCTTCATTGAACTACATACAAAATGTCCCACTGGGTTATAATTTAAATGAACCACATAATATCAAATATATATAATTTATTATCTCATATATATTCGCACGTAATTATAAAATTCAAGATCATTATATAAATTAAAGTATTGTTCATCAAGTATAATTTTTGTTAAACGGTTGCCTTTTAGGTTGTATTCTTATAATATATTGTAAACGTAAATGTAAATGAAATAAGATGGGTTACCGGAGGGCATTATACATCAGCCGAATGATGGTCCTGAAGTATTGGAAAAACATTGGAATAGTTTTTTGATTGTTAGAGACCGAGAATTTATCAGACAGCACTCGTATTGCAGTTATCTAAAGTATCGTATTTACGCAATAATGTAATAATTTTTAATTACCCACTTGTGTCCATAATACAATGATACAAAATATTATTCTTACACCAATCTTTTTATTTTCATTTTTTATGTAGTGTTTTTTGATTTTTTAAAAATTATTTAAGCCAACTATCCTATAGGCGAGCTATCCGCAGGCAGAACTAACATCCAAAAACATCATAGACATACTGTATCCACATTAAAAACAATCTTATCCATGTACGATGTTATAAATAACATAACATTTTTATAGTATAATCGATCCTCAAAATAATTAAAAAATGTAAAATTAAGTGTGTAAGTTCGGAAATAGTGACACTGCACTGCAAAATACCTAAAGCCAATATGGTCAATATAGATATGGCATCTTCTTCTTCTTCTTCTTCTTCTTCTTCTTCTGGAAGAGATGATAGCCAAGATGAACGTCTTCGATAATGATGTGAAGAGAAATGCATATTTGTCATTGTGCAATATAATATTCCAATTTTCACCTCTTTTTCGGCGAAAGTATCTCTGCCTGTTTAATGGCGTTTATCAATTGTAAATTACGTAAGCTTCAATCCTGTTACACTTTTATAACTTTTGAAAGCGTATAAGATTCCAAACAGCACAACGGTATGCTGAACACAGAAATTTGCGTGCGGAAAAAACAAAAGCTTCGGAAGTATATACATTTTTCGATCGGTGACGTACGCTCAAAAACTGTTGTCACTTAATGCGTTGTATTGGTTGGTTTATACACTGAAGGAAATATCATAAAACTTTTCACAATTTATTCACATAAATTAATCAGTGGCCACCAGATCCATTTATTAGAAAGTCATTTCGGTTTTTTTGCGGACAGAGACGTGTACGATACGCGCACAAAATAAATATTCTTATTCTTATATTTTCTAAAACATTTGTTTAGAATTTTTTTTAGGCATTGACCTAAATTTTAAGTAATTTAATATTATTATTTGTCATTATTAAAATGTATTTGTATGTAAATGTACATTAATTATAATTTAATTTAAAAGGAAATGCGTAGCAAAATTTTGGGAGAAAAAGAATTATATAAAAAATATAACATTTTTAATGTATGGCGGCGGTGTGGCATGGTATAAATATTAATAAATCATAATTTAACACATGTGCGTTAGTTATAATATATAATTTATGTAGTACTTTGACTAAAATATAATGAAATGATATATATTTTTGGTATATCATTTATAAATTATCGATTTAAATAAAAAAAAAAACACTTACTATTTGTAAATTTATACTTAAAATTAAAATAATAATGTCTAGGCTATGTTAAAACATTTGGCTGCGTAATGTTGTACAGTGATGAGTGGATTGAAAAATAATCGTGTGCCGAAACATTTAAGAGACTAATACATTTTCAACGAATAACCACCGCCGGCATATATTTTCTTACCACCGCCAGGCTACATTATTATAAAAAAAAAACACATACACCATCTCAGAGCTCAACGCTCCATTTGATTACATTGTGCATTCCCAATTTGAAGTAGTTTCGTTCACGATATTGTATCTATAGTCACCAGAATTAATCTGCGTATACACAAATCGCAATGAACTTGTTAGAAACTAACTTTTATTCTAAAATCTTATAAGATAATTTCAGTTATATGCAATTTGCTCTGGACATACATTTTCAAAATATATATTGGGAATTTAAATAAGTTCATTTATTACATTTATGTTCGCAACATTCTATATTACAGTTTTGGTGCCAGATTGATAGAATAACATTGGTTTTCCTTCAAAGGAAGTACGGTGATGTGGTTTTCCATCGTTTTCCACCACACATATAATATTCTTACCAATAAATGTATTCTGCAGAGATCATATAATCGATGCCTGAATTGATGTCTGAAAGAACAATATATAAAGAATATGTTGGATGCTGTAAAATTTCAGTTCATTCCGTTTATGTAGCGTCTTTTGTGGCACGTGTGTGGTCCGATGGCATTATCGTATGATGGAAAATCACATGTTTTCGGTTGTTTGAATTTTGATGTTTTTTTCTAGGTTGGTTTTATCCGCAGTGCCTACTGTGAATTCTTCACAGACTATAGTAATTCTAATACACTGCCATCTGATTGTCTGCGGTTAATTATTTTTCATTTGTAGCTAATCCATTATAGGCCGTTTCACTATCCGCATCCTGTGGACGCATTCCACTGGCATTGCAAATATGCTATACCCAACATACAACCTCATATCAATGCATATTTAACAGGGATAATGTAGTGGTACTGCCTGCTACACTTTCAAAAATTAAGCATATTTCCAGGATCTTATAAGGATAATTGGTAGATTTTTTATAAATTCAGAAATGATTGAGTTTTTCAAGAGTTCGGAAATGAATGGGGGTTTTCATCGGTTTAGAATGGCTTCTAAATGGGTTGGTTTTTTATGGGTTCGCAATGGATGTGTTTTAAGGCCATCGCAAGGACATAATAAAGGTAATGTTTACATATCTATTAATGCTCCACCTTATATGAAACAGTGAATATAGTGATACTGCTGCACTTTCAAAGATCAAGGACATTTTAAGGATTTTAAAAGGATAATTATAATTGGGATGGTTTTCATTAGTTTGGGAATGGGTGCGCTTTTGTGGTTTCTAAAAATGGATGTGTTGTTTCAAGGCCATCTAGACCATTTCAAGGACCTACTAATAATAATAATAATAATAATAATAATAATAATACAAAATCCCTTTGCTTATAATTTTGATATGGTAATTGAGTTAAGGATGATTTATATTACTTAGTTTTGTCTTTGTCTTTGTCCTCTAAACGAATATATGGTATGTTCCGTTGCGTAGAAAATCCTAAATCAACATGTGCTAAATAACTTTGTTTTGCTATAACATACGCCTATAATTGTAGGACACACAAGGTGACCTATTTTTACTATGTTTGTATTTATAAATTAATGCGGTGCCATAAGAAAACAAACGGAGGAAAAGTTATTTTAATTTATTAGTCGGGTTTCTTATTATTATATGTTAAATAAAATTAATTAAAAATCGTTTTAGCAAATTTTATTATAAACATACACAAATATTTTATGTTGTTTGTACGTATATATGTGTGTGTGTGTGTGTGTGTGTGTGTAAACATTGTTTTATTTTTTTTTAGATATGGCACAGTATTATTATCCGCGCCCTTAAGCCCCTTACCACAATGTCAGCTATAAATATATACAATTTAATAATAATAATAATAAATGAATTCCAATTTTATATTATTATGATAAAATCCATTTATTATTTTATATATTTTGTGTTTGATTTGTTTTGTCTTCCTGTTTTTACTTGTCATATAATCTAACATTTATACAATTTTCAGTTATACAATTAGCTAAAAAAATATTCAAACCATTGACCACAAACTACAGCATATGCGGATGTTTTTAAAGATTGGTTTGGTATAACTACGCAGTATTTATGAGAAGATGGTGAATGGCAATCCGCTCCCACAACTTAGTCAACAAGGAGTATTGTATTTTCCCCTGTATAGTTTGCTTTCGTAGCGTGTAAATTTTCTAATCCAGATTACAATTTTATCCCTCTCCAACATGTTTTTCCAACCGGACCTATCTTCCAATCCCGAATTTTTTAAGCAACCAAATATTACCGTTTTACTGCATTTATATATTCATCTAGCTTTAGGTATTCCCGCTTGTTTTCTCCCTTCTGGAACTCTTTTCAACACACCTAACCGCAGTTGAAATTAATATATGTAGATTTTGCCTTTTAGAATATTGAAATTAAATATGGGTGTGTGTCCTTGCTAAATGTCCTGTACTGTATGAAAAATGATTGATTGATTATTTAGATGTAGGTTCAAGAACATACCGGCACGGTGTGCTATTCAATTCCATATGCGAGTACTTATAGAGAGAAGCTTTAACATCTCTATAACAAATGTGGATAGGGATACTATATACAATAGACTTAATTGGTCGTTGTGCAAGACGAATCATCTTTCAATATTCGAAAAATAATTTTTGTTATTTTGTAAATCGTTATCGTATAAATGTAAAATGAAATCATTGTCGTCAGCACGTCAGCAGATGGGAAAAGGGTTTACTGAATCTGTGTTGTTTACGCTTGGACGGCCCACCGAAAAAATATTGTCCTCTTTTCAAGATTCCGAATTAGAATCTCTGGTAATGGTACTGATGAAGTGTAAAATAATGTTTTATTTATAAATTTTTGTGTTGCGTTGTATTGTTATTTTATGGATGTAATTGTAAACATAAAGACCAGCTCAATACTGATTTAATCGGTGGCCACTTATGCAGAGGTAAAAAGCACAATTTTAACACATATTTTCAACTTCATTTCATTCGAGTTTAATATTGAATTCAAATATTATCGGATTATACTGTGGATTTTTAATATTATTGTTTAAATATAACATTGGAAAACTAGAGCACAGGTACCTATAAATTATACATTGATATAATAAGGGTGTGTATGCGATAATAGTTTGTATCTATATAAAATAAAATTAACCGTATATTATAGATAAGGCAGCTAACAATATTGTTGTATTTACCGAATATAAAGCTTAAATTGTATTTATAAATATACTCTTAGTTAGTGTTTATTTTATAAATATATCAGCCATGCAATTTTATTATGTCTCTTGAGGAGCGAATCTAATAATATTAATTTGTGCGATATCGTTTCGATTGCAGAGTGGGTCTGCATGTGTCTTCTTTTTATACCATATAAAACAAAAACTTCTCTATACCTCTGGTCTTGAGAAATTTAACTTGTGGCAAGTCGTGTATAGTTTCCTCCCTTTCGATGAATCTCGATTGATAATTACCTGGAAAATTTCATGAAATCACACAATTTTTCAATGTTTTCTTTGCTTTGCCGATGATCGACGCATGGACATTCATCATCACCTAAAGCTTCTCTGCCTTCTGCGTGACTCATTGATGATGCCATCGGAAAACTTGTACTTTAAACAAACAATTATCACCATCACTGCGATTTTAAACAAATCCGACGTTTGCAAAGTCGTGCATTTTTACCAATTTTAAAACAACATTAAATATGTTGGTTCTTTGTTTGTTGTTATTCATTTTGTAAACACGTGCGCTTACCTATTCATTTATCCGCATCAGCAATGCACATTGATTAGTGCTTTTGGTAAATTTTTGGTCATCAATCAATTGTTGTAGAACAAAAGTTCAGTACAGTACCGCGACGACACACCAAAACCTATATAATCTCGATTTTATTGATATTAATCCTTTGATCAGATACCTTTTTAGCTATTGTGTATTGTTCTCGACAACTCTCAACTGGAAGTGTGTGATAAGCTCTCAAAAAAATCGATTAAGCACAAAATTATAATTATACAAACACACACACACCCACAATTCCAACGACACGAATTTCTTAAATATTTGACAAGTGCGGATATAGTGTTTTAACTGATCTTAACAAAACATCTGATCTCTTGTGGTACCCAAACCTACAATAAACCATATTATTTTGTCGTCTCAAGCATATTGCTTTGATTAACATATTTAGAACCACCCCATATATTAGAACCTCATAGAACTTCTGATCGTTATCATCAAAACAGTGAACCGCAAGTTAGTTTTAAAATCATCATTATTATTGAAATTTTTATCATTCAATAAATTTTCCTAATAAATAGTAATTTGATGGTGCAAGGTCCCCGGCATATGGTGGATGTGGTAACACTTTCCAACCAAGCTCCAATAATTGTGTGACCAAAGATATGTCTGTGGCCACATTGCGTTGCAGTCATGCGTTAGAACACATCGCCTTTGCGATTTCCTAATTCTGTAGTAACTTTTCTTTGATTACATTGTTCATTGTTTGATTATCGTTGGCACGTATTGTGCTATGACGAACTCCATCGATAATTGCTTGGATTTGGTTGCGTCATCCCCCTCACCTGGACCACCTAAACATGTAGCATCTTTGACTGAGAAATCTCCAGAACAGAATTTCGATACTGTCGTTCCTCTAAGGCTTTGCAATGGAACAAAAATATTTCCGTTTTAGTATATAATTTAAACCGGAAATAATTCTGGTTTTATTTCAATTTCTATATATGGCAGTGATATTGTAGTGGTAAACATCGACGCCAATTCAATTTAACAATTAAATTATTATAGGAAATAATAGTAAAATTAAAATCGGCAAAGAATTTCCATTTATTTTCATTATTGATTTTTATATTTATTGTTGGTCCTTAAATTTTCCACACCATTTCCGACAACCGCACACACTTTATCCGGATATTATTCACGCAGTAATTTAACTTTTCGAGAAACACAAAAATCATTTTCATGGGCCATAGAAATGTTTGACACATTTTGAAACGAAAAAGTCAATTACTTTAATTCCAAGGATATTTCTTAATATTATAAAAATGTTGGAAAACGTAGGCGGTGTTTTGTGTCATTGAAACAATAAATCAAAGTAAATTACGGTCGTCGTCGTCGGTTAGTTTAACAATAAAACTCTTAAAAAAATAATTCTATGTATTTAAAATTTATAAATTGAAAATTAAAAATTCTGAGAAGAAAATATTTTAACTTTATAAATTTTTTCTGTATTTTTTTAAGGATATATACAATTTGATGGTAAATTTTTTATGAATATTATTTCGTAAGTGTGTGTGTGTGTGTGTTTGTTTGTTTGTATACATAGATTTTTTTTTGATTTTGTTAATTATTAAACGAACAAGAAAAACAACAACAACAACAAAAAAAACGTTCAATTTTTAATGGGATATTAAATGAGAAATAAAGAAAAAAATGTTAATATACGCGGAATATTTATTTCCTAAAATATACGGAGTACGTGTATTTGTTCACATATTTATATTTAAATATCTTTGTGTTTGTTTGAATTGTATGATGACAACCTAATTAATAATGTATTTATCTGAAACGCATTGTCAAATATACAATATATATTGTTGTTGTTAAATATATGGAATTGTCACCACGTAGACTACTCGAAAAGTTTCAGAAATCTGGTGTAGTTACAGTAAATTGTGTCGTTACTGTGACATTCATTAGCATCGCAAGTGATATTATGCCAAATGGTTATTTTAACAAACTATGTCATTATGCAATCTCAAGTTGATAGATAAATCTGCATGTGGTAGTGATGGTGATTTTATGATTCCATTGATTGTTTCTGGTGAATTAGAATATACGTTTTTGCATGAAATCGTTTGGTATACGCGCCTACCTTTACTCAATATTAGAAATCATAAAAATAGACTGCTTGATTCTGATTTTTCCAACGGATGAAATGGGCTTCGCTCATATATATTTTAAAATTGGTGAATTGCTAAAGTGTATAGTCATGTTTGATTTTTCTACAAACATTTTCCGCGTAACCCTCGTGCAGTACTTGTTGTTTTTTTCGTATTCCGATACATTTGTAAATATGGTTTAAAAATTATAGGTTACTCCTTGACATAATTTATTTTAATACATTTTATTTATTTATAATAAAATTATTGACTTATAATTTCAACTTTTATTTTATTTCGTTTTTGTTATGAAGAAATTATAAAATAGAACGTTTTTTGGGGGTGATTTTATAACAAAAAACATTGAATTTATAATTTTTCTATCAGATTTTTTTCTTTTCCAATATTTAAATTATTCAAAATCTTTATTTTCACTTTTTAAATTAAATTTCAAGGTGTTATATTTTTTTCTTCTGTCCTTGATTGTCTATATTTGATGGCCTACTCTCTCTCTCTCTATTGCCATTGATTATTTTTTTGTTGTTGCAAAGGGGAAAGATTTCCGTCGGAACACGGAACAATGAGGATCCGTTTTGCACTGTCTACGAATTAATGTTGGTTTCAGATATGAAATCGCACAGATATTTCTTATAACTGATTCGTTTTCGTATTGTGGAAGGATCAATTTTATATTTTCCAAATACCATATGCCTATGTCGAATATTCACATCACTGCCAATTCCATAGCAAGGAGATTCTTTTGTTATGCGGTCATCCATTTTATTTGAATTATTGAGAATGCATTTATCCGCCTAAGAGGTACGGCCTTCACTAAACCATAGAACTTATCATTGAATGCATATATTTGTAAAGAAAATCACATAAATGTTTCTTTAATCAATGCGAGTATTTTAAAGATTTCCATCCTATAGACAGATTAGTGGTACAATCATCTATCTCCATCATAGACTTTATGACTTGAGAAGAATGTAAAAACTTAAAAAAAAAAAGATTTATATACCAATGACTTTTACAATTGACTATATCTCCATCTGGACAGGATATGACGACGGGTACGGAAACCGTAATGACAGCTCCTGAGAAATATTTGAATAATCTTATTCCAAATATATTTTGCTTATAGTCATAAATTGTAAAATATTAGGCCGGAGGAAAATCGTTTATCGCATGAATTATCAAATTTTGTAATTACGTGACATAATTTTAACGGATTTCCAATTTTTATTACAGAACTATACAAAATTGTAATCAATTTCCAATGTTCGATAGAAGAAATCTTTAAAATTGCTTCAATTGTGAGAATTTTAGATAAAATTTTTCCACACACTTTTTTGCATGTTAAAATTGTCATGTAAAATTTGCTCAACGCATTCTTCGTTAATTGCTATACACCAGTTTCAACAATCACACGAATAGTTAACCGACGGTCGTAGATCGGATCAGACAAATAATTACCACCATATACGTGGTAATGGATCTAAGATTTTTCCAGTTTATGCCTTGTAATAATAATTGTACGAGTTGAAAGACTTATATCTGTAATTATTTGTTCATTTTGCGTGCAGAATGTTATGAAACTTTATAACAATTCGCCATCAGTAATTGGTTTGGCTGCACCAGCTATTAAATATGCTGCTTTATATGGCTTTGGCATGAAGATAATTTTAATTTCTCTTACATTGCCTTTAAAATTTTTTCGTATTCAATTTTATATTTAGAATCATAGCGGCGGCGTTGGACATTGTTTATTTGTCTTTAAAAACGGGCTTGCGGCCTACACCTAGCCTATAGAGTATCATCAATTTTGAGGGAAATTGTTAACAATCAACTTGTACAATTCCATATTCTAATCTCCCATATCCCAATTTCATTTAAGTTGTGGAGTATTACAGTTTTATTTTTACAATATAAACCTTTTGAAAGCATTTGTTAGAAAATGCTCCTTCTTTTATCCATCCAATCCAACTAATTTTAATTATGCAGAATAAACAACAGTCAAATTACAAAGTTTCTGAGATATTATATAGGAAATTAATTGTCTATGGCAATTCCGATCGTGATCCTGCCAATTTCTAACTAACTATAACTAAAAACTACAATTATTTAAGATATATTTCCATTTTTCCGACATTTTAAGGACTTTGTTGGATAATTTTCAATTAAACGGAAGTATACGAAAATATTCGACATTGATATTGATTATTGCCTGTATGGTCGCTTCCATATTTATAGGTTATTTAACAAATCCTATGCTTTAATAAATATATGGATTTTATTGTACAGTACTAATTTGCTTATTTTCGTTGTATAGATTGCAAATGAGATAATAATGTCCATAAATTATTCAATTATATTTATTTTTGGTTTAGTTAATTAACAATAATATTGAAATTGTATATAAAATAATAATAATAATAATAATAATATCCAATTTATATTTATTTATAAAGGAAAAAATCAACAAACTTAATCATAATGCGACCTGATTTGAAATGGGAGTGTTTTTTTTTTAACTATAATTCGAATATAATATATTTATAATACATTAAAGGGTAACACATACTCTAACAACACACAATCTACCTATAATATATATAATCCTATACCTACCTAGTAAAAATATTACTTTTTTCGGTTAGTTCTTGCCGCCATGGTGGTCACCAGACAAAGGAAATCCAAAAAAAATCTCATTTAATGAAGTCAAAAATCAAAATGATTTCTTTTTACGATTCCAAAGGAATTATTCATAAAGAGTTTCTTCCAACTACGGTTCAACGGTTAATGCTATAAGTATTACCTTGGTGTATTAAAGCGTTTACTAAATCGTATGCGTCGTATTTCGTCCTGAATACGTCGAGAAGCCACCAGTTGGAGGTTACTGCATGATAATGCACCATTACTTGGTTCGCCAATAATCACTGATTTTTTTTAACTAAAAATCACATTATTTTGCTTCAACATTCGCACGGTATTCGTCAGATTTAATTCCTAGTGACTATTTTCTATTCCCAAAAACTTCATTTGGCTGTAAAAGGTTTTGTATCAGTTGAAGACATTCAAAGGGAGCGACGACCAACGCAGTTCTCAACAGCATTTCAACCGCAGACATAAAAAATTCATTTGATTCGCTTGTTGAACTGCGTGCAACGTCGATGAGTATTTCGGTTAATGGAGATTTGATTTGAATAAATAAATTGGTTTTTGTGAAAATATATTATGGGACACAGTGCGTGTGGTATATAGAAAGTTTTATCATAATCCAAATGGCTTATAATTTGATGGTTCTTTTAAGTATACCGAATTTTGTAATATTTGGCCCATGTGTAAATGATTCTCGCATTAGTCAATTGTCGCGGCAAAAACGACGCGAATTTATTTATTGGCTTGAGTATATGTTTTCAAATTAGCTCAAATTGGCATCATATCCATATCCATATATCCATAGATCAGTGGCTTTATATTTAATTATATTACCCTATATTCACTTTAATATTATTATATCGCACAATATTTTTAGCTGCATATTATGGGATATAATATTAAATTGGTTATATAAATTAAAATCCATATCAAAAAAATATCACATTCAAGCGTGCGTGTTTAGCTGTCACTTAGTTTTTATATCTGATTTAACCATTTTTTTGTTATAGATATAAAAATTTATTTGAATTACCCAAAAATTTTAGGATTGTTCGTTCATTTAGTTTTTTCTTTATAAATAAATTCATGTAATATATATTTTCGATATTAAATATTGGCAATGGTGGTCAAAAAATAGAAAGAATTTGAATAATAAAATGCAAGAAATGTGATCGCGGGAGTGTTTCTGGCATTGACGCATTTTATAGTAGATGCATAGCACCCAGAATAGAGCCATTTATTGACGTATTCATAATTGTGTGGCGAAGCGCTGGTTGATAGCGTATACATGCCGTGCCATCGATCTGAGCGAACCAGTGGTAATCTGATGGAACAACGTATCTGTTGAATAACATCAGCAGCAGGGGTTAACACCCTCCCATAACCATAAGTACTTCCAATGTTTTCTGCACTCTGGTTTTCTATAATATTCTATTTCAATTAATTTTATTCGATTAATTAAATTTATAAGATTTTTTGTATGAGAAATTGTTGTAAGTTTTTCACAACATTTACATTATGCAATGGCCGTAACATGAATGTGGACTATAACATTTGTTTGTATGAAGTGTTAACATCGTTTTTCATTTATTATACTTACTTACTTACTGCATGGCATTGAAAAAACCCAGGTGCGGTTTTAGGCTACTGCTACCGAACCTATCTGCTATTTGCTTATGTCTATTCCAATCCCGAATTTTAAGCATCTTAATATCACCGTTTACAGCTACTCTATAACCGTTTTATAGTTGGAGCAGTGATTATTGATTATCTAACACTTTGTTAGGAACTATTCTTATAATGCCACTATAAACCTCTGAAAATTTGGTAGACATTGGATACAAATAATACCCAACCTCCTTGAAACAATATCTCTCTCTGTAAGGCGTTTCCTATAGACACTTATTAAGGTAGAATCCACTAGACAATAATTTAATATTCAATATTCTTGTTATAACAAAAGTGTTGAATGTAACAATTGTTGTTTTGGATTCAAGAATATTGTATACGCATAAGAGCTGGCCAACTTAAAATATAATTAAAAGGTATAGGTCAACTCTCTTGTGCACCTGCCTCTCAACTTATTTGGGGTAATCCAAAGCGGATTACCATATATATAGACAAGTAATTTTAAAGGTGGATGAAATAATATCTTAAAAATTATAATTAATTCTATTGCACAACACCTACAATTTTCCGGGTTCACTTGTTTTTATAATATTACTTTTTTTAATTATATTTCTAATTATAATTATTTTTCTCTTTCATTTCAGGTAATTAATTGTTCACCGCAAATACAATAAAATACAAATATTATAGAAATTCTATAAAGGTAACTAAAATAATACGATATTAAAATTAAAAATTTTTAATGAAAGAAATCCTTTTTTAAAATCCCTTTGATGAATTTGTTAATTAAATATATTATCGCTATGACATTGTATTATTCCATTTTCCAATAATAATCACTAAAGAATTAATACCATATCATTTTAAATTTATTATAAACAATCTTTGTCCGAAAAATAATCCGAATGAAAATTAAACAATTAAGTTATTTTTACAAAAACAAGCGATTTTAAACAGTTGAAGCACTTCTCTGAAATTTTTACCAATTCATAAAACGGTTCAACACACAAAAACTACGGTCACTTAATGCATTGTACATCGGCTCAAACTCTGCGATGGCAATGTCATGAAATGTTATCACTCAAACAGGAACCCCATATAGATGTGACCACCCACATCCATATAATAATTTGTTTATCATTCGCCTCTTATTTTTCGGACCGAAGTTTTATTTAAGGAATTTTTTTGTGTCTACGTCACACAGTGTAGGAAATGGATAAACATACGTTACTATATGTTATGAACGTTATAGATAGTCGATTTAAATTATTATTCATTATACAATTCTAATACACCATTTAATATACATTCTTTCTTATCAGCATTACACACACTTAAACATTATTCATGGTCATTTAAATATACTAACAATAACAATTGGGTTGTGTATAGTTTTCGTGAGAAATTTTACCATATTACAAATAAATTTACGATCAACAAAAATTAGAACGATACTTTAATGTGTACACACAGCAGCGTAATTTATTACCGTGTGTCCGACAAACAAACCGAAATAGATTTTAGAAAAAAAGCATTCAATTCAAATTTAATTTTTATTAGAATAATTATTTTATTCATTAAAATTGTTCGATACGCAACTCAAAATAGGCATTGATTTATGGTTTTTCTTTCATCGCCAAATGAAATTTAAGGAAATATAGTCACACATGGAACTAAATCGGGGAAAATTAAACGTTATGTGTTGATGTTAGTAAATTTATAACAGGCTCTTGATATTCAGGACAAGCGCTATGAATACGGCCTAGCAAATGCTTCACTACACAAAGCTAATACAAAAGTATTAACCATTGTACCACTTGGAATAAATCTCATGAATTGTTATTTTTGCCAAATCTCAGTGAAAATTTAACGAAAACAAACAATTTTTTATTTGATATTTTCTTCGGTAATTGATCAGGGGATGGTTAGCGGCCTGGACTTTCATCAATCATCCAAAACTATTTCTGTGCGTCGTCTATGAATAATTGATACCGGTTCTCAAAAACTTGTGTTTTGTATAAACAATTATCGCCTTAAGTGATTTTTAACATCTCAAGCATGTTTTGGTAACATTTTTATCAATTTTAAAATGGTGCTCTGTACATTTTTCAATGGGGCACACAAAAAAACTACTGCAACACTTAATTTGTTTGTTAAAGTTGGATTCACAATACAGAAATCAATCCGCAACCAATATCAATGATGTTACTCCATATATTAGAATTTCGATAATTTTTCCGGACAACAGTTTGTGTACGACGATAAAATCAAATTATTTACACGCAGATATCATTTTTTTTTTTAGTTCTGTTTCTATACAGACCAAAATTCCCATTGAGAAAACCTTTTAAATAATATATCTTTATCCAAAATATATAAACACCGCGCCGCCATCGCCATCGTCGTCTATTTAATAAGTTCATCAAACTCATTACAATTTCATGTATTGTATTGTTTGTATTGTGTAAACATTATTATTTTTGATAAGCTCACAAATTAAAGAGCTATATAATATTTATATTTTTATTTATAGTAACATTGTAGTTGGTATTGTATAGTATTTTATAAATTTTCAATGAAGATTAATTTATGACAATGGATTAGTTTGTATTCGATAAGGGAATAATTACATTGTTTCCATACTATTATTAACAATTAAAATGTAATGTTAATGTTGTTGGTGGTGAAGTAAAATCGGAAAAAGAATAAATTTTATAGTTTTTGCATATTCTCTAATTTTAATATTGCATTATTGTAATTAAAAATTAAAGCATTACAAAAATTAAAGTATCCTTGGTATTCTCTATATAGTTGCAATCGGATAGGGTAAACTTAAATTAATTGTATGACGAATGCTTTATTGAACGCCGATGTGTAAATTATTCCTGGTCTAACCATAGCTGCAATAATAATATGGCTTAATCATTCATATTATAATAATGGCATTAAAGAAATAACTATCTTTCGATAATTGAAGACCCATTAGTTAATAATTAAATGCTCCTATGCGAAGTAGTTTACCACCATTACGGTGGTAGAGATGTTCCATTTGGAATTCCATGTTTTTAAGATTATAAACCATCTGTAAGTATATTTTTTCTAGTCTGCCACAGGGACTTCCTATCTTTTTTCACAATGTTTTCATTGTGTAAATATTCCGTGTTAGTGTAATCCTTAGATATGTTACCTCAGTAGTAATGCAATCCAGTAAGGTTCTGCATATACTTTTAAATATCAGAACATTATTCTTTCTTCTTCCTTCCTTGAATGACTGTTATGTTTTATTTGCGTCATTTAAAAGCGTTCCACACTATCTCTTGTGATGCCAAGAGCACTTTTCAATAGATCCCCTATACATGGTTCTATCATACTGCACCTATTCCTAGTTATGTTGGACGTATAAGTATATCCTTACAATGCCGTGTATATATGTGTGAATTTCTTTGCGGCGTTTATAGAATATCCTCCACCAAAATATTCTATTTAATTTATTATAATCTGTGCGTTTTCCTGGAAATTAGGCATTTTTCTATTTTATTTACTTCTCAATTCTTCGTTTTCCTGCTCAAGTTAACCATAATTTTCATGAAAAATGATCATATTGACAAGTGATAAGGCTCATTTCCATTTAAAACAGGATACGCATTAATAAAGAAAATATAATCGGTTGTGGTCAACAGAAAATCCTCGCGAATTATTAATCGCGATTGCACCTATGCATCCATTAAAAGTGATAGTGTATGGTGAGCTATGCGTTATGTGGAAAAAATCATTGGCCTATACTTTTTTGAACATGAATGTAGCATTCCCGGTTACTGTTACTAGAAAAAATGTTATCGTAACATGAATTGGAAACTTTGTGTGTGATTACCATATGCGGTTCCAACAAAACGCACACATACAACTAATGCTACAGAAGAATTTTCTGAGTTTTATGTTTCCACAAGAAATGGTGATGTCGATTAACCAAATTATAGATAACAAATAAAGTAATAGTAAAAACTTTCCAGGCGGTGAATCTTCATTTCGCAATATTAGTCCATATTGATAATTTATTTTTCTATATCGATTTGTTTCGATTACACCAAAAAATCGTTTCGGGAATATGCAATCTTTCAAGCAAACTGATCTACATTTTAGTTACGCTTGTGTTTTTACTTTTCCTCGCAGGTATAGCCGATGTTAATGTGAATTTTGATATTCAACTCTGTCTGTGTTAGAAAATAAACTATTCAAATTTTATCGTTTTAATAATCGGGTATTCCCACTTGTAAATTGCTAGCTCAAATGGTAAATTACAAATGTGATGATTACGTCCTGTTTATGGTATAAACAGTGATCATCACAAGATTATCGAATAAGTTTACGATAGTTTAATTTAATTATTTCCCATAAGTTAGCCGGAGAAATATTTCCATATATATATTTTTCATAATAGTTTATAAAACGTATAAGATCAGCAGAAAAATTTGATGCGAGCGAGTAAATAATATAATTTTGACGTGTGCTATTGAAACATTAACCGAAATAATCTTCTTCATATAAAATTAATTGAATTATTATAGTTTAACACGTTAATCGCCATGTCAGTCATATGTGTCTGATGCTAAGAAGTTCTACATGAGCCATGTCAGACATATATGTCTGACGTACGCGATCTAATAAAGTTATCATGGCTCATGTGAAAATTTTTCTGATATTGGCGTGGCGATTAACGTGTTAAATTAATAAATTCCCCCGTTCCCATGTTTGGGATAGACATGACGTATGATATGATACGACTATGATTATTATTAATATTATTATTATTATTTATATGAGAATTTCACTTTCATTATTATATTGACGATCAGAAGACTTAATATTATTCAACTATTGACTATTTCTCACAGCATATGGGAATGAAACTGAATTGGTATTAATTATTTATAGAAATAAAAACTTTTTCTTTATAAGAAAAATGTATTGAAAAATTGAAGAACAATATAAAACAATAAACACCTATTATTACATCAACTTAACACCCATACTAAGTCACTTACTAAACTAAATACTTTGTATACAGTTTATAATTTCTATATTATTTCAAATTAAATTATTAATAATTTTATGTTATTTATTTTACTTCACCCGTACAAAAAAATGTGGAAAATTTTTACCATAATTATTTTCATTAAATCGTTTTTATTGTTTCATCATTTCATCAAATTTGAAATTGGAATATGTGAAAAGCCTTGCACTGTATTGCATTGATTAACACATATCACATAACGATATAGCGATTTCCTATATCCGATGTACATCAACCGTATCGTTTAATTATTTGTACTGTGCCACCACACCCACCACTCGACGCTACATACTAAAAAATAACAAATTTTTGTGTAATTGAAAAAAATATAGGCACCGTTTTTCCATTAGATAAACGACTGGAACTTCTAAAATTGCATAATAATTCAACAACTATTATTAAGAAAAGTGAAAGGTGAAAGTACTGAGATACTAGGGGAATAAGAAAATAATATGAGCTGATTTCGTATAAAGAATAACTTTAGTTTTTTTATCAATCGTATAAGGGAAGTCTGTAATCCAATTACAAAAATGAGAGTATGATGAGTGAAACTTTTACAGATATTATTCGAAAGGTAATTTTATTATATAGATCTCTTGTCGAACGCTTGTATATCTGAAGATGTTGCCGTAAAACTATAATCAATCACCAGATTACACATGTGAAATTTTTCAGATTGTTTACAGCATTCATTCGTTTATGGGATTTAAAAATCGGATATCTTTGAAAATATATAGACGCTAAAATCAAAGATTAATAATGTCTGGCGCATACACCTCTATACGTTAGTCTAATCCATCATATAAAAATAATAATTACGAATTAAGAAAACGGAGTTTCGTTCCGATAATCTCGTGAATTATGTTATGTACTCCAAAGTAATTTACCAATTTTATTGTAATGAAGGTTTGGTATATGCATTCTATTAGTTCCACATGAGCTATGCGTCCATATTAAATGATTAGTTCTAAAGATTTGTCAAATTATGTAATAATAATCTGAATCGTTCTATAGGGTTGCCCCTTAGAATATTTCAAAAAGTATTGTTCGATTGTTTTTAATTTGATTATCGTAAAATCGTGAAATTAAGCATGCAAATGTAGTTCCTTCCTTTTTTTCCTTTCGGGTGGTTCCATTCCCAAATGTACTGAATGGAATTGCTCGAATATCAGTAAGTGAAATGACAAATGAATTGAAATTTGACACAGATCTGACCAAGGACAGTACAAAATATTATTTTATTTCACAATCCACGTGAATTTTAAATTAAAATGTGACCGTATTTTTTAAACGGTGAACGCATCCGCATACACCAAAACTTTTCTTAATTGATTATAGAAATGTCGCAAATTAAATATAAATGTATTTATAATTTTATTGCGATTCAATGTGATTTTTAAAAAATGATCGTGACACCACTTTTGAATTAATCCTTTCACAAGATATCGTTCCACATAGTGTTCAATTATATGGGAAAAAAAAAATAAATGGGTGAATATTGCCGAAAAAGAGGGATTATTTGAATTTTACTCTTACTCTTACTACCACCAGGGTAGGACAACCTTTTTAATTATATATTGAAGTTGTGATCGTGAAATGTCTCTGCTACACATATCCGTACACTATATTTTTATTTATTTAATACTATTTTATATTTCTTATTTAACAGTCGCAACAACATTTTTACACACGGTACAGTATAGTTTTACATGAGAAAAAAAAAATAATATTATAAATAATAAGAGTTTCCACTTAAACTTTGTTTGGATGTCTTAATAAATTATTACAATGTTTCGTATTTTCACTTTTCCCTGACGTCATCGAGTGGATATTGGCTTCAGATATATATGTTTTTTAAGTTAATATACGATGATAATATTAATTCTACATTAGATTGGTATATTGATATTGATATATATATAAAATAATAATAATAATAGTAATGATAATAAAAAAACCGGACCAACTCATTTGTATTAAAATATTACAATGTTTTTTTATTTGAATGTATTAAACACAACGGCGCATATGTTTAGTCGAGCCAGCGGGCACCAACAAAGCCATCCAAAACGGCCACACTCACTTGTAATACATATATTAAAAATGTATGAATTATATTTGGGTGCTGTTTCTTTCAATTTAATTTTATATATTTAAATTTTTCAACAAATACCAACACTCTCCATTATATTTAATATTACCACACACAACAATTGTTAATATTAAAAACCGGCAATTTGTATTGGCATCTGCATTTTCATTTTAATACTTTTATTTAACACATCACATTTATATTACTACAAAAAATATACTTCTTCTTCCCACAGCAGCAGTAGTAGTAGTAGTAGTAGTAGTAGTTGTTGTTACTTTTATAAATATTATATTGTCCAGTTCAATCAGTCAAATTCACTTAACCAAAGCCGCAGCTGAGTCAGTCAACCAGTTCCAACTCGTTAATAAATGTGCATATATTATTTGTAATGTACGTTACGTTGAGCTGAACACTGTTAGCATTTTAGTATATAGTTGAGTTGTGAATAAATAAATAAACGGTTAATGTTAATACATGTATTAAATATTAAACAATACCGTGTGTGTAAATAATATACAACCTGAAATTTTATTGTAACATTCGGGTTCACACTACTAACAATATAAGTTTTGCATTGATGTGTGGATGTGGAGGAGGGTATCGTATATAGCTGATATACAAAATTATTCCATACACATACACAATGTTGGTTTATTACTTCACATACAATATTTTTACATTGGATTACTATATAAATAAAATAGAAGAAAGTTATGTCAAATGGTGTGCGTGTGCTAAGTTTTTTGAAAAAATAATTCCAATTTAAAAATGTTTTTACCTCTTCGTTCACCATTTACCGAATAAAACTCTAATACACTTTTTGATTGTTCGGCAAACAATTCTTAACTACAGCAATGTCATTTGTATAGTATCTGCTGCTTTCGATGGATGACTTATACTGATACTGTTCAACCATTTGTTTTGTCCGTTATCGTTTCAGCAATTCATCTAATTCACATTTGCTTTTTGATCCCACCAAATACACAGCATAACCGTATCAGCATTGGCTGTGATGGGCTAGTCGTTTCTTATATATACTAAAACAATATTCCCTTGATAGTAATCAAAAATAATTCAAGATGTATTGCGTAATCCGATATTATGTCTATAACACCCATTCTTGTTTACTGACAGCTGCACCAAGATTTTAAGATGTCCATATTAATTCCGAGAATTTCACAATTGACACGACACCCGTAATTTATGTGCAGATATCGTTGCAGATTTTCTAGTAAATAAATTCAGTGGTAGCAATCGAAGAAGAAGACTTACGAACAACACCCCGTAATTAATATACATATAAGTCTTCCAATTTAAGCCACATGTTTTTGAAGCGCATTACAGTGTAATTTAGGTCACCACACAATAGATGCATAACAATCCAGTGACCTTATGACAATTAATAGATACACCAACTGGCGGTCATATCATTAAGAGCCGTATTTTGAGAAGATTTTTAAGCGTATCAACGTGCTTATACGCATCAAGACCGTTTCAGGGTGTTGCGTGTATAGCCCAAATTGTTTCAGATGTGAAATCATTTCATTGTATTGCTGCCGTAAATTGATGTATATCAAGCAATTCTCAACATAGGTGTGTAAACACAAACCTGTGACGTTTCATTAAAATCGGAAACAAACACCTGGACTATCTTCTACATTATTTTCTCAATTTTCTAACAATTGCGTGAAATTTCTGTTGTCTGTTTGCGGGCTGAGTATTACCTTTACTAAAAAGAATAAATATATTTTTGCATATGTAAAACATTGGTCTTTTTTTACACTTATGTAGCCGAGTAAGAGGCTACACACATTTACTTTTTGTGTGTATGCAAAGAGACGTGGACTATGGATATTTTGTTGTGTATTCTGTGTGTAGAATAAGTTTGTTAAATCGCGTCATATGTATCTTATTATGTATATTCATATCGTTTTCACATGCATTTACAATATGTTTTTAATCCTTCTGTTAATGCGATCCTCCTGCATGTCTAAGTTGCCAATGCTCCAGTCAATACCACAGTCTTACGTGTGTAGGTCTGAAATTGTTCATAAATTATCACGCAGGAACCATACGAGATAGATACAAACGAATCCAACTATGTGTGACTGTAATGATTAAAACGTCTAGTTGTTATTATCATATATATAGAATATTTCTATAATCTGGATATTTTGGAAGTTCTGGGATTTTAAGTAACCTTATTGATCAATAATATTATACACCTTGTGTCATGTTAAACATATTTTCTATGTGTAGTTAGAAAATGGTATTATTTAAACATTTTTCTATGAAATTCTTGGATTTAAACACACAGGAGCAATTTTCCTTTACGGCAGAACCGTGATTATACTTATAATCTCAGAATTATTCAAATATCAAGATTATAGAATTAGAAACATTCTCCGTCATAATATAAAGTAGAGCGTTCAACCATCATTTAGTTCTGGACGTCCTAGCCGATTGGATTATCATTTAAATCCACCATTTTTGTAACGTTGCCATTGAGACACACAATCCACAAACCATAAACTTCATTCAACAATTTGTAAGTTTCCGCATATTTTTTTTTTTCCAATTTTAAAACAAAATTTAAATTATTTGCTCTTTGTTCCGTTGTATTTTTACGACGCAAACATAAAAAGGTTGCAAAACGGTTTCCTTTCATAGCCAAATGAAATTTAGGGTATAGAAATTAGTCACAGGCAGTTAAAGTTAAACTGAATATGGTGAGTGATTAAGCAAAAAAAATTTTATTATTAGTTCAATTTGGTGTAATTTTTGATCATTCAATTTAATTGATGTGGTACAAACTTTAAATTCACCTATTATAGAACAATATTTTCAGTTAAAATTCAATGAATTATTGTATTTCAAGCTCCATTTCGGTGAATCTCGTTAGTTAAATTTTCACGAAATCACACAATTTTTCAATATTTTTTTCATTAAATTGCTTTGCAGATGATCGATGCGTGGCGTTCATCAGCAATTATAGCATCTCTGTGTTCTGTGTGAATCATTAATGATGCCATTTGAAAACTTGTGCTTTTAACACATAATTATCACCATATACGCGCGATTATACGAAAATCATACGTTTTGCGATAGCGAATTTTTACCAACCATACCATTTGCAGGCAGTAGTGGTTCTAGAATTTTTTTATGGAGTGTTCAACTAGTTATATTGAAGTGTTTTGGATAAATTATTATACTATTTGTCCAAGATATCTTTAATTTGCAGGCAGTAGTGGTTCTAGAATTTTTTTATGGAGTGTTCAACTAGTTATATTGAAGTGTTTTGGATAAATTATTATACTATTTGTCCAAGATATCTTTAATTTGCAGGCAGTAGTGGTTCTAGAATTTTAATGTTGATTTTTTGTTATTTATTTTTCGATCGAAAACCACCTGCGGCTGGCTGTAACTTTACATGTTTTATTTTTGTTTCTACTGTAAATGTAATGTCATGACATTTTTTAAAACAGTTTGTTGAGGAACGCTCGCAGAACATAATCACCAGAAAAATGTAAAAGTTGTTCTATGATTTTCTGTATTCATTCCGTTGTATGTAATGAGACAGAGGGTGTAGTTTTTTTTAATAAATTGAAATAGATATAATGCAATATTATGGATTTAGTTCGTCATCGGTCAACACCGTGGTAACCATTAAATATATGTATTAGTAAAACTATGGTATTTGATTACATACTTACTTACTTATTCCATATGGTATTTTAAAAAGCAAGGTGCTGTTTTATCCTTCTCTCCAACCTGATCCATTTGCAGCTAACGTCTTCAAATCCAGAATTTTAATAGCATCCTAATATCAAAGTTTACTGCATCTACACATAGATGGCTCTTACGGCATGGTATTTAACTGAAGATGGATAAAATTCACATGGACAGAAGTGTGTTAATAATACTCATACGTTATTATGTTTATATACTTCTTAGACTTACGTGTGTTTTACAGTTTTACAACACACAATCTCATTTAATAATAAACAAACTAATACTAACTACTAAATACTATTTAATATTTTCATTTTAGTTGTTTGGTTGGTTTTTGTGGTGCGTTGTGTGTGTGTGTGTGTGTGTGTGTGTGTGTTGTGAGTTGTGTTCAAAAGTCACTATATTTATATAATTTAGTATCACATGAAATTAAATGATAGACAATGGTTTTAGTTTAACGCGGTATGTTGAAGTTAATACATGATTTGTGTAGTAGCCGTAATATTTATAATATTATAATAATAATAATAATAATAATAATAATAATAATAAATAATAATAATAATAGTAATAATAATAATAATATTAATAATGATGATCGTGTTTTTCATGAAAAACGGAAAAAATTAGTAATTGATATTTTTAGTAGAGAGATTTTTCATTTTACACACATTTCTTTTGTATTGTTTAGTTTTTGCTGTGCAAATGAAATTTAATTAAACATTTTTTTAACATTTCTTGTTTATACTAAAACTAAAAGTTTTTTGTTAATTTTTTAATTTGAAATAAATAAAAAATTAATTAAATTTACGTGTGATGTGTTGTGATCTGTACAATGTGTGTGTGTGTGTGTGTGTGTGTGCCTGTGTGAGTGTGTGTGTGTTTGTGTGAAGTTATTTTTTTTTCATATATAAATAGAAGAATTGTTTAAAAAAAAAAAATAAAAGTAGACCAAATCGTATAATAATTACTAATTATTTTTAAAATTCATAGATTTAATTAAATAAAATTTAGTCATAATATTTTATTATGAATATTTTTATTTTTATACCTGAAAATTTGTTGTTTTGTACACGGGTAATTTTTTTGATATCAACAAATGATAATGATTTATTACATGGTTTTGATTTTTTTTAATTGTTACCCGCGCGCGTAATATGTGTCTTTGCGTATAAAATAATTGAAAATTTGTGATAAATTGTTGAGTTTTTTTTGTTGTTGTTAATTATATTATATTATATGTTTGTTGTTTAATTTATTTACACACATTTATTATAAAATTAAAAAAATTATATACAGAAATTTAAAAACAATATTTACCAAAAGTTATTATTTAAACTATTTAATTTATTAATATTAAATTTGGTGATGGTGGTATTCAAGCTATTTGAATTAAAAGGTAAACTATAAAATATTGTATAACTTAAAAATATAAAAACTTAATTATACAAACATCACCACCACAATATGATACGCGGCGGCGGCGGCGGTGATATACACAAAAAGTAGTAATAATAATAATAATAATAATATTTTATATTTCTTCTCTAATTGGTTTTTTATCGATCCATACATATCACACATCATAAATCATAGATTGGTATTAGTTACAGGATTTTCTATATTTCTTTAAAAGACAAAATTATAATATGTAAAGCCTTTTTTTGTTTTTTTTTAGTATAAAATTGTTTCTATTATTTTTGTTGTTATATTGATATTTGTTTGGACAGGGTGTCCGTAATGCGAGTGTGTAATGCGATCGATCGTTAAATAATATATGAATACAGTTGCGAGAAATCTCTATGTAAAGTTAATTTAATAAAAGGTTTGTTTTCGCGAAACGATCCTAAAAATGTATTTAAGTGAACCGTTTTTATCCTTTACTAGATTTAGTTTTTAAATTATCACCACCACTTTGATCGCGTCGCTGTCACATCCTTTTACTATTTTATGAAAATATGATCGTAGCCGCCGCCATGGCCATGGTGTTTATAGTTAAAATATGAAAATATCATGTTTTTATATAGATTTGTTCAACATATTTATTAACTTATCCCAATTATAGAAGATTATGTGGCATACAATCGACTTCATTATTTAATACACTGTGATCAAAACTTTTTCTCAAAGTAACCTATTTATATCTTAGTATTTCACACCTCTTTGTAATGCCTCTCACATACAAAAGCGAATATTTTTAGTTTTACATATTTGAGAGTAATTTTAATGTGCCAAAATTATGGTAACAATAACCTGCTGGTCTATTGTTTCACTATATACAGATACAGAGTGTTTCGTGACCATCACATTAAAATCCATTGTGCAACGACTCTGGTACAAAAAGTTGGTGGTGGTACCTTAATCACATCCAAAACCTACATTATGCCGCTACAAAACATTAGCTATTTATTACACGCCTGAATATATCTGTTTTGGCACAAAAATGAATGCAGTTATTACACTATTACACCGCCCATCCAATCAGTGACACAATTGCTATTATTATAAAATTGATCCTAAAAAATTACAATTTTTACATTGCCATTTAATATAAAATATTTCTATTGCATAATTATAAAATATCAGTGAGGATTAAAACGATCATAATTGGCAACGATAAAGAAAAATTCTAGTGATTACAAATTTCTGGTATTAATATTTAAAAATAGTCTATTATTATTTTTTAACTAGCTCTAGATACGATTAAGTGAATAATATTCGAATGTATAAAGATCCCTAATATTTAATGATTAAACACTTATGCTTAAACTAATCTATCGCAAATCTTGTCGCTATATAGTTCTTATAACCCTCCTCATACAAAATTGCGTGCTTTTCATATATTTTTAAGAAATTTTAAATATTATAGTGCTATACAAAATATTATACCACTTTTGATGTAGATGTTGACTCATTGCTCATTACAATTATAATCCAATCTGTATAAACCCTTCGGAATAATAGCATTCGTTCTGACTTCTGCAAAATATGCGTTTGTTGCATCGATTATCTTTCCAGCTATATAATTAGACTACTTTTTGTTCGAAAACAGAAAATAGTCGCTGGATGTAGAGCAAATATTCATTTGAAATAATCACACATCAAAGTAGGGTAATTGTTGGTCATCGACATATACTACATAAGCTGTCGATAAATCTATCTGAAATCTGTCTACACATTTACAAATCATTAAAAAATAACTATAGATATCAACAACGACAACATAAAAATTGGACATCAAACTCTAGATATTGTCAATTGATGGTTTTAAAATTAATGCTAAGACTAGAGTTGGTATGTACATGAAAGTGAATGGCAAAACTAAAACCGCCCTGTTTGAATAGTCTTAGTCATTCCTCAGTGAAGTAAAAAGATGCGTCAAGGATAATAGAAAAAAACTCCCAAGATGAACTGATCGCTGATACAAGTCTTATAGGTGGTGTATAGATTATTATACATATGACATCATTCCGGGAATAAGAGTATGCAAAAACTGGCTAGATACAGTGAACTAACTTTCTTTTCATATTGGAAGCTAGTACCATAAAAGGGTTCATAAAAATCTCTGAAATTACATCAGAAATATTTGGCATTGTTAGCAGGTTATAAAATACAAACACAACCCACTCATTTGTCCTGCTTTGAGAAAGTTCTACTACTTTTTTTTGCCATTAAAATATCCTCGTTTATATTTTATTTTTTTATTAATTATTTTATATTCAGCAAAAATATTTATATTTTCTATGTTTTTTTTTCATTCTTTATAGTTGGTATCCTTTTTTTCCTGTTCGTTTGTCAATTTCTATTTTCATTATTCTTTCCCCCTTCATGTGCGATTTTATTTTTTAATGCGTAATAAAAATTTTTTATAATAGAAACGAAAACGTATTAATTTAAAACAAAAGAAAGTATAAAAATAAAAATGAAAAAAATTCCAATTTTGTACCACGATTTTGTACACCAATTTGTTTAATTTTTAGTTTTTTATTAATTGTGTAGTGTAAATTTGTGCTTGATCGTTGGTTTTTATAAAATCTTAAATGTGGAATTAGAAAACAAACATGTAAGTCTTAATTATTTATAGATACATTATATTTTTTCGAATCCCATCTTATTTTTTAAGTAACAAAACTATCGTGAATCAATTTTTTACAACACTCAAACCATAGAAGAAAAAACTATTAAATAATCCTTTAAATTCATTTTATTTATATTTTATCAATTAATCATTATATTTTTTTAAAAATAAGAAAATCCTTTACACTCACGTAATAACCAATTTATTACAATTACCATCAAATAATATATTCACAGATTTTTCAGAATCTGAACACCTGAATTTTTTACTATGACGATTATATTTTATAACATTTTTTGTTGTAGTTTTTTTTTATTTTACTGGCGCTGGTGTTCCACCAACACTTGCTGTTTCTTTTGATTCTTCTTCGATCTTCAATGATTTGTTGTATCTACTTACAGCATTTTCTGATTTCCGCAAATTTTGAGTTGATTTAATGTACTGTATTGGATAAGTAAAACAAAAGATTCTACATTTGAAATAATAAAAAGTGTCTACGATATTTTCTTACCTTAATTATCTATTTTCAAAGAATAAATTTAAGAGTAAATATAATAAATGAGTTGAAGCTGAAAAATCAAGAATAATGGGCAAGAAAATAGCAACTGACGATGGATTGATTTACTTTCCTTTTTACATTGAAAGGTACCTAATCTTTCATCTACTAAAATATAACACTTTTAATTTATGGTATAATTTCAATATCACTATGGTAATTTCTATTGTTTTTATGTTGTTTATGTATCGCGGTTTATAAAGTTGGTGTCAAATGACAAAGGGATCGCTTGTATATTTATTAACTAATTATATGCTTAGAAAACTTGATCACAAAGCTATCAATATTTTGTAAAATTGTAATTGTTTTCTTTTGAAAAAATGACAATGCAAGTATGATGTCTCGAATACAGTAGTGTTACAAATATCATAGTTTTACTATACTTTGACTTGCATGGTGTTTTTAAGAGAAAAGCAGTCTTAATAAATAAGACAACAAATAGCTGTTAGTGACTTCAAGCCAGAAGCAGTAGAAATTTCTTACATATCGATAAAAAATAATCTATTATAGATATCATTGCATTAAAATACACCAAAAATACTACTCATAGAATAGAATTGTCTGGTGCACATCAAACAGTAGGCGAACACTAACATTCATCTAGGACTGAAAATGACAAAAAATGTTTATATTGTAAACGCACTAAACAGAAAAAAACCTAATCAAAATCGGGATGATTAATGTGACATGTAAGAGCTGTGTGAAATTCGGAAAACTAATCGGTTTAGCATTATTTATGCAGATGTTTGATATTGCATTCACTGGTATTCATACTTCTGCGGATCGAATGATCTCATCTGGACAACTGTTGGTTTGTTGATAGCTATATAATCATATAATACTTTAATTTATGTATAGTTTAAAAGCAAAAGTAAAAAAAAAGCTCGTCTTAAACGTGTCTGTGGTATTATAATGGGGATTTGTCAGTGGGTTACGGTTACACCTAAAACTAATCACTTTTTTATGGTTGGCGTTTGATGAGTGGACACCCTGTGCACAACAAATATTTGTTTACATATAATTTTTTCTTTCATTATTATTACATTATAATTATATTTAATTTTCTGTAATTTGTTGAAATTATTAGAATTTCTTTGAACTATATGAAAAAATATATTTATTGACAATATTTAACCATATTCAAATTATTTCTTATGTCACTCATTATAATTGTTATAAATATATTGACATTGATGTCTTCGGAGAATTCAATCAATATGTGTATATGAATTATATTTAATTTCGTAAATTTCTAATACATTCTATTATTATTTACGTATAAATAATATTCTTATCAAAACAAAACAATAATTCTCTCTCTTATCGGTTTGTCAAAGAAAAACACCATAGTTTAATTTTCAGTTATATAGTTTTTTTGTGGAAATTTTATTTATTTAACAGACAAAGATCCATCTTACTCGGTGTCCTGTGGACTCCACACTAACAAGTCCTCACTCTGAATGTGTGTTATCTTTCAATTTTTGTATAATTCGTTAAAATCGAAGAATTTCTCGACGTCATATATTTAACAACAAAAAAAAAACGAAGAATTGAATTTTTCGGATAAACTTTCTTCTATAAATTATCAAAGATTTCGTGTGGTTCAATAAAACTATATCAAATTTAACGATTCCCACATAAATATAAATATATAAAAGATAAAAGTAGAATTTACGATTGAGATCAACAAACGATTTGACACCATATTTGGTATAGGCACCGAACATTTGATGTAAAATCATAAAATTGCTTTCACATGGCATGGCAAATGGTCTGTTATTCTAGAAATGAAACTTTTATTTCAAAATCGTTTCGGTACAAATTAAGAAGTGGCGATAAATATATTGTTGCATTAATTTAATGATGCAGCATTTAATTTGAACGACGTTCATTCTTTTAGGCGTTGCGATAAGAAATTCAAGAAATATTATTTAATTGTTCAATTTTATGGAACTGTTTCGATCTGATCATTCTCATTTTATAGAAGAATTTTAATTTGTCATTTGTGTACCTGCCTAATGACCAATTTGCAAAATTCCAGGAAATTCTCCTTCAGTTCGCAATGTATATTAATTTTTCCGAAATCTTTAATTAAATGGTACTATGATCGTAAATCATATTGAAGATATGTACCGCGAGTTTCATTGAAGTTATACCATTACTTTATTGAATTAATTTAAAAAATAGGGTACTATTGTTCAATTATAATCCCAGCAGGACTTTCAAAATATTAAGGTGATCATTTTTTTTTTCCTATTAAGTAGTCTGTCTACACAGAAGGTATCAGATTTATTTCATGATTCTATGTTTTAAGAAAGTTATGAGAATTTTAATGAAATGATATATTTGTTTAGCTGCCGTTCGGGGATTAACACTACGCACGGTTAGTGTATACGTTAAAAAAACGATATATACAGACCAATATTTGATCATAAAAAAATCGTTTACTCATTCTTTGTATAATTTGCAGTCTCTTACACATCCAAAAAAAAGAAAACGAAGAAGAGTTGAAACTATATTTACCGGTTTTTTTTTCTTTTTACACAATGTTTTCGAATTTTTTGTTGTTATCTGAAATAAAATCAACCTACAAAGTGAAAAAAAAAACAAAAAATTTATATAAAAACCAACAAGAAAAAGCCATAAAATTGCAAACAACGAAAAAAAATAATGAAATGAATATAAAAATAAACAAAAAAACGATCGCGCGCGTTGTTTATAATAAAATTTAAGAAATTTTGTTTATAATTTTCATATGGTTTTTTCCTAAAAGTTTGCTAACGATTCTTCTTTTTTTTTCCATGTTTACAATTATCGATAAATTTTCTCATAATACGACTATTGAATTTTTGCGTAAGAGTTATTAAAATTATAATAATAATAACGAAACAAAATAAATAATAATTTAGATTTTGAAGTGACTATAAATAATATTAAATCATCAAATTTTGTGACAGGATGTAACAATTTAAATATTTAATCAATATCAATTTTTTATTTATATGTTTTTAAAATGTGAACAACATTTGTAAAATTTATCGATTCATTTTTCTATTTAACTATCGCTCTCACTTAACTAAATTCAATTTAATAAACCAAAAAAAAAACCATGTAATAAGTACTTCACCCACGATTCCAAGCATGTGTTTGAATGCATACGAATGTAAGAAAATTACTAAGAAGTTATTTTGTAAATTGTAAATAAATAAAACAAACTTTTTGCTAGCGATCGACGGCGCTTGCTGTTGCAATTTTCAAACATTCACTTATTTAAATACACACAAATAGAATTGTAAATTAACATATTCGGGGAAAGGAAATGTGAGGATTTTAGTCACTTGTTTCAGTATACAAATAAGTAATGTGTGACCAATTGATGTCGCCAATTTATCAACATTAATTTTCACTGATTTTACCTTCATAACATTGTTGGTGTTTAATAGAGATTTGAGAAAATAGTCTATGGATAAAAGCTTAGCGTCCATTGTGACACAACCATAATCTTTAATTTGATTTTTCTGCATAACCCCAACCACAACGTACCAGAGGTAACCTTAGGTCGACCACACATCCTTTTTCGTCTGACAACAGTCAGTTTGCGTCGTATACTTTACATCCGTGTTCAAACTTTTCATTTAACCGCAGTCATCTTTTCCCCGTTTTTTACCAATCGAAATAGACAGTGGCGAAGTGTTGAAAAAATGTTTTCAGATTACAATTTCACTATCAATTTGTGGTAGCTGCGATTTCAAAGACTACATTATGACAACAAAAATTACAAAATTTTCCGGAAAACCGACTTTTAATAATTATCATTAATTTTGAAGAACGGGCCATTGTTTTTTAACGGATTCGCATTTTTGTATACAGAATTGCAAATTAATAATCAATTTCTAATATTTCATAGAAGATATTTTTAAAATCGATTACTGCGCGATCAACAAATATGACCGATTTTCCGATTATAATGTCTTATGGCTTCTTTTTTTCTCTATATAATTTACGTTGCAAATTTAAAGTACTCATTTTAGCTTTTGTTTTAGTTAAAGGTTGCCAGTTTAATTGCTAAATCAAACGGATATGGTGGTTGTGAAACGATATGGCCTTAAGACTCGGCGAAATTCGATCTCGAATAATCACTGTAGTTTGCTCGATGGCACATTATATAGTGGTGCAAAAATCACGAATTATCTTTCCACATTGCCGACCTCTTTAGGCGAATAGCTTCACACAAATGATGCATAACACCCAAATAATATTCCTTGTTTTAAGTTTGACCTGAGAGATGATACACGATTGTTGTTTCCGGGTCGTAAATGCTTAGGTACAAGTCTCATTTCACGTTTCTGACCGTTTCATAGAAATCATCACTTTGCAAACGTTTACACGACGCTCTTTTTCAAACAAAACCAAGTGTTTTTGGAACCAAACGCGAGCATTGACACAAAACATCTTTTAAAATGGTATTCACAAAATCTTTTAAAATTCTAATAGTATTAGCAAGGTCTCTTAATTGTTGTAGTGATTATTAACTGACGATTTTCAAGCACTAAGTTGTTTATTTTTTAGGCGTGTTGTTCTTATTCGTTACAGTTGATTTTGATGGTCGTATGCGGTCCGCTCTTCATCTTCAACACGTTCTCTACTATCTTGAAACTATTTTTACCACTTTGACATAGTCTGTTCACTGCAGTCCTTTATAATTTACACTCATATAGAAAATATATTAATATTTGCGTGGAGTGAAAAATTATGTAAGTAAATTATCTGCTAGTAAATAAAATTTAACTTAATATTTTTATATACAAACCAACCAATAATCATAATATTTCACTTTATTTATTAAGTCGTCGTCGGCATATTGAATACATTATCTATCTATGTTTGGATATTATTTAAAGTGGTTTTTAAAAATAAACAATCTTAATCAATTTAAAATGCATTTATATTTATAATTTTCTATTGTATATGGAAAATTAAAACGCTGAAGTTTATTGCCGGAAATAAAACATAAGGGTGTGCTGTTGTTATATTAAATTGGCGTTTTCTTAGATACAAAGTGCTCTCTCAAACTACACTATTACTGTGATTATGTTAATTATATATTTTATAATTATCATTTATTTATACATTTATGTACAGTAAGGGACAAAATGATTGATGGACTTATATTAAAATCGTATCCAATTCAATAATGTTTGTCACAGCATCTTTTACTTATACCAGAAAAATTTTCTATAACTTGGCAGAAAGTCATATTGTATCGATGCAGTGCTTATATACAGAGAAATTAATGTTTCATAAATATTTTAGGTATACAAAAGTTTCTGTGTGGATCATTTTTATTTAATAGGGCCATTCTCAAGTTTTATAGCGCCACTCAAAGTAAAATATGCCTTTCCAATTTCCATTAGCTGTTTGTTAAAATCAAAGCAAACTGTTACTGTAGTGAACAAACTACTCTGTCAAGAATTAATTAATTAAAAGTGATTTTTCAACACGTCAATACTGAACCACTTGCATTGCAAGCACCGGTATTCACCACAATATGTGTTGCTCCATATCAGATTATCGCACTTGTTTCTGCAATATATCGATACCACCTTCTCTTATATGCAGAGAAATTGAATGAAAACTGCATATGAAGAAGTTGTGATTCCTATAATATCGCGTCAAAGCAGTTTTTTTTGTAGAAATTAGGTAGTAAGTATTTTGGAAGAAATAACTTTTATAATTTTGCCCACCATCATTTTCAAATGTATAAACATGTAACATCTTACACAAACATTTGAGCGAATACGATGAAGCAATATCTGGAGTGTATTCTGGAGTTCAGCACGACTTTG
Organism: Bibio marci; assembly: GCA_910594885.2. Classification (NCBI taxonomy): domain Eukaryota; kingdom Metazoa; phylum Arthropoda; class Insecta; order Diptera; family Bibionidae; genus Bibio; species Bibio marci. Next base: position 12,385,053 of record OU343116.1, on the reverse strand, counting down.
TCACCCTTTTGGTACAATTAAACAAATGTGTGGTGACAGTTTTTCCAAAAGATTGTAAAAATCAGTTTAGGTTATGTCCAATGATTTTCATTTTTTTGATGCATACATTATTATTTATCGACTAATTAGAAATAGATAGATCAATATATTGCACCACCGCATCGCATCTGCTTTAGTTTTCGACGTACTAATACAGAGAATTTTGTGAACTATATCTCGTAAATTAATTATTTGGTTTATATTTACACGCAAATAGAATTGATTATAGTTTAGAAAACTTAATATTAAATTTAATGAGGGTTGCCTCAGAGATATACATATTATAAAAGATTGAATTAATAACCATACCATGAATTGACACCGAATCCGATAAAATGACTAATGAATCAATCTCATGTGTTAATAAATAATCCATATAGGTTTTTTTTTTCTGTTTACAATAAACCTTTTATTATAAATTGAATATTATGCATTTTTATATATTAATTTGAGCGATAAACATCATAATAATAAATTGTCCATGTTTGGGTACAACGTTTCACGTTTCATTTTATGTATTTTTCCCATTTTTCTTTAGCCTTTGAATTGAATAATTAAAAATATACATTTTTTTCGAAATCAAACCTTACCTTCCTGTTTCTTTCATATTATATATTGAATATATTCTGTGTTTTCAATTTTGTATCGTGTATGGCATGTTTCTGACTTCCTCGATAATATATCGTAGTAACTACAATTGAAATTGCAAATTTTGCATAACTACATTGGTTCGATTTTCATCTAAATGTTGCCTTCTGTAACTTTATGTATTGATTGGATATATGTAAAAGTAAGTTCCGTTTTTAAGTTGAAATTCCATGTTTATTTAGCAAATAAATATAAAAGTGGTACTTTATTGAAAGTATGTTCCATAGAAGCCATAACATACACCTATCTTTCATGTAATGCGCGGATGCCTTATGTAAAGAAGTCGTCGTCTTTTGAAGCGATTCATTCGTCAAGTCAATGTTTGATACTTTCATAAGATGTGAATCGAATGCAACGGAATATGTATTAATCCGAAAAAGCAATGACTGTTGAATATGGCGAGTGGAATCGAACTTCTCAGTTCTGTCCTTGCAAATAGTTTTTAACAATAATTTGCAATATGAGATTTGGCATTATCAAGTTGAAAAATTAATTTTTTCTCTCTATTTATACCCAGTTTTTTTTTTTATAACTAGTTGTTTCAATCGTATTAGTTGTCGTCGGTATAGACATCACCAGTGATAGTTTCAGAAGTTTTCAGCAATTCATAGTACACGACAACTTTTTGATCCAACCAAATGCAGAGCATTTGCAACTTATCAGAAGTGGCAGTGATGGACCAGTTTCACCTGGCTGTACCCAAGCCTTTTTTTTTCGTTTAGTAAATCCATTTTTCATCACCAGTCTTGAATTCGGAATTTTTTTTAAATGAAATCAAAATAATAATGCTTCACGCAAATGTCGTTTATTTGGTACAGCACTAAGTTTATTAAAGTTTATAACGAGAGTTTTCAAGAGCATTTTCATTTTCGAATAATTCAAAAAAAAACCATATTGATTCTAAAATATTTGAATTTAAACATTTTATGAGATTCTTTAAATATTTTGATTTAAAAGAACTGTTTTAGGATATATATCATGGCACTGCCGCCGTCTCCCATTCTTCCTTTTGTTTGCTATTCATTCATCAATCGGAATATTTCTAAAATCACGGTGGTGTGATTTAATTGCAAATTTATATGATTTTGCAGTAATTCATAAGTAGTTCAGTAATTTCATTCGTTTAATATAATCACATACATTGCAATAATCAAATAACTTAAAGTTATAGTAAGCTAACGGCTAGTCCAAAGAAAAGAAAGGACATACTCTCAGATATGCACTCAATATGCCTTAACTTACCACGAACTGTACACCACTGATTTGTTTTATTTTATTTTTGTTTCGATATATCAATTGATTTTTAAAATAATATTTATTTTAATTTTTTATTAAAATTTAAAATTAAATGTTGATTTGCAAGAATTCAAATAAATTTAAAATGTTTTTGCTAAATGGAATTAATTTATTTTCTAATGTGTGTGGTGTTTTTTCATTTTCAATTTAAATAAAAGTGAAAAACATTTAATGATTGTTGTTAATAAAAAAAAAAAAAAAACATATTATTTTCAATTTCGTTTCAAAATACATTGATTAGTAATTACATATTGTACACCCATTGTCCGAAAAATATCCTCAATCACATTCTAATATATATTTATAGATGGATCTGATTACACCATCTATGGTGAGATTCAAGGAAAAACCACAATTCATGAAATGAATTTGAGACAAAAATTTGATTTACGAAAGGCGAACTCAAAATTTGTTCCACATCAATTAACTATAATGACTAAAAATTCCACCTAACTGATCATTCTATAAACGTATCTCATTAAAAGCGGTGGAATTAATGATATTTTGTTCTTTCAAAAATCAAAATAATCCTAATTTATTTTTACGATTACAAAAGAATTTGTTTCAAGTGCGGTTAATGCATTTCATTTCATCTCAGGCACATTTGTCAAACCGAATTCTTCGTCTACGTATTGAATACGGAGAATCTCATGCACTTGGCGATTTAACTTTAATCTAAACTTTATTTGACTGTGAAAGGAATTAGCAATATCAGCGTCCATTGAAGATATTGGACCGATCGCCAAATACTGAAAAAAGTAATTTCAATTTAAATTGATCGTGAGCATTGAAGGTGCACGTATTTCGAATAAAAAATATTGTTGTTGAAAAAAATTAATTCATTCTTTTATAAATTACGATCAATGTCCGGACAGCCAATGTATTTTTTATCCATGAACAAAAACGTTAATTAAAACTATCAATAAATAAACAAATAATAAAATTTATATATAATTATATTCGTATTTTCTATATCTATGAAATTTAATAATTGCTTATTATAGTTATAAAGATTTTTCTTTACCATATGATTCAATTGAAAATGTATGTACAGCGTAACTTTTATATTACAACATGTCTATACCCAATTTTATAAGTTGTAATAATCCATACTCGCAGCTGGAAGCAATATTTAAAAGTTTAAAATTGGAGGAAGTTCTTTAAATTTATGATAAATTGACTGTAGTAGAATAACCACCATTCAGTTCTGTAATCGAAATCGAAATAGTAAAAGTAACCCAATTATCAAAATATATACGATATCATTCTAAACATTTATAATCAATTTGAAGGAAAATGGTTAAAAATTACCGAATACTGGTATATTGTAGCATCTGAGCATGGTGATATTATAAAACTATAATCGCATTAAATCTATAAATATTCGATATAATTCAAATTGAACAACAGTCTGTGACTCCGAAAATCTGACCAATATAGAACTGCCCTACTAAGGATTTTCTGGTATTTGCATATTATTGGTAATTATAAGTACTAACATAAAATTGTATCAAAATCTGCGGGTGGTGTTTGCTGCAGTTTATTATAGATTTCATATATGATAGAGAGAGGTTTCACTATATTCCATTTTATATAATAATAATAATAATAATAATAATCACATGAAGTCAACCTTGAAGACATTTATTTTATGGTATTTTATAATATTGTGCAAATATAAAAATGATTAGAAACATTTTTTTAAAATTATATAGCAATAAATAAATTTAATTGCCACACAAATTATTCTTTATTGCAGTAATATAATAACATTTTCAATGAATCGCTAACAAATCGTTAAATATCTTGATGCGGAAGACATAGGTTAACTGGAGAGTGTCATTTGTGGCGGCATATTCGTTAACTGATGGAACGGTTGCTTGTTAATATAATGGTGAAAAATTAATCTGACACAAGGAATTAAATTTTTGAGCAAAAATCGATTTAACTTTCAATGCAAATTACCTCCATTTAACTCGAATGCAATGGTAATCCAATGTTGTGTTTGTTGTATCGATTTGATATAAATCTCTTTCTATTGTTTCATTTATGGAATTAGTCGCTTGTTGCCGAACCTGCAGGCGAATACGATGGGATGAAGAAGCAATTCATAACGTTGCGTAAATAGTATAATTTGATCATGGCAATTACGGATTGGGGAAACTGGTACAATGCCATATGGTGAAACAACCGTACTAAAATCTGGAGTTTTGTTCAAAATTTTATTCAGTTTTATTCAAGAGGAAATATCCGTTTTGTTTTTGCAGTACGAAAAAGTTTTATTGAATTCGGCTTTACAGCTGTGTCCAGTTAAATTCTCACATGGATTTGTATAAGGTTTTTAGTTGATGGTTAAAAATTGCAATTATTATATCGTTTGCGCATTAATTTTTTTGGTTGAAAATGTAATTAATTAAATTTTTCATGCAAACGAAAAAATACGTATGGATGAAATGACATTGTCAATGTCAATTTACGATACATTTTATATATGAATAACTAAAATTTATAAGATTATTCAAAAGAAATACACAAATTACTTAAATTAATGTGTCAGTGATATCATCAACACATTGTCACACCACAACACCTACGTTACGTCATTACGTGTAATGTTGATTTTTTTTCCATTGTATTACAATTCTTCTTTAATGAATTTTTATATTAAATAAATACTAATTGATTTTTAATGAAAAAAATCATTTAGAAACAACATTATAGAGAAGAAATGCTATAACTACGAGGGATGTCTGAAAAATTTTCGATCTAACGAATGAAAGATAATTTTTTGTTGCCATAAAATATGTTTTATTTTTCAATAAAATATCCGGTAACTTCAGTATATTCACAACCACGGCTGCAATAGCATCGATATTTGATGTTAAATTCGCTTTTCCGAAACAAATTTATTCAGGTTTAACATACAAGAGTAACAGGGAATCTGGTGAATACGCTGTGTGTTTGAACCATTCGTATTTTAAATTCGTCGAATTTTGCCATTGTTAAAAAACTTCTTTAAATCTGATTTTTTCTCAAAAATCTTTGCATTCAACTGATACAAAAGCTTACAATAATATTCAGAGCTAATTGTATTAAATTTCTGAAGATAATCGCTGAACTAAATCCTAAAAAATTATTGTCATAACATTTGTTGTGCATTTCCAGCGCCTACAATCCATTGTTTTGACAGTTCACTCTTGGTCCCATGATCGTTTTCGATTGATACGTTAAATACATTTTTCATCAACGTCATGCTTCTTTTGGCATTTAATTAACATAAATTATTAGTCTTGAATAGGTCGAAAGTCGAACAGGTGACATTTCTTAAATTATTTGAATAAAAAAATAGAAATTCTGGCTGTCCTTTATTCAGTCAATAGTTATGGTGTGATGAAAATACGATAAAAATAAAAGATTCGGCTCCATAAAATAATGTGCTGTTTACGGCGAAAGTACTTTATCAGAAATACCACAGTGAGGATATGCGGTTGGCTCGATTCCGTTTTGGATATTTTAATGTCGAATATATATACGTTGGTCTGATCGATCATTCACCAAAAGAGTTGATGAAATCCACAAAAAAATAGCGGAAAAACCAGAACATAACCATCAGTAACATCGCTATATAGGGCTCTGAGAATCTATTATAAAGTTTTAAACCAATTTGGAAAAGGCTGGATCACAAATACAAGATTATATGAATGGATTTGTGACAATTTGTGAATCATTGGTGAAAGGAAAAACCGAAGCATTTATGAATAAGCGATTGATTTATACAGGCGATTAAAATTGGATTATTTATATGACAATACTGTGCGAAAAAAATTGATGGCTGAAAGTAATGTGGGGTTTAATTTCTCCAATTCTATTGTGTGGTTCCACAGAACCTAAATATTCTCACAGTAACCTGGAGTAAAATTTATTCGATTATCTTGATAATTTGAGTAATAGCAAAATGGTTATAATAATAAATTTTAAAGATTTGTGAAAGTAGATAACATTGCGCCGAATACCACCCCAGTTATAGTAATTGCTCGCGTAGGTATTTATCCGATTATCGTGTAATTTTTAACGTATAACGCATAACTAGAAATAGAGTTTTTTCTAAAAATATCTTATATCCCTTAAATTTCCTTCATATTTTCAATGTATAATAATAACTCTAGAATCGTTTGATTTACTATGAACTTTTAAATTTAATTATTTTATGGCGAATTAAGTGTTTGCAGTACACACAAATTTAGCGTTGTTTTCCGCGATTTCCTACGCCATGTTTATGAGATTATGTCAATTTTAAATTAGCTGCTTCCTTCACAGGACATCGTTCCCCAGCCAGCACTCGAATTGTAAAGGAAATCAGTTTACTATTCTTCTATTAAATTCGTACGAGTGTGTAGTTTTCCTATTGTAGTTTAACCTATCGTAATCGCAATCGTTTTTATATTGGATCGTGAGATTTATTTTTATTTGAAAATCGTAACATATCACAAATTCACATTAAATAATTTTTTCACGAATTATTATTATTTGTTTTAATTTTTATATACATTTTTTGTGGCTATTATTCTTATCGAAATTTCCGTATCTAAATAATAATTATGTGTTTTAATTATATGAAATATCAACAGGCACATGAATATGTTTCTTATTTTTATTATTTTATAATATTTGAAATATAAAATTGTGGATTATTATTTTTTGTATTGCTTTGTTTTTTTATTTTGGTTTTTAACAAGCCATTCAATTTTAATTCAATGTCAAACTATGGTCGAGTCTTAAAAATAAAAAAATACTCATAAATATTAATTCAGGTAAAAATTACGCAAATTTTTCAATAGATATATAGAACTAATGCATACCCCACGAATACTATTGTACTTTTAAACACAACTGTAGTAGCACACATTTAAACATGAACATATTGTTGATATCCGCACAATTTCTTCCTTGTCTGTATACAATTTTTGACAATGAATGTGAATTTATTTTAATATAATTTATATTTACATAAAATTGTCACATATCATTTAATTATTTAATGAAAATTAATATAATATACAGGATGTCCACCATGAGTAGAGTGTAACAGCCTCGGAAGGGTTTGATGCGGCACGTAATTCTAAGTTGAAAATAATAAATGACCAATTAAAAATGTATACCGTACATTTAAATTAGCAATTTAATTCTCTACAAAAACTCGATGAACATATATTTTTTTGTAATTACATTAGTTTCGAAGCTATACGCGAGAATTACTATGCTTTTATTTCTACCCTAATAATCAACAAATCAAATATAATATTTAACATCGAAATTGGTTTTACTGTTTTTCTCCATCAAGATTAATACACGTTTGCATGTATTGGAACCAATTTTCGAAGCATTTTTTCCATCACCGAATTGAGGTACCTGCAAAACAAACACTTTGAATGCATCAACCTCTTTTTCGGGCGTCGAAATCGTTGACCATGTAATTTTTTTTGTGGTTAGGTAATTAAAAGAAATCAATTCCATCCATTGTCATGATGGACGAGGATTCGTCTGTTCTTGTTTTAATTTCGAATTTTTCCAAAGACTTTTGGCATACAAATGGTTGTGTACCATTCAGTATTGATCGTCCTACATTGCTCTAACGCCACTGTAGCTACACTATACCACTAATGCTGCAAAAAACAGGCAACCATTTGCTTCGATGTAATTCTTCTGCAAACAACTTTTATTGGATTTGGCACGTGTTGGAAGATCCATACAGCCGGTTGCTGTTTTATTTCGAGCTCATATGCATAGATCCATATGTATCCGCTGCTGTGCATATGTTATGCACATCATTTGATGTGCCATGATTGTATTTTTATTTTTTAATATTTCCTTGCACCAACACCGACACAAGCATTTGTGACACAATCTGCTGATTCTTAGGGTCGTACCTCGAAAACAGAGCCATAAATCGGAAAGTGTTATTTATTATTTTCAACTTAGTATAATTATGTCCCCATTCTTGAAGGTTTCCATTGCACTCGTGGTGGACACCCTGTATATACAATATATAGAAATAAAAAACTAACACAAATTAAAAATATCAAAACAATATAAACAAGTAAATTATTATTCAATTCAAAATGATTTTAAATTCAATATAATTCAAGGATATATTATATTATATGTTAAAAATTATAACCCAAAAATTTGCAACTAATGGCCATTTATTAATACGAAAATAAATAAATTACCAGATTTAATTTACCATAAAATATTCATATGAAAGAGGAGACAGTGTGTGTGTGTGTGTGTTTGTTATATAGAAATAAAATTACGCAACAAAATTATAGTTTTCAATTGGTACAATAATATTATTTTTAATTAATTTTCAATCTTGAAGATTATTATAATATTTATTTTGTATTAATTGTTTTTGAATCACACACACACCACTTTAATAAAATATTCTCATTCGAAAAACTTCAAAAACTTGCTATTTCTTATTGAAATTACATTGAACTTTAATATTTTATAAGAATCGCTAAAGATTTGGTTTGGTGGGAATGGATGATACCTTTCACAACAAATAATATACATTCCGCATGTTATAGAATAATTTAAAAACCAATGATTTAATCGAAAATCTGAACCTAATCAAGTTTCGTGTGCCAAACTCAATCAAAAGCTTGCGCCATGTCACGTTTTTCACAATTTAAATGCCGCATTCATAAATTTAGTAAACACTATTACAACCCGTTTTTCGGTATAGTTTTTCTGTAAAATCTCATTTGTTATGAGATCATATCGTGGAACCTTTTATTAGTACTACTGTGGAGAGCTAATTCTAATTATCACGACATTCTCTCTTTGAATACGACAGATATGATGAAACAAATGTTTCATAACTGCCAAATAATATACACCAGTGACAGTTTTGAAGAAATCGCTCACTTTTTCCATGTTATGTTTAATAATCATCAACTTTCCAGCCTTCCAAAATCATCAGCATAAACTTTTTTCATTATTTCAAAAGTCTCACAAAATTGTTTGTCCTTGTTTAAAATAAAATTTAATATTAGCTCATTATTTTACCGATGCAACCAGTAGACTAATTATTTGAGCGCAATAACTTTGCTTGTAGACAACGGAAATTTTGTCACAACATCAGTCTTCGATGGTGTGTTTTTCTAACAACCATTATCACATATTACCGATGTCATCCCTGGTTTATGAGATTTTCTGAAAGTTCGAGAATCTTTGAGACAAAAGGTTGTAATGTAATGTAAATGGCAAATGTATTATTGTTCTATTAAAATGTAAATATCGCATAACGTCTCCAATGAGAATAGGTGTTGTATGGTATAGGTACCATTCCTACATAGATCTTTTATATAATATATTGCAAAACAAATCTGCATATCATCTGTTGCTATAAATAATTGCAAAAAATCGTATTGTAAAAGTTATTATTATTATTATTATTATTATTATTTATGTATTTACAGTCATGTTCAAAATTCAGTGAACAACATGAAACAAATAATTTAAATTTAACACATTTGTGTAGCCATTTTTGTCATTGTATTTTGGAATATCTTCGGCAGTATTCGATTCATGTTTTTTCATGTTATTCTACTATACATTCGTGACGCAATCAAGTTCCAATTCACACCAATTGGTGTGTAAATATCGGAAGGATATTCAAATATACTCGTTTTTTGTATTCCAGAAACGAAATTTTAGTAGAAACACCGAAAAATATCGTATAAATTTCGAGAATTGTACACGATATTCCACGATAAATTATCATAAGAACACTGCAACACTTCTGAATGTTATTCTAATCTACAAATTACATTAATTTTTTGAGTTGTTCACTTAGTTTTGACCACGGTTATTTATAATATCACAAAAGAATAATTTTCGATATACATTTTCTTGAGAAACCTTTTTTTTTTCTTCAAAAATAAACTATATTTTATTTTTATTTTTTACATTTTATTACACATAAGCCTCGTTTTAAACAATCTTGTTTTGACCTATTAAAATTTACGATACTTCAATTCAATACACATTCAAATTTCATTGCATAGAAAGAGAAAGTGAAAGAATATGTCAAGAGTTTATAATCCAAATGTTAATCGTTTCCAATCAATCCAATGAATTTTTTGTGTGTGTCTAATAATTGTATTATTTATTTGTAAAACCATGAACGTTTATTGGGTTAGTTAAATGAATTGTAACTACGAGGTCTGCCTGTTTTTGATTTTTTTTTTAAATAACATAAAAGAAAGATGATCTTTTTTTTTTGAAAAAAATCTTATAATATTAAAATTTGTATAAGAAATATTTTCAAGGTTATGTCGTTTTGCAATATAGCAACAGCATTCATGCATATTTTTATTTGTAAATTTCTATGACATCTGAATTTTATCACAATTTTATACAAATCATTTCTATATAAATAAAAAAAAATAATTATAGTTTTATGATAAGTCCAACAATATTTTCATTTCACACTTTATTTTATTGTTTGACAAATTGCTATAACGAAATCCTTGGAATTTCTATAGAAATAGTCGCATTCCAACGTAAACCAAACCGTCTGGAATTATTTGCAGAACATGAAATAGGTTAATAGGAATACGTATTTATTTTATCATAATAAATCGTAAATTAGTTTATTAGAATAATATCCTAGAACAGGACTACTTGTGTGATCCCTGGGAAACCCAGAGCTAAACGAATGAGTTGATATTTATATCTCAATTTAATACAAGTTTACAAACTCAAATCAATTTCGTTTTTATAATACTATAATTAAATGAGTATTGGAACATCATCTTGATAGTAAAAATATTCTAATCCTTATTGTATAATATTGGAGAACTATGTTAAAATTATTATTACTTATATTTATATCCTTTGCAAGGGGTTTGTGAAGTTTCATGACTTTACATTTATCAATATTTAAAGACACACAATTTTGTACACGCACATCCATCCGCCAATAAATTCATCTGCGGCAAATTACCATCCATTCAATGGTCTAAAAATATTTAACTTCATCTGGATAAATTATATAAACTTTGAATTGATGATTCGGCATAAATAACCATACAATCTGGTAAAATGTTTCTTTCGTTCCTAACTATATTTCCGTTCAAAATATCAAGTAATTCGGTCGATTAGTGTGTATAGTGTTTTGTTCTATAGAGTTATTTTATTGGGAATGTACAGGACAGAATGTATGGTCACGTATCCTTACCCGTCCTTTATCTTCTTTTCTTGCTTGCTGCACTCCTCTGTTCTCTCCTTTGGAAGCCACCTACCCGTTCTTCTCCGGTGCCCTATAATTGCAACCATTCATAATCTTTGGCCCTTCCAATGCTTTTACCTTCCTCCACTCTCACCTTCATATATAACAAGAATTCGTAAAACGTTTCAGTAAATCGGCTGAACACTTTTAGAGATATTTTTTTGGGTAGCTGCTTGAATTTAGCGTAATCTACCTCCAATAAATTTTATAGAACTTATCATCAAATAGTTAATTCATTTTTTTGTACGGTACGGGTTTGAATGAGCTTTCGGATCAGGTTAATAATCTCACTCACAATTAGACGTCTCACCACCTTAGCCTATATCCGAAATTTCATCCAAATCGTTTAAACAATTCAGAGAGATTTATTGATACGCTTAAACTAACCATTGTTATTTTAGTTCAGAGATCTAAAACCATTTCGATAACACGTTATTACAATCATTTTTAGTGTAGAACTTCTTATTTGACTTATCCGTTTTTATTTTGTGATTTGGACGTTTAAACTTAAATAATATCATTAATCAATCAATTAAAATAATTCAGTTCAAGATGTAGAGACACAAAAATAAATTTATATTTAAAATTGTGATTTTTGAACTATAGAATTATAAACTCTATTTCGAATGAGATGTTGAGATACTTTCTATATCTGATCGTGAAGTTGTTCAAAAACTGCTATAAAAAAACATGTGTGTTTTGAGGATCGGTAAAATTCAACGAATTAAAGTATATACGTATTGCTCAAACATCAAGCGTATTCACCAGTTTTGTTTCGCTCTCTGACTTTAATCCGTTTTCAAATATGGAAAAAATCCTAAATAGTGTTTTACATCAAATGACGAAGCTATATTTTGTAATGAATATTTTGTAAACATTTCAAAATCGAACACTTAAATAATGGTTTAGAATTTGTTGGAAAAACATTAGAGTAATAATATTTATATTGAAGTTTCAAGACATCTAATTGGAAACTAAAACATAGTTCACAATAATTATCTTTCAGTCATTTCGGTCGAGAATTTATGAGACACCCCTCCTCCATACTATTACATAGTTAGTTTTCATAGTACAACTTTCTGTACATGTAATTTTTATTTACTTTAACTTTGCACTAATATTCCATTCCATTCCCGATATTTTTAAATTTTTTGGTATAGCTAAATGTCAATGTTTGCTTGTAACCTTTATTTTGATTAGAATTTAAAATGAAATGGAATTAAATTGTCAATTTTGTGTTTAATAAATATTACTATATTGTGGCATTTCGTTTCGTGTGCGTTTTATATTTATTTTTATAATACCTCTACTATTTTATTGTACCATGAAATGAATAACAATATTAATAATTATTAATATGACATTAAAAATTAGAGTATTACTAAAAAATTTCCTGCCGTTGTTAGTTGTTACTAATAATATATTTTTGCAAGAATAATTTAATTTATTGTTTGTTTATCTTTTAATGATAAATTAGTAGGTGTTTTTCTTGTTACATAGAAATTGTAAATATTATAAAAAAATTATTGTATGCGTAAATCACACAGTGACGGTGGCAATTATACGATAAGTAACTCTGTTGTCGAAATTTAATTCAAAATTTGTGGAAGCATTGAGAACTATAGGTGGAACAATTCCATCAGTTGGTATTGTTGTGTTAAGTTAAGTTAAGTTAAAATAATAAATGCAATTATAACGAAGAACGAAGAAAGGCTATATTTGTCAAAGAGAAATGTGGTGTTTCATGGCTAAGGCCATATGACCAAATTACATGAATTACTTTATGAATTGCTTTCCTCATATTCGATAGATTTGCCATAACAACCGACTTTTTCCTTTTTCCTAACATGTAATAATTTCTATACATAAAGTGTAAAGTTTGTCAATACTGTATTGAGACTGCCTACGTATAAGTTCACTTTAAAAATGTCCAAAATATTAATTTGACAATTATTTTTTAAAATTCAAGCTTTGTCACTGTTGTGTTTATTTACAATATACTATAAATATTTATAAGACAATAATAAAGCTAATTTATATCGAAATTGCAACAACACAAAATCAATGACAAAATGTTCGTATTATTTTATTTAATTATATATATTATTGGGTTGATGCAGACATATTACCCGTTTGTTTATCATATAAATTTTATCGAATATATAATTAAATCTTAATTAATTCTCATATTCTATGGGAATTTATCCCCTGGAGTTCAATTCTATTTTGAATGGAGGTAATGCAAGCGAATGATCATTTTTGTGAATATTTTACATATTAACACACGTATTATCGAAAAATTTATTCATTTATGCATTCCTCTCAAAATACCATTGCATCCCTGGACTCATTTTCCTATTGTACAATATCTTTTGAATTTTGTTTTTATATTGAGTCAATTGTGTTTTTTGCAAAAATCTCTCAAGAAACAATGAAAATCATCATTGGAATTTGTTGTTAGAATTAAAGTATAAAGCCATGCATTGGTAACGGTACGAACGCGGTGTATTGTATTTTTTTTTTTAAATAATTGTAGCTCTTATTAACGGTGAAGACTTTCTCCATCGACTTTATTGGGAGTTTATTTTTAAGAAACATGTTCCTTACAAAGTTATTTGAATAAATCTATATTTTATTAACACATTTTTTGTCGCAAATTCGTAACTTCTGATACACCCTGTTAACGAAACCAATACCATGTTTTTTATGGTATAAAACAAATGTTATAAATAATTATAACACTTCAGATGGGGTTCCTTTGTTATAGTTGATACAAATTCTCGTTAAAAATAATATACAATATAAGATTGAATTTTTTTATTCCATGCAACCCAAAAATTCAACAATTGCTTGCTTTTTCTTTCTGAAATCGAAGTTTTCGTTTGCAATTAACCTTTAAAATTAATTTGTTTTTAATTGAATGGGTATTTAGCTTGCATCAACCCAATATTAAAATTTATTTTATTGTTATGATATTATTTTATGCGTCGATTATATAAAAATTATAAAATAGAAAACTTATTTGCATAATAATATTAAAAATATAAAAATAATAAATAACAAAATTGCTTTGGAGTATATCAAATGGGTAATTTTCCAGATAGCTGATCATTACAATTGTTTTTATAGTTTTTTTTTGTGTAGATTTCAAATGAATTATTGTATTTGTGTGTATACCTATGATTGTGTCTATATGCATCACAACTAATAATCGCGTTACCTATAATACAAATGGCTCATGCAATGAAAAAAGTGACCGTCCAAAATATTATTACATTTACTCAAAATAGAATGGAATCATTGGTATTCACACAATATATTACATTACCAATTATATACGTTTATACGTTACGTACACCCGCTGTCTGCTATGAATACCGGGAAATGGATTAAGAAAATAGTAAACAATTAATTTATTTTTACAATTTATTCTCCTTCAAATGAAAAAACAAATATTGAATACTCGATTCCTTGCTTTTTTGGATAAAGATTTATCACTATTTAAACGATTTTAAGCGTTTCGTTTGTATTTTAAAACAAATGTTGTTAATGTTAGTTCTTTGTTCTTTCTATAGATTTTTCGATTAGGACACACAAAAACTATTGTTACTTAATTTCATTTTATTTTGGTATGCAAATTTGACAATTTAGTATAACGTCGATTCATTCGCAATACTTAATGGGGTGGGGTCGTTACACCAATTCCATAGATATTAGAAATTTTGTTATTTTTCCAGACATAGTGTATTTGAGTAATAAAATATAGAGGTTATATATAATTATTAATTATTACGCGTAATGTAACAAACATTCTTCTAAAAATCATATTACAGAAAAGTTTTTATATTACATAGATTTTATTAGTATATCGTATCGCGTGGTTCAGTAATAATAATAATAATAATAATAATAATCAGTACCTGTGTATAATTATAACAATTACACAAGGTATACACAAGGTATTTTTCATATACATAAACACATACATATACATAAAATTAAGAAAAATTAGTAAATAATGTTATGTAAATTAAAATATATGTGTAATGACGCAAAATCAACTTATATAATTGTAGTTTAGTAGGTCAAACTACGATAAAAACTAAACGCTTCTATGAATTTAATAAAGGCGGATACACAATATGGTTGTTTTTTTTCATAATTGAGTATTGGTGAAGGAAGACCTATGATGTTGTGGCTAATTTGGGAAAAATCACCATCATTCGGATACTGAGATGTCGATATGAGACACACATTTCTTCTATAATCTAATTCTGAAAATGTTTTGGCGTATATAGTATAGGTGGGACTCCCACATCGTAAAATTACTTATAAAATAATGTTTTAAATTTAAGATAATTTAACCAAAATGGTTCTATAAACATCTTACAATTAGAATATTATGAACATATTATGGTATAGAAATAAATATAGGAATTAACGATTATACAATTTTTTGGGAAACATTATTTTAAGTATATCAACTAAAAATTACAAAAAAATCGGATATCATAATTGAGCAATACAATTTCAATGTAATATCGTATAAATGTTTATAGTCTAATAACCGTATTGGCCAGATCATTCGGAAGGAATTATATGGTTGTGTCACCTACTTGAACTTATCATTAAATAATTGCAAATCCAAAATTTCAAAATTATGCTGCTGATTCCCTCTATGTGACACTTGAATTCCACTAATTTACGCAACCGATGGTTTAACTATGTTAGTGTATAGGCTGACTGTAGAAAATGCAAACGATCGACAAATTGTCATTTTTTAATTATAAGTGAAATCATTTTATGTAAAAACGATTCTTTTTAAATATTTTAATAATTGAACTTAACTTAGTTTTGACTTTATAAACTATTAACATGTAATATTTTTTTGTTTTATTTTCAGGTGAGTGAGATGTTCTATTTTATTGTTATTTTCTCTTGAATTTTGGCATTTCGGTAAGTGCTGTTACAATAAATATAATTGTTTTATTGATATACTTGAAAATTTAAATTATAATACACAAAACATAAAAATTTTAATATACCCAAAAATTCTGCAGAATGTACTTAAGCATTTACTTGTTTGTCAGAATTAAATTTAATGTGCTGCCAAAGGAAGCGTCAAAGTCATACTATAAATTATTTTCTACATCTACCCTTGTACAACTCGCCGATTTAATTGAAACTCAGTAAAGTGGTAAAACCGAATGAACACGTATTTCTATTTTTTCATATGTAAATATCCAAATAAAATGCTATTCACACACGTTCTTTTGAGATGTTTACGATATCAACCTCAGCAATTCTCGCTCAGCTTCAATATTAGATGATTTAAAAGAATATCATTTCTTTAGTTGTTACTTCATTTGATCTTCCTGAAAGTTCTGCATCCATTGTGCTTATACGATTATGTTTGAATTCATTATACCAATCGTAAACAGTTGTTTTCGATGAAGCAGATGTGACCAAAGTTTTATTAAAGTCATTGATGATCTGTTGAGGCTTTAAACTTTTAAAAACTCTTAATATCGCTGCCTTAGATGCTCATAAGTTCCCAACTGACACCAACCAGCAATAATTACAAGATAATTAGTGCGAAATTATCCGTTGGACAACATACTGTCTAAGGTAACGTAGTGTAATTGTCGGTCGTCGACATATATTGCATAAGCAGTCTTTAAATCTATCTAAAATCTGTCTACACTTTTACAAAACATTAAAAATCGAATATAAGAATCTATGACAACATACAAATTACACATCAGACTCTAGTAAACCAATGTTTTTAAAATTAATGCTAAGGTTAGAGTAGGCGTTTACATGAACGTGAATGGCAAAACAAAAATCGGTCCGTTTAAATAACCTAAGTCAGGAGTCAGTGAAAGGCAATCAGTTAAAAGATGCGCTAAGGCTATTAGCAGAAAAAAACTGCTAAGACAAGCTGATCGTGCATGCATGTGATAACATTGGTGTAAAGGTTATGGGACATGAACATTTCGTGCAATAAAAACTAGCTAGGTACAGTGAACTAACTTTCTTTTCATATTGCTGGAGCTAGTACCACAAAACGGTTTACAAAAATCTCTGAAATTACATAAGAAATACTGGTCATTGTTAGCAGGCTATAAAATACAAATACAACCGTCTCACTTGTCCTGTTTTAAGAAAGTTCTACTACTTTTTTTTGCCATTAAAATATCCTCGTTTCTATTTTTTTTTATTAATTATTTTATATTCAGCAAAAATATTTATATTTTCTATGTTTTTTTCTTCATACTTTATAGTTGGTACCCCTTTTTTTCCTGTTCGTTTGTCAGTTTCTATTTTCATTATTCTTTCCCCCTTCATGTGCGATTTTATTTTTTAATGCGTAATACAAATTTTTATAATAAAAACGAAAACGTATTGAATAATATTAAAACAAAAGAAAGTATAAAAATAGAAATGAAAAAATTCCAATTTTGTACCACGATTTTGTATACCAATTTGTTTAATTTTTAGTTTTTTACTAATTGTGTTGTGTAAATTTGTGCTTGATCGTTGGTTTTAATAAAATCTTAAATGTGGAATTAGAAAACAAACATGTAAGTCTTAATTATTTATAGTTACATTATATTTTTTCGAATCCCATGTTATTTTTTAAGTAACAAAACTATCGTGCATCAATTTTTTACAACACTAAAACCATAGAAGAAAAAGCTATTAAATAATCCTTTAAATTAATTTTATTTATATTTTATCAATTAATCATTATATTTTTTTAAAAATAAGAAAATCCTTTACACTCACGTAATAACCAATTTATTACAATTACCATCAAATAATATATTCACAGATTTTTCAGAATCTGAACACCTGAATTTTTTACTATGACGATTATATTTTATAACATTTTTTGTTGTAGTTTTTTTTTATTTTACTGGCGCTGGTGTTCCACCAACACTTGCTGTTTCTTTTGATTCTTCTTCGATCTTCAATGATTTGTTGTATCTACTTACAGCATTTTCTGATTTCCATAAATTTTGAGTTGAGTTAATGTACTGTATTGGATAAGTAAAACAAAAGATTCTACAATTGAACTATTAAAAAAGCGACGATATTTTCTTTCATTATGTATTTTCAAAGAATAAATTTATGAGTAAATATAATAAATGAGTTGAAGCTGAAAAATCAAGAATAATGGGCAAGAAAATAGCAACTGACGATGGATTAATTTACTTTCCTTTTTACATTGAAAGGTACCTAATCTTTCATCTACTAAAATATAACACTTTTAATTTATGGTATAATTTCAATATCACTATGGAATTTCTATTGTGTTTCTATGTTGTTGATGTATCGCGGTTTATAAATTTGGTGTCAAATGACAAAGGGATCGCTTGTATATTTATTAACTAATTATATGCTTAGAAAACTTGATCACAAAGCTATCGATATTTTGTTAAAATGTAATTGTTTTCTTTTGAAAAAATAACAATGCAAGTATGATGTCTCGAATACAGTAGTGTTACAAATAGCATAGTTTTACTATACTTTGACTTGCATGGTGTTTTTAAGAGAAAATTAGTCTTAGTAAATAAGACAACAAATAGCTGTTAGTGACTTCAAGCCAGAAGCAGTATAAATTTCTTACATATCGATAAAAAATAATCTATTATAGATATCATTGCATTAAAATACACCAAAAATACTACTCATTAAATAGAATTGTCAGAAGATTAACACTAAAATTCAACTAGGATTGAAAATGACAATAGTTATTTATATTGTAAACGCATTAAACATAGGTAAAATAGAGGAAATGTTCTATATCTGACCAACGATTCTCACTTCTTTCATTTGCAACATGCTGATTATAATAATCGTACATAAAATTCATTTTAAGCAAATTCCACAATACAAAAATCAATTATCAGTAAATATGGATGGTGTTCCCACATCTATATATTAGAAAATCGACGTACCGGTTACATTTCGGACAATGGTTATATATTTTGTTATCAATCGAGCATTATTTAAATATTAAACATCAATTCAAATACACGATTAAGAAATAATAATAATAATGCAATAGTTTTGTAATTTATTATTTTACTAACGATAGCGTTGATAAATTGTCTATTATATTATAATTTATTATTCTATGTAATGTATGTTGTTGTTGTTGTAATCTTAATTATTTTGTTATCAATCAAGTTGATATTATATTTATAAATCATTTGAGTTTATGAAACTATTATTGATATGGAAATGATATAAGTATTTAGTACTTATTAATTTAATACTTTATCATTAATTCCGTATATTTTATTAATTGAAAACTATTTTTTAAATATTATTGTTTGAGATCACTCTTTTATTGTAATATTTACTTAATTAAATTTTTTTTATATTAACCCTTCCATATTTTATGAGAGAGAATTCTGGTGATTACGGAAAATGGTATGCGACGTCATTTGTGTCGAACTTTCAACTTGTACATATTTTGTCTATAATTTTAAATGCAAATTTTAATCTCGTTTTGTGTTATGCATTAACCAAAATCTCGTGAGCTAAAAGAATTATCGATAATTTCTTAATGAGATTATTTATGATATTATGACTGGGTATCTTTGTTCATCATTTCTTAATTTTTACGAATTGCATTGCATTGTATTGTTTCCAGAAGTGTTCGGCATTATTATTAAAATGATTATCATAAATTATCTCCTAATTTGACTAATTCTTTTTAAAATCTGATTAAATTTGTATTATACCTATACCTATTATTTCCTAACAAGTTCATTCAAATTATATTAGATATTCAAGTCACTTTTATTATACAGACAAAATTGTAACACTAATAAATATGATCGATACACGTTGCTGTTGTATTAGATGACGTATTTGAGAGATGTAATGTTTTGTTTTCATAAAAATTGGATGATAATTGAACAATTACCATAAGTGTCCAGCGAATGGTCAAGAAATATTTTCTGGGCTCTATGTGTTGAAAATTTATTATATAATATTTGTTTTTAGTTGCTCATACTTGCACTCATACTATTTTTCCTTTCAATTATTAATATTATTATTTAAAAACAAGTTTACATGTGGAATTGTCACAATTTTCGTTTTGTACCATGTCACATGGGGTCCATGTTATAATAGATGTATTATTTTCGAATATATAAGAATAATGTCCTCTTCTGCTTCACCATACAGAACTACTACGTGCGTTCACTGGTTTGGAACACATTGTAAATTAATAGTTCGTCTTTTAATTTTTTAATTCAATGTGTTAAAATTTAGATATTTTGAAAATGTACTTAAAATGTGCGTACTAAAAGGTAAAGGTTATTAAAAGGATTTTAAAAGAAAAAAAAAGGTCTAATTTTCAATCTATAATTTATTGCGTGTAAAAAAAAGAATACTTTTCAAATAGTAAAATTTTAATATCTTAATACGATCAAGGTTAAATTATATAAAATATTTAATTAATTACAATAGCACAATGAAAATAAAATCATGTTATAAATTAAACACGATAGTTAATGGATGGCAATAAATACAATATAATTAATAAAACATAAATATAAATAAATAAATAAATGATAAACAATATAATAATCAAAGCAATGTAAATGTTATAGATTTTCAAGGCAGTGCAACGGACATGTTCCCATTGAAATTGTTATTATATTATGATTATTTAAAGTTAAATTAAATTCCCATATAAAACTATAAATAATGGAATTTGTAATGGTAATGGTTTGTTGTTTGTATTACTATACAATAGGGTGACCAGATTGTATACATTATGTACATACAATAATATAGTGTAATAGAATTATAATCGTAAATAATAATAGCTTAAATGCGATTTACTAAATCATGTATATTATTTAAATTAACATAATACTATAAAATAATTTTACTTATCTTATCAATAAAATCAATTTCAGTTGGTGACTTAAAATTATAATATTTGACTAATGTATATAATTAGATTAACTTAATGTTTAGATAAGAGAAATGTGTATAAGTGGAAAGTGCTTCACATTTGATATTGCGAAGAGGTGATTGCAATTGTATAGACGAATATTTTGTAGATATAAAATATGTACGAGGTACGAGGCTATACGAGACTAATTTTATTTTAAACTAATACAAATTACGTTATTATCCACTCTAATATGTACAAAACCTCCCTATATCTTTACAACGTTCCATGCGAATTTTCCATTGTTAGAAACAGTGCTGAAAGTCTTCTGCTGTAAGATCCTTCGTGACGCGTCCCAATTTATCCGCAGCCACTGCCAGAATAATATGTCTATAGAGACACGGAAAGGACGAAAATCGAAAGTGAACCACTCTGGATATTCGGATTTGGAACGACAGTATATAGTCTTCATTCAAAATTTCTTGGAAATTAAATGAGGAATGATTAAATTGTTATGTATCGCTAGGAAAATATCCGGGATATTTGTATTTGCAGAAATCTATCACGTAATCTTACTTTTATAAGCTATGCGCAAAATTTCAACGAAATTAAATGAGAAATCATTGAATTACCTGGTTTGTTCCAACCGTCTGGATTTTTCAGAACATCAACAAGAACTGCATTCAAATGAATTTAGAAAGTGGTTAATTATATTATTACAATATTATATCGATAAATTTAGAGATTTGTTAATGCAATTATAAATTAAAAGTAGTAATTAATAAATTATCTACAAATGATCAATGCACAAGATAACTGCCGATGATCTTCTGAATAAATTGAATGAAGTTGGATATATTGTAATTTGAAATTAGATTATAAGCAGGTAATTTATGACCGCTTACTCCAAAATTTATAAACACAATACAGACTTGTACTAAACCGATTACATAGAACTAGTCGATCTTCCTATCAAATTGAATTAAATTAGGTATATTTAGGGGTTGTTCAGATTATATAGATTTTTAGTAATATTTTCTTTCTTCTTCCATAGTTCTATTCAATTCAGTTGGTAATTCGTATGTGCATATGTGAGAAGTAGCTTGAATGAATTCCGGTTTAAATTACTATAAGAAATTAAAATTTATTTGTAAATTTCTGTTTGAATTAATTTTATATGTAAAAAAAAATACCCGATTGCTATATAGTCAAATTTTTGTTAAACATCTCCCACGACATGCAATGTATTATTTAGTTCAGACTAGACGACTAAATGCTAATATTATTAATGGTGTAATAATTTGTTAATGATATTTGTTCTTATCTTAACTAAATTAACACACCAATTTAAATTATCTATATCTAATGCGTGTATAGGTTTTACTATAAATTGTTAGATCACCAATCTATATATCTATCCAAACCTACCTATAATATTTATATGGGATAGGTGTAAATATAATCAATAATGTTATCATATTTTATGTTCTTGTTTTGAACATTATCATTTCAATATAATAAACAAAATGTCTTGTGATTGTTTTACATAAAATATAAATAAATAAAATATGCGTGCGTGAATATCTCATTTATTATTTTAACAAACTTTCAGATGTAAATATATACTGTCCGTAATTAGTGGCGGCCCATTAATATTTTATTTTGTTTATTTTATTTAGTTTACACACAAATAAATTTTAATATTTCGATTTTAATCGAGTATTTATTGTGCGTACATTTTCACAGTAATAGACAATAAATTTTCAATCTATTTTCGCACAATGAATAATATGCAAAATTGTGTATATAAAATAGCATAGCACGCACTATGTGTGGGGGCTATCGTATAACTGATGGGTTTTCGACTTAGAAATTATAGAGTATAAGAGGACATTTTGACAAATTCGATCCAAAAACACAATAATATAACAGGTCAATTGAAAAGTCCCCGGTCTACTATAGTAAAACACATTTTTTTGGCAAAATTTGATTTTATTATTCAACATAGTTGCCTTCGAGGGCGATACAGCGATTATAGCGATATTCCAACTTTTCGATACCATTTTTGTAGTACGATTTGTCTTTTGTTTCAAAATATCGCCTCAGTTTCGGCGATTACTTCTTCATTGGCGCTAAATTTCTTTCCAGCGAGCATTCGATTGAGGTCTTAGAACAGGAAAAAGTCGCTGGGAGCCAGATCTGGCGAATACGGTAGATGCGGAAGCAATTCGAAGACCAATTCATGCAATTTTGCCATTGTTTTTTTTTGATCGATTGTGAGCTCGTGCGGCACCCATATTGCACACAGCTTTCTCATGTACAAATATTCGTGAATGATATGATATACACGTTCAGATGATATCTTCACAATGTCTGCTATCTCGATCAACTTCACTTTACGGTCATTCAAAATTATTTTGTGAACTTTTTTGATGTTTTCTGTTGGTGACCAGCCTCTTTTGGGAGTCCACTGCGTTCAACGTCTTCGGTGCTCATTTCACCACGTTTAAACTTAGCATACCAATCAGTTGATTTTCCTGGTGCAGACCCCGGAAACTCTGCATCAAGCCCAGATTTTACTTCAACTGTATTTTTTCCCTTCAAAAAACAATATTTTATCAGCACACGAAATTCTTTTTTTTCCATCTTTTTTCAAATAACAAAAGTAGCTACACTCACAACGCAATGTCTCACAAACTAATGGTCGGACTGCTGTCAAATTTTGACACGTATCGTTGGAAGGTTGGTACTAACTAAAAATCATCTGGATTTAATACTAGCACTGCCATATGTGTGTCAGACCGGGGACTTTTCAATTGGCCTGTTAGTTATGAATGTTTGACAAATCACAATGTCATGAGACACAACAAAATGACCACAAAAAAAAATGGTTCAAACAAATTTGAATACGCAAATATGTGGTTCTTAGGTTTTCCAATAAAAAAAAAAAAATACTGTCCCATCTGAATCAATTTAATTTTGAGTTCAAAATAATTCATTCACGTACCGTATCACTTTATTTATTTCAGTTAAGTAAGTTGGGAGTAAGACTGTCTGCAGGACACCTTATTCGCTTATGTGCATATACAAATTGATGGGGAATTAAGAAAACGATCATAGGAACATTGTCTTAAAAGTGTCATAAACCTTAATAAATCATAACAATTCGACATTCGATGAAAATTTTAAATTTATTTGAAAAGCGTAATTCTTATAATTTTTTTAACGATCGTGCGATTGACATCAGATCATTAGAATTCCTCATCAATCACTTAAGTTTAAAACTACAAGTAAATTAAATAAATCGGTTTTAAAGTTAACAAAATATGGTCGGAATTTTGATTTAAATTCATCAGCTGAGATTAATTAAAAAAATTTATGAAGGCTATAGATCAATTGGTGATCTCTTAGACACTCTGGATGTCCTTCAACAAGTCGTTATTGAAAATTTCAACACAATAATGCATTTGTGCATTTGTGCAATTTTGGGATATTTTTTTTATATCTTCATCATAATTAAATCGGGTTTTGAATAAATTTCGGATATGAACATTTTTGAAAAACAGATTATTTAAATAACTCGACTGTGGGAGAAGTTGTATGGGATGAAGTGAAATTTTGTAGACAAAACTTTTGCACATAGAGAGGTACATGTTTGTAGGGTCAGTAGGTAGGCAAGAATAAGGAAAGGATGTAGTAATGGTAGAAATTCGATGAAGTAGGAGCAGGTAGAATTTGTATAGTTAGAGACATAAGACATATAGGAAATGGTATGTGGTTAGGGGAGGAGGGAAAAGTGCTGGAGTGTGGATTTCAATGTGGTGGTTGTGGAAGTAATTATCGTTTAATTTATTTATTTATAAAATTTTAACGAAATACACTTGTAAATCATTAAATTATTAATAATTTTATGTTGTATAAAATAATGTAAATGTAAATGTGTGATGTGATCATGAGTTTTAATTAAATTATTGTAACAAATGCTAAATAATACACATTCAATAAAATACCAAGGTATTGTATGGAATAGATAGAGATTTTTAACACTAAATGAAAGCTAATTTTCAATGTAAACACCCACGAATAATATATATAAATCCTTATATTGTGATGTAATAATATTATAGGGAATGTGAATGTGGAGGAATGGTGGTGCTATAGAAAAAGGGAGAACTGAAAGAATAACTTTGAAGATAAACACCGCCAAAAAAGGGTAATTAGAGCAGTGGTAATATTACAATTATACCGACACCTTTCAAATTGGATCACCCTATAGATATTTTTATTATTAAATTTATTTATTAGCACAATATGCAAAAATTTGAATGTTTAATTTACCAATTTACTTAAAAACGAAAATTATCTATAGAAAATTTTTAATGTAAATAATTACTCATTTTTTTCTTTTTAAATTAATTATTCAAAAATTCTGATTTCTTTTTATTTTTGGCTTGAACTTCAAATAAAAACATTTAATATTTTTCATAAATTAAATTTTCTCCTCGGCAGTGCGCAAGAATACAAATATTTTATTTATAATTTTTAAATATTCGACTATTGTTTTGTCGGATCGAATATTATGTTTAATGTAATCGCGGTCATTGACTGATAAATTACAGCCTATATAATTTCGATAAAGTTGTTGTTTGAAATGTATTTATAAGATACGACAAACGCTGTATTTGGGACGTTTGCATTGATTACCCTTTTAGCGCACAACTATTACTACAACTGTATTAAAAACTATGGCTCCAACACTTATCTCTAACCGGATCTATCCGCAGCTAACGTCTTTCAACTCCGAATTTTAAGCCCTTCCGCATACATCTTGAATATTCACATTGGAATAATATATACGATTTTTCTTTGAATGTCAATTTTTGAGCATATAAGCATTTATTGATTAATATGCTAAAATTTAGTGGATGTATTAGAATTATATTACTATAGAGAAAGTACTAGATAAATTCTGAAGTTTAGTGCTAACTCTACCTCTTCTTATGTATCCTGAATATCCCCAAAACAATATCTCTATAACTGATATACTTATGATCTGTAGGGGTAAATGATCGCATTCTACCATCTTCGCGTGTTTGAGAAATAATAAGATCAGGGAAAAGGTAACGGTTTGGGATTAACGAAAGCAGGGGACAAGATAAGAGCAAATGGAAAGGAGGAAAGGAAGGAAGGAAATATGAGAGGAGAGTGCGATTTTCGGTCATCCTCATTAATGAAAGTTTTACCACATCCCACATTGAAACTCCAACAATTTTTGGCGAGTAACAAATGATGTGTGTCATGGTCTGACAATATCATATGATATGTGATTTATTATTTCGTGTCATTTTTCTTTGATTGATTTCCAGGTTTTATTAGTTGTTGACACTGAATTGATTGATGGTACCTTGGTATCGCACCAAATTAAGACAGCCTTTGCGTTGTTATATAGTGAATGTGTGGTGTTAATGATAAAACAATTGTTTCTATACGCACATCAATTGTTTCAATTCAATAAATCTATGTTTTTATTATTATATTGAAACATGACATATGCCACAAAGGATTGGATATGTGCTGTGTGCTGTGTACGAGTATTTGTATATTACTTTTTTATAGTTAATTGCAATTATTATTCATTTATTTACATATTAACTTTAACATTTATATGTTATATATTGTATTTTATGAGTAATATGTAAACGTATTGTTATTGTTCATGTTCTGGTATACAACATGAGAAAATAAATCAATGAAAATGCCCGTTTGATTGGGCTCTTATTTATTTATTTATTATTTATTTATTTATTTATTTATTTAACATATTGTTGTTTATTAGTTTTCATATTATATAAATCAATAACACACAAAAATATACATTGCGTTTGGGTTTAATATGAATGACCTTTAATAATGTTATTTGTTATATACTAAAATCGAACCAAGATTATTCGCTATATGTACAGGGTAATTGTGAGATATTGCTAGAATCTATAAGCAAAAATTTGTATAATAACCACACAAATACTACAAATTTGGTATGTTGTAAACGGTAATGTCTGTGTCGCTTTTAATGAAAATTTGCATATAAAATTTTGACTATTGATCGAATGTAAAGTAATATCACCCTTCTCCATCAACCCTTTGTCCTGTGCAATATTAAATACATAGTGAAATTTGTTTCAAAATTGTTGAATTTTCTCTTCTTAATATTTATATTTTAATTACAAAAATTAAAGTCTGAGACGTATTAAATTAGTACGTATATGACACTGATCCGTTCACTATACTTCTAACGCCTCACACGCATATTCAAATGTATCGGTATACCAATTTTGGTGTACCATAAAATGAAAAGTAAACATAACTCGATGTGTTTCCATCCGATATTCTGCATTTATTGACTTAAATTTGATAATTGTTAATACTTGAATATTGCTGATCATACTTAATATTCTTAAAGATATTTCGACTTTTCTAATTTCATAAACAAACCAATGGTAATTTTAGGAAAAAAAAATATATAACGAAAGTACATTTTCACCATGTCAACTTGAACTCGATACCACCCGCTTGAATGACATGTGGTATAATAAATTACTTCAAAAATTCATGCCCAGAGCGCAGATTGCATAATTAAATGTAATTTCTAACGAATTCGTTGAATATTGATTTGGTTTTAGCGTATTTTGGAAACTTCAGACACCAGAACTATAGGTCATTTCTTGACGAAATTCCTTAACAATTGTGTACGATAATTGGGTGTGTGTTAATTTATATTCAATTGACCAGTAGATTATCTATTCCATCCATACCATGGCAGGTGATGTGCACTGTATGTACATAAACAGTTTTACGGTTAATATTTTCTCGTATTTATTTGGTTTCAGATTTTTTTATGATATTATAAATGTTTTGCCTTATCTGTTTAAAAATTCTATAAATAAAATAAAATTCTATTTTATTATTTGATATCTTTTATTTGCTATAGAATAATTATTTTATGTTGTATAAATGTAATTTTTACAAGGCATCGTAGGGTTTTTGTCAAAAGTTTTGTCAAAACTACGGCATACCTGTTAATATTTGTGTATACTTTACTCTTGACAAAAAAACTGTCATTTAGTATAAAATGACAGACAATTAAATATCAACTATCAACCAATGTGCAATGTTTATAATTGTTGAGTGAGAACAATAGTGTAGATTTGACGCAATTGATTAATTCATATTGTTGCACACAACTGCAGTTTCAAGAAATTTTTCATCTAATCATATTTGCCGATTACAAAAAAATTATGATGAAAAATGTTAAATTATTACTGAAAAATTGTGGTGTAGTAATTATTGACAAATTGACGTTTGCCTTTATTCGTAAAAACCCTGTTCAATAAATTTAATAGTCCATAATTTACTATGTAATACGCGTCTAGAATTCTAGATAAATATTTAATTAATTCATTTTATAGTACAACTATATAATATTGTAATTAATTTACAATGATAACATCATCAAACATCAAATAAAATAAACTTCAATTGTTAAAAAAAAAAATACTTATCTTTTATCACTAAACAAATTTAATGTCATATATTTATTTTATTATTATTTACATGCTATTTATTGCAATGCCTGTAACTTATGGTACAATATAAAAATTTATACCTTTCTTTAAATTTTATTTGTATAGGATATTGGGTTTAATGGGTTGCACATGGGTCTTTACTCATTAGTTACTTAATCGTCTGAACTGTTCTGGTTTACAGCAGATTACAGAACTGGCAATTAGGGAAAAATGTAAATTTAGAATTGATTAGATTATACAATTTTCCTAAACAATTCCTACAAAATATATACAGTCTGGTAATTTATATATAGACCAAACTGCAGTACAGCATTCCGCAGTTTAAAAGGAGATTATAGTTATGTATAGATCCTAAACAGTTCCTTCAAAATATATACTCTGCACACTTTTAGAGTACAGAACTGGTTGATTTATCGAACAATTTGGTTTACATTAGATAAGTGCATGAATCAGAATATGGCTCTAATAATTTGATATCCAAGGCGGTAGAATAGCTCAAATTACCATATTGTAACAATATGGTTCTCGTGAAAAATTTTTTGTGTGTGGTTCAAATGTTTGTAACGCAATGAACGATTTAATCGAAGAAAACAGTACATTATTTAGAGTGTGTAAATATAAAATTAATGAATGCTTCAATAATAACAAAGTATCACCTATAAATTTATGCACGTCATTTCAAATTTGTCCTTTTTCTCTATAATAACACACACACACACACACACATTTTGCTTTGATAAATTTGATGACATTTTATTTTAATACATTTATTATTATTATGAAATTATATTAATATATTTTAAATATCACAAAAATAACAAAAATCGTACACACAATGGCCATATCGAAACGAATTTAACAGAAAAAAATGTCAATGGTTATGTAAAGGATAATTTCTCGTATTCAAAAAACCCTTATATAAATACATTTCATTTTGTATTTTATTTCAAAAATGGTTCTGCTATTTTAGGATTAATTTATTACCACCATTATGGATTCAGTTGAATCGCCAGACTGCAGATTATTCATTACCCGAACAACGCAATACAATCATTGAGCTAAAAATGTAAACGACATTCAAATATATTAAAAGAAAATACATTCTTATTATTTTGATCAATGTACGAGTACTAATACAATAACTTGGAACATTTTTTATTGAAATCGTACAACTCGGACGGATGTCCTTCTTGTTTGGTAAATTTTATAGGTCACTAAAAATATAAACGACATTCAAATATATTAAAAGAAAATACATTCTTATTATTTTGATCAATGTACGAATACTAATACAATAACTTGGAACATTTTTTATTGAAATCGTACAACTCGGACGGATGTCCTTCTTGTTTGGTAAATTTTATAGGTCACATTTCACACAAAAGCAACAAAAATATCGATGAGTATAATCAAAATTTGTATACCATTTTAGTTTAACATTAAAAGAAAGCTACATTACCAATTATGATTAAAATACATTAAACTTTATTGCTCACTCAGTCATTATTGTAATGTATTTTTTAAATTTTAATTTTTTGCTATATAATTTTGAATTTTTTTTTATTCCATATAAACAATGTATCGTAAACACACACACGCACACACACAGGAGGATCAAAAAGTTTCTATACAGTCAAAATTATTTTTATTTTTCTATGAAAACGATACAATTTTAAAGTATATCGATCTCATCGTTACAATTTTACGAAGACAGTCGCATTTATATCAGTCCTATATCAAGAATTCTAATTTTTACTAACCAATTTCCTATATAGAAGTTTACTTACTTTCTCCTTCGAACCGATAATATTATCATTTTTTCCGCTATGTGAAATGGTCAAATTGTTAACTTTCTCGTACCGCTGCCAGTCAGGAAAGCTATAGGTTTTCCATTAAAAATTTAGGGGCTGTTTTAATCAACGATGAACGTCTGGTAATCATGCGATCGAAAGTAGTTTTTTCTAACCTTGCTATTGAATATTAATGATAGTATTTCCTATGAAATATTTCAGAAATTTTGACAAATATTTGAACCTACCCTGTACGGCAATTTATATTAAATAAAGAAATTCTTTTTAAAACTGATGTGTTGAATATAGGAATAAAATATTCATTATATGGAAACTTTTTAATCAACCTTTGTTGTATAGCTTCTGTATATTATCGGAATTAATAACAATTATAATTTATAAGAAATAATTTATGGAGAACATCATCACTTCATAAAGACGTTAAATTAAAATTTATTCATATATATTCACAGTATACACTATGCCACTATGGCGGTAATAGAAACCGCACCAAACCACCCCAAAAAAAAAGTATAATTTTATTGTTATTTATCTTTGGACGTCTGATTAGTTTTTGTCGAACGTGGTGACAGATGAAAAATGTGTAATTTTGGGCCACTGAATATCACTTGGCATATTGATTTGACTAAAGTTTTAATACCATCTTGTGAGGCATGCCATATATTTTCTCATTGTGTTTCTTTTTTTATCGATAGCTTATATTTTTCAATTCGTTTGCCAAAAAAGTGCTAATCGGATTAATTAAATTCATAGCAGTTTGCAGGTCACAATTAGTTTATATTCTATGACAGAGTGTTTTTATACTTATTATATACTATTAAATCATTAACAAATGAGCCAGCCGGTGGCATAACGCATATAAGTCACCTTTTTGGGATAATCATCGATGAATTTTGTGGTGGTGGTGGTGGTGGTGGTGGTGATTTTCCAGACAAGACAATAATTAATCTTTGAAAATTTTTAATAATAATTTATTTAAAAGAAGGTGTGTGTGTGGTTAAGTTTACAAAGTGTAGTGTTTATGTGTGCAGTGCAGTTTATATTACGGCTACCGTATCTACTTGTAATATTAAGTACATTATCTAAAAATAGATGAGCTCATTGTAGTCAAGTCATATATTCATAATAATCTGCTTATATGAAATAATAATGGGTATATAAATAAAGTAATGGTTTATAAAATTTAAAATAAAACCATAAATTAAGTTTAGTTATAATATTGCTTGCGTCTTCTTATACAACTAATATCCAATTCAACATTTTCTCGTTGCGTCGTCGTACACAATTTAGTAATTTAATGCCTGTTTTGAATTTTAACGCCGTAATTATTCGTCATCGAAAATGTTCGTAATATTTGTAACATAATATTAATAATAATAATAATAATAATGGTATTAATGTGTTAATAATAAAAACAATTATTGCAATAAAAATGGTAATAAAATTATTCTTTTGTCGGCGACTGTAAAACAAATACAAAAAAGTTTCAACTAAATTATAAACAAAAACAATTTGGAAATATTAATTCTAATTCTCTAAACAATAATTATATTCTCTCTGGTTGCTTATTTAGAAAAATACATAGAAAAATACCATCATAAATATAAACGCGTGATGGTTAAAATAGATTGAATATAAATTAAAACAAATAAATGTAATTTAATAGGAAAGACTTAAATTCATTATTAACAATATCTCGTCAATTAAATATATAATGTAAAATATGGGAGAAAATTGTATTTATTATAAGTATTGTCGGCGGGCTATGTCATCATTTTACTATTTTATATATTTTAATTTAAAATCATGGGCATATATTATTTGTGTAGCACGCGATTTTAATTTTAACACTGATTAATTACTCATTCTAATATAAGTAATAAAATTGAATTAATTAATATATTTTGTATATAGGAGATTTCGTTGCGATGAAGACGCGCAAAGTATTTAAAAGAACCGACCAATTCATCATTATCTGGTCATTATATCTTTGAACGCTTTTTTTTACATATATAAATAGATCATGGATACCGAAACAGAGTCGCTATCCGTTATATACAATGCTGGTGAGTTAAGAATGCGATAAGTATTTTTCTTGATTGCAGCAGATCCTTCTACTCTAGCCATAGATAATCCAAAGAAACTTTACTATATCTGGATATACTGAAACTGAGGTATATTTGCTGAATGACAAAACAGATTTATCTCCTTCATAATAAATTAATAATTATTGTATATTTACACTCTGTCCTTATCGGCGATTTAACACCGTGTAGATTGTCATCAACTACGATTTTACAATATTTCACAAAGTATCTCGTTCTCAATCAGCATTTTATCTTTTATGATACTTTTCACGTAACCTTATTCTCATAAATGATCCCATCCATTTACGTTTCAAAAGTTCTATAATCGTTTTACTAAATTCAGTCCCTTCTCTTTTATAAATACCGGTACACCCTCTGTCCGATAAATAACCACAATGATTATCTAATACAGTATAAAGATCTGATCAACTTTTTAAAAAATAGTTACACTTATCGGATTTTGGGACGCTTATATTGGATATATAGAAATTCGTTATACGTGACATATCGTAATTTTATTTCAAATTAGAATTGTTGATTCACGGATTAAGGAATTTCCAAAAATCTTATAAAAATATTTTTTTTAATTATGAATACTCTTGCGAAAGAAAATTAAATAAAGAAATTGAGTAGGTTTAGCTTATGTTTTTCTTACGGATCAAGAAATTTCAGGGACATATCAACGATATTTTTTTAAATTTATGCGGCTGTGGTGTTAATACGCAACGGTATCAAATACGAAATTAAGTAGAATGGGTAATTCAAGGAATCAAAACACGTCAAGGACATTGGAAGGATATATTTTTAAACTATATGCATGAGGAAATATTAAATTAGAATTTGAGTAGAATTTGTTGTTACAAGGATCAAGGACATTTCTGGGATTTTGCCAGGATATTTTTTTGAAATACTCTTTATCTTTCAGAACTTAAGTTCTATACAATTTATTGTTTATAATTCACCTGCTGTTGTATGAGATGTCGCATTCGTATACATATAAAGACAATAATCATTTTTGTAAATAAATCTTTGGAAGCGTCACATACATAAAATTTAATAATTATTCTTGTAAAGTTCATAATGTCTAATGGATTTTTTTAAAATTGCGTTCATACTGCGTGCATGTTTTCATAAAATATCTATGTAAGGGCCTTTAAATTGCATTGATCGTTGCAATACCAACGATACTCGAATCCTAGTTTAACCATTAAATGGTAAAGTCTAAAGAGTTAAAAGTGTGAGCACCTCCACCATATATTTGGCATTGGTCTGAAATTTTCATCTTTAAATTTTTAATGTTATGTCGTATAGATTTAGAATTAGGTAAGGTGAGATTTTCCAAATTTTTCTAATATGTTCTATGGATGTTCTACAAAATTTTCGTAATGTATTTTAAATATTTTCTTATCTTTTTGAGCGTCTTCTTGAAGTTGAACTGCATGATGTATAAAGTATATTGAATTTATTTCAGAACCAAGGAAAACATCTGGTTTTCGATGGAAGTATTCACCAGCATTATCTATGTCTATCTACGCTGAATTATTTAATTTATTATCACAATCAGTTGATCATATGATTATTAAATATTTTACACTGTGTGATGGCGTGTAATTTTGTTCTTAATGGTTTATCACCTAAACTCTGCTATTATATTTTAAGATTTATTT
The DNA here is from genome assembly GCA_910594885.2 of Bibio marci. NCBI lineage: Eukaryota > Metazoa > Arthropoda > Insecta > Diptera > Bibionidae > Bibio > Bibio marci. Next base: position 12,350,702 of record OU343116.1, on the reverse strand, counting down.
AGTTATTCTGACACATACTCAATGGTAAATAAGTTCTTGCTTAAAAAAAATTAACTTTTTAAATTTTTTTGGTGAGTAAATATACTGTACCACAAATAACCGTACACACGTAACTATTAACACATTTCTGTGTTCATCAGAAATTTAAAAAAAAACTGAATTTGTTTCCAAAAAATTTCTGTTAAAGTTGTATTACTTTTATTTTAATATATTTAATTTGATGGAAAGAAAGGTACTCGCATCGGCGTGTATGGTTTTCTGTGCGGTAATATAATAATATATAGTTTATTTTTATTGTTACATCACCATAAAAATTAAATATGAGATTTGCTATTATTTACCTAATTTTTTTTATTATTTTTTTTTTGTTACTTATTTTAATAATGAAATTCGTGGCCACATACTTTGCATACTTACCTGCTTTTGTTTAACTATAAAATATACAGATAGACACAGGTATGAATATAAGGTAGCGCTACAATAAAATATAAAAACGTTATGAATTGAATGAATGCGTAAAGAAGTAATTTTAAATGTTACATCATATATGATTAATAATTGGCACACACATTTATTATGGGACATAGAAAGAGTTAAATTTTAATATAATAATACAATATGTTTTGAAAATTCTTTATACAATTTGTGTGCACATTCAAACATCAGAAATAAAATAATGGTACCTAAATTCAACACTGATCGTTATTATATTTATTAATAATGCAGAGTAAACATATACAATATATTTAATTTAATAATACATTTATCTAATTATAAAGTTATACTCGTACAATATAATAATAATAATAATGCATATCATTGTGAAACTCATTTATGGTTAACATAAAAATTTGATAGTATGTATATGTAAATACATACACGGCGACGTCAGAATCCAAAAAAAAAAAATAAGTGCACGATAAATCAAAATCTACTGGGAATTTTAACAGAATTATTTAACCTAATAGAAATGGAATTGGAATCTGCAGCGTATAAAATGTTGTACTATAAATATTTAATTATAATCAATAGATTAGTGGAAATAATTTTTAAAGTAGGAAAAAAAGGAAATAATTGAATTTTCCGTACTTAAATTACTGTAGGTCCATTGTATACACCCCCCATAAATCAAAATCTACTGGGAATTTTAACAGAATTATTTAACCTGATAGAAATGGAATTGGAGTCTGCAGCGTATAAAATGTTGGACTATTAATATTTAATTATAATCAATAGATTAATGGAAATAATTTTTAAAGTAGGAAAAAAGGAAATAATTGAATTTCCCGTACTTAAATTACTGTAGGTCCATTGTGTACACCCCCCCCCCCCCCCCATGAATTAGCACCTTGAAGCGTCTGGTCACACATATGAAACCGAAAACATATTTTAGAAACGATCCATTTATCGTGTGGAAGTGTTGATGATATATATTCTTCAAACACCCTTTGACTGCACTTCGCATATAATTCGAATGCATTCACATCAAAAGTGTTATGCCGATCCTGCCAACAGATAATATTTATAACAAAACTGAATTTTAAAACCATTAGTAATTTATGAAGATGCAATTATTTTTAAGCAACACCATAACCAATTTTAGTTAGTTTCTGGACATTCTAAGCAACACAGATACTTCGCTAACTAAACAACCTATTCGCTTGACGACACAGATGACACGATGAACTTCTCATTTATTCACCCAGTAAAGCGATATGCATAGCACGTTCGTTCACCACCTTTAACAATCCAGATTTAATTGTCGTTGTGTTAATTAACATTAATACCTCCTTACTTTTGGAATATATATATTTATTATTGATGGCATTTTCAATTGGATAACTGTGTCACGCTTACCCATCCGAACAGCTATGTGAATTGAAATATTGGCACAGTTTCTCCATGTGAAGTAAGTTGTCTTTTATAACCGCGTTCAATTTTCTCTGGACAGGTTATTTATTTTGAATTCTATGTATAATAATATAATTTTGAGCATATCAAAATCTGATATCATGACACCCATTTCCTATGATAGGATTTTCCAAGTAGTGTAAAAAAACTCCTAAATATAACAATGTGTTTTCCGGCAAAATTTCCATTGCAAAATTATCTGCATTGGTCATAGTTTTTTAGATTTAATTTGAGGAATCTCTAGACCATGACTTTTTTTTATACCTTCTGTTCAACGCAAAATTTTCTCCAATGTATACTTTTATAATTCGTTATTTATAATGTTTTATTTTTTCTATGGATTTTCCCATATTCAGCAGCGCAACAAGTTTTTAAAGAATGAATCTTATTCTAAAAGTGTCTTCCTACGAAGCATTGTGGAATAAATTCTTAGAATTTTACCAATAAATCATCTCCTTTTGTCTGCTGTTATTTGTTTGTTTTAAAGGATATGATTAGTCGAAGGTGTCAATTTATATTTATATTGTTCCGCTTCAAAGTATTTTCTATTTTAGCATATGTTATTTAATTCAAACTGTGGTAAATTATTTTCATTCTTACACCTTTTGAATTGCTTTTGGCTCTTATGCGACTATCTCTTTTAACCATATTATGTCAATGGTGTAAACAAAACGTGTGGTTCATTGAACGGAACGATTGGTAGTCGGAAGGAGTGGTGTCTGGTGGGGTGGGAAATCCCATATAGAAGCGTTGCCAAAGCAATTGTATTCGTCGTGGCCAACTAATGTTACATAAACATATTTTGATTAAATAATAAAAATGTGATGTTTATATGTTGTTAAAGTTAAGACTACACTAAGTGAAGCAATGCCAGATGAATTTAGCAGAAACTTTTGATTTTCTCGGCGACATTGTGCTGTTGAACCATTCGAACGGATTGCTTGTTAGATGTATTCGTAATTGTTTAGATAGCAATTTATTTTAATTTTTATAATTTTCGATCGGTTCTACTAAAACACAACGTATGCAAAAACGGAAACTAATTGTTTCAGTAGTTTTTGATTAACCGCGTGTATAATTTTAATAATGGTTTTTTGTTTTTTAACGTACGTATTCATACATTTATTAGTTCATCTTTTTAGTTCATTCCATTCAAGTTTATTACGTTGTTATTTGCCCATATATAATACAATTCTCGTTATTATATGATTATTATATGTTATATATTATTATATTACTTAACATTTACCATATCGCAGCGCTCAACTACAATAAAACCATTTTGGATGTCGTAATCTTTAGGAATTTCCTAGTAAAAAAAACAAAAATTAATTGCGTACTGTACGTCCGGAATATATTTACAAACTACAAGTATTAAGAATAATAATATTAATATTAATAATAAATTTCGTTGAAATAATGACACATCAAGTATTGTTTTTTTTTGTGGTATGGTATCGCTTTTAATCTTACATTGATGTTGTTATATGCAATGTGTTGTAGAGTTAACTCTTATTCATAGCCAGTCATATATGTTACGCATATGTTAAATGATGATATCAATGATGTAAAAGTTTTCTTACATGTTAAATGTAATTTATATTCGAAAAAAAACCAAATAAAAATATATGCAAATAATAAGAACCAAAAGTTAAGTAAAAATCAATATTTATTTTATGTTGTGCGTTTCTTTTATAAGAAATGACTAAAATGCAAAAAATTCCATATGGATTTTATCTTTTGGATTTCTAAATTTGTTCACTTTAACATGCAATTCAATTCTTTAAGTTTAGGAACAGTATATACACATAGTCGGTAAATGCCATACAGACATCTGGAGAATACGATGAATGTGGAAGCAATTTCAAACCAAGTTCATTGAATTTTATCATCGTTTTTAGTGATTTGTAATATCTTGCTGATATAAAGAATTTTTCTTGGCTAATTATGATCATTTCTTCTTAAATTTTATCCATCAATTTATCACTTAACAACAATGTGTGAATTCTGCTATTATTATATTTTAACTTTTTATAAATAGTGCATCCTCCAAAAAACGATTTCCATACCCTTAGCAGCTGATTGTTGCACATTTTTAGTCGACTTGTATCAGTTGCTGTACTCATATTCTTGCAGACGCAAAAATTCAGTTGGGTTTCGCTTATACATGCTAAAAACGATGGTTTAATCGAGTTTGTTAATTTTTTCATGTCCAAATATTCGTGTAAAATTAAATTTATTCTTTTGACATGTCATTCAAATTAGTCTACTGAACATTTCTAAAGTTATTGGATGTGAAATATTTATGATGTATGCTAAAACTTGAAAAAACCCCAATAAATATGATTCTATAATAATACTAATTAGTGTCACACTCACACACCTTTTCACTAAACTGCAGAACATAATTACATAATTATGTTACAAAAATCCAAGAAAATCGGATATATGGTTATTTAGTTATTCCCAATGGGAAATGAAAATGTTCAAATTATATATTTGGGGAGACGTGTGATCAAAACAGATCCTTTTTCGAACTCAGACGTGCGACCAAAATCAATAGTATTTATCTATAACATAATTTATCAAAATCGATTATGACATTCCGAAGATATTGATGAACAATCATTAATTAAATAATTTGGGTAGTTTTGTAAACCACTTAATGTCTCTACAATTAGAATAAGTTCAAAATTCATTCGTTTCAGTTTAGATCCCTTGAAATTTCCACCTCATGAGAAATTAAAAATCTTCAATATTTTAAATATATTTTTCATTTATATACTTTTTAGGTATTGGGAAATCATTCTAAAGTTACATGTTCATTGAAATTAACTTAAGTGTGGATCAGAGTGCGTGAATCTATTTGTGGTGGCTATCAATTGTTAAAGGATCTTGTTAGCATCTACCTCTGTTATTTATTTTAATATAACAATTGGAACTATTTGACTGTACTCATTGTAAATTGTTATATAATCACTGTCACATAATATACAATATATATTTATGGTTGTGCCGTTGTGTGTTTGATTTTCCATACCTCAATCTCTCTATATATTTATTCGTACATCATCATCTCGTCTCGACGACGGTATATTAATATCATCCACCCTCACTGTTTTTTCTATTATATTGTCTTATAATTAGTTATACTTACTTCCATATATATATTATTAACTTACATAATATTATTATTAACCCACATCGATATCTCATACATTTTTTTTATATAATTTTTTATTATTACCTTTTTTATTTTAATGTATATGTAATAATTGTAATACGCATGATAGGTACCAATACGTACACGGTGTATTGTTCTAGTGCAATACTACATTAAATATTATTTCTCACAGGGTATTATAAAATATACAGTCTACATGTATTATCGACAAGGCTTCGCATCAGTCTCAGACCACAGACATTTACCACCATTTTTTCTACAAATTTAAACCCTTCTTATATACCTAGAACACTTTATCAAATTGTATAGGCTATCCGCATTTTCATTCCGCAGTCTTACGCTCGAAAGATTCTAAAACAAGATATGTGCTCATAGTTGAGACGGCCTGGTGGTCTATATAGTGTAACAAAAATTTTACGTTCTTGCTCTCGATCCTCCGGTGTATGTGATTCAAATATTTATTAAAACCAACTCTCGATTTGACATTTGCATTTTCTCCAGCTTTTATGACAAAACACAAATTAAGTTCATCGGAAAAATAATTTATATTTGGAATAAACACATCCATAGTATTGAATGGAATATTTGTTTGACCTTGCATTAATAATGTCGATTTTTTGGCTTGAAAATGGCATTTATTTGTATAACAAAATGATTGAGTACATCAACCAATATATTGCCCATCGTTAGCTATGACTTCCTTCCATCTTTTGGGAAGTTTGTTGATTCCTCGTTTAAAGAACTCCTCATCTTTTGTCCCAATCCATTCATCGACCCATTTTCGCACTTTTTCAGCATTTCGAAAGCGTACATGTGTCAGGCTGACCTGCATTGATCGGAACGAATGGTAATCAGAAGGACCAAGGTCTGGAGAGTACGGGAGGTGATCAAGATGATCCCAACCGAGCCTCTTTATTTTTTCCTTAACGATGTTTGCACGATGTGGTCTGGCATTGTTATCGTGAAATAAAACTTTGTGATGTTTTCAATGGTCGTTTTTCGTTCAATTTCTTTGCCAATTCGCCCAGTTGTCGCCGGTAGTTATCAGCTGTAACCGTTTCATTTGGTTTTAACAGCTCGTTATACACCACACCTTTCTGATCCCACCAAATGCACAGCATTACCTTCTGGCAATGAATATCGCTGATTTGATTGTGAAGTTGAAGCGTGTAAACCACCGTTCACAAGTTTTTTGATTTGGAGCATGTTCACTGTAAGCTTCTACCAACAATCGATAACTATCAGCAGCGGGTTTGCACACAACGCCAGTTACGCCAACTGTTATCAAATTGACATTATTAATGCAAGGTCCTAATAAATCAGACCTCTTGCATATATAATTTAATTATTTCTATTAGAATTTTACCAAAAGAATGAATTGATAAATGATTGAGGTTTCGATATATGCGATCGGATCCTACGATGGGTGTCAAGGAAGGAGACATCAGAGGCGAAGGCGTATTGGAGGGGGAAATTAAGATTGAAAGGAGAGCGAACAAGAGGAGGTTAAAGTAGTTAAGGATGCGGCTGCTGACTCTATGTCCTGAAATAGTTGACACTATTTCAGCAATTGAATGGACATATTTTACGTCACTCTGTATATACCTGCGTGGATATATATTCGTATATATACTCGTATGATTGACTGATTGGCCCTTGTTGAATTTTTTATTATGTGAACGCCCTTCAGAACGATATATAAATGTGTACAGGTACACGTCGTTATAATAAAAAATATAATAATATATTATATAAAAAGAAAAAAAAAATAGAAAATTAATACTTTCAAAATGAAAATCTATATTTCTCACATACATTAACAATTTATTTTCAATTTTACTCTTTGTTGGTATTGAAATAATAGAGACTCTATATTTTACGCATATTATTCCAGCAAACCAAAAACACGGATAAATAATCCTTTATATACCGGATGATGATAATCGTCATATTGTTGAAGTCACCCATCACGAGATGGATTGTTACCGCGCGCGAAGAAGAAACTTCTTGATGATTTTTTTAATTACGTAACACTAAACCAATTTAGAAGATATAACATTTTGTTGTTTTTAAAGCGTTACGTTTTGTTAAATTATTTCCATGTTGTCATGCAAGCAACAAATTGGGAAACAATACAATTTTCTAGTAGCTCGCTAATTTCATTCAACCGAACCGAAACTGCTGCTAAATGTTTGGCGGGCATTTATATATCAAAAAAATATACATATTTTCATCATAATTATTTATAGAAAAATACATGTTAAAACATGAGAAGGATTGAATGCGATTGTGTGAAAATTTATAGGGAAAAAAATAAAAAATATACGGAAAAAGAAAAACTTTTAATTTTTATGTTTTCAATTAAAAATTTAAACATATTATACTTTTTTTTTCTTTTTAACATGGGTACCCCACATACAATGTAATGTTTGGTGAAAGTATAGAAACATTGATTTTATAAAATAGTATTTTTAAGCACAATCATCCTCACCCCCCCCACTCACTTTAAAGTGCTATTGACATTGATGGAATTCAAGGATATTACCGATATTTTGAAATATTATATAGTTAATAATATACGCGTGTAAAGTACACAGACGCACACACAAACTCAATTAGATCAACTGAATAGTAGAGTGCGACCTCATTCTGAATAATTTTCAAAATTTATTTCGAATTTTCATCCATTTAACTAATGGCACAAATTGATAGATGAAACAATTTTTCTATATATCTATTTAAAGTGGTTGGATGCAAACAACCGCGTTCGCTATCGAGTATTGTCTATAGCTGGACATTTGCAACGTAATGTTAGTATAATTCACCTATACCATTTCTCAGTAAATTATACAAATCATTAAATTTTAAATTAATTATTAAATTTTAAATTAATTATACAAAAATAAGTTTAAACAAAAGCTATTGTTAGAAACATTAAAATTATAGTTTTCATATCGATTAACGCGTTGCGTTACGAATTAAATATGAAAAAAATTTGCAGCAAATCCTAATTTAAAATAAGTAAGTAAGGATTTCGTAGGTTGTTCTAGCCTCACAATTTTAAGCATTGTGTGAAAGTCTCTGGTTGTCATATCCATCCTCAGAGAATTGGCATATCTTCCTGCCCATTTACACTCAACTAAATTGAAAATGTTCTTTCGCATCATCAATTCCCATGAACAAACAGTTGGCATCATCCTTTAGACCCTAAGTCTCAGTGTTTGTATGTGCTGTTGTCTACATAAAAAGTTATAGGTCTATTTATTAGTCCCATCTTCATTTTTTTCGTACATTTAAAAGTTATTTAATTTACCTTTCATTTAATCTGTTTTCAGAATAGAATTATAAAAATATTTATCTCTCGTTAATTTCAATACATTTCTGAAATGTTATATACTCCTAGGCAGAGTAATTTACCAAGTTGGCTGTAATGAAAGTTTATAGTAGATGCTATAAGCTCCACGTGCGGAGTAATATGACTTGCTAATGCATATCGTTTAACACTAAAGAAATAACTAGAAATTATTTTTAGTTTTAAACCATATGCAATTGCTGTTCATGTTTAAAAATTACTCATTGCTGAGAATAAATAAATAAATTTAAAATTTTTAACATAAAATTCTAAAATTTTAATAATTTTAAATATTAAATAAAATTGTTATTGAATATTTTTAAATTAATTATTAATTGTTTTTTTGTTTTTTTTCCCATTACAGGACCTATTTGATTTCGCAATTTCTGATGGAAAAGTGGTTAGCCCCGTGTTATGCTCCAATAAATGAGCTTAACCGGAGGTATCCACCATTAAAACCTCGACCGCCTGGAATAACATTGACGGCCCACAAATATCAATTTAATTCAACTTAAAAAATTGTATAGTGTTTCTGTAATATTAAATAGAAATACGCGCCGCTTACACCCACCCACACCCACACAAACACAACAAACAAAATATTGTACGCACCACAGTCAGACAAGTTTACACATCATCATATCATTAATTAAAAATACACATAATAATTAATAATAATTAAGAATTTATTAATTAAAAATTCTCCAATTTTCGAAATTATAAATTAAAACAAATTAAATTTTTTTTTTTTTTTTTTTTAGTGAAAAATCACACGGAAAATAATCATTCCACAAGAAAATCACAACAAAAAAAATTTAAACAAAAGTGATAAAATAAAAATTAATAAAAAATATAATAGTAAAATTTATATATTAAATGTTATTAAATAAATAATTGTTGGTTAAAATAAAAATTAATTAATTAAAATTTAATAAATATGCCAAAAAGTAAAAAAAAATCTATAATTCGTTATTTGTTTATTTTAATAATATACAATAAATTAAAAATAATAATTCGATAATTGTAAAAGTAGTTAATTACAAAAAAAAAAAATTAAAATTAAAATCAGTATTTAAAAAATAATTAATAAATAATATTAATAAAATGGAAATGAAAAACAATTAAAAAGTTAAAGTTATTGTGAGCTATAAAATAAATCAAAAGTGTCTTGTTTTTATATTAATTAAAGTGGCCTTATTTATAATAATATTTATTTATATATAATTGTTAATCAATCAGTGTTTTGTTAATTATATATTGTTATGCATTATTTAATTAATGATTAAAATATTTATTAATATATAGAAACTTTATTGTGGTGTAAGAAAAAAATTAGCAAATAAATTTTATTTGCTGTGCTGTGTGCTCCAATCGATATTGCTGGGAAAACAAACGGAGGAAAAAGCAGAAACATAATTTTATATGTATTCAAAATTAAAAAAATGGGAAATAAAAAACTGCCTGTATTGATGTTACGTGAGTTATTTTTATATCTATAATTTTTAATTTATTTATTAAATTAATATTAAAATTATATTTTACTGTAGGACTGTGTGAATTAATTTTGTGGATTTTTTAACTTTGTAAATTTAACGCTTTATTGTGTGAAAAAAAATTGTGTTCATTTTTAAAGTAATGTTGTCCATCGCCAGCCACAATCCATCTTTGTGGCAACATACGCATTTCGCGTCCATAGAACAACCACCCTTTTGATGGAATCCATCAAACGATACAATTTTTCGTATCTTTCGTAAGATTAACAATTGTATCACAATCTTCATTTTCTAAATGTGTAACATGTTTTTATCACTGTATGACTTTCAGCAGAACTTTTCGTCATACCGAAGGAGAAAAGTAAAACTACTCATAAATGGTATTTTACTGCCTCGTATAATTCGACATCTTCGAAACTGATACATAATAAAAAAGTAAAAAATCTAATATACCAGAGCTTTATTTTTTGACATTAATATAGTTGGAAATCGGTCAAAATTAATTCACAGCCCTAGTATATTTTATATTTATTATTATATTTTATTTTTCAATTGCCGTCATTCTTTGTCTCATTTATGAATTTTGTTATAATTGTGACATTTAAAATTTAAACCCTTTAACAATATAGTGCATAGCAATTGTAAAATTACACATTTTTAAAATAATTAACTTAAATTTACTATTATTTTGATATCAAAATTTACAATAAAATACTAAATAAATAAGAAAATTTTGCGAAATCGATAGCCAGACTAGTTAGCTGGACTAGTTTTTCTGGAACTTAATGGATTTGGCTATTTTTTAAGCAAATTTAGAGATACAATCAAATTCATCAGGTTCCAGAAAACTGGTCAGCCATAAAACTAAACTGACTATGGATTTTCCAGAATTTCCATAGGAAATGTTCTTATAATCCTACTATTAATCTACTTAAAGAATTTTGTAAAACTTTATTTGAAAAATATGCCAAATTTACCAGGTAGCAGTAAAAACTAGTCCAAGTAACTTACCTGGGTAATTGATATCGCAGAATTTCTTAAGGGTACTATAATTATAATTCTACTATAAACCTTCATACACCATTTTTGTGAAATTTGATTGAGAAAGAGCAAAATTCATCAGGTTGCAGGAAACTACTCTGGATAACTGAGTTGTGTATAGTGTGATTTCCCAGAATTTCTTTTCAGGAAAATGTTTTTATAATTCTGTAACTGTAAACCTACATACAAAATTTCATTAAAATAAATTGAGAAATAGTCCAATACACTTGATCAGCGGTATAACTGACCTGGATAACAATTTCCCAGAATTTTCTTCTTATGCACTGTTCATAGAACTTTTCCGGTCAACATTTCATCAAACTCGGTTAACAAATAATTAAATTATAAAGTTTCGGAAAGAATATCAAGTTAGTCGATTTGCGAAGATCGTCAATTTGTCTCAAAAATTCGTACGTAACAATGTCATTTAAATTTAAATATAAATGTTGGTAAAAATTGTGGAAGTATTGGCCGTTTGTTTATCGAGAGATTCGGCTGTATTTTTTACTTATAATTAATTAAAACTAATATTGTAAAAATAACTTATGTGTAAAAATAAAATATTACAAGTCATTCATTTAATGTTTCACAATAATAATAATAATAATAATAATGAGAATAACAATTAAAATATGAATACAATTATTTTTTGTTTACATTGGCTGGCACATTGTGGTTTATCGCGTACACATTTTATTATTACAAATTACATGTAATCAGAATTACAATTATATATGGCAAAAGACAAATAATAAAAATTATACAATAATACGCAAAAATGTTTACCATTAATTTGATTATTCTATTATAACTATGGCTATGGCGTATAACGTAACGTAACGTAACGTAACGTAACGTGTAAGTGTATACCTATTTTTATAAAATAAGGGCACGACAAACACAACGCCGCGCACATTAATTTTGTGCTTTTTAAATGTATTCCGAAAATGTTGTGAAATTAATTTAATGGGTAAAAATACTAATATTATGAACAACAAGTTCATCATATGAAAATTGTCATTTATCATTTTAATAAAATCTCTGCAAATAATAAAAAATAATATTAATAATATGAAACACACCTATTTTTGCGTTTTTGGTTTATGGTCAATTTTAATATATTGTTGTTGTTACATTTTGTTTTGGGCCATCATCAAAATTTGTAATTCAGAATATTTTCTATTGTACCATATTTTTTGATGTGACTTTGCGACTTTTTTTTTTATACATTTTGTATACATTCTACATTTACTAAAAGACTATTTGTCATTCCATTGGATTTGAGTGGAAGCAAACAATTTTATGATTATATATATTATAGGTTAGGTGTCAAATATTGGTAAACTGGTGCCAATAGCATTGCTCCAGTACAATTATCTTGAAATTTTGAACTTATATTCATTTAACGATAATATCTGTAGATTTTTAGAAATAGGTGATACAGTTAAATTGATTATTTGTTTGATTACACCAATAATTATCATTTATCGGATTTTCGGGTATTTTTAAATTTATCCGTAATGAATAACTACAGAAATAATGTTCGAAATCCTTAACCTACATCCAAACATTTATTAACTTCCACCGGTTACCATATAAATTCTTAATATTATAGTTTATTTAATTTATTTGAACCATTCAATTTAATTATTTTATTATAAATTCTTACGATCTGAATGGAGTGGAAGACCTGCACTACAATGTGCTACTCCAAAAATTCAGAATTAGATTATATTGACATGTGTGATATCAAACATACTATAAATTTTATTATCAATCGATGACAATTCCGGTTTGTCAATAATCGTGACACTTTCAAATTAGCCTTGTCTTAGGGCATCGCCCCATGACTTAAATATTTGAAGAGAAATTGTTGATTATTTTCCAGTTTCAATTTTTCTGTACTGGTAGTCATTTTTATGAGAACTTCTTAAGATCTGTAGAGGGTGGAAAACCTAGTTACTTCCAAAAATACATAAAGAAGTATTAAATTATATATATAATATTGTGGGGAGTATATCATATATAAACGTAAAATTGTATCTCCAATGTGGATGGGTTTTGGTTTTCCTTCGATTCGGAAGAACTGTTGAGTATTCTCGTTTATTTGATACTAAACAGATTCCAGTTGTTCTATAAAGTTTGAGCTGCTAGATCGGCAACCCATTTTTGCTGTCAACAATTCAGTTTATATTTGAATAAGAAGTTTTAGTATTAGTTTGTTGATGACTGCAAATTTGGGTCATACAAACATAAACATATCTTATCTTTTTATTATACTATATTTTACAATTATAGACGACATTGACATAAACATATAGATTTTATTCTTCTATATTGTATTTATAGATGTACTCCTATGTATTTAAAAAATATATATTATAGTTAAAATTAAAATGTAACGTATAATTTTTAAGATATAACATTTTAATTTTCTTTATATTTAATTAGAAATATGAGAAATTAATGGAATGGAATATTACTTTGAATTGTTATTTAATTTTTCATTAATGTTAACTTAAAAATAAAATTCAGTTTTTCTTCTGTCCATTATCTGTCCGAAAAATAATAATTTTATTTATACAACGAAATATTTTCACTCAAGTGAAATACACATTGATAAATGTACGCGTGCAACAAAGCGTGTATCAAATGACATCGCCACTGATTGGATCGCCACTGTTGTTGATTTTCAAGTTCATCAAACAAGATTTTATCTATTTCCATCATTAAGCATTTCAAATGTTTCTGTTGCACTTTTACCAAAACAAAAATAAAATTGCTCTTTGTTCTTTGTATTACCAAAAGTAATTTCGATTATTTTCCGGACAGAGATTATATGTAATTATTGTAAAGTACATTACATTAATAAATGTAATGTGATATAAATAAATCTAGTTCAAGTTCATTATCATCATCATATTAAATTTATTTTATTTTTTATTTCTGTCTATATGTAATAAAAGTTAGGAAAGCAAAGTATTAATTTTCTTATCCATTTGTAAATAATTAATATTTTATTAAATTATGTGTCTTTTGTGTACTGCGTCTATTGACGTATAAATATAGTAAAGTTCATATATACTATCAAAATATATATTAATAACGTTTAGATTTAGACCAATTGTTTGAATGACCCCGTTTTGTGTCTTAAAATGTGAACTATCTATGTTTTTGAGATGTTACATTATAGGCGAAGGCTGCAGGTACCTGTTAGTATTCTATTTAGTTACTTGGGTGTATTGTTGGTTCAGTATAGGCTCACCATACCAGAGCTCTGCATGTGAAATTACGGATTTTTGAATCTGAAACAATAATAAAAATACACCAGTCACCACCATGATGAAAGATATTCTGCAGACACTATTCCTAGCTATAGACTTGTCATATCTTTCATCATAAAAATAGATAAATAGATGAGGAAAGTATATTTCCACTTACGAATTAAATATGGCATGCAAGAAAATTGGAGATAATATGGCCCAGGGGGTCGGGACGGCATTGCAAATAGTAGTCTTTACAGCGACCGTCAACACAAGGCCAGACATATTTGTTAAAACGATGTAACATTGTTTACAGAAAGGTATTTTTCCTGATAAATGGAAGCTTTATCTTTGATTCATTTATTTTGAAAATTTTCTATATGTATTATGAAATAAAAGAACTGATTGTGCGTGCAGACTAAATGCGATACCTGGAAAATTCTCATCACATAGAAATTGATTAATTTAGATAATTGAAATCAATTAATTATTTCATTTTTAAACCTCATATACACCTACACCTACAAACATACAAATTTGACAAAAGTAATTCAGTTGATTGAATTGTATAAGGTATAATTTATTTTGAGTAAAAGAAAAAAACCATATATTGACCTCAACCGACATTTGGAAAAAAATAACGCTCAATTAATTAATTAATATATATTTTCTATAGTCAAATTTATTTTAAATATATCCATTTTTTTGGCTAAAATTTATAGACTTTCTTCCACATAATTATTCCCTCGGATAAATTTTTAATACTAATATGTTTTTCGTTTCGTTTATTGATATGCTAAAATTGCGTATTATTTAACATTAAATTGGTGTATTAAAATACTAATCGATTTAGGCAACTAGCGGATCGAACTGACAGTCTAGAAATTGATTTAAAACTAATAAGAAAAATATGAATAAATTGAATTTATGCAAACAAAAAAAAAAGCTTTATTATTCACATTTGCCACAACAAAATCTATCCTCAATCAAATATAGATTGATATTTTTTTAGCCACGGATGTAAACGTTTATTCCTTAGTCACATTTCAACCATGCTATTGAATTTTATATGGAAATAAAATATTAATAATAATATATTATTGATGGTGCATATAATATCGATGGGTGCTTTATTATGAGCTATACAATTCGAACGTTTTTTCATTAATGATGTGGCTGGGTTATGATGGTCTCAAATGCTTCAACTGTAGCTGATGGTTTATCGGCATATAGGCCAATGAATTGACATACCGCAAGGATATAACATCTATTTGTTGAAATAACATGTCGTGGCTGCTTCGATACCACTCTATTTCGGATACAATGTAACAGTGGCTTCTTATTTTTTTCGATATAAAAACAAACCAATGATGTCTCAATCAGCGAACAATCCGCACCTACCGCCGTTTACAGTCATTTGTTGTGGAAACGGACGATTTGATGATATGTCAAAGTATATTATTAATTGCAGTGGTAAAATTAAAAATAAAGTATTATTTCTGAAGCGATAGTTGTATGAAATTGTTTGGCAGAGTGTATCACTCTTTAAA
This sequence comes from Bibio marci, assembly GCA_910594885.2. Classification (NCBI taxonomy): domain Eukaryota; kingdom Metazoa; phylum Arthropoda; class Insecta; order Diptera; family Bibionidae; genus Bibio; species Bibio marci. The sequence continues at coordinate 12,334,908 of OU343116.1, read as the reverse complement.
AAAACACCCTATACTTTTTTATTTACACAAAAACTATATATTATTTAAACAAATAAAATTTCAATAAAAATGTTGCTTTAAAAATGTTTGACTTTGAAACATTCATTACACATACGCACCACCACCACCACCACAACTAACGCACCACAATACCACATGAAATTGACGTCATATTTATATAATTATATTATTGATGTTAATATAAGCAACCCCCTCACAAAAGTAATTTAAGTAAGATTTTTAATTATGTATTTATTTACATATTTACTTATACAAACTATAAAACTTATAGTTCAAATAAAAGAATAATAATAAATAATGATAAAATGAAGCACCGAATCACGAAGATGTTTGACTTTTTAGACTTAAGCTGTTAATGTACAAAATTGAAAGTCCAATCTTTCCAAATGAAAAGCCCATTGTCGATCCGATGTGTTTTTAAACATGAATTTATGTTTGGCAATGAATTTCCTGTAAGATCGTGAAAGCACCAATTTCACACCACCGTATGAGTAGCCACTGTGGTAGTACAATATGAGCCTCGTAAATACACTGGTAAGTGAACGAATCGATTGGCTGTAGAAGTTCAGTAGACTTCTCGTTTAAGATTATGCAAAAGTAATCGACTTTTATGGAATCAATTTTGTTGTGGAAGTTAGAATGATCACTTGCACCCTTTTCGCAAGCGTTAAGGTTGACATATAATTTATAAACTAAAAAATTGACTCGCCTCTTTTAGTTGAAGGTGAGAGATAGAATGTTGGTTGATTTTTGAGAAAACACCGATTTCACACAACTCCCCGGTGAAGGCATTATATAATCTATAATATATCTATAAAGTATAGTAGATTTGTCTCGTCAACGTTACGTTTCGCCTTGGACAATGCAATCTCTTCTTATTTATATTTGTATCAGTACACAAAATCTAGAATCCGTCACCGTACCGTTTCCTTGGCTATGATCATCACCACGAGACGAAACGATTTGCATTACAGTTACTTTCCTGCAGTTTTAAGTTTTTACTTGGAGTTTTATTTATAATGCTTGAGAGAATGACAAATTGAAAAATTAACATTACCTATAGAAGGATTTAACTGGTACTGTGCTGTCATCCCCTAACAACCAAAACCAAAACTCTTACTGAAGTTACCATTAATTATTAAACATAATAAATTATAAAATTATTAAATTTTCATCGATATGATGATGTTTGGGTGTGTGTGTGTGTGTGCCTGTGTAATTACATTTGTTGATATTATCATATCAACTGTTTTTTATATAGGTGACTGGTATATTATAAAATATAATATAATATATATGGATTAAGTACGTGTACTAACTAGGCGCAATCGCATACATTATGTTTTATGTATAAATAAATAAATAATTCTCTCTCAAAATATGCTATTTTTATTTTATATATTTGATACACTGTGCAAGTGTTGCTTATTTGGCTGAATCACAAATAATTTCAAAGCAACCACATTTTCACATCCATAACAATCTGTTGCGATCGACATATCCATAAATTAGTTGTTTAATAATTTTAGTTTATAAATGTAAATTACTTTTTTTTTAACGAATATGAGGTGATTGAGTCGCCGAATATGACCCCAAAGTATGGTTTTTTTTTGGAAATCCATTTTTTTCCTTTCATCAAATCAAATCTGGCACCAGAATATATGTTCACCAACCTATTTATATATTATTTACAAAAATTACAAACACTTTGCCAGTCAAAATTGTAGTACTTCGGCCATAACACGTTTAGTTGCATATTTATAATCAGTCCAATTGTCCTTCAAATCTGTGTGAAAAATTTCATTTCATTATTATATTAGCTACATCGTAAAAATCGTAAGTTTTTCTATATTTTATTTTTATAATGTCTGATTTAGTTTGTACAACAAAAATTTGCATTATATTTTGTTTGCAGAATCATATTTTCTGCAGTAGATTCGTTTAAGATGGTGGTGCAGAAGAATATTTACAATATCAACTTATTTATTTTTTTAATTTTTGTACACAATAGGAAATCACTATTTATTTTACTACTTGTGCGATCTATAGTATGGTTTCGGGTTCACCCCACCACCTAGTGATTTCCATACGTTTTCATGTAAATAATTTTACAATAATCATTTCATTAGTAATCTTTGCAAATAATAAATGCAACTCCATGGGAACATTTTCTCAACTGTTTTTTACCTAAAATTTCATAATGATTTTATAGATTTTTAAATTCTTACATTCTTATAAATTCTTAGTATCAAAATTTTTTCGGGAAAAACTGATTCGCAAAATAAAGAAAATTATGCAGCACTGCTGATATTTTCTATTGTATGTGCAAAACATTTTAAAAGGGCTTTTGTTGATTTGTATTAGAGAGAGAGAGCGAAGGAAAAGCTTTTTTGTATTGGGGAAATTTCGTTTTGTATATGTATTAAAAAAATAATACATAACTCTTTGTGAATTACAACTAAAAAGGAAAACACTTTTCTAAATACACACACACACACACATCACACATTATAGTCAGTGGGCATAAGAGAGGCGTATGTCAAACATAGAAAAAAAATTTTTATATTTAATTATTCAATAATATTGGAAGTAGTAAATAAAATAATGTCAGTACACTAATGTCAAATGTATAGGTAAAAAATAAAGAAAAGTGAAAAAAAAATGTTTATAATAACTTTGGGAAAATGTTTTTCATTTGGTTTTTTTTTCCATCACATATGACTCATCGTCATTTTGACATTTCCCGAACACAAATATAACGTTTCACTACAGTGTGTGTGTGTTTGTGTTACTTCTTTTACTACTAACTAACCAAAAACCAAAAACGTCTATTGGAAAATAGAAATAATTTTGTATATAAAATTTCACACACACACTTTTTTTGAGTTTTCTTTATAGTTTTGTAGAAAGTAATACAAAAATAAAATAGAAATGAGTGTTTTAATTATAAATTTATAAAATAATTAATTATATTACATTTGTTTTTTTGTGTATGAAAAACAATTAGAAATTTTTGGTTTTTTATTAAATTTTGTGTGTGTAAAGTAGTGTGTTAATTTGAATTGTGTGCGGATGAAATGATAGATAATTGCAGCAAAGTTGTGGTGAACCCAGTTTTATTATTATTATTATGATGAAAATTTTTCACATTGCAAATATATGTGTGGCGCGTGTACTTAACAATAAAATAAATGCAATTATCAATTAATAATTTAATGGGAAAAAAATTTTAAAGTGGTTTTTATATAGTGGAAAATGAAAAAATAATAAAATTTTCATTGTTTTCCTTTCGGTTTTTTTTTCATTTTTTTTTCCATGTAAATATTTTATTATTTAATATAGATTTTTCATAATAAAAATTGTTTAGTTGTGTGTAGTATATGCTCGTCACGTCTATGCCTCTATCATCTATATCACTATAACTCCTATGTGTGTATATAGTAAATTATATAAGAATAGTTTATTTTTGTTGGTGAGCAGAGTCTTTAGTATACCAGTAACTATATATATATATTTTTATTGATTAATAAATGAATTGTGAATATGTATTTGTTTGGATTTTATATTTATAATATTGTGTGGCCTGGTCCTGTTGTGTTAAGAGATTATAACAATGCCATTACATATAGAAATAAAATCTCAATTGTATCTTTTCACCACATGCACTGCACAACTGCAGAATCTTCTATATACTGAAGTATATTGTATTACTTATAAATCACCAATATATAATAAAACATTAACAAAAATAATACTTTATAATTATAAAATTTAATAATATGGCCAATTTGTGGTGGTGTGTAGGCTAAAATTATATTTTATTAATTAAAATATGATGAAATTAAACAACGTTAAAAAAAAAAAAAAACGTATAATTACAAAGTTTATGTGCGAAACATTCTCATATTCATATTTATATTAAGAAAAACGAGTGCCACCAGTATTCATTGTAGGTCAAACTATTATAGAAACTACACGGTATATAAGGAAATAGGGAAAAAGATACAACAAATTTCTTGTGGCATGCAATAAGTAACGAAACATTAGAGGAGTGAACTACTTCCAACAAACTTTAAAACTTATTTGTGGAATTCTTTTGTTTCACAATTTAAAAAAAAAAAAAATTTGAATAAATTTTCCACACAGGACTCCCATTTGGAATATTCAAATACCATAGAAACAGTCAGAAAGATTGATGGTATTGTCACCATACCGTAGAATTTTATACTAAATGATTAACTTCCCAATTTAAAAAAAAAAATCGCATAAATAGTTGTAGAAATATCCCATTGAGAATATTCTGATACCATATGAGCACCGATAAATTAGCATTTATTTACAAATGCTTTTGTTCAAAATTTCAAAAAAATCAGATAAATGATTTTAGAGAAATCCCATTCAGAATATTCAGATACAATGGGAGCACCCAGAAAGAGTGTGGTTATGTCTTCTTCTTTCGCCATACTTTAGAATTTATTTTAAAATGATTTTGTACAAAATTTAAAAAAAATCGGAACAATGGTTTTGTAATAATACTATTGGGAACATTTAGATGTCATGGGAAGGGTGGGACTTAGAGGGATTAGGAAAAATTAGAAAAACATGTTTCGATATATTCACTTCAAAGCTTTAAATTCAAATTTTCAACACGATAACTGTAAAACTTCTCCGGTTATTCAGAAGTCAACAGCTTTGCTAAGTTATCTACCTTTTCATTTCCATAGATTCCCATGTGTCCTCCCATTCTGAGTCTTATAATCTTGTTTATATAGTCTTTGTAACAATTCTTTTTCCGTACTTTGCTTATAATAATCGTCTAGTGCAATAAGATTTTTATTTCCATACACCCGACGCGATATAGTTGATCCAAAGTATATGTATTAAAGTTAACATCTCGGATTTATTATACTGTAATCTATTCCCAACTTGATTGCTATACAGACAGTACAGGTTAAATTTTCAATTCCAAATAGATGACATATGGTTTAATTTTTCAATTTTTCACAACCATCCTAGAAAAATCTATTGTAATTATAACCTTGCGACGATGGATGTTAACTGTGCTTTTACTTTTGCAACACATATATATTTTGTATACGACCAGTGTTTTGTTTATTCATCTCATTGTCTTTAAGCACACCCTTTTATTTATTTTATACCACCACAAAAATTATATGAAAATCACTTTACTAATTAAAACCACAAATATCCACATATACTAATTAAAGAGGGAACCACAAACGAAGGGTTTTAAATTACATGTATTTATTATTATTCACCCTTTGGGGTGAATATTATCACTTAATTTAAATTATTATTTTATTTAATATATTATATTATAAATAGTATTTTATAATCAGCTATGAAATTATTCTAATATATTTTCGGTGATGATAAATTGGGATTATAATAATTATAATAATAATAATAATAATAATAATAATAATAATAATAATAATAATAATAAATTAATCCAAAATATTATCATAAACATAGAAGGCAGTTTTAATACTTATAATTATATGTATTTCTATAATATGATAAAAATATTTTAATTATTCCCATATGATTATCAATGGTGTTTATTGTAGTTTAATGAATTTAAATAAATGATATCAATTATAACACAAATGATTCGAGGAAAATTAATACTGTGTCATAGTTGTGTAGTTAAAAGTTGTTACTGTTTACACTCACACAAACACATTAACAATTATTCCTTTGATTTTAATGCTTAAAAATTATCAATTAAATCTAAAACTGAACTGAGAGATACCTCTAGGACAACATATTTTATATGCACATGCAAATATGTTGTTTAGTTACAGTTTATTATTGTGCTACATCTTATCCTGTATGCCCCAACAATAACATCAAATCCTTAACGGTGTTAAATTCTGCCAAAAAAATGTTAGTTTTTATTCAAAAACCGTTGCTAATAATACTTCTATTTCTAATATTTCTAATATATTTAGTCATGCAGCTCTTAAATTTGACAGGAACAACAAAGTAATCATTGTACCTGTTGGTCACACACGTATAATGGGAAATCAAGAAGCGGATAATCTATAACTTCATGTCCTAAAATTCATTAAATAAGCGAGTCTGGAAATGGGTACACTTTGAATGGTACACTTTGAATGGAAAAACACATTGTTACGTGAACTAACCCCTGGATGGTATGGCATAGAGATCTTTTATGTGTCGCACTGTATTAAAAAAAATCACCAGTTTTAATTTTAAGTTTAACATCGCTATATATGCGAAGGAAGCGGAAATTTATTGGTGGGCAGAAATTTTAGAATAATACACATTGAACACTTTTGGTTAAAAAAAACTATATACCTCGCAATTGTTCAAGTAGTAAATTTTCCATTCAGCAGAAGTGAATCGAAAGAGGGTTAAAGGGTTGTCCTTGTTCGAACTGCAAAAGGCTATCTTTCATTATATAATATCGATTTTATATTTTATTTATAAGTGAGCGAAGGAATAATAGCAATACAATAATTTAAATGAAATTTTACAATAATTGGGCGGTGGGGGGTTAGGATTTGTCGACAACAAAGCAGGTTTATGTTCTTCTTCTTTTTCTTCTTTACCTTTTAAATTTTATTGACCTGACCCACATATGGGCCTATTGTTTTTCTAATTGTTGTTGTTGTCCCTAATTACAGTATATTATTAATATTTTATTAATATCAATTGTATATTATTATTTTATTATTCTTTATATTTAATAATATTTTTAAAATTAATATATTAATATTATTCATCGTTTATAAAATATATTACCAATACCACCCACCCCAGCAATCCTTATACCACCCCCATTATATTTAAAAAAAAAACAAGAAGAACAAAAAAAAATCAATTTTAATAATTTGTCGATTCATTTATTTTATATTTATATAAAAATATTATTGTTGTCAACCCATTGTGAAACATTTGGCACACCGTTTACAAAGTTTGAATCGTTCTGTTCCTAGGCTCCAAGAATTTATATTGAAAGTATTTCAGTTGTCGAAAAACACAGCAGCAATTCTATGTATTATCGAAAATTGGTAGTAGTTAGATGACGGAAAACAGTCACCACCAATTTTCAGTCGAACAATTTTCCATTGTCTTTATAGTCTTTGCACAATGTTTCATCTTAATGATAATGTTTTCAGGTCATTTGTTTGTAATATATTCGATGCTTATCCGTTTAAATTTATTAAAACAGTCTCGCCCATAATTGTACAACTTTCTTGAACTTACATATATAATATTTAAATAATTTGAATACATTTTATTATTTTAATTATTGTATCTTTAATAAAAACAAAAAAAACGCAGCAGTGTTCTGTCAGTCAACATATTTTATTCTAGAATTGTCTGTGCATTCATTTTAAGGTTAGTCGAGTACTTTTAACCATTTTAATATAATTTTATTGATACCGTAATGCAATTACAAACTCAATTTTCACATATGCTTTTCCATTTACCATCTACCATTTTAAATACAATATTAAAAGTTAAAGTGATGTTATGCGCCATATTTACGTGAACGAAATGAATCGTTTAACTATATAGAAATTGTTTATATATAAATTAATTTTGCAAACTTTATATGTACAAGGTGTTCCAGGGACAATTATACTAACGGCATTTCTCTGATATTTTGCATTGTTTTAGGTTCGCGTATAACCTCACAACGCTGCCCCTATTGCAGGAAAATTCATGATGTCGAAATAAACCAAATGAACACTTTGCATAATACGGCCAACATTTTAATTATATCGTCTGTTATAAATAATAGATGTGTCGAAGTGATTTACTAGATTATTTTTTGTTGATATATATAATATATTAGTTATATGGTGTCGGAAGTTATTGCTAGTCGATCTAGAAATGGAGCATGGTAGCACATCGAAAACGTTGCGGCAAAATTTTGGATAAATATCGTGCAACCAACGATTCTTGGGACACCCTGTTCTTGTATAACTTTATGCATATATAGATACTACCTGTTTTGTGTTCATTATATAATTATAATTAAGTTGACAATGATATTTTAGATGTGTAAATTAGTACAAAGAAAAAGTTAAGATGTTATGGGATGGGGGTGTATAGCATTGTGTCTGATATATATTTATATTTATAACCCGAAGGATATTTTTTATGTATAGGATAGGAAGTATACCTATAAATTCGTATATGACCTATATATTTATATTACAACAATTTTGTATAAATATATATAATATATGAAATATGCAGATGTAATATAATATAAATACACATTTATTAGCTTCAATTTCATTGCCGTATTTATTTCTCTGTTTTTCATTTAAATACATATTTTAATTAGTATAAATTCTGCCTGTTTTTTATTTTATACTATATGAAAATCGTAACAATATATTCTAACAAACATTTCTATCTCTTATCTGTTCATTTAATTGATTTTATTTCCCCGTACTGGCAATAAAATAGCTCCATCTTGTTCTATTTTAGCCCCATTTATGTTGACTTCTCTGCAGAAAAAATTCTATCAATTAAATATGAAGGTGTGAAATTAAATTGCCAACTTGCATATGTCTTAGCTGTGCGAATTACTATCTAACATTCAAAACTTGTCCACTGCGTGAATAATCCGATGTTGGTGGTTCACTGTCATTGAAGAATATATATATTTATAATAAATGAATGGGCAGAATAAATGCCATTTTTTGTTGTAAATACTAAATTTAGTTATTTAATTAATATTGAAAATATGTTATACAACTTCTCTCATGTTGCTTTTTATATGTTAAAAATAATTAATTCTCACCAAATTCTAATGTTTCCTATTGCTATTTTCCTATAATTTATATATTTTTCTCTCGTTATGATATAAATAAGCAAATATTTGTTTAACGGATAATACACGTGATCTGCATTCGTGTGAAGAGTCAGTTGCCCTCCATAATTCTAGTATGCGATCTCTAAAATAATAGGCTCTATATTATAATTGGTATATTTATGGGTCCATTTTTGAAAATTCGAAAAAAAAACTTACTACTATTTTTTTGTAGTTTCCGCAAATTATTAGTTATATTTTTTTTACAATATTGGATATATCGCGTTGGGTCTCTCTATAAATCCATAAGGCTGAATTGTGGACACATTTCTAATGGCTCAAAGATGTTCAACGTGACAGAAAAATTGAAATGGCTAAGCGTTGTTGTTGTCCGTTATTATTATAAGTCTTAAGACTATATAGACTTCTATAGATGTGGGTGGCAATAAGTTTCAAGGCGACTTTAAGAATATACATTTACATTTTATGGAGACACGGGGCCGGCCGGCTCGGTGGCGTTATGCTATTTATAAAAAATAAAAACTATGAACTTTTCTTCATAATATTTATATAAATTTTTCACATGATTGCTTTTTTTAAAGACTTTACTAATTTTCTTTAAAAACACATTTATATTATTTATAATTTTTTGCATAAATAAATAAATTTAATGTAAATACTTCGATTTTAACATAATATACTAAATTCAGATCCTACGCATTATAAGAAACTCGATAAACATTTTAAATAATATAACTATTTGTTTGTATCAGTAGATATTCAATCATGAAATAAATTCACTGTACATTACAGTGTTTTGGTTAAACCTTATGGACCGATTATGATTGTACAAAGTACAATTATTTTCTGTATATGAATAATTATCATATGACGACATGATGGAACTGCCCACCAAATGACTGAGTTATAAATTATAATTGCTACAAATTCTTACATTATATGCGGCATATGTGTTAATAAATAAACAGTGGGGGGGCAGCTGTGATGGAAAACTATACTTTTGTGGTCATATAGGGAAATTTTTCCAGCAGTGAATCCATATACTTTCAATCTTCTTGAGATGTTTGTGGTATAATGTGAAAATATTTATTGTTTCTCAACTAATTTTTGTGCGGAATTTAATTTATAATATGTAATAAAATGGGATTATAAAAACGGTTCCTATATATAAAAAAGTACTGGATAACAGAGAAAATTTTTCCACAGCAACTTCCAGACGCCTAAAAAATATTTGAATATTTCGCAAACATAATTTTATTCAAATTTAGAATATGTTGGTGTAATAGACTTTCATTAAGATTTGATGAAAAATTATTGAAACCTTAGATTTCTTGGATCTGCTGTCATAGAGAAGCTTACGAAGCTGGGTGCGGTTATAAATTTTCCAATATTTTAGAATAACTAAAAGGTTTCATTCAAATGAACAACAATTATGTTATTCAAGTAATGACATACATTTATGATCACGTTGTACCGAATTTATATGTGTATCCGTACATTGTGCGCGCGCGGGCACCCCTTTGCCGTCACTGAACTTTATCTGTAACAAGAATACATTGCTCTACCTACACACCGTATAATAATCACATTGTATTCTACAATAATATAATGTGAAAATATACATCCTCTGGCCGAAAAATAACCGTAATAAAAAAAAACGGTTGATAATTGCATCGACCGATGAAAAAAGGTGCACATTACAATAATCGTGAACTATATTCTCGATATTGAGGACGAATATGGCTTAGCAAGCGCTAACACCAAGACAATACTAATATAATATCTTTAATCTTTGTGCTACTTTTAACGCACATTTTTTGTGCTGAATACATTTGGAATCGTACGAAGACAAATTGATTTGACTTTTTGACTTCATCCTTCGTTTGTAGTTAAAATTGTTTTTAAAAAAAATATCGTCACTTCCAGCGTTTTTAATGATATATTTGCGGTGATCAATTCGATGCAATTTTTGATTATCACCGCAATGAATTGATGTGGAACAAATTTTTGTAGATTCATACATTTAGGCGGTGATTCTCCGGTTATTTTTCGAACAGAGGGTTTATATTACATACAATATATAAAGAAAACAGAAACAAATTGTTATTCTGTCATCTTGCAATTCCTTTATATACCAAATGATAATTGCATTCTATTTTTAAAACAATATTATTATTCATTTTGCATACACATAAATACAAAATATGTATATAAATTTTCCTTTTAAAATGTATATGTATTCGCGAAAAGAAAATTCAGATAATAAAATTCATCATATTTTTATTTTCAAACAACACACATTTTCTTCTTTTAGTATTTAATGTGTGCGTGTGTGTGTTATAAAAATTTGTATAAATATACGTTTATATATTCAATTGAGCAATTATGTCATCGGAACATTTATGTTTGCATAAATATTTTTGATCAGATTCAATTCTGTTGTAAGAGTTTAGTGGAGTGAATTAATGCGGTATATTGTTGTCACACTAGCAGATTGAAAGAGGAACTACACGGAAACTAGAAAATAATTCACCCATTATTTATTCACTGCATTACACTGAAACTCAGATGTGGTTTTAGCCTTTTCCAACATGATCTTCCAACCAGAGCTAATGCAGCTAATTTCTTCCAATCTCGAATTTTTGGATCCTAATACCAACGTGTTTTGATAATTGATCTATCTCATATAGAAACTGCAAATGGTAATTCCTTTATCTAAATAGAAAGAACGAACACTTTTCGGTGTTGCAAACTTTGCGAATATCTGCTTGCTAATTACGATTTGAAAGTTTATAATCATCGATTTTCATTTGTACAATATTTAAATTAATATTTTCAGTATAGCGTTTTTCATGTGAATATGCAGACAAATTTAATATATTTTAAAATCAATTTTAAAATAAACAAGTGACATTCAGTTACTCATCTACTGCGTCTTTCGCATTACAGAAGATTTTTACTTCTTGAATTTTTTGTATTCCTCGAAATTTATTTTGTGCTCACCTGTATTTTTTTGTGGACTGCAACGTTTTAGTTGAAAAAGTAAATCAATCATTACGAAACTTTGAATGTAAGCTGATTAAGGAGTCTAGAAACTGACTATTAGTTCAGTGATGACTAAAATCACTTTGCTCCATCTTCAGACATCTTCTAAGGGAAAAGTGCCCTATTTAAAAAATTACAGATTATTTCATAATAATGCGAGTAGTTTTAAATGCTATATGACTTGAAAATTATAGCTTATACTTCTGATATGAATATGTGGAAACTGTATTCCTAGAATATTCATTTATACATCCTAATTTTCATTGCTCCCATATAACGTGGACAATGTCATTGGAATAATTAAAGAACTTTTTATTTTGAAAATTGTTGGTAAATGAGTAGTTCTTCTATGAAAGTTGATGACACTCCTTCTATCTAGTCAAAGAAATAACTCCAATTCGTGAAATTGAAAAACTGAAGTGTTGCATGATAAGTTAGATAAAGTTCAATTGATGTAACAAGCGCTACACTTCGTCCAGCGTATCCTATGCTATCCAAAAATATTCCCAATCGAATAGCTCATTTTATTATTTATTCGCGATTAAATATTTAATAATAAATAATAATTAATAAATAATATTAATGGAAAAATAGTGACACTACCTTCAGTGATCCACTCCGTCAAATGCCAAAGTATTTGATGGGGAATTTATACGATATGCACTGTGGGTTGCGGTATGCTACGTTCTCCCATTCTCGAAATTTTTTTCAATCCTTTCAGAATTCGATTAGTATATATTCTATCTCTCCTGTGTAATATTATTACATGTTTGTTTTGTTTGTGATGTGTTAATTAGTTGATTTTAATATAAAATTCATAGTTTAATATTAAAATCATTACTGATTAAATAACTATGATAATGTCAAGCTCATGACATGCTAATTTTTTTTGCTTTTATTTTGCTAAACTTGAAATTAATTTTTCCATTGACCCACCATCCCCATCCCCCTTCTTACTACACATCAATAATTATATTGTATCATGTATTTTTTATATCATATTATAATCCCATATATTATCGTTTATTGCCTTTAGTTTATAATAATATTTATATCATCATGCAACGTTCAAATTAAAAGTGCTTTAATTTACTATAGAATAATTTTTATTTACCACTTAATTAAAAATGAATAAAAGCAAATAAATTAATTCATTTGTTGTGTTACAAATCTAGAATTGAATATTAAACAAATTTATTTGTACTTCAAAGGACATACTGGGTCGATTCTGTTTTACTTGTTACTTTGGATCTTGTGTGTCAACCAAACCTGTCACATAAATATGTGACTAATATCCGTACTTTAACTATCAGAGCAGAACTATTACATGACCACTATCTCTGAATATATCACTGTGTGTTTGTCTTCATGTCTCTAGCTAGGAAAAGTATTGCGCAATTTGTACGTTAATTTTACATAAACCCATAAAAAAGTCCAGTGGTGTTAAGATGCGTGATGGTCGCTTTGACTTGTTCATTTCTCGAAATAATGGATACATCCCATTTCATTGACCATTAAACTATAGTGCCTGCATAATTTTTGAAGATCATAAACCAAACAATTTTTTCTGCGAATGTATTGTCAATTGTTAAATTTATTTTGAATTGTTTTCAGCCAAAAATTCTGCAATTTTGCTTGTTAACAAAGCCATTCTACTAAATCGTTGAAATTTTGTTAGACTTATAGACAGCATAATGTCAAAGATCGTGCGTCCATAATTGAAAATCATATTCATATAAGGATTTATTTGTGTGCTATAGGTTTACTTTAGAATGTTATTTTATTTGTAAGGAATATCGGAAGTGAAGGGATAAAGGTTTTATTATATGGATCATTATAGTTCATCTATTTATTTTTTTTATTTTTATAGATATATTCGTCCATATCTTAATATAATTCGAAATATACATAAAATATTACACGCACCCACACACGTAATCACAAAATAAATAAATACATAAATGTATGTCGACTTCGTATATAGAGTTCATGTGTCCGTGCTTATACCATATTAACTACAATAAATTCAAAGATTTACAATAATAAATATTTAATGAACAAAATTATTTATTATCATCACTTTATTATGCACCCCGTTTTTTCACAATTTATTTAGTACCTTAATGTTTTTTTTGGTTTTTTTTATCAAATTAAACCTTTTTTAATTTTATTATATTTTATATTGTCTAATTGTTGAAATGAAACCACTGATGAAATTATGAAATATGTGCGTTATTTATCATTAAGATAAATAATAAATATATAGCGATAGATGTATTATTAAATAAACGTGACATAATTAAACATTTTATAGTTGATGGTTTGGTTATCATCATCAAACACACAAACACCCACACACACACACACACACACAAACATTAATGTATTCAAATTAAATCCTTTTTTTTTATATATATTTCATCATTAGTGTCAATTCTATAAATAGTCCTTTTATATGATAATGCATTATTATTATTATTATTATTTTTGTGCAATATCATTATTATCATTTTCAAATAAAAATATTCACACGATAATAAATTTTAAAATATTTATTCACGACAGTTGAATTTTGTAAATATATCTTGTGTGTCCGAAAAATTACTGGAATGACTAACAACATTAGCATGACACCTTAGAACTATGAAAAAAATTGATCTACCATAGATGAATTTAAAATTTGTTTCACATAACCAAAAATATCACCAAATCTATCATATCAAAGATTACATTAAAAACGGTAATGAAACATGCTTTGTTTTCAATACAAACCAGAAACTACGTGTTAAAGTGTAGAATCATTTCATAAATTCAGAATTATAAGATCTATATATGTTTTATGAAAATAGATGGTCATCTGTCAGATTTTGTTAAAATCACACCCAAGCTACACAACGTATATAGTATTGGTGCAGCCAATAATACTATATGAGTCAGAAAAAGATGAAGCAGATTATCACGATTGCTATTGAAAATATTAATTGCGATAAATTTAATTTTTAAGTTAATAACCCAATCCCGATAATATACCGTCTCAAGATCTTTATTTAAAGTCATATAAGACAACGACAATGATGAAGTATTCCTATAATTAGATCTAAAATCAGTAGCCGATTAAATGTTATCCGTTTTTGATATATGAATCAATTTATAGAGTATATTTCCAACAAACAGATATTAAAAGCTTTAAAACAAAACGCAAAGAAATCTATTTATGATCCAATGAAATAAATCTATAATGGAACAAAACGAAACATCGAATGCTAATGTTACCAGTTCGTGTAGTATCCCAATATGGTATATCATAGTAAGATGACAACGAAGAATTTACAATAGCTAAATCCAGCGATAAAGTGGTGCATTAGATCGTGATAGAGTGAATGAATTTTATAAAAATAAATTATTTCCTTTTTTCTTAATCCATTTCCACTATTTTTTGGACAGACTGTGCACAAATATTTATAAGGATTCGACATATGCGATGGGTTTTTATTATTATTGATGTATCTGAATCTAGTATAATATTGCGTATGTGAAAAACTAAAATTTGCTTATTCATCTGAATGTGTTACGATAATAGGTGGATGTGCGGGTGGTTGGTTTTTTGGTTGTATTTACCTAACCTATATATAATTTTAAAATTGAATCGGAACATATATGTCATCAATGTATTATTTGGAATAATATATTTACTAAGTCTAAAGTTTGTACACAAATCCTTAATATTCTAAGAATGGATGCCATTTCAATATAATCCAAGGATATTTTTGGTTTGCACGGTAATGCGTTTTAGTATGAAAGATTTCAATAAAAAATTATTAAATTACTTGAAATTAATAGAAACTACAAAGTCGGTAAAAACATATAAATTTTCAATTTACAATTAGTTTCGGTTATAAGTAAGTGGGGGGGGGATACTTTATGGACAATTCTACTGAAATATATTCTTAGGACCGTAACCAGAAAACAGAGTTCTAATGCAAAACAAGAAAATGTGTCAATCTCTTGGAAGGATCGCACTATATTCGTTACAATCGCTTGCGTTTTAAGATTAGCATTCTTTCGAAATAGTTTTTTTTTTTTATCCTAGGACAACTGGTACCAAATAACCTTTCCGTAGATCATAATAACTATTAATTCAATTAAGAATTCATGATCAGAATTGAAAAATAGATAAATATCTATAATGTGTATTATTGACTGTCCTCAGATAACACTGCACTCGCTAATTATCAATATGTTGCGATAAAAAATTAATGTATACATTTCAATTGGGTTAAGAAATTAATGGTTTATGTTCTCATCGGTTCCCTACTATACAAATAGATGCAAAGTATTTCAAAATATTATGTTACACATTTAGATACACATTTTCTTTATTTTATTTTATATTAAATTACAATGATTTTACATTAATTAATTACTACTTACGTCTTTTAATATTTAACATTTCATGCATATATTACAATATTATGGATTGTGCGTTAAGTAACACAAATTTTACAATTTAAAATAAATCAATCTAATTTTATAAATATACCAAATGTGTGTAATTCATAAAACTGATATATTTATATTATAAAAGAACAAACATCTATGTGTAGAAAATGTGAACAATAAATAAATTGAAAATAATTAATTAATTACGAAATCTATACAGACTAAAAATATACGTATAAAAAAAAACTAGGTTTACAACTGTCGCCTGTAAAAAAATAACATCTTCAATAAAATTTATATGGTGATGTGAAGAAAACTAATGTTGATTACTAATAGAAGAGATAACTTTTAAATTTAGTAATCGTTACTTTGTGTTACCAAAATTGTTTACCAATACAAAAGTAGTGCGTATAATTTCTTTTTATTATATATTTATTGTTAAACGTTCGCTCAGGAATCACATTTGTTGTTGAATCCAAATACTACAGATACGTCTAACTGCAACAATTTTGAATTAGACAAGTTGTACGGTCAACCAAATATTGTCAAAACAATGAAAATCAATAGATTGAGATGGCTTGGACACGTGGTACGCATGGAGGAGGAGCGTGTGTCGAAAAAACTGTTAAATAGTAAACCATTGGGTAGAAGGAGAGCCGGAAGACCTAAGGCGAGATGGTTGAGATGCAGTAAACTGTGATATAAAGATCCTTAAAATGCGGGATTGGAAGACATTGACTGCGGATAGGTCAGGTTGGAAAAGCGTGTTGGAGAAGGCTAAAACCGCACCCGGGTTGTAACGCCATGGAGTAAGAGTGAGTAAGTAAGTCTAACTGCAACCATACTTGTCTATTCCAAACATATTCTTTTTACGCTATCAAGTTGTTAAATTACTCTGCGTGCATGGGAGTATATAATAATTCACCACCGTTACCGCGTTACTTTTTTTTTTTTAATATTGATAAAAGCAATTACTTTAATATTACAAATGCGAAGTAACGAGTAAAAACTGACCAAGTAATCGTTTTTTTTTTGGTTTTGCTCATCACCATCTAATATTCCATACAATATAATAATAGAAATAGGAAATTTTGCAATTTATTATAGATGTGATTGTTATATACACATTGAAATTATGCGTATCGTCGAATGGGGGTTCTAGTTTGATTCCACAATTAATTAGAATCTAAAATAAATCGGTTAACCATTTATAGTTGTGCACCAGTTGATAGGTACAAAAATTATTACAATTACAACCCCAAAACGGGCAAAACGTAAATATAAACGGAAAGTTTTTAAATTTAATAATTGCCTGTCACTTGAGACGGTGGTGAGAGATTATCGCTTAACACTGCATATGCATATATTGTACTGCCGATGATTTATACAATATCCGTTTTTCACTTTGTATTCTTGGCAATGCATAATTTTAAATTAAATTAATTGTAAGTATTATATTCTCGTTGAATATTTGCTAAATTTTTTAAAATTTTCCATTAAATTCTATTAGTTTTTATCCTTTAGTTCATCATAATCGTATGAGAAATTGCCAAATTAATCAGTATTTCTAAAGCCTGATCAGTAAATTTGATCTGCGAGTGTTGCGATGCTCCAAATGTGCCCTAGGATCGTATATTTATATAGATAATCTTTCGTCGCCCCGCTTGACGGTATATTAGATCTAAAATAAATATATAAAATTTGATATAAAATGAAATATAATATATTTACTCTTAAGTTTATATTACATTATTTATGTGGCATATAGTATTGATTATAATGTATCTGTATGAGAATGAGGTGTAATCAAAGAGTTCATGCAATTTTTTTTGGATTTCACCAACGCTACAACATGTCCAAATTTGTTTTTTGTAGAAGAAAAATAACTTATTATGGTCATTTTGTCCGATTAGAGTGGTAGTATGAATTGAGGTAAATGTAAAAGTATGGTGGTAGGTTTTAGGGATAGCTGAGGAAGTAGTTAAGAAATTGATGGAGAGTTAAAAGAGGAAATAATGGAGGTGGTACAGTGGTGGTAGGAGGGAAATTGTAGCATATTCAGGGCGACAGATAGAATTGAATGTTGTGTACGGAAAAGTGGTTACAGCAGAGAGATTGCAACTATGAGAAATTTGATTTTTATATATTATAATAAATTGTTACCTCACAAAGTTACTAAAAATTACCATCCACTTTTGAAACTCGAGACGAATGGCAGTAACGGGGCCACACCGATATCGCAAAAAAATATAAAATCCATTCAATCATTTTCAATCGAATCAGACACGACAACTGTTTATCTAAATGTTGTGTGGTACAAAATTTAAAACTTTTTAATCACACCTCTTACAAATGTATATAAATAATATTTAGATTTTCCACATAGCAAATTATCAATTAATGTAAAATTGATTTTGTGAAAATCAATCAATAATATAAGAAAAAAATAACAAAAACTTATAAAAATATATGGAAATAAAAATGTAATTATTTTTGTATTTTTTTTTGTTTTACGACACAATAAAAACGTGTTAAATGCAAAAATTTTCTCATTTCAATATAAAAATATAAAATGGAATTTATTATATGATCAAATGTTGTTATGAAATGCCTAGTATAACTAAACCATTAAATACAGTTGAATTAAAAGTATTAGAAGTATATTCATCGAATGATGATGAGGATGATGACGATGATGATGATGATGATGATAAAGATGATGATGATGGTAATGGTGATGGTGATAATCATAATAATGGTTATAATAATACAAATGATAAAGGATGCATTAGAAAACAACAAAGATTTAATGAAAATCGAGGCGAAAATAATAGTTCCAATAGAAAAATTGGTAAACGAAAACGTTTTCGATATTTTAATAAAGATACAACAACACAACGTAAATCGAAAACTCAAAGTTGCGGTAGCCTTTATAATTTTACACCATTTAAATCGACAACCAAAAATGATCAACGTTCCGTACCAAATGTAAATTATAATTTTGATCAAAAAGTTGACGGTTCTGTTGATTTAAATTTAATTGGTATCACCTCAAATCTACCACATTCAATAATTGATATTGATAATCAAAATAATAATAATAATAATAATAATAATAATAATAATAATAATAGAAATAATAAAATTAAAATTGGTGATAATAATCAGGGTGATTATAACGATTATGATGAGGATGATGATTACGATGATGACGATGACGTTGTTGTAATTGGTTCAAATGTATACCATAGTAAAGAACAATATGATGATTTAATGGCGGAATCAACAATAACAACATCAGCAGTTCCACAATCATCGACAACAACGACGTCAACGGCAAATGGCATAAAAGTATCCCTAATAACGGTTTTGGGAAAACTTGGTATGTGGAAAAGAAATGGATATCGAGGAAGAACACGGATACCATTATCACAAAACGATAGCGGTTTACCATCCGAAAAAGGTATGTCATTGTCAACGTCGTTACAACAACAACAACAACAACAACAGCAAATGGAGCAACAGCCTCAACAACAACAAATGGAACTACAACAACAACAACAACAACAACAACTTCTACTACAACAACAACAGCAACAATCAACTGGCAGTAAATTATTTCGTGCATTTAGTTTTACTGGTATATTTTTTTGGTTTGAAAATATTTTTCATATATAAATTAGTCGAAATTAGATACCGTCCGTCCGTTTATAATTATGAGATAAAGAATGGCTGTGTTATTAAACTATAATATATATTTTTATTTACTTTTTATAATTAATATAGGCTTAGTTAAGGTAGTTGCTGTGGTAAAAAAAAAAATTCCAAGTCATCTTGTAGCTTGTATCCGAAAATAATTGAGATTTTTTAATAATTTCGTTAAACAAATGCATCATTAAGCCATACAAACATTGGAAAATCTGAAAAATTTTCATATATCCATTTGGCTGAACGTGCACTATGACCCTATATGACTATATCCGCGGAAACTCGTGAATCCATGACAAATCTCAAGGTTCTTATCATTTCGTTTGCGAACCGTTTCGAAAGTCGAATATCGGATGGATACTCTTTCCATTATGTCTTTACAGTAAAATGTGCGGTTTACATTTGTATGCAAGAGGTTAGTAGGATGATGGACTGGAACTTGTTCATTTACTGTTGAAAATTTCCAAAAGCTTATACCTCCAATTTCTGCAAAACCTGTCATTTTGAAGATTGAATTGTAAATGGAATTTTTCTTGCAAAAAAATTCCAATTTAAGTCTCAATTCCTACATCTAAGCGTAGTCCACATATATAACAGATTCATTGTTTTCTCTTCAAAAAAGAGTTGGATGCTGTCTAAAAGGACGGTTCTGTTGTTCTCCTAAATTTTATTCAGTATAAAAGGCAATCAATATTGTCCAAATATTATATGTATACAATTTTCGATTGGAAAATCTTAGTGAATTTATAGCCATGTATAGAAGAAGTGTACGAACAGATGATCAAATTTGGACACGTTGTGGTGTTATCGATTATTGGCCAAATAGTAAGATCATGGTTGCACGGAGGTAGTCGATATCCCGCCGGTACCAACTGTTAGCGAACCTTTCCACACTGGATCAGATATAAAATTTAAATTAAATCCTCTATGGCTGCATCTTGTTTCGAGACAATGTCAATATAACAATTACTACCTAGATAAATAAACAAATATAGATCCAATTGAGAGCCCTAGGCGTTTTATTTACATTGCTTGCCATAGAACCTTTGTTCATCGTTCGGAAAAATTTGTTTCTTTCGATGCGATCCATTTTATCAAGCGATTTTTTTATATTTTCGTAACAGAACTGCAATGTTGCTTAGAATGGGCCGACACAAATTGGAATCTGATGATGTAAAGTCAATAGTCAATGTGGCTGGTTTTACAACATGTTGTCGGTCTAGCGTTGTGATACTTCAGTCATAACTTTTGGTATTCTCTGGATGTTTTTTACTTTAATGATTGATTTCAATGGCTTACTACTTGTCGTAATATAACGCGCTTGGTTAAATTCCAATTTTAATCGAACCATATTTATAATGTTAGGTATAACATTGTACATTGGCTCTTTTGGAAGGAAGGGTGATATATTTTTTTCTAACCACAACAACTACTTATTATTTTTAATTAATTTTTTAATTTGATAATTGTAATTGTAATTAATTTTTTCATTTTATTATTTTCAGAAAATGAACGTAGAATACGAGCTAATAATAGAGAATATAATACACAATTTAAATATGCTGTAAGTAGTAATTTACATTAATTAATTATAGTAATTTTATAATATTTAATATATACTAATTTAATTATAAATTTCAATCAATATTTAAAAAACATAATTAAATTTTCCTCGACCCCTAAATGTTCGCAGTAGAGAACTGATTTAGTTGACAAATTCTTTATGAATTTCTGCGATGTTTTATTAAAAATCCTTATGATCTGAAGACAGACACTCATACTCCTAACATTTATCGTAAATATGATCATATGTTTCATATCAATTATACTTAAAATTATAGGTGCTTTAAAAATGAACCTTTTCATATATGTCAGTGTTTCAGAGTGCTCATAAATCTATCAACTACCACCAACTACTTATTAGTGTTGAGTATTTTCTCCTAATACATTTAGTAGTTTTTTTATAATTTAATTAGTGTATGACATTTCAAAACATAAAATTTATAATATTTATTTAATACTTCGCAATGTCTCCCAACTCTAAATTTAATATGATTTCATCGTGTAAATGTGAAAAGTTTAAGTTTACAATTATTTATACCTAATTTACTAATAATATCAATAATAATAATAATAATAATAAGACAATTAATTAAAAAAATCTTCTGTTTGGTCGATTGTGATGTGAATATATTCCTGGACGGATTCGACGACGAACTGTTTGAGTCGGTGTATTTGTAATTATTTGAATAATATCATTTGCAGTATTTGCAAGTCCACCAACAAACGGTCTCCAATCAATTTGTTGCTGTATTTATAAAGGAAAAAAAATGTATTAATAAAATATTTTATAAATATAGAAAAAAATAATAATAATGATAATAATTCAATGTGCCCCACATATGGGCGGCCCAGATGGAGTACGGCATCAAAATATACATGTAATTGTTTTGCAACATGTATTAGAATATTGTTTTCGAACAAAAGCGATATTTCATATTATTATTATTATTTTTATTAATACATATTAAATTAATAAGTATTATACTCACTATATTCTGTACTGCGTTTTGTACAATTCCAGCAGTTGTTGTTGAAGTTGGTGTTACTGTACCATCACCAGTGTCGGCCGCTACAATCGATGGGGATGAAGTACTACTTCCAAAACTATTTACAAAATCAAATAAACCTCCAAAGAATCCCCCATTATTATTATTATTATTATTATTATTATTGTTATTATTAGTATTATGATTATTATCATCATGTTGTGGTCGAGGTGGTCGAGGTGGACGACTTGGTCTATTATGATGATGATGATTACCATAATTTGGTGCACAAATATATCCACCATATGAATTATATACAGCTGGATTATCATTTTGTGGTGCCGGTACACCAGCCGGATTCTGGTCATCTGAATAATAAACATTAAAAGTTGTACGTTCTGAGGATTTAGAATTATATTGATTTTGTTCTTGTTGCTGTCGGCCAACATTATTAGTATACGGAATGGCAACACATGGTCGTTTTCGTCTCCATCCAATTTGACCATTATTATTATATAAATTATTATTATTATTATTATTATTAATATTTTGCCATTCATTGTTCATCGTTTGTTGTATTATTGGTGGAGTTTGAGTTGTTGATGTTGTTGTCGTCGCAATTATCCCAGTCTCACTATTATCATAATCATATTCACCTTCGGCCGGTGAAGTTATTGCATTATTTATTGAAGTTGCCTCGTCTTCGGTATCATTAAAATCAACTGGATCAAATGTTTCATCGGATGTTTGACGTAAATTAAATCGATTAAAGAATAAACGATTAAAATCAAAATTTGGACGTTTATATATATTTTCATTACGTCGATTTCTTGTTGCAGCATATTGCGTTGTTGTTGTTGTTGTTGCTGCCGATGGTTGATTATCATTTACATAAACATTTACTTTATTACTGAATACATTATGATTATAATTTAACTTATGATCTGGTGGCCATAAAATTGGTATTGATATTGATTTTACATTTTTCCAATAGATTTGCGTAACGTAAAAAAATATGATGAACTATAAAAATATTATAAAATCATGTAAGAATGGAATAATGTCATTGATTAAATTCTTTGTTTGGTTTTTACAAATAAAATTTAACATATTTTATGGGTTTCCTATAATTTTGGAGTTCACACACATAGTTACACTATATGTAAAAAATAAGAATATAGGGATAAGTGGCTCCTTGAATTTCTGTGGAAATAATATGAGATTATCAGCAATATCGATTTAATAACTAAGCGACACCGAACACCTTATTATTATTTAATTAAAAGTTACTTAAAATGTCATAGGTATTTTACTCATTGACTCCCATTAACCCCCCCCTTGCATTTACCAACAATTTTGGTCACCATGTCTGTGAAACTTGGACATTTTTCTTCTGATATTGATAAATTATTGCAAATTATTATAAATTTTTTGGTAGGAAATTTTTTAATGTTGAAAGTAAACGTTCACAAACGTTTGCATATGTTTTAAAATTTAAGCTAACGTGCTTAGGCGTCTATTAAAGTGTAATTATATTGTTTTGGTGCAATTGAACTGCACATAAGAGATGAGATATTTATAGTCTGTGTGAATTTATTAAATAAATTTACGTTTTATAGTTATAAATTCTAGTAAAAATAATTAATAAATCTTACCAAATTTAAATTCATTGTGGCTATATCGACAAACACACACTGCACTCACACTCAGTGTGCACACACACAATATAATTTCAAATAAACGAAATGAAATTAAACAAATATTAAAATTTAAATTTATACAAATTACGCACACACTTTCTTTTCACACAAATAGTTATTTAGTATTTTCGAGTTTGTGAATTATTAATTAATATTTTCGTTTCAAGATACCTTTACAAACTGATCCATCAATTTTTAAGTTAATAACTATCTACTGAATATTATTTTTAAAAACATATATCGATCCATATTCTGGTGGAACATCGACTGTGCAAATGATTTAATATAAATACGAAAGATTATTAAGTTTTGTGTGTGCGTTGTATGGAAAAACATTAAAAAAGTGAAATTTTATTTTAAAAAAGTATAAAAATTATGTAATTTTTGGTTTTTTTTTTTTTATGGATTAATAACTATTCCATATTTAGGTATTAATTGTTATTATATTATTTTGTCATATAAAGACCAAGACTTATTCAATAATATCAAAATTATTATTATGTAATTACAATGTCTATACAATAAAAATATTAGCAACGTTTTTACTATTTCGCAAAATCGCGCCCACAATAAACATTTTTTGATATTATTTGTAAATTAAAAATTTTTTTGTATAATAAAAATTGATATTTCATATGTAGAAAAAAATTGTTTATTAACAATTGCAAATTGTATACGGTGAATGAATAAAAACATGTCTATTATATAGGTCACCTGCCGCATTTCTTAAATATCGTATACAGGGTGTTCGCCGGGAAGATTTAGTTTACCTTGTTTGGTCACCTGTTTTGAATGTTTAATGCGATGCACCGCCGTGCTCAAGAAATTATACTTAAGACAACAACTTTGTGAGAAATTATGCATTAAAAAATTCAGTTGACACAATAGTTTCTTCCACAAGACTATTTACGTCGTACATTTGCCAATCAATGTGATGCAACAGCTTGCTCATGAAAAACCAATAATGAGTGATGAATTTCA
Organism: Bibio marci; assembly: GCA_910594885.2. NCBI lineage: Eukaryota > Metazoa > Arthropoda > Insecta > Diptera > Bibionidae > Bibio > Bibio marci. Next base: position 12,309,622 of record OU343116.1, on the reverse strand, counting down.
TTTCCGTTTAAATCGGTACGTTAATAAACAAAATAGTTGGTTTAGCGATCGACAGATAATCCTCCAATTATTCATCAGTGCATCCATTAAAATGTTGGTGTATGTCACAGTATGTGGTATATATGGTATGGAGGAATTATTTAATTTTCCATAAAGCTGTACAAAAATAGATAGTAGTAAACCTTCGTGGTGAACAATACTGTACATTAACTAAAAATGTAAAATACCCTAAAAACTTGATTAACCGATACTAAATTTTATGTATTTGGGCATAATAGTCGAGACTTGAAATCAAAATGGAAATGCAATTTAAATAAATATAAATTTCATATTTTGGAAACATTATCAGAGCCAATAAAACTGTGCAAACCTGCAGAGAATCGTAGTAATTGCGACAAATGCAATAAGTTTTATAGGAAATTTGAATTAGAATTTGTTTTATCAATGCAAATACAAATGGAAATCGATTCGCTAATTACATAATTAAGTAATTTATGGTGCAAAGGAACTCTTTCAATCAGTGCCGGCGGTAGACTGAGCTATGCAGAAAAGCTAAAAAATTATAAGTGTACTGTCGCAAGGGTACGCACATCCAAAACTATAGGTGTATGTAGATAATCGTTTCCTCAAAGATTCCTTAAATACGTTAATCGAATATATATAAATTACGGATAGACAAAACATTGCTTGTCTTGCAGATTCGTGATGCAACAAAATCTGTTGCGTATATATAATTTGTGTTTGCTTTTTTCGTACTTAATCCATTATTTTACCTTTAAGTTGTTCAATCATATCGGATCCGTGCTACAGCATTTCTATTGTATTATTTTATAAATATTTAGTTTTAGGTTTCTATCATTCTCGCCTATGTTTCAAATCGGCAATAAAAACATAATAAGAAATTGCATTGCCTGATTAAATATAGAAATAAATAACGAAATTCAGAAAATTTTATATATAATTTATTATCAGAAATCTAATTTTGTAGAAATGTTATGAAATTATTGTAGGACACACATTCTCTTCGCATATAATGTAAGATAATTTATAATAACATAGTTTATTATGTAATATGTTGATGGACCTAATGCGAATACATAAATATTTGTAATAAAATATCAAGGAATAAATACAAATAGAAGATAATAATTTGTTCTATTTGCTTTCTTTACAAAATAAACATTAGCACAATAGATGCGATCCTGAAATAAGGTCTACTAAACCCAAAATACATAGTGATTGAAGCCACTTTTTTTTTGTGACCATGTTTGTGTTATTATGTGCTTGGGTATGTGCTCTGTCGACGAAACGCGAATGAATATATATCATCCACACACGTATGTTTTCAAATTTTTCTGCGAACGGAAACGGACCTTCATTTCTGACAATATGTTTGGACCTAAAATTGTGTTAATAATTCTTGTATTTACCGTCGATTATTTAAATATTTCAAATACGAATTTTGCATAATATTGACCATTCAAATATTTACAGAAAAATTAGGAAATGTCTGTCTTTTTTTATTTCCGATTTGATTTTCTTAAAAACAGATTATATTCTATGTGCGTGTAGTTATTCTATGATAATAATACATACCCTTAATTTTATGAAAATATGTAATTTTGACCATCTCGTCGCATTTCAAGTAAAAAAAAACGAATTGAAAAGAATGAAATTTATTAAATTAAAACGGAAAATAAATTATGGATAAAAAAATAAAATAAAGGAAAACTATAAAATAAAACTATCGATTTTTTTGTCGTTGCGATTCCACCAGAATATATATTTGCTATTTATTTCAGATACAAAATACTATGGGCAATACCTACATCAAACTAAAAATCGATGCACTGCTTGTGCGATAATTTTTCGTTTTCATACACACACGGAACCTCAATGCATCTCGAAATTTTTGTTGGCAATAACCCTGCTAGATTGTTGAATTTTACTTATGTTGTTATATGGAATGCATGTGCTCATATGGCATCAGCATCAAATGAGGCTATATAGAGGTCTTGTTTTTGACTTGAATTGAGTTCTTCGGACATTTCTTCTAAGGCACTTATTTATTTAAAAAGCTTGTAGGCAAGACCCGCATGTTTTTCGAAAACTGTACCTAGTTTTGCATAGAACTTCTCTCGTATGTGTCAGCAAATAAATTATCTTATGGGCAGCAATATATTTACTGTATACCATACTTGAGGTGAAACATTCGTATGGTAAACCGTGTAGACCATACGCACGAGCGCAGATGAATATGATGTGTTGTCATTGACGAACCATTTAGTATATTCGTGGAATATTCAAACCATCGCTGTATTTGATCCTCTTCAGTTACTAACTGACCACCACCTGCACTAATTACTGAATAATCTGTGGAAACAGGTCTGTTGGATAACTTACAGTCGAAGATAACTTGGGACAATCATCGGTCATCGATACACACTACATAAGCTGTCTATAAATCCTGTTTACACTTTTACTTACACAATCATTAAACTCGTGGTGCGGTTGATTTACGGGACTTATAAACATTCCGGGAAAAAAAAGACGTAAAAATAGGCTAGACTGTGAATGAACTCTTATTTTATAGCACCAGTATCAATAGTGCATAAGCTCGTCCATTTTGAAGAAGTCATAAAATATAAACCTATTTGTTTAGGATTTTCGAAAAATATGTTCTAATTTAGAAATTATTTCCACATTTCAATTTTATATTTTTATTCGAATTATTATTCAGCAAAATTATATTTTCTATGATTTTCTACGTTTTTTACTTTTTATTATTTCTTTTTTTCTTCATAGTTGGTACTATTTTTTTTTTTGGTTGATTTGTCAATTTCTATTTTTCCATTTTTTCTCTCTCTTCAAACTTCATATTTAATTTTTATTATATCTGCGACTGCGAGACTACAATGTGTGAGTTTTTGTTGGATTTTTATATTTTTTAATTTATTTATGCGTAATAAAATTAATAAAAAATGCGAAAATAAAAATGTACAGTAAGAAAATGTGTTTAAAAGTAAAAATATAATAAAAAAAATGCAAAAGCAAAATAAATAGTTTAAATTTTGTACCATTTTCATTAGCATTCTTTTTTTTACTTGTAAAATTTATTTTAAAATTAATTTAAATATATTAAATTTATTTGGACGGCATCCCGTAAAAACGTAAGTCAATTATATTAACATATTTTTTCGAATTCTATACAATATTTTAAGTAGCATTATCGTGAATCAACAAGTTTATGCAAAACCCAAAGACAAAAAAAAATTTAATAAATAATGCTTAAAAGTGATTTTTTCAATAAATAATCATAATTTTTTTATTAAAAATAGAACTTTACCCACAGATACAAAAAAAATTTAATGATATTGTCTTCGCCAACAAACCAAATAACAAAATGGTGTTCATAAAATTTTCAGAACATACATTTTTTTTTTTTTGCATATATTTGCGACGTTTGAAAAATGGCGATTATTTTTTATAATATAACGACGTGATTTGTTGTTGTTTTTTTTAATTTATTTTAATGGTTTTCCACCACCACCACATAATGTTTTATTTGATTTTTCTTCGAAAACAGAAACTTTTCGGTAAATTTTTACTGTAATTGATAAGTAATACAAATAATTATAATAATAAATAGACGACGACGATATATTTTTACATGTATTTTTGAAGATTGATTCAATTCGAAGAATATAATAAAATAAGAATTAACTACTTTGTTCCAAGTGCTTAAAAAAAAAAAAAAAACCGTAAAAAAAGCCAGCACTCACAGTACTAATGTTATTGTATACTACTATCATCAGTTAATTTTTATTTATCTTGTGGATGACCACTACTTACAATACATTTTATTCTATTGCACTGTAGGAAAAAAGTTGTTTTTAAAAGTCGAGTTTATTTTAAAAATATTGATAAGATTTAGTAATTTGAATAGGTTACTTCAAATTTGTTCGAAACTTCGTTAACATTCAGCTTTAATACCCTGCTTAATCCTATATTAAAGTTGAAGTTCGTAATCTGTTATCTTTTTACCATTAGTTTCTTTGATACAAGTATGCTAACTAAGTTGCATGTACATACTTTAGAAATATAAATATCTCAAATAATCCTTTCATATTTACAGTAGCTTTTTATGTTAATTTGACTATTGTCTGTAAAATGTGATAGTTCACCGTATGCAGAATAACCGAACCACACTCTATAATGTAAGTTAATACAAGTCAAACCCATTCAATATCTTACGATGTTTCCCTTTTTATATAACTTAAAGATTTAATAATTAAACTGAATGTGTTAAAAATCATAATTAATTAATTTTTTTTACTTTAATTTCAGAATAACTACATTAAAACGTCCAAATATTCATGGATAACATTTTTACCATTAAATTTATTAGAACAATTTCAACGACTTGCCAATTTTTATTTTTTATGCCTTTTGGTATTACAACTAATACCGGCCATATCATCTTTAACACCAATAACAACAGCTATACCACTTATTGGTGTGCTTGCATTGACAGCTGTTAAAGATGCTTACGATGACATTGTAAGTATTATTTTTATATTTGTTTATATGTGCCTATATGCATATGTGTTGTATTGTATTGTTTGTGAGGTGCTCATTCGTTTTATATATATTTATATATACACATTCAAGATATAATGAAACAATTGAGAGAAGAGCTTTCCTGGCTGATGACATAATAATTCTTTACATATTTTTCGTTGCGGTGTTTGGCAAAAAATAATAAATTTTAATTTGTTTGTATATTTACATACACAAATACTTTTAGTTTGTGTATAGAAATTGTTTATAAATTTATTTTTATTTATTTTTTTTTTTTTTTTAGCAACGACATGTGTCCGATTCACAAGTAAATAATCGCAGGTCAAAAACACTTAGAAATGGTAAATTAATTGATGAAAAATGGTCAGGTGTACAGGTAATATTTATTTTTATTAGTTATTTTAATTATTTAATTACATTATTTTTAATTATACAGACGCGTCCGCTTTACATCGCGGTTTTACCAATCACGTAGTATGAAACCGCGTTAGTATTCCGTTTATGAATAGGTCATATATAAAATGTGTGAAAAACGTTTATTTTGTGATATAAAAACAGGAGCTGACTTGACAATCATTACAATCTTACTAACAAGAGCCATTGGGCTCCTGATCTAAAATGGAATGGTAAGACGGCTTTCTATAATAAAGCTCTCCTTAAATAATGATCATAAGACAATTTTCCTTATTTATTTCAACCAAAACAGACAAATTTGAATATTTCTAAACCAATTCTTGTTAAATTTAGTATGTAAATGTACCGCGTTATGGTTGGATCCACTGTACATGGGTGTGTATATTGTATATTTTTAATCGTTAATGATTATTTTTGAATACATTGTCAGATTTTACCGATTTTGAATATATTAAATATACATATTGTTATTAGTCATACTTCACACGCACCATATGTTATTGTTTTTGAAGTGTCATTTACCCCATAATCGAAATTTTATACAATAAAAATATGTTGTTAATATGGTAAAAATTAGTCGTATTACAATATGTACCGTATACAGATTATTGACAGTTTTAACTTCTGAAATCAAATAATTTAATGCAGCGTCTCATGATGTTTTGGTCTTTTCGAAAACCAGATATGAGCTTGCGTTATAATTTAACAGAACGAATTCTCTGCGAATTCCATTGTCGTTACATAAACTTCATGGCTTCGAAGCAAAATAATTACAGTGGTTTTTTGACAATTTTAACATTTTCAACCATGTCTTGCAAACACGAACAGAATGGCAATGAAAAAGAATGAAAGCATGTTTGTCGTTGAATAATTTGGGTGCGAAAAAATCGGTTAAGAAATTTACAGCCAAGTATCGAATTGTTAAAATTTGTAGTTTGTACGCAGTATACGTTTGACAAGAAGACTCTTATTTTGCGAGAACATAAGATTTTAAAAATATAAATTTCGATATATTTTATGATGGGTCTTGGTCTCTAAGTGTTGATTATTTTTTTTTAACAATAAGTATAGAAATTACAAACGTAACACAATTTCATTTTATTGGATAATTGTATAATTTCGTGCCTATTTGAAAACTAAAAGCAATAGGTTCTGATTTTTATAAAAACTGTTTTATTAATTAATTATATCCATTCTTTTCTATTGCATATTGCAAACTTTTTGTTTATCTTTAGGAGAGCAGATACACAATTCAAATAAACAGCCTGAAAGTTTTTCTGTTCACTGCTAATACTACTTCTTACTTTGCGACACTCATATAAGATTGAGATTACAAAAATCCATTCCATTCGTTTTGCATTTTGAAACATACACAAATGAAGATCAGATCAACATTTGTTGCCGTGGCTGATATATAAATTTTCCACAAAAAAAAAAAATCAAACAAAACTGCTGTGCGGTTAAGTTTCTGCCAACTATGAAATTCGGGTACAAAGTTTTACAATCATCCAATATATAAAGATGATATCATTTAACCTCTACACTGCAGCTATAAATAATTTAATTAATGTTTAATTTATATTTATTATTATTATATTATTCATTCTCTAAGCACATAATTGTTATAATAACAATAACGAAAACAATTTTATTTTTACTAGGTTGGTGATGTTATACGTATGGAAAATAATCAATTTATAGCTGCTGATATATTATTATTATCATCAAGTGAACCAAATGGTTTATGTTTTATTGAAACGGCCGAATTAGATGGCGAAACAAATCTAAAATGTAAACAATGTTTAGTGGAAACAGCTGAAATGGGACAGTATGATGAACTATTATGGCAATTTAATGCTGAAATAATATGTGAACCACCAAATAATTTATTAAATAAATTTGATGGTACATTGATATGGAAAAATCAACGTTTTTCATTGGATAATGAAAAAATTTTGTTACGTGGCTGTGTGTTACGAAATACACAATGGTGTTATGGTGTTGTAGTATTTGCCGGTAAAGATACCAAATTAATGCAAAATTCTGGTAAAACAAAATTTAAAAGTACTAGCATTGATAGATTATTAAATTTTATAATTATTGGTGTAAGTTTAAGATTATTTTTAATTTATTATTATTTTAATATTAATTTTAAGGTGCATACCCTTATTATAGTTATTAGGTGTTTAAATAAGTTTTTTTATGCAATATGAATTTTAAGTATTGATTAAACAATATTTTACATGTAAAACAAAACCGTCATGCAGAAACGAAACCAGAACTTGAGCAATATTATCTAATCCGCCAATCAAAATTGTTTAGCGATTTCCGTTGTAGACACTTAGAGTCAAAAATATTGCTGACCATTTTAGTCGCACATAAATTAGGTCCGAGAGGCATCCGAAAATTACTCGATTGTAGTTCGTTTATATGAAATCAAAAATTGAATATCTTTGAAAATCGCGTGTTGGACGCTATTCAGACATTAATAATGTCTCCACAGATAAGTAGCTATGGGCGATTCACACAAAAATAATTGAATTACTAAAGCCTGTATCGAAACATGAATGCAGAGCAATTTTTTAATTTTTATATATACTCAGCAATGTAATATAATGTTGTGTATTTGGTAGCATGTCAATGCGTATGTTGCCTAAAGCCTAGAATCGTTTTTCTTTCGATGGTCGCAGCAACAAAAATTCCTTTAGAATATGGCATGAATTGGAACAGAAAATCCTGGCGTTATTCCGCCAAATGCGTGTGTGTGAGATTCATTTTTCAGACTTCTTACGATAAAACTCCAGTAAGCTATTGGATTAATTAATTATGTGGAACAACTTTTAGGGAAAATATATGTATTATACAGACATTTTTCTCAGGTCTTCCTTTTTATTTCCATTCACAAAAACTATGAATGACGAACAGAAGAAAACCAATACCACTTTATCATTACCATAAAAACTACCATTGAAGACCGTAGCCGGTAAATTCCGAAATAATTTAAGGAAATTTATTTAAACACCTAATTTAGTAATGTGAAATTATAATAGATATTATTAATTTTTCATTTTATTAATTATTTTTTTAATATTTTTTATAATTATAGATTGTATTTTTTCTATTATCAATTTGTGCATTTTGTACGGTTGCATGTGCAATATGGGAAGGATTAGTTGGTCAATATTTTCAGGTATAAAAACGTTATTATTATTTTTAAATCAAATATAATAATTAAAATTTATTTATTCCATTTCTTTTTCCATTTTTATCATTTCCGAAATACCATTATGCATTTCTTTAACGGCTTCATATTCGGTTAGTCCCAAACGTCTTTTATTTGATATATCATAAACACCACTTTCCGATTCAGTGTGTTCACCGTGTGTACCACGTACTTGTAAATTATGTTGATCGGCAATTTCGTTTAATTTTATTGTATCTTCTGATAATTTTGGTAAACGTATGTGAACCGATGCACGTATTGTTGTACCTAAATTTGTTGGACAAAATGTTAACCAACCCAACCGTTCGTCACGTGAAAATTCTAATTTCTTTGAACAATGTTCTACCCCTTTAACTAAACGTTGATAAATTTCACCAAGATTACCATCCGATTGCATCGATATAAAACGTAAATGATCTTCTTCATTTACCCATATTAAAAATGTTTTAGCATCATTAAAAAATATACCACGTCCGATTGGCCAAAATTGTGTAGCACCAGCTGATTTTAAAAAACGATCACCTTCTTTGAATAGAAAATGTTCATCGATTAATTGTTGTTGTAAATCTTTATCCATTCCTTCTAATGGATAAAATGTGCCTTTAAGTTCATCATCATCATTAAAAGTCTCGAAAACCGTTCGTACTTTTTCCATTAATTCCGTATATTTGTTTGCCGTCATACGTGGATTGAATGGAAATTCTTTTAATGAACGTCCACATCGTACCCGCGTCGATACAATAAATTGTTTATCAACATCTAAATTTTCTAATGTTGTACCATCACCCCAATCTGTTGCCGGATGTTTTTGTTCTTTTGTAAATCCTTTGTGATATTCTTCAATAATTGGATCATATAATTTTGCAAATATCGTATATGCTAGGGCATCGGGTGCATAAATACCAATGTTAGAATCATGATTTTCTAAACCGGATTGTATACAATCACGAATGGTTGAACCGAATGAAGTTTTTAATGTTTTTAATTCTTCGAATATTTCTGGCGTTAAATGTTTTTTCAACAATGATTTACAATTTTCATCGTTTCTTAATTTTTCAAAATCACTTTCTAATAACATTAGCGATTCGCTTGGTGTCTGTTTGACCACATCTTTTGCATTACCTTTTAATGTTTCCAATTCTTTTTCTAATGTAACTATTGTATTTTGGGCATTTTCCAATTGACTTTTTAATAATATAAAATCTTTTTCCGTTGGACAGTCTTCGCACATATATTGACGCACAAAAAGTACAGCATCTTCGGGTTTATCTTTTTCTTCATACAATTTTATTAAAGCTTTTGTTAAACTATCGATAACACCATTACGTTCTAAATATTTACGAAATTCTTCACGTCTTGCTTCTAACGAACTCATAATTATTTATTTATATATATTTTTTTTTTTTTTATTTATCAGTTCTCCCGATACTTAAAATTTTGAAATTATATTAATTTTTTTTTCTTCTGTTTTTTGTAATTTTTTTTTATGGTAACTAATTCATTTTTTAAATTTTTATTAGCAAATTGCTATGATTATATTAATTATAGACTTTGCAGTTAGCCGTCTATTATATGGATTCCATTGTAACTATAGTTATGTAACACTTTGTTCTGTGTAACCTTTAAAGTATGCTGCCATTCTATTTCCATTTTCATCTGTTGATGAATGAATACTAATTCTAATTGGTCAAAACCCACATTAATATTATCATAAAGGCTATAGCATCAGTATATTTCCCAAGGATGCCTGATTCAGAATAAAATTCCAGCATTTAATTCGTCAAACCTATCTGCTAAGCTATCTTGGATTGCGTTTGTATCGATGTGACGGTAGAAATTCATTCTCAAAATGATATTGGCAAATCGAAAAATATACAATGGAATTACACATTCTTTAATGCATGTTTAACAGTAATATTAACATATACGTTTCAAAAGAAAACGATTTCGCCACTGTCCAAGAACAATATGCATCATGACGCAAATGGTTTCAGGAAAAACTAACCATACTTTCGATTATCGCTACTTCGAAAGTGTAAAACAACTGTCCAACAATGCTGAATGGATAAAATTTGTTCAAAGTACAATATGTGATTCTTGAGCTATAATTGAATACAATGTATTGATATATCAAACGAGTAACTATACACGAAAACTCAAAATTAGTTGCACAACGTTGACTGTCATTTACAGAATCATTCATTAAATAGAATTCGAACTTTGGAAAACACAAATAAATACCTATTCTTTATTCAGAAAAAAAATCACATTCTTGTTATAATATTAAATATTTATTTAAAAATTCAATTTTAATTAAAAATTTTTTCTATTTTTTTCAGCCATATTTACCGTGGGAAAATATTATTCCAAATGGTACATTACAAGGTGCTACAGTTATTGGTTTATTAGTATTTTTTTCTTATGCTATTGTATTAAATACGGTTGTGCCAATATCACTTTACGTTTCAGTAGAGGTAAGTGTATTTATATATATATAAATTTACAGCATTGATGAATCTGTTTTCGTATTACGTGTCGAAATAATGTTAAGAAGTGTTAGCAGGAGATTATTTTTAATTGTTATAACAATTTTCGGATGTTCATTCTAAGTGTATCATCTTCAAGCATTTTCACGATCACGTTTAAATGCAAGTACCCTTTTAGACAACACTATTATTTTTTAAGGAGCAGACTTACCTAAGGCATATACCATCTCAACTTGAATACCCATTGTCTTTAAACCTTAATTTGTTAATAAAACAATTAATAAAGTACACTTTGCTCTTCAAAAATCTTCAGAAAAGTCTAATGGTATTATTATAAATCGTACGATCTTGGTGGCCAATTATCATCTCCTCTTTGAGAAAAGTATTCGATTACCAATGTTCTGGTTCTACTATGCTATAGAACTATATGAATACCCCATGTAATTCAATATAGACATAAATATTTTATTTAAATCTTTTAATATGTTATTCAATTATTAGTTATTATATTTATTCAATTATATATATATATATTTACAGGTAATTCGTTTTGCCCAATCATTTCTAATTAATTGGGATGAAAAAATGTTCTATGAAAAAACCAAAACACCGGCAAAAGCACGTACAACAACATTAAATGAAGAATTAGGACAAATTCAATATATATTTTCGGATAAAACTGGTACATTAACACAAAATATTATGACATTTAATAAATGCAGTATCAATGGAATATCATATGGTGATGTAATTGATATGAGAACCGGTGAGGTTTTAGAACCGCATGAAGTAAGTGCTATTTATATATAGAATTTTAGTTTAAATTATAATTTTTGGATCGCTCACTGGATTTTGTACAAAAATCGTTTTGTTATATTATTTAACAATTAATTTTTTTTATACCATTCAATAATTTAATTACAAAATTTAAAATATAGTTGCGCACTCATTTTAACTACGTTATTAGTTAATATTTAATTTAATATTAATTTTTCATACAAAATTTATTTGATTCTATTATTTTATTTATTCATATTTTTCATATTTATAATAGAATTATTTAAATTTAATTAATTTATATTTTCATGCACTATACATTATTTTTTTTTATTACTTTGTTATTATCTTCTAGAGATTAGAGTTTTTTTTTATTTTTTGTATTTATTTCAACAATTTCATTGTTGGGATATAAAATTTATAGTAATTTTTTTTTTTTCCAATTATATTACACAATGAAAATTGTTAATCCATCAATTATAAAATATTGTAAAAACTTCACACGGACAATGGACAAACGAAATTATTGAATTATTTAGAAAAGAATTTGTTGGATTGGCCAAAAATGTTTGAAGTATTTAATGGAATTTTTGAACATTCATTTTACGATTTTCTGTATGAGCTACTGCCAACTAATGCACTACCAAAAATTAAATTATATTAATTTATAATAATTAAAATATAGATATGTCAAATTTATTTAACATAGATTCAAAATTGAGAATCTCCGTTTTCCCAAGGATCATTTCAAATTAGTCTTTGCCCTGGATATCGTTCCAGCACTCAATAGGCAAAAAATTCGGTTGAGTATTCTCATTTTCATTATATATTTTTAATCGACTTGACTGGTTTTTACTACTTTGACTAATTTTTAATGTCCAATTAATTCAAATAGGCTTGAATGATATTCTTCAGTTTTTATATTATTTTACTTTTTGAAATACAAAAAATGTACTGATAACACACATAACTTTTTCTGTCGATGAAACTCCCTTTTGTCTCCTTTGGACCCGAACAACCGACAACTTGATATGTTATAGTACCGTATATTTTCGCATGCTTATATGACAGAATAGTTTCGCGAAGTAAATTCCAGCACCACACCTCCATCAAGGATCCATTCATTGAATATTATGAGCCCTTTTAGCAGGGTCATATTTTTTTCTTCCATAAAACATAAGCTGCTCCCATTCTGTTTTCCAGCGCATTATAAATATAATAGTACATAATATCCGCAGAGTATTTAAAACTGAGATTTTACAGTATTTTATATATTCATTTTAGAGATTAACTCCTCGATTTTCGTTGTGTAAGTGTTAAACTATTGATAATTATTAGGCAATATAAATTTAAAAAATTTTTAATTGAACATAGCAAATGTTATTATTTGTATCTGAAATAGTTTTATACTTTTAACATTCCAAATTAATAAAGACGTGTTTATTTTCGTTTCGTTTGAATCACACAAATTTCATCAAACGTTTAAATATGAAACAGTAGCAAATTTTTTTGAATTTGTTTTTACATTATTTAAAATGTGAAAGAAAAACATTTGTTATATTTTTTTTTATAGTTCAAAATTAATTTTTTTATTCACTAAATTCACTAAAAACATACACACACACACACACACATCCACTTACACTTACACTTACACGTTCACCTACATCTGCACCCCTACACTTTCACCTACGCATTGAAAATTTGTATAAATTCACACTACAATTCACATCACAATTTGATAATAATTTTCAATTCACTCGCATATTTAAATATTTAATATAAAATTTCCTTTCATTCATCAATTTATTATTTTCAATAAAATTTGATCATTTTCGTTTTATGCAATTTATAAAATCATTTTTAAATAATCTTTAAGCGATATTTGTTTCTGGAACATTTTGTAAATTATTGTATATTGATATAATGTCAGAATCTCTTATATACCATTCAACATTGACCGGTCTGCGATGCTTTACCGCCAATGTATAGCCTGATGACCGCTACTACAAACAGTTTCTACGTGCGTCTTACGCGAACAACTTTTAATGGATTTTGTTCATCTTGGCAGAGCGCCCCCACACGGTTGATTACTATTTTGTTTCGTGCCAATATGCATAGATTCATGATTCGTCACCTGTGCAATGTTATACACATGCATTTGATGCACCATGATCATATTTTTTCAATATTTTCTTGCACCAATCCGCTGATCTTTCTTTTGAGCGTTTATCAAACAACAACACTTAGGTTTGCCAAAGCCATAAGTAGTAACTTACACAGAATACTTGTAAACCTATTTTTGGAACATAACAAATTTGTTATTTCCTAATATAACTTTGTGCACTTACTTTTGGTAGCCTCTGTATCTATCTATCTGTTTACTGTGTGTGTGTGTGCCAGATAATCGATCGATCAATGTAATTGCAGACACACACCACACGCATATACAGCTGATATAGCTGGCATATTGCCAGATTGTCAATTATAACCAACCAACACCTTAATATGAAATACAAAATGTTTCCAATAAAATAAATATTGCTTCAGTTATTTAAAATTTTTATCGTTTATCATTTGTCTTTTTTAAATTTTTTTTTAATTTTTATTGTTTTAATTATTTTTTGTTTATGTTTTTGTGTTTTTTTGTTTATTGTTTATTGTTTTTTTTTTATGTTTGTCGTTTTTGTTTTTGTTTTTTTTTTTTTTTTGTATGTCCTCTATGTTGTTGTTTTTGTAGCAAACATTCAGCAGTCATACATCGCTTTTATTGAACTCTGAAGAACCCCCTGGTCGTAGTACACCACAACCAACAATTATTATATCGTGTGATAATAATAAAAGCAATAAAAAACGTGTTACATACGATCAACAAATCTATTCAAATAATAATAATAATAATAATCAGCAAAATATTAATCACCACCACCACCACCATCACCATCACCACCAACAACCAAAATCACAACCACAACCACAACCACAACCACAACCACAACACCAACAACAACAACAACAACAACAGCAAAATTATCAGCAACACTTCGACCAACAATTACAGAACAAAAAGAAATTGCAATTTAAAACAAATCTAACAAATGAAACACTTAAAATTGTAAATTCTTCACATGTTTATTCCAGTGGAATACAACCAGGAGTGCATGTATGCATGATTTTTTTTTCTTATAAATTAATGTTTTCAATATGGAAATCTTTTCTTAATTCTGTTGGTTTTTTAATTTAAAAATCTTAATTTTCTATTCTTTTTTTATATATCCTTTTTTTTTATCCTTTATTTAATCTCTTTGAAAACTTAATTTATTTGCAGAGTCCCCCAATTTAAATTATATTTCTTAATTTTTTTTATTATTTAATTTTGATTAACTTCGAATGTGTTTTTTTTTTTTTTTATATATAGCTTTGGATTAATTTTATAAATGTGTATTAGTTAAGAGACAATATAGAGAATGTCTGTGTTTGTGTCTATATAGTGAAATTGATGTTTATAATTTTCGAAATTTTTGTTATTTTGTAATCGCAATATTCGTAATTTTCCAAAATAAGCGGAGCAAATTGTGTCCGGGATACAATGTACGCGGAATTATAATAATGAAATGTAAATGTATTCTTAGACCGAGTGCGGAGCGATTCTATACAAGCAGAATTCAAAGTACCAAAATTGATACATTTTGATTTAGTCTTCTGTTTTCTGTTATTTCGATATAGCCTTAACTCTACACACACAACATCAGAACTGAAAATACACAGAAAAAGAAATTACATTTTTATTTCGTGTAAATTACATTTGAAAAATAATAATTTAAAATGACGTACTTAAATTTATAACCAACACCAGTTCCAGTGCGCATTAATCTGAACGGAGAAATAAATATATATAGCTGGTGTGAAAAGTGGTTCAGCGTATCGATTTTCCTAAATTTCTATAGGAACTGTTTGTACAATCAAGCAAATTTAACATTCATATGAAATCGCATCAAAATCGGTTAACAAAATGATCAATTTACAAAATTCCACAGAATCTTTTGTCAATCATTGCTCATTAGATGTTAATTTTATAGAATCTATCTATTTAAAGGTATTCATTCAAAATCATTTTAAAGATATATGTATCGAGTTGTGCAT
Source organism: Bibio marci (assembly GCA_910594885.2). Classification (NCBI taxonomy): domain Eukaryota; kingdom Metazoa; phylum Arthropoda; class Insecta; order Diptera; family Bibionidae; genus Bibio; species Bibio marci. The sequence goes on along the minus strand of OU343116.1, from coordinate 12,293,998 downwards.
TAACGATCTCAGAACTTTCAAAATATTAAGGTTGTTTTTTTTTTCTATTAAGAAGTCTACTAAAAGACTAGACTGTAGCTGTCCAATTTTTTGTAGTTATGATATGCAAAATTTTATAAATGTGCGTCCATAAATAATTAATAATAATAAATTAAACCGTACTCTTTACCAATTCTTTCGGCTGGTGCATGTTTATATGTTAAGCTTTTCAAAGCAATCGATAAATTTCGCTAGCACTTTTCATAATTTAAATAAAAAAAAAAAAAAATAAGTAACTCTTCTCACAAATCCCAATTATCTCTTTTGGTTTAAAATTTCTGTTTAAAATTAAAAAAATTATCGGAATGGATTAGGAATAATGCAAACAATTAATTTAAGTTTACAATAATAGGTTATTTTGTCGAAAAATGTGGTGTGGCTATTTTTTGAACCAGTTTATTCTCCATCAACTGAAATACATTGAATTGTCGACGTCTCTGTATAACAGTTGTGCTTTGTATAAACATTTCGGTAGTATTGTTACCAATTTTAAACTGATCGTGTCACACCAACGCTTCCAAATTTTGAACGTTACGCTTTACTAAATCTATTATAAGAACAATTACTTTTAATTAATTTTCTAATAGGATTTTGTTTTGGTGTTATATTTTGTTTTAATTTTATGTTAATTTTTATGCTTTCTTCTGTTTTTGTCCCTTTTTATCATTATTTTATAAATAATAATAGTTTTCCTATATTTTTAATTATATTATTTTAATATTTTATTTTCATTATCTTAAAAATTAATAGTGTTAGCACTTTTATGTAAAATTAGCACTCGTAAATATAGAGAATATGTGCAAGAAAATATAAGTCCCAAGCCACAAGCAAAAAACAAAGCACACGCTGTATGTTGTATTTAAAAATTAATAAATAAAACACACAAAATATAACTAAAAACAATATTGTAGACTCTGCAAATAAAAATAATTCAATAAGATGCTTTTTTAATTCATTGTAAAGAATAATGCGCACGTAGGAATTTATAAATTTCACCAATTTTTTTGTTCTTAAGATTATCCAAAACTATGGCCAGATTTTGGAAATGTTTCTGCAATGATTTGCAGTTGTCATTTTACATATTGTGTCTGCGGTATATAGCTTTAAATTACTATTCGTACTGACATTGAAAAACATATTATTATATCAATATTAATGTCTTTTGTTGTTTCCACTGCATTTAGTTCGCTTTAAATTGAAAAGGATAATTGTACAAATTTCCTTACTAGCAAACGTAATGGCAGTGAACGAAACAACTCTCTGGAATAACTACGTAAATGACAGGCAATCTTTTTGGCACAATTATTGTTTAATTAACCCATTTAACCTATTGTAAATAAATAAATTTAACAAAAAATATTTATATGGTGAAAATTACAATTTCCTATAAAAAGCTGCAGCCATATTACAATTTGCATTTGTATATTATATTGGCTTTTTGTTTTATTCTAATTAATTAGTTTATATTTTAAATCTTTTCCAAATTATATGTAAAGCAACAGATAAAATTATATTTTTTGAAAAAATTATAGACCGAACACGACCAACATTTATACAATAAATTGCAAAAACAAATATGTTGAAGCAATACTTGACTTGACTTTTACTTATTTGGATTTACATAAAATTTTATCTTAAAATATTTCCTATTTTCCTGTTTATAAGTGGCTTATAAATAAATTCATAATAAAACAATTAATTCAAAATTTTAACAAAATTTCAGGCACTCGATCCTTTAGATTTTTCATTTAATCCAGATTATGAACCGGAATTTAAATGGTTTGATGAAACATTATTAGATGCGGTTAAATCCGACGATCAACATGCACATAATTTTTTTCGTTTATTAGCCTTATGCCATACAGTTATGCCGGAAATTAAAGATGGACGGTTTGTTTTTCTGTTATTAATAATAAATGTTTTTAATGCTACTTTCATAATTTATATAAATTTTAAAATTATATTTATTTTTTTCGTAAAAATGTATACGATTTACAGATTAGAATATCAAGCACAAAGTCCTGATGAATCAGCATTAGTATCAGCCGCTAGAAATTTTGGTTTTGTATTTAAACATCGTACACCAAATACAATAACAATTGATGTTAGAGGGAGAATTGAAGTATGTATTAAATGGACTCGGTCCGCACATATTAAAATCACATATTTTTTTACTTCTTTCTTTTTATTTTTATAGGAATATGAATTATTAAGTATTTTAGATTTTAATAATGTTCGAAAAAGAATGTCGGTTATATTAAGAAGAAATAATAAAATATTATTATATTGTAAAGGAGCTGATAATGTAGTGTATGATAGGCTTGGACCAAATCAACATGAACTTAGGGTTAAAACACAAGAACATTTAAATGTAAGTAGTTGTGTACAAACAATATAATGTATTATTATTAAATGTGTACTGGTTATTAAATGTTACTGGTGTGCAGTGTTAGTAGTTAATATAATGTAAAATTTTAAATTTTAATAATATAGAAATTTGCTGGTGAAGGTCTTAGAACGTTAGTGCTGGCCGAACGTTTTATAGATGAAGATTTTTTTTATTCATGGCGTGCCAGACAACAAGAAGCTGCCTTATCGTTAGATGGACGTGAAGATAAACTTGGTGCTATTTATGAAGAAATTGAATGTGATATGGAATTAGTTGGTGTTACGGCTATTGAAGATAAATTACAAGATGGGGTACCACAAACAATAGCTAATTTACAAACAGCTGGTATTAAAATATGGGTATTAACTGGTGATAAACAAGGTTTGTATCATTCCTTTTAGCCAATTTTTCTATGATATGTGCATGGAATGCACAATGAAAAGAAAATAATAGTGTATGTCTTTTAGCAACCCATTTATCGAACCATTTTCATATTTTCTTTTAAAATGTAGGGTTCATGCTAAGTCTTACTGCCTTGGCGATGCACTATTAATATTAAAAAGATCTATTATCTGTTGCATAACTGTCGCTTTTCGTTCAATACAAAAGTTGTCAATTATTGTTGGTAACTTCATTTAATTTCAACAACTCTATTAATTATTAAGTTATAGTTGAGTGTGCACCAGAATTGCATTATACGCTTTAAGATTATTACAATAAATATATTTGTCATCGTCAGTCAATGTTTGATACAAAAATAGGTTAATTTTTTGTGGTAGAGTCAAGCATATAATTTTCAATAGAAAATATGTACAATTCATATGGCACTCGCAATTTCCTATTTTTTAAATAGCAAGACAATACATTAATTTAACAATCCCGATTTGATTGTTATCTAATTGAGTGTCATCAGTAGAGTCTAACTGTTGGAACATATATTGATTAACGCAGGGAAAAGCCCAATTCAATAATTACAATCACACAGTTCGATTTATAATTGCCGCTGCCTCCTATTATGAATTGGAAAACCTTAATACACTCAGGCATGTATAGAATAATCGACATGTCCACACTGATACCCAATAACGATGCCATCCGTATACAAGCAGTTTCCCAGAAGGTGGGGCAGAATATAGATTTCAAATTTATTTATTTATTATTATTAAACGAAGCCGATGGAAACACTGAAGCACTCATTATTGTTCGGCGTTTTTATTTGGTAACATTCGTCTATAGTATTGTAATATTGTTAACTAATTTAAAGAATTTTGCCATTTCCATCATTCGCCAAATTAAATAAAATAATTCAACACAAATTATATTTATATATTTTTTTTATTTAATACAGAAACTGCAATAAATATTGGTTATTCTTGCCAATTGTTAACCGATGATTTAGTTGATGTATTTGTTGTTGATGGTTCGTCATTGGATGAAGTTGAAAAACAGTTAAGAAAATTTAAAGAATCTATAAAAATAGTTAATACATTTCATCCGTCAACACATAAAATAAGTAATATCAATAATAATTACAAATTTTATTCAATTTTATATTTTACATTTCGTATTTTATATTTTATAGATTTATTAAATAATCAACAAAATAGTTATAATGGTGCATCGTCGACAACACCGTCAGCTGTAAATATACATACACAACAGCCGCCAGCTATATCGGTTGTAACATTTAGGTGGGACTCTATTAAACATAATAGGGGTGCACCAGACAGGTAGAGAGGCCTTATCCTTCGAACAAAATATTCGGAACAAAACAATTTAATTAAAAAAAAAAAAGTTGTTAAAAATTTACATATCAAATTAGTGAAGCGCTGATTCATTCATCTCAATTATAACCAAACCCCAAACAAACAAAAATTATACGCTAGAAAATATTTATTCATTACAACAAACACATACACACACACCCACACACAAATTATATTGCTCTCAATTCATTCATAATAATTATTTTTATTATTGTTTTTATCATTTTCATATTTTTAATTATTTCATTTCTGTTTGTTTAATTATCCGGAGGCGAATATTCTCATAAAAATCATAAAACATTAAAATTTCATTTTATCTTAACAATTTTTCTCTATAATTTAAATTTAAATTATATGAATAGATTTCTTATATACAAAAAGAATGAATAAATATATATTGTACAATTTATAATAATCGATTAATTAGGATACAAAAACATAAATTTTTGTGCTTAGTATTTTGGGTTTTCTACTCCTATATTAGTTAGTTATTCCTTGGAACACAATTTTAAAATTAATTAATTAATTAATTTTTATTTATTTTTTTTTTTTTTATAGATAGATAGTTTTACGTTTTTAAATATATAAATAATATTTGTATAGTTAGTTAGCCTGATTTACTAAGTTTTAGTAATTTATCATACATTTGAATGATGATAAATATGGTTTCTTTCTAATTGTTTCTAATGTTTTATGTAAAATGAAAAAAAAAAAAAAAGGGAGAGCACTGTTAATATTTTAAATATATATTTTCTATTTCTCTACTATTATTTTATAATAATAATAATAATAATAATAATCACTACTCACTAGTCACACTATTAGTGCGTAAAAAAAAGAAAATTGGGAATTGGTATATAATTTTAATGCAGTCGTGATTTACACAACACACACAGACACACACACGGAAATATTAATATTTATTTACTTGATTCAATGTTAGCATATATCCGGCGAGATTAACTACTCTAATAATATTTACACAAATAATTTAATACATAATTTTATGATGATTTAATAAGTGAAAGATTAGATTAAAAATGTTTATAAATAAAATACTACAATAATTTGTTGTGTCCCACGACTGTTGGTAATAGTATTGTACATTAGACATTATCAAAGTACACGCATCAGTCGTATCTGATTAATGAATTAAAAGTAGTGCTGGACGTCTGTGTTAGTTAATTCTCAATTTAGTAGGTTCGCATTTTGTTTCTTATTTTCGGTACTTCCAAATTTTCCGAATATGTACTAGAAATTTGTAGAATTTACACACTCATCACCAGGCCAATATTTTGTTTATATTTTCGTTGTTTTTTAATGTGTGATGGCCCAGGAGCCGTCTTTTACTTGGTTGTTACTAATTCTATTTCCTGATAATTTATGGTGTTAACTATAAATGATGGCATATGCCTCTCGGTATGGAAGGCACTACGGTATAGCCATATGGATTCTTATCAAAATAATATACTAATTGACTTTTTTGTCTTTTGGGGTACTTTCAGTCATTTACTTTCCTACTTCGACTTATCGGTGTTGCTTTAAGTTCAATTTCTCGTATTATATACATACTGATTATGCTCTTCCCATCTGAATCTCAGCTATGCTACTCTTCAACATTTCACAAGACCAACTGGATTGCACATACATATATTATTTTTGTTGTAGTACAATGTTTTATTCTATTATTATATGGTCAATCCATACAAAACATCTTGCTATTTATTTGTTTGGTATAAAATGGTGGTTTCTATTATTTTTTTCATCACTCATAAAATGAATGTGTTTAATTGAGGTGGAAATCTGGTTGTATTGCCTCTATTCTTCCCAAATTTTAGCTATTGCTCTTAACACCATGGGTATTCGGAGGAGTGCTTAGACTATTTATACGGTTTTTCAATTGAAATTAAAATGAGTGCATTTACTATTTTATACTGTTTCCTATTCTTGATTTTTTATTATTTTATGTTTAGTCTCCATTGTAAGATATAATTCCATTCGTTGGGTATGTAAATTGAGTGTTCTTTTTTCACTATCTCTCCCTGCTATTGACTTGGTTTTTTTAAATCGTAATATTTTACAATAACATTACATTAATTTATTGGTTAAAAAAAATGTTTTGATAAAATATCTACATTTGTTTTATATTTTGCCTTAAAAGTATGACTTAATAATTTAATTTATACGCCTTAAATTGAATAAAAATAAGTAGTTTTTATAAATTGTAAAACTTAAATGACTTATATGAAATATTTTTTTAAAAAAAAAATCATTGCTTTCAATGTATTGGTGCGGGCAAATTTATTTTTGAAATAAAATCCTTATTTTATTTTATCATTTTTTTTTTCTTTTTTTTAATTCTGCAGCGACGCTTTTTCAAAATATTCGAGAAAATAAATGCGTTTTTTATATTTATTTTTTTATATTTTTATTTAATTTTTAAATGTTACATTTAATGTTTTTTCCGTTATGTTTCGTTGATTATTATTTATTTATTTATATTTTAATTACACCATACAAAAAAAAACATTTACAAAAAGACAAATATTGACATTTTACTGTCGCACAGCGTCTATGTTGACATCTTTTTTTGTTTAAACTAGCTAAAACGTGGGCCTCAGTAGGTTATTCTTTTTTTTAAGTCTTGCTACAAAAAGTTATCAATGAAATGCATTCCATCTCAAAATTGTGGGAGGTATGAAAGGATTTTTTTTTATTTGTGGCACAAGACTAAGAAAAAAGCCTATCGATGTCTCATATCCGGGATAATAATTTTTATCTACTCCAATAGTAATGCTATTTATTATTGTGTGTACGTGTTCGTATACATCGCCGCAGTCGTACACATTATATTGATTTAACTGGAAACAAATTAAACATATACACACAAATTTAAAAAATAATTTTACATCATTTCCACACACATTAACATAACAAAAACATATAATTGAATTTCAATTAATCATTTTAAAAATAAATATATAAAAATATATATTTTGTTACTATTCAAGAGTGTTTTTTTTTTATATTAAAATTATAATAATAATAATAATAATAATAATAAAATAATCTCATTTTACTATACTACAGAAGTTTTGGACCTCTCTATTAAGTCTGTTTTACACACCCTGATGAATAAGTATTTTGTTATTAATTTTTAGTTATTTTACATTATTTTATTTTGTTGGTATAGTTTGCTATTTATATTTTATATATTTAGGATTTTTAGTTAAGATTTTTTATTGGTATAATAATAATTGCTTTATATTATATATTAAATATATAGTGCTTAATGTAATTGCCATGTTACTGCGAGCATGAGCATGTTAGGGTATATATGCTTAGAATACTTATGTAAAAAAATGAAACATGAAACACAATCCATTCACAATTCAGCTAAATCTAATATGGTGTAATATATTTTTAAATAATTATAATAATGTTATGATGTACACACGTAACGAATATTATACACAACAATTATTGACAACAGAATTTCACATAAAATATTATTCGTCCATAAATTGAATTATGAAACTGCATAAATATTATACTACCATATGTTATCATTGAACGTTAAAGAACATTTTATGTTACGCAGTCATTTATAAGTTATATAATTTTTATAAATAATAGCCAAATTTTCTATTTTATTCCATCGATAGATAGAATTATGAAATTCATGCCAATATTCATTAGAAAAATGGGAATATGTTTTATTGGTCTCATATTCGATAAATTATTAAAATTTAATGTATAACCATTATCGCGATATTAAGTAAATATTATTATCTTTTGAAATTATGATATATGTGAGGTTAAAGCATAGCGGTAAACTACTACAACATCCTTTACTCTTAACCTATGAATTTTAATTGTTAACGAAATTGATACTCACAAACATACATACAAATATTAATTTCTAATGCTTGTAACATTTCCTTATGACTTCAATAATACATTGAATACATTTTCACACATTGAAAACAAATGTTTAAAATCTCGTATAATAAATTCAAACGTGTTATCCTAAGGAACAGCACAATTGATTATACATAACGTTCACAGAGACGACCGATAATGATTGAAAACTTCCTTGCTTTGAATGTGAATATTTTATGTTAGATTGCTGTCATATCGTAAGCATCTTGAAGCAAATGTTTACCTTCGATTATACATAAATAAATGAAAAAATTATATGTAATATATATGCAACTGTATTTGCTAACAATTAATCAAAAATTGTGTGTAACAATTCCTAAGCACACTTTTTAAGGGCATGTTTAAATGTAATTCAAATGAACTCGTTTCATAACTGTTGACCATCGGTACACACCTGAATCGGGATAACACCATGAAACCTCCTTGTCGGACAACGCTTTCAAATACAATACATAAAAATCAAACAATAACATTAGAATATTAAGCGTCGTCGCATTAGATGACTGTAAATAAGTAGATAAAAATCAATCTCATTTAACAAAATAAAATGCAAAATACTTTAATGATAATGTGACATCTCACCAATGACAATCATTGGTTTAAGATTTTTGTTGACATCTACCGTTTTCTTCAGATTGTAGCACCCACATCCAATGAAGAAGTCGAAGAATGATGAAATTTATCATTATTTTTTAGTTTCTAAATTTGTGGAGAAGTTGCAAAAAATATAATTTTTAACAAGTTTTTAAATATTTAACTAAATATTATACACAAATTCGCGCGTGATTGTAAATTTGTATTTATTTATTTACTTTTTAATTATTTGGATCACAGTTATCACCGAAGGGATTAACATTTTGTAGATTTATACGTAAATGTATTTGTAATATTTTTTTTTTACATGTAATTTATCACTAATTAATATAGCACCCAATTACCACTATAGCTTTTTTTTTTATTTACAATATATCACTTTATTTATTTCTATATAATTATTATCAAAGAATACTACACGAACGAACAACTAAAAGTATAACCGCACAGTTGGGTTTTTGTTTTATTTTTACAAAGAAGTTTTAAGATGCATTTGTGAGCCGGATTTTTTTTTTAAAGATTGTGTACAATATATTATTTATCCAAGACACACACTTTTATTTATTTATAATTTTTTGTTTTTAAAGATTGTGTCTTGGATACGATTTTACAATATAATATTTATCCAAGACACACTTTTATTTATTTATAATTTTTTTTTTGTAATAAACTATTGAATATAAAAATGCACAGAAGATAATTTACTCATAAGAACTGTAAAAAATTTCTTATTTACAAATTGTCTCCTGAGAATTTATTCTATCACTATTTTAATTCAGGATCACAAAACAGTTTGTAAAATAGAAAATAAAACAAATGCTAGTCGTTACTTTACAGTGTTTAGTAGTAGTATTCTTTATATATACATTATTTATAGTAGTTGCTGTACGATGAGAAAAGGATTTTATAAAATTAATGATAAATTCCAATTAATTTTGATCCAACAAAGTAATTTTTGATATTTGTAAAGAAATAATTTAATTTTATGGAAAATATATCGCAAAAAAATAATGAAATTATTAAAACTACTTTGTTGTAACAAAATTGTTTATGGAAATCTTTTAATTAATATTAGAAAATTCTTTTTTCATTGCGTATAAAAATAGAATGAAATAAACTTATACCATCACATGCGATATGATTAACTCTTTCTAAACTAATACAAACTAATAATATATAAATTAAAGAGTAAAATAATAATTAAAATATAAATTTTGCTTTTCTTCTAATATTTGTTGTTCTTTGATTGATAGATTTTAATTAATACACTGAACTGTATCTATCTGTATGTATGTGGTATTGTGTGTGGTGGAAAGGGTTAACAAATAACAAACCACAACAACTTAGTAATATTTTTAAATAGCATTTTAAACATTAACTTTGTTTTATTTTTTTTGTTTCTGCTTTTTATTAATTTTTTTTTCGTGTAAGAAATTATACTTTTGTGTTGAAATTTTATAAAAATTTAATATATCTTTTTATTTCAATTTTCTCTATAATAATTATAGTGCTGAATGTGATCAAATATTTGATGGAGGTGAAAAGGGTATTGATGATTTACAAATCAATCCAAATCAATCAAATCCACATCATCATCACCATCACCATCATCATCATCATAGTGATATCGAAGAAAATACAGGTTTTGCAATTGTAGTTAATGGTCATTCATTAGTATATTGTTTAACATCAGAATTGGAAAATCGGTATGTACATGTCGCAATAATTTATATATAGTTTAGCTATTCTAGATACTAGACCAGCGCGGCTCATATAGAATTTAATATATTCTAAATCTTCTAAATGGGGATATAAGATGGTTTTGTTGAACCCTTTCTCTCTCTCTCTGTACACTAATCGTAAAACTACCATCAAATTAAAGAAGACTTTTGTTCACTTTGATGCGATCACAAAAATCTGCCATAAGATTATCATAATAAATTTTTACAAATAATTTCTAATATTTATTATAATTTTCTGTCTTTGTTTTTTAATAGATTTTTAGATATAGCGTCACAATGTAAAGCGGTTATATGTTGTCGTGTAACACCATTACAAAAAGCTATGGTTGTAGAATTAATAAAACGTACAAAAAATGCTGTTACATTGGCTATTGGTGATGGTGCCAACGATGTATCAATGATAAAAGCTGCCCACATTGGTGTTGGTATATCGGGACAAGAGGGTATGCAAGCGGTATTGGCTAGTGATTATTCAATAGCCCAATTTAAATATTTAGAAAGACTGTTATTGGTGCATGGACGTTGGTCATATTATAGAATGTGTAAATTTTTACGATATTTTTTTTATAAAAATTTTGCCTTTACATTGTGCCATTTTTGGTTTGCATTTTTTTGTGGTTTCAGTGCACAGGTAAATAGAAAAATAGAAACATAATTTTTAAATTAATTAATTAATTTCTTTTCTAATTTTTTGAATTTGTTTTTTATCCCACCATAGACTGTTTTCGATCCTATGTATATATCTGTTTATAATTTATTCTACACATCATTACCAGTATTGGCACTTGGTATATTCGAACAAGATGTTTCAGATAAACATAGTTTAGAATATTCAAAATTATATACGCCAGGTTTAACAAATGCTTTATTTAATACTACAGAATTTATACGTAGCGTTTTGCACGGTATATTTAGTTCATTGGTATTATTTTTAATTCCTTATGGTAAGTTTTAAGTTTTATAGTTGTGTAAATTATTTATGCTGTTTTTTTTTTTATATGTACGGAAAGATCTTTATAAAACTTGTGGCGAGATGTTTTTTGGCCAAAATTTCAGAAAATTTATGCGAAGAAACATACAAAATATTCAAATTACACTTCTCATTCGTTATTTAACTAATTTTCAAGGGATAATTTTGCCAGAAAGAAAAGATGTATGCTCAGAAATTTGTGATTTATATGATTCAATCGCCTCTATGCAGACAACGAAAAACACGCTTTAATGTTGTAGATACCATCGTAATCTATTGGTTTCATGTACCAAATAATGTATTGGTTATCGCGTGCTGTGTGTAAAATAGTTTATTGTCATGATGAAGAATAATTTCGATTGCATTTCTTTTGTATTATATGTATTAACTTCAGGCAATCAAATTAGTATTTATTGTGGTATTCGATCTTCTAAATCAACCACGGTAACATTACCAGTATTCGATAACTTTTTTATGGTTTAAAATGCATTTGAAGAGGTCTGACTATGGGTAACTGAAACCTAAAAATTATTTGAGATTGGAAGTGATGCACTTATTCAAAATGTGTGTATCCTTTCGTGTGATAAAATAAAGGAAACTTTTAAAATAAGTGCAATTTTTGTTTATTTGCTCGTCGTCCAACGTTCATCGTTACCATTAGTTTCAGGGCCACACCAAAGGATTCATGGAAGGCATTTATTTACAAAATAAGGTTACAAACACTCGACACCCAATTTTCTTATGCAAATTATAATCAGTATCGTTTAAATCCAATGCAATTGCAGTTTGGTATAGGAATTAAGTTTTTGACAGTAGTTTGCAATAGTTTCAGTTGTATGTGACATCAGAGAAATATCATCTGCAAAATCGTAGTTGGCAAGTCGATTGAAAAGTTCATTGGCATCATGATCATCAATTCATATGTTACGCCAAGTGGAGCTTATAGCATCTACCAAACAATTTTTACACTCCAGTTGGCAAATTACTCCGGATGGGAGTATATAAAACAATTCACCAATTAGTCTGGCTGCAGTAATCGTAATGTATAAACCCTACGTTTCTCTTCTCTGCATTGTATTGTATCATAGCATCAAGTTGTACTTTTTCAAACTGCCTTCTTCCGCCACAATAATTAAAACCAAGTGATACGAGAAAAAACTCGTAATGCAATTGTAACAATTTATTATTTATTTTTAGGTACTTATAAAGATGGAATGTCACCGGAAGGATATATTCTTAGTGATCATATGACATTAGCATCTGTTGTAGCAACTATATTAATTTTAGATAATACTGCCCAAGTAAATAACAAATAATTACTAAAATATTAACAAAATTAATTAATTAATGAAACTAATTTTATAATTTTATTTATTTATTTTGTTTCTATTTGAATTTCAAAATTAAAAAAAAAACTTTTAGATAGCACTTGACACATCTTATTGGACAGTATTTAATCATATTATGATATGGGGTAGTGTTTTATGGTATTTTATATTAGATTATTTTTATAATTATGTTATCGGTGGTCCATATGTTGGTTCATTAACACAAGCAATGAAAGAAGCAACATTTTGGTTTACAACTGTTATTACAGTTATTGTATTAATGGTACCTGTTCTTGCATCAAGATTCTATTTTGTTGATGTTCATCCTAGTTTATCGGATAAGGTTTGTAATTTATTAAATATTATTTAGTCTATGCATTGACTATTTCAATTCAAGAGAATATCGAATTATCGAGGATTTTTATTTTAAGTATAATATAACTCTTGTGTGTTTCTATTTTATCTCTTAATCGAATTTTTGGTAAGTACTTAGCTTTGGTATCTTTGATGAAATTTTGTATAACTGTTTTTAATGGAATTACTGGAGTAGTTCCTTTATGAAAGTTTTCATTAACCAGTGTGTAGTTCTACAAAACTAAATATCAAAACTGGGTCTTTTTTTTTTTGACCATATTCGTTAAAATTAAATTATCCTTTAGAATTAGAATCAGTCTTTTGAAACTTCAACATATTTATACTAAGGTTTTTCGAATAATTCGATACCATCATTAAACTGTGGTTCAGAAAGCTATGCAAAATATCTATCGAAGTTCTAGTAATTCGTGTTTTAATAATTCGCTGAATTTTACCGATTGTCGAAGCACTTTTGTGACACGTTTAACATTTTAAAGCAGAATTTTTGCATCCAACTGAAAAAAATATAATAATATAGTTAACCTGCGAATTGTATCGGTTTGACGTGCATTGCAACCGTAAAATCGATATTATTATGATCACCGTCAATCATTTCTAAACGATGTTTCGATTATAAACTACTATACACACAATAAAGTTCATGAAAATTGGTGACAAATCCAATTAGGATTGTTAAGATTAAAAAATAATGGCGATTAATATAGAAAATATTAAAACCCTATAGAAATTTATTTATTTATTTATTAATTTTTTTTTTTATTTAATCATAAAGGTACGTCTTAAACAAAGATTGGCTCAAATACGTTCAAGACAAAGTACAGATGTTTTACGTACACCATCAGCTAGACGTGCTCGACGTTCATTACGTTCGGGTTATGCTTTTGCTCATCAAGTAATTTATAATAATATTAATAAAAAATATCGATTCTCTTAATAATTATTTTTTTTATATTTTCAAAAAACAGGAAGGATTTGGTCGTCTTATTACCTCTGGAAAAATTATGCGTAAATTACCACAAGATTTTGCATTTCCACTTGGTTTGGGTAGTAAAAAACATATTAATTCAACGCCAAATAATAATAATAATAATAATAATCATTCGAATATTCAAAATAATTTAAATAATAGTACAATAGTAGCAAATAAATCAACAAATGGTGATGCCACAAGTCCTCGTGCACCATGTCAAGATTTAGATACTATTAATTTATAGAATTACAATAAATAAAAATATCCAATATTATAATAACTAATTCAAAAGTTAAAAACTAAAAACGAAATGAAATTCTAAACAATTAATTTAAAAAATTATATATTTAAATAGTTTTGTTTTGTTGTTGGTCAGGAATGAATGTGAGAACGAAAGTGTGTGTGAATAATCATGTACGTGAATTCGTTTCAATTGCACGATGTTAATTAATTTTTGGGTTTATTTTGTTTTTCTCTTTTGTATTAAATTTATAATTTCAAATGTGATTTTAGTTATTAATAATTAATTATTTTTTTAATTTTAAGTAATAGATTTAAAAAAACAAATGAAAAAAATACAAACTACACTTATTTTGCTAATATAAATTATTAATATTATTATTATTAAAAGTTAAAATCTAATTTTTAAATGTGTAATACAAATACTTAAAAAAAAAAAATGGTTCTATTTTAGATTATTTTTAGTTACGTAAAAAACACAAACAAAACAGAACAAAACAAGAAAAAAGCAAACAAAAATGCTATAAAATAAGTGTTGGGTTTAAAAAAAAAGCATTATATTTATTTATATATTGTTTTCAAATAGGAATTATTCCTATTTCAATAGAGAAATATTCAATAGAATTATTATTTATTATTTAATTAATTAAATCAAAGAAATGTTTATACATATACAAATATACAAAGAATACTCCACTCAGTATATGTGAATAGCCAAAAAAAAAAAAGTTAACCATTCGTTTTTTGTTGTTGGTTATTTATTATTATTTATTATTATTTTTTTTTTTTTTTTTGTACATCGTCCGACACTTTTTGACTCATTTTACACAAAAAATCAATCACCGATCAAATAAACGAACAGTATTAACAGTCACAAAATAAATGTTTCAAATCAAATCTGTATATGTCAAAATTCAACACGTTGTGATTCACTGGCATTTGACTGAATTGATCTGAAAATTTTTATCATTTTTGCTGACCGAATTGCGAATTAATTTATTTGGTGTGAAATGAGCGCGGGTAGACTTAAACAAATAACAGAAAAAAAAAATTAATAAGTTAACATTTATAAATTACTTTTTGCTACGGGGTAATCTAATCGTGTAATAATTGTAAATTTCAATAATAAAAATTTAAAGTTGCGAAGCAATGTATGGTCACAATATCGATTTGAAGATATAAACATAAATTAACACTAATTACAATATTTTTGTAAAATTAAAATATTTTCTGCGATTAAAGAAATTTACAATTATTTACAATCAATCATTGTATAATAAGTGCAATGTCATAACATGTAGACCGTTCCCCCCTGCCCAAAGCGTAACGTCCAATATGTCGTTACATCTTTTTCATATTAAAAATTCTTGCTAAAAAAGATGTGTGACATATATGCGAGGGCCGACGCATTATAATGGAAGGTAATGATAAAACTAGGACTTTTAAATATTTCACCTGGATATAGAATTTTCGTTTACTATCAAGTAAACCATACAGTTTATAATTACTCAGACATATGCGTAGTCATGTTTTGCAAGTGTAGGCCCTATTTCGGGTATCCTTCTTAACTTTACACAGTCATTTTGCTCTGAATGTGAGTAAAGTAATAAATAAATTTACCAATTTATGTACTATTGCAATACGTTATAAGATTTAGTTTTCATATTTGGGAAATGGAAATAGTCGTCGTCGTTTAGTATTTGATAACGTTTAGTAATTCATAACATTGTAATTCGTGTTCTTACATACTAAACTAAATGCTAAGCAACGCAATTAATCAAAATTTGATAAATAAACCATATTCTCTGTTATTTCGTGTTACTTAGACATTACGATTTTCTGATTTGTGAAATGGTGTGAATTATTATCGTAATGAAAAAGTACATCTCATTATTGGAACGCTTAAACAAAGAAATTAAGGAATAACGACAGCGTTTAGAGTGCTATTTCATCACGTATCATACACCAATTTCACCAATCTGGCAATTTTAATGGTCAAATTATTATTAATGATTTGACATCTATCGACTATTTTCAGTTGCCAAACATTAAAAAGTATCTATAGGTGGAAAGCGATTTGCAGCAAATTCTGAAATAATCGAAGTAACAAACAAAACCGTATTATTCCGAAGGGATTAAAATATTAGAATTTCATTGTAAAAATTCTGCATCTCGATAGCAGCTATAAGAGGCGGTTTTCTTCAAAAAACTAATCCTTCTTTTATTTTTACCTTCAATAAAGATCCGCCCTCGTATATTAATATTTTTATATATAATTTATAAAAAAATAAAATAATAAATAATATAATTTTTAAAACTGAATAGTAAACAACCAATAAAAGAAAACAGTAGTAACACAACAATATGAAATTAAATAATAGAAAATAAAATTAAAATTATTGCCTTATTTTAGTATTTAAATTAAAAGAAAAGAATATGTGAATAATTTTAAGGAAATGGCTTAAAAAATGTTATTCAAATTATTTATATATGCACACATACAAACATAACACACACACACACACACACACACACACACACACACACACACACACACACACACACACACACACACACACACACACACATATATACACTAAATTAATTATATTTAACTTAAATTTATTTTCATTTTATTATTTGTTTTTTTTTTTTTTGTAAAATATTTAATGTAAATTTTTTTTTAATTAATTGTATAATTAATGAATGGTGCTGTTTATATATATTTTTAAAGATATTGATATGGAATCAAATACACACACACACACACACATACACACACCGAGTCATATCATAGAATGATTGTACATAGAAGATAAAAATTTACTTATAAGAAAACTTATAAAAAACTGAGG
Source organism: Bibio marci (assembly GCA_910594885.2). Lineage (NCBI taxonomy): Eukaryota > Metazoa > Arthropoda > Insecta > Diptera > Bibionidae > Bibio > Bibio marci. Next base: position 12,276,788 of record OU343116.1, on the reverse strand, counting down.
GGTATCTTTTTGCAAACAAAACTTTTCCGCTAAATTTGTAAATCTTAAAATAATCTTAAAATAATATTATTCAATATAAAATCCAAAGTAAATTTTTCAATATTATATCTTGGATACTGCCCTAGCAGCTAAATTATTATCAAAATAAAAATTAGTATAAATTCGCGTTAACAAATTATTTGATAAATTTCATGATCAATTTTTGAAAATTTACTATGAAAATTATATATAAATTTTATATCTATTATTTGCAAAACAAAGTACAATACAACCCACTATTTTATCTATTCCAATGTTCCTATAAGTATAAATTGTTTTCTATGTGTATTATTAAATTCTATGCTCATATGTGTTAGGGTATGTGTGTGTGGGTGTGATAAAGCAACTTAAAAATTAACATACATTTTTAGATTTATAAAATCCATAGATTTAATTTATATTTATATATAGAAATGATAATTTGTATAAAAGTAATGTGTGTAGGTAGGGGTGGATGGTGGGAAGGGGTGGATTTGTGGTAATTGTCCGTTCCAATATACATAATATTAATAGTCTATAAATAATAGATAGTACCAAAAATATAAATGAACACAGAATTACTCAACGCAGTTTGGAAACAGTGAAAGTTTTGATAAGTAGGTGTAGTAAAGCCTACTCTATCACTGAATCGATTCTATTTAAAAATGGGACAATTGTGTAAACATTGTGTGCAATACACTTACCGAATTCTCAATTGTTGTACATATTTGTTTTCATTTATTTGATTGCGATAATAAAATATGATTATCCCATATACTCACTATTTCAAATAGGTCTTTTACTTGAAATTTCAGTATTATTATATTCGGGAGCCTGGTCCATTGTGTTTTCCCTGAACTGTTTTGTCTCACCGTCAAAGTGAACTATATGGGATGATCACCCAGGCATACGCCATTTAATGGTCGTGGTTGTGTGTAAGGAGATTTATGATTAATCTCTGAATATCATCCACTTTAGTACATCTCTTTTCGAATTCAACATAGCTATAATTCAGTTTGGTAATTTTTAGTATGAAAAATAGTGCTCATATTTATACCGGGAATCGACCACCATTTCCATTTCCACGTATTGAATGACATGCTCATTCCTATTTTAGACAACCAAATTTTGGTTGATCCATTCATAATCGGTGATGGCATAATTGAGACAGAATTTTAGTGAATTATGATTCATTCATTCATTGTATAGAATGCCCTGGTGCAGAAAGAGTTGTACAAAATAGAATATATTAGAATTGGTCAAAAATGCTATTTGTTTTTACCGATTTCACCTTAACTTATAATACAAAATTTCAGAAGTTAAAAAATACGTTCTTCCCTGAATATATAGCGGCAATGAAAATCGTTGACCACACATTTTTTATCCTTCATTTTTGGAAACGTTAAGACATCCGTGTTAGAATTTTAAAATTAACAAAAGTATATCAGAAAAAGAATTGCAAATATTAAAATATAACAATATGAATCTCAAGATGTTCAGAATAGCGATATATTATTACTCATTAAATGAATGATACTCAACATTAATAAAACTTAAATTATTTCGTAATAAATAACGGTGCATGTGTACTTAAATTTTTCATCATGTATCGCTATATCGATGGACATAATTCAATTCAATTCATGCTGTAGTTTTCGCTACTTCAATACATATTGGTAATTTTTCTAAATATTGAATTTAACACAATGTTTGTCAGATAAATATTGATCGTTTGTTTGAATGTCATATCCCCAAAATTTAATCGCTACACTGCTATGGATTATAGAACATTTAACACTTAACTTCGTTCTTGTTAAAAATACAAAGACATTCTATAGGTAACATTTTATTAGATCCAAGGGTTACTGGATGCGGGGTGAATTGTTTCTGCCATGCAAATATATAACACATATAAATTTTGGTTTCAATAATTGTCCATCGACCTCTTTGAATATACATAAATTTCTCTTTATCGGGCGAATATGCGATTCAAGCACACTATCGGCGATGTGTTCAATGCTACTCAAATTAGACCGATACTCATATAGTCACAAAAGTTTTACCGTCGAATAGACAAATCCATCATGGTTTCATCCATTTTATGAGATAAAAATGAAACCAAAAACTATTCAGTTATAAACGTTCGGATATTATATAAACAACGAAAATTATATGGTTGAAATCAAGTTTCAAATAATCTCAAATAAATATAAAGTAATAGTTTCTCTGAAAACGGTGTCAAATGTCAAATAGAAAATACAAGCAATTCAAACCGTTGAATGTCTTCATTTGATAAAGATTACAGCAAACATAGAAACATAAATCGATTTTGTAATTCATGAAATACTACTTCCCATATAAGCATTCTGATATTTTATTTCATTTTCTACTTCTGCTGTTTATTTAATTTATGGTTTTCTATCTGATAGATTGTATGTATAAGACTGCGTGTGTATCAATATAATTCAGTTTTTATTTTCGCTATATTTTCTTCTTGGGTGTGCCTCCGGCGGTTACTTATGGGTAAAAAATTGTATCTGTTTATCTTCGTCAATGATTTTTCGACTGGTATTTGAAATTTTTTTTGTATCATCCTTTTGCCAGACGATGTACAGTAATATAATCATAGTTTTTCTCGTATGGTTCAGTTAAAACTCTGATTTATTCGTTATTTCCAAATGGAATCTATGTTTTGTTTTCACATTGAACGAAATTTCATGTAACTTTCACATTACATAAATCTATTCGAGCAACTTTACATAAATCAATTAGGCGCCGCTATACGAGTTCTACATATATTTAAAAGCAATTTTTCTCATTAGGTTTGTTTTCGGACAGAGAGTGAATGTAATATGGATTAATCTTCTTGGGTTTTTTTTTTATTTTTTTTTTGACTATTTTTCCAATAATTTGGTATTTTTCTCTCTTTTTAAAAAACCACACCGATCGCTTTAATATAAAGATTAGTACCGAAGACTTTGGACATTTTTACACGCTAATTGTTAAGTCTTCACTTAATACGTAGATAAATTTATACAGTGGTAAATCTTTATCAAGTGGAAGACATTAATATATAGCAATTCTGTTTTTAAAATGTACATCGTCTCAAATGTTATAATATTAGTGGAGCACCGCTTTTTGACTTGACACCGCTTTTCATACAAATAAAAAAATACAATACAAGTCTTAATCAAAATTAATTAATTATATTATGTTCCTTTTAATTATTATTATTATTATTATTATTATTATTATTATTATTATTATTATTATTTTAATTATTTGATATTTTCTTGTTAAATGTTTATAGTTTATTAATTTTTTTTCCAATTTTTTTTCCAATTTTTTTTATTATTTATTTATTTACAATATTATTTTTTGTGTTTTAGTTTAAAATTTTGGTATTAAACAAAAATATATATATAATTGAGTAAAAAAAAAATTAAATTTATAAATATTATAAAATAAATAAAAAGCTTTAAAGATTTATAATAATTTAAATAAAAATATATTTAACACAAAATATTAATAAATATTTATATACAATAAAAAAAAAAAATTCTATTCTATTTTTCTATTACATAATTATATAATTAATTAATTAATTAAAATATAAACACATAAAATGTTTTAATTTAATTTAATAAAAAAACAATTATTAAAAATAATTTTAAATTAAAAGTTAAATAACAATAAATTATAATAATAATATTTTTTTCACTTCACTACAAATTAAAAGAATAAATTAAAAACATAAAAATAATAATAAAAAATTAAGGACATATATATTTAAAAGAAAAGAAAAAAAAAACGATAAAGCCTTGAAAATCCTTTTTTTATTTTTAATATATAAAATATAATTTTTATTTTAACAAAAATTAGTAAATAATATATATAATTAATATTTTATAATTTGTTATCGGTAAATATTTAAATGTTATTCGACGATGCGACCATTATGTCAATAATAGTAATTTTAATTAATTAGAATTTCAATTTTTTAAAGTTATTCTAACTTTTACAACCCCCCAGGTTGGGTCACACAGTAATAACTTTTACAAAACTCTTTTTGCAAGAACTTGCAAAAAACATATATTTTGGATATATGATTTAAATTTCAATTTCAATGAGTCATAAGATTGAATATAACTTTCAATATTTTGGAAGCAATTCGGAAAATCTGATTTACCTACAAAAAAACGTATGGTAAAACTATGAAAGTTCTTGCAAAAAATGTTTTGTGAAAGTTACTACTGTGCCACCTAAGTTAGTTTATTAATTATTACAGTTACACAAAATATTGCCGATGTGTGCGTATTGTGAAATATTGTACAAAAAAAGAAAAAAAATGTTTGTGTCATAATTTACACCAAATTTATTTTGATTGACCTCACCCAAATTTAGACTAAATATATAGGTCACATTACAAACGTTTTTTTATACCTAATTTTCTATACGGCAAATTTTTGCTGACATATTATGTCACATTTAGTCGGCAAGTGAAGAAATATATATCATAAAAATCGATTACTTATTGCTGTAGTTGAGAAAAACATGACGGCAGATGTCATCTCCATCATAGGAATGCAACTTTTTATAATTACTACCCAGTCACAAATAATAATCGTTTTTCTTTAAGTTTAATATTTCTACACTTGCGAACAATATTTGGCATAATGTCACCTAAATTTACGGTATAAAAAATGATGTATAAAACATGTAGAATGTGATCTATATTTAGTTCAAATTTGGGTGAGAAGATCAATCAAAATAAATTGATTGTGAAATTAAGTTACATTGTATAAATATGAGTATCGATGATGTGTGCAACTAGATTATAATTCAAATATGAGAACAATTACAATTTTGTTGACAACGTACACCTTATAATCACAGTGGTGCGGTTCAACGATTGCTGCCGCAGCTCAGCGAAGTATAGGTGAAATCCTAATCGTACAAAAATATACTGTGCAAATCATAATGTGATTTTGTCACAGCGGTACGGATGTTAAAACTTAAACTGAACCGTTACCCTGTGCATATGCAATGTAGGCACACCTGTGTAATTTGGCTGTAATCGCATTGGAAACAGTTTTCACGTTTGTTTCGTGTGCAAAGGATTTAAAAACAATCGTTTGTATTAACTATTGCTTACACTGATTATAAATGAAAACTAAAAATAATTCTAATTCTGTAGTTTAATAGAAAATAATAAATACAATGCTGAACCGATAAAATTTACTTATAAATATTAAATTATTAAAACAGTTTAAAGTGAATTATTCGGCGGCAATTACAAATAATTCATTTTCAATATTGTCAACAATTACTTCAGCCCATTTAATTTCGTTTGCCCGATTAATGGTACTAATGTCTGTGGTGTAATTGTAAATTAAAAATGTTTAAAAATTGAAATAACAAGAAATGGTCGACATAATTACAATAACTTTTAAAAAAATATTTAATATTGAAAAACAAAAATTATTAAGTTAAAATTAATGTAAAAATTCTATAATTATAGATTATTTATTATTATTATTATTATTATTATTATAAATAAAATTTCATAATAACACAAAAGTAATGGAAAAAGAAAAAACGACAAAAAAGAAAAAGAAAAATACATTTTTAGATATTTAAAAATATAAATGAAATATATTTACATTTTTTGTTTGTAATATTTGTTGTAAATATCACGACGGAACGGCATCTTTTAATAGAATTTTTTAATATCCTATCGAAGGCGTCAAGTGCCTAAAAAGCATATCCGTTTTACATTTTTTGTCGGTTATGGTTTTTAATATACACAGTATTTACAATAACCTTTTTCAACTTTGTATTAATTTCACTTTTGTGGTGGCACTCACAACAGACTTATGTGATTATTATATGATTTCATGACATTGTATATTGTTTATAACATCATGTTACTCGTTTTTGATACTAATGTTAAATTTACAAACAAATAGCTTCATGTTTTTGTATGCAAAATTAGTAAAAGTGAAAAGTTTGTTGCAAAAATTTTTCGTATTGAAACAGACAGTTTCTTTGTTTTTTGCATTGTTCATGCATCAAGGAAATTACATGTCTTTAACTCTTCCCAAATTGGAATGCAAAGTTGAAAAAGTCTATTGTGAATGCTATGATACGTATGTTACATATATTTACAAGCTAGAGATAGAGAAATGTCGACAGTATATAGTCGATATATAGTGACATCAAAAAAGTTCTGGCATAAGGTGGCAGTATTCTCTTTTTTTATGTAACTAATTTTCAAGCGCTGTGTGTTTAACAGCTGTTCATTCAGTTTACAACCACAAAAATTGTACGTTTTATTTATAATAATTATATTTAAAATAATAAAATTAATTTTATTTATAATCAAATGCAGTCCGGCAACCAGATTTAATTTTAATTAAATTAAATTAACATTTTACACCTATATGTTACATCACAAATAATTGGCACACCACCATAACAAGAATCCACCAGGACCAATCATTATCATAACAGAGTATTATTGCCACAACAACAATCTATTATGAAATTGATGACAATTTGAATATTCGTTCAAACCGGCAGTGTCGCCAAATAAAATGGTACATACATTTTATTCAATCAGTTTCAACCACAAAAATTGTACGTTTTATTTATAATAATTATATTTAATATGATAACTTAAATTCTATTTATAGCCAAATGCAGTTCAACAACCAACAAGATGTCGCATTTTACACCTATATGTTACATCACAAATTAATTGGCACACCACCATAACAATAATCCACCACCATCAATTAATATCACAACAGCAATCAATTGAATTATGCAATCGTAATTAATCTACAATATCATCATTACACACAATGACAACAATTAAATCACCAGGAAAAACAACAATCAGTATTTATCATATGCAATATAACAACAGAGTATTATCGCTACAATAATAAACTATTTACTAATGATATTGATGACATTTGAATATTAGTTCATCACACCGTCTGTGTCGTCAATAAAATAGTAATTACATTTTTTTCCATTCAGTTTACAACCTCTAAAATTACGTACGTTTTATTTATAATAATTATATTTAATATAAAATAAATTCTATTTATAGTCAAATGCAGTCCAACAACCAGATGTATGTTCACATTTTACACCTGTATGCTACACGGCTACACCACCATAACAATAATCCACCAGCATCAATTAATATCACAACAGCAATCAATTGAATTATGAAATCGTAATTAATCTACAATATCAACATTCCACACAATGACAACACTTAAGTCAACATGAAAAGCAACATAATAAGTATTTTCCTTATGCAATATAACAACACAGACTATTATCACCACAACAACAAACTATTATGAAACTGATGACATTTTGATATTATTTCCACCGGCTATGTCTCCAATAAACTGCTAATTACCATTAATTCAATGATTTTACAACGATAATCAATTGGATATTTAAATATTATTGAATTACAAACATAATCATCATTTCAATTGCAATCAATGGAAAATGATTTTATAATTTCATCAACAGCATATAAAACACTTGAACGTGTACTAATAATTTTGAGTTAGAAGCTGATAATCAAGAGTTCTGAGTTATGTGGCAATATTTATTCAACCATAAAATCAACGAAATAAAAACGATAGTTATTACAATTCGAAGGATTTACTAAATTTAGATTTAATAACATTAAATACATATTGTGGATAAATATAACTAGAGGTAAAGTTCCAGAATTTAATTGTATTTCATCCGTACAGAATATTAATTAATTTATTATTATTTATATTTCAGTTTAAAGCTCTATAAATTATCATATAAAACTATTTGGAAACTTTCAAATATATAAGAATATGAGAAGCGCTTTGAATGGACTCAAGAAAATTAGATATAACGAAGTTTATAATATCATCAAATCATGTTACATCAAGTGGATTACATCTATATTATTTTTTTTACATGTGAAACCAAAATAAACAAAACCAATCCAAATGGATTGATGGCACTTTATCCATTCACAAGGAAAACGACGATGAAGTCTTTGAAGACTAATATTAAATGGAATGATATAATAATATTGTCTATAAAATAATATAAATATAATTGTGATCTTTATTTTAATGTAATAATAACTAATAAACATAAGTAATTAAATGTAATTAATTTAATGTAAAAACAAAAAAAATATTTGTCTAATTATTTGATTAAGTTCATCAATAGTTCCTCAACCTTGACGTGATGATCACCACAAAAATTGATAAATGACGATGAAGCATTTTGATACCTTTGAACAATAATATGAAATGAAATTATATAAATAACAACAAATGTATTAAATGTAACTTTATTTTAATTAAAAAAAATGTAACATATTTATCACATTCATATTATGAATACAAAATTATTAAACACATAATTAATTCAATTAAAAAAAAAAAATTCGTTGGTCTCATTATTTGATTAAGTTCATCAATCCAACCTGTGCCTGCCGTCCATTTAAATATGAAAAGAGAAAAAAAAAAATTAACTTATCCCATCAATTTCGATAACATCACCTTTGAGAAAAGAAAAGAAAAAAATAAATAAAAAAGAGCGACTCCTCATGTTAACACCCAAAAAAAAAAAAAAAAAAGGATCAACTTTAATGGGGCACTCATTCCGAATAAATAAATTCAAAATTTTTGTACCTTATATATCGCAACCGACATATAATCTGCAATAAGCTTGGTGGTGTATGAGGTAGAGGTGTAGTGAATATTCTTATGTGATATGAATACTGTGGGTTCGGTTTCTTACAGAAACCGAAAAAAAAATTTTCTTAAAAAAAACAAAAAAATTAGTTTCACATATATGAAAAAAAAAAGATTCTTATACGTGTGGTCTCTGGCTTTGTATTTTCAATTTGAAAGTGGAAAAAAATATTGAGAAAAAAAAAAAAAAAAAAAAAATAGAAAAGAAAAATATTTTTTTTATTTTTTTTTTTGGAAATTCCCGGTACTTTATGAACAAAAAAACCCAATATTAAAACACGATTTTGACCGACTTAGAGGCGGAATTTTCGAGTTAACTCAACGGATTCGTGTTCGGACGATGCCCCCGCATCTTTTAAGCCTATTTCCGGCCCAATTTTTTTGGACTTTTTTGACCCCCAAAAGTGTGGGTTATAACCCACTGCCGAAAAAATTTTTTTGCCCGTAGGACCTTCAGATTTTCAGGGATTGTAGAGCTCGGCAAAAAAACAGGTTCTGTCGACCTCTTTGCCGGATTTCCCTCGGGGGGCGGAGCTATGGACCTTCGAAAGTACCAAATGGGTCACTTTTGGACCCCTATAACTCCGGAAATACTCAATATTTCGAGACGAGCTTCTCACCAGGAATAGTCCTCATCAAGAGCTACAAATTATATTATGGGGGTAACTTCCTATCTAGAAGGGTTTTCCAACTAGGGGTGCCCAAAGTTCGGAAAATTGATTGCAGACCAATATTCCGAGTACTGAAAAGTCGGGAAATACTGCACTCTCCAAAAATCTAATGATGCAGAAATGTAGAGAAAGGTTCAAAGTTTATCATCAGATTTTTTTTGGAATTTTCCAGTGGAAAATACGGATTTTCCAGGAACAACGAAAAACATCGATTTTTTCATGTTTTCAAATGGGAATTTCCCGACTTTCCCAATGGAATTTCCCGGTGTTTTATTTATCACAGATAGTAGACTATATGCCACGTTTTTTAAGTACCACCCCAACTCTTTAAGTCTAACCGTTTCCTCACAATGGCCGCCCAAAGTTAGGCTTACACAAAAATTTCAAAATTTTAAATCGGTCATAAGTCGACCAATAGATTTTTCACGGAAAAAGTCCAGAAGCTTTGTTGTGCGCCCTAAGATCCTCCACAAGTTGGCTGTAACAAAAATAGGCTAACACATAAATTTTTTTCGAAACCATCCAAAACCTGGTTTTCAGAAAGTCCGGGAAATTTCTCCAGCCCAAAGTTGATGACTTACAGATGTCTTATAGCCATAAATGGATTTAGATGGTAAATGTACTGAGGGAGTGGTACTGAAAATGTTTTCTAACTATTACAGTTTTCCCGGAATTTCCCGATCAAAATTAAAATTTTCCGGATTTTCCTGAAAATTTCCAGATGTCTTCGTTAGAATATTACAAACATTTTTTACCACTAGAGGACCCGAATCTATTTACGGGTTTTCCCGGAATTTTCACATAACGGTTTCATATTCATGGTGAAAATTCCCGGTTTTTTTTTTACAACAAGTTAGGTAGTTTAATTACCTATCATTAAAAACCTATCCCATCCTCCTACCACTTCAAACGGCTGAGCTAGAATTTTTGTCGTTTACCAAATATACCATCATTTTTCCACTAATTTACCTTCAGAATTTTGTTTCAGTATTTACGATTTTACTTAAATTTCCCAATTATCAGTTTTTTTCACCATATTTTCGGTGGTTTTCTCATAATTTTTATTGGAAATTTCATACGTATTATTATAATTGTGTGTTTGTTTGCATTGAAAAATTCTTAATAATAAAAAAAATTTTATATACGACTTTTGAAAATTAATGCTTTTTTGAATGTATCATTAATATTAATTTATGATTACAAAAAATAGTAAAATTTTTATATGAATCGTTCAAAAAATTAACATTAATTTTCATTTAAAAAAAACTGTATCATTTAATTTTACTTTACCATGCCATTTTCTTATTTGAGAAATTATTAAAATTTTATATTTTACTTAACAAACAAAACAACAAATACAAGTCATTTCTTTTTATTTACATCAGAAATAAGAAAACGAAAGGCAAAAAATAACAATGAATTTCCCCTCCATCCAGATATTCTATTAAAATATAGATGGTAATATTTACAACAATTTCCTTCAACAGCTACAAATTTAAATGATTCAAATGATGACATTTTATTTAAAATACTCATCTTACTTCATTTTTATATTGTAAATATTTTGATTTTTAAAATTTGTTCTCATTTCGTAGTAAATTGTTGGATTGTTAGCACGCAAGAATTTTTTATTATTTTTTCTTCAATAATTTATTATATTTTTCATTTTGTTTTCATCTCTCGTTCGAATAAGTCGTTTTTTTTTTGTTTTCTTGTGAATAATTTTGCTATAAAATTTGAAGAATTTTTTTTTGTTGTAAAATTAAAAATAATACCAATTACGAAATATTTTAAACAGGTAAATGTAATTTCTTAGTGAATGTTAAATTATTTGTATATTTGTGAAATGATTTGTTATTTATGGGGTGTTTTTTATTTCTTTTTTGACAATTAGTGTCAAATAATTGTTATTTTACTTTAGCGATTGTTTTTTTTTTTTTATTTTGTGAAAAAACCCTAAAAATAATTCATAGAGAAGGCTTGCAGAAACTACTTTTATAATTATTATTTTTATCAGTAAAACATGAGGGAATTGTGTAAAATGGCAGCCATTCGTTTTCTTAATAAAAAATATGAGGTTATGAAAATCTAAATGCCACAAGTTTTTTTTTTGTTTTTTTTTTGTTTTTATGTTCTAAATTTAAGTGCTATTAAGTTGGGGTGTAGTTCTTGTAATTTTATTCGTTCTTCTGGAGCACAACGAATTTTAGTTTTTTCTATTTAAGAAATATTTTTTGTAGTGTTAAAAAAATAAAGTATATATTTTGAAATGTTAATATTTTATTAATAATTCGCTGAAATTCGTGTCATGATTCTACCCAATTCTTTACACCTATACTGGGTTGTTTAGAGTGATATCATTGCTGATTAAAAGTCGTTAAATATTCATCTAAAATCTAATTAGAAAGAGTCCAAATAGATGCATAGTATTTTCTTTTTTTTTTACTGTATATAATAATACAATAACTAAATAATTATTACTATTAAATTGTAAGTGTAAATTAATAATTTATTTATTTGCAGGACAATTAACATTAAGCAGTAGCAGCAAACAATCTTTACAACGCAATTACAAATTATCAATCAAAATTTAAAAGAAAGTAGAGAAATAAAAATAAATAAATTGGTAACTAAAATATTTATTTAATTATAATAAATACTAAATTATATATAAATTTAAATGTTAATTCTAAAAATTAAATAAGAAATTTAATTGTATTGGATTTTCATTACCTCACAATAATTATTATCATTTTATATAGCAATTGATGTTTTTTGTTGTTGTTTGGCAGAAGAGATTTTCTATAAATATTTCATAGAAAATGCTATTTTTTAGAATCTTTACTTTTGTAATTAATATTTTGTTATCAGTAAAACACAGAACATTATTTTAATTTGTCATTTGTGGTCTAAAGAAGTGAAGTGTTTTTAATTAAAAAATATTAGAATGTAATTCGATACTTCGAAGTTTCTTTTATTATTCTACCTAATTTCTTCTATCTACATTGATTTTTATTAAATCGTGTGTTTTTCCTGAGATCTAATTAGAAATTATGGATTTTTACTGTCTAAACAAGAATTATTATTATTATTATTATATTATTTTAAATGTAAATTAATTATTTATTTATTTGCAGAACAATTCACATTATGCAAAAGTTTTTGCGGCGGTTGGATGGATTGTCGTTGTTGGAGTTGCAGCAAGATTAACATCATCAATAAATGAATAAAAATAAATATGTTCTTCAACAGCAACAAATTTAAATGATGATGTGCAATAAATATAAAATAATAATTATGTAATAATTCGAGTGATACTATGAATTATTGAATATTGTGAATATTTATGTATGGTTTTCAAAACACACTAGTTTCATTCAACACATGCATTTATTATTTACAAGTAAATAATTGAATAATTGGATTAGTAAAATATTTATTTAATGAATAATAAAGTAAGTTAGTTAGTAATCAATAAAAATATACAAGTATAAAACATAATTCTAAAAAAACATAAATAAGGAATTTGTATGACAGAAACTCGTTCAGTAATTTATATTTTAGCAATGCATTAGTTTTTTTTTTTTTTTTTTTTTATTGTTGATTAAAACTGGTGGGGTAAAGTAGCTCCCATTTTTCGTTTTTCTTAAATACTAAAAATGTGAAGTATTTTTAATTAAAAATAATGTAATTCAATACATCAAAGTTTTTATTATTCTACCTAATTTCTTCTATTTACATTGATTTTTATTAAAATGTATCTTTTTCCTGAAATCTAATTTGAAATAATGGATTTTTAATGTCTAAATAAGAATTATTATTATTATTATTATTATATTACTTTAAATGTAAATTAATAATTTATTTATTTGCAGAACAATTAACATTATGCAACAGCATTTGTGGCGGTTGAGTGGTGGTTGTTGGAGTTGCGGCAAGATTAACAACATTAATAAATCAATAAAAATAATTATGTTCTTCAACAGCAACAAATTTAAATGATGATGTGAAATAAATATAAAATAATAATAATATAATAATTCGGCTGATACTATGAATTATTGAAAATTATGAATATTTATGTGTGGCTTTAAGCGTTCACTAATTACATTCACCAAATATTTTGCAAATAATTTCTGTACACGAGGCTGTATATTTAAAAGTATGGAACCTTTCAAAAGCAATCAATTTATAACATACATTTACAAATTATATACATCAATCTATTATAGATAAACAAAGCAAATAAAGTCAATAAATTGGTAAGTTAAATATATATTTAATTAATTAATATGAAAGTAAAATACAAGTAAAAATTAAATAAGCATTCAATGTGACAGCAACTGTCAGTAAATAATTATTGTCATCTCCGTTTACTTGCATAAATACGGGCGGTATAAAAATTTATGGAAAATAGCCAAAATTTAAATCCGTATAATGCTGTTGTAAGGTTACGAAAATTAAATCATATTCATCATACTTCATTTTTATACTGTAAATATTTTGATTTTTAAAATTTGTTCTCATTTCATAGTAAATTGTTGGATTGTTAGCACGCAAGTATTTTTTATTTTTTTTTTTTTTCAATAAATTTGTTTATTTTTCATTTTGTTTTCATCTCTCGTTCGAATAAGACGTTTATTTTTTGTTTTTTTGGTGAATTCTTCTGCTATTGAATTTGAAGAATATTTTTTTTTTGTAAAATTTCAAATATTACCAATTATAATTATAAGAATTACCAGTTACGAAATATTTTAAACAGGTAAATGTAATTATTGTGTTAAATTATTTGTATTTTAGTTATTTATGGGTTTCTTAATTTCTGTTTGGCAATTAGTGCCAAATAATTGTTACTTTACTGTAGCAATTGGTTTTTTTTTTTTTTTTTTGTTAAAAAATCTAAATAATTCATAGAAAATGCTAATTTGCAGAATTTCTACTTCCGAAATTATTATTATTTTTATCAGTAAAACATGTGGTAATTGTGTAAAATGGTAGCCATTCGCTTTCTTAATAAAATAAATATGAGGTTATGAAAATCCAAATACCATAAGTTTTTTTTTACTTTATAATTTTGTTTTTTGTTTTTCGTTTTTTGGTTTTTTTTTTTTATTTAATATTTGTACCTTTTGTTTTTCATATTTTAAATTTAAACGTTAAACGTTGGGGTTGTGTCTTGCAATTTTATTCGTTCTTCTGGAGCGCAGCGAATTTTCGTTTTTTCTATTTGATTTTAAATAGAATTTGAAGAAAAATGTTTGTAGTGTTGAAATAATTAAGAATATATTCCGGAATGTTGTCAATGTTTTATTAATGATTCGTTGAAGTTCGTATCATGATTTTACCTAGTTCTTTATATCTACATTGGGTTGTTTAGCGAGATAGCGTTGTTGATAAAAAGTCGGTAAATATTCATCTAAAATCTAATTAGAAAACTTCCATTTAAATGCATTTTCTTTTTTTTTTTTACTGTATATATTAATTATATAATTAAATAATTATTACTATTATATTGTAATTGTAAATTAATAACTTATTTATTTGCAGAACAATTAACATTAATCAGCAGCAAACAATCTTTGGATCGGAATTACAAATTATCAATCAAAATTGAAAAGAAAGTAGAGAAATGAAAATAAATAAATTGGTAAGTAAAATATTTATTTAATTATAATAAATACAAAAAATATATAAAAATTTAAATGATAATACTAAAAATTAAATAAGAAATTTAATTACAATAATTATTATCATTTTATATAGCAATTGATTTTTTTTTTTTATTATTTGATAGAAAAGTTTTCTTTAAATACTCCATAGAAAATGCTATTTTTTATAATCTTTTATAATTAATATTTTGTTATCAGTAATCTACCTAATTTCTTCTATCTACATTTGATTTATATTAAAATGTATCTTTTTCCTGAAATCTAAGTAGAAATTATATTTGCCTATAAATTAATACAATTCTTTCTCAATTATTATAATTTTTTAATATATAAATATTTCGAAACACTACAGAATGATGCGATAATTTATTTATTTTAAATATTTTTAAATTTTAATGTATTCAATATAAATTATATCAACTATATTATCTATAATATGGTTGGATATATTAACATGATATCAATGTATCTTCATCATATTATAGGTTGGTGTACATAAAATTATTATCTTATTGTTGACAAATTAAATTAAAACAATATGATTTTAGATTATATAAAGTGTTAATGAGAGAATAGTATTTTGTGGCAAGCAAAATGCACCTTAATATGGTATAGTGTATTAATTATTTCGTGTCAAAAACTCTACACTTGCAGATAACACACCCAGAGTAATTAACAATTAAATAAAAAGATATGAACAAATGCAGCAATTAATTTATTATGCACTTTATAATTTGAAGGACATAGTTATCTTATAATACACATATATATGAAAATAAATTGCTTTCCAAAATTGCATGAATACACAACGCGATAATTCATTGAAAGAGCAAACCACAAGAATTTAATGTAATATAATCGATATTTGTAATTTTATTATTATTTTTACTGTATATATACTATGAATATTTAAGATTTAAGATAAGTTAGAGGTCGAGGAACCGGTTTTACAATTGTTTCTTAAAGATATTCCCTTGATTATGCAACTGGACCACTCCCTTCAATATTATCTATATAAGATACATCTTTGTGATATATTTCATGTGTATACAAATGATAAAACGGTTTGAGTCACCCACAAACCGATTTTCTCTTTATCGATACATTCGTGAGCCTTACTAAGAATCCTGTGGTTCCTGCTTGCATTGAAGGATAATTTTTTTTTAATCTTTATTGCGCATCTCCGAATATTTAGCTGATTCTGTATGTCATTCTTACTATGATATTGCATGGTGCTGTCGATTTTTTCCATTGTCTGCTTCGTTTAGTTACGGCAAAATTCAATCATAGTTTTACATGCGAGGAACATTATTCTCCTTATGGTAAAAATCATAGCTGACCTCCGTCCCAAGCTCTCAGCTCAGTTGGCAATTTTTTGCACATAAGCATTGTATGTGAATTCCATGAAATTTATCGGGCTTTAAGATCACGTGTTTATATTCGAATTAGGTGAATCAACAATCCGTATATTTTAGAACTGAACATCTATTCCGCCAATCTTTTCTTTGGCATATGCTGTTGCGCTGTTTGATTGGGGTTTTTTTGTCTTGCAAACTTGCCTCTTTCAAGCATTTGTAAAGTCTGTACTACTATGGTACATTAGCTTTGTGTGGAATTTTGCGTGATTGAATAAGACCAATATAGGATTTTTTATACAGTAAGATTCTAGCTAGAATTACAATTATTATCAATTCCAAGTGGAGCTTTATGTCATCTAATAAACGCTTTGGTTACAGCCAAGTTGGTAAATTACTCCGCAGTATATAACAATTGTACTGCAATTAACGAAAGATAGATGTTTTCATAATTCTATTATTTTTATATGGCATAGCGATGTGTTTTGTATTTATTCCATTAACGAACAAAGCAGAAAAGTTTCAGTATTAAGAGTATTTATATCGAAAAATTTCCTATGAAAAATAGCGGAAATTGAAACGGAATGGCATCCGTCCGTATGTGTCGTATACCAACAGTTTACCAGTAGGAAAACAAAATTAAATTAATAGGTGTATAATAATTGGAAATACGATAAACATTACAAAAAATTTAAAAAATAGAAATTATTTGTCTTGTACTTTTTTTTTTATAAATATTAATTGTTTGTTTATTGTCGTTTCAGGGGGGGTAGGGCGTGGGTGACCTACCTTAATACCACAAAGCTCAAAGCCATTCTTATTTCCATATTATTATAAATAAATATATTGTTTTTCTTTGCATGTAATTTTATTCAAAATTTTAGTAATTTATTAAGAAAATAAAAATAAGTACGCTCGCCGCCCACCCCCCTTTTTTAACGTTTTGTTATGTTTAATTTTATTTTTAATTATCAAATAATTTAAATTTATAATTTAATTAATACTATTATTAATTATAATAAGGTAAAAATTTATAAATTTGATCTTATACATATAATAAATAATGAAAGAACATCAAGTAATATGAAATTTAATAAATTAACATCGGTAGCGGAGGATAACGAAAAGTGATTTTAGTGATTGATTACATATCACCACATCACTTTTTCGATCTATACCTATATTTTGTATGCCGCGTCGTATTGAATGGTCACGTTTAGTTCCTTCTTTTTTTATTTTTTTTTATCTAATTTTATCTTTTCATGTATCCCAATGTTTTTTATCCACTTTGAACAAAACTTGAATTAAGCAATAATTGTGTGAGATAATATTGGTATTAAAAAATATTAAAAAAAAATGGTTTTTCATTCAAAAATTTACGAAAAACTAATAATTTTTAACACTTTGTGTTTATAATTCGTTAATGTAATATATCAAAATATAGTATATAGGAAAATTAAAATTTCATTAAATATTTTGTAAAGTTATACGTAAGTGCGGTAACGAAATACGAAATATTGTTTAAGTGTGAATACGTAGTGTTTGTGTTTTTTATAATCAGCCGATCGGGCTTTCTGGTCTGCCTATCAGTGAAAATTTTTAAGTACGTGTTGTCGATAGTGGTGATAGTGGCTTGTTTAATATTTTCGAAGAGAAGAGATGATGATAGAAGTCCTCGAGTTCGTTCGATGCCTCAGCGGGAATGTGTAATTAAATACGTGTTGTCGATCGATAGTGATAGTGGTTTGTTTAAATTTTTCGAAGAGAAGAGATGTTTATAGAAGTTCTCGGATCTCCAGTTCAGTGCCTCATTGGGAATGTGTATAATTAAGTACGTGTTGTTGATAGTGATAGTGGATTGTTTAATTTTTTTTTCGTAGAGAATAGATGTTTATAGAAGTTCTCGAGTTCGTACAATGCCTCAATTGGGAGTGTGTTGTTTGTTTGGTGTGTGTATTTTTAGTAATTTTTGTGTATATATATTTAGGAAATCAATTGACTGACATATGCGGCTATGTGTTTCATTGCAGCTTTCCAATACTAAGTGTTTAACTAATGTGCAAACCCGGCTAACTACAATGATACGTTACGTTCGTTGCGTGAGTCTCGCCGAAAAAAAATTTAAATGCATGAAAACACACCATCTCTTGACAATAGAACTCATTTATTTTCATAGATTTTTTTTTTGGTCGGAGCGACTCACGATGGATGCAACGCTTGCAACGCATGTTAGCCACTCCGAAAAATATTTATACCCGTCCAATTCTTTCTGTACGGAAAATTTACATGAAATTTTAAAGGAATTTTTTAAGAAACGAATTCATATTAAAAAAAATCGATTGTAAATATTCACATGCAAAATTTCATCTAAATATTAGCCACCCAAGCAGATCGGCAGTCAGTTATGCAATGTGACCAGTAGAACATATGCCCTTACACATCACAAGAACTAATCATTTATGAAAAATGTTAAGCTAAGACAATACGAACTACGTATTCAATGGTTTACATAGCCATTCCGGTTTATTATGGTATAGAGTGTAGATAGTGTAAGATTCCAGTACTTAACTAATGACTAACTCTTTGCTATGAAAACAACAAATTTTCTTACCCGAATAACAAATAACCTAACTGCGGGATCAATAATGACGATATTACCAATTTGGAAATGATTTTGAATATTTGATTTTTTGAATACACCCTGCACTATTGTATATCCAATTAGTAGTTATAGGTTATAGATAAAATATAATAGATATCTTATATAATAGCTCCGAATTATTGAATAGCAATAGAAATGTTATGTTAATAATGCGCATACAATTTTATCTATAGAAAGATATGATATTAATAATATTTTTAAATGTCAAAGACATTATATTCTTATTCAATAAATACGTACAATTTAATTGGTACAATCATTATTTTAATTGAATTTTAAACAAATTTATAATATAAAAAATGCATTTTATGTTTCCAATCCGGGTCCGGGTTTATATAAATGCATTCAATTAATTTGTATTCATTTTAAATGCGGTAAGATTATACAACGAAAACGTGTGTACCTACATTATTAACATTATTATGCACACAAAATAGTAAATATATCCGTAAGTTGTCTATTTTAAAATGTAAATTAAATTTTAATAAATGATAGTTATAATTAATCCCACATGTGTGTGTTCGAACATTAAATTATTTAAGAATCATTTTTAATTTTAAAACGCTTTGAAAACGCAATATGCGTCAATTAGTAAAGTAAAGTTGTGTATAATATTTAAATAAACACACCAATAAATGTGTACACAAATCCATTTATTAATAATTCGTTGAAGTTCTTATCATGATTCTACCTAGTTCGTTACACCTAGATTGGGTTGTTTATAGAGGTAGCGTTGCTGATGAAAAGCCGTTAAATATTCATCTAAAATCTAATTAGAAAGCTTCCATTTAAATGCATAGTATTTGCTTTTTTTTTACTGTATATACAAATAATATAATTAAATGATTATTACTATTATATTGTAAATGTAAATTAATAATTTATTTATTTGCAGAACCATTAACATCAAGCAGCAGCAAATAATCTTTAAAACGCAATTAAAAATTATCAATCAAAATTGAAAAGAAAGTAGAGAAATGAAAATAAATAAATTGGTAACTAAAATATTTATTTAATTATAATAAATACTAAAATATATAAAAATTGAAATGATAATTCTAAAAATTAAATAAGAAATTTAATTGTATTGGATTTTCATAACCTCACAATAATTATTATCATTTTATATAGCAATTGATGTTTTTTGTTGTTGTTTGGAAGAAGAGTTTTTCTACAAATATTTCATAGAAAATGCTATTTTTGTCGAATCTTTACTTCTATAATTAATATTTTGTTATCAGTACAACACAAAGCATTATTTAAATTTGTCATTTGTGGTCTTTTTTTCTTAAAAACAAAAATGTGAGATGTTTTAATTAAAAAATATTAAAATGTAATTCGATACATCAAAGTTTATTTTATTATTCTACCTAATTTCTTCTAACAAAATTGATTTTTTATAAAAGTGTATCTTTTTCCTGAAATCAAATTAGAAATTGTATTTTTTACTGTTTAAATAAGAATTATTATTATTATTATTATTATTATATTATTTTAAATGTAAATTAATAATTTATTTATTTGCAGAACAACTAACATTATGCAAAAGTTTTTGCGGCGGTTGGATGGATTGTCGTTGTTGGAGTTGCAGCAAGATTAACATCATCAAAAAATCAATACAAATAATTATGTTCTTCAACAGCAACAAATTTAAATGATTCAAATGATGTGCACTAATACATTTAATATAAAATAATAGTAATGTAATAATTCGACTGAACTATGAATTATTGAAAATTGTGAATATTTATGTATGGTTTTAAACGTACACTAGTTTCATTCAACCCATACATTTATTTTGCATATAATTCATGTACACGAGGTTGTATTTTAAAAAGGTTGGAACATTTTAAAAATCAATTAATTTATAACACACAATTACGAAATAACCACATCTATCCATTAGAAGTGAAAAGTAAATAATTGAATAAATGGGTGAGTAAAATATTTATTGAATTAATAATAAAGTAAGTTAGTTATTAATCAAGTAAAAAATATATAAGTATAAAACTTAATTCTATAAAAACTTAAATAAGGAATTTGTATGACAGAAACTCGTTCAATAATTAATATTTTAGCAATTCATTAGTTTTTTTTTTTTTTTTTTATTGTTGATAAAAACTATTTTATAAATAATTCATAGAAAATGCTATTTTTCAGAAGCTAAAGCTTTATAATTTTAATTTAAATTTGACATTTGTGGTGTAAAGTAGCTCCCATTTTGCTTTTTTTTTAAAAAATAAAAATGTGAAGTATTTTTAATTAAAAAATATCGGAATGTAATTCGATACGTCAAAGTTTATTTCATTATTCTACCTAATTTCTTCTATCTACATTGGTTTTTATTAAAACGTATATTTTTTCTGAAATCTAATTTGAAATTGTGGATTTTTACTGTCTAAATAAGAATTATTATTTTTATTATATTATTTTAAATGTAAATTAATAATTTATTTATTTGCAGAATAATTAACGTTATGCAACAGCTTTTGCGGCGGTTGGGTTGTGGTTATTGGAGTGGATGTAACAACTTTTGCAGCGGTTGGCTTGTGGCTGTTGGAGTTGATGCAACAGCTTTTGCAGCGGTTGGGTTGTGGCTGTTGGAATTGATGCAACTGCTTTTGCAGCGGTTGGGTTGTGATTGTTGAAGTTGCAGCAAGATTAAAATTATCAATAAATCAATAAAAATAATTATGTTCTTCAACAGCAACAAATTTAAATGATGATGTGCAATAAATATAAAAAAATAATAATATAATAATTCAGCTGATACTATGAATTATTGGAAATTATGAATATTTATGTGTGACTTTAAAACGTACACTAATTTCATTCACCACATATTTTGCAAATAATTCCTGTACACGTGGCTGTATTTTTTAAAGTATGAAACGTTTCAAAAGCAATCAATTTATGACAAACAATTACAAATTATACACATCAATCCATTAAACATAAATAAAGCAAATTAATTGGTAAGTTAAACATTTAATTAATTTTTAAATAAATATAAATAAATATAAATAATAAATATTAGGTTGTCAACTATCTCCCTTCCGCCTTTTTGCTCTTTATTCAATGCTTTATAAAAAGTGTTACAGTAATCGGATTTAGTTCAAATATGCGCCGTTTTGTTCGATAATCTGTTTCCATCTAGACTGCAACTTCATAATACCTCCCTCGTAGAAGCCCCCCTCCTTATTTGCGAAGAACTCGGACAGCCACTTTTCACAAGCCTCTTTTGAGATCAACTTTACACCACCAAGGGCGTTCGCCATGGACAGGAACAGGTGGTAATCACTTGGCGCTATGTCCGGGCTATATGGTGGATGCGATAAAACCTCCCATCCGAGCTCCCGTAGCTTCTGACGAGTCATCAACGAAGTGTGTGGTCTGGCGTTGTCCTGGTGGAACACTACACCCTTCCTTTTGGCCAATTCTGGACGCTTCTGGTCGATCGCCTGCTTCAAGCGGTCCAGTTGTTCGCAGTAGATGGTAGAATTAAGCGTCTGGCCATATGGGAGCAGCTCATAGTGGATGATTCCCTTCCAATCCCACCAAACACACAGCAAAACCTTCCTGGCCGTCAATCCCGGCTTGGCCACTGTTTGGGACGATTCACCGGCCTGCGACCACGACCGTTTTCGCTTGATATTGTCGTATGTGATCCATTTTTCGTCGCCAGTCACCATCCGCTTCAAGAATGGGTCGAGTTCGTTCCGTTTCAGCAGCATTTCGCAAATGGAAATTCGGTCCATTAGATTTTTCACTGTTAATTCATGTGGCACCCAAACATCAAGCTTTTTTTTGTATCCAGCCTTCTGCAGATGGTTTAAAATGGTTTGGTGACTAACTCCCATCTCCTGGGCGATGTCACGAGATGCCACATGCCGGTCTAACTCGATGTATTCCATGATTTGATCGGTATTTGTCGTCACAGGTCTTCCGCCGGCTGGCTTATCCATGGTGTCGTTTTCACCGGCTCTGAATCGTCGAAACCATTCCTCCGCGGTTCGAAGTGATAGAGTACCATCCCCCAAAACACCATTAATCTCACGGAACGTTTCTCTAGCGGATTTGCCTTTAACGAAGGAAAACTTTAAAATAGCGCGAATTTCGGCGTTAGTGAACTCCATGTTTACACGTCTATAACTGTTGAACGCAATATCCAAACTAATCATACATAGCGTCGTTTTGTTTGTTATGTCAAGAGCTTTCAAATTATGTGCAGTGTTGCCAGATACGAGCTCTGTAGCGCTTTGTACATAGCCCCGAAATTAAAAAGACAAAAAGGCGGAAGGGAGATATTTGACAACCTTATATAATTCTAAAATATTAAATAAGAAATTTAATTGCATTGTTAACATTCAATGTGAGAAACTCTTTAAATAAATATTATTTAATTATTATTGTTATCGCCGTTTGCTTGCATAAATAATAAAAATTTATGGTAAACAGTTAAAATTTAAATCCGTCTAATTGCTGTTGTAAGATTATGAAAATCCACTATCATTTTCTTCATTTTTATATTATAAATATTTTGATTTTTACAATTTGTTCTCAATAAATTTAAAGTCAAATTGTTGGCCTTCCAATTCGGTTCATTGACATAATTTAATAAAAAGAAATTAATTTTATTATTTGTTAATCCATTTACTTTTATTGCGTGGTGGTATGATTTAATTGTTATTTATTTTTAACAAATAAAATCTAATTTAAAAACTATCAAAATTTGGTAAAACAAATCAATAAAAATACAAATTAACGACAAA
This sequence comes from Bibio marci, assembly GCA_910594885.2. Lineage (NCBI taxonomy): Eukaryota > Metazoa > Arthropoda > Insecta > Diptera > Bibionidae > Bibio > Bibio marci. Next base: position 12,252,861 of record OU343116.1, on the reverse strand, counting down.
TAATACTAACCCCACAATTTTTCCGATATTCAGGTGTGATTATTAATTAAATAATTTATAAAGCATTTTCCAATTATATTTAATAAGTTGAAATTTAAATCGGTGCGTTTTTAATTTGTGTTAAAGTTTAAATGCTAGAGGTTTTCAATTGTAAATATAGTTTTTTTTTTTTTTGTAAGAGCAGGATGAAACAACATTTATAGTGTTACTGATATTCCGTATGCCAAATTTGGTTACCGGTACCGCGTACTAGGTTCATTTATAGGCTTGCATGCACAATTTCTTTATACATTAGCAATTTTCTTTCAATTTAATAGTGACTCAATGGTTTCCAATTAACTAGTACATGCGAACATGTATCGCTTCTAAAGGTGAATGTGTCATGTGCTGATTTTTTCTTGTTAATTTTTATACGGAATTTCTTTAAACATTTTTAGATCGATCAGTGTTACACATTTTCTTGAAGGTGGTGCAAACTGTTTTAGTTTGTACGGTAATTCTGTTCGTCCAGTTTCAAAACTTTACTAAACATATATGAAGAAAGGTTGCTGAACAAAGTTCTTTTCTTTCTATGCCATGTTGCAAGATTGCATTAATTATACGATGCACTTGTACTTTTGTGACGCATGTTGCTGTCGAAACACGAGCTGATGGTTTTTAAAATTTATCCTTATATAAAAATTGGTTGTACAGTTCATTTTTCACAGGAACTTTTCAAACAACTTCGATTGCAAAAATAAGGGACACCAATCATTGCGTTAAATATCATAACAGACGACCAGCGATTAGTTCGTAGTCTCCGTTGCTGTATGTCACATTTTACGATATATTTTTCTGTTGCATCTATAAGTTTCAATGGATTTGACAGAAATATGGTCAGTAAATACCGCTGACTTCTCAGTATCGCTTCGTGTCCATTCATTATTTACTTTTCGAATTGGTTATATTGTGGTTTTGTAGACTTATTTAGATGCCATAATTAGGAATTTTTTTGTTAGTAATTAGCTATAATAGGTGACTGAGTAATATATAGATCACGACTGGTATATTTACAAAAAACCTTAATACATATTTCATTTTCAGATTTTGATAAGATCCATAGCTGTAATAAGTACATTTCTACACTTGTCCGCAGTAACACGACAAGATTAACAAATAATGTCCAGCTCAACATAGTTGATTAATTACTCTTATCACCAGTAACAGGATACAAAGGTGAGTTATTTAATTTATTTTATTTTGTTACGACTTATGTTTAAATCGCTTTTACCATTTTTTGACAACCCTATCATTTCTTCGTATTCCCGCATCAAATTGATAACATAACCGACTTTTGAGAAATAGAAATATATTATTGTATATACATACAAGCAATTTTTCATCGCCAGTGCATTGTGAACAGTCAATATCTTTAAGTTAATTAGATTTTTTGCGTAGTTTTAAACGTTTTTTAATACATGAATCCGATTCATCGAGCTTTTCCGCATTCTCATGTATTGAGCTATATGAACATCGATTATTTATTTAATTTCGTTATCAGTAATTTTACCTGAACTACGTAAACTTGTTGAGCAACACTGAGTGAATAATCAACCGAACGATAAATGACAAACCAATTTTGGGACACTGACGCTTTGTTTTGTCGTCTTGCTGTGATGCAGATGATTGTCGTCTTTCCTTTCCGAAAAATATCCAAAAAAATCGTTACAAATTTTGTTTGGCAGTATGATAATTGAATTATCTGGATTTAACATTACAAACACGTAAATATCGAGTGAATTCAACTGAAACTATGTATCAGTGAAACCATGTAATGTCTGTTGCCAATTAATTGTTATTCATTTTGATGCACAAATTCCTTTTGTTGTAAGCATTGGGTATTTTGTTACTGTTGCTTAGTTTATCGTTCGCCGTTGACTTACCTGATAGAGCGAAATTTGATTTTATCATATAAACCAACCGGATTACTGTGACTAAGCCTCCACACCGCACATGACATGGTGACTTCCATGTTTTTATTATATTTAATATAAACTTTAATAGTTCAAAATTTGTTTATTTGTATAGAAAATCTGTTATTTTGTTTCAGATAAACAAGCAATTCATCAAAATTTGCAGGATAAAAACAACAAAAAAAAAACGAGAATATTTGCTGCTATCAAGAAAATAATAGTGTGAAGTGTAGTTTAAGATTTTAATTTATAAGTTATTTATTTATATTTAAGTTATAGTTTAAGTTTAGCTATATGAATTGAATTGGATGAATTAAGCTAATTATTTCAATTAATTTCCATTTAATTATTAATTAGTTTAATTCATTGATTTAAAAGACACAATTTAGATTTTAAGAAACTAAAATATCTGAGATAGATAGGTATTCTACATAACGTTTTTTTAAAGTAAAAATTAAAGTATCAATTACGCGCGGGGATTGTATTGTGTAAGCACTTTTATATTTTCCATCGCTGACAGCTTTTTGTGTTGTGGCCTGGGGTCGCCTCGTATGTTAATGTCTTCATTTAGAATTTAATGGCTGTAATACTCATCGATCAAACAGAGTATTATGGTTGCAGGACAATAAATTTAGGCATTGCATGCGATGTTCCCATCATGGGACCCCCATGGTTCTAGTTGGCTGGGCTTGTTGGCTACGCCTGATTGTGCCTACCAATATTACAGATTTAATTTTAATATATTCCAATCTAATGAAGAGTTTTATACTAATTTTTTCATTTGAATGGAAAACAAGTGAAGAAATTAGAAAATTGTCGACATTATCCACTGTGCCACTTGTGTTGTGCGCAGTCATAGGGATCTATTCGTCCCATTTTACGTTTATCCCAGTCATGCTGAACGATATTAGATATAGAAATAACGAAGGCATTATTTTAAATGCGTATAAACATGCTCCGAATACGAATACAATTCCAAATAAAGACACATTCATCTTTTCAAATTTTTTTAATTGCATTTTGACGCAGTATAAATTACTTTTAAATTAATATGTACAAAATTGCCTTCATTGGCATTCTATTTACATGTTGTATTATTCGGAGTTCTATACTCATTCGTATACGGATCATGTTTAACCCCCATATTAGTAGTGATTTCTTTGAAAGAATTTTGCGTGAAAACGCAAGTAAAGGTCAAATGTAAAATTTATTTACAATTTTAAATGAGAGAGTTTTGTTTGAATATGTAAGAAACATGTAACATTATTCAGGCAAACCACTCTCATTAATTTAATAATTTTTCGAAGTTATCAATACTTAATATGCAGTAGTTGGGTTTTTTAAATATCGTCAGCATAATTGATTAAAGAAGTTATCACTAACGCATTCTGTGCGTTAAGTACGCGTTTGATCCATTGATCGTACGTATAAAAAAATAAAGTAAATTAACTGTCTTTTGCTTGTCCATTATTTTAATAGCATCTAAGTAAAATTAGTTTTATATTGTTTTTTTCTCAATGCTATATCCTATCGCTATACAAAGAATTCCTATTGGGGTGTTATCGTCTCCGAGAAGTATTACTAACTAAAATTTTATGCATTCGTATTTGATTAAATTATTTTGTCACACGTCATAACTTTGTTAATATAAAATTACGGAGTGCAATTGGTAAATTGTTACAAACTCACATACGAGAGTAATTTACTAATTTGAATGTAATATTTAGTGGATGTGCACAACAAGGAATGGAACTATTATGAAATGGTGGCTTAGCGTATGTCTTCGCACACGTCTCATATGGTACACTCCTAGGTTGAAAAATATTATAAGGTTTTCTTTAAATCAATAAACACACACGCATCGTAACAATAACTCAAAATCAGTCGAATATTGTTTGATACACGGGTTGATTATTTGGTTGTTTATTCAATTACAAATTTTTTGACTCTTCGAACGCTAGTATTTGCTATGTACAACGAGTGGATGTGCGTGGATGTGTTTTTTTTAGAGAACATGTTATTTTATTGTTTCAACTTCAAAATGTTGGTGTAAGGGGAGTAGAAAGTCATCTAATTAAATTTATATTAACACTTGTTGTGAATAGGGGATGCGTTCCTGAGGCTGATCTTAATAATTTATGATATGAACGAGCCATCGGGTGTGTGTATAAAATTGAACGAGTAATATCATTTGAACGAATTTCATTCTGGTAGTCTTAATAGTGGGTAGGATTTATTGGAAAAAGACGTACTAATTTTATTTATTTGTAATCGATATAATGGTTATAAATCGGTCGGGTTTTAATTGTTTACTTACTTAATATTGGTGTAATCTCTCAGGCATGTGCAACGATCTGGTCACTCACATCCTGGAAATTGTTTTGCGTGGAAAATTAATAACTTACATAAATTGGTGCGTTGTGGAAGAATATCTATTATCTCTAACCATTTAGGCTTCTATTGTATATTTTGTGTTTTATTATTAATAAAAATTTTGTAATAGTAACTTACATATATATTAGTTTTAAGTTATAATTAAGATTAAAAATTGTATTGGTTAATAATTTAAGATTCAATCAAACCAGACGCTTGTGTTTTATTGTTAACATCTATTAATAATATTTAATATTTGTTTTTAATAAACTTATGGAAAAATTTGAAAATCAATTTTCAAATAATAATAAAACACAAGCACTCTGGATATTATTTATATTTTATCAATAATTTTGTTGGTCTCTCTCTCTCTACATGAGGCATAATAGCCAATATTTGTGTAGTTGGACAAACTAATAAAATATTGAGATTATAATATATTCGTGATCGCGTATTTATAATTTATTCGTGAATTTGAATTCAATTTAGTTTAATTTTTTAATTTGTATATGAGTTTTTTTTCAAATGACATTGTCAAAATGTAATTTTTTTCTCATATTTTTTGATTTTGTAAATTTAAACTTTGGGAATCACTTTAGCATATTCTTTTAATATGTTACGTACAGGGATTATCTCTTCCCAACAAAGTGATTACGCGTTCGGGCTCACATGCAAAGGAATAACCGAGGTTTCCGATAAAACCGTTCTAAGCTGTAGTAACGAGTTTCTACAAAAAAAAATTTTTTTTTTTATTTTATCGCCTGTGCATATTAATTTAAAAATCTGGAATTACCAGTAGCATAATAATGATTGAACTATAATTTTTAATTTTTATAAATATATGTGTTCGGGTTCACATTCAAAGGAATGTGAGCTTTTCGATAAAACCGTTCTGAGCTGTGAATGATCACGTTTTTATTTTGTTAGATTCACGCCCGTGTATGGCTTTTAATACCATTCAAACGCCTTCGCGGAATGTTACAAATAGTAATTTTCAGGCTGATATTATTGAATTTCAACAGTAGTGTAATCATTGGGAGCTACATTATCTAACTATTTTTGTCCATCGTGAATAGGTTTTCCATGTTATGGCCGGGGTCGTGGCACTTATCAATTAGCGTTAATTGAGGCCTGGCACGCGCACGACCCTTGTTCTGGTTGCGAAACGATTATTCATGTGATTGTAGACATTCATATTCACAGGAAGGCAAATTTGCCCTATGTAAATAGGTAAAAAACACAAATTTTAACCTTTGTATTGAATATTGGTTTACTCTCGCATGTGCAGTAATTTTGTACTCATAACCGGCGAATTATATTACATGGATAATTATATGTTACGTTGTAGTCCCAAATGAGGACCACGTCTGAATGATGTTCGTACGGAATCCCTATTTTAATATATATATATCACTTTATTTTGGTAGTTATGACCATTAATACAGTCGAATCTAATTCTCTACTTTGGCTCTTGTGGAGAGTATTTATAATCTGTAAAAATTTGGAATTCAAAATTAACTTTAGTTCAATTGTTATTGTATAAAATTCCTACAAAATCTCTTTAATTTCTGCACATTGGTAAATTCTGTGAAAATTACTAAAATAAAATTCTTCATGAAAAACAGTATGGAAAAATTAGCAGTGTCTTCTCAAAGATAATTTAGGCATATTTCGTATATTAACTCTTGACATCTGTTGGCTAGTAGATTATTTCAAGGTGACGTTTTGCTGGGGAAAGGTGAATATTTTTAAGGTTTATATATGAGAAAAGTGGAGTTTTTGTTATCTTTAATGTTGCCAGTGCCATCTTTCTTCGAGTAGAAAATTAAACATTTAAAATACTGGAATAATAATAACTTCTTATTGACATTTGTAAGGTTTATAAATGAAAAAAAATAAAAATATTACCACTAGCATATGATTATACTCCCCCAATACTTCATCTAAAAAATCGTATATTTTGTGTTTTTTTTATTGTTAATATTTCTTTTGAAGGAAATAACTCTGCATCATTTGCTGACTGATTTCGATTAAATTTGGTACGTAGGGTTAGAATAAGATTTTACAGGTATTTGAAAATTGATAATGACTTGAATGGATTGAATATAATTTTATTATATTATTAAAATTTAATATAAAATTAACTTAAGTCCTAAAAAATAAAACAATAATGTTTAAGGCAATTTTTTGTTATTTTTTTTTTATTATATAAATATGTATTAATATAACAATGTAATTAATAAAAAAAAATTGCATTTAAATTAAATAAAATACATCTTTTTAATTAGAATAAAATCCGATTGGAATCTGAAAAGAGAAAAAAAATTAAATTTCTTCTGATCTCTCTGTGAATTTAACCATTTTTATTTTGCCATTTTGACCGACTTAGAGGCGGAATTTTCGAGGAATTCCAACGGATTCTTGTTGGGACGATGACCCCGCATCGTTTAAGCCATAGTTTATTTTTGACCTGTTTTTCACATGTTTTTTGTTTTGCCAATTTGACCCACTTAGAGGCGGAATTTTGGAAAAATTCCACCGGATTCTTGTTCAGACGATGACCCCGCATCTTTTAAGCCTATTTCCGGCCCTATTTTTTTGGACTTTTTTGACCCCCAAAAGTGTGGGTTATAACCTCATGCCGAAAAAGTTTTTTTGCCCGTAGGACCTTCAGATTTTCAGGAATTGTAGAGCTCGGAAAAAAAACAGGATCTGTCGACCCCTTTGCCGGATTTCCCTCGGGGGGCGGAGCTATGGACCTTCGAAAGTACCAAATGGGTCACTTTTGGACCCCTACAACTCCGGAAATACTCAATATTTCGCGACGAGCTTATCACCAGGGATAGTCCTCATCAAGGGCTACAAATTATATTATGGGGGTAACTTCCTATCTAGAAGGGTTTTCCAACTAGGGGTGCCCAAAGTTCGGAAAATCGATTGCAGACCAATATTCCGAGTACTGGAAAGTCGGGAAATATTGGACTTTCCAAAAATCTAATGATGCAGAAATGTAGAGGAAGGTTCAAAGTTTATCATCAGATTTTTTTTGGAATTTTCCAGTGGAAAATACGGATTTTCCAGGAACAACGAAAAACATCGATTTTTTCATGTTTTCAAATGGGAATTTCCCGACTTTCCCAATGGAATTTCCCGGTGCCGTATTTATCACAGGTAGTAGACTATATGCCACGTTTTTTAAGCCCCACCTCAACTCTTTAAGTCTAACGGTTTTCCCACAATGGTCGCCCAAAGTTAGGCTTACACGAAAATTTCAAAATCTTAAATCGGTCATAAGTCGACCAATAGATTTTTCACGGAAAAAGTCCAGAAGCTTTGTTGTGCGCCCTAAGATCCTCTACAAGATGGCTGTAACAAAAATAGGCTAACACATAAATTTTTTTCGAAACCATCCAAAACCTGGTTTTCAGAAATTCCGGGAAATTTCACCAGCCCAAAGTTGATGACTTACAGATGTCTTATAGCCATAAATGGATTTAGATGGTAAATGTACTGAGGGAGTGGTACTGAAAATGTTTTCTAACTATTACAGTTTTCCCGGAATTTCCCGATCAAAATTAAAATTTTCCGGATTTTCCTGAAAATTTCCAGATGTCTTCGTTAGAATATTACAAACATTTTTTACCACTAGAGGACCCGAATCTATTTACGGGTTTTCCCGGAATTTTCACATAACGGTTTCATATTCATGGTGAAAATTCCCGGTTTTTTTTTTACAACAAGTTAGGTAGTTTAATTACCTATCATTAAAAACCTATCCCATCCTCCTACCACTTCAAACGGCTGAGCTAGAATTTTTGTCGTTTACCAAATATACCATCATTTTTCCACTAATTTACCTTCAGAATTTTGTTTCAGTATTTACGATTTTACTTAAATTTCCCAATTATCATTTATTTTCACAATATTTTCGGTGGTTTTCTCATAATTTTCATTGGAAATTTCATACGTATCAAGAAAATTAATGTTACTATATGAAATTTTAATGGAATAAATACTCATCGAAGGTAAATCGACTATAAAAATAATTGTGTGTTTGTTTGCATTGAAAAATTCTTAATAATAAAAAAAATTTTATATACGACTTTTGAAAATTAATGCTTTTTTGAATGTATCATTAATATTAATTTATGATTACAAAAAATAGTAAAATTTTTATATGTATCGTTCAAAAAATTAATTAATTTTCAATTAAAAAAAACAATATCATTTAATTTTACTTTACCATGCCATTTTCTTATTTGAGAAATTATTAAAATTTTATATTTTACTTAACAAACAAAACAACAAATACAAGTCATTTCTTTTTATTTACATCAGAAATAAGAAAACGAAAGGCAAAAAATAACAATGAATTTCCCCTCCATCCAGATATTCTATTAAAATATAGATGGCAATATATACAACAATTTCCTTCAACAGCTACAAATTTAAATGATTCAAATGATGACATTTAATTTAAAATACTCATCATACTTCATTTTTATATTGTAAATATTTTGATTTATAAAATTAGTTGTAAATTGTTGGATTGTTATCACGCAAGAATTTTTTATTATTTATTTTCTTCAATAAATTATTATATTTTTCATTTTGTTTTCATCTCTCGTTCGAATAAGTCGTTTTTTTGTTTTCTTGTGAATAATTTTGCTATAAAATTTGAAGAATTTTTTTTTTTGTTGTAAAATTAAAAATAATACCAATTACGAAATATTTTAAACAGGTAAATGTAATTTCTTAGTGAATGTTAAATTATTTGTATATTTGTGAAATGATTTGTTATTTATGGGGTGTTTTTTATTTCTTTTTTGACAATTAGTGCCAAATAATTGTTATTTTACTTTAGCAATTATTTTTTTTTTTTTTTATTTTGTGAAAAAACCTAAAAATAATTCATGCAATCCAATAATGCAGAAACTACTTTTATAATTATTATTTTTATCAGTAAAACATGAGGGAATTGTGTAAAATGGCAGCCATTCGTTTTCTTAATAAAAAATATGAGGTTATGAAAATCCAAATGCCACAAGTTTGTTTTTTAATTTTTGTTTTTTTTTTTTTTTTGTTTGTATATTCTAAATTTAAATGCTATTAAGTTGGGGTGTAGTTCTTGTAATTTTATTCGTTCTTCTGGAGCACAACGAATTTTAGTTTTTTCTATTTAAGAAATATTTTTTGTAGTGTTAAAAAAATAAAGAATATATTTTATTAATAATTCGCTGAAATTCGTGTCATGATTCTACCTAATTCTTTACACCTATACTGGGTTGTTTAGAGAGATATCATTGCTGATTAAAAGTCGTTAAATATTCATCTAAAATTTAATTAGAAAGATTCCAAATAGATGCATAGTATTTTCTTTTTTTTACTGTATATAATAATACAATAACTAAATAATTATTACTATTAAATTGTAAGTGTAAATTAATAATTTATTTATTCGCAGAACAATTAACATTATGCAACTGTTTTTGAGCTGCAGCAAGATTTTTATTATCAGTAAATCATTACAAATAATTATGTTCTTCAACAGCAACAAATTTAAATGATTCAAATGATACGCATTAAGACGTTTAATATAAAATAATAATTATGTAATAATTTGTGTGATACTATGAATTATTGAATATTGTGAATATTTATGTATGGTTTTAAAAACACACTAGTTTCATTCAACACATGCATTTATTATTTACAAGTAAATAATTGAACAATTGGGTGAGTAAAATATTTATTTAATGAATAATAAAGTAAGTTAGTTAGTAATAAAGAAAAATATATAAGTATAAAACATAATTCTAAAAAAACATAAGTAAGGAATTTGTATGACAGAAACTCGTTCAATAATTAATATTTTAGCAATTTATTAGTTTTTTTTTTTTTATTAAAAACTCTTTTATAAATAATTCATAGAAAATACTATTTTTTAGAATCTTTACTTTTTTATAATTAATATTTTGTTATCAGTAAAACACAAAGCATTATTTCCATTTGATATATTTGTGGTTTAAAGTAGTGAAGTGTTTTTAATTAAAAAACATTAGAATGTAATTCGATACGTCGAAGTTTATTTCATTATTCTACCTAATTTTGTTCTATCTACATTGATTTTTATTAAAACGTGTGTTTTTCCTGAGATCTAATTAGAAATTATGGATTTTTACTGTCTAAACAAGAATTATTATTATTATTATTATATTATTTTAAATGTAAATTAATTATTTATTTATTTGCAGAACAATTAACATTATGCAAAAGTTTTTGCGGCGGTTGGATGGATTGTCGTTGTTGGAGTTGCAGTAAGATTAACATCATCAATAAATCAATAAAAATAAATATGTTCTTCAACAGCAACAAATTTAAATGATGATGTGCAATAAATATAAAATAATAATAATATAATAATTCGGCTGATACTATGAATTATTGAAAATTATGAATATTTGTGTGTGGCTTTAAACGTACACTAATTTCATTTACCACATATTTTGCAAATAATTCCTGTACACGAAGCTGTATTTTTTAAAGTATGGTACGTTTCAAAAGCAATCAATTTATGACAAACAATTACAAATTATATACATCAATCCATTAAAGATAAATAAAGCAAATAAATTGGTAAGTCGAAACATTTAATTAATTTTTATGAAGCAGAAAAATATATAAGTATAAAATATAATTCTAAAATATTAAATAAGAAATTTAATTGCATTGTTAACATTCAATGTGAGAAACTCTTTAAATAAATAATATTTAATTATTATTGTTATCGCCGTTTGCTTGCATAAATAATAAAAATTTATGGTAAACAGTTAAAACTTAAATCCGTATAATTGCTGTTGTAAGATTATGAAAATCCACTATCATTTTCTTCATTTTTATATTATAAATATTTTGATTTTTAAAATTTGTTCTCAATAAATTTAAAATCAAATTGCTGGCCAGCCAACCCGGTTCATTAACATAATTTAATAAAAATAAATTAATTTTATTATTTGTTTAGACATTTATTTTTATTGCGTGGTGGTATTGTTTAATTGTTATACATATAATTTATATATGTTTTTATTGGAAAATCCATTAAAAACTAACAAAATTTAGTAAAACAAATAAATAAATAAATCCACGGGTTATTAATTTGTTTAAATATTGATTTTTAACTTTATTCTTTCTGAATTTTTGCAACAAACAAATAATTTGATAAATGATAATATGAAATATTTTAAAATAGTCTATGGATATGCAATGCAATATTTAATTTTATAAAATATTTTTAATTGAGTAATTACTTATCACAATGAATTATATAACACATGGGCTGAAAAGTTTCTGAAAATTCTAAGAAAAAAACATTTTTTTTGCAAAATTAAACTTTATTCATCAACATACATCCCTTCGCGGACGATACACTGATTCTAACGATCTTCCAACTTTTCGATACCATTTTTATAGTACGATTTCGTTTTTTCCTCAAAATAGGCGATCACCTCTTCATTGCTCTTAAATTTCTTTCCAGTGAGCATTCTCTTGAGGTCTGCAAACAGGAAAAAGTCGCTGGTGGCCAGATCTGGAGAATACGGTGGATGTGGAAGCAATTCGAAGCCCAATTCATGCAATTTTGCCATCGTTTTCATTGATTTATGACACGGTGCGTTGTCTTGTTGAAACAGCACTTTTTTCTTCTTCAAATTCCGTCGTTTCTTAGCGATTTCATGCTTCAAACGCTCCAACAAGGCTATATAATAGTCACTATTGATGGTTGTTCCATTTTCGAGATAGTCGATGAAAATTATTCCATGTGCATCCCAAAATACAGATGCCATAACCTTGCCAGCCGACTGTTGCGTTTTTGGTCGTTGTGGACGAGGTTCGTCGCTTGCTGTCCATGATGCTGACTGCCGATTTGACTCCGTAGTGTAATGATGGAGCCATGTTTCATCCAATGTCACATATCGACGCAAAAATTCTTTTTTATTGCGGTTGAACAATCCCAAACACTGCTCTGAATCATCGATACTTTGTTGTTTTTGATCGATTGTGAGTTCGCGCGGCACCCACTTTGCACAGAGCTTTTGCATTCCCAAATATTCATGCGCGATATGTCCAACATGCTCCTTTGATATCTTCAGAGCCTCAGCTATCTCGATCAACTTCACTTTACGGTCATCTAAAATTATTTTGTGGACTTTTTTGATATTTTCTGGAGTAACAGCTTCCTTTGGACGTCCACTGCGTTCATCATCCTTGGTGCTCATATGGCCGATTTTAAATTTTGCAAACCACAAATGTACTGTTGAAAGAGCTGGAGCAGTGTCGGGATAATGCTCGTCAAGCAGTTTTTTGGCTTCAGAAATATTTTTTCCCTTCAAAAAGCAATATTTTATCAGCACACGAAATTCGTTTTTTTTCCATCTTTTTTCAAATAACAAAAGTAGCTACACTCACAACGCAATATTTCACAAACTAATGGTCGGACTGCTGTCAAATTTTGACACGTATCGTTTGAAGGTTTGTACTAACTAAAAATCATATGAAAAAAATTCTAGAAAATTCACCTCTTAGAATTTTCGGAAACTTTTCAGCCCATGTGTTACAAGTTGTGTTTGTATGATATTATTATTAACTAATAGCAGTTTTACATATTTTACAGCCACCAATGTGATGTTATATTAGTTATTCTATAGTCTGTAATCTACAACTGCATTGTTAACCTTAACTCGTATAATTTTCCTTCTATAATTTTGGCGTTGTGTGCATAGTCAGCAATTTTTCTTGTTTTCTATATAATTATTATCGAGTCTTTAAAATTTTCAGTTGTGTAAAAGAATGTATATGCATTGAATGTATAGTTATTAGTATGGTTTTGTTTTTCGCACCACAAAAACGTGTCGGTCGTACCTGAGAACGTTTTTATTTTATTTTGAAACAATATGATCGGAGAGTCAACCAAATTTATCTAGAGTTAGAAAATTTTATGCAAGCATGAAGTAAATAAAACGAAAAAATAAATACAGCTACAATTGTATTTGAAATACAAAATACCTAGCACATTTTGGTATACGTGAATAGAATATATGTTAAGCATGTTGAATTTCAGTATTGTTTGAAATACTAATTACAAAATATAAAATATATTTCAAAGGTATTAATAATTGAAATATTGACTGGTTACACAAAATTTGTTGATAACAACAATGAAATTTCATATACTGAAAAAGACTGTAAAAGATCGAATAAAAAATATATATTTTAATTGGATAACAATAAATTACATCTATTTATAACAACAAAATCTAATTAATATTGTCTTTAAAATGTGGGTTCTTGAGAATATCATATGGACCACTAATTATAGGACGCGTTGATAATTTTAAGGGTAATATTTAAATAAAATGAAGAAGAAGAAAGATAAATCGTATTGGGGTCTCACTACGCCGCCTTATATATTAATCTTTTGAAATTCCTTTTCGTATAATTATTTAATTAATTGTTTACATATTGTTTTAAACTGTTTCATTTTTCGATTTCCATTTTTAATTTTAACATTTTTAAAACTAGTAATAATTTTGTCAATGTAATTTTATGAATCGACTTAATACTATTATATTTTTTTTTATCTTATTTTAGGGATTTACGTGTTTAGTGAGTCTAATTATTTAACTGTTTCACTCATAAAACACTTGTCATTGTTTCAAATGCTTTGTGCATTAGAAAACTCAACAGCAAAATACGTTAAGATTAATAAATAATGCTCAGCTCAACATAGTTGATTGATTACTCTTACCACCAATAACAGGATACAAAGGTGAGTTATTTATTTAATTTTTTATTTTGTTATAATTTATGTTTAAACCGCTTTTACCACAAAAGATTAAAATCATAATCTTTTTCCATCCTTTTGACAACCCTACTTTCGTACTCAAAGAACTTATCTGCATCTTTTTTCAGCAAAAAGACAATTGAACTGCAACTGCATTTTGGCATCGTCATCATCACTATTAAAATAAAATTAAATTAAAGTTTTGACGAATGTGAAAAGAAGTGTGCATTGTCATGGTGACTAAAAAACAATACATTTTCGATTTGCCAATTATGGTCGCATTTCTTGAATTACATTGTTTTATTATGTTAATTGTTGCACATCTAAATGGATCGTTTGTGTTGCGTAATAAAATTTCAAAATATAGAGATTTCTTTTGTATTCTCGCATAATACTGATAACATAACCGACTTTTGAGAAAAAGAAATATATTATTGTATATTCATACAAGCCATTTTTCATCGCCAGTGCATTGTGAACAGTCAATATCTTTAAGTTAATTAGATTTTTTGCGTAGTTTTAAACGTTTTTTAATACATGAATCCGATTCATCGAGCTTTTCCGCATTCTCATGTATTGAGCTATATGATGATCCACATCGATTATTTATTTGATTTCCTTGTCAGTAATTTTAACTAGACCACATGAACGTGTTGCGCAACACTGAGTGAAAAATCAACCGAATGATAAATGACAAACCAATTTTGGTACACTGACGCTTTGTTTTGCCATCATCTGAACAGATGATTTGTGTCTTTCCTTCGCAGAAGTAAAAAAGTATGATAATTGAATTATCTGGATTTAACATTACAAACACGTAAATATCGAGTGAATTCAACTGAAACTATGTATCAGTGAAACCATGTAATGTCTTAGTTGCCAATTAATTGTTATTCATTTTGAAGTACAAATTCCTTTTGTTGTAAGCATTGTGTATTTTGTTACTGTGGCTTAGTTTATCGTTCGCCGTTGACTTACCTGATAGAGCGAAATTTGATTTTATCATATAAACCAACCGGATTACTGTGACTAAGCCTCCACACCGCACATGACATGGTGACTTCCATGTTTTTATTATATTTAATATAAACTTTAATAGTTCAAAATTTGTTTATTTGTATAGAAAATCTGTTATTTTGTTTCAGATAAACAAGCAATTCATCAAAATTTGCAGGATAAAAACAACAAAAAAAAAACGAGAATATTTGCTGCTATCAAGAAAATAATAGTGTGAAGTGTAGTTTAAGATTTTAATTTATAAGTTATTTATTTATATTTAAGTTATAGTTTAAGTTTAGCTATATGAATTGAATTGGATGAATTAAGCTAATTATTTCAATTAATTTCCATTTAATTATTAATTAGTTTAATTCATTGATTTAAAAGACACAATTTAGATTTTAAGAAACTAAAATATCTGAGATAGATAGGTATTCTACATAACGTTTTTTTAAATTATCAATTACGCGCGGGGATTGTATTGTGTAAGCACTTTTATATTTTCCATCGCTGACAGCTTTTTGTGTTGTGGCCTGGGGTCGCCTCGTATGTTAATGTCTTCATTTAGAATTTAATGGCTGTAATACTCATCGATCAAACAGAGTATTATGGTTGCAGGACAATAAATTTAGGCATTGCATGCGATGTTCCCATCATGGGACCCCCATGGTTCTAGTTGGCTGGGCTTGTTGGCTACGCCTGATTGTGCCTACCAATATTACAGATTTAATTTTAATATATTCCAATCTAATGAAGAGTTTTATACTAATTTTTTCACTTGAATGGAAAACAAGTGAAGAAATTAGAAAATTGTCGACATTATCCACTGTGCCACTTGTGTTGTGCGCAGTCATAGGGATCTATTCGTCCCATTTTACGTTTATCCCAGTCATGCTGAACGATATTAGATATAGAAATAACGAAGGCATTATTTTAAATGCGTATAAACATGCTCCGAATACGAATACAATTCCAAATAAAGACACATTTATCTTTTCAAATTTTTTTAATTGCATTTTGACGCAGTATAAATTACTTTTAAATTAATATGTACAAAATTGCCTTCATTGGCATTCTATTTACATGTTGTATTATTCGGAGTTCTATACTCATTCGTATACGGATCATGTTTAACCCCCATATTAGTAGTGATTTCTTTGAAAGAATTTTGCGTGAAAACGCAAGTGAAGGTCAAATGTAAAATTTATTTACAATTTTAAATGAGAGAGTTTTGTTTGAATATGTAAGAAACATGTAACATTATTCAGGCAAACCACTCTCATTAATTTAATAATTTTTCGAAGTTATCAATGCTTAATATGCAGTAGTTGGGTTTTTTAAATATCGTCAGCATAATTGATTAAAGAAATTATCACTAACGCATTCTGTGCGTTAAGTACGCGTTTGATCCATTGATCGTACGTATAAAAAAATTAAGTAAATTAACTGTCTTTTGCTTGTCCATTATTTTAATAGCATCTAAGTAAAATTAGTTTTATATTGTTTTTTTCTCAATGCTATATCCTATCGCTATACAAAGAATTCCTATTGGGGTGTTATCGTCTCCGAGAAGTATTACTAACTAAAATTTTATGCATTCGTATTTGATTAAATTATTTTGTCACACGTCATAACTTTGTTAATATAAAATTACGGAGTGCAATTGGTAAATTGTTACAAACTCACATACGAGAGTAATTTACTAATTTGAATGTAATATTTAGTGGATGTGCACAACAAGGAATGGAACTATTATGAAATGGTGGCTTAGCGTATGTCTTCGCACACGTTTCATATGGTACACTCCTAGGTTGAAAAATATTATAATGTTTTCTTTAAATCAATAAACACACACGCATCGTAACAATAACTCAAAATCAGTCGAATATTGTTTGATACACGGGTTGATTATTTGGTTGTTTATTCAATTACAAATTTTTTGACTCTTCGAACGCTAGTATTTGCTATGTACAACGAGTGGATGTGCGTGGATGTGTTTTTTTTAGAGAACATGTTATTTTATTGTTTCAACTTCAAAATGTTGGTGTAAGGGGAGTAGAAAGTCATCTAATTAAATTTATATTAACACTTGTTGTGAATAGGGGATGCGTTCCTGAGGCTGATCTTAATAATTTATGATATGAACGAGCCATCGGGTGTGTGTATAAAATTGAACGAGTAATATCATTTGAACGAATTTCATTCTGGTAGTCTTAATAGTGGGTAGGATTTATTGGAAAAAGACGTACTAATTTTATTTATTTGTAATCGATATAATGGTTATAAATCGGTCGGGTTTTAATTGTTTACTTACTTAATATTGGTGTAATCTCTCAGGCATGTGCAACGATCTGGTCACTCACATCCTGGAAATTGTTTTGCGTGGAAAATTAATAACTTACATAAATTGGTGCGTTGTGGAAGAATATCTATTATCTCTAACCATTTAGGCTTCTATTGTATATTTTGTGTTTTATTATTAATAAAAATTTTGTAATAGTAACTTACATATATATTAGTTTTAAGTTATAATTAAGATTAAAAATTGTATTGGTTAATAATTTAAGATTCAATCAAACCAGACGCTTGTGTTTTATTGTTAACATCTATTAATAATATTTAATATTTGTTTTTAATAAACTTATGGAAAAATTTGAAAATCAATTTTCAAATAATAATAAAACACAAGCACTCTGGATATTATTTATATTTTATCAATAATTTTGTTGGTCTCTCTCTCTCTACATGAGGCATAATAGCCAATATTTGTGTAGTTGGACAAACTAATAAAATATTGAGATTATAATATATTCGTGATCGCGTATTTATAATTTATTCGTGAATTTGAATTCAATTTAGTTTAATTTTTTAATTTGTATATGAGTTTTTTTTTCAAATGACATTGTCAAAATGTAATTTTTTTCTCATATTTTTTGATTTTGTAAATTTAAACTTCGGGAATCACTTTAGCATATTCTTTTAATATGTTACGTACAGGGATTGTCTCCTCCCAACAAAGTGATTACGCGTTCGGGCTCACATGCAAAGGAATAACCGAGGTTTCCGATAAAACCGTTCTAAGCTGTAGTAACGAGTTTCTACAAAAAAAAAATTTTTTTTTTTATTTTATCGCCTGTGCATATTAATTTGAAAATCTGGAATTACCAGTAGCATAATAATGATTGAACTATAATTTTTAATTTTTATAAATATAAGTGTTCGGGCTCACATTCAAAGGAATGTGAGCGTTTCGATAAGACCGTTTTGAGCTGTGAATGATCACGTTTTTATTTTGTTAGATTCAAGCCCGTGTATTGCTTTTAATACCATTCAAACGCCTTCGCCGAATGTTACAAATAGTAATTTTCAGGCTGATATTATTGAATTTCAACAGTAGTGTAATCATTGGGAGCTACATTATCTAACTATTTTTTTCCATCGTGAATAGGTTTTCCATGTTATGGCCGGGGTCGTGGCACTTATCAATTAGCGTTAATTGAGGCATGGCACGCGCACAACCCTTGTTCTGGTTGCCAAACGATTATTCATGTGATTGTAGACATTCATATTCACAGCAAGGAAAATTTGCCCTATATAAATAGGTAAAAAACACAAATTTGAACCTTTGTGAATATTGGTCTACCCTCTCATGTGCAGTCATTTTGTACTCATAACCGGCGAATTATATTACATGGAAAATTATATGTTACGTTGTAGTCCCAAATGAGGACCACGTCTGAATGATGTTCGTACGGAATCCCTATTTTAATATATATATATCACTTTATTTTGGTAGTTATGACCATTAATACAGTCGATTCTAATTCTCTACTTTGGCTCTTGTGGAGAGTATTTATAATCTGTAAAAATTTGGAATTCAAAATTAACTTTAGTTCAATTGTTATTGTAAAAAATTCCTACAAAATCTCTTTAATTTCTGCACATTGGTAAATTCTGTGAAAATTACTAAACTAAAATTCTTCATGAAAAACAGTATGGAAAAATTAGCAGTGTCTTCTCAAAGATAATTAGGCATATTTCGTATATTATCTCTTGACATCTGTTGGCTAGTAGATTATTTCAAGGTGACGTTTAGCAGGGGAAAGTGGTGAATATATTTAAGGTTTAGATATGAGAAAAGTGGAGTTTTTGTTATCTTTAATGTTGCCAGTGCCATCTTTCTTCGAGTAGAAAATTAAACATTTAAAATACTGGAATAATAATAACTTCTTATTGACATTTGTAAGGTTTATAAATGAAAAAAAATAAAAATATTACCACTAGCATATGATTATACTCCCCCAATACTTCATCTAAAAAATCGTATATTTTGTGTTTTTTTATTGTTAATATTTCTTTTGAAGGAAATAACTCTGCATCATTTGCTGAATGATTTCGATTAAATTTGGTACGTAGGGTTAGAATAAGATTTTACAGGTATTTGAAAATTGATAATGACTTGAATGGATTGAATATAATTTTATTATATTATTAAAATTTAATATAAAATTAACTTAAGTCCTAAAAAATAAAACAATAATGTTTAAGGCAATTTTTTGTTATTTTTTTTTTATTATATAAATATGTATTAATATAACAATGTAATTAATAAAAAAAAATTGCATTTAAATAAAATAAAATACATCTTTTTAATTAGAATAAAATCCGATTGGAATCTGAAAAGAGAAAAAAAATTAAATTTCTTCTGATCTCTCTGTGAATTTAACCATTTTTATTTTGCCATTTTGACCGACTTAGAGGCGGAATTTTCGAGGAATTCCAACGGATTCTTGTTGGGACGATGACCCCGCATCGTTTAAGCCATAGTTTATTTTTGACCTGTTTTTCACATGTTTTTTGTTTTGCCAATTTGACCCACTTAGAGGCGGAATTTTGGAAAAATTCCACCGGATTCTTGTTCAGACGATGACCCCGCATCTTTTAAGCCTATTTCCGGCCCTATTTTTTTGGACTTTTTTGACCCCCAAAAGTGTGGGTTATAACCTCATGCCGAAAAAGTTTTTTTGCCCGTAGGACCTTCAGATTTTCAGGAATTGTAGAGCTCGGAAAAAAAACAGGATCTGTCGACCCCTTTGCCGGATTTCCCTCGGGGGGCGGAGCTATGGACCTTCGAAAGTACCAAATGGGTCACTTTTGGACCCCTACAACTCCGGAAATACTCAATATTTCGCGACGAGCTTATCACCAGGGATAGTCCTCATCAAGGGCTACAAATTATATTATGGGGGTAACTTCCTATCTAGAAGGGTTTTCCAACTAGGGGTGCCCAAAGTTCGGAAAATCGATTGCAGACCAATATTCCGAGTACTGGAAAGTCGGGAAATATTGGACTTTCCAAAAATCTAATGATGCAGAAATGTAGAGGAAGGTTCAAAGTTTATCATCAGATTTTTTTTGGAATTTTCCAGTGGAAAATACGGATTTTCCAGGAACAACGAAAAACATCGATTTTTTCATGTTTTCAAATGGGAATTTCCCGACTTTCCCAATGGAATTTCCCGGTGCCGTATTTATCACAGGTAGTAGACTATATGCCACGTTTTTTAAGCCCCACCTCAACTCTTTAAGTCTAACGGTTTTCCCACAATGGTCGCCCAAAGTTAGGCTTACACGAAAATTTCAAAATCTTAAATCGGTCATAAGTCGACCAATAGATTTTTCACGGAAAAAGTCCAGAAGCTTTGTTGTGCGCCCTAAGATCCTCTACAAGATGGCTGTAACAAAAATTGGCTAACACATAAATTTTTTTCGAAACCATCCAAAACCTGGTTTTCAGAAATTCCGGGAAATTTCACCAGCCCAAAGTTGATGACTTACAGATGTCTTATAGCCATAAATGGATTTAGATGGTAAATGTACTGAGGGAGTGGTACTGAAAATGTTTTCTAACTATTACAGTTTTCCCGGAATTTCCCGATCAAAATTAAAATTTTCCGGATTTTCCTGAAAATTTCCAGATGTCTTCGTTAGAATATTACAAACATTTTTTACCACTAGAGGACCCGAATCTATTTACGGGTTTTCCCGGAATTTTCACATAACGGTTTCATATTCATGGTGAAAATTCCCGGTTTTTTTTTTACAACAAGTTAGGTAGTTTAATTACCTATCATTAAAAACCTATCCCATCCTCCTACCACTTCAAACGGCTGAGCTAGAATTTTTGTCGTTTACCAAATATACCATCATTTTTCCACTAATTTACCTTCAGAATTTTGTTTCAGTATTTACGATTTTACTTAAATTTCCCAATTATCATTTATTTTCACAATATTTTCGGTGGTTTTCTCATAATTTTCATTGGAAATTTCATACGTATTAAGAAAATTAATGTTACTATATGAAATTTTAATGGAATAAATACTCATCGAAGGTAAATCGACTATAAAAATAATTGTGTGTTTGTTTGCATTGAAAAATTCTTAATAATAAAAAAATTTTTATATACTACTTTTGAAAATTAATGCTTTTTTGAATGTATCATTAATATTAATTTATGATTACAAAAAATAGTAAAATTTTTATATGTATCGTTCAAAAAATTAATTAATTTTCAATTAAAAAAAACAATATCATTTAATTTTACTTTACCATGCCATTTTCTTATTTGAGAAATTATTAAAATTTTATATTTTACTTAACAAACAAAACAACAAATACAAGTCATTTCTTTTTATTTACATCAGAAATAAGAAAACGAAAAGCAAAAAATAACAATGAATTTCCCCTCCATCAAGATATTCTATTAAAATATAGATGGTAATATTTACAACAAGTACGTAACATTGAATATAAATATACCTTTATTAAGTTTACTATTGCTCAATTCTCTTTAATTTCCTCATACACAAATAATAAATTTTTCATTGCAGTGTACTTCAAAATTCATACAAAAAATTCTCATTATTTTTCTGATTTTGGATTCCCATTCGTTTTCATTAATTAGTTACACGATGAGAAGGTGCATTATCGTGCAATTGCCAATTGCATGTGATTCTCGATAAGATAGAATGAACACGACGAATACGACTTAGTAAACGCTTCAAATAAATTGCAAGGTAATAAAACATGGTTAACCGCGTTGTACCACTTGAAACAAATTGGTTGTGGAATCATATCAACTAATGAATGAGCATTGTTTTCTTTCGTAGGCGAATTCTATCTCATAAATTGTTGTTTTAGACACATACCATGAGGTCTATTTCCATGAATTCACACAGAATATTTAAAGATTAAGATAACTGCTAATTGTTTACAATTTATTAAGTATTAGTAAAATGCTACATATTTTGCTTACCACACTGGCAGAAATTTCATGAATCGTTGACAGTTTTGTTAAGGTCGGTTCTTAGCCGTTATACAATAAAAATGAAAAAAATTTGGAGAAAAAAATCAAAAAACTTACCAATAAGCATATTTTCAACCATTTCTTGGTCCACAAAACTACGTAAACCCATTGCTATGCCCCAACGAATATCACTCGATTATCCAGAAAATCCACCATTTTCAACCTTTCCTTCAACATCAACTTTACCCCGCATATTGGAAAAATGTACGGAAATAATATCTATATGATAAGAAAAATGAAATAAAATAAAAAACAATTATTAATCAATTGATAATTTATTGTTTTTCAGAATAGGAGTGTGCGCTGAGACTGAAACTTTGAAATCTAACCTAATCAACTTAATACATATCAAATTGTCCTATATTGCATTGAAATATATAAGATAGACAGAGTAATTCTTACACACATAAGTCTATTTAAACCTATCGCAGACGGATACGCGATACGCGTAAATATGGCACGTAAAACAATTTGAAAGACAAAAATTTTTTTGTTAAATATTCATCTAAAATCTAATTAAAAAGCTTCCATTTAAATGCATAGTATTTTCTTTTTTTTACTGTATATACAAATAATATAATTAAATAATTATTACTATTATATTGTAAATGTAAATTAATAATTTATTTATTTGCAGAACAATTAACATCTAGCAGCAGCAAATAATCTTTAAAACGCAATTACAAATTATCAATCAAAATTGATAAGAAATTAGAGAAATAAAAATAAATAAATTGGTAAGTAAAATATTTATTTAATTATAATAAATACTAAAATATATAAAAATATAAATGATAATTCTAAAAATTAAGTAAGAAATTTAATTGTATTGGATTTTCATAACCTCACAATAATTATTATCATTTTATACAGCAATTGATTTTTGTTTTTTTATTGTTTGGAAGAAGAGTTTTCTTCAAATATTTCACAGAAAATGCTATTTTTGTAGAATCTTTACTTCTATAAATAATATTTTGTTAGCAGTAAAACACATAGCATTATTTATATTTGGCATCATCATTTGCATAACGTTTGAGTCTAAGTTTGGCATTAATATTATTAACATAAGGTAAAATTAATATAATAATGTCAATCCGTTAACTGGAAACGGTTTCCAAGAAGAGTTTTTCATTTATTTTGATAATTTTTGAATGACATTGACAATGTTTTATAATAGCAGCCACATCGTTATATTCGATAGCCAATTCTAATGCATTTTTTGTTCATTATTTATGATGTTAACGTCAATTGATTGAATTTCTAATAGTAATTCGAAAATTTTTGTTTTACAATTATTACTAATAACAGCAATATTTAATGCTGTATTTCCATTTTCATCTTTTGCGTTAACATTAATATCATATGTTAAAAGATATTCTAACAAATCAATAAGATTATGTCGGCATGCAAAATGTAATAGAGTATTTTGATTTTTATCAATTTCATTAATAGTATAATATTTCAAAAATGTTTCATTGAAATTCATTTGATTTAATTTTACATTTTTATCAAACCACATTAAATGATCATAATTTAAATTTTCTATTTTAACACACTTTAATTACTCTTCAAATGCAATAAATTTTTGTTTTAATTTTAACATTTTATTTTATTTAATATTTCTTATTATATTTATATTATGGAACTCAATATTTAACATGGATAGACTTTAAAAAAAAGTTTTGAAACGTTTGTGATTTCATCCTTTACTATGGTCTAATCTAGATCTAGATTGTCTGTAAGTCAATATTATTATTATTAATGTATTATTAAATTTTTAGTTTATTAAACACAATTAAAAAACTGTTAAAACAGAAAAAAACAAAATAAACTAAAATGTAAAATATTGTTTGTTGTTATGTAACATAAATTATATGTCGCGCAGTCGTGCTAATGATTTACTTTGACGTTTGACATATTCATTATTTTATGTTATTAGCCATAACGGCTATATATTATAAAAAATAACTTTTAAGGCGGCTGCCACATGTAAAAAAATATCACATCAAAAAAGAATATCAGCTTTCATTAATTTATATCAAAAAATAGCTTTTTCAATAAAAATTAGTTTTTATATACTCAACTTTAAATTGGTATTTGTAACTAACTTAAGAAATATAATGTGTCAGAATAGTCCATAGAATGATATTTAATATTTCATTGTATTCATTACCTATTTCATACGGTAAAGAATATGAAAAAGAATATGAAACTTAAAAGCTTGTCCTACAAATTACCTTGAAAATTAACATTTGCCCTTGAAATAAACTTGAAAACTAATTTTTGTTCTTCAAATGACCTTGAAAAACAACTTTGTATTTCAAATGACCTTGAAAATCAAATTTGTCCTTCAAATAATCTTGAAAACTATGTTTTGTCCTTCAAATTACCTAAACGTCAATCAACAAAATAATAAACAACTTCTTAAAAAACAACATCAAAAATTAACATCCAGACAACCTCCACGAAAAAATTGTAGCCTGTATACGGTAACAGTTACAACTACACACGTAACTATGTACAAAAAATCATTTGTAAACAATATGTATTAATTGTTGCCTGCATTTCTGTTTTAAAAACTACTAAACAATTTCAATGAGTGCATTCGTATGGGACTTCACTTTTTTTGATACAACACATTTGAAATGATTATGAAATCATATTCCCAATGTAATATGAAATTTTACGAATATTGATGCTTTTTGTATACGAAAACTGTTCTGATGAAAAATCTACTATGGACCACTATGGTGGCATCTTTACATGTAACTCTTGCTTTATGTGGTTTTTGTCAATTGTCATAAAGCCCCTCAAGCGTCGCCATCACAATGTCACATATAATCAAATGTCATTTGTCAAAAATGAAAACTGCAATGCAATAACAATAACCAAAAATATTTTACGAAATAAGTGGTGAGAAAAATTATTTAATTAATTTATTGAATAAAATTCTAATAATGTTAAATATTATAATTAATAATGTAACGAATTCAATGAAAATAATTAAAAATAATAATAATATAATTTGTTTGCAATGTATAAGGTGGTACCGTAAACCACGATGGTTACCGGTTGCAAAAACTAAAGTGTTTCGTGTTCCAGAACGAAAAAAACAAGATGAAGCTGAACGAGCAGAATTGATGAGATTATATCCAATATATAAGTATGTACAATTAATTAATTAATATTGTATATGTCACATAAGAGTTTAATCATTTAATAAATGATGTCCGTACACTTTCACTTTATAGAACTCAATTACGTTCAGTACGTTCATATTTAGAAAATGAATATAAATTAAATAAACAACGTACAACAGCCGATCATTTGGTTGTAACACCAGAAGAAGAAGAAGAAGATTTTCAGCGGGCACTACAATTAAATGAAAAATGGAATGCAACGATTGCAATCGAACGAAATGCACGTATGGAAAAACAATTAGCTGAACAAAAAGAATTGATTTTACAAAGGTTACAAAATCAGGAAATTCGAGAACAAAAGGAATTGGAAGCGGTGGAAAAAATTGTTAGAAGTGAAAAGGTAATTTTTAAATTGAAATATAACAATTTATATAAAAATGTGTATGTATTTTTGTTTTTATTCGTAATTTTTATAGGAAAAAGCAAAAACATTTATAACAAGAGAAAAATTAGATCAAGCAATTGTAGAGGCATTATCCAATCCAGTTGATTACAATTTTGCAATTGATTTAAATGAAAATATTTATTCTGGAAGGCGTTCAGGTCCAAATGAAGAAAATAAAAACATTGAAATATCAGATGAAATACAGAAATTAAAATCATCAGGATAATTTATTATATAACAAAAATTTTATTATATTATTATAGAATTAGAAAAATTAGAAAATTATTTATAAACGATAATTTACGTAAAGGTAATTTAAAATATTCTTGTATAGAGTGTAAGGTGAACCATATATAGCGTGTAATGTGTTAACCTAGTGAAAATATAATAACTGCTGACCATTTTCGAATATTAACTTTATTAAGTTAAACCATTTCGTTTCATCTTTATTTTCTTAGTTTCATCTCACCGCTCCCCTTTCACATCATGAGTTCTAGTATTAGTAATGTTGAACATTTGTATAAAAATTGCTGAACCAATTGACACATGTCATCAATTTTAGTCAAATATTCCATTAAACAATATCCGATCTCTTTATGTAGGTTTTAGCTGTCCCCAATTGCAGTTCCCATTCCAGTTTTGTTGGAGAGATTCGTAATTACATAAGACCAGGTGTATCAGATTTTATACGATATTGGAAAGTTTCATAAAGTAATATATGTGTGTCGAATATTTTCGTTCATTTTATATGCAGTCATTTTTGCTTCGTACTTTATATGAACGTAATATACATAAACATAGTCAATAGTTTAGATGAAATGAAAAACCTTTTATCATTTATCATGTTTTCTGTGATATTTCCATTAGATGCTGCTTGCTTCCATCTAATTCTGCCAAATGGCAAACCTTTATATGGAAAAAGATTTATACCGACATATTTAATTAATATATCTTGAAAGTTTTATATTTGAATATATAAATTGGCGTGGTTCAATTTCTAATAAACATTGCAATGTTTGCCTTTGTCTGGATATAATCTTAATTCACACCATAGTTGTGGGATATGTAAAGTAACATTCTATGAATTGAATAACTTACATTTAGAGGTCATTTGGAAGACAAAACCCACTTTTCAAGGTCATTTGAAGGACAAAACTTAATTTTCAAGATCATTTGAAGGACAAAAAATGAATTGTCAAGTCATTTGAAGGACAAACTGTGAACAAACTGTGAAAGTTTCTTGAAATTTGAGTAACTGTGCGTCGGCCGGACAACCTTTTAATATAGTAATTGGTAAAAATTCTATACCCAAACGCTTGAAAAATACTTAAAATTACTTATGATGATAATTTTTTTTGTGCATAACACAAATTTTAGTGTGGCATCGACAAAGCGAAGATGTCGATGACGTTGAACGTCGGACGCTGAACGACCAATGAAAGAAAAAAGAACAATTTCTTCAATTTTTAACAGAACGGAATGGTCTAAGATAGACGAAAAATTTGTTAATACTTTGTACCATAACAATTGAGTGATGAATCAAAAATTGCATTTATGGCATTCTAATGACTTCATTAAAAACGCTAGAAGTGACGGTAACGATCTTAAAAACTATATGATAACATTATGTTTGCAATATAGGAACCAGAAAGTATGAGTGACACCAGCAAATGAAGGATATCTAAAAAAAATCTTGTTCAATAAAGTCATAAATCAAAACAAATGCTCATTTGTCTTTTACGATTACAAAACATTATTATCTGGAAATAAGCACACTCTGGTTTGGGTATGAGATCACATGGTCATCGATGGAAATAAAATGGTGTACAATTACGGTCCAAATGGCTGTTTTTTCTTTCTTATTAAGCCATTACGGATATTTCTCGGGAACATGACGAGACAGATTTATCTTTTTCTTCTTCAGCCTTGAGTTATCCGCACTGATGGACGTAGGGGACTCCGAACAATTCTTCCATTCTTCCCAATACATTTTCATGTTCTAATTTGCAAAACGTTTTATGCTATTTGTTCATCTTTCTGCACAGATCTTCCTATCGGTATCTTCGTTGGATGTCTTCACAATAATATCGTTTTATTAATGTGTGTTCGTATAATTGGAACAGTTATGATAATTTTAAACTTCTTGATATTATAAAGGCGCCGCAATGATAGAGTACAAGTTCGTGTATTTATGCTTGGACCAATCACTAAATTTGCCAGATTCTTTGAATTTTTTTCCTTGGTCACATGTCTGAAGTATAATTTTCTATATTGTAACTTAAAATTGTTCATTTAAGTGTAATTATATTATATTATATATATTTATATAACGTTTTAAATTTTATGAAAACCAATTCGCCTGAAATTTGTTATGTGTAAACCTGTTCAGATCACATCATTTTGTTAGAAACTTAATAAAAGTGAAACATTTGTAACCATACATGAAAAATAGCACCAAAATTGCATAAAATTTCGATGAGAAATGAACAAATTGTTTATATATATTCTGGGGAAAGCTTGTGTGGCGCATCGCCTTCAAATTATTTCTGCCTAAATTTATTGTTAAATTCTATATCCATAACTTAAACATTAAATTTTAATCACTATGTATGAAAAATAATTCTTTATTTCCTTACAAAATGTTGGTCTTTCAAATTGTTTTACGTACCATATTTACGCGTATCGCGTATCCGTCTGCGATAGGTTTAAATAGACTTATGTGTGTAAGAATTACTCTGTCTATCTCATATATTTCAATGCAATATAGGACAATTTGATATGTATTAAGTTGATTAGGTTAGATTTCAAAGTTTCAGTCTCAGCGCACACTCCTATTCTGAAAAACAATAAATTATCAATTGATTAATAATTGTTTTTTATTTTATTTCATTTTTCTTATCATATAGATATTATTTCCGTACATTTTTCCAATATGCGGGGTAAAGTTGTTGTTGAAGGAAAGGTTGAAAATGGTGGATTTTCTGGATAATCGAGTGATATTCGTTGGGGCATAGCAATGGGTTTACGTAGTTTTGTGGACCAAGAAATGGTTAAAAATATGCTTATTGGTAAGTTTTTTGATTTTTTTCTCCAAATTTTTTTCATTTTTATTGTATAACGGCTAAGAACCGACCTTAACAAAACTGTCAACGATTCAT
This sequence comes from Bibio marci, assembly GCA_910594885.2. Lineage (NCBI taxonomy): Eukaryota > Metazoa > Arthropoda > Insecta > Diptera > Bibionidae > Bibio > Bibio marci. Next base: position 12,223,587 of record OU343116.1, on the reverse strand, counting down.
GAAATTTCTGCCAGTGTGGTAAGCAAAATATGTAGCATTTTACTAATACTTAATAAATTGTAAAAAATTAGCAGTTATCTTAATCTTTAAATATTCTGTGTGAATTCATGGAAATAGACCTCATGGTATGTGTCTAAAACAACAATTTATGAGATAGAATTCGCCTACGAAAGAAAACAATGCTCATTCATTAGTTGATATGATTCCACAACCAATTTGTTTCAAGTGGTACAACGCGGTTAACCATGTTTTATTACCTTGCAATTTATTTGAAGCGTTTACTAAGTCGTATTCGTCGTGTTCATTCTATCTTATCGAGAATCACATGCAATTGGGAATTGCACGATAATGCACCTTCTCATCGTGTGTAACACTGATTTTTCTTTACTAAAGATTCAATTTATTTTCTTCAACATTCACCTTAATCTCACTCGATTTATCTCCATGTGATTATTTTCTATTCACTAACATTCATTAGTGTGTATTGGTGTGCATCAATTGAAGCCATTGAACCGCCATACTCAGTGCATTCCAACTAATCACTAATCAGCAACTAAAACTAATTAATGAAAATGAATGGGAATCCAAAATCAGAAAAATAATGAGAATTTTTTGTATGAATTTTGAAGTACACTGCAATGAAAAATTTATTATTTGTGTATGAGGAAATTAAAGAGAATTGAGCAATAGTAAACTTAATAAAGGTATATTTATATTCAATGTTACATACTTGTTGTAAATATTACCATCTATATTTTAATAGAATATCTGGGTGGAGGGGAAATTCATTGTTATTTTTTGCTTTTCGTTTTCTTATTTCTGATGTAAATAAAAAGAAATGACTTGTGTTTGTTGTTTTGTTTGTTAAGTAAAATATAAAATTTTAATAATTTCTCAAATAAGAAAATGGCATGGTAAAGTAAAATTAAATGATATTGTTTTTTTTAATTGAAAATTAATGTTAATTTTTTGAACGATTCATATAAAAATTTTACTATTTTTTGTAATCATAAATTAATATTAATGATACATTCAAAAAAGCATTAATTTTCAAAAGTCGTATATAAACATTTTTTTATTATTAAGAATTTTTCAATGCAAACAAACACACAATTATAATAATACGTATGAAATTTCCAATAAAAATTATGAGAAAACCACCGAAAATATGGTGAAAAAAACTGATAATTGGGAAATTTAAGTAAAATCGTAAATACTGAAACAAAATTCTGAAGGTAAATTAGTGGAAAAATGATGGTATATTTGGTAAACGACAAAAATTCTAGCTCAGCCGTTTGAAGTGGTAGGAGGATGGGATAGGTTTTTAATGATAGGTAATTAAACTACCTAACTTGTTGTAAAAAAAAAACCGGGAATTTTCACCATGAATATGAAACCGTTATGTGAAAATTCCGGGAAAACCCGTAAATAGATTCGGGTCCTCTAGTGGTAAAAAATGTTTGTAATATTCTAACGAAGACATCTGGAAATTTTCAGGAAAATCCGGAAAATTTTAATTTTGATCGGGAAATTCCGGGAAAACTGTAATAGTTAGAAAACATTTTCAGTACCACTCCCTCAGTACATTTACCATCTAAATCCATTTATGGCTATAAGACTTCTGTAAGTCATCAACTTTGGGCTGGAGAAATTTCCCGGAATTTCTGAAAACCAGGTTTTGGATGGTTTCGAAAAAAATTTATGTGTTAGCCAATTTTTGTTACAGCCATCTTGTAGAGGATCTTAGGGCGCACAACAAAGCTTCTGGACTTTTTCCGTGAAAAATCTATTGGTCGACTTATGACCGATTTAAGATTTTGAAATTTTCGTGTAAGCCTAATTTTGGGCGACCATTGTGGGAAAACCGTTAGACTTAAAGAGTTGAGGTGGGGCTTAAAAAACGTGGCATATAGTCTACTATCTGTGATAAATACGGCACCGGGAAATTCCATTGGGAAAGCCGGGAAATTCCCATTTGAAAACATGAAAAAATCGATGTTTTTCGTTGTTCCTGGAAAATCCGTATTTTCCACTGGAAAATTCCAAAAAAAATCTGATGATAAACCTTGAAACTTCCTCTACATTTCTGCATCATTAGATTTTTGGAAAGTCCAATATTTCCCGACTTTCCAGTACTCGGAATATTGGTCTGCAATCGATTTTCCGAACTTTGGGCACCCCTAGTTGGAAAACCCTTCTAGATAGGAAGTTACCCCCATAATATAATTTGTAGCCCTTGATGAGGACTATCCCTGGTGATAAGCTCGTCGCGAAATATTGAGTATTTCCGGAGTTGTAGGGGTCCAAAAGTAACCCATTTGGTACTTTCGAAGGTCCATAGCTCCGCCCCCCGAGGGAAATCCGGCAAAGGGGTCGACAGATCCTGTTTTTTTTCCGAGCTCTACAATTCCTGAAAATCTGAAGGTCCTACGGGCAAAAAAACTTTTTCGGCATGAGGTTATAACCCACACTTTTGGGGGTCAAAAAAGTCCAAAAAAATAGGGCCGGAAATAGGCTTAAAAGATGCGGGGTCATCGTCTGAACAAGAATCCGGTGGAATTTTTCCAAAATTCCGCCTCTAAGTGGGTCAAATTGGCAAAACAAAAAACATGTGAAAAACAGGTCAAAAATAAACTATGGCTTAAACGATGCGGGGTCATCGTCCCAACAAGAATCCGTTGGAATTCCTCGAAAATTCCGCCTCTAAGTCGGTCAAAATGGCAAAATAAAAATGGTTAAATTCACAGAGAGATCAGAAGAAATTTAATTTTTTTTCTCTTTTCAGATTCCAATCGGATTTTATTCTAATTAAAAAGATGTATTTTATTTAATTTAAATGCAATTTTTTTTTATTAATTACATTGTTATATTAATACATATTTATATAATAAAAAAAAAATAACAAAAAATTGCCTTAAACATTATTGTTTTATTTTTTAGGACTTAAGTTAATTTTATATTAAATTTTAATAATATAATAAAATTATATTCAATCCATTCAAGTCATTATCAATTTTCAAATACCTGTAAAATCTTATTCTAACCCTACGTACCAAATTTAATCGAAATCAGTCAGCAAATGATGCAGTTATTTCCTTCAAAAGAAATATTAACAATAAAAAAACACAAAATATACGATTTTTTAGATGAAGTATTGGGGGAGTATAATCATATGCTAGTGGTAATATTTTTATTTTTTTTCATTTATAAACCTTACAAATGTCAATAAGAAGTTATTATTATTCCAGTATTTTAAATGTTTAATTTTCTACTTGAAGAAAGATAGCACTGGCAACATTAAAGATAACAAAAACTCCACTTTTCTCATATCTAAACCTTAAATATATTCACCACTTTCTCCTGCTAAACGTCACCTTGAAATAATCTACTAGCCAACAGATGTCAAGAGATAATATACGAAATATGCCTAATTATCTTTGAGAAGACACTGCTAATTTTTCCATACTGTTTTTCATGAAGAATTTTAGTTTAGTAATTTTCACAGAATTTACCAATGTGCAGAAATTAAAGAGATTTTGTAGGAATTTTTTACAATAACAATTGAACTAAAGTTAATTTTGAATTCCAAATTTTTACAGATTATAAATACTCTAGAGAATTAGAATCGACTGTATTAATGGTCATAACTACCAAAATAAAGTGATATATATATATTAAAATAGGGATTCCGTACGAACATCATTCAGACGTGGTCCTCATTTGGGACTACAACGTAACATATAATTTTCCATGTAATATAATTCGCCGGTTATGAGTACAAAATGACTGCACATGAGAGGGTAGACCAATATTCACAAAGGTTCAAATTTGTGTTTTTTACCTATTTATATAGGGCAAATTTTCCTTGCTGTGAATATGAATGTCTACAATCACATGAATAATCGTTTGGCAACCAGAACAAGGGTCGTGTGCGTGCCATGCCTCAATTAACGCTAATTGATAAGTGCCACGACCCCGGCCATAACATGGAAAACCTATTCACGATGGAAAAAAATAGTTAGATAATGTAGCTCCCAATGATTACACTACTGTTGAAATTCAATAATATCAGCCTGAAAATTACTATTTGTAACATTCGGCGAAGGCGTTTGAATGGTATTAAAAGCAATACACGGGCTTGAATCTAACAAAATAAAAACGTGATCATTCACAGCTCAAAACGGTCTTATCGAAACGCTCACATTCCTTTGAATGTGAGCCCGAACACTTATATTTATAAAAATTAAAAATTATAGTTCAATCATTATTATGCTACTGGTAATTCCAGATTTTCAAATTAATATGCACAGGCGATAAAATAAAAAAAAAATTTTTTTTTTTGTAGAAACTCGTTACTACAGCTTAGAACGGTTTTATCGGAAACCTCGGTTATTCCTTTGCATGTGAGCCCGAACGCGTAATCACTCTGTTGGGAGGAGACAATCCCTGTACGTAACATATTAAAAGAATATGCTAAAGTGATTCCCGAAGTTTAAATTTACAAAATCAAAAAATATGAGAAAAAATTACATTTTGACAATGTCATTTGAAAAAAAACTCATATACAAATTAAAAAATTAAACTAAATTGAATTCAAATTCACGAATAAATTATAAATACGCGATCACGAATATATTATAATCTCAATATTTTATTAGTTTGTCCAACTACACAAATATTGGCTATTATGCCTCATGTAGAGAGAGAGAGACCAACAAAATTATTGATAAAATATAAATAATATCCAGAGTGCTTGTGTTTTATTATTATTTGAAAATTGATTTTCAAATTTTTCCATAAGTTTATTAAAAACAAATATTAAATATTATTAATAGATGTTGACAATAAAACACAAGCGTCTGGTTTGATTGAATCTTAAATTATTAACCAATACAATTTTTAATCTTAATTATAACTTAAAACTAATATATATGTAAGTTACTATTACAAAATTTTTATTAATAATAAAACACAAAATATACAATAGAAGCCTAAATGGTTAGAGATAATAGATATTCTTCCACAACGCACCAATTTATGTAAGTTATTAATTTTCCACGCAAAACAATTTCCAGGATGTGAGTGACCAGATCGTTGCACATGCCTGAGAGATTACACCAATATTAAGTAAGTAAACAATTAAAACCCGACCGATTTATAACCATTATATCGATTACAAATAAATAAAATTAGTACGTCTTTTTCCAATAAATCCTACCCACTATTAAGACTACCAGAATGAAATTCGTTCAAATGATATTACTCGTTCAATTTTATACACACACCCGATGGCTCGTTCATATCATAAATTATTAAGATCAGCCTCAGGAACGCATCCCCTATTCACAACAAGTGTTAATATAAATTTAATTAGATGACTTTCTACTCCCCTTACACCAACATTTTGAAGTTGAAACAATAAAATAACATGTTCTCTAAAAAAAACACATCCACGCACATCCACTCGTTGTACATAGCAAATACTAGCGTTCGAAGAGTCAAAAAATTTGTAATTGAATAAACAACCAAATAATCAACCCGTGTATCAAACAATATTCGACTGATTTTGAGTTATTGTTACGATGCGTGTGTGTTTATTGATTTAAAGAAAACATTATAATATTTTTCAACCTAGGAGTGTACCATATGAAACGTGTGCGAAGACATACGCTAAGCCACCATTTCATAATAGTTCCATTCCTTGTTGTGCACATCCACTAAATATTACATTCAAATTAGTAAATTACTCTCGTATGTGAGTTTGTAACAATTTACCAATTGCACTCCGTAATTTTATATTAACAAAGTTATGACGTGTGACAAAATAATTTAATCAAATACGAATGCATAAAATTTTAGTTAGTAATACTTCTCGGAGACGATAACACCCCAATAGGAATTCTTTGTATAGCGATAGGATATAGCATTGAGAAAAAAACAATATAAAACTAATTTTACTTAGATGCTATTAAAATAATGGACAAGCAAAAGACAGTTAATTTACTTAATTTTTTTATACGTACGATCAATGGATCAAACGCGTACTTAACGCACAGAATGCGTTAGTGATAATTTCTTTAATCAATTATGCTGACGATATTTAAAAAACCCAACTACTGCATATTAAGCATTGATAACTTCGAAAAATTATTAAATTAATGAGAGTGGTTTGCCTGAATAATTTTACATGTTTCTTACATATTCAAACAAAACTCTCTCATTTAAAATTGTAAATAAATTTTACATTTGACCTTTACTTGCGTTTTCACGCAAAATTCTTTCAAAGAAATCACTACTAATATGGGGGTTAAACATGATCCGTATACGAATGAGTATAGAACTCCGAATAATACAACATGTAAATAGAATGCCAATGAAGGCAATTTTGTACATATTAATTTAAAAGTAATTTATACTGCATCAAAATGCAATTAAAAAAATTTGAAAAGATAAATGTGTCTTTATTTGGAATTGTATTCGTATTCGGAGCATGTTTATACGCATTTAAAATAATGCCTTCGTTATTTCTATATCTAATATCGTTCAGCATGACTGGGATAAACGTAAAATGGGACGAATAGATCCCTATGACTGCGCACAACACAAGTGGCACAGTGGATAATGTCGACAATTTTCTAATTTCTTCACTTGTTTTCCATTCAAGTGAAAAAATTAGTATAAAACTCTTCATTAGATTGGAATATATTAAAATTAAATCTGTAATATTGGTAGGCACAATCAGGCGTAGCCAACAAGCCCAGCCAACTAGAACCATGGGGGTCCCATGATGGGAACATCGCATGCAATGCCTAAATTTATTGTCCTGCAACCATAATACTCTGTTTGATCGATGAGTATTACAGCCATTAAATTCTAAATGAAGACATTAACATACGAGGCGACCCCAGGCCACAACACAAAAAGCTGTCAGCGATGGAAAATATAAAAGTGCTTACACAATACAATCCCCGCGCGTAATTGATAATTTAAAAAAACGTTATGTAGAATACCTATCTATCTCAGATATTTTAGTTTCTTAAAATCTAAATTGTGTCTTTTAAATCAATGAATTAAACTAATTAATAATTAAATGGAAATTAATTGAAATAATTAGCTTAATTCATCCAATTCAATTCATATAGCTAAACTTAAACTATAACTTAAATATAAATAAATAACTTATAAATTAAAATCTTAAACTACACTTCACACTATTATTTTCTTGATAGCAGCAAATATTCTCGTTTTTTTTTTGTTGTTTTTATCCTGCAAATTTTGATGAATTGCTTGTTTATCTGAAACAAAATAACAGATTTTCTATACAAATAAACAAATTTTGAACTATTAAAGTTTATATTAAATATAATAAAAACATGGAAGTCACCATGTCATGTGCGGTGTGGAGGCTTAGTCACAGTAATCCGGTTGGTTTATATGATAAAATCAAATTTCGCTCTATCAGGTAAGTCAACGGCGAACGATAAACTAAGCCACAGTAACAAAATACACAATGCTTACAACAAAAGGAATTTGTACTTCAAAATGAATAACAATTAATTGGCAACTAAGACATCACATGGTTTCACTGATACATAGTTTCAGTTGAATTCACTCGATATTTACGTGTTTGTAATGTTAAATCCAGATAATTCAATTATCATACTTTTTTACTTCTGCAAAGGAAAGACACAAATCATCTGTTCAGATGATGGCAAAACAAAGCGTCAGTGTACCAAAATTGGTTTGTCATTTATCATTCGGTTGATTTTTCACTCAGTGTTGCGCAACACGTTCATGTGGTCTAGTTAAAATTACTGACAAGGAAATCAAATAAATAATCGATGTGGATCATCATATAGCTCAATACATGAGAATGCGGAAAAGCTCGATGAATCGGATTCATGTATTAAAAAACGTTTAAAACTACGCAAAAAATCTAATTAACTTAAAGATATTGACTGTTCACAATGCACTGGCGATGAAAAATGGCTTGTATGAATATACAATAATATATTTCTTTTTCTCAAAAGTCGGTTATGTTATCAGTATTATGCGAGAATACAAAAGAAATCTCTATATTTTGAAATTTTATTACGCAACACAAACGATCCATTTAGATGTGCAACAATTAACATAATAAAACAATGTAATTCAAGAAATGCGACCATAATTGGCAAATCGAAAATGTATTGTTTTTTAGTCACCATGACAATGCACACTTCTTTTCACATTCGTCAAAACTTTAATTTAATTTTATTTTAATAGTGATGATGCCGATGCCAAAATGCAGTTGCAGTTCAATTGTCTTTTTGCTGAAAAAAGATGCAGATAAGTTCTTTGAGTACGAAAGTAGGGTTGTCAAAAGGATGGAAAAAGATTATGATTTTAATCTTTTGTGGTAAAAGCGGTTTAAACATAAATTATAACAAAATAAAAAATTAAATAAATAACTCACCTTTGTATCCTGTTATTGGTGGTAAGAGTAATCAATCAACTATGTTGAGCTGAGCATTATTTATTAATCTTAACGTATTTTGCTGTTGAGTTTTCTAATGCACAAAGCATTTGAAACAATGACAAGTGTTTTATGAGTGAAACAGTTAAATAATTAGACTCACTAAACACGTAAATCCCTAAAATAAGATAAAAAAAAATATAATAGTATTAAGTCGATTCATAAAATTACATTGACAAAATTATTACTAGTTTTAAAAATGTTAAAATTAAAAATGGAAATCGAAAAATGAAACAGTTTAAAACAATATGTAAACAATTAATTAAATAATTATACGAAAAGGAATTTCAAAAGATTAATATATAAGGCGGCGTAGTGAGACCCCAATACGATTTATCTTTCTTCTTCTTCATTTTATTTAAATATTACCCTTAAAATTATCAACGCGTCCTATAATTAGTGGTCCATATGATATTCTCAAGAACCCACATTTTAAAGACAATATTAATTAGATTTTGTTGTTATAAATAGATGTAATTTATTGTTATCCAATTAAAATATATATTTTTTATTCGATCTTTTACAGTCTTTTTCAGTATATGAAATTTCATTGTTGTTATCAACAAATTTTGTGTAACCAGTCAATATTTCAATTATTAATACCTTTGAAATATATTTTATATTTTGTAATTAGTATTTCAAACAATACTGAAATTCAACATGCTTAACATATATTCTATTCACGTATACCAAAATCAAATGCATTTGTGCTAGGTATTTTGTATTTCAAATACAATTGTAGCTGTATTTATTTACTTCATGCTTGCATAAAATTTTCTAACTCTAGATAAATTTGGTTGACTCTCCGATCATATTGTTTCAAAATAAAATAAAAACGTTCTCAGGTACGACCGACACGTTTTTGTGGTGCGAAAAACAAAACCATACTAATAACTATACATTCAATGCATATACATTCTTTTACACAACTGAAAATTTTAATGACACGATAATAATTATATAGAAAACAAGAAAAATTGCTGACTATGCACACAACGCCAAAATTATAGAAGGAAAATTATACGAGTTAAGGTTAACAATGCAGTTGTAGATTACAGACTATAGAATAACTAATATAACATTACATTGGTGGCTGTAAAATATGTAAAACTGCTATTAGTTAATAATAATATCATACAAACACAACTTGTAACACATGGGCTGAAAAGTTTCCGAAAATTCTAAGAGGTGAATTTTCTAGAATTTTTTTCATATGATTTTTAGTTAGTACAAACCTTCAAACGATACGTGTCAAAATTTGACAGCAGTCCGACCATTAGTTTGTGAAATATTGCGTTGTGAGTGTAGCTACTTTTGTTATTTGAAAAAAGATGGAAAAAAAACGAATTTCGTGTGCTGATAAAATATTGCTTTTTGAAGGGAAAAAATATTTCTGAAGCCAAAAAACTGCTTGACGAGCATTATCCCGACACTGCTCCAGCTCTTTCAACAGTACATTTGTGGTTTGCAAAATTTAAAATCGGCCATATGAGCACCAAGGATGATGAACGCAGTGGACGTCCAAAGGAAGCTGTTACTCCAGAAAATATCAAAAAAGTCCACAAAATAATTTTAGATGACCGTAAAGTGAAGTTGATCGAGATAGCTGAGGCTCTGAAGATATCAAAGGAGCGTGTTGGACATATCGCGCATGAATATTTGGGAATGCAAAAGCTCTGTGCAAAGTGGGTGCCGCGCGAACTCACAATCGATCAAAAACAACAAAGTATCGATGATTCAGAGCAGTGTTTGGGATTGTTCAACCGCAATAAAAAAGAATTTTTGCGTCGATATGTGACATTGGATGAAACATGGCTCCATCATTACACTACGGAGTCAAATAGGCAGTCAGCATCATGGACAGCAAGCGACGAACCTCGTCCACAACGACCAAAAACGCAACAGTCGGCTGGCAAGGTTATGGCATCTGTATTTTGGGATGCACATGGAATAATTTTCATCGACTATCTCGAAAATGGAACAACCATCAATAGTGACTATTATATAGCCTTGTTGGAGCGTTTGAAGCATGAAATCGCTAAGAAACGACGGAATTTGAAGAAGAAAAAAGTGCTGTTTCAACAAGACAACGCACCGTGTCATAAATCAATGAAAACGATGGCAAAATTGCATGAATTGGGCTTCGAATTGCTTCCACATCCACCGTATTCTCCAGATCTGGCCACCAGCGACTTTTTCCTGTTTGCAGACCTCAAGAGAATGCTCACTGGAAAGAAATTTAAGAGCAATGAAGAGGTGATCGCCTATTTTGAGGAAAAAACGAAATCGTACTATAAAAATGGTATCGAAAAGTTGGAAGATCGTTAGAATCAGTGTATCGTCCGCGAAGGGATGTATGTTGATGAATAAAGTTTAATTTTGCAAAAAAAATGTTTTTTTCTTAGAATTTTCAGAAACTTTTCAGCCCATGTGTTATATAATTCATTGTGATAAGTAATTACTCAATTAAAAATATTTTATAAAATTAAATATTGCATTGCATATCCATAGACTATTTTAAAATATTTCATATTATCATTTATCAAATTATTTGTTTGTTGCAAAAATTCAGAAAGAATAAAGTTAAAAATCAATATTTAAACAAATTAATAACCCGTGGATTTATTTATTTATTTGTTTTACTAAATTTTGTTAGTTTTTAATGGATTTTCCAATAAAAACATATATAAATTATATGTATAACAATTAAACAATACCACCACGCAATAAAAATAAATGTCTAAACAAATAATAAAATTAATTTCTTTTTATTAAATTATGTTAATGAACCGGGTTGGCTGGCCAGCAATTTGATTTTAAATTTATTGAGAACAAATTTTAAAAATCAAAATATTTATAATATAAAAATGAAGAAAATGATAGTGGATTTTCATAATCTTACAACAGCAATTATACGGATTTAAGTTTTAACTGTTTACCATAAATTTTTATTATTTATGCAAGCAAACGGCGATAACAATAATAATTAAATATTATTTATTTAAAGAGTTTCTCACATTGAATGTTAACAATGCAATTAAATTTCTTATTTAATATTTTAGAATTATATTTTATACTTATATATTTTTCTGCTTCATAAAAATTAATTAAATGTTTCGACTTACCAATTTATTTGCTTTATTTATCTTTAATAGATTGATGTATATAATTTGTAATTGTTTGTCATAAATTGATTGCTTTTGAAACGTACCATACTTTAAAAAATACAGCTTCGTGTACAGGAATTATTTGCAAAATATGTGGTAAATGAAATTAGTGTACGTTTAAAGCCACACACAAATATTCATAATTTTCAATAATTCATAGTATCAGCCGAATTATTATATTATTATTATTTTATATTTATTGCACATCATCATTTAAATTTGTTGCTGTTGAAGAACATATTTATTTTTATTGATTTATTGATGATGTTAATCTTACTGCAACTCCAACAACGACAATCCATCCAACCGCCGCAAAAACTTTTGCATAATGTTAATTGTTCTGCAAATAAATAAATAATTAATTTACATTTAAAATAATATAATAATAATAATAATAATTCTTGTTTAGACAGTAAAAATCCATAATTTCTAATTAGATCTCAGGAAAAACACACGTTTTAATAAAAATCAATGTAGATAGAACAAAATTAGGTAGAATAATGAAATAAACTTCGACGTATCGAATTACATTCTAATGTTTTTTAATTAAAAACACTTCACTACTTTAAACCACAAATATATCAAATGGAAATAATGCTTTGTGTTTTACTGATAACAAAATATTAATTATAAAAAAGTAAAGATTCTAAAAAATAGTATTTTCTATGAATTATTTATAAAAGAGTTTTTAATAAAAAAAAAAAAACTAATAAATTGCTAAAATATTAATTATTGAACGAGTTTCTGTCATACAAATTCCTTACTTATGTTTTTTTAGAATTATGTTTTATACTTATATATTTTTCTTTATTACTAACTAACTTACTTTATTATTCATTAAATAAATATTTTACTCACCCAATTGTTCAATTATTTACTTGTAAATAATAAATGCATGTGTTGAATGAAACTAGTGTGTTTTTAAAACCATACATAAATATTCACAATATTCAATAATTCATAGTATCACACAAATTATTACATAATTATTATTTTATATTAAACGTCTTAATGCGTATCATTTGAATCATTTAAATTTGATGCTGTTGAAGAACATAATTATTTGTAATGATTTACTGATAATAAAAATATTGCTGTAGCTCAAAAACAGTAGCATAATGTTAATTGTTCTGCGAATAAATAAATAATTAATTTACATTTAAAATAATATAATAATAATAATAATAATTCTTGTTTAGACAGTAAAAATCCATAATTTCTAATTAGATCTCAGGAAAAACACACGATTTAATAAAAATCAATGTAGATAGAAGAAATTAGGTAGAATAATAAAAGAAACTTCGAAGTATCGAATTACATTCTAATATTTTTTAATTAAAAACACTTCACTTCTTTACACCACAAATGTCAAATTAAAATACTGTTCTGTGTTTTACTGATAACAAAATATTAATTACAAAAGTAAAGATTCTAAAAAATAGCATTTTCTATGAAATATTTGTAGACAAACTCTTCTTCCAAACAACAACAAAAAACATCAATTGCTATATAAAATGATAATAATTATTGTGAGGTTATGAAAATCCAATACAATTAAATTTCTTATTTAATTTTTAGAATTAACATTTAAATTTATATATAATTTAGTATTTATTATAATTAAATAAATATTTTAGTTACCAATTTATTTATTTTTATTTCTCTACTTTCTTTTAAATTTTGATTGATAATTTGTAATTGCGTTCTAAAGATTGTTTGCTGCTACTGCTTAATGTTAATTGTCCTGCAAATAAATAAATTATTAATTTACACTTACAATTTAATAGTAATAATTATTTAGTTATTGTATTATTATATACAGTAAAAAAAAAGAAAATACTATGCATCTATTTGGAATCTTTCTAATTAAATTTTAGATGAATATTTAACGACTTTTAATCAGCAATGATATCTCTCTAAACAACCCAGTATAGGTGTAAAGAATTAGGTAGAATCATGACACGAATTTCAGCGAATTATTAATAAAATATATTCTTTATTTTTTTAACACTGCAAAAAATATTTCTTAAATAGAAAAAACTAAAATTCGTTGTGCTCCAGAAGAACGAATAAAATTACAAGAACTACACCCCAACTTAATAGCACTTAAATTTAGAACATAAAAACAAAAAAAAAAAAAAAAAACAAAAATTAAAAAACAAACTTGTGGCATTTGGATTTTCATAACCTCATATTTTTTATTAAGAAAACGAATGGCTGCCATTTTACACAATTCCCTCATGTTTTACTGATAAAAATAATAATTATGAAAGTAGTTTCTGCATTATTGGATTGTATGAATTATTTTTAGGTTTTTTCACAAAATAAAAAAAAAAAAAAATAATTGCTAAAGTAAAATAACAATTATTTGGCACTAATTGTCAAAAAAGAAATAAAAAACACCCCATAAATAACAAATCATTTCACAAATATACAAATAATTTAACATTCACTAAGAAATTACATTTACCTGTTTAAAATATTTCGTAATTGGTATTATTTTTAATTTTACAACAAAAAAAAAAATTCTTCAAATTTTATAGCAAAATTATTCACAAGAAAACAAAAAAACGACTTATTCGAACGAGAGATGAAAACAAAATGAAAAATATAATAATTTATTGAAGAAAATAAATAATAAAAAATTCTTGCGTGATCACAATCCAACAATTTACAACTAAATGAGAACAAATTTTATAAATCAAAATATTTACAAGATAAAAATGAAGTATGATGAGTATTTTAAATTAAATGTCATCATTTGAATCATTTAAATTTGTAGCTGTTGAAGGAAATTGTTGTATATATTGCCATCTATATTTTAATAGAATATCTGGATGGAGGGGAAATTCATTGTTATTTTTTGCCTTTCGTTTTCTTATTTCTGATGTAAATAAAAAGAAATGACTTGTATTTGTTGTTTTGTTTCTTAAGTAAAATTAAAATTTTAATAATTTCTCAAATAAGAAAATGGCATGGTAAAGTAAAATTAAATGATATAGTTTTTTTTAAATGAAAATTAATGTTAATTTTTTGAACGATTCATATAAAAATTTTACTATTTTTTGTAATCATAAATTAATATTAATGATATATTCAAAAAAGCATTAATTTTCAAAAGTAGTATATAAAAATTTTTTTATTATTAAGAATTTTTCAATGCAAACAAACACACAATTATTTTTATAGTCGATTTACCTTCGATGAGTATTTATTCCATTAAAATTTCATATAGTAACATTAATTTTCTTGATACGTATGAAATTTCCAATGAAAATTATGAGAAAACCACCGAAAATATTGTGAAAATAAATGATAATTGGGACATTTAAGTAAAATCGTAAATACTGCAACAAAATTCTGAAGGTAAATTAGTGGAAAAATGATGGTATATTTGGTAAACGGCAAAAATTCTAGCTCAGCCGTTTGAAGTGGTAGGAGGATGGGATAGGTTTTTAATGATAGGTAATTAAACTACCTAACTTGTTGTAAAAAAAAAACCGGGAATTTTCACCATGAATATGAAACCGTTATGTGAAAATTCCGGGAAAACCCGTAAATAGATTCGGGTCCTCTAGTGGTAAAAAATGTTTGTAATATTCTAACGAAGACATCTGGAAATTTTCAGGAAAATCCGGAAAATTTTAATTTTGATCGGGAAATTCCGGGAAAACTGTAATAGTTAGAAAACATTTTCAGTACCACTCCCTCAGTACATTTACCATCTAAATCCATTTATGGCTATAAGACATCTGTAAGTCATCAACTTTGGGCTGGAGAAATTTCCCGGAATTTCTGAAAACCAGGTTTTGGATGGTTTCGAAAAAAATTTATGTGTTAGCCAATTTTTGTTACAGCCATCTTGTAGAGGATCTTAGGGCGCACAACAAAGCTTCTGGACTTTTTCCGTGAAAAATCTATTGGTCGACTTATGACCGATTTAAGATTTTGAAATTTTCGTGTAAGCCTAACTTTGGGCGACCATTGTGGGAAAACCGTTAGACTTAAAGAGTTGAGGTGGGGCTTAAAAAACGTGGCATATAGTCTACTATCTGTGATAAATACGGCACCGGGAAATTCCATTGGGAAAGCCGGGAAATTCCCATTTGAAAACATGAAAAAATCGATGTTTTTCGTTGTTCCTGGAAAATCCGTATTTTCCACTGGAAAATTCCAAAAAAAATCTGATGATAAACCTTGAAACTTCCTCTAGATTTCTGCATCATTAGATTTTTGGAAAGTCCAATATTTCCCGACTTTCCAGTACTCGGAATATTGGTCTGCAATCGATTTTCCGAACTTTGGGCACCCCTAGTTGGAAAACCCTTCTAGATAGGAAGTTACCCCCATAATATAATTTGTAGCCCTTGATGAGGACTATCCCTGGTGAGAAGCTCGTCGCGAAATATTGAGTATTTCCGGAGTTGTAGGGGTCCAAAAGTGACCCATTTGGTACTTTCGAAGGTCCATAGCTCCGCCCCCCGAGGGAAATCCGGCAAAGGGGTCGACAGATCCTGTTTTTTTTCCGAGCTCTACAATTCCTGAAAATCTGAAGGTCCTACGGGCAAAAAAACTTTTTCGGCATGAGGTTATAACCCACACTTTTGGGGGTCAAAAAAGTCCAAAAAAATAGGGCCGGAAATAGGCTTAAAAGATGCGGGGTCATCGTCTGAACAAGAATCCGGTGGAATTTTTCCAAAATTCCGCCTCTAAGTGGGTCAAATTGGCAAAACAAAAAACATGTGAAAAACAGGTCAAAAATAAACTATGGCTTAAACGATGCGGGGTCATCGTCCCAACAAGAATCCGTTGGAATTCCTCGAAAATTCCGCCTCTAAGTCGGTCAAAATGGCAAAATAAAAATGGTTAAATTCACAGAGAGATCAGAAGAAATTTAATTTTTTTTCTCTTTTCAGATTCCAATCGGATTTTATTCTAATTAAAAAGATGTATTTTATTTTATTTAAATGCAATTTTTTTTTATTAATTACATTGTTATATTAATACATATTTATATAATAAAAAAAAAATAACAAAAAATTGCCTTAAACATTATTGTTTTATTTTTTAGGACTTAAGTTAATTTTATATTAAATTTTAATAATATAATAAAATTATATTCAATCCATTCAAGTCATTATCAATTTTCAAATACCTGTAAAATCTTATTCTAACCCTACGTACCAAATTTAATCGAAATCAGTCAGCAAATGATGCAGAGTTATTTCCTTCAAAAGAAATATTAACAATAAAAAAACACAAAATATACGATTTTTTAGATGAAGTATTGGGGGAGTATAATCATATGCTAGTGGTAATATTTTTATTTTTTTTCATTTATAAACCTTACAAATGTCAATAAGAAGTTATTATTATTCCAGTATTTTAAATGTTTAATTTTCTACTCGAAGAAAGATGGCACTGGCAACATTAAAGATAACAAAAATTTCACTTTTCTCATATTTAAACCTTAAATATATTCACCACTTTCCCCTGCTAAACGTCAACTTGAAATAATCTACTAGCCAACAGATGTCAAGAGATAATATACGAAATATGCCTAATTATCTTTGAGAAGACACTGCTTATTTTTCCATACTGTTTTTCATGAAGAATTTTAGTTTAGTAATTTTCACAGAATTTACCAATGTGCAGAAATTAAAGAGATTTTGTAGGAATTTTTTACAATAACAATTGAACTAAAGTTAATTTTGAATTCCAAATTTTTACAGATTATAAATACTCTCCACAAGAGCCAAAGTAGAGAATTAGAATCGACTGTATTAATGGTCATAACTACCAAAATAAAGTGATATATATATATTAAAATAGGGATTCCGTACGAACATCATTCAGACGTGGTCCTCATTTGGGACTACAACGTAACATATAATTTTCCATGTAATATAATTCGCCGGTTATGAGTACAAAATGACTGCACATGAGAGGGTAGACCAATATTCACAAAGGTTCAAATTTGTGTTTTTTACCTATTTATATAGGGCAAATTTTCCTTTCTGTGAATATGAATGTCTACAATCACATGAATAATCGTTTGGCAACCAGAACAAGGGTCGTGCGCGTGCCATGCCTCAATTAACGCTAATTGATAAGTGCCACGACCCCGGCCATAACATGGAAAACCTATTCACGATGGAAAAAAATAGTTAGATAATGTAGCTCCCAATGATTACACTACTGTTGAAATTCAATAATATCAGCCTGAAAATTACTATTTGTAACATTCGGCGAAGGCGTTTGAATGGTATTAAAAGCAATACACGGGCTTGAATCTAACAAAATAAAAACGTGATCATTCACAGCTCAAAACGGTCTTATCGAAACGCTCACATTCCTTTGAATGTGAGCCCGAACACTTATATTTATAAAAATTAAAAATTATAGTTCAATCATTATTATGCTACTGGTAATTCCAGATTTTCAAATTAATATGCACAGGCGATAAAATAAAAAAAAAAATTTTTTTTTTGTAGAAACTCGTTACTACAGCTTAGAACGGTTTTATCGGAAACCTCGGTTATTCCTTTGCATGTGAGCCCGAACGCGTAATCACTTTGTTGGGAGGAGACAATCCCTGTACGTAACATATTAAAAGAATATGCTAAAGTGATTCCCGAAGTTTAAATTTACAAAATCAAAAAATATGAGAAAAAAATTACATTTTGACAATGTCATTTGAAAAAAAACTCATATACAAATTAAAAAATTAAACTAAATTGAATTCAAATTCACGAATAAATTATAAATACGCGATCACGAATATATTATAATCTCAATATTTTATTAGTTTGTCCAACTACACAAATATTGGCTATTATGCCTCATGTAGAGAGAGAGAGACCAACAAAATTATTGATAAAATATAAATAATATCCAGAGTGCTTGTGTTTTATTATTATTTGAAAATTGATTTTCAAATTTTTCCATAAGTTTATTAAAAACAAATATTAAATATTATTAATAGATGTTGACAATAAAACACAAGCGTCTGGTTTGATTGAATCTTAAATTATTAACCAATACAATTTTTAATCTTAATTATAACTTAAAACTAATATATATGTAAGTTACTATTACAAAATTTTTATTAATAATAAAACACAAAATATACAATAGAAGCCTAAATGGTTAGAGATAATAGATATTCTTCCACAACGCACCAATTTATGTAAGTTATTAATTTTCCACGCAAAACAATTTCCAGGATGTGAGTGACCAGATCGTTGCACATGCCTGAGAGATTACACCAATATTAAGTAAGTAAACAATTAAAACCCGACCGATTTATAACCATTATATCGATTACAAATAAATAAAATTAGTACGTCTTTTTCCAATAAATCCTACCCACTATTAAGACTACCAGAATGAAATTCGTTCAAATGATATTACTCGTTCAATTTTATACACACACCCGATGGCTCGTTCATATCATAAATTATTAAGATCAGCCTCAGGAACGCATCCCCTATTCACAACAAGTGTTAATATAAATTTAATTAGATGACTTTCTACTCCCCTTACACCAACATTTTGAAGTTGAAACAATAAAATAACATGTTCTCTAAAAAAAACACATCCACGCACACCCACTCGTTGTACATAGCAAATACTAGCGTTCGAAGAGTCAAAAAATTTGTAATTGAATAAACAACCAAATAATCAACCCGTGTATCAAACAATATTCGACTGATTTTGAGTTATTGTTACGATGCGTGTGTGTTTATTGATTTAAAGAAAACATTATAATATTTTTCAACCTAGGAGTGTACCATATGAGACGTGTGCGAAGACATACGCTAAGCCACCATTTCATAATAGTTCCATTCCTTGTTGTGCACATCCACTAAATATTACATTCAAATTAGTAAATTACTCTCGTATGTGAGTTTGTAACAATTTACCAATTGCACTCCGTAATTTTATATTAACAAAGTTATGACGTGTGACAAAATAATTTAATCAAATACGAATGCATAAAATTTTAGTTAGTAATACTTCTCGGAGACGATAACACCCCAATAGGAATTCTTTGTATAGCGATAGGATATAGCATTGAGAAAAAAACAATATAAAACTAATTTTACTTAGATGCTATTAAAATAATGGACAAGCAAAAGACAGTTAATTTACTTTATTTTTTTATACGTACGATCAATGGATCAAACGCGTACTTAACGCACAGAATGCGTTAGTGATAACTTCTTTAATCAATTATGCTGACGATATTTAAAAAACCCAACTACTGCATATTAAGTATTGATAACTTCGAAAAATTATTAAATTAATGAGAGTGGTTTGCCTGAATAATGTTACATGTTTCTTACATATTCAAACAAAACTCTCTCATTTAAAATTGTAAATAAATTTTACATTTGACCTTTACTTGCGTTTTCACGCAAAATTCTTTCAAAGAAATCACTACTAATATGGGGGTTAAACATGATCCGTATACGAATGAGTATAGAACTCCGAATAATACAACATGTAAATAGAATGCCAATGAAGGCAATTTTGTACATATTAATTTAAAAGTAATTTATACTGCGTCAAAATGCAATTAAAAAAATTTGAAAAGATAAATGTGTCTTTATTTGGAATTGTATTCGTATTCGGAGCATGTTTATACGCATTTAAAATAATGCCTTCGTTATTTCTATATCTAATATCGTTCAGCATGACTGGGATAAACGTAAAATGGGACGAATAGATCCCTATGACTGCGCACAACACAAGTGGCACAGTGGATAATGTCGACAATTTTCTAATTTCTTCACTTGTTTTCCATTCAAGTGAAAAAATTAGTATAAAACTCTTCATTAGATTGGAATATATTAAAATTAAATCTGTAATATTGGTAGGCACAATCAGGCGTAGCCAACAAGCCCAGCCAACTAGAACCATGGGGGTCCCATGATGGGAACATCGCATGCAATGCCTAAATTTATTGTCCTGCAACCATAATACTCTGTTTGATCGATGAGTATTACAGCCATTAAATTCTAAATGAAGACATTAACATACGAGGCGACCCCAGGCCACAACACAAAAAGCTGTCAGCGATGGAAAATATAAAAGTGCTTACACAATACAATCCCCGCGCGTAATTGATAATTTAAAAAAACGTTATGTAGAATACCTATCTATCTCAGATATTTTAGTTTCTTAAAATCTAAATTGTGTCTTTTAAATCAATGAATTAAACTAATTAATAATTAAATGGAAATTAATTGAAATAATTAGCTTAATTCATCCAATTCAATTCATATAGCTAAACTTAAACTATAACTTAAATATAAATAAATAACTTATAAATTAAAATCTTAAACTACACTTCACACTATTATTTTCTTGATAGCAGCAAATATTCTCGTTTTTTTTTTTGTTGTTTTTATCCTGCAAATTTTGATGAATTGCTTGTTTATCTGAAACAAAATAACAGATTTTCTATACAAATAAACAAATTTTGAACTATTAAAGTTTATATTAAATATAATAAAAACATGGAAGTCACCATGTCATGTGCGGTGTGGAGGCTTGTCACAGTAATCCGGTTGGTTTATATGATAAAATCAAATTTCGCTCTATCAGGTAAGTCAACGGCGAACGATAAACTAAGCAACAGTAACAAAATACCCAATGCTTACAACAAAAGGAATTTGTGCATCAAAATGAATAACAATTAATTGGCAACTAAGACATTACATGGTTTCACTGATACATAGTTTCAGTTGAATTCACTCGATATTTACGTGTTTGTAATGTTAAATCCAGATAATTCAATTATCATACTGCCAAACAAAATTTACATCGATGTTTTGGATATTTTTCGTGTAGTAAAATAAACATTTTCGTCATATTTTGATTTTTTTTTACTTCTGCAAAGGAAAGACACAAATCATCTGTTCAGATGATGGCAAAACAAAGCGTCAGTGTACCAAAATTGGTTCGTCATTTATCATTCGGTTGATTTTTCACTCAGTGTTGCGCAACATGTTCATGTGGTCTAGTTAAAATTACTGACAAGGAAATCAAATAAATATCATCATATAGCTCAATACATGAGAATGCGGAAAAGCTCGATGAATCGGATTCATGTATTAAAAAACGTTTAAAACTACGCAATTAACTAATATGTAATTAACTTAAAGATATTGACTGTTCACAATGCACTGGCGATGAAAAATGGCTTGTATGAATATACAATAATATATTTCTTTTTCTCAAAAGTCGGTTATGTTATCAGTATTATGCGAGAATACAAAAGAAATCTCTATATTTTGAAATTTTATTACGCAACACAAACGATCCATTTAGATGTGCAACAATTAACATAATAAAACAATGTAATTCAAGAAATGCGACCATAATTGGCAAATCGAAAATGTATTGTTTTTTAGTCACCATGACAATGCACACTTCTTTTCACATTCGTCAAAACTTTAATTTAATTTTATTTTAATAGTGATGATGACGATGCCAAAATGCAGTTGCAGTTCAATTGTCTTTTTGCTGAAAAAATATGCAGATAAGTTCTTTGAGTACGAAATGATAGGGTTGTCAAAAGGATGGAAAAAGATTATGATTTTAATCTTTTGTGGTAAAAGCGGTTTAAACATAAATTATAACAAAATAAAAAATTAAATAAATAACTCACCTTTGTATCCTGTTATTGGTGGTAAGAGTAATCAATCAACTATGTTGAGCTGAGCATTATTTATTAATCTTAACGTATTTTGCTGTTGAGTTTTCTAATGCACAAAGCATTTGAAACAATGACAAGTGTTTTATGAGTGAAACTGTTAAATAATTATACTCACTAAACACGTAAATCCCTAAAATAAGATAAAAAAAAATATAATAGTATTAAGTCGATTCATAAAATTACATTGACAAAATTATTACTAGTTTTAAAAATGTTAAAATTAAAAATGGAAATCGAAAAATGAAACAGTTTAAAACAATATGTAAACAATTAATTAAATAATTATACGAAAAGGAATTTCAAAAGATTAATATATAAGGCGGCGTAGTGAGACCCCAATACGATTTATCTTTCTTCTTCTTCATTTTATTTAAATATTACCCTTAAAATTATCAACGCGGCCTATAATTAGTGGTCCATATGATATTCTCAAGAACCCACATTTTAAAGACAATATTAATTAGATTTTGTTGTTATAAATAGATGTAATTTATTGTTATCCCATTAAAATATATATTTTTTATTCGATCTTTTACAGTCTTTTTCAGTATATGAAATTTCATTGTTGTTATCAACAAATTTTGTGTAACCAGTCAAATTTGTTTTTGCTAGATCTGCCACTATGATGTATGCGTAATAATATGTAATATGATGTTGAGAGTGTATAATAAAAAAACACATTAATTCATCCGAATATTTGTCTAACAACGTATCAATTATTATTTTATAACAACAAATATATTACAATAATTATTTAAGGGTAGATTTTCTTCTTATTTAGTTATGATTTTTTTTTTTTTTCGTTTAATCAACTTTGTTAAATTGATTCATTTATATATTTTTTTTATATATTTTCTTTAAAGTAATAGTTTTTCGTTTGATGGAAAAATTTCGTATATTTTCACACATTTTATTATATATTTTAAACATTTACGCAATATGTTTGAAGTGTTACAAAGCATATTATAGTAAAAGATATTAGAAGGTAATAGTCCCCTTCTGTATTTTTTGCAGTAATTTTACAGATCAACTCTATGGAAACCTTTTACTGTATATAATTTTAGTAGGGAAAGTATACCTCTAATAATTTTATTTAAACTTTAAAAAATATACATATATTATAGCCAAGCCTGGGAAAATATTTCAATTATTAATACCTTTGAAATATATTTTATATTTTGTAATTAGTATTTCAAACAATACTGAAATTCAACATGCTTAACATATATTCTATTCACGTATACCAAAATCAAATGCATTTGTGCTAGGTATTTTGTATTTCAAATACAATTGTAGCTGTATTTATTTACTTCATGCTTGCATAAAATTTTCTAACTCTAGATAAATTTGGTTGACTCTCCGATCATATTGTTTCAAAATAAAATAAAAACGTTCTCAGGTACGACCGACACGTTTTTGTGGTGCGAAAAACAAAACCATACTAATAACTATACATTCAATGCATATACATTCTTTTACACAACTGAAAATTTTAATGACACGATAATAATTATATAGAAAACAAGAAAAATTGCTGACTATGCACACAACGCCAAAATTATAGAAGTTGTAGATTACAGACTATAGAATAACTAATATAACATTACATTGGTGGCTGTAAAATATGTAAAACTGCTATTAGTTAATAATAATATCATACAAACACAACTTGTAACACATGGGCTGAAAAGTTTCCGAAAATTCTAAGAGGTGAATTTTCTAGAATTTTTTTCATATGATTTTTAGTTAGTACAAACCTTCAAACGATACGTGTCAAAATTTGACAGCAATCCGACCATTAGTTTGTGAAATATTGCGTTGTGAGTGTAGCTACTTTTGTTATTTGAAAAAAGATGGAAAAAAACGAATTTCGTGTGCTGATAAAATATTGCTTTTTGAAGGGAAAAAATATTTCTGAAGCCAAAAAACTGCTTGACGAGCATTATCCCGACACTGCTCCAGCTCTTTCAACAGTACATTTGTGGTTTGCAA
Source organism: Bibio marci (assembly GCA_910594885.2). NCBI lineage: Eukaryota > Metazoa > Arthropoda > Insecta > Diptera > Bibionidae > Bibio > Bibio marci. The sequence goes on along the minus strand of OU343116.1, from coordinate 12,199,187 downwards.
AATTTAAAATCGGCCATATGAGCACCAAGGATGATGAACGCAGTGGACGTCCAAAGGAAGCTGTTACTCCAGAAAATATCAAAAAAGTCCACAAAATAATTTTAGATGACCGTAAAGTGAAGTTGATCGAGATAGCTGAGGCTCTGAAGATATCAAAGGAGCGTGTTGGACATATCGCGCATGAATATTTGGGAATGCAAAAGCTCTGTGCAAAGTGGGTGCCGCGCGAACTCACAATCGATCAAAAACAACAAAGTATCGATGATTCAGAGCAGTGTTTGGGATTGTTCAACCGCAATAAAAAAGAATTTTTGCGTCGATATGTGACATTGGATGAAACATGGCTCCATCATTACACTACGGAGTCAAATCGGCAGTCAGCATCATGGACAGCAAGCGACGAACCTCGTCCACAACCACCAAAAACGCAACAGTCGGCTGGCAAGGTTATGGCATCTGTATTTTGGGATGCACATGGAATAATTTTCATCGACTATCTCGAAAATGGAACAACCATCAATAGTGACTATTATATAGCCTTGTTGGAGCGTTTGAAGCATGAAATCGCTAAGAAACGACGGAATTTGAAGAAGAAAAAAGTGCTGTTTCAACAAGACAACGCACCGTGTCATGAATCAATGAAAACGATGGCAAAATTGCATGAATTGGGCTTCGAATTGCTTCCACATCCACCGTATTCTCCAGATCTGGCCACCAGCGACTTTTTCCTGTTTGCAGACCTCAAGAGAATGCTCACTGGAAAGAAATTTAAGAGCAATGAAGAAGTGATCGCCTATTTTGAGGAAAAAACGAAATCGTACTATAAAAATGGTATCGAAAAGTTGGAAGATCGTTAGAATCAGTGTATCGTCCGCGAAGGGATGTATGTTGATGAATAAAGTTTAATTTTGCAAAAAAAATGTTTTTTTCTTAGAATTTTCGGAAACTTTTCAGCCCATGTGTTATATAATTCATTGTGATAAGTAATTACTCAATTAAAAATATTTTATAAAATTAAATATTGCATTGCATATCCATAGACTATTTTAAAATATTTCATATTATCATTTATCAAATTATTTGTTTGTTGCAAAAATTCAGAAAGAATAAAGTTAAAAATCAATATTTAAACAAATTAATAACCCGTGGATTTATTTATTTATTTGTTTTACTAAATTTTGTTAGTTTTTAATGGATTTTCCAATAAAAACATATATAAATTATATGTATAACAATTAAACAATACCACCACGCAATAAAAATAAATGTCTAAACAAATAATAAAATTAATTTCTTTTTATTAAATTATGTTAATGAACCGGGTTGGCTGGCCAGCAATTTGATTTTAAATTTATTGAGAACAAATTTTAAAAATCAAAATATTTATAATATAAAAATGAAGAAAATGATAGTGGATTTTCATAACCTTACACCAACAATTATCCGGATTTAAATGACTATTTTCCATAAATTTTAATACCACCCGTATTTATGCAAGCAAACGGCGATAACAATAATAATTAAATATTTATTGAAAGAGTTGCCGTCACATTGAATGTTAGCAATGCAATTAAATTTCTTAATTAATATTTTAGAATTATATTTTATACTTATATATTTTTCTGTAACATAAAAATTAATTAAATGTTTGACTTACCAATTTATCTTTAATGGATTGATGTGTATAATTTGTAATTGTGTGTTATAAGTTGATTGCTTTTGAAACGGTCCATACTTCAAAAATACAGCCTCGTTTACACGAATTATTTGCAAAATATGTGGTGAATGAAATTAGTGGACGTTTAAAGCCACACACAAATATTCATAATTTCCAATAATTCATAGTATCAACTGTATTAATATATTATAATTATTTTATATTTATTGCACAGCATCATTTAAATTTGTTGCTGTTGAAGAACATAATTATTTTTATTGATTTATTGGTGATGTTAATCTTGCTGCAGCTCCAACAACCACAACCCAACCGCCGCAAAAGCTGTTGCATAATATTGATTGTTCTGCAAATAAATAAATTATTAATTTACATTTAAAATAATATAATAATAATAATAATAATAATAATAATTCTTATTTAGACAATAAAAATCCATAATTTCAAATTAGATTTCAGGAAAAAGATACATTTTAATAAAAATCAATGCAGATAGAAGAAATTAGGTATAATAATGAAATAAACTTTGACGTATCGAATTAAATTCTAATATTTTTTAATATTTTTTAATTAAAAATACTTCACATTTTTATTTTTTAAGAAAAAACATCACAAATTTCAAATTTTAATAATGCTTTGTGTTTTACTGATAACAAAATATTAATTATAAAGGTAAAGATTCTAAAAAAAATAGCATTTTCTGTGAAATATTTAAAGAAAACTCTTTTACCAAACAATAAAAAAATCAATTGCTACATAAAATGATAATAATTATTATAACAACAATTATTTATTGAAAGAGTTGCAGTCACATTGAATGTTAACAATGCAATAAATTTCTAAGACATATTCTTCTGTGTCATATTAATTAATTAAATATATGTTTGACTTACCAATTTATTGACTTTACTTGCTTTGTTGACCTTTAATGGATTGATGTATATAATTTGTAAATGTATGTTATAAATTGATTGCTTTTGAAATATCATATTATTAATATTTTATATTAAACATCATATTGCACATCATTTGAATCATTTAAATTTGTAGCTGTTGAATGAAATCATTATTTTTATTGATTAATTGATCATGTTGTTGTTGCTGCTGCTCCAACAACCACAACCCAACCGTCGACAAAGCTGTTGCATAATGTTAATTGTTCTGCAAATAAATAAATTATTAATTTACATTTAAAATAATATAATAATAATAATAATTCTTATTTAGACAGTAAAAATCCATAATTTCAAATTAGATTTCAGGAAAAAGATACATTTTAATAAAAATCAATGTAGATAGAAGAAATTAGGTATAATAATGAAATAAACTTTGGCGTATCAAATTAAATTCTAATATTTTTTAATTAAAAATACTTCACATTTTTATTTTTTAAGAAAAAACATCACAAATTTCAAATTTTAATAATGCTTTGTGTTTTACTGATAACAAAATATTAATTATAAATGTAAAGATTCTAAAAAAAATAGCATTTTCTGTGAAATATTTAAAGAAAACTCTTTTACCAAACAATAAAAAAATCAATTGCTACATAAAATGATAATAATTATTGTGAGGGTATGAAAATCCAAAACAATTAAAAATTTTACTTAATTTTTAGTATTATCATTTATATTTTTAGTATTTATTATAATTAAATAAATATTTTACTTACCAATTTATTTATTTTTATTTCTCTACTTTCATTTCAATTTTGATTGATAATTAGTATTTGCGTTCTAAACATTGTTTGCTGCTGCCTAATGTTAATTGTTCTGCAAATAAATAAGTTATTAATTTACATTTACAATATAATAGTAATAATTATTTAATTATATTATTAGAATATACAGAAAAATAAAAAAGAAAATACTATGCATTTAAATGGAAGCTTTCTAATTAGTTTTTGGATGAATATTTACCGACAACATTTCAATATATATTCTTAAGTTTTTTAATACTACAAAAAATATTTCTTCAAATTCTATTTTAAAATTAAATAGAAAAACTAAAATTCGATGCGCTCCAGAAGAACGAATAAAATTACAAGACTAACACCCCAACTCAATAACATTTAAATTTAATAGATGAAAAACAAAAGGTACAACTATTAAATGACAAAAAAAGCAAAAAACAAAAAAAAAAACAGAAAACAAAAACTAAAAAAACAAAATTATAAAGTAAAAAAAAAAACTTGTTGCATTTAGATTTTCATAACCTCATTTTTTATTAAGAAAACGAATGGCTGCCATTTTACACAATTCCCTCATGTTTTACTGATAAAAATAATAATTATGAAAGTAGAAAGTCTGCAAATTAGCATTTTCTATGAATTATTAAGATTTTTTACCTACAAAAAAAAAAAAAGTCAATTGCTAAAGTAAAGTAACAATTATTTGGCACTAATTGCCAAAAAGAAATAAAGAAACCCATAAATAACAAATATTTCCACAAATATACAAATAATTTAACATTCACTAAGAAATTACATTTACCTTTTTAAAATATTTCGTATTATATTTATAATTGGTAATATTTTTAATTTTACAAAAAAAAAAATTAAATACACAAAAAAAACAAAAATTAAACGTCTTATTCGAATGAGCGATGAAAACAAAATTAAAAATATACAAATTTATTGAAAAAAAAAAAAAAAAAAAATACTTGCGTGCTAACAATTTAACAATTTACTTTGAAATGAGAATAAATATTAAAAATCCAAATATTTATAATATAAAAATGAAGTATGATGAGTACGAGCTGATTTTTAATACCTTACAACAGCAATTATACGGATTTAAATTTTGACTGTTTTCCATAAATTTTTATACCGCCAGTATGTATGCAAATAAATGGCGATAACAATAATTAAATTATTTATTGAAAGAGTTTCCGTCACATTGAATGTTAGCAATGCAATAAATTTCTAAATTATATTTTTATTGTCATATTAATTAATTAAATATATGTTTGACTTACCAATTTAGTGACTTTATTTGATTTATTTACCTTTGAATCATTTAAATTTGTAGCTGTTGAAGGAAATAATTATTTTTATTGATTAATTGATCATGTTGTTCTTGCTGCTGCGGTCACAACAACAATCCAACCGTGGACAAAGCTGTTCCATAATGTTAATTGTTCTGCGAATAAATAAATTAATAATTTACATTTAAAATCATATAATAATAATAATAATAATAATAATAATTCTTGTTTAGACAGTAAAAATCCATAATTTCTAATTAGATCTAAGGAAAAATATACTAAAAATTAATGTAGATAGAAGAAATTAGGTAGAATAATAAAAGAAACTTCGAAGTATCGAATTACATTCTAATATTTTTTAATTAAAAACACTTCACTTCTTTACACAACAAATGTCAAATTAAAATAATGTTCTGTGTTTTACTGATAACAAAATATTAATTACAAAAGTAAAGATTCTAAAAATTAGCATTTTCTATGAAATATTTATAGAAAAACTCTTTTTCCTAACAACAACAAAAAACATCAATTGCTATATAAAATGATAATAATTATTGTGAGGTTATGAAAATTTAATACAATTAAATTTCTTATTTAATTTTTAGAATTTACATTTAAATTTATATATAATTTAGTATTTATTATAATTAAATAAATATTTTAGTTACCAATTTATTTATTTTTATTTCTCTACTTTATTTTAAATTTTGATTGATAATTTGTAATTGCGTTCTAAAGATTGTTTGCTGCTACTGCTTAATGTTAATTGTCCTGCAAATAAATAAATTATTAATTTACACTTACAATTTAATAGTAATAATTATTTAGTTATTGTATTATTATATACAGTAAAAAAAAGAAAATACTATGCATCTATTTGGAATCTTTCTAATTAAATTTTAGATGAATATTTAACGACTTTTAATCAGCAATGATATCTCTCTAAACAACCCAGTATAGGTGTAAAGAATTAGGTAGAATCATGACACGAATTTCAGCGAATTATTAATAAAATATATTCTTTATTTTTTTAACACTACAAAAAATATTTCTTAAATAGAAAAAACTAAAATTCGTTGTGCTCCAGAAGAACGAATAAAATTACAAGAACTACACCCCAACTTAATAGCACTTAAATTTAGAACATAAAAACAAAACAGAAAAAAAAAAAAAACAAAAATTAAAAACAAACTTGTGGCATTTGGATTTTCATAACCTCATGTTTTTTATTAAGAAAACGAATGGCTGCCATTTTACACAATTCCCTCATGTTTTACTGATAAAAATAATAATTATAAAAGTAGTTTCTGCATTGTTGGATTGTATGAATTATTTTTAGGTTTTTTCACAAAATAAAAAAAAAAAAAATAATTGCTAAAGTAAAATAACAATTATTTGGCACTAATTGTCAAAAAAGAAATAAAAAACACCCCATAAATAACAAATCATTTCACAAATATACAAATAATTTAACATTCACTAAGAAATTACATTTACCTGTTTAAAATATTTCGTAATTGGTATTATTTTTAATTTTACAACAAAAAAAAAAATTCTTCAAATTTTATAGCAAAATTATTCACAAGAAAACAAAAAAACGACTTATTCGAACGAGAGATGAAAACAAAATGAAAAATATAATAATTTATTGAAGAAAATAAATAATAAAAAATTCTTGCGTGATAACAATCCAACAATTTACAACTAAATGAGAACAAATTTTATAAATCAAAATATTTACAATATAAAAATGAAGTATGATGAGTATTTTAAATTAAATGTCATCATTTGAATCATTTAAATTTGTTGCTGTTGAAGGAAATTGTTGTATATATTGCCATCTATATTTTAATAGAATATCTGGATGGAGGGGAAATTCATTGTTATTTTTTGCCTTTCGTTTTCTTATTTCTGATGTAAATAAAAAGAAATGACTTGTATTTGTTGTTTTGTTTGTTAAGTAAAATTAAAATTTTAATAATTTCTCAAATAAGAAAATGGCATGGTAAAGTAAAATTAAATGATATTGTTTTTTTTAATTGAAAATTAATGTTAATTTTTTGAACGATTCATATAAAAATTTTACTATTTTTTGTAATCATAAATTAATATTAATGATATATTCAAAAAAGCATTAATTTTCAAAAGTAGTATATAAAAATTTTTTTATTATTAAGAATTTTTCAATGCAAACAAACACACAATTATTTTTATAGTCGATTTACCTTCGATGAGTATTTATTCCATTAAAATTTCATATAGTAACATTAATTTTCTTGATACGTATGAAATTTCCAATGAAAATTATGAGAAAACCACCGAAAATATTGTGAAAATAAATGATAATTGGGAAATTTAAGTAAAATCGTAAATACTGAAACAAAATTCTGAAGGTAAATTAGTGGAAAAATGATGGTATATTTGGTAAACGACAAAAATTCTAGCTCAGCCGTTTGAAGTGGTAGGAGGATGGGATAGGTTTTTAATGATAGGTAATTAAACTACCTAACTTGTTGTAAAAAAAAAACCGGGAATTTTCACCATGAATATGAAACCGTTATGTGAAAATTCCGGGAAAACCCGTAAATAGATTCGGGTCCTCTAGTGGTAAAAAATGTTTGTAATATTCTAACGAAGACATCTGGAAATTTTCAGGAAAATCCGGAAAATTTTAATTTTGATCGGGAAATTCCGGGAAAACTGTAATAGTTAGAAAACATTTTCAGTACCACTCCCTCAGTACATTTACCATCTAAATCCATTTATGGCTATAAGACATCTGTAAGTCATCAACTTTGGGCTGGAGAAATTTCCCGGAATTTCTGAAAACCAGGTTTTGGATGGTTTCGAAAAAAATTTATGTGTTAGCCAATTTTTGTTACAGCCATCTTGTAGAGGATCTTAGGGCGCACAACAAAGCTTCTGGACTTTTTCCGTGAAAAATCTATTGGTCGACTTATGACCGATTTAATATTTTGAAATTTTCGTGTAAGCCTAACTTTGGGCGACCATTGTGGGAAAACCGTTAGACTTAAAGAGTTGAGGTGGGGCTTAAAAAACGTGGCATATAGTCTACTATCTGTGATAAATACGGCACCGGGAAATTCCATTGGGAAAGCCGGGAAATTCCCATTTGAAAACATGAAAAAATCGATGTTTTTCGTTGTTCCTGGAAAATCCGTATTTTCCACTGGAAAATTCCAAAAAAAATCTGATGATAAACCTTGAAACTTCCTCTAGATTTCTGCATCATTAGATTTTTGGAAAGTCCAATATTTCCCGACTTTCCAGTACTCGGAATATTGGTCTGCAATCGATATTCCGAAATTTGGGCACCCCTAGTTGGAAAACCCTTCTAGATAGGAAGTTACCCCCATAATATAATTTGTAGCCCTTGATGAGGACTATCCCTGGTGAGAAGCTCGTCGCGAAATATTGAGTATTTCCGGAGTTGTAGGGGTCCAAAAGTGACCCATTTGGTACTTTCGAAGGTCCATAGCTCCGCCCCCCGATGGAAATCCGGCAAAGGGGTCGACAGATCCTGTTTTTTTTCCGAGCTCTACAATTCCTGAAAATCTGAAGGTCCTACGGGCAAAAAAACTTTTTCGGCATGAGGTTATAACCCACACTTTTGGGGGTCAAAAAAGTCCAAAAAAATAGGGCCGGAAATAGGCTTAAAAGATGCGGGGTCATCGTCTGAACAAGAATCCGGTGGAATTTTTCCAAAATTCCGCCTCTAAGTGGGTCAAATTGGCAAAACAAAAAACATGTGAAAAACAGGTCAAAAATAAACTATGGCTTAAACGATGCGGGGTCATCGTCCCAACAAGAATCCGTTGGAATTCCTCGTAAATTCCGCCTCTAAGTCGGTCAAAATGGCAAAATAAAAATGGTTAAATTCACAGAGAGATCAGAAGAAATTTAATTTTTTTTCTCTTTTCAGATTCCAATCGGATTTTATTCTAATTAAAAAGATGTATTTTATTTTATTTAAATGCAATTTTTTTTTATTAATTACATTGTTATATTAATACATATTTATATAATAAAAAAAAAATAACAAAAAATTGCCTTAAACATTATTGTTTTATTTTTTAGGACTTAAGTTAATTTTATATTAAATTTTAATAATATAATAAAATTATATTCAATCCATTCAAGTCATTATCAATTTTCAAATACCTGTAAAATCTTATTCTAACCCTACGTACCAAATTTAATCGAAATCAGTCAGCAAATGATGCAGAGTTATTTCCTTCAAAAGAAATATTAACAATAAAAAAACACAAAATATACGATTTTTTAGATGAAGTATTGGGGGAGTATAATCATATGCTAGTGGTAATATTTTTATTTTTTTTCATTTATAAACCTTACAAATGTCAATAAGAAGTTATTATTATTCCAGTATTTTAAATGTTTAATTTTCTACTCGAAGAAAGATGGCACTGGCAACATTAAAGATAACAAAAATTTCACTTTTCTCATATTTAAACCTTAAATATATTCACCACTTTCCCCTGCTAAACGTCAACTTGAAATAATCTACTAGCCAACAGATGTCAAGAGATAATATACGAAATATGCCTAATTATCTTTGAGAAGACACTGCTTATTTTTCCATACTGTTTTTCATGAAGAATTTTAGTTTAGTAATTTTCACAGAATTTACCAATGTGCAGAAATTAAAGAGATTTTGTAGGAATTTTTTACAATAACAATTGAACTAAAGTTAATTTTGAATTCCAAATTTTTACAGATTATAAATACTCTCCACAAGAGCCAAAGTAGAGAATTAGAATCGACTGTATTAATGGTCATAACTACCAAAATAAAGTGATATATATATATTAAAATAGGGATTCCGTACGAACATCATTCAGACGTGGTCCTCATTTGGGACTACAACGTAACATATAATTTTCCATGTAATATAATTCGCCGGTTATGAGTACAAAATGACTGCACATGAGAGGGTAGACCAATATTCACAAAGGTTCAAATTTGTGTTTTTTACCTATTTATATAGGGCAAATTTTCCTTTCTGTGAATATGAATGTCTACAATCACATGAATAATCGTTTGGCAACCAGAACAAGGGTCGTGCGCGTGCCATGCCTCAATTAACGCTAATTGATAAGTGCCACGACCCCGGCCATAACATGGAAAACCTATTCACGATGGAAAAAAATAGTTAGATAATGTAGCTCCCAATGATTACACTACTGTTGAAATTCAATAATATCAGCCTGAAAATTACTATTTGTAACATTCGGCGAAGGCGTTTGAATGGTATTAAAAGCAATACACGGGCTTGAATCTAACAAAATAAAAACGTGATCATTCACAGCTCAAAACGGTCTTATCGAAACGCTCACATTCCTTTGAATGTGAGCCCGAACACTTATATTTATAAAAATTAAAAATTATAGTTCAATCATTATTATGCTACTGGTAATTCCAGATTTTCAAATTAATATGCACAGGCGATAAAATAAAAAAAAAAATTTTTTTTTTGTAGAAACTCGTTACTACAGCTTAGAACGGTTTTATCGGAAACCTCGGTTATTCCTTTGCATGTGAGCCCGAACGCGTAATCACTTTGTTGGGAGGAGACAATCCCTGTACGTAACATATTAAAAGAATATGCTAAAGTGATTCCCGAAGTTTAAATTTACAAAATCAAAAAATATGAGAAAAAAATTACATTTTGACAATGTCATTTGAAAAAAAACTCATATACAAATTAAAAAATTAAACTAAATTGAATTCAAATTCACGAATAAATTATAAATACGCGATCACGAATATATTATAATCTCAATATTTTATTAGTTTGTCCAACTACACAAATATTGGCTATTATGCCTCATGTAGAGAGAGAGAGACCAACAAAATTATTGATAAAATATAAATAATATCCAGAGTGCTTGTGTTTTATTATTATTTGAAAATTGATTTTCAAATTTTTCCATAAGTTTATTAAAAACAAATATTAAATATTATTAATAGATGTTGACAATAAAACACAAGCGTCTGGTTTGATTGAATCTTAAATTATTAACCAATACAATTTTTAATCTTAATTATAACTTAAAACTAATATATATGTAAGTTACTATTACAAAATTTTTATTAATAATAAAACACAAAATATACAATAGAAGCCTAAATGGTTAGAGATAATAGATATTCTTCCACAACGCACCAATTTATGTAAGTTATTAATTTTCCACGCAAAACAATTTCCAGGATGTGAGTGACCAGATCGTTGCACATGCCTGAGAGATTACACCAATATTAAGTAAGTAAACAATTAAAACCCGACCGATTTATAACCATTATATCGATTACAAATAAATAAAATTAGTACGTCTTTTTCCAATAAATCCTACCCACTATTAAGACTACCAGAATGAAATTCGTTCAAATGATATTACTCGTTCAATTTTATACACACACCCGATGGCTCGTTCATATCATAAATTATTAAGATCAGCCTCAGGAACGCATCCCCTATTCACAACAAGTGTTAATATAAATTTAATTAGATGACTTTCTACTCCCCTTACACCAACATTTTGAAGTTGAAACAATAAAATAACATGTTCTCTAAAAAAAACACATCCACGCACATCCACTCGTTGTACATAGCAAATACTAGCGTTCGAAGAGTCAAAAAATTTGTAATTGAATAAACAACCAAATAATCAACCCGTGTATCAAACAATATTCGACTGATTTTGAGTTATTGTTACGATGCGTGTGTGTTTATTGATTTAAAGAAAACATTATAATATTTTTCAACCTAGGAGTGTACCATATGAGACGTGTGCGAAGACATACGCTAAGCCACCATTTCATAATAGTTCCATTCCTTGTTGTGCACATCCACTAAATATTACATTCAAATTAGTAAATTACTCTCGTATGTGAGTTTGTAACAATTTACCAATTGCACTCCGTAATTTTATATTAACAAAGTTATGACGTGTGACAAAATAATTTAATCAAATACGAATGCATAAAATTTTAGTTAGTAATACTTCTCGGAGACGATAACACCCCAATAGGAATTCTTTGTATAGCGATAGGATATAGCATTGAGAAAAAAACAATATAAAACTAATTTTACTTAGATGCTATTAAAATAATGGACAAGCAAAAGACAGTTAATTTACTTTATTTTTTTATACGTACGATCAATGGATCAAACGCGTACTTAACGCACAGAATGCGTTAGTGATAACTTCTTTAATCAATTATGCTGTCGATATTTAAAAAACCCAACTACTGCATATTAAGTATTGATAACTTCGAAAAATTATTAAATTAATGAGAGTGGTTTGCCTGAATAATGTTACATGTTTCTTACATATTCAAACAAAACTCTCTCATTTAAAATTGTAAATAAATTTTACATTTGACCTTTACTTGCGTTTTCACGCAAAATTCTTTCAAAGAAATCACTACTAATATGGGGGTTAAACATGATCCGTATACGAATGAGTATAGAACTCCGAATAATACAACATGTAAATAGAATGCCAATGAAGGCAATTTTGTACATATTAATTTAAAAGTAATTTATACTGCGTCAAAATGCAATTAAAAAAATTTGAAAAGATAAATGTGTCTTTATTTGGAATTGTATTCGTATTCGGAGCATGTTTATACGCATTTAAAATAATGCCTTCGTTATTTCTATATCTAATATCGTTCAGCATGACTGGGATAAACGTAAAATGGGACGAATAGATCCCTATGACTGCGCACAACACAAGTGGCACAGTGGATAATGTCGACAATTTTCTAATTTCTTCACTTGTTTTCCATTCAAGTGAAAAAATTAGTATAAAACTCTTCATTAGATTGGAATATATTAAAATTAAATCTGTAATATTGGTAGGCACAATCAGGCGTAGCCAACAAGCCCAGCCAACTAGAACCATGGGGGTCCCATGATGGGAACATCGCATGCAATGCCTAAATTTATTGTCCTGCAACCATAATACTCTGTTTGATCGATGAGTATTACAGCCATTAAATTCTAAATGAAGACATTAACATACGAGGCGACCCCAGGCCACAACACAAAAAGCTGTCAGCGATGGAAAATATAAAAGTGCTTACACAATACAATCCCCGCGCGTAATTGATAATTTAAAAAAACGTTATGTAGAATACCTATCTATCTCAGATATTTTAGTTTCTTAAAATCTAAATTGTGTCTTTTAAATCAATGAATTAAACTAATTAATAATTAAATGGAAATTAATTGAAATAATTAGCTTAATTCATCCAATTCAATTCATATAGCTAAACTTAAACTATAACTTAAATATAAATAAATAACTTATAAATTAAAATCTTAAACTACACTTCACACTATTATTTTCTTGATAGCAGCAAATATTCTCGTTTTTTTTTTTGTTGTTTTTATCCTGCAAATTTTGATGAATTGCTTGTTTATCTGAAACAAAATAACAGATTTTCTATACAAATAAACAAATTTTGAACTATTAAAGTTTATATTAAATATAATAAAAACATGGAAGTCACCATGTCATGTGCGGTGTGGAGGCTTGTCACAGTAATCCGGTTGGTTTATATGATAAAATCAAATTTCGCTCTATCAGGTAAGTCAACGGCGAACGATAAACTAAGCAACAGTAACAAAATACCCAATGCTTACAACAAAAGGAATTTGTGCATCAAAATGAATAACAATTAATTGGCAACTAAGACATTACATGGTTTCACTGATACATAGTTTCAGTTGAATTCACTCGATATTTACGTGTTTGTAATGTTAAATCCAGATAATTCAATTATCATACTGCCAAACAAAATTTACATCGATGTTTTGGATATTTTTCGTGTAGTAAAATAAACATTTTCGTCATATTTTGATTTTTTTTTACTTCTGCAAAGGAAAGACACAAATCATCTGTTCAGATGATGGCAAAACAAAGCGTCAGTGTACCAAAATTGGTTCGTCATTTATCATTCGGTTGATTTTTCACTCAGTGTTGCGCAACATGTTCATGTGGTCTAGTTAAAATTACTGACAAGGAAATCAAATAAATATCATCATATAGCTCAATACATGAGAATGCGGAAAAGCTCGATGAATCGGATTCATGTATTAAAAAACGTTTAAAACTACGCAATTAACTAATATGTAATTAACTTAAAGATATTGACTGTTCACAATGCACTGGCGATGAAAAATGGCTTGTATGAATATACAATAATATATTTCTTTTTCTCAAAAGTCGGTTATGTTATCAGTATTATGCGAGAATACAAAAGAAATCTCTATATTTTGAAATTTTATTACGCAACACAAACGATCCATTTAGATGTGCAACAATTAACATAATAAAACAATGTAATTCAAGAAATGCGACCATAATTGGCAAATCGAAAATGTATTGTTTTTTAGTCACCATGACAATGCACACTTCTTTTCACATTCGTCAAAACTTTAATTTAATTTTATTTTAATAGTGATGATGACGATGCCAAAATGCAGTTGCAGTTCAATTGTCTTTTTGCTGAAAAAAGATGCAGATAAGTTCTTTGAGTACGAAATGATAGGGTTGTCAAAAGGATGGAAAAAGATTATGATTTTAATCTTTTGTGGTAAAAGCGGTTTAAACATAAATTATAACAAAATAAAAAATTAAATAAATAACTCACCTTTGTATCCTGTTATTGGTGGTAAGAGTAATCAATCAACTATGTTGAGCTGAGCATTATTTATTAATCTTAACGTATTTTGCTGTTGAGTTTTCTAATGCACAAAGCATTTGAAACAATGACAAGTGTTTTATGAGTGAAACTGTTAAATAATTATACTCACTAAACACGTAAATCCCTAAAATAAGATAAAAAAAAATATAATAGTATTAAGTCGATTCATAAAATTACATTGACAAAATTATTACTAGTTTTAAAAATGTTAAAATTAAAAATGGAAATCGAAAAATGAAACAGTTTAAAACAATATGTAAACAATTAATTAAATAATTATACGAAAAGGAATTTCAAAAGATTAATATATAAGGCGGCGTAGTGAGACCCCAATACGATTTATCTTTCTTCTTCTTCATTTTATTTAAATATTACCCTTAAAATTATCAACGCGGCCTATAATTAGTGGTCCATATGATATTCTCAAGAACCCACATTTTAAAGACAATATTAATTAGATTTTGTTGTTATAAATAGATGTAATTTATTGTTATCCCATTAAAATATATATTTTTTATTCGATCTTTTACAGTCTTTTTCAGTATATGAAATTTCATTGTTGTTATCAACAAATTTTGTGTAACCAGTCAAATTTGTTTTTGCTAGATCTGCCACTATGATGTATGCGTAATAATATGTAATATGATGTTGAGAGTGTATAATAAAAAAACACATTAATTCATCCGAATATTTGTCTAACAACGTATCAATTATTATTTTATAACAACAAATATATTACAATAATTATTTAAGGGTAGATTTTCTTCTTATTTAGTTATGATCTTTTTTTTTTTTCGTTTAATCAACTTTGTTAAATTGATTCATTTATATATTTTTTTTATATATTTTCTTTAAAGTAATAGTTTTTCGTTTGATGGAAAAATTTCGTATATTTTCACACATTTTATTATATATTTTAAACATTTACGCAATATGTTTGAAGTGTTACAAAGCATATTATAGTAAAAGATATTAGAAGGTAATAGTCCCCTTCTGTATTTTTTGCAGTAATTTTACAGATCAACTCTATGGAAACCTTTTACTGTATATAATTTTAGTAGGGAAAGTATACCTCTAATAATTTTATTTAAACTTTAAAAAATATACATATATTATAGCCAAGCCTGGGAAAATATTTCAATTATTAATACCTTTGAAATATATTTTATATTTTGTAATTAGTATTTCAAACAATACTGAAATTCAACATGCTTAACATATATTCTATTCACGTATACCAAAATCAAATGCATTTGTGCTAGGTATTTTGTATTTCAAATACAATTGTAGCTGTATTTATTTACTTCATGCTTGCATAAAATTTTCTAACTCTAGATAAATTTGGTTGACTCTCCGATCATATTGTTTCAAAATAAAATAAAAACGTTCTCAGGTACGACCGACACGTTTTTGTGGTGCGAAAAACAAAACCATACTAATAACTATACATTCAATGCATATACATTCTTTTACACAACTGAAAATTTTAATGACACGATAATAATTATATAGAAAACAAGAAAAATTGCTGACTATGCACACAACGCCAAAATTATAGAAGTTGTAGATTACAGACTATAGAATAACTAATATAACATTACATTGGTGGCTGTAAAATATGTAAAACTGCTATTAGTTAATAATAATATCATACAAACACAACTTGTAACACATGGGCTGAAAAGTTTCCGAAAATTCTAAGAGGTGAATTTTCTAGAATTTTTTTCATATGATTTTTAGTTAGTACAAACCTTCAAACGATACGTGTCAAAATTTGACAGCAATCCGACCATTAGTTTGTGAAATATTGCGTTGTGAGTGTAGCTACTTTTGTTATTTGAAAAAAGATGGAAAAAAACGAATTTCGTGTGCTGATAAAATATTGCTTTTTGAAGGGAAAAAATATTTCTGAAGCCAAAAAACTGCTTGACGAGCATTATCCCGACACTGCTCCAGCTCTTTCAACAGTACATTTGTGGTTTGCAAAATTTAAAATCGGCCATATGAGCACCAAGGATGATGAACGCAGTGGACGTCCAAAGGAAGCTGTTACTCCAGAAAATATCAAAAAAGTCCACAAAATAATTTTAGATGACCGTAAAGTGAAGTTGATCGAGATAGCTGAGGCTCTGAAGATATCAAAGGAGCGTGTTGGACATATCGCGCATGAATATTTGGGAATGCAAAAGCTCTGTGCAAAGTGGGTGCCGCGCGAACTCACAATCGATCAAAAACAACAAAGTATCGATGATTCAGAGCAGTGTTTGGGATTGTTCAACCGCAATAAAAAAGAATTTTTGCGTCGATATGTGACATTGGATGAAACATGGCTCCATCATTACACTACGGAGTCAAATCGGCAGTCAGCATCATGGACAGCAAGCGACGAACCTCGTCCACAACGACCAAAAACGCAACAGTCGGCTGGCAAGGTTATGGCATCTGTATTTTGGGATGCACATGGAATAATTTTCATCGACTATCTCGAAAATGGAACAACCATCAATAGTGACTATTATATAGCCTTGTTGGAGCGTTTGAAGCATGAAATCGCTAAGAAACGACGGAATTTGAAGAAGAAAAAAGTGCTGTTTCAACAAGACAACGCACCGTGTCATAAATCAATGAAAACGATGGCAAAATTGCATGAATTGGGCTTCGAATTGCTTCCACATCCACCGTATTCTCCAGATCTGGCCACCAGCGACTTTTTCCTGTTTGCAGACCTCAAGAGAATGCTCACTGGAAAGAAATTTAAGAGCAATGAAGAGGTGATCGCCTATTTTGAGGAAAAAACGAAATCGTACTATAAAAATGGTATCGAAAAGTTGGAAGATCGTTAGAATCAGTGTATCGTCCGCGAAGGGATGTATGTTGATGAATAAAGTTTAATTTTGCAAAAAAAATGTTTTTTTCTTAGAATTTTCAGAAACTTTTCAGCCCATGTGTTATATAATTCATTGTGATAAGTAATTACTCAATTAAAAATATTTTATAAAATTAAATATTGCATTGCATATCCATAGACTATTTTAAAATATTTCATATTATCATTTATCAAATTATTTGTTTGTTGCAAAAATTCAGAAAGAATAAAGTTAAAAATCAATATTTAAACAAATTAATAACCCGTGGATTTATTTATTTATTTGTTTTACTAAATTTTGTTAGTTTTTAATGGATTTTCCAATAAAAACATATATAAATTATATGTATAACAATTAAACAATACCACCACGCAATAAAAATAAATGTCTAAACAAATAATAAAATTAATTTCTTTTTATTAAATTATGTTAATGAACCGGGTTGGCTGGCCAGCAATTTGATTTTAAATTTATTGAGAACAAATTTTAAAAATCAAAATATTTATAATATAAAAATGAAGAAAATGATAGTGGATTTTCATAATCTTACAACAGCAATTATACGGATTTAAGTTTTAACTGTTTACCATAAATTTTTATTATTTATGCAAGCAAACGGCGATAACAATAATAATTAAATATTATTTATTTAAAGAGTTTCTCACATTGAATGTTAACAATGCAATTAAATTTCTTATTTAATATTTTAGAATTATATTTTATACTTATATATTTTTCTGCTTCATAAAAATTAATTAAATGTTTCGACTTACCAATTTATTTGCTTTATTTATCTTTAATAGATTGATGTATATAATTTGTAATTGTTTGTCATAAATTGATTGCTTTTGAAACGTACCATACTTTAAAAAATACAGCTTCGTGTACAGGAATTATTTGCAAAATATGTGGTAAATGAAATTAGTGTACGTTTAAAGCCACACACAAATATTCATAATTTTCAATAATTCATAGTATCAGCCGAATTATTATATTATTATTATTTTATATTTATTGCACATCATCATTTAAATTTGTTGCTGTTGAAGAACATATTTATTTTTATTGATTTATTGATGATGTTAATCTTACTGCAACTCCAACAACGACAATTCATCCAACCGCCGCAAAAACTTTTGCATAATGTTAATTGTTCTGCAAATAAATAAATAATTAATTTACATTTAAAATAATATAATAATAATAATAATAATTCTTGTTTAGACAGTAAAAATCCATAATTTCTAATTAGATCTCAGGAAAAACACACGTTTTAATAAAAATCAATGTAGATAGAACAAAATTAGGTAGAATAATGAAATAAACTTCGACGTATCGAATTACATTCTAATGTTTTTTAATTAAAAACACTTCACTACTTTAAACCACAAATATATCAAATGGAAATAATGCTTTGTGTTTTACTGATAACAAAATATTAATTATAAAAAAGTAAAGATTCTAAAAAATAGTATTTTCTATGAATTATTTATAAAAGAGTTTTTAATAAAAAAAAAAAAACTAATAAATTGCTAAAATATTAATTATTGAACGAGTTTCTGTCATACAAATTCCTTACTTATGTTTTTTTAGAATTATGTTTTATACTTATATATTTTTCTTTATTACTAACTAACTTACTTTATTATTCATTAAATAAATATTTTACTCACCCAATTGTTCAATTATTTACTTGTAAATAATAAATGCATGTGTTGAATGAAACTAGTGTGTTTTTAAAACCATACATAAATATTCACAATATTCAATAATTCATAGTATCACACAAATTATTACATAATTATTATTTTATATTAAACGTCTTAATGCGTATCATTTGAATCATTTAAATTTGATGCTGTTGAAGAACATAATTATTTGTAATGATTTACTGATAATAAAAATATTGCTGTAGCTCAAAAACAGTAGCATAATGTTAATTGTTCTGCGAATAAATAAATAATTAATTTACATTTAAAATAATATAATAATAATAATAATAATTCTTGTTTAGACAGTAAAAATCCATAATTTCTAATTAGATCTCAGGAAAAACACACGATTTAATAAAAATCAATGTAGATAGAAGAAATTAGGTAGAATAATAAAAGAAACTTCGAAGTATCGAATTACATTCTAATATTTTTTAATTAAAAACACTTCACTTCTTTACACCACAAATGTCAAATTAAAATACTGTTCTGTGTTTTACTGATAACAAAATATTAATTACAAAAGTAAAGATTCTAAAAAATAGCATTTTCTATGAAATATTTGTAGACAAACTCTTCTTCCAAACAACAACAAAAAACATCAATTGCTATATAAAATGATAATAATTATTGTGAGGTTATGAAAATCCAATACAATTAAATTTCTTATTTAATTTTTAGAATTAACATTTAAATTTATATATAATTTAGTATTTATTATAATTAAATAAATATTTTAGTTACCAATTTATTTATTTTTATTTCTCTACTTTCTTTTAAATTTTGATTGATAATTTGTAATTGCGTTCTAAAGATTGTTTGCTGCTACTGCTTAATGTTAATTGTCCTGCAAATAAATAAATTATTAATTTACACTTACAATTTAATAGTAATAATTATTTAGTTATTGTATTATTATATACAGTAAAAAAAAAGAAAATACTATGCATCTATTTGGAATCTTTCTAATTAAATTTTAGATGAATATTTAACGACTTTTAATCAGCAATGATATCTCTCTAAACAACCCAGTATAGGTGTAAAGAATTAGGTAGAATCATGACACGAATTTCAGCGAATTATTAATAAAATATATTCTTTATTTTTTTAACACTGCAAAAAATATTTCTTAAATAGAAAAAACTAAAATTCGTTGTGCTCCAGAAGAACGAATAAAATTACAAGAACTACACCCCAACTTAATAGCACTTAAATTTAGAACATAAAAACAAAAAAAAAAAAAAAAAACAAAAATTAAAAAACAAACTTGTGGCATTTGGATTTTCATAACCTCATATTTTTTATTAAGAAAACGAATGGCTGCCATTTTACACAATTCCCTCATGTTTTACTGATAAAAATAATAATTATGAAAGTAGTTTCTGCATTATTGGATTGTATGAATTATTTTTAGGTTTTTTCACAAAATAAAAAAAAAAAAAAATAATTGCTAAAGTAAAATAACAATTATTTGGCACTAATTGTCAAAAAAGAAATAAAAAACACCCCATAAATAACAAATCATTTCACAAATATACAAATAATTTAACATTCACTAAGAAATTACATTTACCTGTTTAAAATATTTCGTAATTGGTATTATTTTTAATTTTACAACAAAAAAAAAAATTCTTCAAATTTTATAGCAAAATTATTCACAAGAAAACAAAAAAACGACTTATTCGAACGAGAGATGAAAACAAAATGAAAAATATAATAATTTATTGAAGAAAATAAATAATAAAAAATTCTTGCGTGATCACAATCCAACAATTTACAACTAAATGAGAACAAATTTTATAAATCAAAATATTTACAAGATAAAAATGAAGTATGATGAGTATTTTAAATTAAATGTCATCATTTGAATCATTTAAATTTGTAGCTGTTGAAGGAAATTGTTGTATATATTGCCATCTATATTTTAATAGAATATCTGGATGGAGGGGAAATTCATTGTTATTTTTTGCCTTTCGTTTTCTTATTTCTGATGTAAATAAAAAGAAATGACTTGTATTTGTTGTTTTGTTTCTTAAGTAAAATTAAAATTTTAATAATTTCTCAAATAAGAAAATGGCATGGTAAAGTAAAATTAAATGATATAGTTTTTTTTAAATGAAAATTAATGTTAATTTTTTGAACGATTCATATAAAAATTTTACTATTTTTTGTAATCATAAATTAATATTAATGATATATTCAAAAAAGCATTAATTTTCAAAAGTAGTATATAAAAATTTTTTTATTATTAAGAATTTTTCAATGCAAACAAACACACAATTATTTTTATAGTCGATTTACCTTCGATGAGTATTTATTCCATTAAAATTTCATATAGTAACATTAATTTTCTTGATACGTATGAAATTTCCAATGAAAATTATGAGAAAACCACCGAAAATATTGTGAAAATAAATGATAATTGGGAAATTTAAGTAAAATCGTAAATACTGCAACAAAATTCTGAAGGTAAATTAGTGGAAAAATGATGGTATATTTGGTAAACGGCAAAAATTCTAGCTCAGCCGTTTGAAGTGGTAGGAGGATGGGATAGGTTTTTAATGATAGGTAATTAAACTACCTAACTTGTTGTAAAAAAAAAACCGGGAATTTTCACCATGAATATGAAACCGTTATGTGAAAATTCCGGGAAAACCCGTAAATAGATTCGGGTCCTCTAGTGGTAAAAAATGTTTGTAATATTCTAACGAAGACATCTGGAAATTTTCAGGAAAATCCGGAAAATTTTAATTTTGATCGGGAAATTCCGGGAAAACTGTAATAGTTAGAAAACATTTTCAGTACCACTCCCTCAGTACATTTACCATCTAAATCCATTTATGGCTATAAGACATCTGTAAGTCATCAACTTTGGGCTGGAGAAATTTCCCGGAATTTCTGAAAACCAGGTTTTGGATGGTTTCGAAAAAAATTTATGTGTTAGCCAATTTTTGTTACAGCCATCTTGTAGAGGATCTTAGGGCGCACAACAAAGCTTCTGGACTTTTTCCGTGAAAAATCTATTGGTCGACTTATGACCGATTTAAGATTTTGAAATTTTCGTGTAAGCCTAACTTTGGGCGACCATTGTGGGAAAACCGTTAGACTTAAAGAGTTGAGGTGGGGCTTAAAAAACGTGGCATATAGTCTACTATCTGTGATAAATACGGCACCGGGAAATTCCATTGGAAAAGCCGGGAAATTCCCATTTGAAAACATGAAAAAATCGATGTTTTTCGTTGTTCCTGGAAAATCCGTATTTTCCACTGGAAAATTCCAAAAAAAATCTGATGATAAACTTTGAAACTTCCTCTACATTTCTGCATCATTAGATATTTGGAAAGTCCAATATTTCCCGATTTTCCAGTACTCGGAATATTGGTCTGCAATCGATTTTCCGAAATTTGGGCACCCCTAGTTGGAAAACCCTTCTAGATAGGAAGTTATCCCCATAATATAATTTGTAGCCCTTGATGAGGACTATCCCTGGTGAGAAGCTCGTCGCGAAATATTGAGTATTTCCGGAGTTGTAGGGGTCCAAAAGTGACCCATTTGGTACTTTCGAAGGTCCATAGCTCCGCCCCCCGAGGGAAATCCGGCAAAGGGGTCGACAAATCCTGTTTTTTTGCCGAGCTCTACAATCCCTGAAAATCTGAAGGTCCTACGGGCAAAAAAATTTTTTCGGCAGTGGGTTATAACCCACACTTTTGGGGGTCAAAAAAGTCCAAAAAAATAGGGCCGGAAATAGGCTTAAAAGATGCGGGGTCATCGTCTGAACAAGAATCCGGTGGAATTTTTCCAAAATTCCGCCTCTAAGTGGGTCAAAATCGTGTTTTAATATTGGGTTATTTTGTTCATAAAGTACCGGGAATTTCCAAAAAATAAATAAAAAAAATATTTTTCTTTTCTAATGTTTTTTTTTTTTTTTCAATATTCTTTTCCACTTTCAAATTGAAAATACACAGTCTAGGGACCACACACGTATAGAATTTTTTTTTTTCATATATTATGAAACTTATTTTTTTGTTTTTTTTAAGAAAATTTTTTTTTCGGTTTCGGTAAGAAATCGAACCCGCAGTATTCACATCACATATGAACATTCACTACACCTCTACCTCATACACCACCAATCTTATTGCAGGATAAATGTCGGTTGCTATATATAAGGTACAAAAATTTTGAATTTATTTATTCGGAATACATGCCACATTAAAGTTAATCCTTTTTTTTTTTTTTTGGGTGCCAACATGTGGAGTCGCTCTTTTTTATTTATTTTTTTCTTTTCTTTTCTCAAAGGTGATGTTATAAAAATTGATGGGACAAGTTAATTTTTGTTTTTCTCTTTTCATATTTCAATGGACGGCAGGCACAGTTTGGATTGATGAACTTAATCAATTAATGAGACCAACGAATTTTTTTTTTTAATTGAATTAATTATGTGTTTAATAATTTTGTATTCATAATATGCATGTGATAAATATGTTACATTTCATTTTTTTTAATTAAAATAAAGTTACATTTAATACATTTGTTATTATTTATATAATTTCATTTCATATTATTGTTCAAAGGTATCAAAATGCTTCATCGTCATTTATCAATTTTTGTGGTGATGATTAAAGGTTGAGGAACTATTGATGAACTTAATCAAATAATTAGACAAATATTTTTTTTGTTTTTACATTAAATTAATTACATTTAATTACTTATGTTTATTAGTTATTATTACATTAAAATAAAGATCACAATTATATTTATATTATTTTATAGTCAATATTATTATATCATTCCATTTAATATTAATCTTCAAAGACTTCATCGTCGTTTTCCTTGTGAATGGATAAAGTGCCATCAATCCATTTGGATTGGTTTTGTTTATTTTGGTTTCGCATATAAAAAAAGTAATGTAGAAGTAATCCACTTGATGTAACATGATTTGATGATATTATAAACTTCGTCATATCTAATTTTCTTGAGCCCATTTAAAGCGCTTCTCATATTCTTATATTATTGAAAGTTTCCAAATAGTTTTAGATGCTAATAATTTATAGAGCTTTAAACTGAAATATAAATAATAATAAATTAATTAATATTCTGTACGGATGAAATACAATTAAATTCTGGAACTTTACCTCTAGTTATATTTATCCACAATATGTATTTAATGTTATTAAATCTAAATTTAGTAAATCCTTCGAATTGTAATAACTATCGCTTTTATTTCGTTGATTTTATGGTTGAATAAATATTGCCACATAACTCAGAACTCTTGATTATCAGCTTCTAACTCAAAATTATTAGTACACGTTCAAGTGTTTTATATGCTGTTGATGAAATTATAAAATCATTTTCCATTGATTGCAATTGAAATGATGATTATGTTTGTAATTCAATAATATTTAAATATCCAATTGATTATCGTTGTAAAATCATTGAATTAATGGTAATTTGCAGTTTATTGGAGACATAGCCGGTGGAAATAATATCAAAATGTCATCAGTTTCATAATAGTTTGTTGTTGTGGTGATAATACTCTGTGTTGTTATATTGCATAAGATAAATATTATTATGTTTTTGCTGATATTGTAGATAAATTACGATGTCATAATTCAATTGGTTGTTGTTGTTGTCGTTGTGATAACGATTGGTGCTGGCGGATTATTGTTATGATGGTGTACCCATTAGTGGCAGTATAGCATATAGGTGTAAACTGTGACCATACAATTAAAATTTAATCTGGTTGTTGGACACTGCATTTTACTGTAAATAGAATTTATTTTAACTTATCATATTAAAAATAATAAATAAAACGTACAATTTTAGTGGTTGTTATTGTTGATCACATTGAATACAGAATACATTCAAATTTAATATTTCTATGATGATCTCGCCATAAATTTTTTTATAATCACACAAACACTATTATCAATATTTTTTGTAAACATGTGCTGCAATAACTGTCCGTCTGTATATTCAATTTATTGAAATAGATTATTAGATCATACATGTGTTTCTGTTTGGCAACTCGATAATGATTCAAAGGATTTGCATTGAATTAATATAATATTTTTTGTTAATATACCGCTCACAATCTATATCCTATCAATCCACCATCTGTTATTAAATAGTTATTTGAAATTTAAATTAATTCATTGATGTGATTACCAACAAAATATACTTCCACTGACTGTGAATATTTTGATTTTTCACATTCATATGCTAACGCGTATTTAAGTTCTAGTTCAGTTTTTGTTTAATTTTTGCTAAAGTACATAACGGCTATCATTTACAGATGACAATATAATGACGCACATATTGACTGTGACTATTATATTATACAAGTGATATATAAATTTCATATTAAATAAAATTTGCACATCATTTGTTGTTGTAGTCTTCGGCTCTAATTTGCTGTGCATTTGGAACAATTACTGATGACTATATATTTTTCATATTTAATATATAAATTAACTGAATTGCATATATGAAAATATGGTAAAGTTGAACAACGCTATTCTTCACACACACACACACACATGTAATTCCATGGCGTTATAACCCAGGTGCAGTTTTAGCTTCTACCAACACGATTTTCCAACCTGACCTATCCGCCCGCAGTCAATGCCTTCCAATCCCGAATTTTACATACACAGATGTATTTTTGTAGTTTCATAATTTGCTTACACAACAATGTGCATAACAATATTATTAATTAAAAAAATTTTTTTAATTATAAATTCATAGCTCGTAAAAATATTCGTTAGAGTTACTCCTGCGGTAAAATAAATAATTGATATAATTGATTAAAAATAGTAAAAAAAAACCAATTGGTAAATTGCAATTAACATACCAATGGGCGCAGGTACCTGCCAACTAGACTGTTATTTAATGCCTTGGTTGGATCCACTCATTGCTGATGTCATCAATGATTTGCCAATATTAATATAAGTTTTACTGTTGTAATTTTTTATCTCATTCAATTTTTCAAACATTTTTTTCATTTGATGGTTGGTTTTATATCAAAATAAATGATATTCATAATCGTTCGTAATATCTTTGTTATCTGAAATTTTAATAATAGTTAATTAATTAATTAAACATTAAATATAATATGGAATATAAGTGGGAATTTACCTACGATTCGATTTATCCATAATATTATTATTATTATCACGTTTTCATTTAACGTTTCTTTGATGTGGCCGTGATGATGATGTTGCAAAATCTGCATCTTTTATGTATTTATTATGATAATGCCTGGGAGTGGTACCGGTCGACACCAACACCACATGCATCTTGTGGTGATTGTTGTGCCACACTACAAATTTACTAAAAATTAAATATATATTAATATTAATTGTATTTATTTTTATTATTTAAATTACTTACAGCCTTTTCTTTTTTTCTTAGACGGCTGACTTTCACACAATGTAAATGAATAGAATTTCATTTATGCATTATCAAAAAATATCTTTTTTCACACTAATGAAATTAGTTTACTTTAAATTGGGATTTGTTTGTATGTAACTATAGAAGTTAAGAAAAAAATATGAATAATGTGTCAAAAACGACGGATGCATAGCATGGAATTTAATCATTAATTATTATTAAGCAAAATGTGATATTCTTTTACATTGTGAAAGAGCTGTGTGTGTGTGTGTGTGGGGGGGTGTGTGTAGGAAGGATAGTGGCATCAGTACTCTTGCCCAATAACTTAGTCTATCTATAGTTCTATATAAGAAAAATTACCACATACATTTTGTGTGTTATGCTAATGTTTGTGATATTGTATTTTTAATATAGAGAACTGGAGACTGGAGTTTATGGGCTGACCACTGATGCCATTTTCAATGTCTACTCTACACCACCCCGCTTAAATATTTTATTTCTAAATTAAAACCAAATTAAATTTGTAATTTTAAGTTTATTTTTCTTTGAGTACTTTCTTATATACACTAAAACATTATTATTTTTTTTTCAGTATTTTTAGACATACATTTATTTAATTAATTATTTATTTATTTATTTATTTAATTAATTATTTTTATTAATATTATTAATATTATTATTATTATTATTATTATTATTATAATTATTATTATTTAATATTATTATTTAATATTTATTTTTTGTTTTGCTTTCTTTTTGTATTTTTTTTTTATATTTTTTTTGTAATTTTTTTTTTTTTGATGTTTTTTATTTATTTATTTAATTTTTTTTTTTTTGTTTTTTTAATTTTTATTATAAGCATTTGCACAATTATTATTAATATTATTATTATTATTATTATTATTATTATAATTATTATTTAATAATTTTTTATAATAATATCGGGTTTTTTATTCTATAATTATTTACTGTTGTAGTAGTTGTTGTTGTTGTTATTGTTGTTGTTGTTGCGTGTAATACAAAAAAAACAAAAAACATGGAAAATGAATTTATTTATATTTTATAATAACTATAAATTTTTACTTAATTAATTAATTAATTAATTATTAATATATTTATTATTTTAATATTTATATATTTACGTTTTCTTCGTATATAGTTTGCAGCCGCTGCTGCTGCCGTCGTCGCCACCGCCGCCGCACACATTTTTTACCGTTTTAATTAATTAATTTTCTTAATAAATAATTAATGTTTTTTTTTTTTTTATTTCGTTTACAATTAATTTTAATTAATTTTAATTAATTTTTCTTTTTTTTTTTTTTGCTAACACTTAAAAATTGGATATCAATTATTTTATCGAGTTTTTTTTTTTATTTATATTTATAATTAATATGTGTTTAATTTTTATTTAAATTTATTTATAATTTAATTAAAAATATATATATATTTTTTTTTTTAATTTATTTATTTATTTATTTATTTATTTATTATCGATTATTTTTATATTTTTTTATTTTTTTAAATTAAATATTGGGAAATTTATTTTTAGCGCTCATTTTTAAAAATTTAATTCTATTCTTTTGTTAAGGGTTTTTTGGTTAGGGTGGGGGGGGGGGAAGTGTGTGGGATGAGTGGAAGAGGTCGTGGGGGTGACGGGCACGGGCAATAGGATTTTGTAAAGGATATAAAATTGATGGTAAATAATATATTATGTGTAAAAATTATAAAAAAAATAATAATAATTATAATAAAAAATAAATGTAAAATTAAACAATTTATTATTTTTAATACGACTAAAAAGAAAAAAAAAAAAAAAAAAAAAAAAAGAGAAAAATAAAAAATAAACGATAAACATAAAAAATTAAAATATATAAAATATAAAATATATAATTATTTTCTTTTTGTTTTTTTAATATTAATTATATTATTTTTTTCGGTTTTTTGTTGTGTTTTTTTTATACGATCTACAATTTTTTTTTTATTTAAATATTTTTTAATTTTTTCTTAAATTTATATTTTTACAATTTTTTCCTACTTAAAAATAGTTTTTTTTTTTTGTTTTTTTTTTCTTCTTTTTTTTTTGTTATTAAGTTTAATTTAATATTTTTAAAATGTAAAAAAATTAATTAATAAAAAATTTAATAGAAAAAAAAAAATAAAATAAAAATTTTTGTTTATTTTTTTAATAAATATATATTTTTTTTTTTTTATTTTATTTAAATTATTAATTTATATTATTTTTTAATATAATTTTTTTTTTAATTTTTTAATATACGCGCGTTGGAAAACAAAAAACAAAAGAACAATCATTATTTTGATTAATTAAATTAAATTTAGTGAATGGAGATGGTGCACCAGCCCCTCCCGTTTTATCATCGTTTGTGGTGTGGTTAGATTTTATTTTTATTTACGGTTAAAAAAAAACAGTGAACAAAATTTAAAATTAAAAAAAATAGTAGAAAAATGGTTGAAATCGAAAACTACGACTGCGTCCTAAATTTGCAACGTTATTTTAATTGTGTGTGTGTGTGTGTGTGTGTGTGTGTGTGTCTATGTGTGTCTGTGTGGGTGTTGTGTCCATGGGGTGTGTGTCAGACTTTTGTTTTATTTAATTATTTTTATCAATTCACTTTTTAAATTGGCCATTTTATATATATTTAATATATTTTGTATTTTTGTAAATTTTATTAATAATAATAATAATAATAATAATAATCTTATAATTAAAAAAATTTGTTATTATATTTTGTTGCCCTTTTTCTTTATTATTTTTTACAAATTCAATTTACTTAAATTTATTAAATGTGAAAAAAAATTAATATCTCCATTTTTCCTTTTGTTTTTCACTTTAAATATTTATATATTTTCTTTTTTTATTTTATTTATTAAATGGTATTTTTAAAATATAATTTAGTTATTTAATTTTTTGTTTTAATTGTTATTAATTTAAAGAAAAAAAAAAAAAAAAAAAAAGAAACCTTTTTTTAATTTATTTATTATTTTTTTTTTTTAATTATGTTAGGAATTTGACGAAGAAAAATATGCACAGAAACAAAA
Organism: Bibio marci; assembly: GCA_910594885.2. NCBI lineage: Eukaryota > Metazoa > Arthropoda > Insecta > Diptera > Bibionidae > Bibio > Bibio marci. The sequence goes on along the minus strand of OU343116.1, from coordinate 12,169,743 downwards.
TAAAGTTTTATTAATTAATTAATTATTTTGTGGTAATTAAATTCTTAAATAATTTTTGTTTTTTTTTTTAATTTTTCTTTTAATTTTTAATATTTTTTGTTATTATTTTCTCATTTTCTCATTTTTCATAAAATATTAACTAATTTAATTAAAAAATAATAATTATAGGAGTAGGTGGAGAGGAGGAGTTCTTTTTTCAATCGAATACAAATTTCTTTATTTTGTATTATTTTTAGGGCTTTTTAAATAAATTAATTAAATTTTAAATTTATTGCCATGAGTGTGTGTGTGTGTGTGTGTGTGTAGGTAAAAAAAAAAAAAATATATGTCACAAAATATAATTGGTTTGATTTTAACTCAATATATTAATTGCCCCTAGCACCACTTCCAGAACTGTCATTTATAAGATTTCTATGAAATGAGTATTTTCTTTGTGCACACAGGACGTGGACGTGGTGGTGGTGTGTGACTGCAAACAAATTTTATATTTTTCATTTAAAATGGAACAAAAATGGAATTTCATTAATTAAACATTTCCATATAGAAATAATAGGTTATACACACCAAAAATAATCATAAAAGAGGAGTTGAATTCTGTTCATAATGCACCATATTAAAAACTACACCGTAAAATCATATGGATAAAACACAATTTAAAATGGGTTGTACAAAAGTACAGCAACATGAACATCATCGTTTAGGAAAACCAAAAACCAACCACACTTGACTATTTGAAAACATCATCAAAAAATATTCAATGAATAACAAGTTTGGAATAATTTGCATGCAGAACAACACACACAACACACACACACACATATTTATTGAATTTGTCACAAAAGAACAACATTCGTTAGACATGTTGTGTGAAGGTGTTAGCAAATCAAGCATGATCCAAATGAATTTCATCACTGTTGATGAAACATAGAACATTATTTTGCACAAACCAGAAACAAAATAGCAATCAAAACACTTGAACTAAAGTGTATTGGTGAAAGGGGGGTGGGTATCCGAAGAAGACAAAAACTGTTACGTTAGCAGAAAATGGCCATCTGTTATTTTTTTTGTTTGTTTTTTGGATACATGTCGTATAATATTCATCGATTAAGATTGAGAAAATTAGAAAAAATAATCAATCTGTGATAAATTGTGCATTATCGATTGAGTGGCATGCGGACCACAAGAAATACGGACCACAAGAAAAGCAACATTTTCATCAAAATAATGTATCATCTCAAACGGTGCTGTTTTAATTGCACGAAAATTTTGAAGAATTACGAATTGCTCCACATCCATCATACAATCCACATTTAACTCCTGCCAGTGGCTATTTCTTGTTTCCGAATCTAAAAACATTTTTCACTGGTGTTCGTCAAAGGTTATTGCTGAAACTAAAGCAAATTTCAAAGGTTTTGTTGGAAAAATTATATTTCGCAGATGGAATCTTGAAAAACTTGAAAAAAACTTTTGGTCAAGTGTTTTGAGTTGGAAAACTGAGTTTTGTTTTTGTTAGGAAGCTTACTATTTTTGCGGTTGCCAGCAGGTTTGGTTTCTATGTGTTATTCCTTTCTGTAGAAGAATTCAACGGGAATTTTTTTAACATCTCCTCATAATTCCACAAAGATTCAAAAAAAATAACATTAATTCCTCACCCTGACACACACACACATGCGCGCAACATAATAATTATTATTTATAAATAAATTTTTTCAACGAATTATTATATAATTTCATAATTTCGTTTTCATTTTTCAACAAAATGGCGACAAAAATTAAGTTCATTAAAAATAATAAAAAATAAAAAATAAATAAATAAAAAACGCAATTTAAACACACAATCCATTAATTTCACATATTTACACCTAACAAATTAATTTTGTTAATTATTTTTCATCTTAAATTCTTTGTTTTTACAATTTCAATATTTATTTTTATTTTTAATTAAAACATATTTATAATAAAGAATTATTTTATTTTATCCCTGTTATTTTTTTTACTTTTTCATTTTATTTTATTTTAATTTTTTTTTTTTTTTTTACCGATTCCTTCCATTGTTTTTTTTTTTATTTTTTTTTTAATTTTATTTATTTATCAAATATTTTTTGTTTTTTAAATACTATAAAATAGCCAATTAAAAATATTGTGTCTCAATTAAATGTTCAAATTTTTGTTCGTTTTTCAATTAATTAATTAATTAAAAAATATATAAAAGAAAAAAAAATAAAAATATTTACAAAAACATTTTTGTTAACAAATGTTTTCAATTTACATAATTTATAATTACGACACCCACACCCAAAAAAAAAAAATGCGCCGTTGTGTTTACGCCATCAATAATAACTCCGATCACCATCACATCATCACCTCATCACCATCATCATCATCATCATCATCATCATTGCTGGGCTGCTACACGACGACAATATATAATAATCATAATATTTTCTATTGTATATCATACACACACACACACCATTGTAAAAACAAAAAAATACCGTTAATTGGGAAAGCAACGTTAATAAATAACAACAGAAAAATTGCCATTGACAGTGTAAATAATTAAGATATGTATGATGAGCTACCACCATTTTGTCATCATACATATTTATTGAGTGAGTGTGTACACTGGTCATATTTTGTTGTTATTTTTATATAAAATGGTATAGGCTTGCTTAATTGTTCTGGATGATGTGTGTATATTAATAGATAGAAAACTGTATGATCGCATGCGCAACACCATCACACCAAACACACAAACACACACACACAATTGTTATATTATTATTAATAATTTTTTTTTAATTTTTTTAATCACGAAAATTAAACCATTTATTAGATAATTATCACACACACACACACAAACATTTATATATACATAAATATATAACTGTTTCGTCATTTCGCCACCGGACTATATACTGCACCATCCCCACTACTCTCCCTATGGTTGTACCATAAATGTTTATATGTCAACATAATCATAATCTATATTATTTACACACTAATTAATTAATTAATTATTAAAAAAAATTACAGTGTGCATTAAAAAAAAAAAAAAGAAAAAACCACTGTTAAAAATTATTAATCAGATCTTAATATTTTATAGTTGTTGTTTTTGTTTTTTTTTTCTATTTTCCTAATTTTACTTATAATAAATAATTAATTAATTTAATTTAAATTATAAATAGTGTTTTTTATTTTAATATTATTTGTAAATATTATTTTTTATATTAAATAAAAAATAAAAATAATGATAATAATTTTTAAATGATAGAAGTTTTTTTTTCTTTTTACACTGTTAAGTTTTTAAATCACTTCTTTTGTTTTTAGCACTACGACGATGAAGACGATGATGATGATGATGATGATGATGATGATGATGATGATGAAGATGAAGATGATGATGATGACGACGACGAAGACATCGACAATGATGATGATAATGCTGTTGTTGAGGAGGAAGAATTTGTTGATGTTGTTGTAGTTGCTGTTACTGTTTCTGTTGGTGTTGTTGTTGTAGTTGTTGTTGTTGTAGTTGTTGTAGTAGCAGCCGAAGCAGCAGCAGCAGCAGCTTTCATTATTGATGATGACAACGAAATCGATGGTGTGGAGGATGACGAAGCGGTAGAGGAACAAGAAACGGACGACGACAACGATGACGATGACGACGATGATTGCAGTAATGTTGATTTCTTTTTATATAATAATTGAGACATTGTCATTGGACCAGATCCACGTGATACTTGAAATAATACTTTTGAGATTATTAATGCTACTTGTTGATCTAAAATATGACTCATAACTAAACCTAATAAACGTTGTTCTTGTTGCAAAAATAATGGCCGATTATCAGGATGTTTGGCCAAATGTAATAGGGTACCGGCTGTACGACGTAACATATCTAAACTGGTACCCATTGAATCTGGATTTTCACGTAAATAATTAATGCCATGTTGATTGGCAACACCCAATGCCGTTGTTTCGGCCTGTTCAATAAAACCAACTAAATATGAAATACATGGACTTTGCATGGCAACTGTACGTGCCATTGCACTATCGGCCGCCGCCAAATAATGTAATAAATTTACAGAAAATTCACGTAACACCTGATCTTCGTTGCGGCACAAATGCCGTGTAAGTACAGCACATAATTTTTCTAAACGTGAAAACGGTGGTGTGGCAATAACTAAATCAACATTTGCATCGGTTACACATAATTTGCATAGTGCTTCGAGGGCTAAACGTTGCGGTGATAATTGTGTTGTCGAATGCGATGATGTTGAACATGATGGAAATGAATCTTGACCGTGTGCCGATGGACAGACGGCCCAATGTAATAAACCGTCTAACATCGGACGTGTTATTAATTCATCATATTTAGATAATTGCATGTGTCCGGCTATATTTGCAATTGATACCATTACATTTTCACGTAATTGTGTCAAATAATCCCACCACCATTCCATTTCACCTTGTAAACTACTACACGAATCGGTAAATTCTTCATCCTCACGATCATAATTACGTATCTTTTGTGTACGCAATGGATGCTCATGATATAATAGTAAAATTTTACCCAATAGAGCTAGGAATGTTTTTGAATTTGCAAATATTATTTCATTGCCCGGTACAAATGTTAAATTTCGTAATATTGTTGCTATCGATATACAACGTTTAGCTAACGAATCTTGTCGCTCATTTATTAAATATAATGTTGCCTCATCACGTGCATAACATTCATCTTCATAATCACTAATGCGACGACGTTTTAATGTACCCGATGGATCATGTATCGTTGATTTGTAATCAAATGGTAATTCATTGTCTTTTTTGGTTGTGGTTGAGTTTGTTGCTGTTGCTGCTGCTGTTGTTTTTGTTTCTGATGTTGTTATTGATGCTTTTGTTATACCATTAAAATTGTTTGTATTATTATTATTATTATTATTATTGTTGTTGTTGTTACATTTTAATTCACTATTTGTAGTTTTACCATTATTATTATTATTATTATTCGTAACATTACTACTATTTTGACTTAAATTACTATTGCTACCAGTAGTACTACTATTACTAC